>OW569411.2:49476768-51876768 GCA_937662695.2 Halyzia sedecimguttata | reverse complement strand
CATCCTGGAGCTGTGTAAAATTAATTTGTATGATATAGAAGATAAGACAACCATGTTATAGTGATTAGAATTCCTAATTCTAAAAGCAAATATGAAAAGAACCTTCAGAAAATAATATTTCTTTATACAGAAAATTGTTGTCTTCACGTCAAACAAGCACACTACATTGTAGATTATTTGTTTAGTATAAAAACTCTTAAAAACTAATGACGTGAAGTCAGGAACTTTAGCACGTCGGCATTATACGAGTAATTACCAAGTTTTAATTAGATCGGATTTATATCTTATGAATTATAGGGGGAAAAACAACAACATTTAAGATGGCTTGATCGATTATGTCTACCAACAAACTTAATTGTCTTATTCGGATGTGCAACCTACCCTGAAATGTGCAAGTCGGTGTCTCTTACCGTTCGCAAGTTAAGATGTGAGATAAATAATATTTTTGAATAGTTTTTTTGAAATTTTGTAGTGATACGATCATGCCGAAATTTCACATACGTCTTTTCATCGGTATTCTACAACTAGTTACCAAGTTTCAATTCGATCGGATCTGTATTGTTCGAAAACAAAATTATAACTCGGAAACCGTTCGGTCCATAATGCCCATTAACAAACCTGTCCGTCAAATTTGGACACGCAGTTTCCCAGAACATGCGCGATGAATTGTACTAAAACCCTATTGGTATTCACAATTTTGGAAAAATCGCCTGCACAATTGTAGGATTTATTAAATTACCGAATCCCAAAGAATACACTGGGCACTGTTTACGCAGGGGGTCAGCCACTTTGACGGTGGTGGTAGTTTAACCAACATGGGGAGACACGTAGGATGAAAATCAACCAATGTAGCAGATGGATACGTAGAAAATTCTGCAACAAATAAAATTCACATGGCTTAGCATTTTGAAAAGGTCCATAACAAAATTAATATCTCCAAAACTTGTGCAATTATTACTGTGTTCCTAATTCTTATTTCAATACTGTCACTTCTGTTAATAATATCATATTATTATTGTTAATAATATTAATATGAGTAATTGTCATAATTGTGTAATTAATATTCATAAGTAAAGTATTCATAATGGTTATTGTTATGATTAATTGTCTATATAGAGTTCATACTTTTCATAGATTTCGGTATAGTTTCTTCATGAAGCTTACCCCGTCAAAAAAAATTACATCGAGTACCCTTATTAATTTTTTTTTGTCGGCATCTGTGTGTGCCAAGATATTTTATAACTCCATGTTGAAAGATATGTAGTGTATTTTGTACTTCCATATAGGGTTTACCACTTTTGCATATACAGGGTAATATTGTTTATGATTTCTGAAAAAATTGGGAAAAATATAGTCCCAAATTGATTGTCTCTTAACCCAGCTGTAAATGAATCAATGTAGTCCTTCTATATACGAAATTCCGTGAAATTGCAATAATTCGTTTGTCAAATTTTTACAATATGACTCACAATTGGAAATCGAAATGTTGGAGTATTTTTGTCCTCTATCTCTTCATGAAATATGTACAGTTCATCAGGATTAACCTGTATGAGTCTATATTAAAGATATGAAGATGAACAGTATATTTCAAAACGAAAGAAAATCATTAGTACAAGCGTAATCCAGACATACCCAGTGCAAGTGAATTCTTCTACTACTCTGACTTCTCTGAAGCACCCCGATTTCTTCACATTCTTCACATTTTGTCTCCTGACTCAGAAGCAACTGGAACAGCGAGGAAAATATTAGATTGAGCTCCAAAACATAAACAAATATTTCGACTGTGAACAAACTTAATGGTGCTCAGAAAATGTGTACAGTTCTTTAATTCACATTCATTTCATTGAACTTATGGTGAGTTGAAATGTAAAAATTGAGTTTATTTGGAAATGGAACATCTTACCGAATTTCAACAACAGCACCTTTTTTGTGCAAAAAACATTTCATAATATCATGCCAACAGAGCAAATATCCAATGTACAAAGAAGTTAGGGAATTTCTTAACTTCTACCGTCCTATTTAGTCACGCCCCTGAATTGATCATTCGATCAAGTATCGCATAGCTAGAGAATGTAGATTTTCATTATGTAAGGTTTTGGAGATAATAATTCACAACCATACTTTGAAACCCATTCTTGTGGGAATGTATCTTTCTCAGAAGGCATTTTACTAATTATTTCTTATTTGATTTACTCAATCTATTTGCTCTCAAAGTTTGTCTTCCTATTTTAGAATCACCGTGTATACAAATAAAAATTTCACTTATTGTTGACAACCATGATTGAAGTACCTACTTTTTTATATTATCCAATTGGAAAATATTGGCTCTTCGTTTTTTCTGGTTTGGAGAGCATTTCAACGGGGTGACATCAGGTTCAAAACAGACAACTCCACCCCCCTTCAAACACTCGCTGATTTCCG
The DNA here is from genome assembly GCA_937662695.2 of Halyzia sedecimguttata. Taxonomy (NCBI): domain Eukaryota; kingdom Metazoa; phylum Arthropoda; class Insecta; order Coleoptera; family Coccinellidae; genus Halyzia; species Halyzia sedecimguttata. Next base: position 51,874,347 of record OW569411.2, on the reverse strand, counting down.
AACGGGATAAATTGAAACACAATTGTGATTTTTTTTTACATTAAGTCATTCGTCGTGCTCAGATGGAGTCGACTTAGTCGTCCCATCATCAGAAAAAAATCAGAGTAATATCGCACTAGAAACTCAATACCATAGAATTTTTTATCAAAGGGTCCTCGGAAATATCCAGAATGCAAACCGAGCTCCTCCCAGCAATATCCTATGGAGACCAGAAAAAATCCCCCACATTAAAGCAGTTGTTCATATAATTTAATATAACTTTTCATCGTTCCAAATAAATAATTCTCATATAGGTCCGGCAATTCACAAAGGATTTTTTTCACATCGACACGCCAACGATGAAAAAACCGAAGAAAAAACCCAGCAACCGTAGGGATGGAAGGGTTTTCAGATGCGTTCTTTTGTTTTACGAGTCCATTGTTAGAGAAATCGCTTGCTTAGTAAGCAAGTCATACGAGTGGATTTTCTATCGCATTCATCAGAATTAATGCATAACTTATACAATTCTATACTTGTACAGCTGCCATATGTGTGTACGTGTACATGGCTGACACTTCCTTTTTAATTTCATATGCATGAGAAAAAAACTGACGTATGATAAACCGTTTTTATTCATTCGTTTGTCGCTATTGGTTTGGTTTCTCTTATATTGAGGATATTTCCCACTGTTCTGGTATTTTATATTTTTAAATCACATGTGATGATTATTTTTCCTGCGACATGGAAAACTAATTACATCTCGTTACTGGTAGTTTAGGATGATATCGAGGAATTTCATGCTGTTTTAGTACCTTCCGTTATTTGAGGATTGACCATTTTCATTGCAGGATATTACGTGAGAGGTCTCTTGAAAAAGTAATATTCACAAATATTCACCTTTATTATGATTAGCGCCTTATACTTCTTTCAAAAATCCATAATATTCATTTTTTTTTTCACTATTGGTTCAATATTTTCTTCAATGATAATGTCAAATAGGTTTTTAATATCCCCCTTTTTTTGAAGTTTTGACAGTTAGTTGAAAATTTGGAGTGATACTTTGAAGAAAATATTTTTTGAGAACGATACCATGTACTGACATGAAAGATGCATTATGTTTTGAGATTTCACTGCGAACCCAAAGGATTTCTACATATTTTCCTGCAATTTCCATATTGAAAATAATGTATGTGGAAATTTGAATATCTTATTATAATATATATATATATATATATATATATATACAGTGCGTTTCAAAAAGTACTCACCAAGAGGAAATTTCCTCGCCTGTATAGCTTTTTGAAATTTTGGTCTTCGGGAATGTTGGTGCTCAAGAAATGATGATTTTTGACATACATATCATTGATCGTGTTACTCTGCAAACCTGTCAAAATTGACATTTTTTTAGAAGAATTACCAAAAGACGTAGAAATCAGAACAATATCAAAAAGTTTCTGAAATAAATATTGCTCAGAATTTCATTTTATACCAAATTGCCAAATTTTATAGTGAAATTCTGAATTTTTTTTTATATTAATATTTTGATGGCAGCACCCTAGAGAGGGCTTTGCGGAAATTTGAAAAATTATTCGGAATGTAATTCCAATGAAAGAGACATCATCACAAATCAAATAAAGTTTATATTAAATTAATGTTCCTCATACATTATGATTTCTATAGTGAAAACCTCACAATCTTGGTGCAAATCGAATTATACTTGAGAAATTAAATGCGTAAATAGCCAATATCTTGCTAATTATTCTTGGAACGTCATAAGAAACTAAATTCTTCGATTTCACATCTGTAGAATAATTCTCCAAACCTCTGATATCCTTTTTGAATTTATTAACTCAAATACCACTAAAAACGTAATACAGACCTCATCTAAAACAAAGTTACCTGTGAAAATGAAATCGAGTTAACAGGCGCACTAAATAGATAAATAATTTGCAATTCTATTATTCTATGCGCCTGTCAATCTTTGTTTTACATAAGATCTGTATTGCGTTTTTATTGGTATTTGAGTAAATATATTCAAAAGCAATTTAAGAGGGTTGGAGAATTATTCTTCAGATGTGATATCGAAGAATTTAATTTGTTATGATGTTTCAAGAATAATAAGCGAGATGTTAGCTGTTTGCGCATTTGATCTCTCAAGTATAATTGGGATTGCACCAAGATTGTGAGGCTTTCACTATAGAAATCACAATTTATGGTGAACATTAAATTAATAGAAACTTAATTTGAATTGTGATAATGTCTCTCTCATTGCAATTGCATTCCGAATAGTTTTTCAAATTTCCGCTCTAGCGTGCTTTCATCAAAAGATTAGTAGGTATAAAAAAATTCCGGAAGTTCACTATGAAATTTGGCAGTTTGGTATAAAATGAAATTCTGAGCATCATTTCTTTCAGAAAATTTTTGATATTGTTCTGATTTCTACATCTTTTGAGTTCACAATTCGAATTAAGTTTCAGGGGATTTCATTTAGGTATAGGACGAGAACTAATTCAAGTTTAGACTTAACAATATCTGATCTTCCTGCCAATAATTCGGATATACAGGGTTGGCATAAAGTATGGAACCAAGTAAATAACTTTTAAACGAAAAGAACGATAATTATGCACTACTTGCAGGTAAGTGCAATGGAACCAAATTCATCTGATTTACAGTTTTTTGTTAATAATATACTTCCGGTTTAACCGGAAATGATATCAACTTCTTTAATTTAAATGTGACACGCTATATATTTTTACAGATTTTGAAGAAGCTTATTAATTTGAATTCATGCATACTGAGTTAAGTGTAAAAAAAATTGTAAAAACGAGGAATATAGCACTTTAATCAACCTCCTTTGAGTTTTTTGCAGTAAAGTAAAAACTATTTAGATAAACTAATTGATGTAGTTTGTATGCATAGTAATAATTAAACGAGTACTGTTTAGTACGTCTTTTGTTCTCCAAGTGTCAAAATCTAATTGACGGAAATAAATATTACAAATTAGAATGGTTCAATTAATAAATCTTAATGATGATCGGTTATGGTGATCGTGTTAGAACTCACGAAGAAGTGTGTCATATGTTTAATAATTTGAATCCGTACTGAAATCCTATATCACACTCAACAGTAACTGATACATTACAATGTTTTAATACAACTGGGATGGTAAAACATTTGCTAAAACCTGGAAGACTGCGGACTGCAAAGTACGAAACTGTTAAACAAAATATTGCAATAGATTTAGAAAAATAATCTCAAACTTACCCCACAAATTTGGCACTGAACCATGGTATCAGTCGACGTTCTGTAGGAAAGATATTAAAAAGTGAAGAGTAGCATCCGTATAAGGTACAGTTGGTTCAAGAATTGTCAGACGATGATTTTGATCGACGGATGGAATTTTGCGAAAGGCTAATGGACATTTGTAATATCGACGAAAATTTTGCATCTGATATAGTTTTTTGTCCGATGAGGCAACTTTGTGTTTAAATGGAACAGTTAATCGTCATAATTCAAGGTATTGGTCAAATGAGAATCATCATTGGATTCATGAAGCACATACCCAGCATCCACAGAAGTTGAATGTTTGCATGGATGGGAGTTGTCGAAAATAGGCTTATGGACACATTTTTATCGACGGAAACTTGAATTGTGACGAGTATTTGGATCTACTAAATAACTAAATTATTCCTGCACTCCAACAGGGTGGGCAATTACCACAAAATGTTTGGTTTCAACAATATGGAGCACCCCGCCACTATGATAAACGGGTTAGGGATTTTCTGGAAACGAATTTTCCAAATCGATGGATTGGACGTAGAGGATTCATAGAGTGGCCTGCTCGTTCTCCGGATCTTAGCCCGTTAGATTTTTCTCTTTGGGGTTATCTAAAATCACGTTAGACGACCATCAAACATACAGGAATCGAAACAAAGAATTATTGATGAATGTGAACTGATACGTGGAGAAGAGTGACTCAAGAATTTGTCAATAGGATGGCATATTGCAGCAAGTAAACGGCGAGCAATTTGAACATTTGAAGTAATTTTGTTTCTCATTATTCTAAAATAAGGAAATGTACACCTATTGTACAACTAACAGTGAGTTTTACAAATTTTTTGACACTAAGCTCAGTATATATGAATTCAAAATAACAAGCTCTTTCAAAATCTGTAAAAATATATAGGGTATCCAATTTAAATTAAAGAAGTTGATGGCATTTCCTGTTAAACCAGAAGTATATTATTAACAAAAAAATGTACATCAGATGCATTTTGTTCCATTGCACTTACCTGCTTTTTTGATAAACATCCTTTTTTTTCGTTTAAAAGATATTTACCTGGTTCCGTACTTTATCCCAACCCTGTATACGAATTACTCGAGACCCTATTGGCAGGACGCTCAGATATTGTTCATTTATTAACAACCGTATCAGCGATTTTTCAGTTTTAATATATCATATTCTGGGAAACTTAACCCAAGTGTTTTTGCGCGCTTGTTCCAGAGCCGCAATTTTGCCAAGATGTATACAATTTTCTAATTTTCATTCTGAAATACTCATAGACTCAATTTGATTCACTGATGAAGAATCCGTAGTCAAATTCAATTATGCCCGTCCGTCCGGCCGGCCGTAAACAGGATACCTATATCAAGTGAAGAGACTTAAAATCGGCCACGTACATAATATGTTTGAGAATTTGATACGTCGGTCGAGTTCAAAAGTGGGCAAAATCCTGCCAGGTTTCAGTGATATGCATAAGTACAGTGCCGGAAACCGAAAAGTGAACGACTCTACATAGCATATTTGGCTATTTTTTGTTGATTAGATGTGGCTTTGACACAGAATATATCTATTCTGTGGTTTTGCATTGCTAGTACATGAAAGTGTCAAACCCAAACGCTTCGCAGGTTCATTTAAACCAAGGGTCGGCGAATACTTTGAGTAAATTGCTGTGACGTCCAGGATTACAATAATAATAACAATTACGTATCTAGACTAAGTTTCGAACGCTGTATTTCATGTAAAATACTAGAAACATTGACAAACATAGCACTGGCATATATGTATCTGTTTAATATTGTTTTCACATTACATTATTTTATGAATAGGTATAAGTTCAAATTTGTGGAAGAACAGGTTTCGATTTCTTGCGGTCCGAATACGGACCGTGGTCCACCAGTTGCCGATCCTTGATTTAAACTCTGAATGAAAACGAGTCAACGAGATTGAATATTTTATATCTATTAATTTATGCAACAACATGATCAATATTTTATAGCAGCACCATTTGCTGCTATAACAGCTTCCAGGCGACTCCTCATTGATAAAACTAATGATCTTGTATCATACGTATCAGATATATGTTCCCAAACATTTTCTATGGATTCCGATAATTCTTGGGCATTTGCTGGTCTAAAATTTCGAGTATATATTAATTTTACCATATGCTCCCAAATATTTTCCATAGGGTTCATGTCCGGACTTCTTGCAGGCCAGGGTAAAACGAGTATATTTTTTTCCTGCATTCATTGTCTTACTATATTCGAAATGTGGATAGGAGAATTATCATGCTGAAATATAAAGTTTTCAGGGAACACCTGTGTAACCGAAGGTATCATTACATTTTCTAATATTTCTTGATAATGTTCGCCTGTTAAGCTCCCATCTATTTTCCAGCAGACACCTGTTCCATAGATGCGGGTTCGGGTCTATAAACTCGAAGTTGTCCACTGCTGCACGATTGAAAAGTTTTTCATCAGAAAATACTACGGTGCTCCAAAAATTGTCATCCATATTTAAATAATCATTTGCGAACCACAATCTCTTCATTTTATGGTATTCTTCGCTGCAGAATAGTTTTTTAAGTTACCTTCCTATATTCTATTTCGCACTGTTCTTACGGATCCAGGGAAATCAGTGAACTGACACGCTTCAACAGCAGTTGCGAATGGATGTTCCTTAATTTAATTGATAAGCGCATTGTCTTCATTTCGATCCGATATTCTTCTAATTCCAACTCTAATCGGACGTTGGATGCTCCCTTCCTGACAGCGTCGGTTCAAGTTTTACTGACATTTAAGGCTTCTGCTGTCGCATTTAACGACCAATGCTCCTCCAGTTTAGCAATTGCCCACATTTTTTCACCATAGTTCAAATGTCGGGGCATTTCATAATTATTTCCGTTTATTTGAAATTACCTCAATAAATTCTGACGCCTTTGTTGCCAACGACGGCGCGATATAGACATATAGATATACATGGATGGAGCCATATTTATAATAGGAAAAAAAATCGCTCACATTTCGGTTTCCGCCACTGTACATTCATCATTTGAAATGTCATTTTCTCAATATTTCCGAAACCGAGATACGACCGAGTTGAAATCTATTTTATGTAGTTCTGGAATAACGGTTCTAAGATTCTTGTGAAATTTGATGAGAATCGTATCATTAAACCAAAAACATACTTAACTTTATGGTTCATGCATATTTCGCAAGGATCCTATAAGTAGAAGAATGACCCATTATAAATTCCCAGAAAAGTTCAGTAATTCGGAAACAAGCCACCTTCAGACAACCTTACAGTTAACGAGAATCGATGGAAACTTGAAAAAGTTGGGATATATAAGATATGTTTGAAAGGAAGTGTTTTTTGCGCGCCTGTTCTGGGGAACGGTGTGCTATCATTTTGTCCAATTGTCTGTCACTTTCGAATTTTTTGCCGAAATTGGTGTCAAACGATTACTCACTGATGAAGGATTCGAGGTCAAATTTGATTCTGTCCGGCCGGCCGTTGTAGCAATAACTTGAGAACGAAAAGAGTTAGCGATATGAAATTTTCAGGGTAGTGGCGCGTCCAAATTTAACGGACAAGCTCGTTAATGGGCATAATCGGCCAACGGCTCCCGGGTATAAATTTAGTTTTCAACCAATATAAATCCTATCAAATTGAAATTTGGTAACTAGTTGTAGAATACCGACATAAAAACGAATATGAAATTTTGTGAGAATATTATCACTAGAAAATTTAAAAAATTGTTAAAAAATTGGTTTAAGCACTGACGTGAAGTCAGCAGCTTTTGCGCGTATGTTCTATTGTCCATTCTCATGTATTGGACATTCTTAATCGAATTTACCATCTCCTTCCGTTTGAAAGTTATCGAGGCAACGAACACCCATCCAGCCACTGAACTCACACAAGGCTGCTCGGTTCTCCAACAATATAGATCTGATCGTGTTCAAACTTGAAACTTGGCAGTAGAGTTAGGTTCTGAAGGCTCACGCAAAATTTCAGTGATGTCAGAAGAACAGTTGCTGATATAAAGAATTTTTGACAACGATTTTCCATGATATTTATATAAAAATTTTCTAGGGATACGATTCTCACAAAATTTGCAAGAATTTTCAAGTTGGTATTCTACAACTAGTAAGCATGTTTGAATTGGATCGGTTTTGTATTTTTCGAGTTATTGAGGAATACCAAATTTCAGATAGGTATAATTCCAAAACCGTTTGGCCGATTATGCCAAGTTGCTATCTCTTTCTGTTATCAGGTTATCAGGACATAAATAATATTTGTTATTTTCTAGTGATACGATTCTCACAAAATTTCACTTGTTTAAGTTCGTATTGCACAACTACTCACCAAGTTCCAATTCCATCCGACCTGTATTGATTCAAAACAAAATTGCGGCAGAAACCGTTAGGCCGATGATGCCCATTAACGAACTTGTCTGTCGTATTGAGACGCGCCACCTACCCTGAAAATTTTAAGTCGCTATCTCCTTCCGCTCTCGAGTTATTGTGGCAACGGATGGCATGAAGGCCGGACAAAATCAAATTAGACCTCGAATTACTTATCAGTGAGTTGAACTCAATCGTTTGAGACCATTTTCGGCAAAAAGTTCGAAAATTACAGACATTGGGCAAAATGATAACGCGGTGTTCCCCAGAACAGTCGTGTAAAAACCATATTTATCTGCAAACACTTGAGAACGGAATGAGACAGCGATTATTAGGATAGGTTGCGCATCCGAATGCAACACTTGACTTCATTAATAGGCATAATCGGCACAATGGTTTTGAATTTATACCTTCCTTGTTGTTTAGTCAATAACTCAAAAAATACGAGACTGATTCAATTCAAACATGGTAGTTAGTTGTAGAATGCTGAGGCGTAAATTCGCGAAATTTCGTGAGGATCGTATCTCTAGAAAATTCATAAAAAATCATTGAAAAAAATCCTTTATATCTGAAACTAATACTCCGACATTGCGGAAATTTTGCAGGAGCCTTCAAAAACTAACTTTATAGCCAAGTTCCAAATTTAAACACGATCCGATCTATATTGTTGGAAATGCGAGCAGCCTTGGTTGGGTTAAGAAGCTGGATTGGTGACCGTTGCCACGATATCTTTCGAACTCAAAAAGATAGCAACTTGAAATTTTCAGGACAGGCTGCGCATCTGAATGAGACAGTTAGGTCCGTTGTTGGCTATAATCAGCCCAATGGTTTCGGAGTTATAGCCACTGGAATAGTAATAGTAATAGTAATAGTAATAGTAATAGTAATAGTATTTTATTAATTCCAAAAGATTACACCACGTATAAAACTGGAACAAGTCAAATCAAAACAAAAGTTCTCAAATTATTGATTCCTGCAATAGACTCTAAATTCCTCCAAATTATAGGGCTCACACTTCAATACCAGCTCACTCAACCTCCTCTTGAAATTTACCAAGCTGGCAACTTTTCTCAATTCAGGTGGTAAAACATTAATCAAACCGATGGCCATCTACTGAACACTTTTCTCTCTCAAAGTCGTTGTATGAGCTGGTACATTGTAAGGAAAAATTCTCCTCGTATTATTAGAATTTTTATAAACTTCAAAGAATTCACTATGTTTTCTAAAAAAATACAGAACCTTATAAATATATAAACCATAAACAGTAAGTATGTTATTTGACTTAAAAACTCCTCTACATGATTCTCGGTAACCCATCTGAAGCATAGTTCTTAACGCTCTTTTCTGAATAACAAAAATAGACTCTACATCAGGTGAGGTTCCCCGGAATATAATTCCATAGGATATAGCTGAATGAAAATTTGCATAGTAAACTAGCTTAATTATATCTAATCTTATTTGTTTTCTTAGCATAAAAAGGGTGTAACAAGCAGAATTCAGTTTAATCTTTAGATTGTCAATGTGTGGACCCCACTTCAGATGTCTATCAAGTCTGAGACCCAAGAACTTTACACAATCTTTAACCTCAATATCATCATCTTCCATGTTTATACACTGTGGAAAGTTTAATTTACTTTTTTCACTGTGGAATATAATACAATCGGTCTTCTGTACATTCAAAATCAAATTATGATCTCCAAACCACTGTTTTACAAGTTTCAGCAAATCCTCACATGATCTCTAAGCGCTGTTATGGAAGGTAATTTAACAAGATAGTTTGTGTCATCTGCAAACATCAGTAATCTACAATTCAATCTCCTATATAACATGTTAAGAGCAGAGACATAAATTATGAACAACAATGGTCCTAATATGCTACCCTGCGGTAAGTCGATGGTAGTGCTTTTTTCATTAGATGTGAAAATTTCATCTTCAACCTCTATTATGACCATTTGCTTTCTAGATGTTAAGTAGCTCTGGATTAATTTCAACTGTTTATCCCTAATTCCGCAGTTCTCAAGTATTTTGAATAATTTTTTATGTTCAACACAGTCAAATGCTTTTGTTAAGTCCAAAAACAAATAACCTACGGGAATCTCGCCTTGTTCGAAAGCAGTGACAATTTCATTAGTGAGCTCAAATATAGCTGTTTCTACACTTCTATTTTCAACAAAGCCGTGTTGGCATTTGGGTATTACATTGAATTTGAGGAAAAATTTTGATAACCTAACATATTACTTATGTTCTCGATAACTCAAAAAATACAGAACCGATCGCATTGAAGCTTGGTGACTGGTTGTGGAATACCGACATAAATACGTATGTGGAATTTTGTGAGGATAGTATCACTAGTAAATTTTCACAAAATTATGGAATTATGTATTTCAAGATAACTTATTAACGGAAAGAGATAACGCCTTGCAATTTTCAGGGTTGGTTGCGCATCCGAATGCGAACCAAGTTCCTTAGTTGGCTTAATAGCCAAATGGTTTTCGAGTTATAGACATCTGAATGTTTGTTGTTATTTTCTCTATAGCTCAAAAATATGCAAATCCGATCCAGTTAAAACACAATTACTTGTAGAATGCTGACGCGCAAAATTTCCCTGAATTTCGTGAATTAAGGGTTAAATTTGAATTTTTTTTATCTATCCTGAAAATTTTTATATTTCAGAAACTATGCTCGATCGACTTCTTATGAGGCGTGAATTGACAATGCAACATAGCTCCTGACTTCACATCAGTACTTCAACCAATTTTTAATTAACAAAATTCATAAAAAATCATTGAAAGAAATCCCTTATATCTGAAACTAATACTCCGACATTGCGGAAATTTTGCAAGAGCCTTCAAAACCTAACTTTACAGCCAAGTTCCAAATTTAAACACGATCCGATCTATATTGTTGGAAATGCGAGCAGCCTTGGTTGGGTTAAGTAGCTGGATTGGTGACCGTTGCCACGATAACTTTCGAACTCAAAAAGATAGCAACTTGAAATTTTCAGGACAGGCTGCACATCTGAATGAGACAGTTAGGTCCGTTGTTGGCTATAATCGGCCCAATGGTTTCGGAGTTATAGCCACTGGAATATTAATTATGTTCTCGATAACTCAATAAATACAGAACCGATCGCATTGAAGCTTGGTGACTGGTTGTAGAATACCGACATAAATACGTATGTGGAATTTTGTTAGTATCACTAGTAAATTTTAACAAAATTATGGAATTATGTATTTCAAGATAACTTATTAACGGAAAGAGATAACGCCTTGCAATTTTCAGGGTTGGTTGCGCATCCGAATGCGAACCAAGTTCCTTAGTACAACACCGGCCAACACCCGCTAACACCGGCCTGATTTCCTTAGAGGTCCTGATCTTTTCAGTGTTATTTCGCACCATCCGAAATAACACCGACTTTCAGGTGTATTTTCTGCCATAATAAGTAATCAGCTTTCACACCAGACCGATCGAGATTTATCATTCGGATGAGTGTGAGGTTGCACTAGATCAATGTGATTTAGCACTAGTTCGGTGTGAAGTACCGTAGTGCATTTAGCACTGGTTTAGTGTGATTTAACTTTAGTTCAGTGTGATTTTGCACTGATCTAGTGCGTATGCAATATCTTGTTCAGTGTTATTTAACACCGAATCAGATGCGTTTTAAACCCTCGGGGTGCAGGTATTATTTAGTTGAAATTTACACCATTTTCGGTGTTTTATATGATATTGTTCGATTTATAATTTGAAACTCAATATCATATAAATCACCGAAAGGCTATGAAAAGGGTATAGGTATTGAAAAAACTTTTTAGTACATAGGAGTTTATTATTTCAAAGATTATTTAATAGACAGTAATTTTTTATATATAATTTGTGAAAATACAATAAACAATAAATTTTTATAGAAATATTTAGTGATTACTGAAGCCTAAAGAGATAATCAAAACTGTCGACAAACCAATCGAACTTTTGAGGCAGCACTTTCTGGTCCAACACGACACAAAATTCTTCCAGATCAGGTGATATAGCGCTGGCAGTTTTTTTCAATTTTGCCAATTGTTTCTTCTGATGGTGAGGGTTACTGAAATTAAAACATTTATATATTAATCATATATAATCATACAATTCGAATTGGTGCCTACAAAATAATGTGAAGCTGGCAGGTCTTTATATAATTGAAAGTTGTAATTTTTCAACGTGCTTAGGACCGATAATTGACTATCAACGCTGGTTTTATTCGATATAGATATCAAGAATTCACTCTTATCTGAAATAAAATATCCTGGAGAATAGGTTTTTGCGACAGTGTGATCTACAATTAAGATACGCAATATTCTGAAAAAAATATGTTTCCTTAGACCACCTTCTACAAAAAACACTCACCTGCAAGTGCTTCTTAATAAATCCTATTGATAGTTCACAAAAGGTTAGATGAATAAGCTCCATTTGTTTGAAGAACATTACTAAATAAATTTCAATAAAGAAACTGTAATAACATTAATAATAAATATGAAATTTCATCTAATTCAGATAATTGCACTTTTCAAATAAAGAAAATTGAATGAAATATTTTTCACTGACAAATGTAAAATTTCAAAGTCGGTGATGGACGAATTTGTAAATCCAATCGACCAACCAACACAAATATCTTATCAAAATTTCCGGGAAAAATTGATGAAATGAGGATACCCAATTACGTAGGCACCCAAAAATATTAAACTGAACATTCATATGTACTCACTTGCAAACAGTATTATTTCCAAACTTCCTTCGACGGCCAAAACAAATTTCTCATTATTCTCATAACTCACAACAAATCTTCTTGATGCACTTCGTTTTTCCAAATTCTCACTTCGTCTCCAAGGCACCAAATAATAAAATCAACCCGCAGCATTGTAGTCTCCTATGAAATGTACGTGTTGTGTTAGAACTAGTCAGAAGTATTGCGACATAAAACCAATCCCTGCACATTGTTGCCGGATATAATTATATTCTGATATTTTAAAAACAATCCTTTGGTTTCGCAAATATCCATTTTTCAAATTTGGATGTTTCCAAATTTGTGTAATTGAGACGATTTTTTTATGGAATGATGCAATGAGTAGCGATTTGATCAAACCTGCAATGTGAAATTTTATCATACTCACTTTGAAGTCATTTTCTATCAGACTATTCATGATATACTTACCACAAAAATCCATATGTTTATTTTTCGTGACTAAATATATCTCTTGATTGATAGGTAACTACAAATATTCAACTATTGTTGTACTACGAAATCATTAAATAGCAGAAAATAAATTTGTGAATCATTGAGAGCGTGGAAGAATTGATTTTCATAGTCAAGAAAGGGATACATTGATATTTCCAATATTGATTCGAGTGTTCCGAAATAACATCAATATTGTTTGTGAAAATTCCCCATGGGCACGATTCTTCCTGTCATCTTATAATTATTAATTCTTCACAACTATCGGCGATTTCTTTATATTTAAAAGACTCAGCAGGGATATCTGTCTTTCGAGAAAGAATACTTGGCAACTATGTAACAATGAATAAGTTGACGAAATAAAGTATAATGTTCTTTTGATATTCCTGGTGCGAATTTGGATAGTTTGTTGGTCGAAAAGCACGTGTTGGTACTTTCGATGATTTCACATGTTTCAAAAGTTATACTTGGATATACATAAAGTTGATAACTGAGTGTAAAGTTTGGTAATCGGATTAAATCTCTGAAATCCTTCTTTCACATTTCACCATGCAGTGGTCATTTTCACCCAAGATATCACCTATCTGACTTTTGTATGAAGAATTGGCATTAAAACTTGATGGAAACTGTGAAATTTCGAATAAATTTTATTAATTCTTGATACTGGATCTGTTTGTGATATTTTCTGTCATAAATTACACTATTGAACACAATATAATCACAATAACGAAAATATTGATAGGAATGTGACATTCTAGTGGTAAATTGCATCAACAATATTCTTGATAGTATGAAATCAACATTCACACTGACATTTTTTTTAGAGTGTAGACATCTGAATGTTTGTTGTTATTTTCTCTATAGCTCAAAAAAATACAAATCCGATCCAGTTAAAACACAATTACTTGTAGAATGCTGACGCGCAAAATTTCCCTGAATTTCGTGAATTAAGGGTTAAATTTGAATTTTTTTTTATCTATCCTGAAAATTTTTATATTTCAGAAACTATGCTCGATCGACTTCTTATGAGGCGTGAATAGACAATGCAACATGCGCGTTATAGCTCCCGACTTCACATCAGTACTTCAACCAATTTTCAATTAACAAGACGCTTCCATAGGTATTCATTCTCATCGGTATCGTTGGCATAGTTTTCAGGTGCCAAACATGTACAGGCGTGCAAACGGTGATGTATTTTACAATTTGAATCCTTCAATTTAATAATTTTTTGAATATTTTGTTATTGGGCGAACAATATGAATTATCGGCACATATAATATTTGTCATATTCACTCTTCAAATCTTTGTCGCAATATTGAATAATTGTGGAACAACCTGTATAAAATGAATCTGATACTGAAATGATCAGATGGAGGTCATAAATGCAACATCAAGCGATATTCCAGACCACATACATTATCGGCCATTACGAAACAGTCTTGAACTTAACCTTGGTTTCTCTAACTTCGGTATTCATTTCAATCAAATTGCTAAAGTATGATACGACGTAGCCAAGAAGTTGAAACGAACGGAGTAATTGGCCAAAGATTGAGACCTCGATAAACTGCACTACAAAGTTGGTATCACGAGAAGAACTGCTACCATAATTTCAAATTTATGAAGCACCTGCGGTAGTTATTATACTTTGAATGTTTCTAGTGAGCAGTGCCATCAAAATAGACATAAATATAACATTGCGAGTGCTAGAAATCACTTTGGTTAGGCAGAGATGTCAAATTCAGGTCTGTAGCCGGATACTATAAGCAAGGCAGACAGAGCAAATAATTTCTTTTCGTATCGCATGTTTACATAATATTTTAATAGATTTTTTTATGGGCATTACCTTTGCGATTAAAAAAAAATATTCATCAACATAAAACATTTTTCTCTTTGAATCTTGAATACGGCGTGCCAAAAAAGTAACGTAAATCTTCAATAAATAATTCTTGTACGAAGAATTATCAAGAAAAATCCTCGCACTCGTCGATTTTTAATTTCAAAAGGAACTTATCCTGTGCTTTTTGGCGCTCTTGTTCCTCGAAACAGAGTGCTTATCAATTTGCCCAAATGTCTGTAATTTTCGAATTTTCGGCAGAAAATGGTCTCAAACGATTTGGTTCGACTCACTGATCATGAATCCGTGGTCGAAATCGATTCTGTCTGATCGACCGGCCGTTAAAACGATAACTCTCGAACGAAAGGATTGAAATTTGCAGGGTAGGTTTGGAGCGTAAATATTTCGGACAAGTTCGTTAGCGGGCGAAATGCACCAAGCGGTTTCGGCCGTTTTTAGTAAAAATAGTGTTTATGAATATTTCCGAAACCGATCAGTCGATTTATCTGAAATTTAGCATCAAAAGTAAAATAATGACCTTTATATGCAAGCGAAGTTTTGTATTGATCGGGATGCCGTAAAGTGTCAAAAAAAAATTTAATTTTTAAGTTGAAATTTTCAGAGTAGGTTTGGCAGATGAATATATTGCTTGAGTTCGCTATTGGACGAAATTGGCTTTAAGGTTTCGGAGTAACGAAAGAAATATATTTTTTTACATTAAAAATTTCAAATTCAATTTTTTTTGCGATGCAATTTCACCACAAAAATCCATTGTTGTAATTTTCAACTCTAACAACCTAATACTTTCGGAGATATGATTTTTAGAAATTTCAAAAATGAATCGTACTTCTATGTTTTCGCAGAATTCTGTACTTGATTATTCTATCTATGAATTATTATATGATTAGTGTTCTCACATGTCATTTTATTTTCCTATAAGAGATAAATGTCAGTATTATTTCTGGTTCGTTATTCTTGGTTTAAAATACACCTTCTCTTCTAGAAAGCAAATTGTGATTGAATGCAAAATGACCAATGAAATGACTTCAGATATCGTAGAATTATGGAGATGATATGATTATGATATTATACTTATACTTATACTAATCCATATGATGATGGCAATATATTCTTTGGTAAGATCCATAATCAAATTGGGTTCAGAATATCTCCAGTAAAAACAAAACTGCAATATTGTCTAAGTTTTAGTCGATATAATATATATTTCAGAGTAGATTTGAGGAATCAATATCTCAGATAAGTTCGTTATTAGGGAAAATCGGTCTGTTTGAATTTCTTTCTTTCAAGATGCAGTTCTATCGAAAGAATTCATTTGTATCATTCCCAGTGACCAATAATTTCGGAGATATGATTTGTCAAAGTTTGAACAAGAGCGCCAAAGTGCCTGTCCACAGGGCTTGAACCAATTCTTTGGGCGTATGTTCTGGGGAACCTCGCGTTATCATTTTGCCCAAATGTCTGTAATTTTCGAATTTTTCGCCGAAAATGCTCTCAAACGATTGGGTTCGACTCCCTGATGAAGAATTCGTGGTTAAATTTGATTATGTCCGTCCGGCCGGCCGACAGGCCGTTGCAACGATAACTTGGGAACGGAAAGAGCTAGCGACTTGAAATTTTCAGGGTGGGTGGCGGATCCCTATACGACGGACAAGTTTATTAATGGGCATGGTCGGCCCAATGGTTTTCGAGTAATATTTTTTTTTCAAACAAATATAAATTCGATCGAATTGAAACTTGGTGAATAGTTGTAGAATATAAACCTAAGCAGGTTTGTGCAATTTTTTGAGAATTATATCACTAGAAAATTATCAAAAATTTTTTTATGTCACGATAACCTGAGACCGGAAAGAGACAGTGACTTGAAATTTTTAGGTTAGGTTGTCCATCTGAATGCGACATTTGGGTTCGTTTATAAGCATAATAGGCAAAATGGTTTTGGAGTTATATCTACCTGAAATTTGGTTGTTATTTCCTCAATAACTCGAAAAATACAAAATCGATCCATTTTAAATATTGTTATTAGTTGAAGAATGCCAACGCAAAAAATCTTGCAGAATTTTGTGGGGATCGTATCACTAGAAATTTTCTTTAAAAATCATTGAAGTTCATAAAAAAAATTATATTTATCAGAAACTATTCATCCGACATCGCTGAAGGTGAGAGCCTTCAGAACCTAACTCTACTACCAAGTTGCAAGTTTGAACACGATCGGAGCTATATTGTTGGAGATCTCAGTAGCCTTGTGTGAGTTCAGTTGCTGGATGGGTGACCGTTGCCTCGATCGAACGAAAGGAGATAGGGCAATTTTCAGGGTAGGTTGCGCATCTGAACGGGAGGAGAGTTAAGTTCGCTGTTGGCTTTAATCGGCCCAACGGTTTCGGAGTTATACCCATCTGGAATATTATTTCCTCGATGTCTCGAAAAATATAGACTCGATCGAATTGAAGCTTGCTGACTACTTGTAGAATATCGACATTAAGACATGTGTATAATTTTCAGCGAATCGTACCCTTAGAAAATAAAAAAAATATTGGTTCAAGCATTTACGTGAGGTCACGAGCTTTTGCGCGTATGTTCTCTTGTCCATTATCCTGTATTGGACTCTTAATCGAATTTACCATGGTAAATTAGATTCAGAGTGTCCAATACAGGAGAACGGACAATAGAATTCACCATGGTAAGTAATCATTAAAAGATACTGTGGGAGGTATACTCATTATTAAAAGGTTTCTTTCTGGGTTTTCTCTCCCAAACTCTGAAAAATATCTATAAAATAAAAATTAATTATTTTGTGATTTGCTTCTGCGTAAGAAACACAAGATATTTGTCAGAATCAATCAATTGAACAAGGATGCCTAACAAACAACAACGAAACAACATCAACGAAGAAACAACTATATCGTAACGTTTCGGAGCGAGTTTCGGAGTCTATATCAGAGCAATTTGCAAAATTGCATTCTCTGTTCAATAAAATACAAGTTGACTCCTTACGTTTCTTTTCAATATAATCAGGTTCTGTCATTAGAATATTTGTATTACTCCAATCCATCATGTGATCCCCTTGGATTGATTGTACATACATGTTCTGCTATTTTTGATTTCTGTATGTCTCTATTTCTCAAGTTATTCTTATGCTCTGACTTTCTTACTTCTAGTGGTCTTGATGTTCCTCCTGTGTATGATTTACCAACAAATACAAGGAATAATATATACACAGTTTTTTGATTTTTGTTTTCCATTAATGGGTTTTGTCTTCGTCAATAAAGACCTAAGATCATTTTGTGTTTGGAAGACGGTACTTATATTGAACTTAGAACCGCTTCTTCTGAACATAAGGGATCACATTCAACAGATTGTTTTGCTGTTCTTGATGATTATTCTGTTGTACTTGTTGATTGTTCTCACCATGGTAAATTCGATTAAGAGTGTCCAATACAGCATAATGGACAATAGAACATACGCGCAAATGCTCCTGACTTCTCGTCAGTGCTTGAACCAATTTTTGCGCGTATGTTCTGGGGAACATCTTGTTATAGTTTTGCCCAAATGTCTGTAACTTTCGAATTTTTTGACGAAAATGGTCTCAAACGATTTAGTTCGACTCCCCAATGAAGAATTCGAGGTCAAATTTGATTCTGTCCGGCCGGCCGTCCGGCCGTTGCCACGATAACTTGAGAACGAAAAGAGCTAGCGACTTGAAATTTTCAAGGTGGGTGGCGCATACGACGGACAAGTTCGTTCATGGGCATAATCGACCTAGTGGTTTCCGAATAATAATTTTGTTTTCAACCAATATAAATCCGATCGAATTGAAAATTGGTGGGTAGTTGTAGAATATGAACCTAAGCACGTTTGTGAAATTTGGTGCGAATCGTGTGGCTAGAAAATTATTAAAAAATTATTAAAAAATATTTTTGTTGTCACGATAACTTGAGAACGGAAAGAGATAGTGGCGTGAAGTTTCCAGGTTAGGATGTGCATCAGAACGCGACATTTCAGTTTGTTTATGAGCATAATCGGCCAAACGGTTTCAGAGTTATAGCCATCTGAAATTTGGTTGTTTTTTGTTCCTCATTAACTCGAAAAATACTTAACCGATTGAATTAAAACATGGTTGTTAGTTGTAGAATGCCAACGCGAAAATTATTGCAAAATTTCGTGAGGATAGTGTTTGTAGAAAATTTCATAAAAAATCATTGAAAATTGAAAAAAAAATTCTATATATCAATAACTATTCGTTAGAAATTGCTGAAATTTTGCAAGAGCCTTCATAACCTAACTCTTCTGCCAAGTTTCAAGTTTTAACACGATCGGTTAAATATTGTTGGAGATTCGAGCATTCTTGTGAGAGTTCAGTAGATGGGTGACCGTTGCCTCGATAACTTTCGAACGAAAGGAGATAGGGACTTGCAATTTTCAGGGTAGGTTGCGTATCCCAAAGGGAGAGTTGAGTTCGTTTTTGGGCATAATCGGTTAAGCGGTTTCCGAGTTATACCCACCTGGAATATTATTTCCTTGATAACTCATAAAATAAATGTTCGATCGAATTGAAGCTTGGTACTAGTTGTAGAAAATCATCATAAAGACGTGTTTAAAATTTTGTGAGAACCGTACCCCTAGGAAATTTCAAAAAAATCACGAAAAAAAAATTGGTTCAAGCACTGACGAATTTACCATGGTAAATTCGAATTAAGAGTGTCCCAATACAGGAGAATGGACTACATATTTTACCATGGTGAATTCGATTAAGGGTGTCCAATACAGAATAATGGACAATAGAACATACGCGCAAAAGCTTCTGACTTCACGTCAGTGCTTGAACCAATTTTTTTAATTTGATATTTCCCACCCCTACGCCACTACTTTATTTTTTCAAATGAGAATAATATGGGTTGTGATACATCAAAGGAAAGGTAATTTGATTACCTATTTAGCCATGTGGCTTAAAGCAGAATTGGTTGTGCCGTTTCTTTATTAAAAAAGCCCTGTGGACAGGAGCTTTGGCGCTCTTGTTCAAACTTTGACACTAATTTCCGAAATTATTGGTTTCTCTGAGTTGGGAACGATATCAATGGATCCTTATAATAGAACTGCTTCATAAAAGGAACTAAATTAAAATTAAATAACAAACTTATTCGAGATACTCATTCCTCAAATCTCCTCTGAAAATTATATTATATCAATGGAAACTTAGCCAATATTCCAGTTTTGTTTTCAATGAAGATATTCTGAACCCAATTTGATAAACATACCAAATTATAGATTTCCATCATCATAAAATGGATTATCTAAGGGCATATAGGGTAGGGGTAATTATAATATCCTATAATCGGTCATTTTGCATTCAATCATACTTTAGTACTTGTTGACATTTGACATGTCGGTTATATAAGTAGATAAGATTACATGTATGAACAGTGAACACAGATAGAACACAGACAGATAGAATTCTCATCAAAGAAGTACGATATACTATTGAAATTTCGGAAAATAATATCTCCGAAAGTATTAGCTTGTCAGAGTTGAAAATGATATCGATGAATTCTTATGATGAAACTGCATCTTAAATAAATTTAATTCAAAAATGAGATGTCATACACATTTTCATATATTTCCATTCAAAATGCCTCATGAAATTCGTTCGACTCCACGTCATAAATCAAACACAGTTGAAAACATTGTTCTTCGAGCGTAAAACAGTAGACGATCGTTATGATATTTCGATATTTTGCGAATATCTCCTACAATATATATCCATTCGAAATTAAATCTACATAGAGATTTTTGAATATTTTTCAGTTATACGATCCTCACCAAATTTTGCATAAGTCTTTGGTCGTTATTTTTCAACTAATTACTGAGCTTTAATGTTGTCAGATAAAGTATTTTTCGAGGTATTTGGAATAGAAAAGTTCAGACGACTATAACCCCGAAGCCACTCGGCGGATTTTGCCCGTCAGCGAACCGGCACATTTGGATTCCGAAACCACCCTTCAAATTTGAACACTCTAATTCATATCACTCGAGACTAATTAATGTGTTTACGGACGACTGGCCGGTCAGAATTGAGTTTGACCTCGGATTCTTCATCAGTGTGTCGAACATTCGAAAATTACAGACATTTTTGCAAATTGATAAATTACATAATAATAAAAATGATTAAACACTACACGAGTCTCTAGATTCATATATATTTCTTGTTTTTTTTTGCACGTATGTTCTGGGGAACATCGCGTTATCAATTTGCCCAAATGTCTGTAATTTTAGATTTTTTTGCCGAAAATGGTCTCAAACGATTGGTTTTGACTCCCTGATGAAGAATTCGAGGTCAAATTTGATTCTGTCCGGCCGTTGCCACGACAACTTGAGAACGGATAGAGATAGCGAAATGGAATTTTCAGAGTAGGTGGCACATTCCAATACGATGGAAAAGTTCGTTAATGGGCATAATTGGTCGAATGGTTTCCTAGAAATAATTTTGTTTTCAACCAATACAAATCCGATCGAATTGAAACTTAGTGAATAGTTGTAGAATACAAACCTAAGGACGTTTGGGAAATTTAGTGAGAATCGTATCCCTAAAAATTTTTTAAAAACTCATTTAAAAATATTATTTATGTCACGATAACCTGAGAACGGAGTGAGATAGCGACTTGAAATTCTCAGGTTAGGTTGTCCATCTAGGTGCGACATTTGAGTTAGTGTATAGGCATAATCGGACAAACGGTTTTGGAGTCACACGCATATGAAATTTGGTTGTTATTCCAATGTCGATTCGAACATGGTTATTGGTTATAGAATGCCAACGCGAAAATTCTTGCGTAATCGTAATCGTATCACTAGAAAATTTTTAAAAAATCATTGAAAAAAATTCTTTATATTAGAAACTATTCGTCCTACTTCGCTGAAATTTTTTGAGAGCCTTCAGAACCTAACTCTACTGCCAGATTTATATTGTTGGAGATCTAAGCAGCCTTGTGTGAGCTCAGTAGCTGGATGGGTGAGCGTTGTCTTGATAACTTTCGAACGAAAGGAGATGGGGACTTGCAATTTTCAGGGTAGGTTGCGCATCCAAATGGGAGTGTTAAGTCCTGGTCCCGGTCTAACGGTGTCAGAGTTATACCCACCTGGAATATTATTTCCTCGATAACTCAAAAATAAGGATTCGATCAAATTCAAGCTTGGAAACTAGTTGTACAATATCGACATAAAGACTCGTGTAAAATTTTCTGAAGAGTGTACCCCTAGAAAATTATAACAAAATTAGGTAATAAATGGTTCAAGCACTGATGTGAAGTCAGGAGCTTTTGCGCGTATGTTCTATTGTTATAATTTACCATGGTAAATTCGATAAACAGTGTTTAACAGGAAAATGGACAATAGAATATACGCGCAAAAGCTCCTGACTTCATTTCAGTCCTTGAACCAATTCTTTACAAATCAAACCTTGAAAATTATTATGAGGTATTAGCCCTTACATTAGATTAGTTATTAAATTTAGAAAGAATTGTGTGACTG
Organism: Halyzia sedecimguttata; assembly: GCA_937662695.2. NCBI lineage: Eukaryota > Metazoa > Arthropoda > Insecta > Coleoptera > Coccinellidae > Halyzia > Halyzia sedecimguttata. The sequence continues at coordinate 51,852,103 of OW569411.2, read as the reverse complement.
ATTCCCTTAGCGTTATTTACATACAAGAATGTTGAACATTCCACGAAGGGTTTATAGAAATAGTAAATAGTTCATTCACTTTGTTGAGCGTTCGTATACCAACCGGTTATAATTTTGCCCAAATGACTGTAATTTTAGAATTCATAGCCGAGAATGGTCTCCAATGATTCCATTTGATATTCTATTTTGAGTTCACTGTGGACTTATTTTGAACTACAAAAGTAAATACACTGTCCACTACAGTTCTTGTCGTCGTCATATGTTTCGGAAACAAAGTTTCTATCTTCAAAGAAGAAGCGTTAGTAAACATGCAATCAATTTCTACATTCCAGTACGCGTTGACATTATACCCTTAGAGCCGACGCACACGGGTCGACCGGGATATGTTTGAAGCGATCAGAATCGCATCGGCAATTTATCGATCTGTCATTCAGGGCGTTGCTTTATCGTTCAGTCTTATAATCACTGAATAAAATTAATTCATGCCGGAAATTCATCCAAGCCCGGAATATTTACATTTCACATAACATTACTTCCTTACTTGGTTGGTGACGGCCACAGAATATAACATAAGAAGTGCTTCCTTCCTTGTAAACTGTGCACCACAGTATTGACAGTTACACCATAATTTAGATATAGTAAAAATACATTCCATCATGGTTCTAAGAGGTGTCCGCTTGTTGAAGTATATGTCATTTTAGGATATAATTATACAATGATGCTCTATGATTCCGTCAATTTTGAATTCTCGAAATGTTTATTACTCTGTTTTCGAAATGTAAAATGATTCGAAAGGAAATATACTTCAAAATGAAACAAAGCTTTGTAAACAATAATTTCTTTATTAATATAATTTTAACAATTGCATATCTATTAAATATTCTATTGTAGAATAAAACAAGTAAATTATATTGATCTCACACCTTTTCGAATGTAAATATACTTCAGGTTGCACTTAACAAATACGTACAATTGTATATAATCCAATGGAACGTACAAAATGTTTGACCAACTACAGGTCTTAGATTTTTGGAATTAGCTTTTAGTTGTTGGGGGTAGAACTACCAAACTCCCGAACAATTATCCACATTGTTCCACGCCTTCTCATTAGCATTCCTCTTCAAATATCCCTGGTGTTTATAATCATAAAGATCGGGATGCTTCTCCACCTCCCCAACGAATATTGAATTGAAGGCCTAGAAATTGATATTCATTAAAATTGTAGAAGGATTTATGGGTATTTTACAGATGATTTATCAGTACGTTACAACTTATAAAGTACTCGTATGTATCTGAAAGGTAGAGGGAAAACGGCAATTGAGGTTGATGTAAGCGAGAATCTTCATTAAATTCCTTTTTTCTAATAATTTGTCTATAATGAGCCTATTTTTCCCCTAAACTATTCAGGTACCTACTGATAATTGAACATAGAAGGAATGGGCCTATTTTGCTTGAAAAAAAATTACCCAAATCGATATAAATATAAAATAAAACTTCACAAACTTACCTCCATGACGTCAGCGACGCGTGATTTGTCGGTATATACGACCTGCACTCCGATCGCGTGAAGAGTCCGTTTCAAATCGTACGCTCCAAATCGCAACGAATATGACGTCTACTTTTAAACAGTGAATTCGTTTGTTATATGCAAGATGCATAGAATGTTATTATATGCATTGTAACGGGTTCTTGAGAATCCCGTTTGTATTTGAAAGTTTGGTTGCATTTTGTGTCCCCCCCGGTTGTATTGGTTGGGACGCCCCTGACTTGTTAAGTGCGTTAGATCTACTCCGAGATCGATTCTGTGTTCGATGTCAATGGAACGTCAGCGCGGTCCGCTGGAGCCCCCCTCCAGCGTTAGTTGGTTAGTCGAAGCGAGAACGACGATCTGGAAATCATTTTTGTTAGGCAGCCGTGGAGTTTTAGTTGTCTTGAGTTGTGGCCATTTTCCTTGAGTGAAGGGTTCTGAATCTGGTAGGTTTTAATCCAATTTGCTTTCAATTGACGACATGTTCTGATGCATATTTAGTAACTAATTCATTATTATTATTTCAGCTTAACTTTTCAGTAATATTTTTGCTTGTATTGTAATCATATTTTGGCTTCCCTGTTATCTGACCGCGTGGCCATTTTGAGCTCTAGTTTTTACCGGCAATTATTATCCATTATTCTCTTTTAAGAACTAATTCATCCTTCAGAATCATTTAGTGAAAATGGAAAGCCGGATTGATGTTTTTCCAGTCGTTTTGTAGTTTTTAACTGGAATAATTTTATGACCACTTTGTAACTTGAATTAATCACATTGTCATTATATCTAAATTGTGAACTAGAACTCGAAATGGGCACGTTATTTGCGAGGATAAAGTCTAAGAATTATGTATCTTGCAGGAACCCTTTTTATTACCTCATTCTGTAGCTGTTGGCTTATCTTCGAATTGCTTCCATTCAAAGGAAGTTTCATAAACCTGCTTAGAGAACCACCTGTCAGGCACGTACCTCGAGTATTGAGTTGGAGGAATATCTACGCTGTTACCCAGGACGACCACCTGGTTGGAATTATTTCGTTTGGATAGAGGGACCGAGCAATCGACAAAGAACACCAGTCATCGAGCTCCATGATATCCAGTTCCTGTTACTAATTTGAGGAACCTGATTGGACACTTAGACTGACTCATTGTGAAGTTGCCCATAGTGACTCTATTTGAAACGATTCCAAGATAAGTAGTTTAGGCATTTCATTTGTGATCAGTCTGACTTAGTATTTATATTTTATATGGCATGTTTCACATTGGCCAATCTTTAGACTGTTGATTGAATAAATTTGTAGAATATAATTCGAGTTTTTCTGAAGTTGGAGTGTCTGGCGCCCACTTAACATCTATATTTTAGTTTTTGCTGTGAGCTAGTAGGGCCCGTAGAACCTCAACCACCTCTAATCTAATCTGCGATTAGGATATATCCATAGAGAAGATATGCTATACTGGTTATATTATGTAATAATTCGAGTGAAGGCAGATCATAGAATAGAGCAGTGGATATGGTAGATCGCAGATAATATAACTTAATTCAATTATGGCATCGCAAATTGTTGGTGGGAGATACAGCTTTTCCTTTTCATCACTATGCAATTATTTCGTGCCTGTATTCAATATTATTGTAAGCTGAAAGTATTGTTATATGTGGACACTGAATACTAAATACTATGCGGCTCGATGAACTTCTGGCTTGAATGACTTTAATTCTGTGATCATAAGACTAAACGATAAAGCAAAGCCCTGAATGACAGATCGCTGAAATTGCCGATGCGATTTCAATCGCGTCAAAAATATCCCGGTCGACCGGTGTGCGTCGGCTCTTAGTGATAAACCAATTAGTGACATAGTAACAACCCATTATTCTCACTAACGGGTTTATGACTAAGGGTATAATCTCAACCCGTACTGGAATGTAGAAATTGATTGCATATTTTAGTAACGCCTCGTCTGTGAAGATGGAAACTTTGTTTCTGTATTTCTGTATCGTAATGAGTTCATTACAGCACTAAAAATAGTGATGTAATGAATTCATTCCCGCATTGTTTATTGTTATATTTTTCGTTTTGTGGTAGTCAGCACTGACATTCGACCCTATCAAATTTCAACACACGTCAATTGTAAATATAATATAATCTGGATATAGTGAAATCATTGTTGAGAGGAAAAGTTTTATTTTCATTAAAAAATAAACTACTACTACTTGTAGTAGTAATACTAGAGCTTTCCTTCTGGCTAATTCTGAACCATTCATGTTATTAGGAAGCTGTTTTAAATCTGATCTCCATGCCCTACGTACGATTCAAATTCCGTAATCTGTCAACTTTGGTAACATTCACAACAACTGCCAAGGTAGAATACAAAAGTCACTAGGATGTATAATCCTAATTTTTCATTAAATTCCAACAGTATTTTACCAAACTTGAGTGAAATAGAGAAAATAACGTCTATATACTCGTTGCAGAAGGTAAATTCCAACACTCATTTTCGTAGTTCGTTTTGAAATTTCGCATTCGTGTTTGAATAGGAGCCCATTCTGCAACTTGTTTTAGAATATACTATTCCGAAACAAATGTCAGACGACAAAAACTGTAGTGGAAAAGAGTGTAGTTATTTTTGTAGAATTCCATTTGACTTGGTGATTAAGTATTTGCGGTCAAACTCTCTTCTGTACGCCCGTTCTGTCCGTTCGTAAACACGATCATTTTCGAAAGAAGGAAACTTCAAAACTTAAATTCTCGACAAAATAGTTTCGGAGATAATAATATATTTATTTTCCCAATATTTGAAAAACTACAGATCCGATAGAGTCGGTGGTCAGGTGTACAATAAGTATTTCAAGGTCTATGCAAAATTTCATGAAAACTTCAATAGCTCGAACCTTCCAGAATTCGCTGAATATTCGTATGACAAAGATAAGAAGAGTTTAATGAAATATCAGCTTCATAACTACTCTAGATGAAATGAATGAAAGTTTTCGTGATTTTATATTGCCAAAATTTCAATATGCTCGAATTTCTAAAGTTTGTACATCTTAATACCAAAATAGTGGTTGTCATACTTGTTGTCACAAGTATTGAAGAATTTTGATTGTTTATTTCATTTTCCTTCTGGATATGCTTGAAAGGGACGTTCATTGGACCATTTGAAATTTTGCCTTCTTGAAACACCTAACGTGCCTCTGATAACCATTAATTTCAGTAGTATTCGGTGTTACAAATAGTAAAATATCAACTATCAATTCGTCCAAATGTCTGTAATTTTCGATATTTTGGCCGAGAATGGACTCAAACGATTACTTTCGACTCACTGATGATGAATCTCAGGTCAAACTTGATTCTGTCCGGCCGGCCGTCAGCACGATTACGCATGAGTTAGAGTGTTGAAACTTACAGAGTGCATTTGGAGTCCAAATGCGCTGGATGTGTTTGTTAATGGACAAAATCCTGCGAGGGGTATCAAAGTTATAGCCATCTGGAATTTTGTTTTCCAAAAAAATAAATATTGATCTGACCGAATTGAAGCTCAGTAGGTAGTTGAAAAATACGAACACGAAGACATATGGAAAATTTCTTGAGCATCGTATGACTAGAACATTTTGAAAACATTATTTAAAAAAATGCTTTATCTCAGAAACTATCCCTCAGATATCGCTGGAATTCTGCAAGAGCTTTCAAATTCTAATTTTACAGCAAGGTTCTAGATTTAAACTCGAACGGTTCTATGTTGTTGGAGATATTGGCATATTATCGACATATCATAGCGGTTGGGGCGTACTGGTCCAATTTATTACACTCGATCAATAAAGTTTACTACGTTGATATTTGAAGTGAAGTCGAATATATTTTTGTTATGATATAATTACATATGTCATGTCTGTCTGTGGTCGTGTCCTTTTTATCAGGGAGTGCAATTTGTTTGAAAGATTATTTTATATCGATATTTAGTACCTATATAATATAAAACAACACACTATGAAAAAGTGTAAGTTACTTATAATCTTTAAGAATTTTCCAGATTATGACAATTTTTTTCAATTAGAAAGAATCATTGTCAGTTTCGGGGGAGATTGGAAAACAGATATTTTGATGAATTCATATCGATATTTAAATACATTCGTTTGTCAAGGAGAGCCAAATATGGTATATTGAAAGTGAAATTATTTGATAAAAGATCCTGAAGTAATTTTGTTTTGTTCTTTACTGAATGAATGTTATACTTGTGAAATAGATTTGAAATCGATATATACCGGGTATATAGAAGAGAAACCACGGACTAATTTTAATGTGTTCTGGAACAAAAGTATTTTAGCGCAGCCAAATAATTTTTATTCTATATTGTAGAAGATATTGGGGAAATACAGAAAAATCACAAAAACTGAAATAAAAAATTTATTATTCGTTCACAATCCACCTTTCGTCGTAGATCCGCACAGACCTAACATAGCTTTTTTGTTGAAGCTTAGGGCTGATACAGGAATAATAGTATAGAAATCATAGACCGGTATCGAGATCTAGCCCCGGAGCCGACATTGCTCTTTTTCGTTTTTTGCACGTATGTTCTGGGGAACATCGCGTTATCATTTTGCCCAAATGTAATTTTCGAACTTTTTGCTTAAAATGGTCTCAAACGATTGCGTTCGACTACCTGATGAAGAATTCGAGGTCAAATTTGATTCTGTCGGTCCACCCGTTGCCAAGATAACTTGAGAACGGAAACAGATAGCGACTTGAAATTTTCAGGGTAGGTGGCGTGTCCCAATACGACGGACAAGATCATTACTGGGCATAATCGTTTCCGAGTGATAATTTTGTTTTGAACCGATACAAATTCGATCGAATCGAAAATTGGTGGGTAGTTGTAGAATACAAACCTAAGGATGTCCGTAAAATTTTGTGAGAATCGTATCACAAGAAAATTTTGAAAAAATGATTACAAAATATTATTTATGTCACGATAACCTGAGAACGGAAAGAGATGGCGGCTTGAAATTTTGTGGTTAGCTTTTGCATCTGAATGCGACATTTGAATTTGTCTATAGGTATAATCGGCCAAACGGTTTTGGAGTTATATCCATCTGAAATTTGGTCGTTATTTCTTCAATACCTCGAAAAATACAGGACCAATATAATTCAAACATGGTTATTAGTTGTAGAATACCAACGCGAACATTCTTGCGAAATTTGGTGAGGATCGTATCACTATAAAATTTAAAAAAAAATCATTGAAAGTAATTGAAAAACATTCTATATATCAGAAACTATTCGTCCGACATCGCTGATGCTTTGCAGGAGCCTTCAAAACCTAACTTTACTGCCAAGTTCCAAGTTCGAACACGATACAGGATTGATACAATTCAAACATTGTTATTAGTTGTAGAATGCCAATGCGAAAATTCTTGCAAAATGTAGTGAGGATCGTATCACTAGAAAATTTTTGAAAAATCAATGAAGCAAATTCTATATATGAGAAACTATTCGTCCGACATCGCTGACATTTTGCGAGAGCCTTCAGAACCTAATTGTACTACCGAGTTTCAAGTTTGAACACGATCGGATCTATATTGTTGGAGATCCGTGCAGCCTTGTGTGAGTTCAGTAGCTGGATGGGTTAATCGCTAAAATTTTGCGAGAACCTTCAAAACCATGGATGTCATGATGACATATTGAATTACATGATCAATTTTCGGGCCGATTTTTTCATCAAAAATCTATGGGAGATGATAGCCAGATATTAGAGTCCTGTAACGGTCAGACCTGGTTTTGAAAGAGATCCTCCTTAGAAGGAGGCATCTAAATATTGAGGGGATTTCTATGAACAAAAGTGAATATCTTTGAAAACTAGCGAAGGTGATTCTTCTTGAAGAGATCCATGCGCCTACAGAGGAGTGTATTTGTGAGAGTGGACTTTTGAAAGATTATGTATTATTTGTGGCGCTCTTGTTTCTCGGAACAGAGTCCTTATCCATTTGACCAAATGTCTGTAATTTTCGAATTATTGGCTAAAAATGGTATCAAACGATTTGGATCGATTCACTGATCAAGAATCCGTGGTCGAAATCGATTCTGTCTATTCTGTCTGTTAACTCGATAACTCTCGAACAGAAGGAGTTAGAGGATTGATATTCGCAGGGTAGGTTTGGAGCGTAAATATTTTGGACGTGTTCGTTAACGGGCGAAATCCACCAAGCGGTTTCGGAGTTATTGCCGTTCTTAGCAAAAACATTTTTTATGAATATTTCCGAAATCTATCACTTGATCTATTTAAAATTCAGCATCAAGTTGTATACGCATTCGAAGTTTTGTATTGATCGGGTTGCCGTATAGCGAAAAAACATTAAATTTTTAAATGTTGTTTCTACAATAACTTTCGAATTAAATGGGCTAGGCAGCAAAAATTTTTAGAGCAGGTTTGGGAGTGAAATATCTCGGTTAATTTCGTTATTGGGCAAAATAGGCCAGATGGTTACGGAGTAACGAAAAAAAAAAATTGTTTTTAACTTACAAATTTTTTTAAGATGCAGTTTCACCATAAAAATCCATTGATATAATTTTCAACTCTAACAAGCTAATACTTTCGGAGATATGATTTTACGAAATTTCAATAATGAATCGTACTTCTATGTTCTCACAGAATTCTATAATTATTATATCTATCAATCATTATAATGATCTGTGTTCATACTCGTACATGTCGTCCTGTTCTATAAGAGAGAGTCAAAATCATTTCAGCTATTTTAATTCGATTTCTTCCATGGTGCAGTTCTCAATCTCAGATTGCTCATTTAATCTTGATAAATAAACTATTATTTGAATTGAATTTCCTTTATGATGCAGATCTATCTTAAGAATACATTGATATCATTCCCAACTCTGAGAAACCAATACTTTCGGAGATATGATGTGTCAAAGTTTGAACAAGAGCGCCAAAGCTCCTGTCCACAGGAGCACTAATTTTTAATTTGTTCGTTTTTCTCTTGTCTTTTCATTTTTGCGCGTATGTCCTGGGGAACATCTCGTTATCATTTTGCCCGAATGTCTGTCGTTTTCGAATTTTTCACCGAAAATGGTCTCTAACGATTGGGTTGGACTCCCTGATGAAGAATTCAAGGTCAGATTTGATTCTGTCCGGCCGGCCGGCCGACCGTTGCCACGATATTTTGAGAACGGAAAGGGATAGCATTTTGAAATTTTCAGGGTAGGTGGCGCATCCTAATACGATGGAAAAGTTCGTTAATGGGCATATTCGTCTCAATGGTTTCCGAGTAATAGTTTTGTTATCTACCAATACAAATCCGATCGAATTGAAACATGGTGATTAGGTGTAGAATACAAACCTTAGGACGTTTGTGACATTTTGTGAGAGTCGTATCACTAGAAAATTAAAAAAAATATATAAAAAAAAATTGGTTGAACAGATAATAGAATTCACCATGGTAAATTCGATTAAGAGTGTCCAATACAGGAGAATGGACAATAGAACATACGCGCAAGAGCTTCTGAGTTCACGTCAGTGCTTGAACCAATTTTTTCATTTCTATTGAAATAATAACTCTGGATAACTGTTTATCGAATGAATTTAGGTTGATATTTTCTTATAATTACGTGAAACGTGAGTATTTTCATTAGATATTAATATTACTGCTATACAGATTGATTTTTGTGAATTGTCAACTAATAGTTTCTCATGGCACAACCGTGCGATTGGCTTATTTGTTTCATAGAAATAACTCTCGGAATATACTATCGAAAATAAACCACTGCTACACAGGGTGTTTTTTGATCATTATTTATCTTACACCCAACAGTAAATGTATGTATTTCAACAGAGACCTTAAGCGGCCTTAAACACAGCACGGTTCATTTTCGAACCAACAGTGAATGTATGTATTCGAATGAGACCTTATGCCACTGCAGACCTATTCACCATCGAACCAACCGTGAATGCATGTAATTGAGTGGGTCCTTACGCCACCATATACACAGCACTCTTTACTTTATACCCAATAGTGAATGTATTATGTATTTGGGTCGCCACAATAGACCGATTGGTCGCAGTGGAGGGGCGGGTTTCGTCTGCCCAGCACAACCCATCTAACATATAATATAAATTTGGGTCGAAACTTATCGTTCGAGACCATTCTCGTGGACCAGTCGGATTTACATTCTCGGAAATAAGCAGCTTTGGGCGAGTTCAGCACCTGGATGGGTGATCACTGTGGCTATAATTTCGAACAAGCGCGTCAAAGCTCCTGGACACAGTGCTTTTACAACTTTTTTTCAGATATTTTGAATGCTACCTATATTGAATAATCGAAAACATTTTGGAATAAAGACAAAATATGGAATTTACGTGCGGTTAAATTTTGCCGTCGTTATATGCGAAGTCTGTTTCGAAACAACTCATTTCACGAATATGATCTTCAGCGTTGAAAAAGCTAAAAGATTCAAAGGATTATAGTGTATAACTCTAGATGAACAATGCAAAGAAATGTTAAGCTCTCCTTTGCGATGCACATGCGCATAAACTCAATTCTGAATCATTACAGAACTGCATAATAGGAGTTTTGGAAATAACTTTTTTATTCATATGTTATTCTATTTGATTTGCAAATTATCGAGCTGAACGCCATTAGCGTTGTACGCAACGAAAACTGCGGACTGTATAGACGCCCTAAGAATATTTACACAAAACGGTAAATAAAATATATCTGTAGTCTTTCTAGACTTGACATTGTCGAAGGACGTGATTTTCACACTCAACCCACTAGCGGAGATCAGCGCTCGGGTAATCTCATAAAAAGTCAATGTCAACTTCGAGACCGTCGATTTATGACACAAAGCATCATTAAAAACTATTCCTGGGGGCTGTGTGTCTCCGTCATTACTGCATTTTTACCAGTTGAGCTCATGTGGTGTTAGGTTACCACCGTTGGTGCGGATGTGGAGAGAAGAGCAGCCGCTTCAAGTTTTCATGTTCTATGTGTTCTTAATTAGTCTCTGGTGGTATGAGGACATTTCACGATACGGTAGTGTGTACGAGTGGATGCTGGTGACTTTGAGATGATTGTCACAACAACAGGATTGGTTCAATATTTTTCGGATATTGAACATATGGAATCATTAAACGAATTCGTTTTAGACCCTGAAAATTCGAGATCTACGTCAATTAAGTAACTATAACTGATGAGAACTGTAGCTAATTAATGGGATATAGCCCTGCCTCAATATAAACAAGCCAAACCAATTCTTGTGCACTTGTTCCAGCGGGTTACAATATTGCCCTATAGTCTGTAATTTTCGATTTGTGTGCCAAGAATGGTCTCGTAAGATTTCATTTGACTTACTGACTAAGAATTCGTGGTCAAATTCGATTGTGATCGCCTGCATGGCCTTAAACACAATAACTTGCGAAAGAAAACTCGAAATTTGCAAGAAAGGTTTCATGTCTAAATACTGTAACGTTCAGAAAATACTACGAGAGAATAAATAAGTATAAAGGCTACCATCTCTTGATCTATTGGAGAATTATAAATTACTAATTCGATAATTGTACCATCTATTGTTAAATATTGTATATCATGGACTTTATGTACCTTTGTTGATAGATATCTGTTTATTATAATTTTCGGTGGGGGTGTCTTGTAGTGGATGTCACGCGCATACGATGTATTTGTCGCGAGAGAAATCATTCCGACTCTGAGATTAATTGAATGCAATGCTAAGCCGATTTCTTCTCGATAGAGGATTTGATAAATTCGACATAATCGTGCCATCAACGGAACTTCATATTTTTTTTTTAGCGAGAATCCCTTTCTAGAAGGTGAGTTCAAACTAATCATTCGAGTTTTTGCTAATAATTCGTATATACTTACAGGGATTCATTAAGACACCATATATAAATATCATTTATATCTGGAATTTACCCGTTCCCGTGAGGGGAATTATCGTTTTACATTGATTTCTCCACATCCACATCGATTATCGACATCATATAATCCGAGACAACCACTCTGGCCATCAACACCGAAAAACGACTAACCCCTTTTTGAACAGTGAGTACGTAACTGCTGAAGTTGAAAAAGTGCCCTGAATAAAGTGTTTTTGTACTCTGAAGTGAAATTACTGCTCGAATTCTGCACACCATCTTCCTATGTTCACATTCGTATATTTATTAGTTTTTTCTTACGAATAGTACTTTTACGTTTTATCTAAACTAATTGGCGCCCAAATTTTTAAAGGAAAACAAAATCAGAAAATTTAGGTATAAAAAAAAAAAAAAAAGTAATAATATAGTGAACTTATGCCCAGAAATGCTCTCCGGCGAACAGCTGCCGTATGCTCAGTGTCAAATCTAGATTAAGTCAATAAGAACATTTTTTTGAGTGGATATTACGTGACACAAATTTGGCGCCCAACGTGCTGGGGCTCGAATTGAATTTTCTGATTTCCTTAAGTTGGTTGAAACAGTTTGTTTTCTTGTATATCGCATGATTGCTCGAACAGGTTTTTCTAAATAAAAAAAAATCATACTGATTTTTTTTTCGAGATATTTTCTGATGAATTATCAATAATTATTAAGATTGTGACTTTCTCGGATTTGTAATTCAACTCAATATTTTGGTTGTATCTTCCCAGTTCTCATGTTCTTGAGATCATCAGATTTAGCGTATAACATTTTTATCTAGTACCTCATTGTTATTGTTGAAACCGATAACACATGTATTGAACTTTTTATCATTATTCCTAGAGGTACATATTCTTTAATTCGCTTATTATTGAGAGTTATATTCTGTGTTTGAAATCATGAATCCCACACACCTTTTAACCAATGAATTAGATTATGAACTTAGAATAAGAGGAGTCATATCCAATAGATCAATAGATGATAGAAGGAAAATTTTAAGACGTTTATTGGCTAGAGGAAGCATTGAAAGTATTTCAGAATTACGTGATCCGGAATTCAATTTTGATGTTGAGACGCAGGAAATAAACACAACCCTTGAATCGATTACCTTGCTTATAATTGATTTCGAAGGGCCTAGTTCCGATTCAGTATTTAAGAGAGTAAAATCACGTCTTACTCATATAACGGATCGTATAAACCGTTTACCTTTGCCTATGGATGATAAAGAAAAAGATTATGCTCTTCGTAAAGAATTCAAGAACGAGTCTTATGCAACATGCTTAACTTTAGAAGCAGATATTCATGATAAAATTAGGGAACCTATTGATCCATCCATTTCTGGTAATTTTCCATCCGCGAGCAATGCATCAAATAATAATTTTGTGAACCAAAATAATGTTTCTCAGTTTATTTCGAATACTTCTAAATCTGTTCCTGTTTATAAATGGGGAGAAACCTTTGATGGTGATAAAAATAAAGTGATGATATTTCTCGAAAATGTTGAAGAACTTAGAAAGGCACGGCACGTCACAAAATCCGAACTATTTGACTCTGCTAGGGACTTATTTGTAGGTGATGCTCTTTGTTGGTTCCGCCAGGTAGTTAACGAAACAAAAGATTGGGACTCTTTGGTAGAATTGTTAAAGAAAAATTTTCAATCACCGTATCATGACGACGAACTATGGGAAAATATAAGAAGTCGACAACAATTAGAAACGGAAAGCGTTACAGTTTATTTTGCGAAAATTAACGAGTTGTTTAATCGCTTAACACGACCTCCTGCGGAACAAACGAAATTAAAATATTTGCGAAAAAATTTACTACCGCCGTACAGAAAAGCAATTGCAACTATTGAGACTTCTACAATTTCTGAACTTCATGGGTTGGTGAAACGTTTAGAGGATGATGATTTTCTGGATATCGAAGTCAATGACAGAAACCGCGATCAGACAAGTTCAAATCCTAAGTCAATTTTCAATGAGAATGTCGGTAACCGAAACCGCCCATCCAGAAGGTGTACGGTTAATTCATTTCAGGTTTCTTCAGAATCTCCGAAATATGTCGATACCGAAAATAAAAGTAATAAAAGTGTTCAAGAATGTTGGAACTGCCATAAAAGGGGACATTTTTACAGTCAATGTAGATTTAAGCGATACAAGTTTTGCTACCGATGTGGTTCGCCGAATGTTACAGTTCATACATGTAAGCATTGTTCAAAAAACTGAGTGAAGGGATGTTCTCTCAGGCCCATCGTCCATCCCACTCAAATTTAACAAGGGCCCGTAAAATAAATTTTGACGATCGTGATGAGCTTGATTTTGACAGATGTAAACTAAAAACTAAAAATTCACCTGATGTTTCATTTCGAAACTGTTGCACCTCCGAGCTTTTCAGTGAACGAAAATCCGATAATAGACCTTTTATAAAGGTTAATATATTAGATTATCCTGTAATTGGTTTGTTAGACTCTGGCTCTAATGTTACTATCGTGGGTAAAGGTGGTATGAAACTGTTACCCCGTTTAAATTTGAAAATTTTTCCGGCTCACATAAGCTTTGTACATACAGCGGATGATCATAAACAGCGAATAACCGGTCTTGTACATTTACCTATCGTCATCGATGATGAATGTCATTTTCTGGAAGCTCTAGTAGTTCCAAGTCTTGCTCACGACGTAATTTTCGGAAGTGATTTTTGTAGAAAATTTGCTCTATATAGAGCAAGATAGATTATCTTGAAGGTAGCTGGAACGTTCAGAAAAATAATATTCCTTTACAAACTTCGAATTCAAAGAAAAATTTAGAATGCGAAACTTGCGAATTAGGTTATTTAAATTCAAAACAACGTTTAATTGTTGATGACTTGTTGCGCTCTTTCAAGGGAATTAGCAGTGAAGGTCGATTAGGTAGAACTGATAAAATTCATCTTACTATCGACACCGGTGATGCAAAACCCATTCGTGTAAGACAATATCCATTGTCGCCATATATGATGAAACTCCTTAATAATGAATTAGATGAAATGTTGAGGTTGGGAGTTGTAGAACCATCTAACTCTCCGTGGTGTAGTCCAGTGCTTTTGATCAAGAAAAAAAACAACGAATACAGATTTTGTTTTGATGGGCGTAAATTAAATGAAGTCACTAAACACGATTCCTACCCACTGCCTCGCATCGATCGTATTCTTAGCGGACTCACTGGGGCAAAATTCATAAGCAGCATTGATTTGAGGAAATCATTTTGGCAGATTCCACTAGATCCGGTTTCTAAGGAAAAAACCGCTTTTAGCATTCCTGGAAGGGGTTTATATCAGTTCGTTGTTATGCCTTTTGGATTAAGAAATAGTGCCCAAACCCAGCAACGGTTCGTTGATAGTCTTTTCGGCCCTGAATTCGACGGTAAAATTTTTGTCTATATTGATGATATAATAATAATTTCGTCCACTTTCGAAGAACACGTTGTTCTACTTAGAGAAGTTCTCGATCGATTAAAACTAGCTAACGTAACTGTCAACCTGAAAAAGTGCGAGTTTTTTCGAAATTCCCTGAAATACCTTGGTTATGTTGTTGACGGAAACGGTTTGAAAACAGATCCAGAGAAAGTTTCTTGTATGGTCAATTTCCCACGCCCGAATACAACCACACAAATAAAAAGGTTTGTAGGAATGTGCTCTTGGTATCGAGCTTTTATTAAAGATTTTTCAACTTTACTGTCGCCCATTAATGACTTACTGAAAGGTAAAAAAAGGCATCAAAGCATCGTTTGGACCCCTCAAGCTGAGGAGGCATTCTTAAAAATTAAAGAAGCCTTGGTGGCCTCTCCCATACTCACCTCCCCCAATTTTGATTTGCCGTTCACTATACAGAGTGATGCATCCGCTACTGGCATAGGTGGTGTTCTCACACAATGTCATGATGGCAAAGAGCAGGTAATTGCATATGCAAGCCGATCTCTTTCTCGCTCGGAGAGAAATTACACGGTGACGGAGCGAGAGCTTTTGGCCTTACTATTTTGTTTGGAAAAATTTAGAGCTTACGTAGAGGGTGTTAAATTTAGAGTCATAGTAGATCATTACTCCCTCATATGGTTGAATAAACTATCGAATCCAACAGGTAGACTAGCGCGTTGGTCAGTACGATTGAGGCAATTTGATTTCGATTTAATACATCGAAAAGGCAAAGATAATGTTGTGCCAGATTTTCTTTCGCGTATTCATGAAATGAATGAGGTTAACGCTTTGACCATTGTGGAAGATGACTTGGATATATGGTACCGTGATATGCGAGATAAAGTTTGTAAGAATCCTGGTAAATATCCACAGTGGAAATTAGAAGAAGAAACCCTTTATAAGCTAATTCCATCGAACAATCCAATCCAAACGAATATTTCCGAATGGAAGATTCTTGTGCCGAAAAGAAAACGCAATCAAATCATTAGAAATTTACATGAACCTCCGACTTGCGGTCACCTCGGTTGTTTTAAAACAATTGCACGAGTGAGTGAACTGTACTATTGGCCCAAGATGAG
The DNA here is from genome assembly GCA_937662695.2 of Halyzia sedecimguttata. Classification (NCBI taxonomy): domain Eukaryota; kingdom Metazoa; phylum Arthropoda; class Insecta; order Coleoptera; family Coccinellidae; genus Halyzia; species Halyzia sedecimguttata. The sequence goes on along the minus strand of OW569411.2, from coordinate 51,836,139 downwards.
GACAGATATTATCAAATTTATCCGTCAGTGTAAAACTTGTGGAGCACAGAAAATTTATAATAAACCAGGTTTGGGTTTAATGGGAAAGGAGAAGAATGTCGCTTTTCCTTGGCAAGTAATTGCCTTAGACTTAATGGGACCTTTTCCCAGATCTAAGCGCGGAAATAGTTTCCTCTTGGTCGTATCAGACTGGTTTACGAAATACGTTGTGCTGCATCCTCTGAGAAAAGCCACTGCGGAGTATATTGTCAAATTTTTAGAAACTGATATATTTTTGAAATTTGGAATTCCGCAGTTCATCATAGCGGATAACGGTGCCCAATTTGCAAGTCGTGCCATGAAGAAATTGGCCGAATCATACAAAGTTCAGAAAATTTGGTTCACTGCGGTATATTCACCACAATGTGATTTTGTAGAGAGAACAAACCAAACGGTAGGGACAACTATCCGATGCTACATTGAGGGACTAAATCATTGTGACTGGGATAAAGAATTGCAAAAAATTGCGTTTGCATTGAATACAGCTAAGCACGAGGTAACGGGCTATTCGCCAGTTTTTTTGAATTTTGGTAGAAATGTACCAATTGGTGGCGATTATTATGGTAAAATAGAGTCTACCGACGGTATTCAGTTGCTGCCTGAAAAAAGGGATACTTACGCGGAGAAAATTGAGCCGTTGGCCACTATTTTTCATGATATTCGGAAGAAACTTCATAGAGCATACGAAAAGAATTCTCGAACTTACAATTTACGTAGGAGAAACTACAGTTTTGATGTGGGTGAGAAAGTTTGGCGTCGAAATAAGGTACTTTCCGATTCCGTTAAGAAATTTTCGTCCAAGCTTGCGCCAAAATATGTTTTGCGTAAAGTACGTCAGAAATCTTCTGCACTGTGTTATCACCTGGAAGATTTGGATGGATCAGTAGATGGAAAGTGGCATGTTAAAGATTTAAAACCGTACTTCGGTTCTAACTCTGATATTTCCGTATCGTAATAATAATAATAGTAATACCGACTTAATAATTTGCCGTTAGTTTATCGTCGTCGTTCGAGATTGATTCGCTTAACTATTTCGACGAATTTGCCGTTCATTTCGTGTTTCTTTCAACACCGAATTGTAAATTTCGTCGATTTGATGAAGTTTCTGGTTACAACCAGGATTTGCTCATTTTCGTGTTCACATAATGTTTATACAATATAGGAATAGGTTAAAATAGAAATAGGTTGCATTAGGAATAGGTTAAAATAGAAATAGGTTGCATTAGGAATAGGTTAAAATAGTAATAGGTTGCATTAGGAATAGGTTACATAGAGTATGTTGGACAGTAGGTTTAATTAGATTAGTAAGATAGAGTTAGATATAGGATTAGGCATGAGAATAGGTTAAGCGTAAGAAATAGGGGTATAGTTTTTAAGTAGTTTATTCAGAGCTTCAAGTTAATCCGTTTTACATTTTTTACGTTTCTTCATCAGTTTTTGTCTTATGTTCCTCAATTCGTTTGGGGAAATTCCATTCTTTTATTCGGAAGGGGGTGGTGTAACGTTCAGAAAATACTACGAGAGAATAAATAAGTATAAAGGCTACCATCTCTTGATCTATTGGAGAATTATAAATTACTAATTCGATAATTGTACCATCTATTGTTAAATATTGTATATCATGGACTTTATGTACCTTTGTTGATAGATATCTGTTTATTATAATTTTCGGTGGGGGTGTCTTGTAGTGGATGTCACGCGCATACGATGTATTTGTCGCGAGAGAAATCATTCCGACTCTGAGATTAATTGAATGCAATGCTAAGCCGATTTCTTCTCGATAGAGGATTTGATAAATTCGACATAATCGTGCCATCAACGGAACTTCATATTTTTTTTTAGCGAGAATCCCTTTCTAGAAGGTGAGTTCAAACTAATCATTCGAGTTTTTGCTAATAATTCGTATATACTTACAGGGATTCATTAAGACACCATATATAAATATCATTTATATCTGGAATTTACCCGTTCCCGTGAGGGGAATTATCGTTTTACATTGATTTCTCCACATCCACATCGATTATCGACATCATATAATCCGAGACAACCACTCTGGCCATCAACACCGAAAAACGACTAACCCCTTTTTGAACAGTGAGTACGTAACTGCTGAAGTTGAAAAAGTGCCCTGAATAAAGTGTTTTTGTACTCTGAAGTGAAATTACTGCTCGAATTCTGCACACCATCTTCCTATGTTCACATTCGTATATTTATTAGTTTTTTCTTACGAATAGTACTTTTACGTTTTATCTAAACTAATTGGCGCCCAAATTTTTAAAGGAAAACAAAATCAGAAAATTTAGGTATAAAAAAAAAAAAAAAAGTAATAATATAGTGAACTTATGCCCAGAAATGCTCTCCGGCGAACAGCTGCCGTATGCTCAGTGTCAAATCTAGATTAAGTCAATAAGAACATTTTTTTGAGTGGATATTACGTGACAATACATCGGTGGAAATTCAGGCACGGGCCTAAGGGGGGGGGGACAATTGGCAAATTTTGAAAACAATTTCAATAGAGTTAGAATATTTCCGAAAAAATTGTTATGAAATGCGAAGGAATTTGATCATCTGACCGGATAAATGCAAAGCAAGCAGATAATAAGAACGGGATAACATGGATTAACACCATATAGTCCGGTCAAACTAGACCACATAATAAGAGTAAAGTTACATAAATTCCCACCAAACTGAAAATCAGTAAGATTGTTTAAAATATCATTAAAAATAAAATTTGAAAGTTCCCCATCTTTCCTCTGTAAGGAAAAAATGTTATACAAGGTCAAAGGTCAAAATAATGAGTTTTTCGCGATTTTCAGCAAAACGGTAAGTTTTTTCATAAAAATACTTCAGATAAAAATTGTAGATCATAAAATTATCTACAAAAAATTTTTTTCTACTTTTTCTCTACGAGCCACCGTTTTTGAGATATAATGATTCAAAAAGTTGTAATCGTCATAATATGCATGAGTACGCCATATATACATCTCTATTGTAGTTGTAATATATTTGCTGATGACACACTATTAGCTTGTAGTGATTCATGTCTTAACACTGCTTTACAAAAGATGAATGATGTTCTAATAAGTGTAAGTGAATATTTGTTGATTAATAAGCTGAAACTCAATGTCGCAAAAACCAAGGCGATGATAGTGACAACTAAATACAAATATAGGCAGATAAATGTTAATGACATTGATATAAGGATTGATAACGAGCCTTTGAAATCATAACAACTGTCAAGTATTTGGGCTTCCAACTGGATAATTTACTTACTTTCGATGAACACTTTATATATGTTACTAAAAAAATTTCGAAATAACTATACTTTTTCTCAAGAACTGCGAAGCATTTATCTGTGGATACAAGAATCACTGTGTACCGGTCAATTTTACTACCTCATTTTGACTACTGTGCAACTTTACTATATCAATTCAATCTGAATAAAATGACACAGCTTCAGCGACTGCAGAATAGAAGCATGAGGATTATTTTGAGCTGTAATCGCTATACCCCCATTTCAATATGTTGAATACGTTGCATTGGATATCAGTCTCGAAACGACTCTACTTCCTAACAATGATATTTAATTATAAAATAGTACATGATGAAGCACCTTCTTACTTTCGTGATTATGTTGATTTCAAACACGAGGTTCACAATCATTTCACCCGTAATTTGAACGACATTCATGTGACAAGAGTGAAATTATCAAATACGAGAAATTCTTTGTTTTATGAAGGTATGGTAGAGTACAATAACTTACCATATAATGTTAAATCTAGTGGGTCTTGTAAAAACTTCAGACACAAATTGTTGATACATATAATGGAACTAAATTAGGAATATTTTTATTTTATTTCTAATGTTATTCTTGTTATCCAGGTTACTGTTCAATCTTATAGGATTAATCATTACATTGTGATACTATTCTTTTTTACTATGTATTGTATTGTATCTGTTTTTATATTTAATTGTAATAATGCTATTCTTATAACTTCAGATTAATAACCTACTCAGTAGATCATCCTATATGATGAATCCGTACAACATTGTGATACATTATTTTTATTCTTATTGTTATTTGCGTATATATATTAGAGCTTTTGTATATTAGGGAAACCTACTTAATAAATATTTCTTCTTCTTCTTCTTCTAATATATGTTAAAATATTTTTCTATCGGTCATTGTAACTTACACTACTAATATAATGTAATCATGTACTATTTTTACACGCAATAACTGGCTGTGATACGACATCTGCATTTTACAGGAGGGGTAAAATAACAGTTTTTAAACTATTTGAGAAACAAAATTTAATTGAATGTGCTGAAGTTTTTGAAAATAGTAATTCTACTCGACAAGAAATTATTACTAACGGCATTCGCTTTCTTCTTTCTATGTACGGAGCTCCTAAAAAAACTACCTGCTTAGATAAGTATAGATATGCATGTTTTGTTAAAAACACCAAAAGTAAAAAACAAGTACAATTAGCTTGTCTTCCTCCAAACCTTCTTAGGGTATATTACCGAGTTCAAGTGTTGCTTGGTTATCAGCTAGACCCTACAGACTGGGGTTGGAAGTTGGTCAACAATTCATTAGAACCAGTGCACACTTTACCTCCACCTGCGCCGGAAAAACTGCTGAACTCGATTTTTTGCAACTGCAAAAAGCGATGCAGTGCTAAATGTGGTTGCAAAAAAGTCGGACTGTTTTGTTCTCCGGCATGTAAACAGTGTGAAGGCCGGTTGTGCTCTAATATCGAATCACCAACAGTAGAGGTTCCCTTTGATTCCAACGAGGCAACATGCGATACATCGCTATTAACGCAGTTTACATGCACTCAGGATGAAGATGAAGAAGAACAAGAAGAACAAGAACAAGACGAACAAGAACAACAAGAAGAACAACAAGAAAATCAAGAAGAAGAACAAGAAGAAGATTTTGAGAGTTACGACTCGGACGATTATATTTCACTACTTTTTTTTAACTTAAATTCCTTATATCTTTTCAATCTCTGCTAATATCCATTATTTTTCAATAGTTTCAAATTAAACAGGATCAAAACTGACCCGTAGAATAGGCCTACTGGGCAAACCACGTTAAAGAAAACGCGCTTAGTACACTACCTCATAGGTGGCGAGGAAACGTGTGCATATTATGACGATTACAACTTTTACAACTATTTGAATCGTTATATCTCAAAAACGGTGGCTCGTAGAGAAAAAAGTATAAATACAATTTTTGTAGATAGTTTTATGATCTACAATTTTTGTCTGAGGTAATTTTATGATAAAACTTACCGTTTTGTTGAAAATCGCGAAAAACTCATTTTTTGACCTTTGACCTTGAATAAAAATTTTTCCTTACAGGGGAAAGATGGGGAACTTTAAAATTTTGTTTTTAATGATATTTTAAACAATCTTACCGATTTTCAGCTTGGTGGGAATTTATGTAACTTGAATGAATAATAATATACCCTTGTACACATTCCCGTTGCCTTAAATTCAAAAGGCAATGTGCGTAGCCGGCAAAAAAATTAGACATATCATAATATTGCGTTATCCCAAAGCGGGTAGCTCTCTATATGTCATAAAACAAACCATCTGGTGCCAAATTGAGCTGTTTCTCACTTTCCAGCGGCATTTTAAAAAACTTTTATTTCTATTGAATTTAGCTACATAAATATGTGAGTACGCAGTTTGACCCTTTCCTTTAATAATATAAATAGATTAGTTTGAACTTTGGAAAACAAGTTTGGATGTTCTGGATTTCTAGCAAATGGGCAGTTCTACGGGCAGAATAACCATTACGCATTACCAGGGCGGGCCGATCTCCCCAATGTTGAACGGAGTTGGCAAATTTTCAAAGCAGTTGGAAACATTTTAAAGCAGTTGGCTAACCACTCCCTCCCCCCGGTCACCTTTGGTTTTTTTATGTAATCCTTCAAGCACAGTTGGAAAATTTTCAATCGCTTCGGCCCGTCCCTGTCGTGAATAGTTCCGGAGATAATTAATTTGATATTAAATTTTCCAGAACTACATAACCGATCAATGTGCAAATTTGTAATCAGGTGTAGAGGTAACGTTTTCAAGGCTTTTGCAAAGTATCATGTGAATCGTAAAACTAGGGACGGAAAATTTGAGTTCTAGAAAATCGTCATTATCTACAGAATTCGCTGAATTCAAGAAAACTTCAATATCTCGGAACGTTACCTTCAGAATTCGCTGTTTTTGGGCGCTCTTGATGCTCGGAACAGAGTGCTTATCAATTTGCCCAAATGTCTGAATTTTCGAATTTTTGGCTGAAAATGGTCTTAAACAATTTGGTTCGACTCACTGATCAAGAATCCGTGGTCGAAATTCATTCTGTCCGGCCGTCCGGCCGTAGGCACGATAACTCTCGAACGGAATGAGCTAGACAGATGAAATTTTCAGAGTAGGTTTGAGTGATAAATCTCTCGGTTAAGTTCGTTATTGGGCAAAATCGGTCTGATAGTTTCGGAGTAAAAAAAAAATTATTACAATACAACTTTTGAATTCAATTTTTTTTAAGATGCAGTTTCATCATAAGAATCCATTGTTATCATTTTTTATCTAACAAGCTAATACTTTCCAAGATATGATGTTTCAAAGTTTCACTATTTCATCGTAAGTTCTATGTATTCACAGAATGTGAACACAGAATATAATCTATTTGTGTGACTATTCTGTCTGTGTGACTATTCATAAATGTCATCTTTTCTAGCTATTAGAGATTGTCAATTCGTATATTTTCTATTGGAAAGCAAGTATTCGATTCTTGAATTTGTGAATATATACAATAATGTTTTAATGTAGTTTATGGAGGCAATAGGAAAGAAGAACATAATGGAATCATCAAAAGAAATTACTGTTCGTTGACCATTGAGGTTAATATTACCTTTTACTTCCTTAAGTACCTAGTGGTAGTGAGACATGTTCCTATATACAGTATTTTCATAATGTTGCTTGCAAAAAAATACTGGAATATGGATCTACTTTTGTGTATCAATCATTTTTTCTTGAGTTAAGGTTCATAATACAGAAAAGAATGTGTTAGTGGTATGAACTATTAAATTTCAAATTATGAAAAGAGGATAGTATTTCATTAATATATTTTGAACTATTAAAATAATTTGTTCGTAATTCACTACCTACTGAATATCAGGAATAAATGGACAATCTGCTATGATTGTCTCCAGCCTTGCTCTAGACATTTCGATGATACTTTCCTTAGGTATTTCGAGTTGTGAAAACTATGCACCGAGTGTGAGTTGCAACAACCCATTCCACGAGGTTGAATCATTGCAGATTGCTCCTTTAATCTTGATAAATAAATTCAATGACAATTTTTAAACCATTGAAGTATTGCCGATTGCTCTTTTTTTTAAAGATAATTTTTAAAGCATTTTTCTTAAACGACACTTTTTTAAATTTTATTTCTTTCATGATGCAGTTCTATCATAGGCATCCATTGGTATAATTCCCAATTCTGAGAAACCAATACTTTCGGAGATATAATTTGTCTGTTTGAACAAGAGCGCCAAAAAGCTCCTGTCCGCAGGGCTTGAACCAATTTTTAATACTCTCATTACCTATTCCTTTCCTAGATATACTGAGAATGGCTTCATGGGCCATTTTGTCTATCATAAAATGAAGGGATGTGAGATTTGTGACAATCTCAAGTGCGCTGGTAGGACACCCTCCCATATCTCCAGTGACACACAGACATGCAAGCCTTTGTTGTGTGTTGTACTGTTTCCCCAGTACTATTCTGACTGATTTTTGCCGGTCTTGTTCCTCGGAACAGAGTGCTTATCAATTAGCCCGAATGTCTGTAATTTTCGAATTTTTGGCTGAAGATGGTCTTGAACGATTTGGCTTGACTCACTGATCGAGAACCCGTGGTCAAAATCGATACTGTCCGGCCGGCCGTCCGTCCGGCCGTTAACACGATAACTCTCGAACGGAATGAGCTAGACAGTTGAAATTTTCAGAAAAGGTTGAAGGGATGAATATCTCGGTTAAGTTTGTTATTGGGCAGAATCGGTTTAATAGTTTCGGAGTAAAGAAAAAAAAATATTTTTTTTTGCATTACAACGTCTGAATTAAAATTTTTTAAGATGCTGTTTCATCATAAGAATTCATTGTTATCATTTTCAAGTCTAACTAGCTAATACTTTCGGAGATATGATGTTTCAAAGTTTCAATAATACATCGTAAGTTCCATGTATTCACAGAATGTGAACACAGAATCTGTCTGTGATCACTATTCATAAATGTCATATTTTCTAACTATTAGAGTTTGTCAATTCGAAGTTGTTATTTTTTCTTGGAAAGCAAGTACCTATTCGATTCATGACTTTGTGAATATATTCAAGACTGTTTTGATGTAGTTTATGGAGGCAATAGGAAAGAAGAATATAATGGAATCATCATGTTCCTATATGTATACAGTATTTTCATAATGTTGCTAGCAAAAACATACCGAAATATGGATCTACATTTGTGTATCAATCATTTTATCTTGAGTTAAGGTTCATAATACAGAAAAGAATGTGTTAGTGGTATGAACTATTAAATTCCAAATTATGAAAAGAGGATAGTATTTCATTAATATATTTTGAACTATTAAAATAATTTGTTCGTAATTCACTACCTACTGAATATCAGGAATAAATGGACAATCTGCTATGATTGTCTCCAGCCTTGCTCTAGACATTTCGATGATACTTTCCTTAGGTATTTCGAGTTGTGAAAACTATGCACCGAGTGTTATAGTTGCAACAACCCATTCCACGAGGTTGAATCATTGCAGATTGCTCATTTAATCTTGATAAATCAATTTAATGACAATTCTTGAAGCATTAAGGCATTGAAGCATTGTAGATTGCTCTTTTTTTTATAAGATAATTTTTGAAGCATTTTTAATGACACTTTTTTAAAATTTAATTTCTTTCATGATGCATTTCTATCATAGTAATCCATTGATATAGTTCCCAACTCTGAGAAAGCAATACATTCGGAGATTCAATTTGTCTGTTTGAACAAGAACGCCAACAAGCTCCTGTCCACAGGGCTTGAACCAATTTTTTTTATGTACATAAAGGTACAATTAGATCAGTTATCTGAAATATGTCAGTCTTATAGCTAGTTTAGGTGAACAGAATTAAGTTTTCCTACTTGCATACTCAAATCAAATGTAACATTTATATCATTATCACAGATATCGGTAATAGAAAGATGTATATAGTATTAGTTTTCATAAGTTTTAGATAGTTTAATGTTAGAAAACGCTAGACCATCATTGAAAGGACCTTTGTCGTTTAGAATTCTATACATAGCTTTAATTCTACATGACCCGCTCCGTGGTCTGTCATTGTCGCCTCGAGGCTCCAAATTCTCTAACCACTGTCAAATGAGAATAAGAGTGGAGCATCAAGAATAATCCATCAACTGTTTTGGTATATGTATCTGAAAGAAGTTTCTTCGGACTGTGCTCCCATTCCTAAGTATTAGAGGATCACTAAATCTGAAATTATAAAATATGGCACATAGCTTTTGCAAGTAGATTCAGACGAACAAGCACTGACGTGGGGTCAGGATCTTTTACGCGAATGTTCTATTGTCTACTTATCTCTATCACTCTTAATCGAATATAGCATCGATATTATACTGTTTTCTCAGCTTTTATAATATATGAATACATTTCATACCACTTAAGTGACATACTTCATTAACGAGTGAATCGTCTATGATAACAGAATTTTTAATTCTGACTTAATATGTACTTTCCGCGGAAATCCGTGGAGTGGCATTCACAAGTAATCACCGAGTTTTAATTGGATCAGATTTGTATATTTCGAGTTATAGAGGAAATAACAATAAAATTTCGAAAGTTATCGAGGCAACGGTCACCCATCCAACTACTGTACTCACTCTAGGCTGCTTGGATATCAATCGATATAGATCCGATAGTGTTACAACTTGACACTTGGCAGTAGTTCGGTTTAGAAGGCACTAGCAAAGTTGCAGCATTGTCGGAAGAATAGTTTCTGGTATACAGAATTTTTTTCAATGTTTGTCAATGATTTTTTTAATACAATCTACCTTAAAATTATTAGTCGCTATCTCTTTCCGTTCTCAGGTTATCGTGACAAAAATAATATTTCTAAAATTTTCTAATAATACGATTCTCAGAAAATTTCACAAATGTCCTTATGTTTATATTCTACGTCTACTCACCAAGTTTCAATTCGATCAGATGTTTATTGGTTGAGTCAAATCTCATCTAATCTTACGTTGAACAGAGGGGAGGGGTTCTCGGCAAATATCACGCAATTTTTTTTCTGATTGGAAAAAAAAAGTATACTATTTTGGTTCATTTAATCCAGATTATGCATTCTTAAGATTTAATCTTAAGCGTATATCGCAATACGATTAAGATCATTCACTAATTCGTTGGAAAGAAAATAATTTTATTCATACTTTGACGTTATACATCTACTGACTGTCAAACCACCATATTTGTTTTATACCAAATAGCTCAATTCAATCTGAATTTACGAATTGGACATGTTGGTTCCAATAGTCTCTCTTGAGACCGTGTATGATTCTCCATGGACTGAATTAGAGTAGATATTCTTTTTTTTAATCACAGTAGTCACGATTTAAGTATTCTATTGTTAAATTTTTATTACACTTATAACTCTCAGCAATATTGATTACTAGTCGTAAATAAAAGTACGAAGTAAATTTTTTTTCTTTTTACAATAACAATCCAACGCGTTTACGTAAGAAACCCACACTTTGAAAAATCTCACGTGAGATTGGGGGATGGGGGAGGGGTTGAATAAAATCTCACGACATCTCACCAGGGGGGGGAGGGAGGTACAGAAAATTTGAAAAAACACCTCACGTAATTTATGGACGCCCCCCAAGTTTAGTAAGAGCGTTTCATGCGAAAGTTCGAATTTTCCGAGACAATCGACATTTTTATTTAAATTTTAAATGAATTCCCCTCAAACCGGAAGTCACAGTTGGCCGAGGTTTCTATCTTGGTATATCATTTTTGATGCACTAACCCTTTGTAAAAATTAAAATTGGGAAATATTATTCTAAAAAAAATCCCTCTTGGTGCGGAGTTGCTAGGAAGCACTGTATATCTGTTGTAACAATTTCAAATGACCTAAATCACCCAATGACCGTTCAGTAGAAAGCGCAATTCTCGCGCTATTGTTGGCTACCTATGATGCTTATTATTTATTTTGAATACTTCCGATATTATGATTCACCTGGCTACAAGCAATCATATTTTCTTAAAGGTTGATATATCTGCGTAACAACAGCAACTACGTATAAATCTGTCATTAATGTAAAATATAGCAAATTAAACAGACAAATCTGATGCCCATGAAAAAAAGAGCTACTCCAGGTGAAAATTCCAAACATGATGGTTACTTACTACCGGTATGGCCGGGGGTGCCATTTTGATGAAAATATTTCTGAAATATAACTACCATCGAAAAACGGTCATTTGCCAAATTTCAAAACTCACTCTATTCAATAAATATTATCCAAAAAATTTATACATTTTGGCGAATTCTGTTTGTAATATTTTCAGCGTGTTTTTAACAATTGTATTAATTGTTCATTATTTAGGGGGGCCCTTTGGTCAGTAAGGGATTTAATGTATTTCTATTGTCCAACTCGCATTCTTCATTCCACAGCATTCAAACATATTGCTCTAATTGAATGCAGAGTTTTTCTCACAAATTCTCCCGAACTGAAATATTTACATCATTAATGCAATATGTTCTTGTTCAGTCCCCCCGTTTCTAAATTAATAATTCCACTGTACCAATTTGGCAATGAGAGATTATTAATGTTTCCATTTATACTTGTCTGGCAGAATTAAAACAATTACTGGTCATTAAGTGACTCAAAAAGATAATGTATTATGTGCTAGATTAATATAATGCAGATGATAAAATATTGTCAATTGAGCGTATGCCACTTAGTAGATTGAGTAACAGTTTTATACCTTTATGTTAAATACAGTCTAACCCGATGTTGAGCCTGTCTACCAATATGTTAATTTTTGAAAGAAGGTACTTAGACTTAGAGACTTGAAATTTAAAGGGTAGGTCTGAGGCCTGAATTCGCCGGTCGAGTCCGTTGTTGGTCCAAATCTGCCGAAGAATTTCGGATTTATAACCAGTTGAAATTTCAACTTCAAATTTCGTGCAAAATTTGATGGGAATCGTATCAATCGCAATCAGTATCTAGAACGCCAGGATCGGCTGAATTTTTTTTATGTTTAAAGGGTGCAAATCAGAGAAATATAGTTATCATTAGGTTAACGAACGGGCTAAAGCTCCTGACGTCACGGAAGTGCTTTTTAAACTCGTTCAAATCTAATGCTCGCAGCGAAAATATTTTCGAAATACTCCTCAAATTTGAAGGGACTACGATTTGAAGAACTCGAATATGAATTCCGTGCGTAGAACGTCCGGGCCTCTTTTCCTAAACTCCTGAAGAGAATTTTATTAAACTTGTTACAAAGTCCAATTATCACCTTATAATGATCATATGAGCCACTTGTTATGACTCATTTATTTCAAGGGTTAAACATTTGGTTCGGAAATTCTCGAAAAATGGAAATGAGTTTCTGAAGGAGTGAAGCAAGAACCTTTGAGTATGTACATATATATACATATATGTTAAAGGATGCTGATTCTAAAACTATATATCGTAATGCTTTCCGACCAGTACTAGGAATTCGTACTTAATCGAATTTACCACGGTAAATTCGATTAAGAAAGTCAAATACAGGATAACGGACGATAGAATTCACCATGGTAAATTCGATTAAGAGTGTGCAATATAGGAGAATCTTCAATAGAACAAACGCGCAAAAGCTTCTGACGTCAGCACGTCAGTGCTTGAAACAATTTTATTTTATTTCTAGTGATACGATCCTTACGAAATTTGGTAAAACTTGTGCGTCGGTATTCTACAACTAATTAAAATGTTTGAATTGGATTGGTTTCATATTTTCTTAGTTAAGGAGGAAATACAATCAAAATTTCAGATGAGTATAACTCCAGAACTGTTTGCCTATTATGCCTATAAACGAGCTCAAATGTTGCATACGGATCCTCAAGCTACCTTAAAAATTGCAAGTCACCATCTCTTTCCGTTGTAATGTTATCATGAGATGGATAATATTTTTCAATAATTTTTTTAGAATTTTCTTGTAATACGATTCTCACAAAATTGCACATACTCTTTAGGTCCGCATTCTACAACTACTCACCAAGTTCCAATTCGATCAGAGTTGTATTGGTTGGATCGATTATACCCATTAACAAACTTGTCCGTCGAATTGGTACGTTCCACCTACCCTGAAATTTTCAAGTCGCTATCTCTTTCCGTTCTCAAGTTATCGTGGCAACGGCCAGCCGGACCGACAGAATCAAATTTGACAAACGATGATTTGTACCGAATAATAGGAATGAACAGAAATTTCAAATTCAAAAGTGAATCTCAGAATTCCAATAAGCACTTTGTACCTTAAAGGTTACTTCCTCGCCTCCCACGCTGTAGATCCTGATTCGAATCCCCATTGACTAAGTTTGTTATTTTCCTTACTTTTAAATTAAGATTCAGTTGACGCTCAATTCTTGAATGTGCGCATGTTCTGGGGAACAGCTGAAATGTCTGTAATGTCCGAATTTTTTGACGAAAATGGTCTCAAACGCCTCTCTGATGAAGAATTCGAGCTCAAATTCTATTCTGTCCAGCCAGCCGTCCGGCCGTTACCACGATAACTTGAGGACGGAATGAGAAAGTGACTTGAAATTTTCAGGGTAGGTGGCGCTTCTAAATGCGACGGACATGTTCGTTAATGGACATAATCGGCCCAACGGTTTCTGATACAATTGTTTTTTACTTGAGGAGTAAGTTTTTTCCTATATCATTATATTTGAGTTCAGATAGAAAACATATGTCAGAATTAAAAATTCTGTGATTACAGATGATTCTCATTATTTATGCCTGTCATTAAAAAGGTACGAAAATTATTCATATCTTATAAAAGCTGAGAAAAAGTTCTATAACGAAGGTAAATTCTAATGAGAGTGTACAATATAGATGAATAAGCCTTTATGTAAGTTTGTCGGTTTAAGGTAAAAAAAAAATTTCAGCTATCTGTAAAAATGTAATTCTGAAATTCCATCGACACTTCGTTTCAGGCGTGAACAGACAATATAATATGTGCGCAAGTGCTCCTGATTTTACTTCAGTGCTTGAAACAATGTTTCCTCTGTTAGCGCTAAAAAGACGGCTTGAATGTTTATGCATTATTTTGTGAGGGTGTGTGAGTCGTAAATAGACAATAGGACATGCGCTCAAAAGCTTCTTGTCATTGCTTTTCTCGATTTTTTTCTTTCGAACTTTTTTAATTCCATTGTTTCTCCAATCGATTCTAGGTCTGTTAAGTGTTTGCACGTTTCATTCTCAGCACTCTATTTTTTACGGTTCTTTATTCGTTTGTTGAAACTAAACGTGAGACCATTTTCAGCCAATAATTCGAAAATTACAGATATCTTGGCAAATTGATAGGGACTCGGTTCAGAGAAACTAGCGCGCGACTTTGCTTGTCAGGTGCTCTGCTGCACGTTCATGAAGGTTCAACACCGAGTCCCTATCAATTTGACAAGATATCTGTAATTTTCGAATTTTCGGCTAAAAATGGTCTCAAACTTTTAGTTTCAACTCACCGATGACTCACATCGCATGCATGTGATTTGAGTATTGACAAATCATGTAATCAGTCACTTTGACAACTAGAAAATGTTTCAGCGAAAAAAAACAGCAGCATTCAAACAAGCCGTGGACGGATGAATCGATTTAATTATCAAGGCTAGTAACTGAATGTGTTAAGTTGATATTCACGTAAATGTTTCAGTTTGATGAAACTACATATCTTAATAACATGATGAAGTGGCAGAACTGGTCTAATTGATATTAATTAAGCCCGAACGAATGGAGTGAGTAATGAGGAATGTACAGATGCACAGGATACTGTCCAGAGAATACAGGCGGTAGGTAGAAGTCCAGTCCACAGAAGTTCATCCGAAGGTTTCTTTTTGCGCGCTTGTTCCACAGCCCTACTGTCTTGCCCAGATGTCCGTAATGTTCGAATTGTGGTCCGAAAATGATCTCAAACGATTTTCCATCTGAATTCATGATGAATTATGTTCGGCAGACGGAACACCTGAGAACTTCCGAGATGAGGAACTTGTGAAGACTAGAATATTGTAGGGTAGGTGTCATGCCGAAATTTGTCTATCAACATCAATGTTATCTTCCCTATAACTCCAAAACTACTAATTCGTTGTTTTAGGGTAGAATTGCGACTTCATGGCTCATGCAAAATTTCGTGGAAATAATATCACTGAAAAATTGGGAAAGCCCTGTGGACAGGAGCTTTGGCGCCTCTTGTTCAATCTTTGACAAATCATATCTCCGAAAGTATTGGTTTCTCAGAGTTGGGAACGATATCAATGGATAGTTATGATAGAACTACATCATGAAAGAAATTAAAATCCCTTTGCATTTTATCATTATATGACGGTCCCACTTTGGCTACAAGTGTTTCAAAACTATCAGGAGTTATTCTGAAAAATTGAGTAAATAAAATAGTCTGTTTTATTTTTTAAACGAACCCAATGTAATCTGTCCAGAGAGAACTCAAAGCAGAATACTTATGCAGGAAATCTTAAATAGTGTTACTAAGGAATAACTACCTGTACATTAGTTGGACATCTCGTTCTAAATCTTCCATAATTAGAGAATGACTGGTTAATATTGCTCGACATCCTTGCATCATTCATTTTCGAATCAATAACCAAGAAACTCTGCCTATGAACTTAGTGAATCCAAATTTCAAATTGTTTACATGCTTACATCAACCAAACTCTCCAGAAATATACTTTCAGATTCGTTTGACATTAATGACGTTTATCTTTCAAACTGGACCTACCGCAAACAGATAGAACACAGACCGATATATGGTTCGCATTCTGTGGAAACATAGAAGTACGATGTATTATTGAAATTTTGAAAAATCATATCTCCAGAAGGATTAGCTTGTTAGAGTTGAGAATAATATCAATGCTTTCTCATGATGAAACTACATCTTAGGAAATATTGAATTCGAAATTTGTAATGTAAAAAAAGTATTTTTTTTTGTTACTCCGAAACCATCTGGCCGATTCTGCCCAATAACGAACTTAACCAAGATATTTAGGTCCCAAACCTACTCTGAAAATTTCAACTGTCTAGCTCATTCCGTTCGAGAGTTATCGTATTAACGGACGGCCGGACAGATTCGATTTCGACCACGGATTCTCAATCAGCCAAATATTCTAAAATTACAGACATTTGGGCAAATTCATAAGCACTCTGTGCCGAGAAACAAAAGCTCCAAAAAGTAAAATCAAATTTAAAAAAATTGATTCAAGCACTGACGTGAAGTCAGAAGCTTTTGCTCATGTTCTATTGTATACTCACCTCTATGGAACACCCTACTACGTATTTAGCATCGATATTTAACCGTTTTCTCAGCTTTTATAATATATGAATACATTTCAACCAATTTTAATGACCATTTTTATGCCCAACAACGAACTTAACTCTCCCATTGGGTTGAGCAACCTGCCCTGAAAATTGCAAGTCTCTATCTCCTCTACATCGGAAGTTATCGAGGCAACGGTCACCCATCCAGCTACTGAACTGACGCCAGGCTGCTCGGATCTCCAACAATATAGATCCGATCGTGTTCAAACTTGGAACTTGGCAGTAGAGTTAGGTTTTGAAAGCCCTCGCAAATGTCGGAAGAATAGTTTCTTGTATAGAATTTTTTTCAATGATATTCAATGATTTTTTTAAATTTTCTATTTACATGATCCTCTCGAAATTTCGATGAATTTTCGCGTTAGTATTCTACAACTAATAACCATGTTTGAATTTGATCGATTTGATATTTTTTGAGTTATTGAAGAAGTAAAAAGCAAATTTCAGATGGGCATAATTCCAAAACCGATGGCCGATTATGCTTATAAACAAACTCAAATGTCGCATTCAGATGCACAACCTAACCTAAAAATCTCAAGTCGCTTTCTTTTTCCGTTCTTAGGTTATCGTGACATGAATTATTTTTTTTTCCAATTTTCTAGTTATACGATTCTCACAAACGTCTTTCAGCTTGTATTCTACAACTACTCACCAAGTTTCATTTACATCGGATTTGTATTCAATGAAAACAAAATTATTACTCGGAAACCATTGGGCCGATTATGCCCATTGAAGAAATTGCTCGTCGTATTGGGACGCGCCACCTACCCTGAAAATTTCAAGTTGCTATCCCTTCATGTTCTCAAGTTATCGTGGCAACGGCCGGCCGGGCATAATCAATATTTGACCTCGAATTCTTCATCAGGTAGTCAAACCCAATCATTTGAGTGCATTTTCGGCAAATAGTTCGAAAATAACAGACATTTGGTCAAAAGTATAACGTGATGTTCCCCAGATCATGAGCTCAAAAAGTTTGATACGTATGTCAGAAAAATTTGACAGATTTCGCTGAAATTGTACAGGGTGGCGCAGCGCACACTTGTAACCCACTAGTCATCTTGTCCTATAGCCTGGGAAGTTAGTATCCATCACGCCTTGGACAATTCAACATGGTGAGTTTGCCTTTTAGTCCTTCTTAAAGAATAATGTTTTCAAGTCATGCGTCGGGCCTTTTGCACGCATTTCAACTTTCCAACACGTTCATTTCGTCCCAACAATCGTACGATCGAGAGATGGGTTAATCATTTCCATGGACACGAGACTTTCCAAACTGCAAGATAGGGGATCAGCCAACAGACGTATTTTCCGAAAATGTGGAACGCGTACGGCCTTTTATCCCGACGGTCAACGAGACATCGCGCTCAAGCCCTCGGAATTATGTAGCGTAGACTTCGTGTAATTGTGGAGAAACATCTAAACGACCATCCCTAAGCAATAATAGTGTTCCAGAAGCTCCTTTCAGCGGATTGCATTCAACACGAACGATTTTCCTTGCGAATGTTGAAAATTTCACAGAAGATGCTCATTTTCACCTTTGTGAAAAACAATAATTATTGCCGCTATTGGGCACGTGAGAACCCTGGATTCCCTCGAATTCCTGACAAGATGTTGGAGAAAGTGATGCTCAACTTTATGTCCGAAACCATAAAGCGGCTCTTGAACATGCTAAAACCCCTACGAAAAAGAACGGAGTGTGTGTGGCACATTGACAGAATTATTATTTCACGATTTTATAACATGAATTATTGATCTTTGAACGGTAACGAAATTCTGAATTCAGAATATCAAGGCTCTTATATGTTCATAATTTTATATTCCTAAGTTCGATACTTTCTCAGTATTAAGTACTGGTTTTTCAGATTTCAACAATAATTATGTAATAATAATGAAAATTTTTATCGCAGAATTCTGCGCTAGAAATTTTAGGATTCTTAATTCCCAAATTATTGATTTCTCAGAGTTGGAAATGATATCAATTGATTATAATATTACAACTTCATCATAAAATAAACTAAATTAAAATTAAATAACGAACTTATCCGAGATATTCATTCCTCAAATCTACTCTGAAAATTATATTATATCAATTGGAACATAGTCAATAGTCCAGCTTTGTTTTCACTGAAGATATTCTGAACCCAATTTAATAAACTTACCAAATTATGTATTTCCATCATCATATGGATTATTATCTAAGGGCAAATATGGTAGGGTAATTATAATATACTATAATTGGTCATTTTGCATGCAATCATACTTTGTTTGTTGGAACAGGAATACATTTGACATGTCTGTTATAGGTAGATTAGATTACATGTATGAACAGTGAACACAGATAGATATAATTCGAATTCTGTGAAAACATAGAAGTACGATGTATTATTGAAATTTTGAAAAATCATATCTCCGAAAGTATTAGCTTATTAGATTTGAAAATGATTGAATTCTAATGATGAAACTGCATCTTAAAAAAAATTTAATTCCAAATTTGTAATATACAAATTTTTTTTTTCGTTACTCCGAAATCCGCCGGTTTTGCCCAATAATGAACTTAACCGAGATATTTATCTCCCAAAGCACTCTTCCGCACTGACCCGAAGTGTGGAGCTCTTACGCGCATGTTCTATTTTCTACTCACCTCTATGGCACTCTCATAATCGCATGTAGCATCGCTATTACACCGTTTTCTCAGCTTTTATAATATATAAATACATTTCATACCATTTTAATGACATACTTCATTAACAAGTGAATCATATACTCGATCATATATGTTCACAGAATTTTTAATTCTGGCATATGATTTTCTATTGGAATTGAAATCCGCCCGGACAGGATCAAATTTGATCTCGAATTGTTCATCAGTGAGATGAACCTAATCGTTTGAGAACGTATTCGGCAAAAACCCAGAATATACGTGATCACAGAATTTTTAATTCTGGCATACGTATTCTATTGGAATTGAAATACGAAAAACTTACGCCTCAAGTGACTCCAGGATACACACGAGACGAGAGTAGGCGAGAGTATAAAAAATCTCGTCTCGCTCTCGCCAATTCTCAAAAAATTAAGTCTCGTTCTCGTCTAGTTGTCAGTTGTCTCATCTCGTCTCGGTTAATTCTGAATAACGATGATAGATATTATAATATATAAACGAAATGGTATACGATACGGAATAATTTTGTAAAGCTATATTTATTTCGCTCTTATACAAAAATATTTGTCCATGTATATATTATTTTTGCATTACATAATATTTCAACAGGTACGGATGTAGCCATTAATAAATCATCGGCCATCTTGGAAAGTGTAGGAAGAAATTTTTTATCACTCTCCACCACTGAAAAATAGTTTGATTCCTATTTGCTCTTTCTAACAACAAATATTCTTCAAACTAAGTTTTCCAATATTTCGAAAGTTTTATTGATGTTTTGGTAGGCTATCGATGTAGATACATTTTTTAATAGAATTGAACATTGCATAGCTCCATTTCTTTACCAGTTTTATTATACGTTGTTCCACAGATATGTGTTTAATAATTGTTCACATCTTCACTACAAGGAGCACAAGAAAATACATTTCTCCAGATGTTCAGATAGAGACGAAATTTTCAAAGCATTGGGATTTAGGGCCATTAAAAGTTGTCCGTTAAGTATTGAATTCATAATGGCATCCGTTTAGATGGTTGTGAATTCTATTTTTTCTTCAAAAATAATCTCAATTATCGCAAGGGCATAACGAATTAATAATCTTCTAAAAAATCCTGTATTTCTAGAACGATCGATGCCTAATATAGACAAGATATATTGGTAATTATAGTGGAAACTCTTCATATTCAATTGTTTTCTGTGGGTGTTGAAAAAAGTCGAGTCGTATGTAAAACTTCATAGACCAAAAACGAGACTCTCGTGTTGCGCTCTTTGTGGTCTCGGTATCGCCTATAATATTTTTGAAAACGTCTCGTCTTGTCTCGTCTCGCTTTTACGAGATGCCTCTTACTATTACCCTGAAAATTTCAAGTGGCTATCTTTTTCCTATCCCGTGATATCGTGGCACGGTCTGGCCGGATAGGATCAAATTTGACCTCGAATTGTTCATTAGTGAGTTGAAACTTGTCGTTTGAGACCATTCTCGTTTGAGACTGTTTTCGGCAAAAAAATCGAAAATGACAGAAAGTTTGGGCAAAATGATAACGCGATGTTCCCCAGAACGTGCAAAAATTATGGAAAAATATTATGTATCTCACGATAACTTGAGAACGGAAAGAGATATCGACTTGAAATTTTTTGGGTAGGATGCACATCGAATGCTACATTCAAGGTCGTTGGTAGGCATAATCGGCCAAATAGATTCGGAGTTATACACAACTGAATTTTTGTCGTTATTTCCTCTATTACTCAAAATTTACAAATCCGATCTAATTAAGACTCTGTAATTACTATAAGGCCGACTCGCTAATTTTCGCGAGATTTCATGAATATCGTATCCTGAAATTAATTGAGCAGTAAGTTTTTTCTTATATTAATAGATATTTAACAAAGGTTTTGTAATGAAATGCATGAGAAACTTGGAGTCTTTATTTTACACAATAATAACAAATTTCAACTTGATTCGATCTATCGTTCCGGAAATACTTAAGTAATGGGAGAATGGAATTTGAAATGGGTATATCACCGAAGCCATTGGGCGGATTCTCATCCACGGATATGACTGGTGAGTAGAGGCCCAGCAAAATTTAAGTTATTTCTTTTGAAATATATCGTGTTAACGAGGGAATGGACGGATGGACAGGATTGGAATCGTTTAAGACATTTAGGGCCCGAAATTCGAAGAATGTAGACATTTGGGGCTGGAAGAAATGATATGGCTCTGTTACAAGCGCGCAAATGGGTGTAGTTGAAAATTAACGATGAATACAAATTATTTTCAATATCACCATGCATTATATACTGGCCAGAGCAGGAAACGGCATAAAAACCAAGCCAGATAGCTGTAAACTTAAGTGCGGCGCTTCCTTAACGACTTATTCCATTTCATAGCAGATAGTTTATGTTTCATTGAATTGGCGAGTGCATAAAGCGTCATATCCGCTCGTACTCTCCGAGCGGCATTGTTCCGAATGTGCTTCGTGGCAACTAAATAGGCCAATTAATAATAGAAATATAGCCACGAGCGAGCAGTGAAAACATATTAATTCAAGATGATAAGACGTAATGTGGGATGACCTCACTGTCTCTGTTGCACACCCACAACTGTTTTACGTGCGGGGAATTGCATTAACTGAGCAAAAATATGACTCACTAGCGATTGTTCATCCGTGCAACCAGCTCACTAGATGCGTTACATTTACCGCATTTCATATCAAAATTTGCCGTAATAATTACTGGCCGTCATAAAATTAAAATGGATCATGATAAAATACTTACTGGTAGTTTCTATGACGCGCCTCTTCGCTGTGCGAGTATGTGATATATGAGGATACACTCGGAGCACAAAATGTTGACATTATTAACGTAATAATAGAACTGCTAAGGCGTCAGCTACGATAAAAAGCAACTTGCGGTGAATGTCAAAAAGACGACATAATAAAAGCGGTCAAATTACAGCCCAGCCTGGCGAAAGTGGTAACTTCCAACCAACTAATGTTACCACGCGATATATCCCGATATCGAAACTTTTTTCCACAATTTTCATTCATTAGGTATCTTATTATTATTGGATAAAGGTTACGAGTGCACTATGACCTGTTATCTAATGTGTCCCCCTTTCTGGGGCTGACCAGGTATGCCCCAAGATACAGCTCCCCGTGCCGTTAAGGAGTTCTGATGATCTCCAGCATATGGAACGGCTTCAAGACCGGTATATCCCCATCTTTTATGAATTCGTGGCCTAAGCATTCTTTGCGTTGGGCGACTCGTGCTAGCAGGTGTTCAACAGTCTCTTGGTCCTCTCCTCAGAATCTGTGTTGGTCTCAATTGACCGTATGGTACACGCAAGTCTCAACTCTGCAGTGTTTCAAAACCTTCCTTCTCCTGCATACAATGGGACAGAAAGAGATGAGGCACATACTTTCAGCCCGTCTAAACCCGGTGCTGTGTTTTTATTCAGTTTTTTGAAGAATTTCACGACGGCGTCGACAGAAAATTGACCTGCTCAAGAGATAGGTGTATAATAACAATATTTATTGCAAGGATTTAATGTTCGAACTGGGGATCCTGTATCCAAGGCATAACGTGAAGATGGTTGTACTAATCACAGGATGCCTAGGCGGAATAAGAGCGAACTACGTGACCGAATTGAATATCATTCCGGCCTGTCAATCCCTGGCTGAGGGTTTGGCGAACAGAAAGCAAAAAGCGGTGTTGCTCGGATCACTTCGAATCATCAGATCCCATCAACTGTAAAAGCTCCTCTCTTTTGCTAAGGCACGCTGTAAGGACAGGACGAAGAACTACCCCAAGGAACGTACGAGATATTTTTTAGTGAGTACCCAATCAACAACTGGAGTCTCCCAATCCTGAGTGAAGCAGACTCTCTCAGAGTAAGCCTGTAGAAAGGTTTTTCCTCTCGAGCGAAAAAAAAACATTTATTGATTTCACGTGATTACAGATAGTAGAAATGGAAGTCAAATAACATTACAACATAAGAGTCTCCTTGAATTTTCTTTGAAAAGAGATGTTTCTCTTGGGCAAGATACTGAATAGGCTTATTGCCATACATTCTACAGACTTTTCATCTCATACGGTAAAAATTGCTGGGACATGAAAGGTGAAAGGCATTAATTTTTCTTGCATTACTCATATTTTTGTGAACATCCAAATAATGATTATGCTTTGTAAAGAATATCATGAGTCTGTAAATACAAGAACCGTAAGCTGCTAAGATGTTATTTTTTTAGAAAGTCCTCTACAATATTGTCTGTAACCGAGGCACTCAAAGCCTTCTTCGGAACAATAAATATGTCATTCATAAATGATGAGCTTCGCCAGAAAATTATTCCATATGAAAGTATAGAGTGAAAATGAGGCCCCATTTTAAGTGCCTGTTGAGAATTATTCCGAGAAATATGACTTTATCCTCAACCTCAATGTGGTCATCGGAAACGCTAACTGTTTTTGGATAAATCAACCTTGATCTGTCACTGGGAAAGTACATAAATTGTGTTTTATTAATATTCAAAACTTGATTGTGGTCATATAACCAATTCCCTACAATTCGAAGTATATTTATTGTAGCCTCTGCTGTGGACACTGAGATGCATGATGACCTGATCAAATGGTTTATATTATCCGCAAACTCTCGTAATGATATTGTGCAGGTCTTAACTAATGGGATGTTGTACATGCCTGAACTCGTGAGACTACCTTATGTATTATTTCATTTGCTTCAGGTAAGAAGTTTGTACAAATTAAGAATAGAATGGAAGAAGCCTCGGTAGCAGCTATGATTCCCTGTGGTACACCTAGCAAAACTTCTCTCGAATCAGAAATACAAGATTCACCATATATTTCTATGACTACTTTTTGGCTTCGAGGTGACAGATAGGCCTTTATAAGTGTCAGCTGTTCGTGTCTGATTCCGCAATCTTCAAGAATCTCCGATGGTCCACACAATCAAAGACCTTGGAGAGGCCTAAAAACGACAAATAAGGTATATAGTTTCAATATTTCTTTTATCCAGAAATATGTGTTGACAAGGTGATAGGACTTTGAATTTGTTGAAACAATTAATTCGGTGGCTACATAGAACCTTCTCAAAGATCTCAGAAAAGGGGGTTAAAAACTTGATAAATGATTGAGAGGGGCTCAAGGATCAGATGGATGCTTGATGACTCTTATTGGGATTTCATCATGGCCATAAGAGGTCTTATTTTTCAGAGATATGACAACTGACAGAAATTGACTTTGTGAGATGTCGAACATGAGTAAGCACTGACATGAAGTCAGAAGCTTTTATGCGCATGTTCTATTGTCTATTCACGTTGATACGAATTGTCGATCGAGCATAGTTTATGAAATATAATTTTTTTTTCAAGATAGCTGAAAATAATGAAAATTTAACCTTAAACCAATAAACTTACTGTTAATAATGTTTTATTTACCTATATTGGACACTCTTATTCGAATTAACTTTCACTATCCAAATAAAATGCTGATAATTTTCTGAACCAGTTGATGTCTACCGTTTTTTTCTGCAATTTAGAAAATAATTTTTCTTTCTTTCTTGAAGTTTACATTGCATAGCGGAATATTAAATAACCGGTTAACGAGGAAATGTAAGCTGGCTGTTTTATGTGACCAGGGAGCTACTGAATCAGACGAAATGTAAATATCAGAATTGGTAGATTTTTAAATATGTCAAAACTATTTGAATTTGAGTCATCTCTAGATAATTTTGAATATAAGAATGGCCCGTACCATTTCGAAGGTGAACTCAATATACGGGTATTTACTGTTCAAGACACTGGTAAATTCGTTAATATAAAAATGTTCATCAACAATTGCAAAGATGTCATCTACGTATCTTCGTGTTCCTTTTTTATTTCGAATTCTAATTTGTTGAGGAACAAATTAGCTCTAAAGGGGTGAAGGGGGTTCAATGGCCGTACCGAAAGTTCGTTTATAATATGAACCATTAAAAGAAAAGTTATTTTGCTTCATACAAAGCGAGGTTAACATCAAGTACTGATTGATTGATTTCTATTTGAGGAATATCTAAACTAGAAAGCCAGTTTTTTAAACTTTCTATTGCGATTTCAACCGCCGGGCTGTTTGGAAATAATGAAACTACGTCCCACGAAATGAAGCGGTATTTTTCAATTTTTCAACTAGTTTGTACGAATTTTTTATTGCCAATGTCTGAGGAGTTTGGATGCTATTGAATCTATTTACCGACCATTTGGCAAGATTGTAGGTAGGCAAGTTCAAATTTGAGACGATCGGTCTCATTAGTTTTCCGGGTTTGTGAATTTTGGGCAGACAATACTTATTCAGTAAATTCGGATTTTTTCATTTTTAATTGTCCTGTTCTTTCAATGTAGTTGCGCATTTTTCAATGTATCTCTAGGTTGAGTAACGCAATTATTCATGGATTTTAATTCCTGATAGTGCCCTTCATTAATGAGTTTATTCACCGACTTCACGTAATCCGTTTTCGATGTGATAACAATTGAGTTACCCAAAATTATGAATTCAGAAAACCGACGAATTGACGAAATAGAAATTGTAATTTTAGATTTTAGATGTTGTACATGCCTGAACTCGTGAGACTACCTTATGTATTATTTCATTTGCTTCAGGTAAGAAGTTTGTACAAATTAAGAATAGAATGGAAGAAGCCTCGGTAGCAGCTATGATTCCCTGTGGTACACCTAGCAAAACTTCTCTCGAATCAGAAATACAAGATTCACCATATATTTCTATGACTACTTTTTGGCTTCGAGGTGACAGATAGGCCTTTATAAGTGTCAGCTGTTCGTGTCTGATTCCGCAATCTTCAAGAATCTCCGATGGTCCACACAATCAAAGACCTTGGAGAGGCCTAAAAACGACAAATAAGGTATATAGTTTCAATATTTCTTTTATCCAGAAATATGTGTTGACAAGGTGATAGGACTTTGAATTTGTTGAAACAATTAATTCGGTGGCTACATAGAACCTTCTCAAAGATCTCAGAAAAGGGGGTTAAAAACTTGATAAATGATTGAGAGGGGCTCAAGGATCAGATGGATGCTTGATGACTCTTATTGGGATTTCATCATGGCCATAAGAGGTCTTATTTTTCAGAGATATGACAACTGACAGAAATTGACTTTGTGAGATGTCGAACATGAGTAAGCACTGACATGAAGTCAGAAGCTTTTATGCGCATGTTCTATTGTCTATTCACGTTGATACGAATTGTCGATCGAGCATAGTTTATGAAATATAATTTTTTTTTCAAGATAGCTGAAAATAATGAAAATTTAACCTTAAACCAATAAACTTACTGTTAATAATGTTTTATTTACCTATATTGGACACTCTTATTCGAATTAACTTTCACTATCCAAATAAAATGCTGATAATTTTCTGAACCAGTTGATGTCTACCGTTTTTTTCTGCAATTTAGAAAATAATTTTTCTTTCTTTCTTGAAGTTTACATTGCATAGCGGAATATTAAATAACCGGTTAACGAGGAAATGTAAGCTGGCTGTTTTATGTGACCAGGGAGCTACTGAATCAGACGAAATGTAAATATCAGAATTGGTAGATTTTTAAATATGTCAAAACTATTTGAATTTGAGTCATCTCTAGATAATTTTGAATATAAGAATGGCCCGTACCATTTCGAAGGTGAACTCAATATACGGGTATTTACTGTTCAAGACACTGGTAAATTCGTTAATATAAAAATGTTCATCAACAATTGCAAAGATGTCATCTACGTATCTTCGTGTTCCTTTTTTATTTCGAATTCTAATTTGTTGAGGAACAAATTAGCTCTAAAGGGGTGAAGGGGGTTCAATGGCCGTACCGAAAGTTCGTTTATAATATGAACCATTAAAAGAAAAGTTATTTTGCTTCATACAAAGCGAGGTTAACATCAAGTACTGATTGATTGATTTCTATTTGAGGAATATCTAAACTAGAAAGCCAGTTTTTTAAACTTTCTATTGCGATTTCAACCGCCGGGCTGTTTGGAAATAATGAAACTACGTCCCACGAAATGAAGCGGTATTTTTCAATTTTTCAACTAGTTTGTACGAATTTTTTATTGCCAATGTCTGAGGAGTTTGGATGCTATTGAATCTATTTACCGACCATTTGGCAAGATTGTAGGTAGGCAAGTTCAAATTTGAGACGATCGGTCTCATTAGTTTTCCGGGTTTGTGAATTTTGGGCAGACAATACTTATTCAGTAAATTCGGATTTTTTCATTTTTAATTGTCCTGTTCTTTCAATGTAGTTGCGCATTTTTCAATGTATCTCTAGGTTGAGTAACGCAATTATTCATGGATTTTAATTCCTGATAGTGCCCTTCATTAATGAGTTTATTCACCGACTTCACGTAATCCGTTTTCGATGTGATAACAATTGAGTTACCCAAAATTATGAATTCAGAAAACCGACGAATTGACGAAATAGAAATTGTAATTTTAGACTTCCATATCAAGATGAAAATATGGTTCGCGCGGAATGCAAATCGTTTCTTCATATACCTTGACTTTCGACTTGTGATCAGGAGGTCCCATAATATCTATCGATTTTCATTCCGAATGACGTTCCACGTTTCGATACAGTTCCTGCCTCTGAACTTATATTTAGCTTGGCAGGAGCTTGCCGAAGACGTTTTGAACGCCAGAATTCGTTCCATCCGTAGATCGAAGCGAAGTAGTACTGGGCTGGGACATTCGACGCCTTTTATGACCGATGTATTCCACCTCAAGAGTGACTGTGCCATCTACCGGAGGAATCGAAAAGTGGTTAGGGGTCGAGTACATCAAAGAATGATGCTTTACTCGGGAGCTTTAGCGCACTCGTACATTTGATGATTCATATATTTCACTCATTTGTAACACCGCACATCATCTATTGAAATGTATGGAAATTAAAGATTCACCATATCGACAAAACATAATTTCAAGGGCCAATTCTTCGAATAAAGATGCAAATTAAATATATATTTAAAGAACATATGTCTTTGCAAATATATATATTTTTGATCGAGTTCAGTGAATCTGTCAAAGAACCGTCGTCTATCGATTTTTTCACTTACCAAAAAGATTATTAATAACAAATTAGATTCATAGCAAAGAATCAATTGTTCACTTAAATATCATCATTGAGTTATGTAGCTTATAGAAAATCCTTATTAGTCTAGTCAACAAGTGCTTTTTAGGTCAAAATTTTTGCGTATTCTTCGAAAATTATGATTGAGGTGTCATTCGATTGGGAATGGCATGTAGATAGTTTTTGAGAGAATGCTAAGGGCGCTCGCAAAAATTGCGATAGTTATAAACAATTAAGTGAAAAAAAAGAAGAAGCTTTGGTTTTTTGCCAATATCTCCAAAACTATCGTAGATAATTCAAATTTGAAAAAAATATTCAAGAATAGGAAGAAAGTTCCTAAAAAAAGTCCCAACTGCCCGAACTAGGACCAACATTTTAATTTTCCCAGAGGGTTGAAAATACTCCCGAAAACGGGTACTCCGGCTTGCGTAAGTAAGCCTAGCCCCCTCCAGACCTTTCATGAATAAATATTATTTAAACTTAATAAATATGAAAATAAAAATTAGCTATAATCCCGAATTTAAACTCGGAATTATAGCTAATTCCGAGTTCAAAGTCGGAAATACACAGATTTGTATAATTCCGAATTTGAACTCGGAATTTGGCATAATTCCAAGTTTAAACTCGTAATTATAGCTAATTCCGAGTTCAAAGTCGGCATTAGGTACAATTCCGAGTTCAAAGTCAGAATTAGATATAATTCCGAGTTTGAAGTCGGAATGAGGATTAATTCCGAGTTCAAAGTTGGAATTAGGTATAATTCCGAGTTTAAAGTCGGAATTCGTTATAATTCCGAGTTTAAAGTCGGAATTAGGTATAATTCCGAGTTTGAAGTCGGAATTAGTCTTAATTCTGAGTTTGAAGTCGGAAATGGTCTTAATTCCGAGTTCAAAGTCGGAATTACACAAGATATTTTCTGTATAATTCCGAGTTTAAAGTCGAAATTAGCCTTAATTCCTAGTTCAAAGTCGAAATTATACCTAAATCCGAGTTTGAAGTCGGAATTACAGCTAATTCCGAGTTTAAAGTCGGAATTAGATATAAGTCCGACTTTAAAGTCGGCATTAGTCTTAATTCCGAGTTCAAAGTCGGACTTATACAGAAATGTATTTCTATTTCGAAAGTGGACCTTCTATGCCTTCGTTGAATTGCCATGCAATAATTTGCTTTCGAAATACTTGCAACTAATATTTTGACTAATTCGTTGTACGAAGAAAAAACAGAAAGTTATTGTGATGAACGTCTTCGAATTGTAGAAGCTGCTGCATCAATAATTGACGAAGATATTGGTTCCATTACAGCTATTCACGACTCTTATCCAGCACCAAGTCGAATGTTAGATAATATTAATGACTAAATTCCTAAAACTTCACCGCGTATTTTGCATGAATTAATTGTGAGGAATAAAAAAAAAGCCAAACAGAAATGAATTGATGCAAAATCTACAACCATAGCCCATGCTTCAATGAATGTAAAGTGTACACGATCGTTTGCGTCACAGCTGCTACTTAGCAGCCAGTGATGAAAATGATGAAGAAAGTCGATTCGAATAGTGAAATAAGTCTACTCGATGTTTTGTCATCAACTGTTAAGGATATAGAAACTGAAGATATCAGCAATGAATGATAAAAAAATTGTATACTTATGTTTTATTTTTCTGTTTTTAAATAAAGAAACCTCTTATTATATATCATTAACTATGACTACGGAGGCAATCATGAATAAAAAATGGGTTCAAGCCCTGTGGACAGGAGCTTTCGGGCGCTCTAGTTCAAACAGACAAATTATATCTCCGAAAGAATTGGTTTCTCAGAATTGGGAATTATATCAATGTATTCTTGTGTTAGAACTGCATCATAAAGGAAATTAAATTCAAATTATAGTTTATTTAACAAGATTAAATGAGTAATCGTAGAATGAGAACTGCACCATGGAAGAAATCAAATTAAAATAGCTGAAATGAACTTGACTCTTTCTTATAGAATTGGATGAAATGTACGAGTATGAACACAGATCATACCCAACCAGCAAAGTTGTCTTATAACTCCTATGATTCGCGACTAATATATTTCATAAGTATCCTATTAGTGCTTCCGAAATATCAATTAATTATATTAAAGCTGCATAAACATCATTCTGTTGTGGATAATCGAAATACTTTATAAATTTATCCTGAAAACGTCTATACAGCAGAATTATGAAATATATTATAAAACTGTTACTTAACTATTTGTTAAGAGATTTATAACTAACTTATGAAACAATTCTGCTTATAAAACTGAATTGCTTTTTAATGTTTTCTTTATTAATTCTGGGGATATTTATAATTTTATTTTAAATATATTAAAGAACTATTTCAAAGATGTTTCGTATAACCTCATAAAACAGTTAGAAGTGCTTTTAGTTACAATTTTGCTTCCAGAAGTAAATTTTGTCGCTTCGGTAACCACTTCATAACTATTTTGTAGTATTCAATTTCCATGACAATATCATCCAAAAGCAGCGGATCATTCTGTTCCCACACTGAAAGTGTTTTATTCCTTTCTCAACTTTCTGCACGATCTTGAACGTTTCTAAAAAAGTTATGATTACCATGAATGAAATGAAGCAAATGCATATCAGTTTTCTACCTAAAAGCACAAATGCCTTATATGCATAACTTTTTTACTTCGCTGTTAATCAAGGTACAATAATAACATATCGTTGTTTTTTAATTTGGATTTATATATACAGGTTCAGGAAGCATTATGCTATTGCTGAAGACATTGTCTTCTGAAAGAGAAAGAAGAAAAAAGCTGAAGCTTTTCTGTAGGTGCATAATTATCACCACAATCATGTTTGTGTTTAAGATATCGACTTATTAATAAGATAACTTCATCAGATTACCTGTTATTTCTTCTTTTGAATTTCCTGTATGTATGAATCAGATCTTCCACAGGAAAACGTAAACTGTTTCAGTCGTTTCACTGATTTTGCAGGTTATGTTGACTTTCACGCGGTAGAACATAACAACATGTTTTATAGTAACAATTGAAACAAAGGTAGTTATCGGGATTGTAGTCACAACTAAGATTCAATGTAAAATCCTCTTTATTGATATGTTCCAAGCTGACTCGAGAGAGTTTGAAAGCTTGGAACATATCAATAAAGAGGATTTTACATTGAATCTTAGTTGTGACTACAATCCCGATAACTACCTTTGTTTCAATTCATCCAACGTAGTCGATACTTCCACCAACTATGTTTTATAGTAGTTGTAAAGTAGTTTAATTACCACTAAATGCTTGCAACTGATGCAAAATCATTTTATAAGAGAACGGCATTAAACATGGCGGTATTTGTGATGACTCAGAGTGGGGAGTGTTTTAAACACCCTAAAAATCGCCAATGTGTAGATATTTTAACCATCCAGAGCATAAAATGACTCAAAAATAATCTGTAGAACAAAGTGAAATGCATTTTCGTACAAAGGATTATTAGATTGACAAGCGACATTTTTGTTTTGTTCAATTTTTTTATGTAAAACATTCGAAACAAGGGGGCGCGTTTAAAATATGTTATTTTAGTGCTACATTTCACAAAGAAATTTCATTTGCATTGAGAATTTCGTTGTGTGTATCCAAAAATATGTCTGTAAGTGCAGAAGTATATATAAATAAAACGGCCTCGTGTGAACATTAATGACACATATATGACATCTATATTTTCTCTATGTTGTTATAATTCAGGATTACCATTTGCAACTTAAAATCTAATAATTTTATAGATATCATTCTATGTAACATTTTTATTTCAGAACGTTCATATGAAAAACCTTATAAAGCTATTACAAAACAGTTTTTTAGATGGCGCCAGAATGTTTATGAAATAGTCTTGTAATGTTTATGAAGAGCTTTATAAAATGGTTCGAATGACATAATTATTTTATAAAATGTGCCAATTTTGGGTTTATATATGTTGTATAAACGTATTGAAAACAATTCAGCGACTAAGAATGTTTTATAAGATTTTGGTTGAAAACGTTTCCACAACTATTATAAAATACAAAATTGCTAGTTGGGTTTAATAAAGCTTAAATAGAATAATTATAGCATTCTGTCAAAACATAGAAGTACCTACGTACGATTCATTAATTAAATTTAGAAAAATCATATCTCCGAAGGTATTAGCTTGTTGGAGTTGAAAATGATATCGATGGATTTTAATGGTGAAACTGCATCTTAAGTAAAAATTACAGACATTTGGGCAAATTGATAAGCACTCAGTTCCGAGGAACTAGAGCGCCAAAAAGTGTAATTCTCTTTCCGGGATTTGAGCCCGCCTTCTCTCGTTCCGAAACCGAAAACTCGACGGACTAGATCCCCGGGCTATCGGGCTCGTCGTAAGATCTTGTCGATCTCCAGTATTAGAATAAAACGTCGGTACTTACCTGGGATATATATTCTTAATTTTCACTTTTCGACATAAAATCACCACATGGGGGTTTATTTGACGGTTTTTTACCCATATCTTCGCTTTTCGTCAACTTTCAGGCCCGAAATCTGCCCAGAACGGGCGTTTTCAGACTCCATCTCTCTAAGTCGATTTTGACGTTTCTCGAACCAACTATTAGCAAGGAATTAGACAATGTCATGTCTCAGGAAAATAAGTTGACATTTATGACAATTCATACATAGAATAATTATATAATTCTGTGAAAACGTAGAAACACGATTTATTATTGAAATTTTGAAATATGATATCTCCGAAAGTATTAGCTTGGTAGAGTTGAAAATGATATCATTGGATTCTTATGGTGAAACTGCTTATTGAAAAAAATTTAATTTGGAATTTGTTATGTAAAAAAAATTTTTTTTTGTTACTCCGAAACCATCTGTCCGATTTTGCCCAATAACGAACTTAGCCGAGATATTTATCTCCCAAACCTACTCTGAAAATTTCAACTGTCTAGCTCATTCCGTTCGAGAGTTATCGTGCCTACGGCTGGCCGACCAGCCGGACCGGCCGGACAGAATTAATTTCGACCACGGATTCTTGATCAGTGAGTCGAACCAAATCGTTTAAGACTATTTTCATCGAAAAATTCGATAATTACAGACATTTGGGCAAATTGATAAGTACTCAGTTCCGAGGAACTAGAGCGCCAAAAACTCGCCTTGATTACTTTCTCGAAGGTGGTTAGGAAACGAGGGCTTCGTCATAATATAGTGGAATTCTCAGCGCTTTACCCCGAAAACGGTTGTTTTTACAGAAAAATACAAAGGGGCATTTTTTGTAGATAATTTCACGGCAACTACTACTAACCTCTATTATTGACCTCTCCGAGCAATAAGTCGCGAGGTATTTACGAAAAACTGATTTTCGTGACTTTTCGACCCTTATAACTTTTTAAGCCGGCACGATATCAATTTCGATTTTTTACATCTTCATTATAACGCCGTATTAAAGGTATGTACGAAAATTCAGCTCATTAGGAATTTATCCGTAGATAAATCATAAAATGACTGACTAATACCTTCAGTTGATTTTTAGAATACTTCAATTCATCGCTGCCTCTTATACACAAAATTATATCGAATTCTGTCGAGTTTACGAGATATTAGAATGATAATATGTTTCTTAAGAATTTTTATCTGCTGCTAGTGACACAATTCTCATGAAATTTTGCACGAACTTTGGGGAAGTTTTTTTACATCCTGATACTAACATGGATTTTAATTCGATCGGATCTGTAATTGTGGAATTAATGGAAAAAATCAAATAAGCAGTTTTTTTTAATTCACGCAGCCGCACATTTTGACATTGAACCTACCCAGCAAATTTCAAGTGAGTAAGTTTCTCTTACGAAAATTACCGTGTTTACGGACGAACGAACAAACTCAAATTTGCCTACGCATTCCTGATCAGTCAAATGGAATCGGTTAAAATTTGAAGGTGACATACATTTGGGAAAAAGGTAGCTCCGATGCGAGCGCGCCTAAGATGGGGGTAATTGCTGTATTGTGTATTACGTATAATAATTAACCGTTTCATGAAATTTTCAACTTTTCCCAATTGTATGTTCTCCAAAATTTCTTGGTGAGTTACAAACATTCTTGTGACGTACAGTTCTAAAGGTCTAGTTTTAGGAAATAATGAAATACAAGACAATGGAGATAATATTTCTTTGAGGAAAATAATAACAATCCATTAACGACACGTTTTAAAGCAAATACACATTCGCAAACATCACGATAAAAGATTAAGTTTCAGTCATATTTCATATAATATTATTATAAATTTGAGATATTCCTAATTGAATAACTCAAAACATATTTGCAGTTCATCAATATTGGCATAATTGGAGGAAATAATCGATATAAAACTGCTATACTGATGATCCAATATTTGCAACCTCTGAGTTAATATGTATGTAATGTGTAATCCGTTTTCAATTACCTGTCTGGTTTCATCCTGAGCGCTAATCGATTCGTACCCAAGAAAAAATTTCTCGTTTTATGCAATGCCATTTTCTTCTTCCGTTTGTTCTTACTTGCTCACTATAAAACAAGTGGACGTTTTGAGCTCTAAGAAGCTTTTAACGTTTTCCCACTATTGGCAACTGTTTACACGACTACGAAGAATAGGCTTTAGAGATATTCGCTGAACATGGATAATGCGTTTTTCCAATTCTTTCTCATGAAACAATCAGGATTTGAAACTAAAAATCTATCACGTTCCTTGTTTGGAAAGTTGTTATTCCAAAGAGGTTTTTCTTGTTGGGACTGAGAGTTGCGAAAATTACCACTTAAGTCATTGGCCCTAAGTGTTTCCGCAAGGCTTACACTATGAACTATTATACTCGATTTATGCAAATTCTGAACGATGCACGACGAAAAAATCATAGAAGCACTGGTAGAAGTTCCAACGTGCTCGTTTCTTCAGTGATCAATATATTTCACAGATTTCTAACACCATACAATATGATATAATACTGGAACTTTCGGTTATTAGAGATTCGTTATATCAAGTAAACATAATTTCAAATGGTCTAATTAACATTCAAATAACATCAGTTTTCGATTCGAATCAATAAGGTGATTTTCGTTTCAGTTTACAGACATTTCAAAGTTTAATTTATACGGTGTGGAAAAGCCAAATGGAATAAATTCATAATCTTGGTAACTCTATATATTCATGGAAAATCCCGAAACAGATCAAAATTTAAATTGTGCAAACCCTACCTTCAACCCTCTTCGAAAGACAGGTACAACCCCCAATTTTTAAAATATAAAATTTGGGCTTGTGATACAACGTTTGAAAGCTCGCGTCATTCTCTATTCAGAAATGTTGTCACTTTCATGTTTATTGCAAAACTCAAAATAGAAAAAATAAAGTCATGTGATTACCGAAATTCATTATAATATTCCTTTGAATATTCCCAAACCTTATTACAATAGCTACTTCTAAACCTATTTTCCTTCAAGATTTTACAGAAAGAAGATAAAAAATGGGTTCAAGCCCTGTGGACAGGAGATTTCTGGCGCTCTAGTTCAAACAGACAAATTATATCTCCGAAAGTATTGGTTTCTCAGAGTTGAGAATTTTATCAATGTATTCTTATGATAGAACTGCATCATAAAGGAAATCCAATTCAAATAATAGTTTATTTATCAAGATTAAATGAGCAATCTGAGAATGAGAACTGCACCATCGAAGAAACCAAATTAAAATAGCTGAAATGAATTTGACTCTCTCTTATAGAACCTGATGAAATGTACGAGTATGAACACAGATCATATAATAAAGCTTAGATAGAATAATTATAGCATTCTGTAAAAACATAGAAGTACGATTAATTATTGAAATAAATTCATCTTAAAAGAAATTGAATTCAAACATCATAGAAGAATTTAAATTCAACAAGAGTGCCCAAAATTATCAATCCAAAACCAATAGACGAATTCTACCCAACAACGGACTCATCCGAGATATTCATTCCTCAATTCTAAATCACACAGGGTAAATACTTTCCATTCGATAATATATATCTTTCCTCAAATCTACTCCAATACACCAATATTCCAGTTTTGTTTTTAGTGGAGATATTCTGAACTCAATATTACTAACTTACCATTACCATTACCATCATCATATGGATTGACCATCGGCATGAAAAATCAACCAACAAAAAGTATGATATTATATTATAATTCTCATATTTATACGATTGCTGGAATGAATGACAACAATGAAACAACGTCATGTCTCAGGAAAATAAGTTGACATTATAACAATTCATAGAATACCCACAGAATAATTCTATCATTCTGTGAAAACGTAGAAATACGATTTACATTGAAATTTTGAAAAATCATATCTCCGAAAGTTTTAGTTTGTTAGAGTTAAAAATGATATGAATGGATTCTTATGGTAAAACTGCTCATTGAGAAAAATTTAATTTGGAATTTGTTTTGTAAAAAAAAAATTTTTTTTTTGTTACTCCGAAACCATCTGTCCGATTTTGCCCAATAACGAACTTAGCCGAGATATTTGTTCCCCAAACCTACTCTGAAAATTTCAACTGTCTAGCTCATTCCGTTCGAGAGTTATCGTGCCTACGGCCGGACGGCCGGACCGGCCGGACAGAATGAATTTCGACCACTGATTCTTGAGTCGAACCAAATCGTTTAAGACCATTTTCATCAAAAAATTCGAAAATTACAGACATTTGGCAAATTGATAAGTACTCAGTTCCGAGGAACTAGAGCGCCAAAAATCAAAACATTGTGTTTTCCAGATTCTATGAAAACTACGTTGAACACTTTTTGTGGCAATTTTAGTTATTTTAGAACGTCTTGGCAAATTGTTTTATGCTAATAAGTTGTAGTTTATAAATTTTCTAATATGTGTTTGAATTTCATTAAATTCAATTTTGAATAATTGTTCGATTAATGGAAATACACAAAAGAACAATTTATTTTTTTATTTTTATTTTATTTATTTATTGACAAAGGAATACACACAGGTGGTTTTCACACCCAAAATAGTATTCACAATATACTTATAATAGAAAAGTGCACAATTTCGAAAAATGATTAATGAAAATAATGAAATACAATCATGAGAAGTGAAAAATGATTACAATCATCTTAAGGCAATGAATAAAGACAAAAATGAATTTTTTTTTTTTTTTAAGAATATATATGTTTTGGAAATGATAAAGCCGCAAAAAAAGGAGCTGTCGAGAAAAAACCCAGAAAAAAAAGTTAATGTTATAGTTAAAGTTATAGCTCCCCAAAATATTTACTCAACATTCTTCGCTTAACTGTTCTCGAACTGTCGAAAAATACGTCACATATTTCCCCAAGCATGGAAGTTTCCCTCAGCATACGATATAGAGGGGAGTTTTGAGCAGCAACAGTATTTCTCCTAGGGAGGTAAAAGATGTCATGTTTCCTCAGTGATATGCTCGGGGTATAAAAAATAACACCCTCAAGAAGAAATCCCGAATCCAACGAGCCATTTAAAAGCTTGTGTAGCATCAATACGTCGTTAATAGTCCTCCTATATTCCAAACTCACCACGTTGAAATGCTTCTGCCTAATATAATAGTTATCTGGACTACCTTTTTGAGTCATGAGACCGAACTTGAAGCCCATAAATCTCAGGAATTTCTTCTGAACATTTTCGAGTCTTAAAATGTGGACACCATAATGGGGACTCCAAACACAAGTTGCGAAATTTAATTTGCTGAATACGTAAGCGTAATATACCGCCAATAATGCGTCTTTATTTATGAAGTGTCTGCATTGTCTAGTGATGTACCCTAGCATTTTATTGCTGTTGTTGACCACCGACTCAAAATGCCGATGGAATGAAAGTTTCGAATCAAGAATTATTCCCAAGTCTCGGACTTCGTCAGTTCTAGAGAGAATTGTGTTATCA
Source organism: Halyzia sedecimguttata (assembly GCA_937662695.2). Classification (NCBI taxonomy): domain Eukaryota; kingdom Metazoa; phylum Arthropoda; class Insecta; order Coleoptera; family Coccinellidae; genus Halyzia; species Halyzia sedecimguttata. Next base: position 51,797,742 of record OW569411.2, on the reverse strand, counting down.
ACTGAATAATCGAAAAGAATAGGATGCCTACTTCTCGTGAATGACACTACTGAGCATTTAGGAATATTAAGACTTAAGCCCTTATTTCTGCAGTATTCACAGAAATGAGTTAGTTCTCTCTGCATATCGAGACAATCTTGAACGGTGCGGACCACGCTGAATATTTTCAAATCATCTGCAAATAGCAGAATTTTACATTTAGTGAAACATTTCCTAATTTTATTGATGAAGACTAAAAAAATCATTTTACAAATGATTGGTTACGGAGATAAAACCCGAACACAAACAGAAGTTTGTCACTTATTTCATGAGAAATTTCCGAATTTGCCGCCTATAATTCCTAATCGCCTTTAATAGAGAAGAAGTTTCGTGAGTTTGGGCATGTAAGGCTGTATGAAGAAAAGTGGGCACTCTATTTCAAACTTTGGCAAATCATATCTCCGAAAGTATTGCTTTCTCAGAGTTGGGAACGATATCAATGGATTATTATGATAAAACTGCATCATAAAAGAAAGTAAATTAAAAAAATCATAAAATTACGATTAATTATCGAAATTTGCAAAAATCATATGAATTTGAATTTAAAGTTTGTAACGTTAAGAATTTTTTTTTCTTTCGTTGCTCCGAAGCCACCAGGCCAAGTTTGCCCAATAACGAACTTGACCGAGACATATATCTCCCAAACCTATTCTGAAAATTTCAACTATCTAGTTCATTCTGTTCGACAAATACCGCGTGGTTACGACTGGACCTCCGGACATAATCGATTTTGACCACGGATTCTTGATCAGTGGCGACACCAAAACGTTTCAGATCATTTTCAGCCAAAATTTCGAAAATTACAGATTGTTGGGCAAATTGATAAGCACTCTGTTTCGAGGAACAAGAGCCAACTAGCAGATGCTAATACACTGTGTGAGGATGTGAAATTAGATTTGATGCTTGACTTTGAAGAGAATCCACATAAATCGAGTATAGATGACTCCTCAACAATCAATGTCAGCCATACATCGTTTCTAAACATATTAAAATCCCTATCAAATTCTACCTACCCGGGAGCTTTTGGAAGGCCATTTTGATAGGAGAACTTATTTATTACTATTATTATATATAATCGCAATTTAAATGGCCATAATTATTAAGCACTACTTCAACATGATGTCATTCCAACTATGGCAAATTTATATCCTGATCAAGTAAATCCTCAAGTTCCACGGAATATGATATGGTTCCAACAGGATGGAGCACCACCACATTACCAACGCAATGTCCGGCAGTACCTTGACGCAATATTTCCGAATCAGTGGAAAGGTAGGCGAGGAACGATCGAATGGCGAGTGCGATCCCCTGATCCCTGATCTTAACCCATTAGATTGCTTTTTAAGGGGATGTGTGAAGAGCATTGTGCGAAAAACTAAACCCCTTGATTTGAATGACAAACAAGCACTGACGTGAAGTCAGAAGCTTTTGCGCGTATGTTCTATTGTCCATTCTTCTGTATTGGACACCCTTAATCGAATTTACCATGGTAAATTATGTTGTCCATTCTCCTGTATTGGACACTCTTAATTCGAATTTACCATGGTAAATTCTTACAAAATTTTAAACACGTCTTTATGTTGATTATCTACTATTAGTAACCAAGCTTCAATTCGATCGAATATTTATTTTTTTAGTTATCAAGGAAATAATATTCCAGGTGGGTATAACTCGGAAACCGTTTGACCGATTATGCCCAAAAACGAACTCAACTCTCCCTTACGGATACGCAACCTACCCCGAAAATTGCAAGTCCCTATCTCCTTTCGTTCGAAAGTTATCGAGGCAACGGTCACCCATCTACTGAACTCACACAAGAATGCTCGAATCTCCAACAATATTTAACTGATCGTATTAAAACTTGAATATTAAAAATTTTCTACAATTGCTATCCCCACCAAATTTTGCAAACATTTTCGCGTTGGCATTCTACAACTAATAACTATGTTTGAATTCAAACGGTTCAGTATTTTTCGAGTTAATGAGGAACAAAAAACCACCAAATTTCAGAAAAATCCAGATGGCTATAACTCTAAAACCGTTTGGCCGATTATGCTCATAAACAAACTCAAATGTCGCATTCAGATGCACAACCTCACCTGAAATTTTCAAGCCGCTATCTCTTTCCGTTCTGAGGTTATCGTGACAACAAAAATATTTTTAAAAATTTTTCAATAATTTTCTAGCGATACGATTCTCACAAAATTTCACGAACGTGCTTAGGTTTATATTCTACAACTAATCACCAAGTTTCAATTCGATCGGATCCATATTGGTTGAAAACAAAATTATTACTCGGAAACCACTGGGCCGATTATGCCCATTAACGAACTTGTCCGTCGTATTGAGATGCGCCACCTACCCTGAAAATTTCAAGTCGCTAGCTCTTTCCGTTCTCAAGTTATCGTGGCAACGGCCGGACGGCCGGCCGGACAGAATCAAATTTGACCTCAAATTCTTCATTGGGGAGTCGAACCAAATCGTTTGAGACCATTTTCGTAAAAAAATTCGAAAGTTACAGACATTTGGGCAAAATGATAACGCGATGTTCCCCAGAACATACGCGCAAAAAGATCGAATAACCCTTGCGATTAGGTCGATCACTCCTGAGATGTCTGTAACATTCGAATTTTTTGACGAAAATGGTCTCAAACGATTTGGTTCGACTCCCCGATGAAGAATTTGAGGTCAAATTTGATTCTGTCCGGCCGGCCACCCGGCCGGCCGTTGTCACGATAACTTGAGAACGGGAAGAGCTAGCGACTTGAAATTTTCAGGGTAGGTGGCGCATCCCCATCCGATCGAATTGAAACTTGAAATATTTTTTAATACGCGATAACCTGATAACGAAAAGAGAAAGCGATTTGAAATTTTCAGGTTAGGTTGTACATCTGAATGCAACATTCGAGTTTGTTTATAAGCATAATCTGCCAAACGGTTCTGGAGTTATGCCCATCTGAAATTTGGTTGTTATCTCCTCAATAACTCAAAAAATATAGAAGCGATCCAATTCAAACATGGTTATTAGATATAGAATGCAACGCAAAAGTTAATGCAAAATTTTGTGAGGATCGTATCACTAGAAAATTTTTAAGAAATCATTGAAAATTATTGAAAAAAATTCTATATATCAAAAACTATTCATCCTATATTTGCGAGAGCCTTCAGAATATAACTCGCAAACCAAGTTCTAAGTTTGAACACGATTAGATATATATTGTTGGAGATTCGAGCAGCCTTGTGTGAGTTGATTAGATGAATGGGTGACCGTTGCGTCGATAACTTTCGAACGAAAGGAGGTAGAGACTTGGAATTTTCAGGTTATGTTGCGTATCCGAATGGGAGAGTTAAGTTCGTTTACGGGCATAATCGGTCCAACGGTTTCGGAGTTATACCCACCTGGAATATTATTTCCTTGATAACTCAAAAAATATAAACTCGATCAAATTGAAGCTTGGTACTAGTTGTAGAATGTCGATATAAAGACGTGTTTGAAATTTTGTAAGAACCGTACCCCTAGACAATTTCACAAAAATTACGAAAAAAAAATGTTTGTTAAAACCGTAATCCAAGAAAATTACGAAAAAAAAAATTGATTCAAGCACTGACGTGAAGTCAGGAGCTTTTGCGTGTATGTTCTATTGTCCATTCTCCTGTATTGGACGCTCTTAATCCAATTTACCATGGTGAATTCTATTGTCCGTTCCGCTGTATTGGACACTTTTAATCAAATTTACTATGGTAAATTCGATTAAGAGAGTGTCCAATACAGCATGTAGCTCTGGAAGGTACATCAATTATGATTCATACCAGGCATTTCAGGCATATACGGCATTTTTTCACACATAATATGTGTTTGCATAGGTTATTATTATCAGTGTTATGGGATGTCATTCACATATTTCATATCTCTCTATGTTCATGTTGTCTACTATTCTCCAATAATGTCATGACAAGACTGTCAATTCAGACTAACCAGTTTGAAAATGGGAAAAAATGCCGAGTATGCCTGAAATGCCTGGTATGATAATTGATGTACCTTCCAGAGCTACATGGTTTTCTATACCCAGTCTGATTTTATGCCGTTATCCGTATATCTGAATACAGCTACATGTCAAAAAAAAAGTACGGCTCTATCTGTTTCTATTTGCACGATGAACAGAATCTGTTCCAAAATGTTGAAAATTGTCAAAGTCTCTTTCTTCCTCCGTGTCAACTGGAATTGTTAAAATCATGTCATCTACTTTCCAAAACATTATAATTTATGACATAACTGCATTCACTATGAAATAAATCAAACTACTGCCTATCGGACACCCAAAAATTTGTTTATATGGGAGTCTCTATAAAATGTGAGAATATTTATCTAGGAATTTCCGTACAACTACTTATTTGCAGCCAATTTTCATCCTTGGTATCTCTGGACACCAACGAAGAAATTTTAATGAAGAGAACGGCGATGTCCAAAGAAACCAACTCACCTAATTCAGAAGTTAGGACATCCCCACTGACTTTTTCTGAAAACATCTTTGCATTGGGTACAGAAAACTCATAATCCATGAAAGCCAACTCAATATCCGAAATGAATTAGCTCAGCTGATATGTTGGGTAGTTGCTCGAACTGATGCTTGGTCTCATTGGACCATCTGGCTTGTTTACCTTGGACAAACTATATCCAGCAGCCTGGCTATCATATATTCTAAGCTTGTTTGCAAATATGTTTTCAATATATCCACGAGATTCTAAGATATTCACCCAAACTGTCCCATATCCAGTCGAAAAGACAGTACCAGGAACTGGTACTGCCCTGACCGTAGACGGTCAAGGTTATTTTCTTTTCTATTGTAATAATAAAGGGTAAGCACGAAATTACGTGAAACATTTGAGTATTTTCGTATATTATTAGATATTAATATTACTGCTATAGGTACAGAATGTTTTTGTGAATTGTCAACTCCTAGTCTATCATGGCTCAACCGTACGATTGGTTCCATAGAAATTACTCTCGGAATACACTTTTGAAATTAAACCACTAATACAGGGTGTTTTTATCTCATCGCACAATTGTATGATTGAACTGATTTGTGTCCTTTCGCCACCACAAAGAAGGCACTGTTTGTGGTATTATTCTTTGCCTGGAGCTAAGAGGTTTTGGGTGAGTACGTGGATGGGTGACCGCTCTGGCTATGAATTTGAGCAAGCGCGCCAAATCTGGTGCCGTGTGATGAACGTCACCTCTGTATTTGGAAGGTATATTACATTTTTCTAATTTTTTGTTGTCTCAAATACGAGTTTATATTTTTATATAGCTTTTTTATAGTTCCTTGATCCAACTTATATTTATTAATTTCAATGTTGTTGTGTTGTCATTAATTTATCTAAACTAAAATTGGTTCAAGCCCTGTGGACAGGAGCTTTGGCGCTCTTGTTCAAACTTTGACAAATCATATCTCCGAAATTATTCGTCTCTGGGATTGATATAAATGGATTCTTACGATAGAGCTGCATCATGAAAGAAATTAAATTTCAACAGGACGATTCTCCCCAATAACGAAATTATCCAAGATATTCACTCCTCAAATCTACTCTGATAAAATTATATTACATCAATTAAAACTTAGACAATATTGTAGTTTTGTTTTTACTGGAGATATTCTGAACTCAATTTGATTATGTATCTTACCAAAGAATATATTTCCATCATCATATGAATTATCCACGGGCATTATATTATCACCTTAAAAGTATAATATCATAATCATCTTCATAATTCTACGATACCTGAGGATATTTCATTGGTAATTTTGTATTCAATCATACACAGTTTTCTATAACAGCAGGTGGATATTATATCATGACTACCGAACCAGAAATAATTTCGACATTTATCTCTCGCAGGACAACAAGATGACATGCAAGTACATAGATTATATAATAATTCATAGATGGAATAATTAAGTACAGCATTCTGTGAAAACAGAAGTACGATTCATTGTTGGAATTTCGAAAAATCATATCTCCGAAAGCATTAGCTTCTTAGAGTTGAAAATGATAACAATGGATTTTTATGATGAAACTATATCTTAAGAAATATTGAATTTGAAAGTTCTGATGTAAAAAATTTTTTTTTTCGTTACTCCGAAACCATCAGGCCGATGTTGCACAATAACGGACAGAAATATTTATCTACCAAACCTACTCTGAAAACTTCAACTGCCCTTGCTCATTCTGTTCGAGAGTTATTGTAGAACCAAAATTTTTAAAAACTTTTATTGATACCTTACGGCAACCCCATCAATACAAATCTCCGCATGCATATAAAGGTCATTATTCTACAATCTGATCGCTCAGTGGATTTCGCCCGTTAACGAACTAGTCCGAGATATTTACGCTCGAAACCTACCCTGCAAATTTCAATCCGCTAACTCCTTTCGTTCGAGAGTTATCGTGTTAACGGACGGCCAGCCGGACAGAATCGATTTCGACCACGGATTCTTGGTCAGTGAGTCGAACCAAATCGTTTAAGATCATTTGCAGCCAAAAATTCGAAAATTACAGACATTTTGGCAAATTGATAAGCACTCTGTTCCGAGAAACAAGAGCGCCAAAAATCATTATGAAAAGTTATTTTGCAACATTTATATTTTTGCGCGCATGTTCTAGGGAATAGCGTGCTATAATTTTGCCCAAATATCTGTAATTTTCCCGTTTTTTGCCGAAAATAGTCCCAACCGATTAGATTCGACTGACTGATGAAGAATACGAGGTCAAATTCAAATATGTTCGGCCAGCCGTCGGTTGCTACGATAACCTTTGAAGGGAAAGAGATAGCGACTTCTCAATATTCTGCGTAGGTTGCGCATCCGAATGCGACGGTTCAGTTCATTATTGGGTTTATTCGGCCAAACGGTTCAGGGATATATATTTCTGAAATTTTGTTCTTATTTCCTCAATAACTTAAATGATGCACAAAATTTTGTAATATTTCGTGCGGATCGGATCACTAGAAAAAAAAAATCCATTCGTTGGTCAAAGAGAATTCAATATGGTATTTTGGATGTATTTTGATTTATTGAAACAGATATATTCAGATCAGAGATGCTATAGATAATAAATTTTTTGTTCTCTACTGAATGAAGGTTTTATTTGTAAAATTTAATTTAATGATAACCTCCACCATTCATGGAAGATTCACGATTTTATAAAATTTTCTTGATAGATTTGAGTTATATCACATTTAAGATACTGCTGAAATGTTTCAAGAGCCTTCAGAACCTCATTATACCGCCGCGAGTTCTAGACTTAAAGTCGGTCGGATATACAGGGTGTAACTAAATAAGTGTAAAATATTTAAGGGGGTGATCCCTCATCGAAAAAAAGATAGGATCTTTCATATAAAGAAACTTCATTGGAGCATCCCTTGTTAAGATACAGCCCCTTAAAGGGGGTACAGAAAATTTGTTTAAAAATTTTTTTCACAAGCACTAAAAAAGTCACAATATTGAAATTAATCTGATATTTTCTAATACCAAAAAGAAACTTAGTCAGTAATTTATTTGGTATATCCCATGCTAACAATAAATCCAGATCGCATTTAAGACGATGTATCTATGTAGTTGTTCGTAAAATAATGTTTTGCTGCGATCTGGTTTATTTTGGGCAAAAAATTCAAGAAACATTTTTTGTTTAGAATGAAACAGGTTATTGGAAATACATTTTAAAATGGTAAACAAATAATAAGACAAAAAGTTACATTGGAAATAAAGTTTAAGGGTTGCGTTTTCCACCCCTTACAACCATGGGAAAACCAAATAAATTACTGGTTAAGTGTCTTTTTGGTATTAGAAAATATCAAGTTAATTTCAATATTGTGACTTTTTTAGTGCTTGTGAAAAAAATTATTAAACAAATTTTCTGTACCCCCTTTAAGGGGCTGTATCCTAACAAGGGATGCTCCAATGAAGTTTCTTTATATGGAAGATCCTATCTTTTTTTCGATGAGGAATCACCCCCTTAAATATTTTTCACTTATTTAGTTACTCCCTGTATATTGTTGGGAGTTTTGTGAAAATATAATGTTTCTTACCAGGAAGCCAAGCTGCATAGGGCCAGTTCAGTACCACGATGAGTGACTGCTCTAGCTATGAATTTGCGCGTCGAAGCAGATTGACCTCATGTCAGTGCTTTCCCAACTTTTTTTGTTGAACATTAATTTGTACTGGGAATATTATTTCCCAGTTTTATAGCCATAAAATAGCGTCCCTGGCAAAACCAGCAACATGGTTCATCAGCGACAAAATTTTGACATTTCACAGATTCAATATAGCATGAAAATTGAATATTTTCCAAACTAACATGTTTTACGTGCATTGCCGGTTATTGTATCTTCTTGCTTGTGATGTATTTATAAAGGTTCATCGTTTTTTCATTTATATTCTCGTGAAATATGTCGAATACCACAAGAGATAAAATTATTCCAGGTAAAATTTCTCTCTTATTATAAACAAGTTAGTTTTGAATAATAATTAATATTAAAACCCATATTGTACTCATCGCTTGAACAGTTTGTCTTGATCCTATCCAAAAAATGCCTTGTTATAATATGTTACTTAAATAAAGCAATTTTGCTATTAAATACTATTCTTGCTTCAGATGGTGGCTACATGGTCAATCTGGCACAGGTCAGTCTGACATCAATCATAGATTGATGTCAGATTGACGTGAATGTGATGGATTGATGGTCCAAAATCACTTTTCCTCTCAAAAATAACTTCACTGTATCCAGATTATATTATATTGATGATTACGCGTGTGTTGCAATTTGATAGGATTGAAAGTCAATGCTGACTTCCACAAAACGAGAAATATAACAAGAAACAATACGGGAATGAGAGGTCTTCTTTTCTCAAATCTTAGGTAAACGATGCTGTTTTTAGATTAACCTTATTTATATTATGGTTTTATTTAATTCCCTGCTGAACTTCCCAAAAATCTCTCTTACTCTAAGTAACTAAAAGTATTTTAGATTACATACACAACGAAGAGTCAAGGAATGACTCAACTAAGACAGAGGTTATACGGTCAATCTGGTATCAATCTGCCATCAATCTGCCCATCATTCTGGCGCTTCATAAATAAATAATATGGACTTTGTCCGACTGAGTGTTATCAACACAAAAAGGCAAATCAGAGTCAAGGTACCCTCCCTCTTAAATGAAAATTCAAAATTTCAAATTTTCAGGGTAGGTTTCGCATCCGAATGCAACAGCTTACTTCGTTAATGGGCATAATAGGCCAAACGGTTTCGGAGTTGTACCAATCTGAAATTTTGTTATTATTTCCTCAATTACTCATAAAATATAAATCGGATGTAATTAAAACTTGGTAATTTCTTGTTGAATACCGACGCACTTATTTTTTAGGAATCTTGTAAATATCCTATCACTAAAACAAATCTAAATTTCAGTGCTTTTTAAGAATTTTTTATGTGAGCATAAAAATAACGAATTCAAATTGGTGATCATGTACGTACAATGCGTTTATTGACTTTATGAAGGAATGTGCTGGAAGAATTATGTCCTTACCCTAAGTACTAGTCTCAATTGATGGAGATAGAAAATTGAAATGGGAAACTTCTCCCATTTTATCTCATTGTCTCAATTGTGGCAAAGTTAACAGATTAACACAATGATAGCCTTTCCACCCGCATGACATGACATTTCTCAAAATGGCCACTTTAATACTGAATTGTCAATGTGATTAGTACTAGTAATTGCTAATACTGTAGCAGGCTACTACAATTAATGATTGATGATTTTTATTCGGAAGGCACACACAAAGTCTCTGAATTTTATTTCAGGAGGAACTTCCAGTACTATGGAATCGATTTTATTAAAACATTTTCTTGTTTCATTTACTTCTTTGTAAGTGGAAATGGGTTCCCTCACTTCATCATTAGAATTCGCCCTACATGCCATTCAACAATAGTGTTCTGGTTTTGGCGCTCTTGTTCCGTGGAACAAGAGCGGAACAGAGTGCTTATCAATTTGCCCAAATGTCTGTAATTTTCGAATAATTGGCTGAAATGGTCTTGAACGATTTGGTTTGACTCACTTGATCAAGAATCCGTGGTCAAATCGATTCTGTCTGACCGTTCGGCCGGCCGTAACCTCGATTTCTCTCGAACGGAATGAGCTAGACTCAGATAGACAGTTGAAATTTTTAGGGTAGGTTTGGGAGATAAATATCTCGGTTGAGTTAGTTACTGGGCAGAATCAGCCTGTTTCGGCGTAACAAAAAAAATATTTTTTTAGATTACATATTTTGAATAATTTTCAACCCTAACAAGCTAATACTTTCGGAGATATGATTTTTCAAAATTTCAATACTACATAGTATACACATAGTACTTAGTACTTTATTTTCACAGAATGCGAATTCTCACTGTCTGTGTTCTATTTGTGTTCACTGTTCATAAATGTCATCTTATCTACCAATAACACACACTTGAAATGTATTTCTGTTCCAAGAAAGTATCATTGAATGCAAATGACCAATTGTAGGATATAATAATTACCCCTACCCTATATGCCCTTGGATAATCCATATGATGGTGGAAATATATAATTTGGTAGGTTTATGAAATTGGGTTCAGAAAATCTTCAGTGAAAACAATGAATACAATTTTCAGCGGAGATTTGAGGAATTGATTATCTCGGATAAGCTCGTTTTTCAATTTTCTTTTATGATGCAGTTCTATTATAAGAATCCACTGATCTCATTCTCAACTCTGAGAAATCAATAATTTCGTAGATGATTTGTCAAAATTTGTACAAGAGCCCCAAAGCTCCTGTCCACCTTTCCCACCTTTATAATGTCCATCTCAGCAGGCTACTCGTATTCTGCAGGAAAAATTCCATACCAAAAATCCAAGAGTTGAACACCGGCAACCTATACGGTTCCGACCGTCGATTCATCCAAGGGGCAATTTGGTGAAAATAATATTTCATGAAAGAATCCTCGTAATTTGTCTCCAACGTCCTTTATTTTCTTTGGAGATAATTACGCAACAATCAGATGCGGATGGACGTGAAACCATTGATATTTTTTGCTTCAGTATGGCCTCCATAGAAAAACTGAACTGTTCTGTTTTTTCTAAGGATTGATATTATTGTATAAGGCCAATATATTGAATTAATTCATACTGTATATTCCTATTATGGAATAGGATCTTGTATCTGTTGAATTTTGTAATATAAAATATAATAAAGCACTGACGTGAAGTCAGTACCCTTTAGCGCTCGTGTTCACGTTGGCTAATTTGGATTGAATGATGAGGGTTTCAGGCTCAGTGCACAGAACGAGCCGGAAATATACCCAGATGAACACCATTCACTATCGGGTCATAAATTAGGAGTGCTGTGTCTAAGATGGCATAAGGTTAGAGTAACAAAGTTGACAAAGAACAAATACCCTCACCAGGGGATTCTATGGAGGAATAGCATCCTCCAACCCAAAACCCCAATTATCTCCGACGAAAACTCTAGCAGTTGAATAATTTCTCGTCCTCTTATGCTAATAACAAAAAAGGCCCAAAAGGGGTAGTTACACCCCCAGCCGTTCACAGTTCGGACAAATTTTGAAAACGAATTTATAATTCCACATATCGTTCACGCATTAATCTAATTGCCACGGTAGTTACTGATCCATATTTGAATTAGTTGCTCTCGTACAAATATCGCATTGATTCAGATAAACGCGCAAAAAAAACGACCAAATAGGTTTACCAGATGTTATATATTCCACATAGGAATTCGAACTGAAATAATATGTCCAGTTCGGAAGTTTAAAATTATTAATTTTTGTTTCAGGCTCCTAGTGTTCTGTTCTCAGTTAAATAATGCACATCCCAAGAAGTCATCATTGGTCATCGAACATTTGGTTTCGAAATTTTAATCAAAATATTCCGCTCATATTTAAACATTTTTGAATTTTTTCTACTCAGGCTATCCCCACGAAATTTTTCACAAGTGTTTTCGTCGGTACTTTGCATCGGACTGCCGAGCTTCAATTCAATCGGATCAGTATTTTTCGAGTTATAGTGAAAACAAAATTTTTTTTTAGCGAGACTTACGAACAGCAATTCATTTTTGTTATATAGACATGATAGAGATGACATAGATGAGTCATAGATGAAAGTCAAACGGAGTCAGATCTGGGGACCAAGCCAGCCATTCAATAAAACTTCGCCAAGCGATCCACCTGTTCGGGATCACTTCGTTCACGTAATCACACGGATCTTGAAAATAATGGAGTGGAGTCCGTCCGGTTGAATCTGGATCTGCATCGTTCGGGAAAAGAACCGCCACCGCTGGAATCAGGAGATACCGTAATAAATCCAACTATGTTGGACTTGTTAACAGTCCTTCAATAAAGACAGGCCCTATATATCAGCTCCTAATACTTTCAGCCCATATATTCACTTTTTCAGGAAATTCTGTAGTACCTCCATCATCCAGTTTCGATGGTGATCTGACCAATCTCGACAGTTTTGTAGAGACAAAACTATCAAGAGTGATAGTTCTATTCAAATGAATGTTTGCTTCGTCAATAAATAAAATTGGATCTGGAAACACCTCATCGGCATTGCCAAAGGACCATCATTTATTCGCAAAACTGAGCTCTGAGGTCGAAATCATCTCGAATGGGCGCCATTTATGGCATTTAAATATGATCAAAACCGATTCTTGCGATATATTATTATTTGCATCTATAGTTCTCAAAGACAAATGACGAATTTCCACTAACTCTAATAATATGTTTAATTCTACCTCCTCTGGAATTACCGGTAGATCACTTGTCGGATGATCCTTCATGTATCCGAACTCTTCATACTTCCTGATTATTTAACTAACAGCATCCTGAGTTACAGGTTCAGCATTAGGATATTGAAATCATAACAAACTTCTTGATGGGTAAGTTTTCTATCTCCACAACCCCTAATAATGAGAATTTCTATTCTGTCTGATGCCGATGAATGCCAAACCATTTTTGCGCGTATGTTCTGGGGAACATCGCGTTATGGTTTTGCCCAAATGTCTGTAACTTTCGAATTTTTTGACGAAAATGGTCTCAAACGATTTAGTTCGACTCCCCAATGAAGAATTCGAGGTCAAATTTGATTCTGTCCGGCTGTTGCTACGATAACTTGAGAACGAAAAAAGCTAGCGACTTGAAATTTTCAGGGTGGGTGGCGCATCCCAAAACGACGGACAAGTTCGTTAATGGGCATAATCGGCCCAGTGGTTTCCGAGTAATAATTTTGTTTTCAACCAATATAAATCACGTTTGTGAAATTTTGTGCGAATCGTATGGCTAGAAACATTTAAAAAAATGATTAAAAAATATTTTTGTCACGATAACTTGAGAACGGAAAGAGTAAACGGCTTGAAGTTTCCAGGTTAGGATGTGCACCAGAATGCGACATTTCAGTTTGTTTATCAGCATAATTGGCCAAACGGTTTTAGAGTTATAGTCATGAAATTTGGTTGTTTTTTGTTCCTCATTAACTCGAAAAATACTTAACCGATTGAATTCGAACATGGTTATTAGTTGTAGAATGCCAACGCGAAAATTCTTGCAAAAATTCGTGAGGATAGTATTTGTAAAAAATTTTTAAAAGATCATTGAAAATTGAAAAAAAAATTCTATATATCAGGAACTATTCGTTTGAAATTGCTGAAATTTTGCAAGAGCCTTCATAACCTAACTCTTCTGCCAAGTTTCAAGTATTAACACGATCGGTTGAATATTGTTGGAGATTCGAGCATTCTTGTGTGAGTTCAGTAGATGGGTGACCGTTGCCTCGATAACTTTCGAACGAAAGGAGATAGGGACTTGCAATTTTCAGGGTAGGTTGCGCATCCGAAAGGGAGAGTTGAGTTCGTTTTTAAGCATAATCGGTCAAACGGTTTCCGAGTTATACCCACCTGGAATATTATTTCCTTGATAACTCAAAAAATAAATATTCGATCGAACTGAAGCTTGGTAACTAGTAGTAGAAAATCATCATAAAGACGTGTTTAAAATTTTGTAAGAAGCGTACCCCTAGAAAATTTGAAAAAAATGACGAAAAAAAATTTTTTAAGAACCGCACCCCAAGAAAATTTCAAAAAAATCACGAAAAAAAAAATTGGTTCAAGCACTGACGTGAAGTCAGAAGCTTTTGCGCGTATGTTCTATTGTCCATTCTCCTGTATTGGACACCCTTAATCGAATTTACTATGGTAAATTAGGTTGTCCATTCTCCTGTATTGGACACTTAATTCGAATTTACCATGGTAAATTCGAATTAAGAGTGTCCAATACAGGAGAATGGATAACATAATTTACCATGGTAAATTTGATTAAGGGTGTCCAATACAGAAGAATTGACAATAGAACATACGCGCTAAAGCTTCTGATTTCACGTCAGTGCTTGAACCAATTTTTAATTTAGTTTTTGCAAGTAGTTGAATAAAAATTAACAAACTAATTCGAATTAAACTCAGATACGACTACTAATTACAACAATTTCAATATTCACTGTGGGCAAGTAGGTACTAGTAGAACACACAAGACATCCAGATGGTCTTAAATATTTTCAGTTTCAGTATCAATAATAGTATCGTTCTGCAATAATATCATATATGCAGCATTATTAACCCAAATAGCTTTACATGTGCATAATTGAATTCAGAATTTTATGATCTTTCCATGTCAAGAAATAACAAGGGTCTCACAATTTAAAAAAAAAACTAGGATACTTCATTGCTTGTTAACGGGAAATGACAGAAAAATAGAAATTTCAAGGAAATGTTCCTTCATAAATACATTAATTTGTCCTATGAAACGATTTTTCGATATTCCTGAAAGGAGAGAATATAAATTCATTCTTTCATAATCATTGAAGGATACTGTGGGAGGTGTATTCATTATCATACGAAGTAGGAATATGATACACCAACCTTTTTTGAGATTGAGCAGGTCGCAGAATGGTCTAAATTACCTGTCAATTAAGTTTTATAAAGTTTTGCTCATAAATTACTGTTTTCTCTCGATGAACGCTTTTAAGAATAAAATAAAAAATGCTTTACTCAGTAAATGTTTGTATTCCGTTAACGACTATTTTTTGTTGAAGCCAGAGGATTTTAATATAATGAAAAACTGTTTTATTTTTATACCTTTTGGAAATGCGTGAAATTCCTTTTGCCTTTCTTTTGAGTTATTTGTGTTCGTTTGTAAAAAAATAAAACAACATATATCAAAATATTGAGAATGGTGTAACTGTTATTATTGGATCTAATATATCTCTATTTATATACTATCTAAATAATAACGAGAGATTGGTTATCATATTTTTGACACTTTGTAGATTGGAATATAAAGGTTAATACATACACTGGGGTTTGTTGTTAAATATATCTAAAATTTTGGTAAGTAAAGCCAAAGAGAGCTTGATGTTAATTCAGGGTGCTACTCCTGTGCGTAGCATTTTTCAGAGTAATTAGGCAGTTATTGATAAATTTGACCATTGATTAAAAATGTTTATATTACAAATGAAGCTAGTATTATTCTTATTTAGGCTTCTGGGAGCTGTACAGATTTGAACATGAGTAATAAGCTGAGCACATCGTAAGAGTTATGTCATACAACAAATGTGAATCAAGTTTCTTGGACGGGCATTCGACCTCGTAGAATTGAGCCTACTACTTACAAAATGCCGCAAATACTGAAAAAAATTGCAGCTTCAAGAGAAGACTAAATACTGCAGCAATACTGGGCATGATGAAGACCAGACGAAGTATTTTACTGGACGGCTATGACGTATAAATTATTTGAAACCGTAATGAAATTAATAGAATCATCTGAGAAAGTTCAAGGTATGAATAGTTCACCTATGGTGCAAATTTTACTGACTCTGTTGAAACTAAAATTATCGATTGCTTTGAAATTTAATGTGAAATACTTCAATCTATAAGAAGATGTCCAATGCTGTTCGAAGTGCCTGACTCCAAATTCAATAGTTTTGGATAACTTGTCGAGAGGAGATGTTGTAATGGCGGATAGGGGTCTTTTGATTAAAGAGTTTGTGGAACTTTTTGTAGCTATAGTTGAAGTTCCAGCATTTAGTTGAGGAAAAATCAATGGCTTCCAGTAGACTTCCAATCCACTAGGGCCATTGCTCATGTCCACATTCATGTTGAGGGATTGATAGGACTTATAAGGCAAACATACTGATTTAGTATTTTGTCGAATAGGAACATTCCTAATGTTCATCTTCATTATGTTATATTTGTTTTCTTAACATTTATTTTGCAGTTGAAACTTGAAGCTTTTTCTTTTAACTAATGGTTTATTGTCATGATAATAAAAACAGTGAAGTGATTTCATTTAGACGATGAAACTTTATAGCACCATTTTATAGACTTATAAAATCAAATATAATAGAATGTATCTGAATTCATATCTAGAGCTTTGCTACATATTAGGATTTTAGGGCTCTTGCTGAATTTGAGCGATATCTGATGGATAGCTTCTGAGTTACAGGTTATTTTAAATATTTCTTCATGTCGGTATTTTTCAACAAACTACCAAACCCTAAGTTGGTCAGTATTTCTGGAGTTATTCAGAAAATAAAATTTCAGATTCCTATAACTCCGAAATAACTCGGTGGATTTTTTTACCTCAGATTATTTATCAGTGAGTCAAAACTAATCGTTTTAGACAATTCCCTGGCAAATATTCGAAAATTACTGACATTTGATCAAGTTAATAGGAGCACTCTGTTCAAGAGAACAGCGCGCCAAACAACGATGCAGCGTTGTTATGGCGCTAGAAACTTTCAAAGGTAGGTAACTTCATCGAATAAAATATTTTTTTGGATAATTTATCAGAAAACTACTTTTCGAAAACGGTGAAATTTTGGATATGATGTGATATATCAATTTTCTTCAGAATTTTAAGAAATATCAAAATATGGATTAATGTAGGTACATGCTTTCTGCTTTCCTTTCAGTGCATTTTGTGTTAATCGTATATTATAATAATTTAAATTCTTCTACTGAGAGATGCGGACTGAAAACAGGTATTTAGTTGCCTAGCAGTCCCCCTCTTTCCGAAGAATTTCTTAATTGTATGTGGTAGAAAATAGGGAATAATGTGAAAGAAAATGTAATTCTATGGATGAATAAATTGAATTGAATTGAATTGTACAGGATATTCCATTACAGAAAAAGTAACTTTATTTCGTCATTACCTTTTTACTGGTCCTGTATACTTACTTTTCGTTATTGTAATAGATTATAAAATACCCCTATACTTTTTGTTAGCTATCGAAGATAAAAGACTGTTTCCATACATATTAGTGACCCTGTATAGGTCCGATTCAACCACATAATTCCATTCAAGACGTATTCCAGATAATCCTTTTAATTTCCCGCCGAAATGATCTGAGTGGAAAGCAGAAGATGGCGACTATATTATAATTACTATTGTATAAAAAAGCAGAAATTCTTTTCTGTTGAGAATTAAGGATAACTGAGGGGCTGTTCCTAAGCAGCATTGAGGGAATATGCATGTATATTTATTTGGGATAATAATAGCCTCATGAGAAATGTGGGATACCTTTTTTATTCGACGAACGAGTGGGTTGAAGATTCCGAGACGACTTCAGTATTATTTTTTCCTTATTTTCATGTGAAATACATTGAGATATCTATCCAAATGATAGCCAAGTTCGGGCAAAACCAGAAAAAAATTTCAATTAAAATGATCGTCGGAGTCTGTGAAAGTGTTCATAAAGGGATATCGAACTATTAAATTAATCTATAATTGAATACACTTTAATGAATGAGGCTATTCAAACTGATAGTGGCCACCCCGGTAGTAATTTTTGTGAGGAAGAATTCAGCTCATTATGTCGGCTCTCTGTTAAATTAATCATAGCCTTCGTCGATACTGAAGCGAGAAAAAAGCGGTATTTGAATTATGGCATGCATGCAAGCCACTTTTTGCCGAACTACATAATTAATTCCTTTATATCGGAACTTTTCTTCTCTTTTCTGAATCACGTGTCGTTCATCTTTTGCATTGCACTCGTCTCAATATCGAATCTAAAATTTGTTTCGGTTATCTCTTTTTATTCACCAACTCTTTGATATATTCCTATACTGGTTTCGCTGGCACAAAATGAACAAACATTAAAATTAAGAGCTTCTGCTGATACCATCGCTTCGGATAGCCAGCGAGTAGAAACACTTGTCTGCAAGTACAACTTGTTTTATTACTGCTTCTATTGAGGAATATTCTTTTCACAGTTTTCCATTTAATCTACCTCGGACCTCCACTTTAGAGGAAAACTATTGAATCGGCACGAAGGAAGCATCAGCAGCCTGTATGATGCGGCCTCAACCCGAGGATATGAAATATTATGTAGGAATGAGGAAAATACGGAGTAGTATATTACAAGGGCTGACGGGTAATTCCGAATAAGGAGCAGAGAAAAGGCATCTTGTTGGTACTTGCCAACACGCCCTTTTGCTTATTGAATGCTTCTTTAAGGCAAGGCAAAAAAGAGAGGCCAGGAAATGTTGAAAGAAAACTGAAAACATAGGTGGAACCACAGCAGGAGCCAGCAACCAATTTGTCTTCAGCTCTAGTACCTCCACTTCGGAGGTATAGTATCCCTTTGTAATATTAAAATTGGTCTGTTAGTAGTTGGCTACTTATAAGATACATTCCCATAAAATATACCGATTTCCAAAAATATAACTTCCATCCAAATCCAAATAGATCAACTGAGGAGTTTTTGACTGTCTTCAGAAGGTATAATTCCAGATACACTGTTGAGAATCCAGTGAAAAAGGTTGAGAAAAAACGTAAGGAATGGATAACCTTGGGTATAATTAAAGTAGCGAATGAGAAGAGTATGCTTTTCCAAAAAATTAGAATGAATACTCAAGATTCAGAAATTTTCATTAGATACAGGAACTACAAGAATATACTGGAAAAGGTCATTCGACACGTGAATAAAGATTATTATATAATCATAGAAATATGGATCATGCGGAGTAATATATATAAGTGGAAAGGTTTAACGGGTAAATCCGCAAAAGGAGCAGATTTAAAATAATTCTACTGGTTCCTGCCGACACGTGTTCCTGCTAGTTGGCTTCTTCAGGACAGGGCAACCAAGAAACCAAGGAAAAGATGGAAATAATAACCCGTTAAACCTTTCCACTTATTATTATAGAATAAAACTACAAGTGCGAAAATGACCCCAGAAAATTGTGGATTTTCCTCAGTGGTAAGAAACACAATTCCAGTACATTGCAAGGACCAATACACAATGTGGGAGAGCCTTGTGGACAGGAGCTTTGGCGCTCTTGTTGAAACTTAGACAAATCATATCTCCGAAAGTATTGGTGACTCAGAGTTGGGAATGATCAATGGATTCTTATAATGAAACAAAATGTGTCTATTAAAAAATAACTTAGAAATTATTGGTTTCTCAGAGTTGGGAATAATATCAATGGATTCTCATTTATTTTATTTCATTTTATGATGCAGTTTCATCATAAAAATCCATTGATATCATTCCCAACTCTGAGAATCCAAAACTCTCGGAGATATGATTCGTCAAAGTTTGATCAAGAGCGTCAAAGCTCCTGTCCACAGGGCTTTCCCACTTTTTTCCGCTCTTGTTCCTTGGAACAGAGTGCTTATCAATTTGACCAAATGTCTGTAATTTTCGAATTTTTCGATGAAAATGGTCGATTTGGTTCGACTCACTGATCAAAAATCCGCGGTCGAGATTCATTCTGTCCGGCCTGTCCGGCCGGTCCGGCCAGCCGTAGGCACGATAACTCTCGATCGGAATGAGCTAGACAATTGAAATTTTCAGAGTAGGTCAATCCATATGATGATGGGAATGGTAATGTTAAGTTAATAATATTGAGTTCAGAATGTCTCCAGTAAAAAGAAAACTGGAATATTGGTGTATTGGAGTATTGGAGTGGATTTGAGGAAAGAATATATATTATCGTTCATCATAGAATTGAGGAATGAATATCTCGGATGAGTTCGTTGTTGGGTAGAATTCGTCGATTGGTTTTGGATTGATAATTTTTGGCACTCTTGTTGAATTTAAATTCTTCTCTGATGTTTGAATTTCTGCTGAGATCAAGTTCTTTCCTAAGAATCCATTGATATAATTGTCAATACCTTCGAAGATATGATTTGTAAAAGGTTGAACAAGAGCGCCAAAGCTCCTGTCCACACGGCTTTAACCAATTTTTTGTACTATAATTTCTGACATGAGTTGTCACTTTCGCCGATTTTCGTGACATTCTCCACCTTTAAATGGAAATTCAAAGCTACCCGATGTACCAAATTTAAATTGCGGGTAACATTGAACAATTCAAAGTTACCTTATATTCATACGTTTCTCAAGTAGTTCCGAAATTAAGAATTTTAACAAATATTTAATGTTTACGAATTAATATTTTAAAATGAAACTGGAGACGACCACATAAAAGGCAAGGAAAATCAATAACTCACCTGCTCAAAACCGCCTTTGTATATTTAATTTTGAATTATTAGGAAGCAACCAACACCCACTGGAAAACGCACTAAGAAATGGTGCGTAAAACGTAACAGAATATTTGACACATGATTAGTTCTCTTCAATGTGACAAAGTTCACATTGGTAAGTTCCGTTTTAAACAGTACCTTGGACTTGCGTCAACTCATACGTAAAAGTTGGACGCAAGTCCAAGATGACATGTGTGAACACATATCATACGATAATTCATAGATAAAATAATTAGAGGATTCTGTGAAAACATAGAAGAACGATTCATTATTGAAATTTCGAAAAATCATATCTCCTAAAGTGTTAGCTTGATGGAGTTAAAAATGATATGAATGAATTTTTATGGTGAAACTGCATCTTAAATGAAAATTGAATTTACGAAGTACGATTTATTATTGAAATTTTGAAAAATCATATCTCTGAAAGTATTAGCTTGTTAGAATTGAAAATGATATTGATGGATTCTTATGATAAAACTGCATCTTAAAAAAAAATAATTTGTGATGTAAAAAAAATTGTTTTTTTTTACTCCAAAACCATCAGACCAATTCTGCCGATAATGAACTTTACCGAGATATTTATCACCCAAACCTACTCTGAAAATTCCAACTGCCTAGATCTATCTGTTTGAAAGTTATAGTAGAAATAAAATTTAAAAATAAAAAAAAAATTTTTTTACACTTTACGGCACCCCTATCAATACAAGGCTTGGCATGCGTATAAAGATCATTATTCTACAATTTTATGCTAAATTTCAGATAGATCGAGTGATCTGCTTCGGAAATATCCATATAAAATGTTTTTACTAAAAACGGCCATAACTCTGAAACCGCTCAGTGAATTTTGCCCGTTAACGAACTCGTCCGAGATATTTGCGCTCCAAACCTACCCTGCAAATCTCAATCCTCTAACTCCTTTCGTTCGAGAGTTATCTTGTTAACGGTGGATAGGCCAGACACAATCGATTTCGACCACGGATTTTTGATCAGTGAGTCGAGCCAAGTCGTTCAAGACCATTTACAGCCAAAAATTCGAAAATTACAGACATTGGGGCAAATTGATAAGCTCTCTGTTCCGAGGAACAAGAGCGCCAAAAGATGATATCACGTTGAGTAACCACCATGATATGGCAGAGGTAGTTAATTCCTTTTTTTCAAGTGTTGGACAGAGAGTGGCAGAGGAGTTCAAGAATCTAGAAGGCGGAAGACATATCATGAAAGGAATCTCCATCAACTGTTACTGCAGCCAACAGACCGGAATGAGATTATGACAGTTATAAAGTCATTGAAATTCCACAGAGCACAAGGCTTGGATGGCTTTACCACAAAAATTATTAAAATGGTCGTGTAAAATATATTGACACCACTCACACATATAGTCAACATTTCAATGGAATCAGGTATATTTCCAATAATCCCCAAGCAGAGTCTTATCAGACCAGTGTACAAGTTTGGGAGCCGAGAATATCTGAATAATTATCGACCTATATCATTGACATCAAATCTCTCCAAAATAATAGAGAGAATAATCCATAGTAGAACCAGATTTCTAGGAGACTGTAATATTCTAAATGAGAGACAATTTGTATTCAGAAGTGGTCTATCAACACAGGATGCACTCGCAAATTTAACAGGCAAAATTTACCATTCACTTGTCACCTTGGCGAAAGCTTTTGTCACAGTGAATCATGAAGAACTTCTGAGAACTCTGGAGGACTATGAAGTTAGAGGTCGAGCGTGGGATTGGTTCAGAAGCTACTTGTTGGCTATGGGCCAGTGTGTACAGGTTTTTGAGTTCGTCCTACACCGTTCTCTGAGGTGAACCACAGTGGACAGGACTGTGCCCTCTGCTGTTGTTCCCTGTTTATATAAATTCGATCATTTTTATGAACAGCAGGGGAGAATTGGTTGCTTATGCCGATGATGCTGCTAAATTCTATCAAGCTGATACGTGGAGGGAACTGAAAAGAGATCTGGAGTGTGATTGAAAATAATAGACTTTTTTGATTTGAAGCTTTTGACTCACAATTTCCAAAAGACATGCTTTATGCCCTCCTCTGTTACTTCTGCTGGTCTTCCCCATTGCCAATATTTATCCTTCAAGAGAGACGGGTATACATATGAAATAAAATCGGTTAGAGATGTCAAATATTTGGGAGTTCATTTGGATAGCCATCTCAGGTAGAACATGCAAATTGATAACCTTGTGAAGAGATTGCGCTTGTTTGTCCCTGAATTTAAGGCCTACGAGAGTTTTGTGGCTTGGAGCTTCTAAGGAGGCTTTATTTTGTCTTGGTTTAGCCTCATTTGCAGTATGGAATAATGGGATGGGGTGCAGTAGTGAAAAATTACTTAAAAAATTGGTTCAAGCACTGACGTGAAGTCAGGAGCTTTTGCGCGTATGTTCTCTTATCGAATCTCCTGTATTGGACACTCTTAATCGAATTTACAATGATGAATTCTATTGTCCGTTCCCCTGTATTGGACACTCTTAATCGAATTTACCATGGTAAATTCAATTAAGAGTGTCCAATACAGGAGATTGGACAATAGAACATACGAGCAAAAGCTCCTGACTTCACGTCAGTGCTTGAACCATTTTTCCTTTCCCATTTTTTAAAATTTTCTATTGGTACGGTTCTCACAAAATTTTACACACGTCTTTATATCGATATTCTACACCTAGTTAGCAAGCTCCAATTCGATCGGGTCTATATTTTTGAGTCATCGAGGAAATAATATTCCAGATGGGCATTACTCCGAAACCGTTGGGCTGATTATGGCCAAGAGTGATCTTAACTCTCCCATATAGATGTGCAACCTACCCTGAAAATTGCAAGTCCCAATCTCCTTTAGTTCGGGATTCATCGAGGGAACGGTCACCCATCCAGCTACTGAACTCACACAAGGCTGCGCAGATCTCCAACAATATAGATCCGATCGTGTTCAAACTTGGAACTTGGTAGTAGAGATAGGTTCTGAAGGCTCTCGCAAAAATCAGCGATGTCGGACGAATAGTTTTTGATATATAGAATTTTTTTCAATGATTTAAAAAAAAAAAATCTAGTGATAAGATCCTCACTAAATTTAGCAAGAATTTTCGTGTTGACATTCTTCAACTAATAACCATATTTAAAGTGGATCGGTTCTGTATTTTTCGAGTTATTGAGGAAATAACAACCAAATTTCAAATGGGTATAATTCCAAAACCGTTTGGCCGATTATGCTTTTGAAGATACTTAAATGTCGCATTCAGATGCACAACCTAACGTGAAAATTTCGAGTTGATTTTATTCTCAGGTTATCGTGACATAAAACAAATTTTTTAATAATTTTTTTAAAATTTTCTAGTGATACGATTCTCACAAAATTTCACAACCGTGCTTAAGTTTATATTCTCCAACTAATCACCAAGTTTGAATTCGATCAGATTTATATTGGTTGAAAATAAAATTATTACTCAGAAACTATTGGGCTGATTATGCCCATTAACAAACGTGTCCGTCGTATTGGGGTGCGCCACCTACTCTGAAAATTTCAAGTCGCTAGCTCTTTCCATTCTCAAGTTATCGTGGCAACGGCCGGACGGCCGGCCTGCCGGCCGGACGGACGGAATCAAATTTGACCTCAAATTCTTCATCAGGGAGTCGAACCCAATCGTTAGAGACCATTTTCGGCAAAAAAATCGGAAATTACAGACATTTGGGCAAAATGATAACGCGATGTACCCAGAACATACGCGCAAAAACTGGAAGTAACTCAAAAGTGGTTGATCAAGATAATTTTCCGAAAACCTTACATCCATCCTTCGGAACAATTATACAGAGAGAGTGGAATTATGGACTTAAGAAAGCTATTTCTATTGGCATTGTCAATCCACCAATGAAAGAATATAATGGTTGTAAATTTTATCGAAGATCAACACGCTAGCAGAAACAGTGGAAATTGGATATTGTCCCACGAACAACATAGGCAATAGGACAACGATCTCATGAGTAGTTATACGATTCTCATGAAATTTCACATACGTGTTCAAGTCGGTATTCCACAACTAGCTACCAAGTTTCAATTCAATCGGATTTGTATTATTTGTAGGTATCGAGCAAATAATATTCCAGTTAGGTATAACTCCAAAACCATTGGGTCGATCATGCCCAACAACAAACTCAACTGTCCCTTTCGGATGGGCAACCCGGAAAATTACAAATCACTATCTCTTTCCGCCACGATAGATTTCGAACGGAAATATGACATGATCGGATTCATATTGTTGAATCCGATCATGTTAAAACTTGGAACTTGGCTATAAAGTTAGGTTTTGAAGGATCTTGCAAAATTTCAGCGATTTCGGACAGATAGTTTCAGATATTTTGTAGTGATACGATCCTCACGGAACTTCTCAGAAATTTGCGCGTCAGCATTCTACAACTAGTAACGATATTAGAGGATCTATCTAAGATCGTGTAAAATTCTTGATCGCTGGTATATTGTAACTTACTGATTCATTTTCTTTTTCTCATCGGTATTTCTGTTTATTAATACGTCGTATAAAATCTAAACTGTCGATAACATTTGTCTAACGGAGACTTGGCTCACTGATAATGTCTCAGAGTCTAGTACATCGCTTGAAAGCAGGGGAGGTGGTGCCCTGGTGGCAGTCTCAGATGATCTTCCAAGCTATTCTGAAACCTCCTGGTGCTCGGAGGCTGAGAATGATTGGGTCTCTGTCGTTCCTGATCGTAGTTTGGAGTTATATCAATATGAAATTTGTTTATTATTTCCTCAATAAATCAAAAAATACGATGCTGATTCAACTTAAACATAATAATTATTTCTAGAATGCCGACGCAAGAATTTTCGAAAATTTCGTGAAGATCGTATTACCTGAAACTCAAAAAAATCATTGAAAATCATTCTTTATATCCGAAAGTATTCGTGCGACATCGCTGAAATCTTGCGAAAGTCTTCAAAACCTAACTCTACAACCAAGTTGCAAGTTTGAACACTATATCGGATCTCTATTGTTGGAGATCCGAGCGTCTGCTCGGATCAACATCAGAGGGGATCGAATAAGAATCTATAGAACAGGTGAGAGATGCTCCAAACCAACGGCAATACTTGACGAATCAAAGAAGGGAAGAACAGGATGAAAGGCAAGTGAGATATGCCGCAAACATCCAACCACTTATGCCTGTATTGCGATGTGAAGAAGTCGCAGGATTTAATGTTCGAACTTGGAATCCTGTAGGATAGTTGTACTGATCATGGGATGTCTAGGCGAAATGAGAGCGAACCACGTGACAGAATTGAACATTATTTCGGCCTGTTAATTCCTGGCTCAGCATTTCGAGTCGCCAGGTCCCATTAACTGTGAGGGTCGCTTGCAGCCCATCTGTTTTGTTAAAGGACGCTGTAAGAGCAGGACGAAGAACTACTTCAAGGAACATGCGAGAGGTGTTTTAGTGATTAACTAATCGACATCTGGAGTCTCACAATCCTGATTGAGTCACAATCAACAACAGGAATCTCCAACTCCTGAGGGAAGCGGACCCTCTCAGGGTAAGCCTGTAAAAGGTTTTTCCTCTCGAGCGAAAAAAAAGTGTATTCAAGTATCATCATACAGTTAATAAACATACCGCCGTATTCACAAAGCATTCAATCTCCGTTAAGTCCTAACTGAGGTTCTCAGTTAAGGATAAATAAGAACCTCAACCTCAGTTAACGTATGTAACGGTGGTGAAACAGGCCTGTTTCACGTTAATTTTCACATTAACTGAGCTGGCGATTCTTATTTATACATAACTGAGGACCTCAGTTAGGACTTAACGGATATTCCGCCGTATTAACAAAGCATTCAATCTCCGTTAATTCCTAACTGATTTCCTCAGTTAAGGATAAATAAGAATCGCAACCTCAGTTTACATATGTAACGGTGCCGAAACAGGCCTGTTTCACATTAATTTTCGCTTAAACTAAGGTTGCGATACTTATTTATCCTTAACTGAGGACCTCAGTTAGGACTTAACGGAGATTGAATGCTTTGTGAATACGACGGATAGAATGCTTTGTGAATACGGCGGTATGTATGTTACAGAGGTAATTAATTAGATGAATTGATTATCTATGCCAACTAAAATAAAACCCTTATACGAACTAATAGGATAGTATAATCATGCAGTAAATAAATAAGTGATATTATAGATATAGGTACCCAATTCGAAGAACTGAATCAACGGTACACAAGAACAACCACAATAAACCTTAACACGAATGGAGAGGAAAAGATTCAAACCAAAATCAAATCAAGTGAAGTTAATAAGCTGTTCTGAATTTTCCCCTTTCCCCTTAATTAGATTGAATAAATTAAGCAAGTACGCATATATGTCAAAATCGGGAATGTCTGGTCAAATATCAAGACTCTCTGGCCCAAATCGGGATTGCGCGGTCTAGATTGAGTATTGCGTCTTATCGGTAAGTATTAATCTTTTTTTCCCTTTTAGATCAGTAAGCATTGGTCAATTCTCTAATCGACTATCCGTCTGTAGAGGCCATCCATTTTTGTGCGAATGTTCTGGAGATCATTTTGCCCAAATGTCTGTAATTTTTTAATTTTTTGCCGAAAATAGTCTCAAACGATTGGGATTGACTCCCTGATGAAGATTTTGGGGGCAAATTTGATTCAGTCCGGCCGGCCGGTGTAGCGATAACTTGAGAACGGAAGAGATAACGACTTGAAATTTTCAGGGTGGCTGGCAATTCCCAATGCGACGGCCAAATTCATTGATGGGCATAATCGGCCAAATAGTTTCTGAGTAATCATTTTGTTTTCAACCAATACAAATCTGATAGAATTGAAACTTCGTAACCAGTTGTAGAATACAAAGTTAAAGACGTTTGTTAAATTTTGTGATAATCGTGTCGTAGGTTGTCATTCTGAGTGTGACAGTTGAACTTGTTAAAAAGCACAATCGACCGAATGGTTTAGGATTTATTCCCATCTGCAGTTTAGTTGTTATTACCTCAATAACTCGAAAAATTCAAACATGGTTATTAGTTGTGAATTGTGAAGTGGAAATTCTTGCTAAATTTCGTGAGGATCGTATCACTAGAAGATTTTAGAAATATCATTGAAAAAAATGGTATATATCAGAAACTATTCCGTAGTCGCTGAAATTTTGCAAAAGCCTCCAAAACCTAACTCTACTGCCAAGTTCCAAGTTGGAACACGATTGGATCAATATTGTTGGAGATCCGAGCAGCCTTGCGTGAGGACAGTAACTGGATGGGGGACCGTCGCCTCGACAACTTTGGAACAAAAAGAGATAGGGACTTGAAATTTTCAAGGTAGGTTGCGCATTCGAATGAGAGAGTTAATTTCGTTTTTGGGCATTAGCGGCACAACGGTTTCGAAGTTATACCCATCTGGAATATTATATTCTCTATTTAATTCTGGATGACTCAAAAAATTGTGACCCGATCGAATTGTAGATTGGTAACTAGCTGTAGAATAGCGACATAAAGACATGAGTGAAGTTTTGTAAGGACCGTACCAATAGAATAATTTTGTTTCCAACCAATACAGATCCGATCGAATTGAAACTTGGTGAGTAGTTGTAAAATACAGATATAAAGGACTATGTGCAATCTTGTAAGAATAGTATCACTAGGAAATCACGATAACTTGAGAACGTAACGCGATGGCTAATTGTAATTTTCAGGGTAGATTGCGCATCCCAATGCGACATTTAAGTTCGTAAATTGCAACAACCGAATTGTTTAGGAGCTAAACTCATCTGAAATGTTGTCGTTATTTCCTCTATAACTTAAAATATACCAATCTAATATAATTAAAGTTCGGTGATTACTTGAAGAATGCCGACCCACTAATTTTCGCGGAATTTCGTGAATATCGTATCCAGGACTTACTTGAGGAATAGGTTTTTTCGTTTTTCAATTCCAATAGAATACATGTCTCAGAATTATGTGATCATAGATGATTCAGTCGTTACTGATGTATTAAGTCATTAATATATATAATTAATTCATATATTATAAAAGCTGAGAAAACGGTATATATATAGAGGCTACATTCGAGAAAGAATGTCCAATAGAGGTAAGTATAGACAAAAGAACATGTGCGCAAAAGCTCCTAACTCACGTCAGTGCTTGAATCAATTTTTGAATTGTTTTTTAAAATAATATAAAGTTTTTAACTTTTCTTAATTCTCTAGGTACCAAAGAATAAATTCGTGGAGACATCTTTGTCCTATCCTCCTTTTGAGCGTAGGTTCTGGGGAACATCGCGTTATTTTGCCGAAATGTCTGTAATTTTTGAATTTTTTGCCGAAAATGGGCCCAAACGATTTGGTGCAACTCCGCGATTAAGAATTTGAGGACAATCTGATTCTGTCTAGCCAGCCGTCCGGCCGTTGCCACGATAACTTTACAACGGAAAGAGATAGTGACTTGAAATTTTCAGGGTAGATGCCACATCACATTACGAGGGACATGTTCTTTAATGGACATAATCCGCCCAACAGTTTCCGAGCAATAATTTTGTTCTCAATACATTGGAACATGGTGAGTATCTATAGTTGTAGAATACAGACTTGAAGACGTATGTGCAAATTTGTGAGAATCCTATTTCTAGAACATTAAAAAAAAATTAAGAAAAATATTATTCATCTCACGATAATTTGAGGACGGAAAGAGATAGTGACTTGCAATTTTCAGGGTAGGTTGAGGATTCCAATTCAACATTTGAGTTCGGCCAAACAGTTCTCGATTTATACCTATCTAAAATTTTGTTTTTATTTACTCCTTCACTCAAAAAATATTACACCAATCCAATTGAAACATGGTGATTCGTTGTAGAATGCCGACAAATTTTACAGAGTTTCGTGATGATCACTAGAAAATTTTAAAAAAATCATTGAATAAAATTCCGCATCTCAGAAACAATCCATCTGATATCGCTGAAGTAGGCTTCAAACCCTGAATCTACAGCCAAGTTCAAAATTTAAACACGATCGGAACTATATTATTGGAGAACTGAGCAAAATTGAGTGAGATCAGTATCTGGATGGGTGACCATTGCCACGATAACTTTTGAACTGAAGGATATAGCGGCTTGCTATTTCCAGGGTGGGTTGAACATCCGAATGGGACAGCTTTATTCATTGTTGAGTATAATCCGAGGTATAATCGGCCAAACGGTTTCAGAGTTATACCCATCTGGATGATGGTTTTCTTGATAACTCGAAAAATATAGATCTGATTGAATTAAAACTTGGTAAGTAGTTGAATACTGAAGCAAAGAAGTTTGTGAAATTTTGTGAGGATCGTATCACTAGAAGATTTCAAATTAAATTGGTTCAAGCCCAGTGGACAGGAACTTTCGTGCTCTTGTTCAAACTTTGACGAATCATATCTCCGATTATTGGTCTCTAGGAATTATATAAATGGATTCTTACGATAAAGCTGCATCATGAAAGAAATCATATTCAAATAGACCGAGTCTCCCCAATAACGAACTTATTCGAGACATTCATTCCTCAAATCTACTCTGAAAATTATTTTATATCAATTAAAACTTAGAAAATATTTCAGATTTGTTTTTGCTGGAGATATTCTGAACCCAATTTGATTATGTATCTTACCAAAGAATATATTTCCATTATCCAATGGATTATCCACGGGCAATATATATTATCACCTTAAAAGTATAATATCAAATCATCCTCATAATTCTACTATAGTTGAGGTTATTTCATTGGTCATATTGCATTCAATCATACTTTGTTTTCCAGAACAGAAGGTGTATTTTGTATCAACAATAAAGAACCAGAAATAATTTTGACATTCATCTCTCATAGGAAAATTAGATGACATGTAAGAACACAGATCATTTAATAATTCATAGATAGAATACTTATGTACAGCATTCTGTGAAAACATTATTGAAATTTCGAAAAATCATATCTCCGAAAGTATTAGCTTGTTAGAGTCGAAAATAATATCAATGGATTTGTAGAATGCCGACAAATTTTACAGAGTTTCGTGATGATCACTAGAAAATTTTAAAAAAATCATTGAATAAAATTCCGCATCTCAGAAACAATCCATCTGATATCGCTGAAGTAGGCTTCAAACCCTGAATCTACAGCCAAGTTCAAAATTTAAACACGATCGGAACTATATTATTGGAGAACTGAGCAAAATTGAGTGAGATCAGTATCTGGATGGGTGACCATTGCCACGATAACTTTTGAACTGAAGGATATAGCGGCTTGCTATTTCCAGGGTGGGTTGAACATCCGAATGGGACAGCTTTATTCATTGTTGAGTATAATCCGAGGTATAATCGGCCAAACGGTTTCAGAGTTATACCCATCTGGATGATGGTTTTCTTGATAACTCGAAAAATATAGATCTGATTGAATTAAAACTTGGTAAGTAGTTGAATACTGAAGCAAAGAAGTTTGTGAAATTTTGTGAGGATCGTATCACTAGAAGATTTCAAATTAAATTGGTTCAAGCCCAGTGGACAGGAACTTTCGTGCTCTTGTTCAAACTTTGACGAATCATATCTCCGATTATTGGTCTCTAGGAATTATATAAATGGATTCTTACGATAAAGCTGCATCATGAAAGAAATCATATTCAAATAGACCGAGTCTCCCCAATAACGAACTTATTCGAGACATTCATTCCTCAAATCTACTCTGAAAATTATTTTATATCAATTAAAACTTAGAAAATATTTCAGATTTGTTTTTGCTGGAGATATTCTGAACCCAATTTGATTATGTATCTTACCAAAGAATATATTTCCATTATCCAATGGATTATCCACGGGCAATATATATTATCACCTTAAAAGTATAATATCAAATCATCCTCATAATTCTACTATAGTTGAGGTTATTTCATTGGTCATATTGCATTCAATCATACTTTGTTTTCCAGAACAGAAGGTGTATTTTGTATCAACAATAAAGAACCAGAAATAATTTTGACATTCATCTCTCATAGGAAAATTAGATGACATGTAAGAACACAGATCATTTAATAATTCATAGATAGAATACTTATGTACAGCATTCTGTGAAAACATTATTGAAATTTCGAAAAATCATATCTCCGAAAGTATTAGCTTGTTAGAGTCGAAAATAATATCAATGGATTTTTAAGGTAAAACTGCATCTTAAGAGAATAAATTTGAAATTTGTAATGTGAAAACCGTCAGGCCGATTCCGTCCAGTAACGAACTCGACTAAGACATTTATCTCCCAAACCTTCTCTAAGAATTTCAACTGCCTAGCTCATTCTGTTCGAGAGTTATTGAGGAAACAAAATTTGAAAATAAAAAAAATTTTTTTGACTTTTTATGGCAACCCGATCATTAAAAAACTACGCATGCGTATAAAGGTCATTATTCTACAAATTTATGGTAAATTTCAGGTAGATCGAGTGATCGGTTTCGGAAATATTCCTAAAAAAATGGTTTTAACTAAAAACGGCCATTACTCAGAAAATACGAAGCCTCTTGAATTAACAAATGGTAATTAGTTCAAGAATGCCGACGCCAAAATCTTTGCAAAAGTTTGTGATGATCGTATTACAAGAAGTTTTTAAAAAAGCTTTGAAAATCAGAAAAAAAAATTCTATATATCAGAAATTATTCGTCCGACATCGCTGAAATGTTGCTAGAACCTTCAAAATCTAACACTACAACCAAGTTGCAAGTTTGAACACGATCGGATCTCTATTGTTGTTAGATCCGAGCAGACTTGGGTTCCGATATTTTAAAAGGAATTTAAATCTAATGCTCTCAAAGAGATGGTTTTTGCAGTATTTTTGCGCGTATGTTCTGTGGAACATCACGTCATCATTTTTCCCAAATGTCTGTAATTTTCGTATTTTCCGCCGAAAATGGTCTCAGACGATTGGGTTCGACTCCCTGATCAAGAATTCGAGGTCAAATTTGATTATGTCCGGCCGGCCGTTGCCACCATAACTTGAGAACGGGAAGAGATAGCGACTTGAAATTTTCAGGGTAGGTGGCGCATCGCAATAAGACGGACAAGTTCGTTAATGGGCATAATCAGCCTAATGGTTTCCGAGTAATAATTTTGTCTACAACCAATACTAATCCGATGGAATTAAAACTTGATGAGTCGTTGTAGAATATAAACCTAAGGACGTTCGTGAAATTTTGTGAACATCGTATGTCTAGAAAATTTTTAAAAAATTTAAATATTATTTACGTCACGATAACCTAAGAACGGAAAGAGATAGCGACTTGAAATTTCCAGGTTAGGTTGAGAATCCGAATGCGCCATTAGAGTTCGTTTATAGGCATAATCGGCAAAAGAGTTTTGGAATTATAACCATCTGAAATTTGGTTGTTATTTCCTCAATAACCCGAAAAATACAAAACCGATCCAATTCAAACATGGTTATTTGTTATAGAACGGCAACTCAAAAATTCTCGCAAAAATTTTGTGAGGATCGTATCACTAGAAAATTTTTAAATAATCATAGAACATTTTTGAAAAAAATTCTATATATCAGAAACTATTCGACCGATATCGCTGAAATTTTGCGAAAGCGTTCAGAGCCTAACTCTACTACCAAGTTTGAAGTTTGATTATGATCGGATCTATATTGTTGGAGATCCAAGCTGCCTTGTGTGAGTTCAGTAGATGGATGGGTGAGCGTTGCCTCGACAACTCTCGAACGAAAGTTGATAGGGACTTGCAATTTTCAGGATAGGTTGCACATCTGACTGGGAGACTTAAGTTCGCTGTTGGCCATAATCGGCCCACCGGTTTCGGAGTTATACCCATCTAGAAAAAATATAGACTCGATCGAATTGAAGCTTAGTAACTAGTTGTAGAATATCAACATGAAGACGTGTGTAAAATTTTGTGAGGACCGTACTACTAGAAAATTTTTAAAAAATTACGAAAGAATATTATGTATCTCATGATTCCTTGAGAACGGAAAGAAATAGCGACTTGCAGTTTTCAGGGTAGATTGCGCATCTGAATATGACATTTAAGGTCGTTAACTAGCATAATCAGTCAAATGGTTCTGGAGTTATATCAATCTGAAATTTGGTTGTTATTTCCTCAATAACTCAAAAAATACAATTTCGATCCAATTCAAATATGGTTATTAGTTGTAGAATGCCAACGCGAAAATTCTTGGAAAATTTCGTGAGGATCGTAACAATAGAACATTCTTAAATAATTATTGAAAAAAGAAATTAGTTCAAACACTGACGTGAAGGCAGAAGTTTTCGCGCGTATGTTCTATTGTCCATTCTCCTTTATTAGACACTCTTAATCGAATTTACCATAGTGAATTCTATTGTCTGTTCTTCTTTATTGGACACTCTTAATCGAATTCATCATGGTAAATTCGGAGTGTCCAATACAGGAGAACAGACAATAGAATTCACCATGGTAAATTCGATTAAGAGTGTCTAATAAAGGAGAATGGACAAGAGAAAATACGCGCATAAGCTTCTGACTTCACGTCAGTGCTTGAACCAATTTTTTTCGTATATTATTATATATTTAATAATATCTAGTTTAATATTTAATAATATGATTTCAATTCCGATAGGATACATATGTCAGAAATCAAAATTCGTTTATCTTAGAAGATTCTCTCAGTACTCATATCCTTAAAATGGTACCATATCTTATAAAAGCTTAGAAAACGGTCTATATCGATGGTAAATTCGATTAAGAGTGTCCAATAGTGGAAGCGACAATAGAGCATGCGCGCAAAAGCCCCTGACTTCACGTCAGTGCTTGAACCAATGTTTATATATTATGGGTCTTTGGTAAGTATTCTCTTTGTTTCTGGTGAAGTAAATCCTCGAGTAATTGTGTTCTAACCGGTCAATATGTATGTTTCCAACAAAAATACTACAAATAATCTTTAGTGTCTACAAGTGTCTTATTTCGAGAACACCATAGGCCTGAAATAGTTGTTTACTAAGAAAGGTAATTTTTTTCCTTATATGATTTTCAAAAACCACTATTGGATAACATTCAGCTTGCCAAATGATTATCGCAAACACCACCCCATCCTGTTATACTCGCTGTTATATCATAGATTAATTGAGATTTAATTTGTGCGTGATATGGCATATCAAGGTGTTATGCTATCTGGGTACATCTTCATGAATATGAATTTGTACAGGGGGAGCCAAATTGGATACTTTTGAAGGGAAAGTCCTCTTTCTGTTCTAGATAGAAGAAAACTGTTGTCAGTGTCTGCGGACCCATTTCCATGAGAAACTCATAGGTGGAAACCGCAAGTCATTATCTATTACCGTTATATAGTTACAGGATTTTTTTCGAAAATGTGCATTTTAAAAATATTGCTCCAACTTTTCTTCTGTTAAAAATTTTTCATTTCTCTGAATTCATGACTGACGTCAGTTTTCGTCTATTTAGTACAGAAATATAGGACTTTCCCTTCAAAAGTGTCCAATTTGGCCCTCCCTGTACATGAGAGATTATTGATGTTTGAAGAAATGATTTCTTCGGGTTGTAACACTTCTACTGTCACTGAGTATTGTCATTAGGTGGGATGAATGCATATATGTTAGATAATCAGGTAATGTAGATTTTCCGACACAGATCCCCTGCGACCAGCACTCTACTCTGGTGGCGAATAAGCGTTGATTAATGAGGACACAAGTCCTCCACCGCCCATTGAATAGAGTTTTAATTGAGTCCTCTTTGTATACCAAGCTTAATTACAAAATACTTGTGGAGTGGATATTCATGTTTCATCGATCGGTGTTAATGAACACCGAGGTCTAAAATCGAGCATAGAGGCTGAGTTCCCATCACGCGCCAGCGAATATCTTTCCCTGCGCGAGTGCCGCCGCAAAAGTACGACTTTTCGGATTTCATCGCGTTAATTGCAATTTACAGCTTGGAATTCGAGCAATCGAGGCACAATTTATAATTGATATAAACTCCACATTGCAATAAAGTGGTATCGTAAAAATCCTGGCAAAAATTTTAATTACATATGACTTTTCCAACTCGCAAATATTCGAGATTTTTTCAATTGTTCGCTGTTGAATTTGCAGATCTAATTAACAGATAGGCAAACTCACGTGAGGATAGGCCGTGAAGTTTTCAACTATCATAGCCTTTTATGTTCGGTTAATTAGAGTCGATTAGTAGTAGAATTTTTTTTATAATACATTGAACTTACATAGAATTCCTCATTATTTCCCATCAACTACAGACACTATTGTTGAGTTACGTTGATGGTAGTTGCTATCGAGCTATCGAATAATTTTATTGTTGTTGTCGAAATGAACTCAATAATATGAAAAAGTACTGACGTGAAGTCATTTGATCAGTTGAATTGAAGGATGAGTTTTTCAAGCTCAGTCGATAGAGCGAGGTGGAGATCTACACTGAAAGAAATGATTCAATGAGAAAGGTTTACCAAAAATATTCTTACTAGGGTTGATACATTTCTTACTATTCGGTTAAAATAGCACTATAGATATAGTAAATTGATATGCTATAGTTATTGAACAGATCTTACTATGGTTTTCTTATTACACCAATGAAAGTGTTTGATTATCTCATTCAAATGTGGAATTGCCACGGTAAACCCAAGTTTTCTAACCGGCATCCAATAGCCATAACAATTTAGCTATACTATGCGAGATACTTTAGTTCCATAAATTTACTACGGCAGTTAATGTTGATTCATTAAACCAGTCGAATATAGGCGATTATGCCCGAATGCAGGGTTGCGCGCCACCTTATTCATAGCATCCACTCAAACTCAATACTCATCGTTTGTCTTTTCGACTTGGGACAATCTGCTAACGCGATTAAACTAATTTGTGAAATATGAATCCTAGTTTATTCATGATATTAATCAACAAGCATCATCATAGTGTAGTTTGAAAGTGTTTAGTTTGTGCATTGAAATATCACCGTTTTTGTTTTGTGTGTCTACAATCAATCTTCCTGCACACATGGAACAGAAGTTTGCAGAATTCCTGAGTTCCTAATGGAGAGTTGTAAATTCATTGCAAAGTTGGGGATTAGGAAGGAGACTATGTCAAAAAATGTACCGGTAGCTAAGTTATATTCTTAATTATTATTAGAGCATCAATATGAATTCACTGACCATTGATTTTTCATAATAACAATATTGGCCGTTGGATCTTGAAACAATGGCGTCCATGCGTTCGGAATGAATAATTCATCAATCGAATTAATGTTAGTATGTATAATCATTTGATAATTTCCATTGATCTTATCAGATTGATTATTAAATTTTATTCGAAATTCTGAATAATTAATTATTGAGAGATTAGGTCAACTTTTTTTTAAATAGAACTCTATTGTTCTTCTGTTGAATCCATTGCTCCTTATCATTGGAATGTGTTTTGTTTGCTCTATAATATTGTTTTTTTGAATATATTTTTGTTACCAATATTTGAGAAAATGTGCAGTTAATTTCTCATTCAAATTGAATATCTTTTTTGCGTGATGTGAGTAAGTTTAATCTCAGTGTTTGTTTATCTGTAATAATCTATTTGTTCGTCTTTTAGTATGGTATTGTGATGAAAAGCCCTTTATATTTGAAATATTTCGACCAGTATTTGCTTTCAGTGTATGTATATCTACTAATTGAAACCAAAGAATGTGATTATTACTAACAATAAAATGTCTTGTTATGCTACTAATTTTTTATTTGTATATCCACCCAATATAATTCTGGCAGTAGACAGTGGAGATAATATGTTCTCCATATGAAATGAATAAAATACTGCTTCGAAAAATAGAAATATAGACCATTACAATTTATAAAAAAAATTGCATAATTTGCAGGTAGGTATAATTGAGATCTAGTTATGAATTATTCGACAAAGATAATTAAATAAAGTTCCAGAGATAGTTGTATCAATTTAGCTCATTTGAATACACTATGAGGTCAACAAATTGCTTCATGCCGAGTGTTTCCTTGATGTGGGTCCTTCTGGGCTTATTAATCAATATGATGAATTCTCAATTTGAAAATTCGAATTGATATCTTTCGCAGGTAGGTTTGAACTTTCGACACTCAATTTTATCATTAGAGATACTATCAGATATATTATGTAATTTATTCTCTTATTCATAGTATGGTTAATCTCTTCTGATTGCCTTTGTTACCTTGCGCACTTTAGTTAATTCATTTAACTGCCATGTTACTGACTGAGCCAACGTAGCACAAAAATTTGGCCAATTTATTGCTTGTCTTAATAATGAATTAGAAATTTATTAAAGTACAAACATAGTACTAAATTGGCCATTGTTTTCTGTCAGATGAGCTCAGTATGTAATATGGCAGTTAAAAAATAACTAAAATTGCAAATTAAGCTGATAAAGACAGTAAGATGAGATTACGAGAGCGGTAAAATAGGTTTACTAGACCAGTAAAATGCAGTTATACATTATTACTATGGTTGTAAAACAAAGTTACAAGTGCAGTTATATCAGATTACTATGATAGTAATACGGAGTTACAATTTACAAACGCAGTTATTTAAGTTTACTACGGTAGTGAGACAAAGTTTCAAAACCAGTAATATAAAAGTACGACTATAGTATAATCACTTCAATACTTGCTGTAAAACGGTATTATTCCTGTTATGAAGGATTAAATCATATAGCCGTTATTAACTGAATCGTAGTAAATCAAGGTGAACTGTGAGAAATAGAAAGTTTTGTTGAGGCATATAGTATATGAATTTTCTCATTGCTGTTATTATATTTTTCTTTCAGTGTACTCAGAGGGTAGTGGACATCATTCAATGTCGGGTCAAAAATTAACAGTGCTGTGTCAAGGCTGGAGTAAGGATAGAGAAACAAAGTCGACAAAGAACACAACTGACTCTTCTTAGTCGCCCAAGCTCTTTGGAGGTTCTAAGAGATCCCCTTGGGAAAAACCTAGGAGGGTCTGTATAATCATAATCATGTCTATAGCGCGCGCGCCGAAGCAGACCCCACGTCTTAGCATTTTTCTTTCATATTGAAGTCAATCTGAATTTGCGCTCGTGCTATAGACATGATTTTGATTGTACTGACCTTCGTGGTCTTCACGGTACAGACATTTAAATTTGGAAATGACGCTATTTCCTCGAATCTGACTTGTCCGTGCACAGAATTTCTATTAATTTTCTTTAAAAACCTCACAATATCGGCTCAGCACCAAATCCATGGCTACTAGACGTAAACCACTCGTAGCATACCACCAGAAAAGAGCCACTTCTCCTCTGCACATGCATAAGATACTCGTGTCTGAAATTCCTCTCAAAATCACACACCTTACACAAAACTCTGATTCTTCAATACCAGTGGTTCAGGAGATATCGCAGCTTCAATCCACGCATGCGTGGACCCTCTCAAGGGAATTCTATAGAGGAGTAGCATCCTGCACCTAAAACCCCCAATCCCCTCAGTAGAAAACTCAGCAACTAAATCACTTCTCGTCTGCTAATGCGCATAAAGAAAAATGCTCGAAAGGGGTTACATGAATTTCAAAATTGGCCCCAGAGTCACGGTATGGACACTCCATCTCGGAAACAACGCTATTCCACCCAAACTGACTTGTCCCTGTGCTGAATTTCCTCTCAAAATCTCTCAATATCAACTCAACACCAGACCCATGACGGATAGTCGTAAACCAATCCTAACATAACCTATACAACCCAAAAACAGTGATTTCTCCTATGCACATGTGTAATCCACTCTTGGCTGCAGGTCCTCTCAAAATCACAAACCTCAAACAAAATTCCGATTCTCCAACGTCAGTGGTTCAGGAGATATCCCATCTTCAATCCACGCATGCGCGGACCATCACAAGTAGATTTTATGGAGGAATAGCATCCTCCACCTCAAAACTCCAATCCTCTCGTCCATATTTTAATGAGTTGCCCTTGTACATATCGCAATCTTTCAGATAAGATAAAACACGTCGAATAATGAACTGAACTAATATTCCCAGTTTTGAAGTTCAAAATGATTAAATTTTGTTTTAGGTTCCTAGTGGTCTGTTCTCAGTGAAATTTTGCACACCCCAAGATCATCATTGTTCACGAAAGTGTCAAAATTAAACTCGATCCGATCTTTGGTTTTGGAATTTCAGGCAAAATATTCCGCTAATAGTTAAACATTTTTTGATATATGTCTACTCATTCTATCCCCCTCGAAATTGCATAAGTGTTTGCGTCGGTACTTTGCACCTAACTACCAAGAGTCAATTAAATCGGATCAGTATTTTTCGAGTTATGATGAGAACTAAATTTTCAAATTTTTTTATTTTATATACTATATAATGTATAATAATATTATATAGACGAGTAACTACCGTGGCAATTCAATTAGTGGGTAAACGATGTGTGTAATTTTAAATTGGTTATCAAAATTTATCTGAACGTTGAGCGAGTGGGGGTGTAACTAGAAGGCCGTATTAACACCTCAGGTCAATTATGTGAGTATGCAAGCCAGTTTTGAGGAAACAGCGTAGTGTCGGGGGTGTAGTGTTCATAACATAATCCTTGGGGCTAATATTGAAATTCATGCTGCCTCTTTCGAGCATTTTTCGTTATTCGCATGAGCAGACGAGAAATGATTTTACTGCTGGAGTTCTCGTCTGAGAGGATTGGGGTTTTGAGGTGGAGGATGCTATTCCTCCATAAAATCTACTTGTGATGATCCGCGCATGCGTGGATTGAAGCTGCGATATCTCCTGAACCACTGGTGTTGAAGAATCAGAGTTTCGTGTGAGGTGCGTGATTTAGAGAGCAATTTCAGCCAAGAGTAGATTACGCATGCTTAGAGGAGAAGTGGCTCTTTTCGGGCTGTATGGCTTATGCTAGGAGTGGTTTACGTCTAGTGTCATGGATTTGGTGCTATATTGTGAGGTTTTAAAAGAAAAATCATGGATATTCTGTGCACGGATAAGTCTCAGATTAGAGGAAATAGCGTTGTTGTAATGTCTGTACGGTGTCTATGAGGCAAATTTATAAATAACTATATTCGGAAGATCTGTTTGAAATTAGATTCGGATTTGAAGAAAAGGCGTAAGCAATTGCATTCCGAACGGGGGTCCCATAACCACCTTTTTTTGTATTTTGATCTACTGTAAAACTAATAGCCAGACTGTATCGATAACCAGATTTTTTGAAGGACCTTGTATATTTGGCTAAAGAGTCATTCCGAACCAACTCCCAGAAAAATTCCCTTTACAATACGATACGCAACGTCTATTTTCTTTAATATCTCAGCTCAATGCCAAATCGATTAATTTTTTTTTAGACCTTTGATGTTGTTGTATTTGAGTTCACAGGTGTTTACCTCAACTCTCAAATGAATCAAGTAAATAGTATAAATGATTTAAACTTATTTATTTAATATTGTGACGTTGTTTAGAATGTAGTTTGATATATTATATTCTGTAGAAGTCGATTTGTCGAGGAAGCGGTTTACAAAATT
The DNA here is from genome assembly GCA_937662695.2 of Halyzia sedecimguttata. Taxonomy (NCBI): domain Eukaryota; kingdom Metazoa; phylum Arthropoda; class Insecta; order Coleoptera; family Coccinellidae; genus Halyzia; species Halyzia sedecimguttata. The sequence goes on along the minus strand of OW569411.2, from coordinate 51,756,526 downwards.
ATATAAATAAGTTTAAATTATTTATAATTTTTCATTCGAGTTACTAATAACAATAAGTATTTCGATTGATTTTATTGAGTATCTTTCGACAATATCATAATTTCAGTTTTTCGATTTGAAGCAAATTCAACTCCACTGTTGAGAATCTCGTTATAACTTATTTGTTGTGGTTGAATGCAGGAATGTATGCTCATAACGGGTTAACTTGAATTTGACTCGAAAGTGTTAGATTTATGAATAGCTGGTTTCAGTTCTTTTACCACACCTAGCTGCTACATGCAATAGACCAACATGAGTTGTATACATTGATACGAAGGAATTTCAGAAGTTGCTTCACTCTCGGTTTTTATACTGCCAGGGAACGTAGGTGCTATTCATAGTAAACGACTTCGTGAGCATTGTATTTTTAAATGCCTTCAGATTTATGCCAATATGGGTTGATATGATGAATGAGTTTATTGAAAAAATCGATGTGAAAGAGCTAACAGCGTGACCTATGATTGATAATATTCAATGAAGAGAAGTCCTTCATTCATTGCATCTAATGAATACTAAGTAATTAACTGAGTGAAGTGTAAATTATATTTGAGTGATTATTCCCATCCTGGGCGTGAAATGTGTCTCCTTGACCTGACGATGTCCGAGTTTTTTAGGTATAGGTACAAAGCCCTGTCGAAGGAAGCGTTAGAATAATAGGCTCTATTATTGGCATGGCCAGGATTCTTTCTTGGAAGGGGAGGGGTGCCCACCCATCTACCAGTCTATGCCGATGGGGAAAATCAGGGACGGACTGTGGTCTTCATTTTTGTCAATAGACTGGTTACCTGATGAGCCTTGGGCATCTAGAGTCTCCTTTGTCAAATATCTCACGTCAGTGAATCGAATGAATGTTGGAAACCGATGTGCTCGCTTTAATATCCATATATGTGGCGATTTGAATGTCCAGCTTTCAGTCGTCCCTAATTTTACGCCTCTTATCTAGATTTCAGGACAAATTGCCACACACTCCCCCAATAGTAGAGACGTCAGGAAAATGCTGCTTGGGGACAATGTGAAAAACGGACTATCCTTCTGGACTGGGCTGGTCCTATTCCCCAATGCTGGTTTTGTTTCTGTTGGATGATTCAGTTGTTGCTCGGTCTTGTTCAGTATCGCTGTTTTCTTTGGAGCTGGTTCAAGTCTGTGGATCATCGCCAATATTTCCGCTTGTCCGATTGTGCCATCCTCTTCAACCAGGAACTCGCCAGGTAATCGAACTGGTTCTATGTATACCAGTTCTGCAGCTGTGAAATCATCCTTTGGGAGCTCTGCATACGCACGGGATGGTTTTGCAGAAATTTTGTACTAACGACTTTTCTCACTCGTGCTGAGTAGTGTGATTACGGTGGCGATTGACTAAGTGGATGGACGATGTGTGGAATTTTCATATTTTATTCAAAATTTGTCTGGATGTTCAGCGACTGAGAAGGGACTGGAAGGCCATGTTTATCTCCTCATGTAAATTCTGTCTGTGTGCAAGCCAGTTTCGAGGAAATAGAGTAGTTTGCTAAGTGGAGTGTCCATAACGTGGGCCAATTTTCGAATTAATGCTGCTCCTTCTGGGCGATTTTCGTTAGGCGCATGAGCAGAGGAAAAGTGATTAGTCAAATCACTTTTCCTGAAAACTCCAGCAGTCAGCTGAAGTTTTCATCTGAGAGTAGTGGGGTTTTGAGTCCGAGGATGATATTCCTCCATAGAATCCCCTTGAGAGGGTCCACGCATGCGTGGATTAAAGCTGCGATATCTCCTGAGCCACTGGTGCAGAAAAATTGGAGTTTTTTGTGAAATGTAATTTTGAGAGGATCTTCAGCTACGAGTGGGGGATGCATGCGTAAAGGATAAGCTGCTATTTTTAGTCCATATGGATTAGATTGGGAGTGGTTTGCGTCTAGTGGTCATGAGTCTGGTGCTGAGCTGATATGGTGAGGTTTTAAATGAAAATTCAGTATGGAGTGTCCATACCGTGGTCCTAGGGCCAATTTTGGAATCCAAGCTTCCCCTTTCGGTCACTTTTCTTTCTGTGCATGAGCATATGTTTTGTTCGTGGTTTTGGGTGCAGACAGCATAATAGAGAGAACATTTGGCGAGTGAACTACGCATGTGCATATGTAAGTTGGCTGGTTATGGTGTTGGTTGTGCTAGGATGCAGGTGAAGTCCGTTGAGTGGCCATGGGGTTCTGGTGCTGAGACAACAATTGTGCCATCTTCTCTTGTGATGAATTCATAAATAACTATGTTTGGAAGATCTATGTTATATATCATTCGGATTTGAAGACTTGAAGACTAGGCCTGAGCAACTTCGTTCTTGACGGCGATCACCTAACTGCAATATTTTTATTTTATTCTGACCGGCGGTAAAATTAATGGCCTAGTCCAGACTGTGGTAATGAACAGAATTTAAAAAAAATCTTGACCAATTTGAATTGAATGATGAGTGCTTCAAGCTCTATGGATAGAGAACCTTTGATCTAGTCAGACCGTGGTGGCTACCATTCACTGTTGGGTCAAAAATTAACAGTGCTGTGCTTGAGCTGGGGTAAGGATACAGTAACCAAGGCTACACAGAACTATACAAGAGCTTCTAAGTGGTCTCCTTGAAGGAAATCTAGAAGGGACAGTATAATCATAGTCACGTTATTAGCACAACCAATCACGTCAATAGCAACCACGCCAATAGCAACCACGCCAATGCAGATTGACTTCACTATGAAAGAAGTGAAAAAGCTAAAAAAGCACTGACCTGAGGTCAATCCGCCTTGGCGCACTTGCCAGTGATATGATTATACTGCCCTTCCTAGGTCTTTTGCAAGAAGAAGTCCCTTCAGCAGCTCCGAGGAGCTTTTGCGAGTTAGGAGAGTCAGTTGTGTTCTGATTAGGCTTGGTTACTGTATTCTTGCTGCAGCCCTGGCACAGCAATTCTAATTTTTGACCTAACAGCGTATGGTAGCCACTACTGTCTGACTAGATCTCGTGTACGCTATATGTACTGAGCTTGAAGTACATTCATTAATTCAATTCAAATTGGTCAACGTGAGCAAGAGCGCCAAAGAGTACTGACTTCAAGTCGGTGGTTTTTTATATTTGTAATGCAAATATTAACCATAATCGCTCCTGTTCTGGTATCACCTATTTTCAGTTCTATTTCCATATTTTCCTTGGTTTCTGTCCTGAAGAAGCGAACTAGCAGAAACACGTGTCGGCAGGTACCAGCAGAATAATTTTTTTAAGCTCTTTTTGCGGAATTGCACGTTTAACCTTCCCACTCGAATTAACCATAATGTTCCTTGAATCTAGTGGACATTGTTTTCTGGCCATCGTTATGTATTGAAACCAACATTCATGAAGTTATTTTGGTTGTTCTGAGCGGCAAATTAATATTTTCTGGAAACGTTCAAGAGTTTCTTGTGGGTTTCTGATAGAACGTGAATGCTTTGCATTCCCGGAATATTCCTATTCTTTCGCAAGGATTTTTGAGAAGTTCTTCGATTTTATTTTAATTAATAAGTTCATTTTATGATGTCCCAGACAATGTAGGCGAAAATAATCACATAACATCAGAAGGAAGACAGCACTGATTTACGCGGAGGTTTCGAGTTACCTTTAACAGAATTTTCAAATCAATATTCAGAACCTATTGCATTAGTATGATGGCAGAGTATGCCATTGCATCTGCGAGATTTATTGTCTCAACACCTACATTATTATAATGCTATTGAGATAATATATCATGGAGGAAAATATGTAGGTGTTATTAAAAATACCTAATTACTGGTTATGGTTACGCCGTCAGTTATAGAATTATGAATTCGTGAGTAAAAGTCGTCATGTGAACCGTCGTGGTTGCTGCGAATCTATGAAGAAGGATCGATCGTTATGTACAGCGTGGAACGAAAGCAACCATTACATACATGATTCTGTTTATTATTTTTATTTATAATATAATATTTGAACAGTAATTTCTGAAACAGAGGGCGCTACCAGTTCACAACTATTTATACATCAAAATATAATTATATCAAATTTGTCATTTACCTACAAGTCATAATTTCTTTGTATTTTTATCAACTTCCGCGTTTTATCTTTCATAATTTTTTTGTGAAAATAAAATAATATCTTAGTTTTCTGTGAATAAAATGGTTTATGAGAGCTTACCAGTGAGGAAATTTCTAGATAATTCGCCACCATCTACTTGTGTGAGCGTAACAAAATGCCACGAGATCGAACTGGCTGACATTATCTTCATGTTAGTAATTTTGACAGGGGTAAAATTATTGAATATCGATTTGTTGATTTGTCCTATTGCGAAAGCCACCTTGTTTATTATTGTATAATCAACCACAAAATTCAACATATTCATTAATGTCATAAGGCTCACAATCTCTCATGAACTTATGGACTTTTTGAAACTTTTATATTCCGTAATATTCTGGAACTCTTTAGGTACAGTATTGAACAACTTCATTGCCATATAGAGAGTATTTTTTTGTAAACTGTAAGCAAGTGTCTAGGAAAGAACAAAGGGAACATACGTCTAGTATGATTTATATTTCTATAATTCACAAAGTAATTATTATATTCATTTCATACTGATACATTATGTAGAAATAAACCCTTAGTTACCGTAACTATAAACATGTTTATAAATCCCTTGGGATTATAATAAGTAGTTATAGATCTTTAACTCCCTCTAATTTATTTACAAAAACAAATTGATACATTATGAAGAAATAAACCCTCAGTTACCGTAACTATAAAGATGTTTATAAATCCCTTGGGATTATACAAAGCAGTTATAGATCTTCAACTCCCTCTAATTTATTCACAAAAACAAATCGACAATTATCACATTTTTAAATTGTCGAATTTTCAATTGTCAATTTTTTTTTCATTTAGCATGAAATAATATTAATTATTATCTATCACGTGAGTTATTGAATGTTAATAACCTCGAGCAACGTTAACAATCCCTCGGGATTTACGTTCCTCGGGATTGAAATATGTTGCCCTCAGTTGTTAACATCCTCATAACTCCCTTGAAACATGAATAACTATTATGAAATAACTACAAGTATCGATATATGTAGAGCTCATAAATTGTTAGTATATTAATTCTCTTTAATGATTTCCGACAGGTTTCTCTATATTTTAGGCCAAACATTGTTCTGTTCGGTCATTTCCGATTGACGAAAATCAGTACATGAGGAACTACCCCAAAAAACTATACCAAGAGATGTTAAGGATTGGAAATTTGCAAAATAAATGGTTCTTAATATCTCTACATCAACTTGTTGTTTCACCACCCTCAGGCTATAGATCACAGAGTTCATTTTCTTCTTAGTTGTTCTACATGATTTTTTCACTTTAAATTCTCATCAATTAATACTCCTGTAAAATGTTACATTCCTTTTTACTACAATTCCATGCTCCTCACAGTTAATACTTCGAGCGAAAGTTTTCTTCGATCTATCTGTACAGAAATAAGTACAGACAGTTGTTTGTCGATTAAGCACAAGTTTGTTATCAATAGCACTCATTTGAGGCTCTCTTCCGATGAAGGGATATTTTTACATTCGATCAGCGCATATGTATTATCGGCAAAGTTTAATGATGTGCAATTTATTCGTAAAATTGAGTAAAGATCGTTGATGTAAACACGAAATAGTAGTGGTCCTAGTATACTACCTTATGAAATACCCATCGCTAACTTCCGATGTAAATTCTTCTTCCCCTATACATATCCTCACTCTCTGCTTTCTATTCTGCAGGTAATTCCTCAGCAAATTCAGTTGTTTATTATCTCTAATGCCAGAGTTTTCCAGTTTCAATAAGAGCTTCTCCTGGTCTACACAATGGAAAGCCTTAGAGAAATCCAGAAATATCCCCATAGTTATATTTCCTCCCACCAGAGCATCCACTATCGCTTAAGTTAATTCATATATTGCTGTTTCCAAATTCTATTATTTCATGTATCTATTCTGAGATTTTGAAATGATACGAGTAGAAACAATTTCTTCGAAAATTTTTGAAAAGGAAATCAGTAGACTAACTGGTCTATAATTTCCTATCTCATCTTCTTTTCCCTTTTTATAGATTAGCTACCTTCAACGCATCGAGAAAAATACCATCTTTAAGGGTATTATTCAGAATATAGGTTATTGGTGTTACTATACTACTCAAGCATTTCTTCAAAAAATTTGTAGGAACTTCCTCATAGCCGCTTGTGTCCTTGTTATTAAGTTTCTTGACCACTGACTTCACCCCATCTTCCGTTACCTCAAATGCAAAGAATAATTTTTTATTTGTTTATGTTGCCATATAGTTTTTCCCTATGGGAGGAACTTCACCAAATTTGGGCCAGTGCTTGAGTAAAACTGATTGAAATCTTCGGCTAACTGTTTAGGTTCTTTGTTCTTCATAGGTAACTCCTTGTTTCTTTGTTCTCTTCCAGTTATAGACTTCACCAGTTTCCAAGTGGCACAACCTATATTCTCTGCTGTTGTTATTTAATTTGCTGAGTGAGCCCGCATCATATTTGCTGATATGATCGCCGCATCATTATTTTTCTTCATCTAATTGTAACTGCTTTTTTACTCCTGTCTTGCTATAGATGGCACCAAAAAGTAATCCATTATTGTTTGTTGTATTGAGGAGTCTCCGTGAGTTGTCATTTACAGGCCTTTTGCGCGCATATTCTAGGAAACGGCGTGCTATCATTTTGCGCAAACGCCGCCGGCCAGCTGTTGTAACGATAACTTTTGAACGGAAAGAGATAGCGACTTGAAATTTTCAGGGTAGGTTGAACATTCAAGTGTGATGAACAAGTTATTTAATGGGAGTAAGCGCTCTAACGGTTTCCGAGTATTCATTATTGTGTACCATTTCGTTTATATATTATAATATTCATTATCGTTATTCAGAATTGAGCGAGACGAGACGAGACAACTGATAACGAGTCGAGAACGAGACTAAATTTTTTGGGAATTGGCGAGAGCGAGACGAGATTTTTTATACTCTCGCCTACTCTCGTCTCGTGTGAAGCCCTATTCCTTCAGCACATTAATATGAATCAGTCCGAAATACTTTTATCTTATGCAAAAGATACTCCTCGAAAGTGATTGGAGCTCACCGTGTAACTGGGCACATAAGACACAACGTTTTATTAATTCACTGGACTGTGGAGAAAGAAAGCTCGGACAGTAGGACACGTCTACATACTTTCTTTTTACGCAGTTTTTGATGTAGTAACTGTGCATATTACACATTTATTACGTCATCTTTGTTCAAGTTATGACAGCGGTGCAATTTCTTGTAACGGCCATGGACTATATAATATAGTTATATTATGTTTTGAATATTATTATACTGACCCTCCTAGGTCTTCCTAGGAGACCACTCATAAGCTTTTGTGCATTAGGAGAATCATTTGAGTTCTGTGTGGCTATGTAACTGTGTCCTTACGTCATCTTGAGCACTGGTTTTGACCCAAAATGAATGGTGGACGTTACCGTCCGAGTAGAAAATTGCTTTCCTAGCCTCGTGATTGTATACTGTTAGTATCGTTTGTAATGATTCATTTTGACGTATGAAAGTCAAATTCTTACTAATAAAAATGGGTTCAAGCCCTGTGGACAGGAGCTTTCTGGCGCTCTAGTTCAAACAGACAAATTATATCTGGTTTTGGTTTCTCAGAGTTGGGAATTATATCAATGTATTCATATGATATCACTGCATCATAAAGTAAATTCAATTCAAATAATAGTTTATTAGATAAGTAATAATAAATTACCTTGTAATCGATCAAAAATTTCCTGATCTACGTTCACCAAACTACAGAATTATGCTTTCAATATTTACGTGATATTTTCAAACATTTTCGGGTGAGGTCCCCGTGCATCGCTAAAATACGAGTATTTCAACCCCAATATTTTTGAAGTTACAATATTCCCTTCTGTCAAGTTGACATTATGAGAATTCATACATAGAATAATAATTATATCAATCTGTGAAATACGATTTACATTGAAATTTTAAAAAATCATATCTCCGAAAGTATTAGCTTGTTAGAGTTGAAAATGATATGAATGGATTCTTATGATGAAACTGCTTATTAAAAAAAATTTGATTTGGAATTTGTTCCGTAAAAAAAAATTTTTTTTTTGTTACTCCGAAACCATCTGTCCGATTTTGCCTAATAACGAACTCAGCCGAGATATTCATCCCCCAAACTTACTCTGAAAATTTCAACTCTCTAGCTCATTCCGTTCGAGAGTTATCGTGCTTACGGCCGGCCGGACCGGCCGGACAGAATGAATTTCGACCACGGATTCTTGATCAGTGAGTCGAACCAAATCGTTTAAGACCATTTTCATCGAAATATTCGAAAATTACAGACATTTGGGCAAATTGATAAGCACTCAGTTCCGAGGAACTAGAGCGCCAAAATAGTCAATGAATTGAAGTACATTATTCATACCGCTGCTATTGCGGGAATTATTTCGTTTTGTCGTAACAAATATTCCTCCTAATATCTACGATTGGTCCTACGATTCTATTATACTACTCCAACCTACATGTTCAATGTCTGTGGATACTGGGTGTGACCGTCTATCGCCCAGTGAAGGTTTCCTGGTGACTAAAAGGGGAAAAGCCCTGAGGCATAAGCTTTGGCGCACTTGTTAAATTTTTGACAAAGCATATCTCCGAAAGTATAGGTTTCTCAGAGTTGGGAATGATATCAATGGATTCTTATACCTAATAGAATTGCACCATAAAAGAAATTAAATTCAAATGCTAGTTTATTTATCAAGGTTAAATGAGCAATCTGCAATGATTTAACCTCGTGGAATGGGTTGTTGCAACTCACACTCGGTGCATAGTTTTCACAACTCGAAATACCTAAGGGAAGTATCATCGAAATGTCTAGAGCAAGGCTGGAGACAATCATAGCAGATTGTCCATTTTTTCCTGATATTTGAATAGGTATAGGTTGGCGAACAAATCATTTTGATAGTTCAAAATATATTAATAAAATACAATCCTCTTTTCATAATTTAATAGTTCATTCCACTGACACATTCATTCTGTATTGTGAACCCTTAACTCAAGAAAGAGTATTTGATACAGAAATGTTTATCAATATTTCAGCATTTTTTTGCTAGCAACATCATGAAAATACTGTATATAAGAACATGTCTCACTACTTAAGGAAGTAAAAGGTAATATTAACCTCGGTTGTGAACGAACAGTAATTTCTATTGATGATTCCATTATGTTTTTCTGTCCTATTGCCTTCATAAACTACATCTTAAAAATGATCCAATTATATATCCTCTGAAACATCATCCCTGATATTTGCTCATAAATTATTCAATATGCAACAAGCCAATATTATTTTTGGTAGCAAAACAGTCTTGTATACAGGGTGAGTCTTTGACCACTGCATTAATTTTAACCAAAGATTCCTAACATCATCTGAAACACTTTTTCATTTACCATTTTTCCAGATTCGGCTCAGGTAAAAAGTTACAAGCGTTTAAAGATTTCATAAAGTGCTAATACACTCCCGCATATAAATTATCTATGACATTGTTGGCGGTCGAGAATAAGGCATGGTAACGTGGTTTACAGCTTGATTCGAGATTCCGACTCTCAGGGACGGATCCATAAAAGTAGTGAAATTTCTAGAGTTTTCCTTTTTAAAACATTCAATGAAGAATATCTCGAAAACGGTGCGTTTAAGGAGAAATGATGACGAATAATATAATGTTCTAAAACGATGGATTATTCTTGAAATGAGTCAAGAAAAACTTTATATGCTTGCTTTATGCTAATTTCGTTTAGTTTTATGAATCCACGAGTCCATAACTAGAAAACCAGTAGAAGTAGAAAATAACTAATATTTGGAAAATATATATCATAGTTATAGGAAACTTTACGCCAACATTCATTTCATTCGAAAAAAGGATGTCAAAGCTACAAAATAAAAACTGATTTTTTTTCAAAATTTCAACAGCCTGTATCTTTTTACCTGAGCTGAATTTGGAAAAATGTTAAATGAAAAAGGTGTTTCATTTGATGAGAGGAATCTTTGGTTAAAATTAATGCAGTGGTCAAAGACTCACCCTGTATATTCACAAATTTAAGACACATTATTATTATTTTCGATTGATTGCACATTATGTTGCTTACTTACAAAACAGAGGTTTCCTGACATACTGGCTATTTATAAGGTTTCAATTTGTTTTTGACAGACACACACAGTTATGATACAGTATCTTAATCAATTTAGAGCTTTCTGATGAACTATTTTTTTTGTTTTGTTTTGTGGTGCGTAAATGAACAAAGATGACGGTTTTCCGACGCACGAACACGCGAAGTATAATTGTCCATGGGCCATGTCCATACATCAAGGAAAAACAAAATTGTTACATTATGAGAATCCATCCAAGGTACCTATTTAGTTTATGCTTTGTTAGTGGCACAAATCACTTCAATTGTGTACAATTGTGCCGTGATATAAAGAACTCCCTGTATAGTAATGGTTTATTTTCAATGATGTATGCCTCGAAAGTATAATGAAATTGTAAGATTGGCGTGAAAAACAGCAAGTTGCAATTGACGTTAAAAAAAAAACCCCCTGTATAACAATTTCGGACAAATAAATTATGAGAGTCCATCCAAGATGCCTATTTAGTTAATGTTTTGTTTATGGCACAAACCACTTCTATCGCTTACAAATGTGCCGTGAGAAAAAGTACACCCTGTATAGTAATGGTTTATTTTCAATGATCTATGCCTCTAAAGTATATTTTTTAACTCAATTGAATGAAATTGTACGATTGGCGTGAAATAGAGCAAGTTGCATTTGACGTTAAAAGAAAAACAACCTGTATGAAAATTTCGGACAAATACATTATGAGAATCCATCCAAGGTACCTATTTAGTTAATGCTTTGGTTGTGGCACAAATCACTTCAATCGCGTACAATTGTGCAGTGATATGAAGAGCACCCTATATAGTAATGGTTTATTTTCAATAATGTATGCCTCGAAAGTAAATTTTTTTAAACAATTGAATGAAATTGAACGATTGACGTGAAAAAGAGGAAGTTACAATTGACGTTAAAAGTAATAACCCTGTATGAAAATTTCGGACGAATACATTATGAGAATCCATCCAAGGTACCTATTTAGTTAATGCTTTGTTTGTGGTCCAAAACGCTAAGGTCAGATTAGAAATAATATTATATGGTTGTTAAATTTTTTCAAATACCGATTCTTAAATTTTCAGCTCAATTTTTTAATTTTTTTCTGTCATAAGAACCTTCTCCTGACAATATGAAGCACAACAAAAAAAATAGTGAAATTGGTCCAGCCGTTCACGCGCGATGGCGTGACCAAGAGATATAGGGATTCATTTTTATATATAGGGTGAAGCTTTGACCACTGCATTAATTTTAACCAAAGATTCCTTTCATTAAATGAAACACTTTTTTCATTTACCATTTTTCCAGATTCGGCTCAGGTAAAAAGTTACAAGCGTTTAAAGATTTCACAATGTGCTAATACACTCCCGCATATAAATTATCTATGACATTGTTGGCGGACGAGAATAAGGCATGGTAACGTGGTTTACAGCTTGATTCGGGATTCCAACGCTCAGGGACGGATCCATAAAAGTAGTGAAATTTCTGGAGTTTTCCATTTTAAAACATTCAATGAAGAATATCTCGAACACGGTGCGTTTAAGGAGAAATGATGAAGAATAATATGATGTTCTAAAACGATGGAATATTCTTGAAATGACTCAAGAAAAACTGTATATGCTTTCTTTATGCTAATTTCGTTTAGTTTTATGAATCCACGAGTCCATAACTAGAAAACCAGTAGGAGTAGAAAATAACTAATATTTGGAAAATATGTATCATAGTTATAGGAAACATAACGCCAACATTAATTTTATTCGAAAAAGGATGTCAAAGCTACAAAATAAAAACTGATTTTTTTTCAAAATTTCCACAGCCTGTATCTTTTTACCTGAGCTGAATTTGGAAAAATGTTTAATGAACAAAAAAAAAAGCACTGACGTGAAGTCAGTACTCTTTGGCGCGCGTGTTCACGGTGGCTAGTTTGAATTGAATGATTCAAAAATTAACAGTGCTGTATCTAAGCTGCCATCAGGATAGAGTAACAAAGTTGGAAAAGAACACAAGTGACTCTCCTTAGTCGCACAAGCTCCTAGAAGATTTGGGAGGGGCAGTATAATCCTAATCATGTTTACAGCACGCGCGCCAAAGCAGATTGACTTTTTACACTTTTTCTTTCATTGTTAAGTCAATCTGCTTTTGCGCGCGTGCTATAAACATGATTAGGATTATACTGACCCTCCCAAATCTTCTAGGAGCTTGTGCGACTTAGGAGAGTCACTTGTGTTCTTTTCCAACTTTGTTACTCTATCCTGATGGCAGCTTAGATACAGCACTGTTAATTTTTGAATCATTCAATTCAAATCAGCCACCGTGAACACGCGCGCCAAAGAGTACTGACTTCACGTCAGTGCTTTTTTTTTTTTTTTCAAGTTCCTTTAACAAATATAGCTATCAATACAGTTTGGCTGTTAGTTTTACCGTAGATAAGAAAAAAATTCGGTTGTGGGTCCTCCGTTAGGGACGAAACTGCATCTTCTCCAAATCCGAACGCATTTTAATATAGATCTACCGAATATAGTTATTTATAAATTCGCCTCAGGGCCACCATACAGACCATTCAAATCGGAAACAACGCTATTTCCCCCAAACTGACTTGTGTCCGTGCACTGAATTGACATGAATATTCTTTTACAACCTCACAATATCGGCTCATTACTCCCAACATAACCCAAACAACCCAAAACCATTCACTTCTCGTCTGCGCAAGCGCAGTATACTCGTGGCTGCAAGTCCTCCCAAAATCACACCTCACAAAACACTCCGATTCTCCAACACTAGTGGTTCAGGAGATATCGCTTCTTGAATCCACGCATGCGCAGACCCTCACCAGGGGATTCTATAGCGGAAAAGCACCCGCCACCCCAAAACCCCAATCCTCTCTGACGAAAGCACCACCAGTTAAATCACTGATGGTCTGCTCATGCGCATAACGAAAAATGCCCGTAAGGGGTTACATCCATTTCGAAATTAGCCCCAGGGCCACGGTACGGACACTTTAACTCTGAAACAACGCTACAGCCCCCAAACTGACTTGTCCTTGCACTGAATTGCTATGAATATTCTTTTAAAACCTCATAATATCGTCTCAGCACTCCCAACATAACCCTTAACCCAAAAACAGTCACTTCTCTTCTGCGCATGCGCAATCTACTCGCGGCTAAAAGTCCTCTCAAAATAACACACCTTACAAAAAACTCCGATTCTCCAACACTAGTGGTTCAGGAGATTTCACATCTTTAATCCACGCATGCGCAGACCCTCAACAGGGGATTCTATAGAGGAATAGCATCCACCACCCCAAAACCCTAATCCTCTCTGACGAAAACACCACCAGTTAAATTACTGATGGTCTGCTCATGCGCATAACTAAAAATGCCTGTAAGGGGTAACATGAATTTCAAAATTAGCCCCAGGGCCACGGTACGGACACTTTAACTCGGAAACAACGCTACATCCCCCAAACTGACTTGTCCTTGCACTGAATTGCTATGAATATTCTTTTAAAACCTCATAATATCGACTCAGCACTCCCAACATAACCCATCCAACCCAAAAACAGTCACTTCTCTTCTGCGCATGCGCAATCTACTCGCGGCTAAAAGTCCTCTCAAAATAACACACCTTACAAAAAACTCCGATTCTCAAACACTAGTGGTTCAGGAGATATCACATCTTTAATCCACGCATGCGCAGACCCTCAACAGGGGATTCTATGGAGGAATAGCATCCGCCACCCCAAAACCCTAATCCTCTCAGACGAAAACACCACCAGTTAAATCACTGATGATCTGCTCATGCGCATAACGAAAAATGCCTGTAAGCGGTAACATCAATTTCAAAATTAGCCCCAGGGCCACGGTACGGACACTTTAACTCGGAAACAACGCTACATCCCCCAAACTGACTTGTCCTTGCACTGAATTGCTATGAATATTCTTTTAAAACCTCATAATATCGATTCAGCCCTCCCAACATAACCCATCCAACCCAAAAACAGTCACTTCTCTTCTGCGCATGCGCAATCTACTCGCGGCTAAAAGTCCTCTCAAAATAACACACCTTACAAAAAACTCCGATTCTCCAACACTAGTGGTTCAGGAGATATCACATCTTTAATCCACGCATGCGCAGACCCTCAACGAGGGATTCTATAGAGGAATAGCATCCGCCACCCCAAAACCCTAATCTTCTCTGATGAAAACACCACCAGTTAAATCACTGATGATCTGCTCATGCGCATAACGAAAAATGCCTGTAAGGGGTAACATCAATTTCAAAATTAGCCCCAGGGCCACGGTACGGACACTTCAACTCGGAAACAACGCTACATCCCCCAAACTGACTTGTCCTTGCACTGAATTGCTATGAATATTCTTTCAAAACCTCATAATATCGACTCAGCACTCCCAACATAACCCATCCAACCCAAAAATAGTCCCTTCTCTTATGCGCATGCGCAATCTACTGGCGGCTAAAAGTCCTCTCAAAATAACACACCTTACAAAAAACTCCGATTCTCCAACACTAGTGGTTCGGAAGATATCGCATCTTTAATCTACGCATGCGCAGACCCTCATCAGGGATCTGAATTCTATGGAGGAATAGCATCCTGGCGGATTGGGGTTTTGGGGTGGCCCCCAAAACCCCAATCCTCTCTGACGAAAACTACAGCAGTTAAAGGACTTCTCATCTGCGCATGCGCAATACGGAAAATGCCCGGAAAGGGCAGCATGAACCTCAAAAACATATGTTTCGGCATTAAAAGCAAAGTATTCCGCAAAATAGTAATAATTTTTTTATTTTTTTCATGTCACGTGATCTTCACGAAATTTTGCAAAAGTGTTTGCTTTGGTCTTTTGCATCTAACTACTGAGTTTCAATTTAATCAGATCAGTATTTTTCGAGTTATCGTGAAAACAAAATTTTCAAATTTTCAAAATTTTTTTTGCCACTTTAGGGCCGTCCGTTCAACACAAAACTTCGCAGGCATTTAAAGGTCATGATTCTTCAATCTGATGCCAAATTTCAAAAAGATCGAGTGATCGGTTCCGGAAATATTCATAAAAAACGTTTTTATTAAAAACGGCCTTAACTCCGAAACCGCTCTGTCGATTTCGCCCGTTAACGAACTTGTCCGAGATATTTACGCTACGAAACTACCCTGCAAATTTTAACGCTCTAAGTCGTTCCGTTCGAGAGTTATCGTGCTAACGGCCGGACCGGCCGGCCGGACCGGACGGACAGAATTGAATTTGACCTCGAATTCTTCATCAGGGAGTCGAACCCAATCGTTTGAGACCATTTTCGAAAAAAAATTCGAAAAATACAGACATTGTGACGAAATGATAGCACGCTGTTCCTTGCGGAACACGCGCGCAAAAAGTGTTTCATTTGATGAGAGGAATCTTTGGTTAAAATTAATGCAGTGGTCAAAGACTCTCCCTGTATACATGAATGAATTATGAAGAGGAAAGAACTATTTCGAAATAACATTTTTTTCGGGCTCGGATAATTGATGTAGATACAATGTAAGAATGAGATACCGTTTTAATAAGGTATCACATGACATATGTATGTTTGTGTTTAAAAAAACCTGGGTGAATTCATCATTTATTCCGATATCCGTAATCACTTCGAAATTTTAATGAAACAGGAATTTTAGGAATTTTCTCGGAATTCAGTAGATTCAGAGAAAATCAATATGTTCCAACCTTTACGTTCTCACTGTATGTACCTGTAATTTTTGCGCGTATGTTGTGGGGAACATCGCGTTATCATTTTAAACAAATGTCTGTAATTTTCGAATTTTTCGCCGAAAATGGTCTCAAACGATTGGGTTCGACTCGAGGTTCGACTCCTTGATTCTGTCCATCCGGCCGTTGTCACGATAACTTGAGAATGGAGAGAGCTAGCGACTTGAAATTTTCAGGGTAGGTGGTGCATTGCGATACGACGGAAAAGTTTGTTAATGGTTATAATCGGCATAATGGTTTCCGAGTAATAATTTTGTTTTCAACCAATATGAATCCGATCGAATCGAAACTTGGTAAATAGTTGTAGAATATAAACCTAAGCACGTTCGTGTAATTTTGTGAGAATAGTATAACTAGAAAATTTTTAAAAAATTATTAAAAAATATTTTTTACCTCTCGATACCCTGAGAACGGAAACAGATAGCGACATGAAATTTTCAGGTTGGGTTGTGCATCTGAATGTGACATTTGAGTTTGTATATAAGCATAATCGGCCTAACGGTTTTGGAGTTATCGCCATCTGAAATTTGGTTGTTATTTCCTCAATAACTCGAAAAATCCTCAACCGATCCAATTTAAATATAGTTATTAGTTGAAGAATGCCAACACGGAAATTCGAGCAAAATTTTGTGAGGATCGTATGACAAGAATTTTTTTAAAAAATCATTCAAAATCATTGAAAAAAATTTTATATATCAGAAACTATTCATCCGACATGGCAGATATTTTGCGAGAGCCTTCAGAAACTAACTCTACTACCAAGTTCCAAGTTTAAACACGATCGGATCTATATTGTTGGAGATCTGAGCAGCCTTGTGTCCGTTCAGTAGCTGCATGGGTGACCGTTGCCTCGATAACTCCCGAACGAAAGGAGATAGGGACTTGCAATTTTCAGGGTAGGTTGCACTTCTAAATCCGAGAGTGAAGTTCGCTGTTGGCTATAATCGGCCCAACGGTTTCGGAGTTATACCCATCTGGAATATTATTTCCTCGATGACTCAAAAAATATAGACCCGATGAAATTGTAGCTTGCTAACTAGTTGTAGAGTATCGACATAAAGGCGTGTGTAAAATTTTGTGAGAACCGTACCTCTAGAAAATTTAAAAAAAATTACGAAAAAAAAAAATTGGTTCAAGCACTGACGTGAAGTCAGGAGCTTTTGCGCATATGTTCTATTGTCCATTCTCCTGTATTGGACACTCTTAATCGAATTTACCATGGTAAATTCGATTAAGAGAGTGTCCAATACAGGAGAACGGACAATAGAATTCACCATGGTATATTTGATTAAGAGTGTCCAATACAGGAGAATGGACAATAGAACATACGCGCAAAAGCTCCTGACTTCACGTCAGTACTTGAACCAATTTTATTAAATAGATTAAGATATGTGTTATCTATAATTTAGCCTGTCAACGTCATCCTCGTGCTAGTGTCCTCTCATTCAATTAAAATTTTCTGACCATTCTGGCAAAACCTAGCAGTATAGTCTCTTAAGAATAATTCTTCGTGATATTTTCATTTTTGTATACTTCTAACATGACTTATGTTCTCAATATGTCGAACAGTGCAGCAAATGTTGTAAATTTGTTACCAATTTGAATATTAAGATGTAATAGGATAAATTTCATCAGTGAATCTCATCTACCTCCCTACCATAGCATAGCATAGTATCAGCTGATGTGCATACAACGTTATAGTGATGCGTTACTTTTGTTGAACGCTATACCAAGAAATGCCGATCGTGATGTAAGAGAGTCGAAGTTCATCATACATCTACTTATGGTAAATAACGATTGAACATGTTGATTGCTCATATTTTCTGCATCGAGTATATTGTCAACAGTTGTTGGACTACGGTGATTGCAATAGTCAACAAGGTTTGATTTACTTTCGGACACAAGCAAGACGATCGACTATTATGTTGTCTTTGGGTATCATTACAGTGAATGCATGTAATAATAACATTTCACCACAATGAAAGTAGAACTGGCCGCAAGTGAAGATATGCAGGCCAGTATTCTTGAAAATAGTGGAGGATCCTAGCGGATGACGGCGTATTTTTAGTGTTAGGTTTTTCAAGCTGATTACAGTTTCAGTTCTCGAATGACTGATCACACATGTCAAATTAAAAAATGTTAAGTTAATATTTTCATTTCCTCAAGGAAATTCTTACGTCGGAGCAACATTTACAAATATTTTAATGTTATTATCAAGTTAAGTCTGTGTGAAAAATATGTTTATAGCACTTCGCCGTTTTTATGGTCGTCATAATCGACATACTGAGCAGGAAACTCAAGCCATAGTGATCGAATTCTATAACAATTTACACTTTATTGGATATTAATCCACCAACACGTATGCGAATTATTAGTGAATGGGCATTGGAAATACTGCAAAAAGATCCGTTTTTTGTGCTCTGGTTTCTGTTATTAGGAAATTTGTCTAAAAATGTTCCCAAACTATTTGGTTCGACTCACTGATGAATGGTTCGGGGTCAAATCCAATTCTGTCAGGCACGATGAATCTCCAACGAAATAAGTTAGTGAATTGAAATTTGCGGGTTAGATTTGGCTTCCAAATGCGCCAGTTATGTTCGTTAATGGGTCCACTCGTCAATACCTAGAGAATTTATCGTTAATTTTCGTTTTGTCATGAACAATTTAATTAAGGTAATAATTATAGCTTCAATTTATGATATTACCATTGATCCGTTTTCTTATGATCAGAAGCTACATAAAAAAGAGTTTTAATAATTATCATCTTCTATTGTTTAAAAAATTGTTATAGACCAATGCGTTGTTTATGAGATAATTTAAAATTTTCGTTATAAACATAATTGAAACTTTTTAATTTTTCACTTGAGTAAATTGTTAATAACTAAACGAAAATTAACAATTTCTCAAATTTCCAACGGGAATCTATTCCAAGACCTTTGGAAAATACCTCCACGAGAGGAAAAAATTCTCAGATTAATAGTTTAACAATCATCGCACTTGCAATGTTAATGTTCGTACTACAAAAATTTGTTAATTAACCAATGAATAACTAATTGAAAAATCGCGATAAACATTCATTGACCACGGATTATTGTTCATTGATCTATCCTGCAGACGCCTAAATCTTTTCAATTTCTTATTCTTATGTTTAATAGGTTTAAATAATATTTATTCATGAAAGGTCCGAAGGGGGCGTGGCTGACGCAAGCAGGAGTACCCGTTTTCGGGAGCATTTTCTATGCTAATAAAGTTATTGAAGGTCATAGTCAATCTACAATCATCTACAAAAATGTTCCTTATACCTATTTTTTTCCCAAGAATCACCATTCTAACAGTTGAAGGAGTTTCCTACATTCTACATCATATGTACACAAATACCACGTATATACATAGTCAGGTACATAACATACTTAAGTAAAAAATGGCTACTTCCATCTCTAATATCAACAGACAACATGAGGATGGATAATCTATAGTACATCAAAAGTTAGTCCACCTCGTACTATAGAACTAGTAAGTGAATCCGACTTTTCTTTCAAAAATATTACTATTTTGTGACGAAGCCGATGAAGAGGCTGAAAAAAAATCACTGCGTATCGTCGACACAAAATTTATTACGTTGCTACAATTTCATTTAAATAATCCATGTTGTCAGTAGCTCAGTATTGCAGTTAAACAAGCCTAAAATGACGTTGATGTCCTTATAATTGAAACAACAATTGAACAACTCATTGTAACAAATACAACTGTTGTTGGTGAAACTGTTGATTTGTTAGCACTACTGATTGCACGAACTCCCATGGATAAAATTATTTACTTTCTAAAACTAAAACATAAAAGCATTTCGCTTTCTCCTTGATGTTTATGGAGCTCCAAAAAAAAAATTATTATAATAGACAAGTACCTATAGATATTTAACTTTTGCGAAAAATACACGGAACAAGAAAGAAGTAGGTACAACTATCTTGACTTCCTCCAACATCGTATTCTGCTCATCAACACTTGCATCGAGCATTCTACCAAGACATGGCTAGGCAATCAACTTAACCCCGAAGACTGGGGTTGGAAATGAACACACAATATTTTGGAACCGATTGAAACTAACCTGCAACCTGCTTCAGATGAACTCCTAAACACTATTTCTTGCAATTGTATACAGAAGGTTGTAGTGTTAAATATCGCTCTAGAAGAGTAGGGTTGATGATTTCATGATCTACAAAATTTGTCAGAGCTATATTTTTCATGAAAATTGACCGGACTATACAGCGTTGGAGAAAATATTAAACTGAAATGAGGGACACATGTGTAAGAGCCACAAGACTTTCGGAAATATATTCCACTCTCAGCAGGCTCTGCCTATCTGGCCATTAAACAGTAGTATGAGCTCCAATCCTGGTTGCTACTTACAAAGAACATATTTCTCAGAGCGTTAAAACATTCTCAAGTACTCGTGTTTCATATGATTTATGTAACTATCGACAAGTTTTATTTCACAAATATACCATGGGAGAGAGAAGTGAGTAACAAGTGCTGGGAGCGCATACTTGCGAAGACAATGGGTGTGTTTGAAGTTGACCGGCATGCGGTTATCCGAAACAATGCCGGTAAGAAATGACATACTTTTATGTTGCTTCGTTCCAACAAGAAACGAATCCGTGTAATTTACGATAGGTCCAACATATGCGCAATGAACTTAAAAGGCGCAGATAAGTGATGATGATGATGAATTATCACGAGATGAGATATCCTACCATTTCACTACATCCTTTCGGGCTATTTTGGCTCACAATGGTAGAATGCTCATAGATCCTTGAGTAGATCCAAATTGTTGATAAAACTGACTCAAGGAAATGTAGTTCAGCTCGATTTAGTCCAGATTGACTGTGCCAAAGACGATGTCTCGATAGAGAAACGAAATATGGGTTCTGAATCAGGAAGAGTATGTATATCCCTATTTATAATAGACAATGCGTCACTAACTTCTTATCGTCAAATGAGTTCACTGATCAGGCTAAGATACATTATATAATGGTAATACAAGAAGTTACGTTTTTGGTTTATTACTCTAAGATATGAATCTTCCCTCAGTATGGGACCATATATAAAATAATATGATTTTATTGAATCTACTACTAGGTATCGCGAGGAGATCCCTCATAAAGTATTGCATGAATATTGTTTATTTATAACTGTCCAAACATACTTGGTGGAACAAACCTTTTTCCGTATAAAACCTCGGTTGAACCATATTCTGCTTAAGTCTTGAAATGAGCGCTTGAAATGGGGCTACTATCGTTCCTTTTGTAATGCACATCTCGAGTACAGGAAGTACATTTCCAATTACGTCAGCGTATGGCCTGATCGCAGCTGGCACTTGGGACGAATGTATAGGGTGTTTCTACTTGTAGTACCTATCTCCTGTAATTTAGGCATCTGAAAGGAAATTTCTTTGTTTCATTGCAGGACAAGAGTTTGATACAATTATCGCTTCTGCAGGGGTCTGAACACTTTATATTGAATGAAACAGTTTGTCTCTAGTCCTAGTTATTGTTAAATAACGTTTTTCTTGCGTCGGCAAACATTTTCATACTTAATATATCAGGCGCACAGTAGGCGAGCACTATTACATCTCGGCCATCGAGTTGTTGTTACAATCCTGAAATTTACATGATTTTCTAATTTCAGAAGAAGTAGATAGAAGTTCGAAATTTTATTTTTACAATAAGTACTGAAATACAGAGCTCATCAAACTGATATCAGGTACTAGATTCTAAAATAACGGCAAAAAGGTTAATGCGGAATTTCCGCAGAATCTGAATGATATATTCCGAAATATAGAATTTTAGTTCTAACAATACGTTCCTCACGAAATTATGCATAAATTAAGTTTCAATTCAATCGGATATGTATCTTTTGTGTTATTAATAAGTATTTTCTGAGATATTTCATATGTACTCCGAAACCGTTTGGCCGATTATGCCCAATAAGGAACATAACCGTCGCATTCGAATTCTTCATCAGTGAGTCGAACCTAATCGTTTGAGACCACTTTAACACGTTAACTGCCGCATGTGATTTTTGGTGATTTTCAATATCGAAATTCTGTACAGCCGGCGGTCAACTGGCCATATCACTTCGATGCCACCTGAACCGCCGGCGTACAACAGTAACCATGCGATGTCTTGGTGATTGTACGCCGGCGGATCAGAATACGGGCAAATCCTCGAATAGGAATGATGCTCGGCGTGTAGGTGAACATTATGTACACTGTTGGTTTGGCAATCAGAGCATTCGAAGGTAAAATACATCGATTAGAAAACGAAAACTTTATTCTTATTAAGTTTTTGCTATATAAGAAATAAACTGCATGAAAACATAATGAATCTGCTTAGAAATGATTAGAAAAACACTGAATACAAATGAATGGCTTTTCTGGACAAGTGTTGCAATATGT
The DNA here is from genome assembly GCA_937662695.2 of Halyzia sedecimguttata. NCBI lineage: Eukaryota > Metazoa > Arthropoda > Insecta > Coleoptera > Coccinellidae > Halyzia > Halyzia sedecimguttata. Next base: position 51,734,073 of record OW569411.2, on the reverse strand, counting down.
AGATACTCTCTTAGCGGATTTTGCTGCCAGTTTCCATCCTTGTTCGGTCGACAATTTTTGGTAGCAATAGATACACCTTTTTCTCACCTTTCTGTTTCTCTTGCACTTCTCTTCAGTCTCGTTCATTTCGTGTTGTATTTTTTTTCGTTTCTTTTCTTGTTGCAATACTTCGCCTTCACCCTTCATTTCCAAAAGCAACTCCACTAAAGATTCACGAAATCTTGTAACAGATATTTTAGATGATGGGTGCACTTGTTTATATACAACTAAGGCATTGACTACGGATGCTCCCATCAATAATTCGATCGCAAGTTTGTGGTACCATCTTACCGATTTTCGAACAGGAGAAAAATACGCGGCAAGTTGGTCTGATAAATCAATTCCTGCCTTTCCTGCATTGTAATCAATAATGCATTGGGGTTTTTGAATCTCCTCTCGTTTTCTGTTCATCTTTCCTGTATTCACGATTTTCAAATCGTGAAGAGTAGAGAGCATCAAAACGTCCCTCTTATCTTTCCATTTGGAGACCACTATTCCCACTTCATTTTCTCTGCCAATTATCTCTCCTTTTTTCAATTTTGCCGATATAACATCTTTTGGTAGGCCTTTCCTGTTTTTTCTCAGTGTCCCAAGTGAGTGCGTACTTCGATTCAAGAGTTGACTTGCAAGGGGAATGCTGGTATAGAAGTTGTCATTCACCACAACTCTTCTTTCATCCAAAAAATCCTCACATAAGTTCAGCACTGTAGACATTGGTAGAGATACTTGTTGGTCCGTGCTTTTGCCTTTATAAACGGAAAATGCATAGGTATAGCCTTTCTGATCGCACAGTTTGAAGAGTTTAATACCATATTTGTTTCGCTTTCCAGGAATATATTGTCGGAATATTAGTCGTCCACGAAAGGGAACCATGGTCTCGTCAATTGCTATCACTTTTCCCGGCTTCATCACTTCTTTATACCTCAAATTGAAGTGACTAACTAACGGCTCGATTTTGTGAAGACGATTATTTTCTGCCGCTAGGTTCTCATTATCCGAAAAATGTAAAAAGCGTAGTAGAGATTGAAATCTGTTTCTTGCCATTATTTTCGGAACTAAGTTATTTTATACGTGGGATTTGTGCTCCAATAAGCCTCAATATTCGGGTAACGCACTAAGCCCATATAGAGCACAATACCGAGAAACTTCCTCATTTCCGGTACATCTACAGGTTTCCAAAGTGAAAGTCGGCTTTTAGGTCTTGGTTTTCCCAACTTTGCAATTACCTGTTCGACGTTTCGATTGGTTTCTAAAACCATTGATTCTAGCAATTCTTCAGTTACGAACAAAGAATATGCATCTAGTTCTGTGAAACTATCTGTTACAATCAAGTTTGCGTTTAGACCTTCGTCTCCCACAAATGGAAAAGTTGACTGATATTTTCCAGGTACTTCTCTCCAAGTAGAGCTCACTATATTATTATTATCGGGATCCACAAGACTCACAGGAATATCGTCATGATTGAAGATATCATCCCCTTCTACTGCACTGTCTTCTGACGAGCTGGAACAAGTATCCTGGAAGTGTGGATCTCTAATGCTGTCGTCGCTGTCAAAATCCTCGGGGCTTTCGAGCTCATAATCTTCGTACCCTGCTGTTTTCTTCCTCAGCAAACAGTTTTTCCGCTTCCTCCAGTAATTCTTTTTCACTCAACGGCCTCCTTTTAGAGCCCATATTGATATAAATAGCTGAAGAAAAGGTCGATCTCAACGAGCGATAGAATATTATTATAACAATTACTCACCTAAAGAATTAATTTCTCAAAGTTTTTCTTCGAAAAACAGATCGCATCGAATAAATCAGAACGGATATCTACTGCCACAACTATATCGCACGTACAACGCATAAGAAATGGATCGGGAACCAAAAGAAACTTGCAATAAAAGAATAATCGCACTCAAGGTCAAATGCGTCGACCGAAACTATATGTCCTCCGGCTGTACAAATGGCATAATGTGAATACGAATTTCCCTTGTACGCCACCTGTACAGCCGGCTACCAATACAAAATAATTCCTTGAACGAATCAACACTCAAAAATATGATATACGCTCTCAGTTTCACAATGATATCTCAATGATTAGCGGACAAAAACACACATCCATTTTAGAAATACGCCACAGGTTCGTTTGGCGCCTCAAGAACCTTGTCATTTGGTCGCCGACTGTACAGATGGCAGTTAACGTGTTAAGCAGAAATTCGAAAATTAGAGACATTTTGTCAAAATGATAGCTCGCTGCTCCCTAGAACATGCGTGCAAAGTGTAGGGAGTACATTAGAGTATATGAAAGTGTATTTAGATAGTTACTTGAAACCACTGATTAGTTCTTTCTCGAACTCAAAAAAGTGACTAAGCATCTAGTTTAAAGATATCATCAAATACATCATCATCGTAAACAGATTGAAGAAAAATCACGCACAATCTATGAATAAATTTAAATGTGTGAATTCGGTCAAATCCAGCAGAAATATGTGAAGGAGTTTATGGCAGAATTGAACATCTCAATAAACAATCAATTTGAGGAAACTCGAAGAATCGAAATTGATCACAGGAAAAATATTAAGATTTTGGAAGAAAACAAAATATCAAAATTCGCTCGTATGGCGAATTAGGAGAACACAAAACAAGAATAACTTAGCGGTATATTGTTCAAATCCTCAACATAAGAAAATAAAAAAAGCCGCCTTGAGTCTTATAAAAAATTATGTCCTATAAGTTGAAACCAATCGTGTAATCGTGGAATTGTGTTCTTTGAGGAAAAAAATGGCTGAAACACTGTATAGAAGTTAAAACGCATTGGAGGGTTAATTACTCCAGACCTAAAGGTACGTCCATAGTGCACCACTTCTCGCTCTTTCGCGGCAGACTAGCGGGGTTGAAATATACGAACAAAATGTACGCGACTGGCCAGCAAGCCTGCTTCATCTCGCGCGAGCGTCTTTTACCGGCCTTTATCGGAATTAATTATTATTTCTTTTTTCGTGTTCCGCTTCACACACTTGATCGATTTAATGTATAATTTCCGACGCAGTGGTTGTTGTGTTCTGCCTTCTTTAATTTCGTCGATCGAATATGGATAAGATGGAGGTAGGTAAATAAGGAAATTTCAATTTCCAAAGTCTTTTTGAATACTCTTATATGGGATAAACGGTAAGAGTGGTACTGTGGACAAGGCAATAGCAGAGTATAGCTGAAGAAATGAGTGAAAAATCAACAAAATTTTATTCAAGTACTCACTACCCAAATTTGTAAGTCTAAGGGAATATTATCTAAGATTTATATCTTTTCACACATAACTCAGAGGATATTTTTCAATGCAATCAGCGATGGGATCATCAAATTGAATATCAATGCATAAGGTTCAGACCACATCTGGTCCTATTCAAACCTGTAAGGGGTTTTAGTGTTTGTCGATCTCAGAATACTTAATTTTTCGCTCGTTTAATCGTTGGTGTCATATGGTTTTCTTGCCTGGCTAGTTCATATGAAAAAGTTGGAAACCATACAGAAAATAATTCTGAAGGTTATTTATAAGTAGAAAATTACCTTGCCGTCTAATAAGTTATATAAACAGGCTGGGATTGTCAGCCCTAGACAACTCTCCTGTCATAGTTTTCTACTGTTCTACAAATATAAACGTGAAAAAACTAATAATAATAAATTTCATACCAGATATGCAAGGGACACTCAATACCTAGAATGTTGAAAACAATCGGACAAAGATGTTACACTTAATTGGCTCCACGAACCTATAATATTCTACGAGATAATGTAGAATAATCAAAAAACTATTATTTATTCAGAAAATACACTTATGATTGGATACTTTTCCAATTACGAGAAGCAGTGGCTAATCTTGTTGATCTTAAAAAAAAAATGCTTCTAAATACCCTAAATATTCCATGTCACGAACGTTATTAATGTCCACTGCAATCTGTAATTGTTGTGTTTCTTCTGGATTTTTTTCTATGTAATTTCTATATTTCATAGTTTATCCATTGCACTGTTGCTATTATGTATATTAATAATATTTTTCTGCTTCCATATTCTATGGAGCAGCGTCGTATTCTCGGTCGTATCATTTCGCTTAAATGTCGTAACGCAACTTGCAATTTTCAGTCTATGTAGGGATACTATAAAAAGAAAAATATATTTTTTCTTCTTGTATGTCATATTTCAGACACTATACAGGGTGGTCCAGATCTTAACCAAGAAATTTTAACCACGTATTCTTCGTCAAAAATATGCCCTAGTTTGTCATACAAACATTTGTCGAGAACTGCTTTCTCTCCGAGATACAGGGTGTTTAATTTACAGAAAAAAAATGTTTTTCATTAATAACTTTTACACTTTTTGAAATATTTCTAATAGATTTGGGACATAGGTTTTAAGGATCAAGGAGCACTTTTTGAATGGAATAATTTTTCGTTTATTCTACCAGTGCCGTCCGCACTGCATCGAGACTGAATATTTTCAGACAAAAAAATGATACGCCACTGGTTTTTCCAACATTGAAAATTACTCTTGAAATCCTTATTTAATATGGATCAAATTCATTCTCTTGCGTTTTTGACATCTTAGGCACCGTTTTCGAGTAAAAAAATTAAACACATTCTCATGCATGAGGAGATCGCTAAAATTTGATATGGTACATAATAATAATAAGACTATCTTTATATACAAAACGTATAATTACAAAAAAATAAGCGTTAATAGCCACACTCAATTATGAATTTCAAGAAGGTGTTCAAAGTAAATGAAAGAAAAACTTTTTTTTTTTAATAATTTTAACACCCTGTATCTCAAAGAGGAAGCATTTCCCGACATATGTTTATATGACAAACTAGGGCTTATTTTTGACGTAGAATACGTGGTTAAAATTTCTTGGTTAAGATCTGGACCACCCTGTATATCAGATTCAGCTGAAATTGCCCAGAAATCTTCAAGCCACCATTTTAAAATCGAGTACCGTATTCCAGCTCAATCGGCTTCGTCTTTTAGTAATTATTATCTACTCCTAAATATCAGAACGGCAATAAGTCCTGTACAGTCGAAATGGTATTGCGTCGTACTTCGTGATTACCACAAATGGGAAAAGAATATACGTAGAGATCTATAGTTTTGTGTAGCCACAGCGAGGAGCTTGGTTGATTGAATTCCAGGTGTCACTTTTGTCTACTTTGTACTCACACGTGATGGCTGGTTTTTAATGAACCGGTTATTTCGTAGTGTTTTTTCATCAGCGTTGAATTATACTCGACTGATAATTCCAAATAAGGATGAAACTGCAGTATATAGCTATTCAACTTTGATGAAATAATTGAATATCCAGTATAAGATTATCCACAATATCTTCTTCGCCTATTTTTATATTCCTTACATATTTTAATTCGCATATAAACGAATATATCCAGCATTTATCATAACCTCCTCTCTATTGAATCGAGAAAAACAATCTGTTCTCCATGCAAATCACAGAATCCAAATAATTGACAATGCAAGTGACGACCTCGTATAGACGCAGTAAAATATAGCTATTATTACAACTAGGGAAATATGAATAGTATATTTCCCGAGGTTGTCAAAGTTACATCCCGAGAGCGGAGCCCGAGGGATGTATAGACAACCGACGGAAATGTATTCATATTTCCCGTGGTGTAATCAATAGTTTTTTTCTGATTGAAACAATCTGATATGGAAAAATTATTACTAGATTGTATATTTTTGTAATAATAAAATTTTTAACGTTGCTATGGGCCATGTTTCTCTTAGTTGACTGGTTTCATTTTGACGTCTTGTCAAAAATAAGATTATTGAAAAAATGTCGAACTACGTCAAAACTCAAGCGGCAAAGGCTCGTGATTCTTTGGTTCCGGCCAAATCTCAAGCTGCCTACAGTAAAGAGTACGAATGCTTTCAGGAGTGGAAAAGAAAAAATTTGGTGGACGGTGAGAGCGATAATATTAGGTTAGCATATTTCTAAGATTTGGTATGTTGCTCTGATTCTTGTTATTCTTGATGTATGATTAATTCATTCGATCCCCAGTCGCAGAAATATTCTCCAAACACGTTATGGCCGAAACTATCGATGTTAAGATCTATGCTACATTTGAAGGAAAAAACTGATGTCAAATTATTCAATGAAGTCGAAGCATTTGTTAAGAACAAAAATAGAGGATACGTTCCTAAAAAATCAGCAGTGTTGTCCCGGGAGCAGCTCAAGACATTCTTGAGTGAAGCTCCTAATGACGTTTTTTTGATGTATAAGGTAAAAGTTTCATTTTGATTTCCTCTGTTGATAAGATTTTTACATTCATAATTTTGAAGGTTGTTTTAATAATGGAAATCTTTGGCGCCTGCAGAACACAAGAGTTGGTGAATATGCTATCTTCAGATATCGAAGATCGTGGGTCGGTAATCATAATCAAAGTCTCAAAGACTTAGAATTATATAAACAGAATATTCACTATAATTGATGAAGAAGATCTGGGTGCTGCTCGTTTGGTGAGGGAGTATTCGGCGTTGCGTCCGCAAGGTGTTCTTAGGGACTTCTTAGGTTATAGGAATAAGAAGTGTACTCTTCAGCCTGTCGGCAAAAATACCTTCGGAAAAATTCCGAGTAAGGTTGCTGAATGGTTGGGTTTAGATAATCCGAAAACGTATACGGGCCATTGTGGAAGACGAACATCCGCGACATTGGTTGCCGATGCGGGATCCTCAATGACAACACTCAAGAGACATGGTGGTTGGAAAAGTTCGTCTGTTGCAGAAGGCTATCTGACTGACAGTATGCTGCACAAAAATAAGGTAGCGAAGATGATAGCAGGTGTGGAGGGAGAGCCATCTGCAGCATCACAATCTTTGAAGACCGTTTTGGGAGAATCGTCCGAGACTGCTGTTGCACGGAATGTTCTCAAGAAAACTGTAGTCTCGTCGACGAATAATTATGAACAAGATATTTCTTCTTCCTTTGTATCTGGTGGAAATACTTTTAGTGGAAATTTCAACAATTGCAGTTTCCATTTTGTTACTAAATGAAGATATAAAATATGATTTGACATTTTTAAAGAAATATGATTTGACGTTTCATATTTCCCTAGGGAAATATGAACTGACGTTTCATATTTCCCTTGGGAAATATGAGTGTGTTATGACCATTGACGTAGTATCTATAACGTAGTATATATAACGTCTATGGTTATGACACATGGTAACTAAGGCTATATAGCTCAATATTGGTTCAATCAGAAAAAAAATATTTTTTCTACAAACGTCAAAAAATGACAAGGTTCGCGCATTGACAACAATATGCAAAGTGACCCTTTTTTTCATTTTCCTTCGTTACCATGACACCGTGCGCGAAGTAGTGTGCGAAATACCTACTTCGCACACTGCATGTAAACTATATGGAATTTTTATATTTTAACCTTTATGTTCCTCGATTTCTCCGGTGAAAGATTTAAAATTACAGAATTGGCCGCATCTGGTGAGTTAGGTGAGGTACTGCTTACATCATCGTCGCTCGAAATTTCCATTATTTCACAGTTATAAATATCACGCACGAAATTGACGCGAATAAAAAGTCACTCCAAAACAATTATCAAGAACTGTCACTTTGAAATAATGGTCAACAAATGCCATTTTATTTCCATGTTACAGTAATTACTTGATTTGGAAAAACAGTTTAAGCCAGTTCCATACTATTTTTCATATTAAGCTAAGCATGTTACTTATTTCAGAACAATATTTTTGAAGTTTGTAGAAAAAATTTTGTTTGCATCTCATGCGCGAAATACTTTGGTGATCTCGACTATTTTTTTAACTCGGCTGCGCCTCGTTAAAAAAATTAGTTCTCGATCACCAAAGTAGCATTTCGCGCACTAGATACAAAAATAACTATTATTATACTGTTACAGAAGCAGGCAGAGAAATTTAATAATCTTACCTGTTCTATGGTCTAACCTTCGATTATTACGCCGTTGGTTCTCCGTTAACATACATAATTCCGTAGAACCAGATTAAGAATTTCTTATCAAGAATAATTGGGACGAATAGGTGGAATAATACTTATATCTGTTGCAAATTAATTTGATAAAATTATGGCCCATATATCAGAGAAATCCTTAGAATGATTATGCAGAATCGAAGCAGTATGAAAATTAATGTTTAGATGGCATGGATAAGAGATATTTTATAAGTTTCATATTCACTATTGGGGATACATAGATGCATACATATCAAGGTAAGCCTATTCTTCTATTTGCCGAAATATAACTCACCTGCGAACGATTTGAATAAGTTCTTATTAGCTTATCCCGTTTTAGGATGGTAATTATAACCAATAAGTGAATTTCTATAAGTGTCAACTTTGAAATCAATACTCAGTCTATGCCTTTATTCGAGCAGATCATCTGTGATTGTTTCCAGGTTCGGGTCGAGCAGGTAAATATCTGTAAATGTTTTCATATTTAATGAGATTCAAAGAAGAATATCTCGGAAACGGTACGTTTTCAGAGAAATGATTAGGAATAATACAGTCCTAAAAGGATAGAGTATTTCAAAAATTACCCAAGATAACCTCCATCTGCTTCCATTATACTTATTTCTCATAGTTTTAGGAATTCGCGAGTCTATAACGAAGAAACCAGTAAAAGTAGGGAAAAACTGTTAATTGGAGATTATGTGCCATAGTTATAGAAATCTCCATACCAAAATTCATTCTATTCTGAATAACCATGTCAAAGCTACATAAGAAAAAATGATTTTTTTTTCAAATTTCAACAGCCTGTATCTTTTTTCTTGTGCCGAATCTGGAAAAAGGATAAAAGAAAAAAGTGTTTTATTTGATGAGAGGAATATATGGTTAAATTCAATGTACAACTTAAAAACTCAGCCGGTATATATATTCAGGGTGAGTCTTTGACCACTGCATTAATTTTAACCAAAGATTCCTCTCATCAAATGAAACACTTTTTTCATTCACCATTTTTCCAGATTCGGCTCAGGTAAAAAGTTAAAAGCGTTTAAAGATTTCACAATGTGCTAATACACTCCCGCATATAAATTATCTATGACATTGTTGGCGGACGAGAATAAGGCATGGTAACGTGGCTTACAGCTTGATTCGGGATTCCAACGCTCAGGGACGGATCCATAAAAGTAGTGAAATTTCTGGAGTTTTCCATTTTAAAACATTCAATGGAAAATATCTCGAAAACGGTGCGTTTTGGGGAATTGATGAAGAATAATATAATGTTCTAAAACGATGGAATATTCTTGAAATGACTCAAGAAAAACTTTATATGCTTTCTTTATGCTAATTTCGTTTAGTTTTATGAATCCACGAGTCCATAACTAGAAAACTAGTAGAAGTAGAAAATAACTAATATTTGGAAAATATGTATCATAGTTATAGGAAACTTTACGCCAACATTCATTTTATTCAAAAAAAGGATGTCAAAGCTACAAAATAAAAACTGATTTTTTTTCAAAATTTCAACAGCCTGTATCTTTTTACCTGAGCTGAATTTGGAAAAATGTTAAATGAAAAAAGTGTTTCATTTTATGAGAGGAATCTTTGGTTAAAATTAATGCAGTGGTCAAAGACTCACGCTGTATATATATACTCCATTCACTTTTATAAACTCTCCCGGTTGGCCATGATTTAGGTCTATCACGTTTTTGTAACTGAAACACAGGCAGGTTGGCACCGCTGAAATATCGTCAAGGTCAAAACAATTCGCCGCGACGTTGCCTATTTCTACTCTCAACATAATCATAACATAATCTAATCTTCAATCTTAGACAAGATATTATCACAGACCATTATCTTCGAATAATAAAGAACTCTTTGCTTTAAAATTGAAAATGGCGAAAGTAATTTTGAAGAAGCAGAAGTGCTATTATACAGAACCGAAATCTGCAATAGGAAAACTTAATTCTGACATGTTTAACTCTCGAATGAAATTACTTAGTTTCCTATCATTATATTTTATTGAGGTATAACTATGACTCGGGTTTCGTAGTACTACATACTACATTTTGAAACTGGTGTATTTCAAGTTGTGCAACAAGGCATTTAGATGTCTTCTTGAGTAAAGTGAGAAATTCCATAGGTACGTCTGTTCGTTTGGAAGTTTTTCTGCCGGGTTATTCAGGTACTCTTATTCTTTTTCCAAATGAACTATCACAAAGTAACGGACTACTTTATCCATTTTTTTCAATAAAATTTCAACACTTGATTCATGATTTCCATACAAGAAAATAGCATAATTGAATATTCCAACCAGTTTATATACGTGAATTAGTTCTAGTAACAACGGAGGAAACATTTTTTTCTACAGTCGCCAGGACTGTGGAATTATTGAATTCACATAATATCTTCTCAAATTCATTATTTTTCCGAACTAAATTCACATTGTGAAAAATACGTAATTACTACGACTTCTTCGTAGAGAGGACAACATTGCGTAGTTATCTGACAGGAAAATGACTATAACCTAACATTTTCAAAATATACATGGTGAAATGTGTCAAATTTTCATGGCCAACCGGGAGACTTTATAAAAGTGAATGGAGTATATATACAGTGTGTTTCAAAAAGTACGCACCAAGAGGAAATTTTCTCATCTGTATGATTTTTTGAAATTTTGGTTTTCGGGAAAGTTGGTGCTCAAGAAAAGATGATTTTCGACATGTATGTCATTGATCGTGTTACTCTGCAAACCTGTCAGAATTGACATTTTTTCAGAAAAATTACCAAAAGCCGTAGAAATCAGAACAATATCAAAAAGTTTCTGAAATAAATGTTGCTCAGAACTTCATTTCATACCAAACTGCCAGAAAATTTTCTCTTGGTGCGTACTTTTTGAAACGCACTGTATATATACCGGGTGGCCCACCACAGACGCCGTTCTCGTTTTGAGGGAGTAAATGAAGATATTTTGAGAACCTTTTTTAGTGATGTGTGTAGGGTGTTCTGAAGCAAAATTTAGATTTATTTTCATACATACAGGGTGTTCGAAAACAAAGATATAGACCAAAGTTACATTTTTTTAATCGTAACACCCTGTATTTGACCTAAAAAATGGAATGGCAAGCTCAAATTATGATGAGTTTCTTCAGATCATTTTATACCTTAGAAGTACCATTTACGAGAAAATCGTGAAAAATTGAAAATATGGAGTTTTTTTAAATAGCAATTAATGAATAAATCAGTTACGCCCGCGATACAGACAGTATTTTGTTCAATAGACATATTAGCTACTCCTATACAGAAAATAAAACATTAATTCTGAATATACAGAATGATATAACATGACATAATTAATTTTCAAAACATCAACTACAAATAATGGTCAAAAACTTTCTTATTTCAAATGGCACAACCGGTATTTCTATATCTCGTTGAACGTAAAAAATAATTTCGAAACTATCTTCATAAGGTTTTCCTACATATAAACCTGATAGTTTTCTCAGCAATTTTCGACCATTATTTGTAGATGATGTTCGGAAATTAATTATGATCACTCTGTATATTAATGAGTTAATTTTTCATTTTTTGTATAGGAGTAGCTAATATGTCTATTCAAAAAATTACTGTCCGTATCGCGGGCGTAACTGGTTTCTTCATTAATTCCTATTTAAAAAACTCCATATTTTAATTTTTCGTCATTCTCTCGTAAATGTCTTTTCTAAGGTATAAAGTGATATGAAAAAACTAATCATAATTTGAGCTTGCCATTCCATTTTTGAGGTCAAATACAGGGTGTTACGATTGAAAAAATGTAACTTTGGTCTATATCTTTGTTTTCGAACACTCTGTATATATGAAAATAATTTTAAATTGTGCTCTTGAACACCCTACACACATCACAAAAAAAAATCAAAATTATCTTCATTTACTCCCCAAACCGAGATCCGCTTCTGTGGTGGGCCACCCGGTACATATCTATATATATGATCAAATAACACCGGTCAACCGTCAGAGATGGGGATAACTGAAAATCTGCACCTCAAAATGTTGAGACATTAATATGATTCTGCATCTCTGAAATATAACTCATTTTGATAGTATAATGATAATCAATGCGATGGCCGATACCTCTCAATATATCAGGAAGAAATGTGCTATCTGCATTTATGGAACAGTTGAAACAATACACTGAGTGCATCATTACAGATTGCTCATTTAGGCTTATTTTAACATTTTGTTGGATGATCAACGACATCATTTCAGAATTGTTTACGAAATTTTCTCTGTAAAATTTCTAGTATGTAATCCCTAGATCCCGCATAAATCTCAAAAATTTTATTGTCTCAGTGGTTAGTTAAACAATTTCCATCAATAAATTATATGACCCAACTAACATCTCCATACAAAGCTATCAAGATTCAAGAATGACATACGAAGCACCTTTTCGAGATTTATACCCCATAAAACCAAGCTACATTCGTTCACATAATTTTTCCATACTTTGCGAGGCAGGCCATGATGTAAGCGTAAAAAGCAGACACTCGAATAATGCAAGATATTTCTACATTTCTTTCAAATGCAAAACAAATCTACATGAATACAATATTGTATGCCAAGTTACCGATTCACACCTCCATCATTAAAATCGAATAATTTTATCAACATCTGCCTGAGTGAACCTTTCATTTTGCTTCCATTTGAATACATTGATTTATATTTTTCTTCTAGTGTCATTCTGATATGAAATTTCAATAACTAACTTTATTACTCCTAATTACTTTTCAATTCAACTATTCGTTATAAGATTCCTAATGAATATATAAAGGACCTATTAAGAAACTAATTACGCATATGAATTTGCTTTTTCAAATGCCTCTAGCTTAACGCATTCAATGAATGTTGTTATGAAGCCATGGCGGATGCATAAAGTATAAGTGGGATAAAAATGTCATTCTATAATTTTCAAGACTCAATAGTAAAGGTCCGATCACATCTGAAGGCGGCACCGAGTGTGATTCGTGTTAAAACAGAATGAAGAAAGTAGATTGATTAGGTGGAGAAACCAACGCAAAGAGGGCTTGGACCTTTTTATTATCTAACAAGACTATTCCCGATTTTCAGCGCTGTTTTTTTCCTGGTCGTTCAGTGATGACGTGCTTGCTTCAGTCTTTGAATTAATTTTCTAAGTCCCTTGAGTCTAATTACCCGATAGATATTGTTTATTTAGATTTCTCTAGAGCATTTGATCGCATGCCCATAAAGAGACTTCTCAAAAAAATCGATCATTTCGACATCCGAGGAGAGTTGCTCCAGTGGGTAGTCATTCTTGAGTGACTATGGGTCTTCGGTGAGAGTTGGAACATCTCTATCTAGTCGTAGGCAAGTAATTATTGGCGTTACCAAAAGGTTCCTTCCTTGGGCCGCTGTTTTTCCTTGCGGGCCCCTGAATTCTTGCAGATGGTCGTCTTCTACAGTTCGGGATGACCTGGACTGTGTGGTTGAGTGGTGCCGTGGTTGGCTCCTTCTGCTGAATATCACGAAGTTCAAGGTACTCCATTTGGACAAGAACAATCCTTAGCGAAGCTGTTTTGTGTATGGTGCTCCACTTCAATCAGTGGATCAGCATAGTGACCTCGGGATGAATATTACATAGGTTTTATCTTGTTCGGCTCATATAGATGGTGCCGTGGCGAGGGCTTGTAAGATGACGTATGTGATCAGTATCAACACCCAAATTTTGCGCTTAACTAAAAATCACGAGCATCTCATAGGTGAACCATTTAAAGTGATGATAAGAAGAGAAACCGGTTAACTTCATTCTGCGTTTAAATTTTGACAAGCTCAGTTGTGTGATTATTCGAATTTGCTAATTGGGTTATATTTATCAATTTGGATAATTCCAATATTTGAAGGAAACGTTTATTTTCTTTATGACTGCAAACCGTTGAATTACGGGATATAATTGGGATATCAAGTATTGCTCAGGATTGGATTGAGCATTCCTGAAAAGGGATTTTAATATTCACATAATACAGCAACTTCCTTTAGAGCCACATGACATCTCAGGTAACTGAAACATATTAAATTTAGTGACCGACCGAAAGTTCGGTTTCGGCCAGTTTCGGCCAAGAAATCTAGTTTCGGCCTTAGTTTCGGTTTCGGCCCAAAATGGCCGAAACTTTCGGCCAGGCCGAAACTAGAATGTTCGTGAATTATCCTGGTCGTTTGGCCAGGAGTTATAAGTAGGTATACGTAATTGTCGTACGAGTTATTGTGATCTATCTTTGTTAAGACTGAGAATTCACTTTAATGATTATTAATTAGATTACATAGGGTAATTCCAAATAAGACGTGAAACTTGGAGTATGACACATTAGCTGTTGTTTAATCCATATTTATTTGTAACCGAAAATCAACGGTTTTTGGAGTTCGGGTGATTTTCAAAAGATTTCTGAACTTATAGTAGATACATATTTCGTAAATTTTTTCTACGTTGACCAAATTTGGTGATAATTTTGGTTTATTTTCATCAGAAAAGAATACGATATGTACGAAAAAAGCAAAACTATGCGGTATAAGAGGTTGAAAAAGAATTATTATGATTTGAAATGTGGTATATGAGTAAATGAAAAATCTATTTCTAATATCAATTTGTCTGATACTTTCGAATTTCACAATTTTGTATGCTAAAATTATTTTAAAAACTTAGATTGCTTAACTAGTTTCGTTTCAGCAGATTTTTTATAAGCAACCTTTTCAATGTCCGGCAATAGTGAATGTGTATCAAAAGACAGCGTGAGTTAATTTCAGGCGGAAAATAACAACTGAAGACATCAGAAAGACGGCACGTGCAAGCCTATGGAATGGTGGAACATAATTTATGAATACATTTTCTAATGTAATTTCGAGCTTAGTTGCAAAAAAAAATATTGAATTCGTTATTTTCCTCAATTTGCTTCTTATATCCCCTTTCAAATCATACTAATTCTTTTTCAACAGAACCAGTACTCAAATATCTCGGAAACCGTTGATTTTTGGTCATCAATAAAAATGGCTCAAACCACAGCAAATGATCCATACTAACACCTCCTCTAAGGTTCACGTCTGATTTGGAATCACCCTGTATACTTCGACTGATTATTTTGATAACTTGGTAATACCAAAATAATAAATAAAGATCTCAAAAAAAATGTCTTTTTATTTTATTTAACACTCCTTAACTATTTTTATGTATATGCGAATAAAATTGTAAAAAATACAGTAGATTTCAGTATGAAATATAAAGTTTCGGTTTCGGTTTCGGTTTCGGCCGAAACTGAGACCCTGGCCGAAAGTTCGGTTTCGGTTTCGGTTTCGGCTGAAATACCAGTTTCGGTCGGACACTAATTAAATTAGACAATTGGATGATTCGATCTCATCCTCAGTTACTCACTGCGTTTCATATCTTTTAAGCTCACTAATCCAGAGAATTTTTTTTTGGGTCAACATTTATATTTAAATATATAACTGCTACCTGTGAAGGATATGATTCAAGCGATTGGATGAGCTGTATATTACTAGTTTCTTTTATGAACCTTTAGTGTTTAAATTAAAAAGGTTTAATTTGGACTATTTGGATTACAAGCAGTGAAATATCATTTCGCCAATTTATGAAACTTATTATAAGGAAACAATTGTCATATGAACCTCAATCGAGTGGCTGACTCCTATTCACTTCTTCATTGTAATTATCAATAATTATGCATGCATTGTTCAACTGTAATATTCTCAATGATGTAATTATAATATTTCCTATTCAGTGGATACAACTCATATTAAATATGCATTTTGAAAACCAAACGTCCCTTCTCCCTTGAGCTAGCAGTGCTGTTTCCCGACGTTACAGGAAAAGGTACTAAAAAAAATAAAATTTTTAAACCTAGGGCGAAATAAATTTGCGGTTCAACCAACTGATTTTCCAGCTAAACAGAAATTAAACATGTTACAGCGTTTGCGCTGTGCGCGGTAGCGACGGCAAATACGCCTTTTACCGCTTATGTGCTAGCTGGTGATCACGACCGACTCGAGCGAGTTCATCGTTATGCGACGCGTGTTGCTTATGGTGCTGTTCGTCCCAATTATGATGATAGGTTGCGGTTTTTTTGTCTCCAACCTTTTCCTGAGGGCCTTGAGCATGGCGACCTTATTGTGGCTTCAACATCTTTTCGACACTAACAACCTCCGAGGCCATCGGCACAAGTTGTATCATGAAAATTATCGGAAATCTCAGAGATAACACTTCCTCAGTAATAGGATTTTCGGCAGGTGGAACTCTCTACCAAGTAATGTTGTTTGTATTCTGAGTGTGAATTCCCCCAAGAATTAGCTTGATGCACTAACCTAGTAGTTTTTTATTCTTTTGTTTTAGACTGTGGGTATCATGTACAATGTACATTAGATGTTGAGATGTTATATTTGTTTTTGTGAGTTTATACGCTTTAGTCTCCTTTCTTCTTACCTTAATAATAATAAGTAATACTGGAGCTAATGATAATAATAAAAGTTGCCACTCAGGGAGCTCTGGGTTATGTCACAGAGTACGGCCTAAGCAAACCCGAGGTAGCCGAGCAAACCCTGGCAGTAGGTATAAAATGCAAAACTGCAAGAGGGCTCTAGTCAGTAGCATTCGGGTGTGACAAGCCTGCGTACACCAGTCACTCTCAACCAATGATGCATCACAATCTAAGATGCCTCGGAGAACTGGTACTTCCTGGGGATCACCAGGGCACGTCTGGGGTTTGGACTGAAGGTGACAGCAAGTGGACCACAAACGGCCGGAAGCTGACGAGGCGGGCGCCTGTCATACAAGAAATTACAGCTTGCGGCGAGGGCATCAAGGGGGAGAGAGAACAAGTTGTCGGTCACATAGGGACTCAGAGCTCTCAAGAGCAACCTGTAGTCGGACCCGTCAACACAAACAAGGCCGCACAAAGGGGACGCTCCAAATGGACACCCGAGCAACCTGAACAACTGTCTGTGTTATACCGAAGATCTAGACCAGAAAAGAGGGGTTATATGGGTATTGCATGGTATGTGGTGTGAGAATCACCCAGATCTCAACTTCATGACACAGCAAAACCTACGAGACCATGTTAGCCAGCTCAAGAAGAGAGGAATCTTGCAGTAGCTTCAAGAGTCATAGAGGGCATAGAAGGACGAGCTGAAGAGCAGGTGAGAGATGCTTCAAATCTACAGCTACACTTGACGAATCAAAGGAGAGAATAAACGGGATGAGATGCAAGTGAGAGATGTCGCAAACATTCAACCTCTAATGCCTGGATTGTGATATGTAGAAGTCACAGCACTGGACATAGAGCAGGTGAGAGCTGCCCCACTTCGAGCCTAAAATGATGCATGCTGCAATGGGTGGAGAACGGAACAGATGAGATGTTCCAGAGCTAGCAGTCAATCGAACAAAAACATTTGAGGGTGCAGTAATGAATCCTAACATGAAGACCACAATGCAGAAATCGAGACTACTGGCTGAAGAACTAGCCATGATGAATAATATAATCGACGATCATCTGAAGGAGGACTGTTGGCTAGAAGATTTCTTGGCCGAAGTGAAAGCTGTTACTTTACTTATGTTCCCATCAGGAAGAACAACAACAAAGGAGCACAATCATAGGTCATGATTGAATAAGCTAGACAAGAAGATAAGTAACTTAAGTCAGCAATCATTTTGGTACCAATGTATCAAAGATGTTGAAAGGACAACTGAAGCCAATCAAGAAAATAGAGATCATGATGGGTGAGCTGCGTGTGTTGCAGTGTACGATGACCTTGCCCACCCTCAATCTACTGAAGCAGAAAGCTGTCGATACAATAAGATCACTTCCAGCGGCAAGGAAGGAGCTGATCAAGAGGCAGAAGTGGATAGAAGATAACAACACCTTTACCGCAGAACCTTGAAAGTTATTACGACGCAAACAAGTAGAGCCCAAAAACCCACCATTGCCGGAGGAAGTCGAACAGTTCTTGAAAAATTTGAACGAGTGACCAGCGGAAACCAGGGATACTCCAGCACTTCACATATCCCAGATATGATGCGATCAGAATCTGCAACAGACTGAAGAGCTGACAGAAATAACAACCAAAGAGATTAGACATGCCCCGAAGAACGAGCAGGATTTCACAGCGGCTGTACTTGATGGCGCTCAGAACTACTGGTGGAAGAACTTTGCAGCTATCCACCAACACTTAACAATTCACCGTGAGCCAATTCTTTCAAGGTTGGGAGAGTGATATAGGACAGCCAAACAACTACCGCCCAATCACGTATCTCAACACGCTGCATACAATTCTCACAAGTGTTCTTCAACATAGGATTCTGGATTTCATTGAACCAGTGTGGAATCAAATCTGCGAACAAAGAAGATCAAGGAAATTAGTGCAAGTGTGCAAGGACAACCTTCTTAAAGACAAGAGCATTTGTCAAGTTGCGATACACCACAAGTGCGATCTACATACATCATGCTTGGATTACGCGAAAGCATTTGACATACCGGCACACAGCTTGATAATACGTCTGTTAGAGATGCTCAAAAAGCACCCTAACATCGTGCATGAGATGAAAAACACTATAACGCTAGGGAAAACTAAGTTCTCCGTTCGATCCCAAGGTCGGACCACTTATACCGGATGGGTGAGGCGTATTTTTAGGAGACTCGCTAAGCCCATTCTTGTTCTGCATAACACTTCTACCATTAATAACTGAGTTGAGGGCGAGCAGAATAGCTTACAAGGCTGGACCACCAGGCAGAAGATAATATCTGATCTCACATCTCCTTTACATAGACGACTTAAAACTCTACACTCCTTCCAAGTCAGCACTACAACAACTACTGAATAAACTTGCCGAATACACCTCAGCCATATGAATGTCTTTCGGTTTGGACAAATGTGCTGTTTTTCATATAAGCAAAGGAGAAACTGAAGAAACAGGAGAAAACTTCGAACTAGAAGGAAGAATAACGGGGACAAAGAGGCGCGCTAGAGACAACCCAAAGCAAGGATGCCTTAACAGATACCTACAAAAAGAAGCTCCAAGATATGTGGAAATCACAGCCGTGAAAAATAAAGTCTGTTACGAACAACTTGGCAGTGCCGATAATCACCTACTCTTTCCGGGTAGTCAACTGGACAGTGAATGAATTCCTCGAGCTCGACAGATCCACGCGTAAAGTGATGAACATGAACCGTAGCCTGCATCCCAACTGCTCCATAGAGAGTATAACTTCCACGAACGCAGGGAGAGATGGGTTTGCAAAGTTTGGAATACCAATACCATCAACAAACGTTGGAAATGGCAATAAGGATATTGAGAAGTGAAGACCCGCTTCTCATATACGTTGATCATGAGCTACCAGGAACACCTATCAGGCCAACAGATCAAAGAAGCATCAGGTCCCATTAACTGTGAAAACCGCTTGCAGCTCATCCCTTTTATTAAGGGACGCTGTAAGGACAGGACGAAGAACTATTCCAAGGAACGTGCGAGATAGTTTTTAGTGAGTAACCAGTCAACAACTGGAATCTCACACTTCCGAGGGAAGCGGAGCATCTCAGGGCGGGCCCATAGAAGGTTTTTTCTCCCGAGATGAAAAAAAAAAGCTGGAGACATACCTGTAGATCGGGATACGGCTCAGTCAGCTCAACGAACGGGGGCACAATATTATAATTATTTACAAAAATAAGAGAAGAGGCCTGAGATGTCATAAGAATCTTATCACGAGATGTGAAAAAAAAATCAAGTAAAATCCAATACCTATCTCGGAAACTTATCGCTGAAATTGAGGATGTGTCTGAAGGGCAACGATTAAATGATTTATCCGAAAAATCTGCTCTCATACCATAATAGAAAATATGGTTTATCTGAGAACCACATAATTCAAGGATGGTATTTGCCCGTTTGTTGTCAGTTTGAAAAAGTATGATAGGGGAATAAGTGATGGAATAAATAGGTTAGAGTGGCTCAGGGTTGAAAAACGATTATCGTGCACCGAATTCAGTGTACCTACTTTTATATATATTCATATTCAACCCTCCGTTAGGCGCAACAATGATTGTAATGAGATCGGCCGCAACCAGCTTGTGAGGCCAGTTACATAATCAAGTTCCATTATTCATCTTTATTGTATCTATTGGTATTTTATCTTATGAGATGTATAACTATCATAGATCGTCGCTGTCGGCAATGTGAGTGTTTGACATGAGGAGTTTTTAACATGGTTCACACGGGGCGTTTACATGACTGAGGCAGATCGTCAATTTTGACACTCATAATTTTTCATTCTTCTGAAATTTTTCTCGGATATACTAGTGCAACATTTGCATCTTTTGGGACGAAGGGAGTTAGATTTTCAGGTTCTTCCTGTGGTGGGAATCTGCTCAAGCGACTTTAGTTCAGTCGCCATTTCAAAATCAGCCACTCGGACAGATATTTTCTGAAAAACAGATATTTAAAGATTTTATTGTCCATTCTGGACAATAGAATTCATCTTGGTGAATTCGATTGAGAAGAGTGTCCAATACAGGAGAATAGACAATAAAAATACTCATGGTAAATTCGATTAAGAAGAGTGTTCATTACAGGAGTATGGACAATAGAACATACGCGCAAAAGCTCCTGACTTCACGTCAGTGCTTGAACCAATTTTTTTTTCGATTAAAAGGGTCCAATCAGGAGAACGGACAATAGAATTCATCATGGTAAATTCGATTAAGAAGAGCAAAAGCTCCTGATTCACGTCAGTGCTTGAACCAATGTTTTATTGTCCATTCTTCTGTATTGGACACCCTACCATGGTAAACTCGATTAAGGGTGTCCAATACAGAAGAATGGACAATAGAACATACGCGCAAAAGCTCCTGACTTCACGTCAGTGCTTGAAAAAATTTTTATATTAGCCATCAAACCTTTTTAATTCTTCATAATCATTACAAGAATGTCTGTCGATATGGAATATGGTAATAATTTGACATTTGAACACATCGTTTAATGCGTAATCAATTTCAATACTTTTGTCACTCGTTGATGAGATGAGATATCTGAAATTATAGATAAACTCTAAATATTCCATTCAATATTGAAATATTAATATTAAATTTCCACTTATTCATTTGTATTTCAAGATAATGAAAGTTTGAAGCTAATGATTCATGTAAATTGTCTGTGAAAATTTGTTTTCATGGGTTAGGGGAAAAGAGTTATTGTGAAAATAAGATTCATTCATTTAGATACCAATCTATATATTGTTTTATACTATCTACTAAGGGCCGATTTATTCAACCTCTCCGTAAAGTATTCTTCAACTATGTGCTCGTTGAATTTACTGATCCCCTTTAAAGTGAACATTTACCGATTACTTTCCTTTCGGTAAGGCTACTTGACAGTTTACAGGTCGTAAAATATATCAGCCCTCAGTGAACAAAAAAATTGTATACCTCACTGAAGCCGTAATACAAACAAAGGAAATAATTTCGAATAAAACTCTATTAACATATTCGATTATTTACTTCAAGAGAGATCAAGAATAACATTCATTTTGAAAATTCAATACTACATCAAGCAGCATGCAATACATTTTTTCGAGTTTGGACCACTGCTGCCCACATAATCATGGAGGATTCGTGAAACACTGCAGGGAGGATAAATACTTGTATATAGATTATTATTAAAATATGATAACTGACTTTCTCCGTTTCCTTATATACTACTTCTCGTTGTAAAATATACTTGGATTTTCCTCCGCAACACTAGGATACATCATTTTCAAAGTTAGCGTTGAATTATCAAGCCATTCTATTATAATATTAGTAAAATCTGTTCTTCAGAGGTATTCATTGTTAAGCATGCTAAGCAACAAGCATTTAAGAAACATATACCTAAAGTTCCACGGGAAAACAATATACATAATATATACCTTCACACATGTTATATTGCATCACCTTCTACTCCTATATTTTAAAATATTCTGCAATTAGAAAAATTTAAATGTTTCGTTAAAAATGCCTATTATATAGGTACACGCTGGCATCCAAACACCCTGATGATGGATCGTAAGAGACCCATGATATCAGGAAAACAGAAAATTGTTCAAAATTCACTGGTCTAAGCGTAATTCAACTGTTTTTTTTTGTGCAATAGTATTATGCAAATGTTATGTGTAAACAGGTAAAAGTGGCTAAGGGCCAAATCTGAATAATAGGGTAGGTGCAGAAGTCATTTGAAATGTAATTCATGCAGTTTTGCTTCCTAATGACATGTTTATGATTATACTAACCATTCTAGGTCTTCCCTAAGGCAATCCCACAGAAGCTCCTAGGAGAGTCAGTTTTGTTCTGTGTATATTTTATTAATGTATCCTTACGACAGCTTAGGCATGGCACTGGGTGGTTTTCACCTAAGTACATGATGAATAGAATACTTATCCCATAATATATATAGCTTCGGCAAAATGACAAAACAGAATTAAGTGTAAAATGTAAAATTTTGAGTTGGCTTTATTTTTTATAGTCATAGCCCACGCATAACAACCACTTCCTTAGTAGATTGCGGAACATATTTAAATGCACCTTGAATCGAGCATTTATGGTTTATTTCGTTCACTCCCTGATTTATCGTTCACTCTCGAATTTCAAAACGAGAATATCTTGAAACTTGCTTATTGCAGATACGTCCCTTTGTCATTTCAACGATATGAGAACCACCACCAATTTGTTTGAATAGAAACACTAGATTTTCTTCTTACCTATACCACTCTTGAACTTTAAAAATTTTAGTGTTCATGTCATCTTGGTTGCCTCTTATCAATATTAAATTTTCTCATGAGATATACTTAATCTTCACAAATATTCAATCGACTAAGTTCCATATACCTTGTTTTTAAGAATTCTATCTGTAGTAACTCCAAGAGTAACTCATGCATTCTATTTGTCGAAAAGCATTACTTTTTTGCTCTTGGTCAACTGGACCTTAATTCATTCCTACCTGAAAGGAAATATTAAGACTTGGATTTCTCTGAGTAAAGTAATTCATTCAATTCACTTCTATTACTTACTGCTGATTTTTAGCCAGAAATCCTGAAGGACATATACCAGATATCTTCTTCCTGAACAACTTTTCCACAGTTCTCCATAATTTGGAATTTCTTTCACATACGTAAACAATATTTCTAGATTCCTCCAATCTTCAAATACAAGGTAATCTCGATTATTTTCAACGGAAGGAATACTCGTTCGTACTTCGTGCATTGAGAATATTTTGTTTACGTTTTGTATTTGTGTTTTGATCAGATTCAGATTCGATGTTGAGGTTAAAACGGGGCGCATGCGTAGATCAGAATGTAGTTTGTAGTATATCCATTAATCATGAATCATTCTCAAAAATACCACACAAGCAAGTTACCGATCACTGCTAATATTTATTATTTACCAGAAATTCATCACAAATCGAAACTATTTAAATTAGAAATGTCAATTTTTACATGACTAACCCGGACTTAGCCATTTAACCCTGCTATTTTGCTGGGTTAAATTTTTATAGTTTTAACCCAGGGTTAGGCTCTAACTCTTGAAGGTGCAAGACCTATTATCAATTTAACCCTAAGTTTAGAGTAAATCCGGATTTAATTAGATAACCCGCATTCGTGCAAGTGGGCCTTAGTGTTAGAAAAACTGGCCTAAAATTCCTCTCTACCCATCACAAGATTTAATATCCACAAATGAGCCTCTCACCTTACAAGATCAGAAGCCTTCAGCAAAATTTCAGCGATATCATATTAAAAATAATACATAACATTTCAAAAGTCCCCTCTCGCAGATATACTCCTCTGAAGGCACATGGATCTCTTGAAGAAGAATCGCCTTCTCTATTTCTCAAAGATATTCACTCTTGTTCATAGAAATCCCTTCAATATTTAATTGCCTCCTCCTAAAGAGGATCTCTTTCAAAACCAGGTCTGACCACTAATGTAGGGCTATCATCTCCCATAGATTTGTGATGAAATAACACGATTTTCCCATAATATACGAGCGAAAATATGTCATCATGACATTCATATTTTTATTTTTGAAGGTTCTCGCAAAAATACGACCATAGACTACATATTATCATACGACGATTCCCATCCGCTACCGCTGCCACTTGGCTACCACTACGCTACCGAACTCACAAAAGGCTGCCCGGTTCTCCAACAATATAGATCCGATCATGTTCAAACTTGGAATTCTGCAGTAGAGTTAGGTTCTGAAGGCTGTTCCAAAATTGCAGCCATGCCGGACGAATAGTTTATGATATATAGATTTGTTTTCAATAATTTTCAACTATTTTTTTTTTAATATTCTAGTTAAACCATCCTCACAAAATTCTGCAAGAATTTTCGCGTTGGCATTCTTCAACTAATAACAATGTTTGAATTCAATCGGTTTTGTATTCTTCGAGTTAATGAGGAACAAAAAACTACCAAATTTCAGAAAATTTAAGATGGCTATAACTCTAAAACCGTTTAGACGATTATACTCATAAACAAACTCAAATGTCGCATTCAGGTGCACAACCTAACCTGAAATTTTCAAGCCGCTATCTCCTTCCGTTCTCAGGTTATCGTGACAACAAAAATATTTTTTAATAATTTTTTAATAATTTTCTAGCGATACGATTCTCACAAAATTTCACAAACGTGCTTAGGTCTATATTCTACAACTATTCACCAAGTTTAAATTCGATCGGATTTATTTTGGTTGAAAACAAAATTATTATTTGGAAACCATTGGGCCGATTATACCCATTAACGAACTTGTCCGTCGTATTGGGATGCGCCACCTACCCTGAAAATTTCGAGTCGCTAGCTCTTTCCGTTCTCAAGTTATCGTGGCAACGGCCGGACGGCACCACAGAATTAAATTTCACATTTGGGCAAAACTATAACGCGATGTTCCCCAGAACATACGCGCAAAAATATGATATGATTGGTTATCAAATGATCAATTTCAAGTAAATTTTGATATAAGTAGTTTCATGATTTTGAGAAAAAAAAAGCCTCACAATAAATGAAGGGAATCGAATTATAGTGATAGGAAATAATTCGTTAAAAAAAGTAAATTCAATAAAGTACCTAGGTGTTAGGATGGAGTCTAACTTGAGATTTCATCTACATGCAGATTTTATCATGAAAAAAATGGCACAAAAAATTCACTTCATGGGAAGAATTAGTAGCAAAATTGATATGAAAACTAGAGTTATGCTGCTTTAGTCGATTGTTTTCCCTTATTTGGATATCTGTTTGTCACTCTTGTTCAATTTACCATCAAATTGTGTGGATAAAATACAAAAAATTGTAAATTGGGGTATGAGAATAGTTTTGAGGTGTGGTAGGAGAACTCCAATCAGATTGATGTTGGAAGCCCTCAATTTGATGCGTGTGAGGCATAGGATTATTTTCAAAACCTTAGACTTAATTTATAGAATTAAACATAACATGCTACCGACTTATTTATCACAGCGGGTGACATATATTTCTGATATTCATCACCACGATAAAAGATCTAGGAACAACTTTTTTTGGGCGTATGTTCTAGGGGAACATCGTCCTATCATTTCGTCCAAATGTCTGTAATTTTCGAATTTCGAGCTGAAAATTGGCTAATAGACTAATTCGGACTCCCTGATCACGAATCCGGTGTCAGATTTTAGGGTGCCGTCCGGCCGGCCGGCCGGCCGGCCTTCCGGCCGTAGGCACGATAACAGGAGCACCGAAGGTCCTATCGACTTCAAACTTTCAGGGTAGGTTTCTGATCAAAATGCGACGGTTAAGTTCGTTAACGGGCAAAATCGGCCGGACGGTTTAGGAGTTATAGACATTTAAAATTTTGAGGTTATGACCTGATATTTCAGGAACTAAAGAAGATGTTGAATCGAAACTTGGTAGTCAGTTCGAGCATATAAACGCGCAACTTTTGGCAAAATTCTGTTATGATCAAAATGTTGGTAATTTTTAAAAAAATATTTCTTTTAATTTTTTCGAAAAAAAAATTTTTTTTTCGTGAACTATTCATCAGATTGCAACAAAAACTTGTATTAACGTCAATTGTAATATTTTGCAACATTGTGCAAAATTTTGGCTCTATACGATTTCAATTTCTGGAGATATAAGACAAAATGTGTCAAATTTCCTGGGTCTCTCTCAGTATTTTCATCGATTATTCTATGAACTCTTTGAATTCCACCGAAAACAAATTCAAAGACATAAACATAAAGAATCAAGTCATAGTTTAGACGTCGAAAGAAGGACGATGTTGATCGACTTGAAAAGGTACCTATTTCAAGAAATGCAATAATGAAATGCTTAATTTTTTTTATGGTCACAGAAAATCGTCACAAAAATCTATTTACCTCATTTGACGGCTGTTTGTCAAATCAATTAATTCCAATGATTGATGTCAGATTTCCTACATACCAAGTTCAAACACATTTTATTATATGGAAAACACTTATTATGATCACGTTCTACAGGAATTGATACTAAATAGAAGCTAGATGAAGATTATTGTAATGGAAAATTTGTGTTCCAGAATAATATTAAGGTATTCAACATGATACTGCTTTTTTTCTTTACTGGTCAGTACGGGCCACAAGGAACATGCGCCCAAAAGCTCCTGTCCACAGGGCTTGAACCCATTTTTTTATACTTACCTTACTAGTTCGGTTACGGGTTCCACTTTGGCGAAAGGACTGCTTTATTATAATGCTCTGCCTCATATATTCAAAAGTTCTAATTATTACAGAACATTCGACAAATTGTTAATTGCCCATATAGGGAAGCATTACTGATAGAAATTGCTTGTTTATTTTTTCTTTTTGTTGTGAATAGTGTGATCTCACTAAATAATGAGATATTATTATTTTTTTTTTCCGCTCGCGAGGAAAAACCTTTCATAGGCCCATCCTGAGAGGTTCCGCTTCTCTCAGTAGTGTGAGACTCCAGTTGCTGATTGGTTACTTAATAAAAAACCTCTCGCACGTTCCTTTGAGTAGTTCCTCGTCATGCCCATGCCGCGTGCCTTAAAAAAAGAGATCAGCTGCAAGCGGCCTTCACAGTGATGGGACCTGATGACTCGAAGTGATCCAAGCAACACCGCCTTCTGCATTATGTGCGCTAAATCCTCGGCCGGAGATTTACAGGCCAGAATAATCTTCAGTTCGGCCACGTAGTTAGCTCTCATTCCACCTAAGCATCCTATGATTAGTACGACCATCCTAAGCTTATGCCGTGGATACAGGATCCCCAGTTCGAACATTAAATCCTTGTATTTTTTCCTCTTCTGTTCTTCTTTCATCTCCACATTATTTTCTGCGGGGGAGCAAAATTCGACGACAGACAATTCCTTGAGTTCTTTGTCCAGCAAGAGTATATCTGGCTTTAAGGCGTGGATCTGCCGAGTTGTTGGAATCGTATAGTTCCAGTATATGCGATCTCTGTCATTTTCTACAACTGATACAATTTCCAGAGGCACATATGGTAGCACTGGTTCGTTTTCTATACCATAAACCTCTCTCAGAAGGAAGTAGAGAATTCGAAGTGCCGCATTGTGTGTTTCCACATATCCTGTTGGAGCATGGACTCTGCAAGCACACAGAATGTGCATAACAGTTTCCTGCTGACTGTGGCATGCTCTGCACGTTGTTGGGGCGTCCACATTCATGATGTTCTTCTTATACCATCTTGTATTTATCACTCCATCTTGGCAAACCATCTTGACAATCCCTCTGTTTCTGACTTGAGCCCAGCAGACTTCAAAAAGGCGAAGGATAATTCTTTCGACAGGCCCTGATCTTTCAAACTCTTGAAAAATATGGATTGCAGGTGTTTACTCATGTGATCTTCGAGTAGTGTCTTCAGTTGTGCCTGTCTTATCTCTCCGCCAACTCTTCTTTGGTCTGCTGGCGTGATAGGTGTTCCTGCTTGCTCATGATCGATGGATATGCCAGTTAAACTGAGCTTCTCCAAAGCGCTCTGACCAGCCCTAAGTAGGAAAGCTCCTTGGTTCCGTATTTCATGATGAGCCACCATTTTCAGAAGCGGGTCTTTGCTTCTCAATATCCTTATTGCCAAATTCAAGGTTTGTTGATGGTGTTGGTATTCCAAACATTGCAAACCTCTGCCTCCCTGTGTTCGTGGAAGGTATATCCTTTGAATCAAGCAGTTCGGATGCAAGCTGCGATCCATGTTCATCACTTTACGAGTTGTTCTGTCTAGCTTGAGGATCTCATTCACTATCCAGTTAGCTATCCCGAATGAATAGGTGATTATCGGTACTGCCAAGCTGTTTGTAGCAGATGCTTTATTTTTCCCGGACAGCTGTGACTTTGATATATCTGGGATCTTTTTTTTGTAGCTAGCTGTTAAGGCATCCTTGATATGGGTTGTCTCCAGTGCACCTGGTTGTTTCATCCCCAGTTTTATTATTATATTTCATCGTTTCTTCAAATTTTTACGAGTGTTTAAGCCGTATCATGAACCAGATCTCTGTATTTAAGCGGAATTCTATAGCCCTGTACAAATTCAAAGTAGCTGAATGCATCTACAACTTATAGTAATAATTTCGCAATATCATAATTTTCGTATGATTGACAATCCTGGGTATTCCAAAGATACCCCTCACAGCACTGGCAACTTTTCACCCAACAGTGAGTGGTGTCCCATACCGTCAGACTTCAATATTTATTTCCTAGCAATGCGGTTGACCTCGGGACCTCCGGTTTCTAGCCTGAGACTGACCTAGTGGCACTACCGACATTGAATACAATGATATCGAATATATTAATACAAGGAGTGGTCCAATCAGTGCTTCATGATTTGGTAGAGAAATATAATACGAAAATTGCTGCGCAGCCATAACATTTTCACTTTATCCGGAATACCATTTAAATACACTCTTCTTGAACATTCTGGTTTTATGTTGCTTGTGGACTGGTAATAAACACTACTAAAGAGTGTTGTTACTTGTGCAGCATCTTCTCTGACATTATTCAAGATATGAGATGAAAAAATGACACGGGAATTTATCATATATGGCGTACGACACTGTAAATTTTCCGGATGTAACGGTGTTTCTTCAAAAGAAGAAGGATTCTCTGCCCCCAAATATCTCAAATACAATCATTATATCATAGTCATCTTATCAAAAATAGACCTCATTGCTGAATATAGATTTAAGTTATAAAGCCTGTTGAATTATATATGGGGGCAAACCAGAATTCTTCTTTAAAATCCTCCTGGTGGATCCATATGTCAACTTCAATTGCTGACAACGGCGTCTAACAGACAACAAATATTTTGGCTCACATCTTGAATATTGTATGAATTCATCACATTTTTCTTGAATTATCCAATGGGGTTAACTCATTTCCAAAAATGTTCACAAAATAACGAATTAACGTTTCACTCTTGATGTTAGACTACCACACTGCCACAAAAAACAAGTTGAAGGTATATTTTGGAGAATTATTTATCATGGCATCTAACTGTATCATTGATAATATATAATGAACGTTCCTGAAAGGTGAACGTTTTCAGAGCATATAACTGGGATTGATTGATAAGACACGTTCACGAGAAATATACACAATTTTATCTAATTACGAACCAAAAGCACCTCATATATGTCAATTGATATTAACGGTCGGTCCCATTCATTTTCACGAAACAGGATCATTGAGCTAACTCAGACAGAAAGTTCGTGAGACACGATTCGTTAGTTCATTTACAGGCTCAACGTGAATATTTAAAGCAATTATACCGGCGAAGACATTCTCAAATATTTACAACTTTCGAAATGGAAACTCTCAATAATTGGATAACGAGCACGTTACTCAATAGTCTTCAGCTAACAGTCCAGAAACGAAGAACCTGGTGGTGGAGAATAGGTTTCACAGTGGAGAGGATTTTGATTTCAATATTAAAATATTTTTTCCTTTACATTTTTATGTTCCATAACATTATTAGTTCACACATTAATTCATCTTATCAGATGATATGTGTGAGGGTCTTAATCTTCACATATTAAGAGAAATACCAACTGGGAGCATACCTCGAAAGAGACTGATGATTTTGTTCATAAATCTGCTTGAAAAAAGTAGCCTAGAAAACTGTGGGTGAATCTCAGTAGGTATTCTTAAAACTTTTATTGAGTTCATCAAAAAATTCAAAAATTACAGACATTTGGGCAATTTGATAAGTACTCCGAGGAACAAGAGCGCCAAAAATCTTGTACTACTGTTGTACCACGTCCGCGTCCTTGATGACTTTCGGCAAGACACCCAGTTTCCCCAAATGCCTACGTAACTGGCTTATTACTACGTTAAACACCCATTTGCTCAGCTACAAGGATTTATCTAATGCCAGCTTTAAGCAGGCCTACCACTTTAATAAAATCGTTCATTAAACAACGATTCTGAACAAACTATTTCCACAATATTTCGCCAAAAAATACACAATTTAATGGATAAAGTTGCCTGAATTGAACGCAGATTGTGAATTTCACTTTTTGGCACTCTTGTTCCTCGGAACAGAGTGCTTATCAATTTGCCCAAATGTCTGTAATTTTCTAATTTTTGAATGAAAATGTTCTTGAGCTATTTGGTTCCACTCAATGATCAAGAATCCGTAGTCAGGATCGATTCTGTCAGTTGAAATTTTCAGAGTAGGTTTGGGAGATACATATCTCGGTTATGTTCGTTATTGGACAAAATCGGCCGGATGGTTTCGGAGTAACGGAAAAAAAATTGATTTTTACATTAAAAATTTTTAAAGATGCAATTTCAACACAAGATTTCACTGATATCATCTTCAACTCTAACAAATTAATACTTCGGTGATATTATTTTTCAAAATTTTAATATTGAATCGTAACTCTATGATTTCACAGAATGCTGTATCGAAAGTCCGTACCTATTATATGAATTTCATAATCTGTGGTAATACTTTTTATCATTGTCATTCCATCTAAAGACAAGAGACATGTCAAACAAAGTATGATTGAATGCAAAATGACTCTTGGATAATACATATGATGATGATGATGATGGAAATATTTACTTTGGTAAGTTAAACAAATTTGGTTCACGATATCTCCAGTAGAAACAAACCTGGAATATTGGCTAAGTTTCAATTGATATAATATAATTTTCATAGAAGGATAAGTTCGTTACTGGGTAGAATAAGTACTGGTGGTTTCCGATTAATAATTTCTGGCATTCTTATTGAATTTAATTTCTTTCATGTGAGGTTCTAGCATAACTTTGAGAAACCAATCATTTCGAAGATAAGATTTGTCATAGTTTGAAGATGACCGCCAAAGCTCCTGTCCTAATGGCTTTCCCAATGTTTGCAACACATGTAGGTACATCTAGTTTAGTCAACTTTTTCAATTGTGTCTGTCAGACAACTTTTTTTTCGTCAGAGAAATTTCATGCTCTTCCAGGAAATGATGCTCCTGGGTAGTTTTGAACTGATATGTCGATATGCCTACCTATTAAATACATCTCCTTCTTCCATTTCCTCCAGATCCCCTCTGGTTTTATCAGTGCTAGATAAAACGAATACAAGCACTGGGCAATGTGCTAAGAAATTGATAAGTTTCTTACTACTTACCACTTCTTGTTAAGGTCGAACCTTAACAAGAAATTCTACTCACAGTTATCTTTTCGTAAAACTATTATTTTCAAGGGTGAGACCCCACATGGCAAACTAAAACTCGGTTATATCTAGGGACAAATATTCACGTTTTACAAACGAGCTCCTTTGTCGAGAAAAACAAATCTACTTTTCTTAAAATGTGACGTCATGAGACGTCACAGCTCCTAAGCTCCAGGAAAAAAAAAATAAATTTCCAATAATTGCAA
The DNA here is from genome assembly GCA_937662695.2 of Halyzia sedecimguttata. Taxonomy (NCBI): domain Eukaryota; kingdom Metazoa; phylum Arthropoda; class Insecta; order Coleoptera; family Coccinellidae; genus Halyzia; species Halyzia sedecimguttata. The sequence goes on along the minus strand of OW569411.2, from coordinate 51,702,115 downwards.
GAACATAAAACCGACTGTATAAACAAGCGTAAAAAAAACGGTTCACTTTTTGGCCGTGAATGCTCTCAATTTTCGTTTCAACTCAAATAGATACATGCACTGTTGGGTTGAAAATAAACAGGGCTTTGTCTGCGGTGGCATTTGAATACATATACTTTCACCTTCGGTTGGAAAATAAGCAATACTTTGTTTTTGGTAGCGTAGGGACACAAATCAGTTCAATAATACAATTGTGCCATGATAAACTATGAGTTGACAATTCACAAAAAATATTCTATAAAGCAGTAATTCTGATATCCAATAATATACGAAAATAGAAAATACTGACTAACTACCGTGCTGTAATTCGATCAGATCAGTATTTTGTTAGATATAAGGAAAACAAAATATCAGAATGATATAATTCCGACAGATTTTGCCCATTAACGAACGTTGCCGGCGCATTTGAACCTACTCTGAAAAAGTCAACTCTCTAACTCATTCCGTTCGAGCATATTCGTGCCGACGGCCGAACAGAATCAAGTTTGACCCCGGATTCTTCACCAGTGAGTTGAAGCTAATCGTTTTAAACCATTATCGGCCAAAAATTCGAAAATTACTGACATTTGGACGATTTGATAGGTACTCTGTTATTCTGAATAGCGGACCAAAAAGCAGGTGAAGTTTATCTTGTGTAATTTCAATATTTCAATGCACTGTTTTCGAGATATTCATCATCGAATGTTATGAAATTAGAATTTACAGAGATTTCACATTTTTAATGCATGCCTGGGAATCCTAGAATCGAAATGTAAGCCACGTTGCTGTACGTTTTTATCGTTCGCCATCAAAATCATATATAATTCGTATACATGAGTATGTTAGCACATTTTGCAATATTTAATTGGTTGTAACTTTCTACCAGAGCCGAATCTGCAAAAGGATAAATGGAAACATTATTATATTTGATTAGAGGAATCTGTGGTTAAAATTAATGTACAACTCAAAGATTCACCATGTATAGTGGTATGCTAATTGAGATGATTCGTTTTATTTATTTTTGAGTCATAACTCAAATCCTCGAGTCTCTATATTGTATAATAATAATAGTTGCACTGGTGCTAGGTAGTACCAGCCCTATTGCCTAAATTTATCTCTTTTGTCGTCCCACCTCGAGCATTCGAAATAAGCGTATTCAGGCTGTCATTCTTGGCAACTACCGTCAGCCATCTTGCCTGTGCGATGGGTGAATGATGCTGTATGATCTGAGGCCTGTAAACGTCCATGATCAGTCAATTTAGTCCATAAAGAATCTTCTCTTTCACAGTGCTCATATATCTTCGACCTCTTCCCTGACGTATGTGCATAATGCCATGTATTATATACACGTATATTGAAGACGGCTGAGCTCTTTTGAGCTTATTTCATGGGAGTTTAAGGTTTAGGTCGAGGGATCTTAAATACAATGCTGAATGTGGAATAACCTAATTTTCTCATTCAGTAGCCACCTGGCGGGATCTATGAGGTCGATCATTATCTCCCACAAAAACGAAATGTTCGCCAATAGCAGCAAAGTATTGAGAAATCATCTTATTGTCATAAGCTTGAGAGTTCAGGTTAACAGAAAGTTTCCCAAGTTCTACAATTAAAACAAATTCCAGCGCCAGCTATAACTGTGCCGCCTCGAAAAAGGCGCACTTCTGCACTTCTCAACTATTATAGTAAACTTCTTCGCTACATCTTTTCAGATCAAAAATCCTCAATGAAGGCATCTATGATCCTTTCTTTGTAATGAAAATGGAAAAAATATTCAGAGCAGAAACGAGGTTTCCACGATGAGTAGCCCCGCCTCAAAAAATCGATTGTTTTCCAGTTGATGACAATTTTGTCATCTTATGACTCATGAGATACTGGTCGCAGAAAATTGCAGTGAACAAATTTTGGTTCAGCATGCCACTTCACATATACACGTTTATTCAGTAATTCAACTCTATAGATTTTTGAATGAATACTATTATTTCAAATTAACACCATATAATAATAATAATATTTGGTAACTACCCGTATCTCTCAAAACATCCGGCAAAAGATGTGTGGATAAAAATCACTTCAGAAATAAGAACAATAATAGGAATATTACCTGAAGACAGAAATGGAGGCACTAATAACAGCCTGTCACGAAGGTGAAGATAATTGAATCCGACGATTGACCAGAAATGCAGACCTCGCCGATGATATGACCAAATCCCATCTGGCCAGTAGAGCATCGAACTGGCCCAATACGGTAGCGAAACGTGTCCACTGCATCGTCTGAAAGCATTAAAATATACTTATGTTGTAATGCTTTTCTAATCTACCTCTGCATACGAAAAATGCTACTAGCATATCCAGTACCCTGTAATTGACACTAGCGAGGTTACCATTATGTGGGATACCCAGATACACACAGACAGCACGATAACACCAAACAAACCATACCTTGTAGAAAAGGATAAGGTACAGCCCATAAGCCCATGAATACTACAAAATGGAAGTAACACCCTACATGGCATGGTTTGCAGTCGATATCACTAAAGAACATATCTCTAGTACAAGCGCTAAGTGTAACAAGGTAGTCCGTATATGTATCGGACAACGATGCAAACCTATTTTGTAAAAATGGGTTCAAGCCCTGTGGACAGGAGCTTTCTGGCGCTCTAGTTCAAACAGACAAATTATATCTGGTATTGGTTTCTCCGAGTTGGGAATTATATCAATGTATTCATATGATAGAACTGCATCATAAAGGAAATTCAATTCAAATAATAGTTTATTTATCAAGATTAAATGAGCAATCATGAGAATGAGAACTGCACCACATTTTCAATTTTTTTTTGACACTTTGCAGTAATCTGGTCAATACAAAACTTCACATGCGTATATAGGTCATGATTCTACAGTTTGATGCTAAATTTCAGATAGATCGAGTGATCGGTTTCGGAAATATTCATAAAACAAATATTTTTACTAAAATTGGCCATAACTCCGAAACCCCTTGATGGATTTCGCCCATTAACGAACTTGTCCGAGATATTTACGCTCCAAAACCACCTTGCAATTTTCAATCCGCTAACTCCTTTCGTTCGAGAGTTATCGTGCCTATACGGTCGGTCAGCCGGCCGGACAGAATCGATTTCGCGCTCGGATTCTTGATCAGTGAGTCGAACCAAATCGTTTAAGACCATTTTCAGCCAAAAATTCCAAAATTACAGACACTTACAGTAGTGCGGTTGGCTCAGTGGTAGAGTAATTGACTTGGGAGCGGAAGCCCCAAATTCTATTCCGAGGCTAAAAAAAGAAATTTTCTAGTCACGGTAATCGCCACCATTCGCTGTTGGGTCAAAAATTAACAGTGATGTGCCTAAGGTGGCGTAAGGACACAGTAACAAAGCCTACACAGAACACAACTGGTTCTCCTTACTCGCTCAAGCTCTTAGAGCTTATGAGGGGTCTCCTTGTGGAAGACCCAGGAGGATCAGTATAATAATATATACTTGGTCAAATTGATAAGCACTCTGTTCCGAGGAACTAGAGCGCCAAAAAAACAAGTTTCGTATGACAATTGCCCAAAACAGTTTTAAAGTACCTACAAATAGTAGGTATTCCATAAAACATGTATGAAAGAAGATAAGTAATAATAAAAAATTACCTTGTAATCGATCAAAAATTTCTTGATCTACGTTCACCAAATTTTCTCCTCTCTCGAACTACAGAATTATGCTTTCAATATTCACGTAATATTTTCAAACATTTTCGGGTGAGGTCCCCGTTGCATCGCTAAAATACGAGTATTTCAACCCCAATATTTTTGAAGACACAATATTCCCTTCTGTCAGTCCCGTCATAAATTGGAAGAACTGAGCATTCGTCTATGGATGAAAAGCAGTCTCACTACTCTCAGATCTCTTACTTCTACGTTCCGAAATGTAAGACTTTTCTGAGAAAAACTAATTTCGGAGCAAACAACTGAGATTTTTCTCACTTCGCTCACATTTCGGAATACACTTTATTCTCATAATTCTTCGATCGATTATATAATGTCATGTCATGTCATAAGTTGACATTATGACAATTCATACATAGAATAATTATATCAATCTGTGAAATACGATTTACATTGAAATTTTGAAAAATCATATCTCCGAAAGTATTAGCTTGTTAGAGTTAAAAATGACATGAATGGATTGTTATGATAAAACTGCTTATTAAAAAAAAATTTAATTTGGAATTTGTTCTGTAAAAAAAAATTTTTTTTTTTGTTACTCCGAAACCATCTGTCCGATTTTGCCCAATAACGAACTTAGCCGAGATATTTATCCCCCAAACCTACTCTGAAAATTTCAACTGTCTAGCTCATTCCGTTCGAGAGTTATCGTGCCTACGGCCAGACGGCCGGACCGGCCAGACCGGCCAGCCGGCCGGCCGGACAGAATGAATTTCGACCACGGATTCTTGATCAGTGAGTCGAACCAAATCGTTTAAGACCATTTTCATCGAAAAATTCGAAAATTACAGACATTTGGGCAAATTGATAAGCACTCAGTTCCGAGGAACTAGAGCGCCAAAAACGATTCGGAATGAAACAACAGTTAATTTCACGCTGGCAACATGATAAATAATTATTAGCGAAATAAGTGGTGTTGGAAATTGCGCTTCTTCTAGGTTAATAACATATTAGCGGCTAACAATTTCAATGTCATATATATCTGAAAAAGGACATCTAATTAATGCATTTTAGGTAAATCCGTAAACCTGGTATGTTGACCGTTGTAAAGTTAATAAAACCTAATGCTCATTCTAATGAACTGTAACTAGCTACATTCTTTGTTGATTCGGTTATGATTATGTCATTTTAAGCGTGGTGTCTCACAACTCAATTAATAGTCAGTTCCTAAGATTTCATTTATTAAACGCCGATAATTTATCGGTCTTACAGACAGGAAGTAATACTTCGGCTGGTCTTGATTTAATGATCTCTCTACGTTCTTAGTCTAACTATGCCCGCGATCGATGTCAGTTCATTAAATAGGTTGTTAAAGTTGAAGATGGAGTGACTTTTTGCAGCAAGAAGAAGTAACCAATTACTCAGTAGTGAATTGCTCCTTTTGATTACAAATAATAAGCAACATGACAAACAAATTCGCATATCCAATAATGATTAAATTTCAAAAAGATTCTCTTTTAGACATCTAGTTTCTTGAGATTATGATACGAGCCACCGTGCATATCTTGAAATAATCGTAATTAAAAATTGAATGCTTGTGGTTTTTACCTGATGCAAATCCATATTAATTCAAATCAAGAATCATATGAATGATTTACACTTATTTATTTAATACTGTGACGTGTTTCGTGACTTCTTCTTCTTACGGTTTATTTAAAATAGTTACAGTCTTACACTGCTAGTACTTTGAAAACATTTGAAATAACTCATTTCTTCTATTTAAATAGATTTAGTAATGGAAAAAATTGATGATTAACTAAATTAACCCTATGTTTTTCTCTATTTAATTCCCTAATTTCCCAATAATTTAGTCACTCACCTTTTTTCAAATTGTGAAGAATTTTGAAATCCTGGTTGAACTCATATCCTTCTGTCAATAAACGAATCGAATAATTGGAATTAATCTTGTTGTTTTGGTAGCTGTGATGGTTCCTCAATTAAGGTTCTAAAATTTGTATCTATTTTTCTAAATTTATAATTTATCACAACTACCGTAATTTAACTGATAAACACTACATTCATCTTCCTTATTGTTGATTTATTATTCTTAATGTTATTTGCCATGCCATTCTTTGTCCCGAATGATATCTTTACCTGTTGGTTTTGAAGACCACCTTTTATTTGGTGACTCTGTTTGGCAGAAGATGTTAAACTTATTGAATAGTATATTTTTAACCTGAAAATACTGAACTAATTGTTTTCTATATTGTTTTTGGTCGCATGTTCTAGGGAACATCGCGTTATCATTTTGCCCAAATGTCTGTAATTTTCGAATATTTTGCCGAAAATGGTATCAAACGATTGGGTTCGACTACCTGATGAAAAATTCGAGGTCAAATTTGATTCTGTCCGTTGATCCAATTAAAACTCTGTTATTACTTGTAGAATGCCAACCCACTAATTTTTAGAATATCGTATCCTGGAGTTACTTGAGGCCTAAGGTTTTTCGTTTTTCAATTCCAATAGAATTAAGAATTTTGTGATCACGGGCGTCACTGAATTCTGTCATTAAAATGACTGAGGAACGGTATATATCGATGCTAAATTCGTAGTACAGTGTTAGTAGATAATAGAACATGCGCGCAAAAGCTTATTTCTGACTTCACGTCTGTGCTTGAAACAATTTTTCTTCAATATTTTTCTGATTAATTCTGGATCATAGCCATTGTTTACCGCTAGTTGTTCGATCATTTCAAATTTTTGCGCGTATGTGCTGGGGAACATCATTTTGCCCAAATGTCTATAACTTTCGAATTTTTTGCTGAAAATGGTCTGAATCGATTGGGTTCGACTCCCTGATGAATAATTCGAGGTCAAATTTCATTCCGTCCGGCCAGCCGTTGCCACGATAACTTGAGAGCGGAAAGAGATAGCGGCTTGAAATTTTCAGGTTGGGTGGCGTATCCCAATACGGCGGACAAGTTCGTTAATGGGCATTATCAGCTCAGTGGTTTCCGAGTAATAATTTTGTTTTCAACCAATACAAATCCGATCGATTTGAAATTTGGTGAATAGTTGTAGAATACAAACCTTAGAATGCTTGTGAAATTTTGTGCGAATCGTATCACTAGAAAATTGTTAAAAAATTACTAAAACATATAATTTTTGTCACGATAACCTGGGAACGGATAGAGATAGCGACTTGAAATTTTCAGGTTAGGTTGGAGTTTTGGGGTTATACCCATCCGAAATTTGGTTGTTATTTCCTCAATAATTCGTAAAATACAAAACCGATCCAATTCAAACAGGGTTACTAGTTGCTGACGGCCAACTCCAAAATTCCTGCGAAATTTCGTGAGGATCATATCACTAGAAAATTTTTTAAAAAACATTGAAAACAAGTCTATAAATCAGAAACTATTCGTTCGACATCGCTGTTGCGCATCGCTTTTGCGGGAGCCTTCAGAACCTAACACTACTACCAAGTTACAAGTTTGAACATGATCGGATCTATATTGTTGGATATTCGAGCAACCCTGTGTGAGTTCCGTAGCTGGATGCATGACCGTTACCTCAATAACTTTCGAAGAAAGGAGATAGGGACTTGCAAATTTCAGGGAAGGTAACGCATTCCGAATGGGAGGGTTAAATTCGTTTTTGAGCATAATCGGTCCAACGGTTTCGGAGTTATACCCACCTGGAATATTATTTCCTCTAATCGAATTGAATTTTGGTAACTAGTTGTAGAATATCGACATAAAGACGTGTGTAAGATTAAGTGTGACTCGTACATCTAGAAAAATAAAAAAAAAATAGGAAAACAAATTTCGGCAAGCACTGAAGTGAAGTCAGGAGCTTATGCGCGTATGTTATATTGTCCATTAGTCTGTATTGGTCACTCTTAATCGAATTTACCATGGTATATTTGAGCTTTTGCGCGTATGTTCTATTGTCCATTCTCCATCATAAATTCGATTAAGAGTATCCAATACAGGAGAATGGAAAATAGAACATACGCGCAAAAGCTCCTGACTTCACGTTAGTGCTCGAATCAATTTTTTACAATAAATTTCTTCGGTTTCCTATCCGTTTTACGAAGTTTAATAAAAGAGTACAATTGTGGTACTTGAGGATCACCTAGAATTAATTTAAATTTTACATTTTCATCTATTAAATACTGCACATGTTTCAAACGGTTTTTATTTTCATTTTGGAATTTTCGGAAAAGAACGATATTTATGAAAATTTGCAGGTAAGTGCAATGGAACAAAATGCATCTGATGTACATTTTTTTGTAAATAATATCTTCCGGTTTATAGGGAAATGCCATCAACTTCTTTAATTTGAATGCGACACCCTATATATTTTTAGAGATTTTGAAAGAGCTTGTTATTTTGAATTCATACATACTGAGTTTAGTGTCAAACAAATTTGTAGAAACGAGGACTAACTCACTGATTGTTGTACAATAGGTGTACATTTCATTAAAAAAATGTACACATTTTTTGGCACTAAACTCAGTATGTCTGAATTCAAAATAACAAGCTCAAAATCTGTAAAAATATATAGGGTGTCCCATTTAAGTTAAATAAGTTGGTGGCATTTCCGGTTGAACCGGAAGTATATTATTTACTAAAAAATGTACATCAGATACATTTTATTCCATTGCACTTACCTGCAAATTTTGATAAATATCGTTCTTTTCGTTTAAAAGATATTTACTTGGTTCCATACCTTATCCCAACCCTGTATAATATGGGGCATCGCTATTCCCATCTGTTTTTTGCTGCAATTTGGAATCCATTGGGGTTGACACAGGTCACTCATGCCATACTTAGTAAGCAACTTCAGAATATAATTCAATGATTCAATTTGATTTCATTTTTACCACGGACAATATTTCAACCCAAACAATCAGCCGTATTCACATAGCATTCAATCTCCGTTAAGTCCTAACTGAGGTCCTCAGTTAAGGATAAATAAGAATTGCAACCTCAGTTGTAACGTATGTAACGAAGGTGGTGAAACAGATCTGTTTCACGCTAATTTTCAAGTTAAGTGAGGTTGCGATTCTTACTTACCCTTAACTGAGGACCTCAGTTAGGACTTAACGGAGATTGAATGCTTTGTGAATCCGGCGGATAGTTTGGCAATCCCTAATTCTTTAGTTTTGAATCTTTCGAATGAAACATCCTTGATTTTCATGATCATCATCATATATGGCATCGTGAATCATTGAATTCTTAACATTCTTGAATTCGACACATTGCTCATACTTACTATTAATTACTTACTTACTTACTTACTTACTTACTTACTTACTTACTTACGCACTTACCTACTTACTTACATACTCACTTACTTACTTACCTACTTACTTACTTACTTACTTACTTTCTTACTTACTTACTTACTTACTCACTTACTTACTTACTTACTTACCTACTTACTTACTTACTTACTTACTTACTTACTTACTTATTTACTTACTTACTTACTTACTTACTTACTTACTTACTTACTTACTTACTTACTTACTTACTTACTTACTTACTTACTCACTTACTTACTTACTTACTTACTTACTTACTTACTTACTTACTTACTTACTTACTTACTTACTTACTCACTTACTTACTTACTTACTTACTTACTTACTTACTTACTTACTTACCTACTTTCTTACTTACTTACTTACTCACTTACTTACTTACTTACTTACTGAATTCCAATTTAGTCAAAACCTTGTCAACTGTTTCAGATACCTCAGAATTTAACAATACTGTAGGAACACCAAGGTGATCATCAATTAAATCATCTTGAGCAGGTGAAGCTAAAAGTAATTTCAATATTGAATTCCGCACAACAGGCGAAAATCTCTCATAATAATCGAGTTTCCAACCTGATGATGCATTGATCGGTACTCCGATTCCATTGCCTTCTTCCATTCGGCACAATCTAGCGATACCATGGCTTCAGCAACACCAGAGGACCTGACAGACTTCCTTCAGCGAGGAAAATAACGTATTCAGGAAACTTTTGGTTTCGGAACTCTCTATGAACGACAAACTATTTCAGTAGCTTCCTGAGAACATGAAGTTCTTGCATTGTATTCTGATTCAGAACTGAAATTTTATCCTGTCTCTCGTTCGATTCTTCTACGACGGATAGATCGTGATTTGGAGTTTTACCATCTTCAGGTTCATTTCTTTGTTTATCTGGAAGAAATAATCGTTTTCCTTAGGAGATTACTGTCTTTCCCGAATTCCTTGAATATGGGAATTTTGTCCAAGAATAGCAACATTACGATCTTGATTTTCGATGGATCCATTAATCTATATCCTTTTATATCTCCACACAACCCTGAAAGATGAAGTTTTGCTCTTCGTGTCAGATTTTTTGCGTTTTTCATCTGGAGTATGGCCATAAGCATCACATCCAGAAACAAGTGATTGAGATCAACCTTCTCTCCAGACCAAATCTCTGGCGTAGCATTTCAGATTGCTTTATGTGTTGGAAAGTTTTTAATGTACACAACTGTGTTCTCTGATTCTACCTACATCCGAATATCACACATGGTATCGTGTAACAAGCATCTTGCAACAATTGTCCTATTAGTCTTATTAGCTACTTCATTCTTTTAAGAGGTATATGGAACTGTCAAATGATGACACTAGAGGTACCTCTCAAATTCTTTGTTTATGTATTCCGAGCCATTATCTGTTCGTATTCTTTGCTAGCGACTCGAAGTTTTCAGGGTAGGTGGCGCACCCCAATATGACGAACAAGTTCGTTAATGGGCATAATTCGGCCCTATGGTTCCGAGTAATAATTTTGTTTTCAACCAATACAAATCTGATCAAATTGAAACTTGGCAAATAGTTGTAGAATATAAACCTAAGCATTTTTGTGAAATTTTGTGAGAATCGTTTCACCACAAAATTAAAAAAAAATTATTAAAATATATTTTTTGTCACGATAACCTAAGAACATAAAGTGATAGCATAGCGACTTTTCAGGTTGGGTTGTGCATGTGAAAGCGACATTTGAGTTTATTTATGAGCATAATCAGCCAAACAGTTTTGGAGTTATACCCATCTGAAATTTTGTTGTTATTTCCTCAATAACTTGAAAAATACAAAATCGATTACATTTAAACATAGTCATTAGTTGTATAATGCAAAAGCGAAAATTCTTGCGAAATTTGGTGAGGATCGTATTACAAGAAAATTAAAAAAAAAACATTGAAAATTAGTGAAAAATTTCAATCTATCAGTAACCATTCGTCCGACATGGCTGAAATTTTGCGAGATCCCTTAGAACCTTACTCTACTGCAAAGTTTCAAGTTTGAACACGATCGGTTATATATCGCTGGAGATTCGAGCAGCCGGGTGTGAGTTCAGTAGATGGATGGGTGACCGTTGCCTTGATAGCTTTCGAACGAAAGGAGATAGGGACTTGTTATTTTTAGGGTATGTTGCGTATCCGAACGAGACAGTTAAGTTCGTTACGGGCATAATCCAATGGTTCAGGAGTTATACTCAGCGGGAATATTATTTCCTCGATAACTCAAAAAATATAAACTCGATCGAATTGAAGCTTGGTAACTAGTTGTAGAATATCGATATAAAGACATGTTTAAAACATTGTAAGAACCGTACACCTAGAAAATTTAAAAAAAAATTACGAAAATAAAAATTGGCTTCACTGCCGTGAAGTCTGGAACTTTTGCGCGCATTTTTTATTTTCCATTCTCCTGTATTAGACACTCTTAATCGAATTCACCATGGTGAATTCTATTGTCCGTTCTCCTGTATTGGACACTCTTAATCGAATGAAGAGTGTCCAATACCGGAGCACGGACAATAGAATTCACCATGGTAAATTCGATTAAGAGTGTCCAATACAGGAGAATGGACAATAGAACACACGCGTAAAAGCTCCTGACTTCACGTCAGTTCTTGGTTTTAGAGAGTTGGATGGATAAAATTCATGTATTTAAATATTCTTTTATGTCATGTCACAATGTGATTCTATTAATTTGATTATAATATGTAGAATATTATTCGTTATGGTTCCTTATTGAAGTCGGTGTTAAAAAAAATTATAATTTATCTAGGCATCTATACATTTAAAAAAAATGTAGACCTCCCGTGTGTTTGTCGGTTTCGGTATTATGCCATTATGAAACCAAAAGAACCTAAAATATATTCTCCTATGTATATAACAAAAATCAATACGCTGTCTGAACTGAAAATGAGGGACAAAGGGGAAGACTAGGGCTTGCCAAACTAATGCATAATTGTAATTTGAATTCGACTACAAACGGAAAATTCTGGACGAAGTAGAAATTTTTTAACATCTGAAGGATAGTCAATACAAGACACTGATGCGATGCTGGTTAACAATGAGAAAGACATAAACCATTGGAATCAAAACAAAGAAGAAATCCTAACTAGTCAACCCCGTTTGAAATTGAGTATAAAAATTTTCCTGTAGATTTGCGTTCGGACAGACAATCGTTCGAAGATGAATTATGTCCCCACATTTGTCAGCACGTTGTCATTTCTTATCTATTTCAACGTTTAGTTCCGGCTATTTTGTTTGTAATTTTATCATATAATTTTCTGTTTCATGTTTTCTTTCAGATTGGGAAAGCGAACGCGTCATATGCATTATATTAACCCCGGGACTTTTTGACTTGATGAAGTTTCTACTACCATGTGAAGTTGAAACCGAGAACGGAATCGTAAGATTTATCATACAAATTTGCATAACCATCAAACTGAATTCCTAGTTCCTAGATCGATTATATTTCTCATCCCCCTCTTGTTTCCCTTCCCGAGTGTTGAATTTAGCTTTGTGAAATACCTTATCGGATTTTAATGATTTTAAGATTGTTGTTTTTCAAAGCCTTTGTGATTTTGGACAGAATGTATGATTTTCCTTCGATGATTTCTTTGTGAGGTTATCAGATTTGTGATTGTGCGAGCATCGATAGTTGCATTATGTAATTTTGAATAGTGTGATTAATTTTACAGTGTTATTTACAATGCTCAGTGCGTGATAAGATAATTAAAATCGATTTTATCAAATCTCATTAATCCGCCCACTTTAATATTTGACAACAGATGAAGAATTTAAAAATTTCGCCAAGTCTTGGGACATTGAACATATCAATAGCTGTCCCCATTATTTTCGTTGACGTCAGTTGACAAACAGAATTCTCGGATCTAGAGAGATGAAAATCCACATACTTTTCACGACCTTCCAGTACATCCTCAAAAAGTGTTAGTTTGGAGTAGCATGTGTTCTGGTGGAATGATCAGAATGTACTTTTTTCTTTCAAAATTATGTGGGAGCCATGCGGCAATCGTTTCTGGATCATGCGTTCATACTTTTGAGTTCATGAATGTGACACAATGGACTTCGGGTCCAAGTTGTGGTTTCAGCCGGATAGCCATCTCTCGTTGAAGACCAGAACTAGCTGCCAAGAAACTTGTATTGTAACTTATTTGGATCAGTTTATCTGTGGGTTTTTGAAAAGTATGAAACTTGCAAATTGGAAGATCCCAAGCTCCAAATTCGTGAAATCCAGCAGCACTGCGCAATTTCGTCAAAAGAGTACTAGATACATAACCGCTCTTCTACATTGAGTACAGGGCACAGAAACACAGACACTAGATTTTAGTTAAGTAGCGAAATGTTCTTTTTTCCGGATGAAACCAGATTTTGTTCAGTTGAAAGTCGCCGACAAAGAGATTGGGGAAAGTCATGGCGACAAGAAGTCGTTCCGTACCCAGAAAGCTCAGTACTTGTATGGGAGGCATAACCCACGATCGTCATACGCAGCTTATTCCCATCATTCCAGGCAATATGGCAGGTGATAGTAGAATGACAGAAATGTTCGAAACATTATCCAACCCATTCCTTATCCGCTCCTAAAATAAATTGAAGACTTTTTCATTTTCATGGATGACATTGCTAAGGCATCATCGTAGTAAAAAGTTTTGAAATGGCCTGGAGGTTGCGTAATTCAAAGATTCCGGTGCCAGGAATTTTACCAGACATGGTCCCATTGAGCACATGAGGGATTTCATTGGACGGCCCCACACAAGCAAGTTAATACCTTACTATAGAACAGGGGAAGATATATCAAATATTAATTGATTTTGTTCAAGATCTTAATATGTGGTGACCATTCTATTCTGGACTATTTTTCAATTGTACTTATTTATTGTTTCTTTATTGTTTCTCTAAAATTAAAGTCCGCACATTTGTATTTGACATATATATCCGAATGTGTATATAACCACTTATAATATTATTTTCTTAATATTAGGAAGAATACGCATCCAACCAAGTTTCTCTTTTTTAGAATTATTCAAATTACTGAACATAAGGTAGTGCCTAGCTAGAATGCAGTCAACTTCCTAAAGGCAGCTCCTCAAAATTGACATCCGAGTTTCACTTACATCCTATCAAGTATATTTCCCTTAACTCATTGATGTCAGCCATATGACGATTATTTACTTGATACGATAGGAATATAATTCATTCGAAATGCCGATGCCGATGCTCTTTGCCAGATTACGCGACCTGGCTGCCAGCATTCGAGAACTATTCGACTTATCAGCTACTGTCATAAATCGTCTGCTCACGTTTCAACTTGAGTTTCTCAAACAGAGTTATCTGGCCGGATTGAAATATTATCAATTTGCATGGTTGAAATCCATTTAAACTACCATGAAAATATGCTAACTGGTTTACACTAATTGCCAACAGCTAGGACTTAAACTGGTTCGTGGCAGTGTTTAGTTAGTATATTTTCATTAATATCACCAGAGATTTCATCATGGCACCGTATCCCACCGTTGCAACTTCGAGTAGTTTATGTTTCGATTTTATTAATTAATATAAATGCTTGCATCGCCAATCCTGAGACCTGCTTTCTGCTCTTCGAGTCACTGAAACAGACAAGTTTATTTATCTGCCTGATAATGAGTCATTGTTAATTAGGAGCCTCTATCAGATGGAATGCCAACGTTCCTACAGTGAAGTTTTAATTGAAATTTGTGAGGAGAAGGTCATATAAATGACTTCGTAAGAAGATATGCTATCCTCTTGATCATCCGGATGCGATCTTCTTCTCTCCTATATAGCCTAACAGAAATAAGGAGACGGCGCATTGAATTATGCAAGAGTTTTTTGTCGATAGAACTTTTTAATTTTAAACAACAACTGTGACTGAAGCCAGTTATTAGTATCCACTAAATAACGGGGAGAAATATTCATCAATTAAACATCAACAACGAGCTAACCACGTCGCCACTCAAAGGAAAGTTTTCCTCTTTGGAAGTATGAATTAATTTATTTCATACTAATTAATTTTGATACCTATATTAAGAACTGACTCATAGAAGGCGATCGAACAGTCCAACACTGTTACATGCGACAAATAAATTATCAGATTTTTATTTTCAGCGTATTTCAAAGAATTTCAATTCAATGAAAGAAAGTCAAAAATTATATACCAATTTCATATGTTGGAAGAATCCGTAGTAATAATATCAAAATCTATGAAAGATGGTGATTGCATGAAGAAGAAACGTAGTAAATTTCACACAAATATTAACCTCCTGTTGAGTATATAGGTATCCTGCTAGATATAGGGCACTCCAATAATTTTCAGAAAATTAATGAAGCAATAGAGAATCGAAAAATAATATGATTTTACAGTATCTACCATATTCGCGAGATGCTCAGTAGAGAATACAGAGTGCACAACTTTTATTCACTCCCCATAGGAAGTCGATCGAGCTGAAATCGGTATTCAGTTGTAAAATGGTGGCTCGAAGTAACGTGACGAATTTCAGCTGAATCTGACGCATAGTTTCTGAAGTGTAACAATTTTCAAGATAGCTGAAAAAAATGAAAATTTAACCTTGAACCGACAAAATTACTGTTAATAATGTATCGGACAATCTTAATCGAATCTACATCGGTATAGACAGTTTTCTCAGCTTTTAAAATATATTAATACATTTCGTTCAACTGTCACATTCCGATGAGCAACCTATACCGTTAAACTTCCAAGTCGCTAACTCTTTCCGTTCGCAGGTTATTTTCAGATAGGCACATACAATTTTTTCATAATTTTTTCAAAATTTTCTACTGATACATCCATTGGTTAAAACATTTCACACACGTCTTTATGTCGGTATTTCACAACTAGATACCAAGTTTCAAATCGATTGGATCTGTAGTTATAGAGAAAATAATATTCCAGATGGTTATAATTCAGAATCCGTTGGCCGATTATACCCAACAACGATCTTAATTGTCCCATTCGGATGCCCAACCTACCCTGAAAATTGCAAGTCGCTATCTCTCTCCGTTCAAAAGTTATCGTACCAACTGTCACCCATACAGCTACTGAATTAACTATGGCTGTTCATATCTCCAACAATATGAATCCGATCGTGTTAAAATTTGTAACTTTTCTGTAAAGTTGCTCTTCCCAGTGATTTCGGACGGATAGTCTCTGAGATGTATAATTGCTTTCAATGATTTTCAATAATTTTCTAGAGATACGATTCTCACGAAATTTCTCAAGAATTTGCGCGTCGGCATTATACATTTGTTTGAATTGGATCACATTTGAATATTTAGAGTTATTGAGGAAATAACAACAGAATTTCAGATAGGTATAACTCTGAAGCTGATTGACTGATATGCGTATCGACAAACTCAAATGCCACATGCCGGATGTGCAACCTCCCCTAAAACTTGCGTATTGTTCACAAGTTATCGCGAGATAAATTATATTTTTTAATATTGTTTTATAATTTTATGGTACGATACTCAAGAATTTCACACACGCATTTATTTATTATTTGCTATTCTAAAACTAGTTACCGAGTTTCAATTAGATCGGAGTATTGGTTGAATACAAAATTTCTACTCCGAATTCGTTTGGCCGATTATGCCCATTAACGAACTTGTCCGGTGCATTTGGACGTGCCACCTACCCTGCAAATTTCAAGTCACTACCTTTTTCAATTCTCAAGTTATCATGGCAACGGCCAGACTGAATCTTATTTGACCTCGTATTCTTCATCAGTGAGTCGAACCTAATCGTTTGAGAGCTTTTTCGGCAAAAAATATGGACATGTATGGATATTGGGCAAAATGTCCAAATGTTCCAAATTGTTAAATCTTTTTTAAGCTCCTAGTGTTTCTTGTTTTCAATAAAATTTTGTACGATCCAAGAGGTCATTATTGGTCACCATAATACCAAAATTAAACTCAAGGCGATATTTGTTTTCGAAATTTCATGAAAGTAGTTCTTTTCCTGCCATCCTCACGAAGTTGCACAAGTGTTTGCGTCCGTCTTTTGCATCCGATCAATACAAAAATTCGCATGCATATAAAGGTCATGATTCTACAATTAGATGCTGAATTTGAGATAGATCGAGTGATTACCATCTGAAATATTCATAAAAAATGCTGTTACTTAAAATGGCCATAGCTCCGAGACCACTCGGTGGATTTTGCCTGTTAACGAACTTGACTGAGGTATTCATGCTCCAAACCTACCTTGCAAATTACAACTCATTTCGTTCGTTATCGTGCTTACGGCAGGCCGGACGTACAGAATTGAATTTTACCCTGGATTATTTGTCAGTTAAATCAACAAGTCCAGAGCGTTCCTGCCAATCGGGTCCTTCATAAATGGCTTCGTATAATGAATATACTTATGCATATATTTCACAAATCAAATAGACCCCAGAGGGTTCATTGATCTGCCGAGAAAGCAAGAGCAGAAGCGTTTCTGGCTTCTTGGCTTTCATCAGTACTCTGTAGCTTTCCCAACAAATTCAACTAAACTGACCCGGGTTAAGCCTCTCAGACCCGGCTTGGTCGATCATTTTAATCGCCCACGCCACCTATGACACGAAACACGGAAATCAGCCTCTCCCCACCAGTGAATATTTGAAGCGTGAAATCATATGCCACCATTCACTCGATGTATAATCGAGAACGAGTCCCGCAGAGCTCAGACAGTATCTTCCCAATGGCCATGAACGCTGTTTAGCGTTTTCAAAAATAATAATGAAAAATGGCGATACCGTTGTTAATAAATCAACAAGTCCAGAGCGTTCCTGCCAATCGGGTCCTTCATAAATGGCTTCGTATAATGAATATACTTATGCATATATTTCACTAATCGAATAGACCCCAGAGGGTTCATTGATCTGCCGAGAAAGCAAGAGCAGACGCGTTTCTGGCTTCTTGGCCTTCATCAGTACTCAGCAGTACTCAGTATCAGCTTTCCCAACAAATTCAACTAAACTGACCCGGGTTAAGCCTCTCAGATCGGCTTGGTCGATCATTTTAATCGCCATATGCCACCATTCACTCGATGTTTAATCGAGAACGAGTCTCGCAGAGCTCAGACAGTATCTTCCCAATGGCCATGAACGCTGTTTAGCGTTTTCAAAACTAATAATGAAAAATGGCGATACCGTTGTTAATAAATCAACAAGTCCAGAGCGTTCCTGAGAGCTCTGAGAGGCTTAACCCGGGTCAGTTTAGTTGAATTTGTTGGGAAAGCTACAGAGTACTGATGAAGGCCAAGAAGCCAGAAACGCGTCTGCTCTTGCTTTCTCGGCAGATCAATGAACCCTCTGGGGTCTATTTGATTTGTGAAATATATGCATAACTATATTCATTATACGAAGCCATTTATGAAGGACCCGATTGGCAGGAACGCTCTGGACTTGTTGATTTATTAGCAACGGTATCGCCATTTTTCATTAATATTTTTGAAAACGCTAAACAGCGTTCATGGCCATTGGGAAGATACTGTCTGAGCTCTGCGGGACTCGTTCTCGATTAAACATCGAGTGAATGGTGGCATATGATTTCACGCTTCAAATATTCACTGGTGGGGAGAGGCTGATTTCCGTGTTTCGTCTCGTAGGTGGCGTGGGCGATTAAAATGATCGACCAAGCTGGCTCTGAGAGGCTTAACCCGCGTCAGTTTAGTTGAATTTGTTGGGAAAGCTACAGAGTACTGATGAAGGCCAAGAAGCCAGAAACGCGTCTGCTCTTGCTTTCTCAGCAGATCAATGAACCCTCTGGGGTCTATTTGATTTGTGAAATATATGCATAAGTATATTCATTATACGAAGCTATTTATGAAGGACCCGATTGGCAGGAACGCTCTGGACTTGTTGATTTATTAACAACGGTATCGCCATTTTTCATTATTATTATTATTATTTGTCAGTTAGTCGAGCCCAATCGTTTGATACCATTATCGACAAAAAATTCCAAAAATACAGACATCTGGGCACAGTCATAGGTAGGTAATATGTTCACTTGAATAGCGTGCCAATAACGATTGCAATTCAAAAATCTATATCTCCAAACTATATAAACGGATTGTTATGAAAATTGGAATTATCTTGCTGAATGTAAAAATCGTTATATTATTATATTATATATAAAGGATGAGTCTTTAAGTTTTACATTAAGTTTAACCATGGATTCCTCTCATCAAATGAAACACCATTTTCATTTACCATTTTTCCAGATTCGGCTCACAGTTATAAGCGTTTGAAGATGTTGCATTGTGCTAGTCCAACAGTGATCTGTCTTTAAATGTTGAACACAGGAACACTTACTCGATTTATTATCGGATTAATGCATAATGAGGGCTTTATCATCCTATGCTCGAAATTCAATGAAATTGTTTGAGAAAACTTATATACTCACTAATGTCTTATGAAATGGTTTTAAATAATAGTTATGCTGCATTTTTGAAAAGAACTTCCTGAATATTGAAACACTGACTGCAACTTGATTTTCTTTAAATATCCACTATAAGATTATCCACAATATCTTCTTTACCTATTTTCACATTATTTATTACATATTATAAATGACATGGACAACAGATAATATAAAAGTTTCATATTCACTATTGGGGATACAAGAGAAAAATTTATATATGAATACAGATCCTGGTAAGCCTATTCATCTATTTCCCAAAAGATAACTATCCTGTGAATCAAGTTGTTTGAATAAATTGTTAATAACTTATTCCGTTTTAATATGGTAATTATAACTAATCAATTTGGAAACAAGCGAGATTGAATGAATTTTCTTTAAGTGAAATCAGTCTATGCCTTTATTCGAGTGGACCTAATCTGTGATTATAGGGCAGGTTTGGATTGATAAAAGCAGGTAAATTTTTGTAATTTTTATCAACAAGAAACGCAAAAGATGAAACACAAGGGTGGTTGGTGTTATCTAGTATATTACTCAGTAATTTTTAGACAATCAATGAAGAATATCTTGAAAACATTACATTTTAGGAAAAATGATGAGGAATAATTTAATTCTCTAAAAGGATAGAGTATTTCAAAAATGACCCAACACAACCTTCATCTGCTTTCATTATTCTAATTTCTCATAGTTCAATGGTTTCGCGAGTGTATATCGAGGGAACCAGTAAAAGTAAGCAGAACCTGTTGGAGATTATGTGTCATAGTTATAGAAAACTTCATACCAAAATTCATTCAATTCTGAATAACCATGTCAAAGCTATAAAAGAAAAAGTGTTTTTCTTTAAAATTTCAACAGCCTGTATCTTTTTTCATGTGTAGAATCTGGAAAATGGTAAATGAAAAAAGTGTTTCATTTGATGAGATGAATCTATGGTTGAAATTAATGTACATGTACAACTTGAGTAGCTACCCTGTATACCTACAGTGCGCGTTAAAATTATGGAACAAATTCATTTTCCCAGAAGAAAAATATTTGGCAGCAAAATCCTGAAACAGGTCAATTTTTGTTTCACTTTTACCAAATTTTTCTTTTTTGACAAATATTTTTCAAAAATGAAAAATTTTTTCTCGAAAATTTCTGCATGCCTGTAAAGAAGATACAAAGACCTTGCCAAAAAAGTACCTTATGACCCACTTTCCCAGTTCAAAAAATTTAGAAGGTTGATGGGGATGGCACAGGGTGCAACAGAAATCCTTCAAAAATGTATAAAAATTTGGTAAAAGTCAAACAAAAATTCACTTGTTTCAGGATTTTGTTGCCAAATATTTTTCTTCTGAGAAATATATAATACATAATTTTGACGCGCACTGTATATACGGAGTCCGAGGCTACCACACCGACACTTCCTGTTGTTAAACGGTCCTCCGGTTCTCTGATGGAATTTATGGATGGTTTAAGCCAGGGGTGAGTTTCCTTCTTTTGCAAATATTTTAGAGACATTTTGAGATAGAGCAATGAACTTCGACGGTTTGAGTTTGCAGCTCGAGTACTTTGAAACCCAGGTGAAATAAGTTTTTGTAAACCCCCCTAAAACAAATGCTAGGAGGTGGTGATACTTTTTGAAATAAATGGTTTTTTCCACGGTAACGTACTAATAATAACTAAGATTCCAAAACTGCGATCTTTTACCTTTCATCTGTTGTATCGACGACACTTGGGGCTCAAGAAGTTACAAATATGTTAAGAAAAAGAATGTTATGAACACACAACTTTTTCGATAATGGGTTAGAGCAATACATACAGATCGGCGTTTTTCAACATCCCATTACCATATTGAAATTTTTTCTCTTGTGACTGTAGTTAGGGACCATAGTCTCCATATTTTCAAGATTTTAAGAAGTATACATGGTGTTCCATAAAAGGCTTGTCATCGCACAAATTTTCAATATGATACCCTGTATACTTTGTCATTTTTGAATTTTACGACAAATTTTAACGCAAGTTTGTCATAGAATTCATGACAATGACAAAGTATACAGAGTATCACATGGAAAGTTGGAAGTTGTGAGATGACTACTTTTTTTTTGGAACGCCATGTATACTTCTTAATATCTTGAAAATATGGAGACTATGGTCCCTAACGACACTCGCAAGAGAAAAAATTTCAATATTTGTTTTGTGGGGGTTACAAAAACTTATTTCACCAGGGTTTCGAAGTAATTGAGCTGCTTACTCAAACCGTCAAATTTCATTGCTCTATCTCAACTGGTCTCTAAAATATTTGCAAAATAAGGAAACTCACCCCTGGCTTAAACCATCCCTAACTTATATTAGAAGACCCGGAGGACAGTTTAAGAACAGGAAGTGTGACACTCTAATGGTACCCCATCACCTCCTTGCCCGTGTCGGTGTGGCGGCCTCGGACCCTGTATATTACAATTATTATATTCAGTTTTGGCAGTTCACAAGATACGAAGAACAAAAATCTGATGAAAATCTGGTTAATACGCTTCATATCGAGATGAATAGTAAGAATTGTTGAATACTGAGTGGGAAATGAAGACATTGCCTGTAGAATTTGGGCCGTACTTTTCAGCAAACTTCCAAATTTGAACACGATCGGATCTATTTTGTTGGAGATCCGAGCAGTCTTGGGTGAATTCAGTAGCTGGATGCATGACCATTGCCAACTTAATTTTCTAACGGAAAGAGAAAGCTTCTTGCCATTTTCAGGTTCAAGTTCGTTGTTGAGCATAATCAGCATAAACGGTTTTGGAATCATACACATCTTAAATTTTGTTGTCATTTCCTATGTAACTCAAAATTTATAAATTGAGAGAATCAGCTTTGGGCCACAATTTTACATTCGATCATTTTTTCAGCTCGATCAACTTTGTATGAAGCGTAAATAACAAGACAATGGAACATGATCGCAGAAGCTCCTGAATTTACGTCAGTGCGTTTTAAGAATTTTTATTAATTTGATTTACAATTAATATTAGTTGATCTCACTGAAATATTAGTAGACGACGTTACTTTGTCAGATTCAATAAACTGCATGTATATGCATATGCATATTTCAAACAATTTCGAGAATATACTTTTATGAGAGTTTCCAGTTTTTTTCGGATAATTGTATCATTATTTTAAGCTGAAGTAGCTTGAAAAGAGTTTCGTCAAGTATGGAATTATCCAATTACTCCAAATTGAATGCATTCATCCGCCACGTTTTATGGAGACAGTCTCTCCTTAGGGAATGGCAATGAGTGTAATGACAAACGCCACCGTTGGCCATAACGTGATGTGAGCAATATAAAAATGTACTCCCAGTAGGCCGTTTTCATATCAACGTGGTACCGCACCCCACCACGCCTAGGTGGCGTGACTGTATATACTTTACTTGTGTCGCCGGTAGTATCATGCAATTCGGATGTTTTCATCTGCATTATTGTGACATTTATTGATGCATATGATTAATCAAGCAATATCTAGTAGGTACACGCATGACTACTCCTCGATATTACCTACATGGGCCTACATTTGACTTTCTTTGTCAGTTTTTGCGCGTTTGTACGGATGTCTGTATTACCTTATCCGGAAAATGAATGAAATTAGGGCACTGGACCCACTGATCAATTTGTGTTAACATATATTTATTTGCGATCGTATAGTCGGCGCTTTATAAGCACTATGACTTCCATGATAACAACTCTTCGTGCCAACTAAATCACCTCCTGTATTATTTTTTTTAAATTGAACAAACATTTATTAGAAATACAGTTTTTTTTCTAGAATATAACAAATATTCATATCAACGACATGCTTGCCACGGTGGTGTAGTGGGAAAACATTTGCTACAGTGCGATAGATAGCAGGTTCGAGTCGTGTGAATGTCTTGAGATTTGAGCGAAGAGTCGGCGAATAATATTGAGAATTGTGGATGCCAATAAGCTCTCAAAAATGATAAGAAAAACTAGTTGGGAGAGCACTGAGGTCAGGAACTTTGGCATGCAAGTTTGAAATTAAAGTCAGAGCGGAAACCGATCCAGGTACTGAACTCGCCCAGGGCAGCTTGGCTTCCAGAAAAAAATCTTCATAATACTTCCAATAATATAAATATATATGGAGTTTAGTCTAGAACTCGGATGTAAAATAAGATTTTGAATGCTCTTGCAAAATTTCAGTGCTATCTCAACTGCTATTTGAGTCAGAATATACCACGAAAATTCGATTGAATCATTGAAATCTTGAATCTTCTATGACTGGTGCAGGTTATTATTTAATTCAACCTTACAACGCAGAACAGTTCTAGGAATTCAACTAATAATATATCATAATCCATTTACTGAATTCCGAAAATATTCTTTCCAATTCATTATAATACGTCCAATATACCGTATTTCGAGCTAGTATCTCGTTCAGATACCGATTCCAAATCAATTTTACAAATAAGACATTCATTCAGTGGAGAACCAAAAATCTACTTAAGCATCTGAAAATATCTGTTTTAATTTATCAAAATACGTCCGATATTTAATTATCTTTGTCCAACTAATAGTTTTAAATATTGATACTACTAGGCCATTGATCCATCTAGGCCAATTCTGCCAATGCCATTAATTCGCCTAGCTATTAATCTACATACACATTAGTCCGCCTAGTTTTACATAAACCTTACCATTAACAAGTAGATCAATTGTCTAAGGTGGTATAATACACAGTTATATACTACATAAGGAGCAGATCCTCCCAGATATTGAATCCATCTAACTAACTTAATCATAACTAATTTACTCCTTAAGGAATCAGTAGTTTGCATAGGTCTGTTGAATCGGTATTATCTACATAGCATGCGAATTCAGATATATTAATTCAATGATTGTTCTTAGCAGATGCTATATATCTATCTAACTGACAGAATACCATCAAATTGGAGACTGTGTAGATGGTCTGAGTGACCTATCACATAAAAAATATCTTGTCTAGAGTAAAACTCAGTATTAGTCGTCCCCTCAGTACTTTATTATTATTATTATTCGTTTTTCGCTCGAGAGAAAAAAGCCTTTTATAGACCCTGAGAGAATCCACTTCTCTCAGGAGTGTGAGACTCCAGTTGTTGATTGGTTACTCACTAAAAAACCTCTCGCACGTTCCTTGGAGTAGTTCTTCGTCCTGGTCTTACAGCGTCCCTTCACAAAAGAGATGAGCTGCAAGCGGCCTTCACCGTTGATGGGACCTGACGACTCCAGGTAATCCGAGCAACAACGCCTTCTGCATTCTATGCGCTAAATCCTCGGCCAGAGATTTGCATCAGGCCGAAATAATCTTCAATTCGGTCACGTAGTTCGCTTTCATTCCGCCTTGGCATCCTATGATTAGTACGTTAGTTAAATGGTGTGGCAACAAATTTGAACACAAATGTAGGCATACCTGCCTAGTCATTAAGATAAAACCTGGATGCGCCTTTTCAAACATATCCCCTGAATATGTGCATGTTTTCATAGGGAAAGAGTTATCTAATTTTAGCTAATAATGGGTGATTGTTAAGGGATATCATCCATGTAAAAACCCATATAATGACAATTTTGCACCCATTTTTGCCGAAAATGAACTCAAACGATTATCACTGATGTAGAAGTCGGGGTCAAATTTGAATCTGTCCAGAAAAGAGTTATCTAATTTTAGCTAATAACTAGCTGACCCAGCGAACTCTGTTCCGCCTTAGAGGCAATAGATAAGCAGATTTCAGATTTTATTATACACGTTTGTCATAAAATATAGATATTTTATATTCACCGTTTCTATACAATCCCTTTATGTCTCAATAATTGAACGTTAATTGGATGTAGTTAAGCATAAAGGACCCAACCCACAAATCGTTGTTTAGGAATTTCAATTTGAAGTATATGAGTAAATACACTATATTTTGATCTAATTTAATTGGTACAATATATCCAACCCTCAAGAGACGGTTCAACCATTCATTATTAGCCAAAGTATATATTGCATAGAAGTCATACAAATTACTTTAATGTTTTACACAAATAAAAATCCAAGTTAGCTCATATGTGACATAGCATTATAGCAAATATATTCAAATTGGGCAGGGATTTCATTAGGACGTTTGCTGCAAATTGTCAAAGAGTTGATTTTACAACCGATCATATATAATCATATATTTCTGCTTAACTGCATCCAATTAATCATATATCAATTTGCAACATTCGAAGATAATCGACGCCGCTTCTGCGGTCGCATAAGGTCCCTATTCAAATACATTATTGGAATCTTTCTGAGGTACCTATTAAGTTAATGTTTTGTTTGTGGTACAAATCACTTCAATCGCGTACAATTGTGCAATTAGAAAAAAAAACACCCTGTACAGTAATGATTTATTTTCAATGATGTATCCCTCTAAAGTTTATTTTTTAACACAAATGAATGAAATTGTACGATTGTGGCATGGAAAACAGCAAGTTGCAATTGACGTTAAAAGAAGAACACCCTGTATGGAGATTTCGGACGAATACATTATGAGAATCCATCCAAGGTACCTATTTAGTTAATGCTTTGTTTGTGACACAAATCACCTCAATCACGTACAATTGTGCCATGAGAAAAAGGACACCCTGTATAGTAATGCTTTATTTTCAATGGTGTATGCCTCGAAAGTTTATTTTTAAACACACATGACTAAAATTGTACGATTATGGCAGGAAAAACAGCAAGTTTTAATTGACGTTAAAAGAAAAACACCCTGTATAACACAAAAAAGTATCCTTTGTCCGTCTCCTGGCTCTAAGCTACCTCCCCACCAATTTTGAGCCAAATCGGTATAGCCGTTCTTGAGTTATAAGTGGTGTAACTAACACGACTTTCTTTTATAAATAGATGGGTGATTGTTAAGGGATATCATCCATGTAAAAACCCATATAATGACAATTTTGCACCCATTTTTGCCGAAAATGGACTCAAGCGATTATCACTGATGTAGAAGTCGAGGTCAAATTTGAATCTGTCCAGCCAGTCGGTCAGCTGGTTGGCTGTTGTCAATACAACTTTCGAACGGTAAAAGATAGTGCTGTGACTAAGCTGGCGTAAGGGTGCACTAACAAAGTCGACACTGAACTCAACTGACTCTTCTAGTCGCACCTAGGAGTATCGGATGGATTTCCTTTGGAGAAGACCTAGGAGGGTCAGTATAATCATAATCATGTCATTAGCAAGTGAGCCAATGCAGATTGACTTCACTACTAAAAAAGTAAAAACGCTAAAAAAGCATTGACGTGGGGTCAATCTGCTTTGGCGTGCTTGCTAATGACATGATA
Source organism: Halyzia sedecimguttata (assembly GCA_937662695.2). Classification (NCBI taxonomy): domain Eukaryota; kingdom Metazoa; phylum Arthropoda; class Insecta; order Coleoptera; family Coccinellidae; genus Halyzia; species Halyzia sedecimguttata. The sequence continues at coordinate 51,675,306 of OW569411.2, read as the reverse complement.
ATGATTATACTAACCCTCCTAGGTCTAACTCCTAGGAGCTTGACGAGAGTTGAAAATTTGTTCCGAAATAAATTGAAAAAGACGAAAAATTAGGGGGAGAGGCCCCCCAAAGCCTTAGGCTTGTTTCACATGCATACGGTTCCATTCGGTTCGTTTCGTTTTCGGTTTCAATTCGGTCGCTGGCGAAAAGTGTGAAACGGTGCTACGGTTTAGATTCGGTACCGAATAGAAACCGTACAGCACCGAATACTCCCTCGACACGAATAGGTTTCTATCAGGTTTGGATTCGTGTGTAGGGAATACAGATCAACCGGGGCGTTCACACAAATACGGTTTAGTTTCGGTTTTAACCATAAAGTAATAAATATTTACATATGTTTTCTTTCTCGTTCTGTGGTGTTAACCTCAAATCGAGCAGATATCTTTCAATATTTCCCGAATTGTTCAAATATAGAAATATAAACATGCATATTTTCGGGATATTGTTGCTATCTCAGTATTCATGAGAAAATGATGGTTTACCAAATGTGGATCGAATGATTTCTGCTGTAAATCTAAACCAGTGCTGTGGGAAAAAACTTCCGAAAAATATAAAGATCAATTGAAGACGTAGGATGCATTCAAAGATGTATGTGTTCAAATTTGAATGGCTTTGATGAATCTGACGTCGTGGAATTGTGAGCCCGTGTCGGAAGATAATATAAAAACTAATATGAACCGTGTATGTGTGAAAGGCCTTCATTCGTTTTCGGTTGAAACCGAAAACGAACCGAACCGAATGGAACCGTATGCATGTGAAACAAGCCTAATAGCCAAAATTGTAAATCAATTGTTTGATTAAAATTATACGTATTAATTTATTAAAAAATCGAATACTGAGCTTTCCGAATCATTTTCGTCGTCACAACAAAATTTGCTAATTGAATATATTGTTTTCGACAGCATTTTTTCTCATCTTCCCGAATATCTATGTTAATGAGAAAAATGTGAAACATATCCAGATTGATGCTTTCAACATCTGATCATCCAAACAAAGGCTTAGAAACGATCCTATCTTTTACATTTAAATTATTTTTTAGCACCTCATCTAGAATCATAGTTTTCATTGAATTCAGTCGACATTTTCAAGAATTACTAGGATTATTTTGGTTTTTGATGAAAAAGTTGAGATATTTTCATTTTCAGGTGGCTCGTAAAAAACAAATTGTTCCATCCGAATTGATTATTGATTTAAATATGTAGCATTTTTCTTTCTCTTCACGAAACTGACAATAACAATTTTTTTTTCACTTACAGAGTGATGTTTTGGTACCCGGATTTAGGAAATGAATGTTCTAGTACAGTTCCTGTTTCTATTTTTATTTTCGCTCTCGGATTTTTTTGAGCGTATCAAAGACGATATGCTTGCAAAATGTTATCAAAATCTATTCAACACTTTCGAACTTTATGGATTTCGAAGTTATTTGATTTTCAGGAAACACCCACATAAAATAACCTATTGGGTTACTAACTGTAGATAAATTCACAAATGTCGGAGGCCTAAGGGTAGTTTCAGGATAGAACAACCTGTTTTGTGAAAAGTTATTTAATGAGAGAAATGAGTGTTATAAATTGCTCGAACGGAAAATATCATTTATTTGCAACACTAATTAAAATGTGTGTTAAATAATTCCAAGACAATTAGGTTGTCGAAAATTAAAGCTTATTAACGATTCTACGTTTTTTTCCTATTCGCGAAAATAAAAATGTTGATGACTCCTGAAACATATGGAGTGCAGATTTTTAATCATATGATCTTCGAGTAGCGTCTTCAGTTGTGGCTGTCTATTCTCTCTGCCTACTCATCTTTGGTCTGTTGGCGTGATAAGTCTTCCTGCTAGATCTTGATTAATAGATATGCCAGTTTTACTGAGCATCTATAAGGCTCTCCGTCCTGCCTACATAGGAAAGATCCTTGGTTCCTAATTTAATGATGAGCTACAATTTTCTGAAGCAGGTCTTACTTCTCAATATCCTTATGGTTTGTTGATGGTGTTTGTATTCCAAACTTTGTAAACCTCAGCCTCCCTGCGTTCTTTTTCGAGGTATCGAATGATTATTCCCTCTTCTAGTTCGATGTTTTCTCCTATTTCTTCAGTTTTTCCTTTGCTCAGATTAAAAACAAGTCGTCCATCTACAGGAGATGTGAGATCAGATTTTCTCTTCTGCCTTTCGGCCCGGCCCTCATCTTATTCTGCTTGCCTTCAGCTCAGCTGTTAATGCTAGAAGTGTTGTGAGGAACAATTATGTGCTAATCAAGTTTCCTTGAAATATGTCTAATCTCTTCGGTTGTTATTTCAGCTATTCGGTCTGTTTGCAGATTCTGATCGCATAACATCTGGAATCTGTGAAGTGCTGGAGTCCTTGGATTTCGCAGGTCGCTTGTACATTTTTTTCCAGAAATGTTCAACTTCCTCAGGTAATAGTGGATTCTTTGCCTCTACTTGTTTGGGTCGAAATAACTTAGAAGGTTCTGCGACGAAGGTGTTCTTATCTTCTATACACTTTTACCTCTTGATCAGCTTCTTTCTTGCCGCCGCAAGTGATCTTATTTTATCGACAGCTTTCTGCTTCAATAGACTCATGTTCGGCAGGCTCATCGTACGTTGCAACGCACGTAGCTCACCCATCATGACCTCTATTTTCTTGCTCGGCTTCAGTTGTCCTTTCATAACATCTATGATACATTGGTACCAAGATGTTTGCTGCCTAACGGTTCCTATCTTCTTGTCTAGTTTAATCAATCTTGACTTATGTTTGTCCTCCTTTGTTGTTGTTCTTCCTGGTGGGCACAGAAATGAAGTAGCTGCTCTCACTGCAGCTACGACATCTTCTAGCGAACATTCCTCCTCTAGGTGATCGTCGATTATAAGATTCATCACGGCTAGGTCTTCAGCCAGTGGTTGCTTTCTGCCTTGTGGTTCTTATGTTAGGATTACCTACTGCTGCCTCAAATGCTACTGACTAGATCTGGAACATCTCTCACCTGTTCTTCGCCCGTTGCGTTATGCAAAATTTTCGGCTCGGAGAAGGGCAGCTCTCACCTGCTTCATGTCTGGTGCTGCGTCTCATTCATATTGCAATCCAAGCATTGGAGACTGGATGTTTGCGGCATCTCTCACTTGCCTCTCATCCTGTTCTCCCCTCGTTCGATTCGTCAAGTATTGCTTTTGGTTTGGAGCGTCTCTCACCTGTTCTGCAGCTTGTTCTTTTATCCTCTCTTACTTTTGAAGCTGCTGCAAAATTCCTCTCTTATCGAGATTCCCGGAGGTTTTGCTACGTCATGAAGTTGATATCTGGCTCATTTTCACACCACAGACCATACAGTCCATCCATATATCATCTTCTTTCTGGTCTGGATCTTCGGTAAAACAGACAGTTGTTCATGTTGCTCGGGTGTCTACCTACCTATAACCAGGTTTACCTAGGGTACCTCGGGTTCGCTAAGCCCGTACTCTGGAGCACATCCCAGGGTCCCTGAGAGGCTTGTTATTAATTTTGTCTACCTGGCGCCACTAGGAGTACGAGAAACAGCCAAAATCAAGCAATTTGGGACGCCCGTGCAATATATTGGTCGCGAAAGGAACGAGCGTTTTAAAGCAGCTGACATCATATGAGTGCTTATAATTTCTCGTTTTGTTCTATTATATTCAGGTGGGCGCCTACATCGGGCATTCTATGCATTTTCTTCAGTTATTGATTTTTTTCAGGATGGCCGATTTCGAGGATGTTCTGTAAAACGAATTTCCAGAAAACATTGTACTTAATACTCTAAAATTGTAATAAAAACAAACAAACCTGAAAATAACAATGTGAATAGTTCAAGTATTCGAAACTAACAACTGTTAATTTCCTTGTTCAAATCATAGTTCAGGTCATCCTTCTCCTAATGAGCAAATTACCGAGCAGAACGGACATAAAGAGATCCATTTTCAAATTGTCAGACCTATAATTCGACATCCTCAACTATCCCAAATCGGTTGGGTGTTTCTAATGTGTTACTTCCGGACTTTGTTCCTTCTGGGTCGATTCCTTCTTCGAATCATTCCAAACTTGGAGTTAATCGAATTTTGATTTCTGTTCGGTGTTCGGAAACTAACGAGCTGTTTTTTGAAAGATTGAATGAATAATAATCCATCAGTAATAATAGAATGATATACGCTCCAACAACGCATTGAAATTGTCCAAATTCACTACAAGGCAGGTGCTTTGGCGCTCTTGTTAAATTTTTGACAAACCATATATCCGAAAGTATGGGTTTCTCAGAGTTGGGAATGATATCAATAGATTCTTATGATAGAATTGCACCATAAAAGAAATTAAATTCAAATAATAGTTTATTTATCAAGATTGAATGAGCAATCTGGAATGATTTAACCTCGTGGAATGGGTTGTTGCAACTTACACTCGGTGCATATTTTCACAACTCGAAATACTCGAATAAAGGAAGTATCATCGAACTGTCTAGAGCAAGGCTGGCGACAATCATAGCAGATTGCCTATTTATTCCTGATATTTGAATAGGTATAGGTTCATTCGACTAACATATTCATTCTGTATTATGAACCAATAATTCAGCAACTTTTTGATAGAAACATTATGAAAATACGGTGTATAGGAACATGTCTCACTACAAGTAAAAGGTAATATTAAGCTCGGTGGTCAACGAACACTAATTTCTTTCGATGATTCCATTATGTTGTTCTTTCCTTTTGCCTTCATAAACTGCATCTTTGAAATGATCCTATTCTAAATCTTCTGAAACATTATCCCCAATATTTCTACATAAATTATTCAAGGTGCAACAAGTCAATATTATTTTTGGTATCAGAACTGTCTTGTATATATCACAAATTGAAGATGTGGAACCTTTTTTCCAACACAAAATATTTTCAAAGTACGAATTATATAAACAAACTAGAACAGAAATAAGTATGATGTCCCATAAGGTAGATAAGATGACATGAATGAACACACAGGAACACAGACAGATAGAATTTGCATTCTATGAAAACATAGAAGTACGATGTATTATTGATAAATGGAAACTGCATCTTAAAAAAAATTGAATTTGAAATTTGTACTGTAAAAACATTTTTTTTTTACTTCGAAACTATACGACCGATTGAGCCCAATAACGAACTTATCCGAGATATTTATCGACCAAACCTACCCTGAAAATTTCAACTATCTAGCTCATTCCGTTCGAGAGTTATCATGGTTACGGCCTGCCGGACAGATACAATTTGGACCACGGATTCTTGATCAGTGGGTGGAGTCAAAACGTTTAAGACCTTTTCAGCCAAAAATTCGAAAATTACAGACATTTGGCGAATTGATAAGCACTGAAGCAAGAATTGTTCTGTGGAACAAGAGCGCCAAAATGATGACCTTTCTGGTGAAATACATCGTAAAGTTTTCTCGGACGTCGTTAGGCACCTTCTCGGCCAGCTATTGTGGAACATGTGCGATGATTCAAGCTGTTGGGACAACTTATTGACGTGATGAATTGAACTCGTGGCATCATCAAAGAACACCGGCGAATATTGCTTCTGTATTTCACAGTGTAGAGGAGAACCCATATTTGTCCATTACACGCCATTCCTTGGAATTAGGCACTTCGCAAACGACTCTACCCCGGATTTTGCATAAAGACTTGTGCTCAAAAGATTATAATGTTCAGAACAGGAACAACAATGTCAAGTCTTTTCCGATTGGGGAATGCATGAAAATGAACCAGAATTTCACAGAAAAATCATTATTATGCAACCTTTTACCTTGGAGACCTAGTTCATAGGAAGAATTTTCACCTTTTAGTTTCAGAAAGCCCAAACATGATTATTTGAAGAGTCTTTTTATCCTCAACTTGTAACTGATTGAAGCGGTTATTGGGCAGGACGATCATTCGGACTTATTATTCAGAAAATAAAGCTGGAAAACTCTTTGGGTTAGTGGATTGCGCTATCAAATCATTATAAATGCATTTTCATGGCCAGATGTGGATGTGGGCGATGTTCACTTCCAACAAGACGACCCTTCGTACCAATTGGCCGGCGAGATCACACAATTCAACACCTTTGGACTTTTTCTTTTGGGGTTGAGTAATCAATGAGAAGGCAATATGCTATTCCTTGGGTTTATGCAAAATGATGTTGCGAACATTTTTAATGCGATTATTTCAGAAGGAAACTGGATTTCCAAATCATTTAATCAAAAAAACAATTATGTTGAGATCGTAGAGGGTCAAAAATTTTGATACTGATGAAGGAACATCTTTATATAGTTTTTGCTCAAACTGGAGGCAGTTTTCTATTCTACTGTCATATTCACCAACCTCAGTTCCACAGAAATAAAAAAATATATTTTCGTACCTAAAGGGGATCAATTTTTTATTTGCTGTGAATGCTGAATTATAGACTCAATGTTTTTATGGTTGAATATAGTAGTGATTATAATCTTACCATCATATATCATCTGTGTGTGAACAGTAAAATAATAACTACTTGGGGAAATTTTGATCGATATTTATGTTTCTTGAACAACGAATCAATCAAATCAAATCAAATCAAATTTAATTTCGAAAATTTGTACATTCAATTTACAACCTTGAAAATAAACAAACTCAAAACTCCCATGCCGTGGCAAAACACACCTAGGCATTGCTGCCTGTGCTGTGTCGTTCCGCCAACTGACGAGAGTTTCATAAAGTGTACGAGACATTTAACAAGACAACATAATAGTGCAGAAGAAAACTTCAAAGCAACCAAAAATACATTCTCAAACATATGAAGCGCAGACAGGCTGAGTTTAATATACATATCTGTAAATTAAATATACCTCGATAAATGAAACTGTGCCAATACTGTTATTTTATTTCCACATACCTGAATACATATCTTTTATAGATTACAATGGTACGGAACATTAATTTTGTAACAACATAAATTTTATTAAATTTCATCAAAGCGGTTCAATCTCACATTTCGATTTTTGTCAAATTATGAAACAAGGTTGACTCTAAAATTAGTCCATCCGCTACTGCATAGCTATTAACAAATTTCTCTGCTACCCAAGTCCAAATTAATATATCCCAACAAAAATTACTGCTCATCTTTCTGACAAAGGAAAGAGCATAGGTAATAAAATCATAATATTTTGCTTATTAAGGAGACATATTCATCCAATTTTATACCAAATGAATTCATTATCAATAATTGTTTCATCAGACAATCGGAATTTTCAACAATAATCACTTTTATACTTTCTGATTTGGAAAAATGAAATGATCACCTATCCATGTGTAATACAATTAAGGAATATTAGGTTTTAAACATAAAATCCTTCATCACTAGCTGACATTTGGTGTACCTACTCTGTAGTTGATAACTAACAAATAGTCAAAACTCTTCAAGCCACCTCTTGCGTCATGAGATATATAGGATTTCAAAATAAAATTATACATTTGATATGTATATTTTTTTTAATACTATCTTCTTAAAGGAACTACAATTTTTCGATTATTTAAATAACATCCTCATCATCATGTATTTATTCTGGTGAATTTTCACACGATTGTTCCACACATTGCGGAACACATCAAACCTGCTTTTCTACACTTGCATCAACGTTCACATCCCCTTTTACAATCACAGCTAATGAGATTCAGTAAATTATCAGGCGCAGAGGAAAGCTCTGTAGTGATTGGAACAAGTGACGGGATACGCTTTATCCAACCTCATTCACTCGGTGGAAGAAAGTGTCCCAACAATCTCTGCACTTGTAAGTATAATACACGATACGCTGTATACACGATACACTGTTGTTGTGTAGCATCTTTAGTAGGTGACAAAGATGAAAGCTGAAAATTGCCTGCAAGGTTTGCTTGGCAACTTTCTGGTTAAAGAAAAATACCTCAACTCATCTAAATCCATCTTGAGGTCAGATTTATTATATATTTACAAAACAAATGCGTCCCCAGCTTTAGCAATGTCGTTATTTTCAGCTCGAGGGTCATTAAATACGGAAACGGTTATCCGCAACACTGCATTTTTCAAGCATTGGAAGGTTTATTCTTTACCTATTCTGAAGAACGCTGATGTCGTATCACACCCTGACATACCTCAAATAAAAGGGAATAGCAGAAATCTGAAAAAATATATAACCTTTGAAAGATATCTCACTATTTGCACACACAACATGTATATTCCGAAATGTGGGTGAACTGTACCGAAATATAAAAACCTTCTAAGAAATTGGTGAGAGAACACAATTTCGGAACAAGCTTCTGAAATTTTTCTCACTATGCTCACATTTCGGAATACACATTATTTCAGGGTGTGATGCGACATCAGCGTTCTTCTGAAAAGCTAAAGTAAAAACCTTCCACTGCTTGAAAAATGCAGAGTTGTGGACAACCTTTTACATATTTAACGACCCTCGAGCAGAAAATAAAGATATTGCAAAAGCTGGGGAAGCATTTCTTTTGTACATATATATATTAAATCTGAACTCAAGATGGATTTAGATGAGCTCAGATACGTTTTATTTACCTAGATATTTGCCAAGCAAATCATAAGCGATCATTTTCAGCTTTCATCTTTGCCACCTACTGAAGATGCTACTCGACAACAGTCGTATCGTGTATACTTACAAGTGCAGCGATGGTTGGGAAACTGTCTTCCACCGTGCGAATGGGGTTGGATAAAGCGTGGCCCATCACTTGTTCCAATCACCACAGAGCTTTCCTCTGCTCCTGATAATTTACTGAATTTTATTAGCTGTAGTTGTAAAATTGGTTCAAGCACTGACGTGAAGTCAGAAGCTTTTGCGCGTATGTTCTGTTGTCCATTCTTCTGTATTGGACACCCTTAATCGAATTTACCATGGTAAATTATGTTGTCCATTCTCCTGTATTGGACACTCTTAATTCAAATTTACCATGGTAAATTCGAATTAAGTGTCCAATACAGGAGAATGGACGACATAATTAACCATGGTAAATTCGATTAAGGGTGTCCAATACAGAAGAATGGACAATAGAACATACGCGCAAAAGCTTCTGACTTCACGTCAGTGCTTGAACCAATTTTTTTTCGTGAATTTTTTTTAATTTTCTGGAGGCGCGGTTCTAAAAATTTTTTTTTCGTAATTTTTTTTCAAATTTCCTAGGAGTACGGTTCCTACAGGATTTGAAACACGCCTTTGTGTTGATTTTCTACTACTAGTTACCAAGCTTCAATTCAATCGAATATTAATTTTTTGAGTTATCAAGGAAACAATATTCCAGGTGGATATAACTCGGAAACCGTTAAACCGATTATGCCCAAAAACGAACTCAACTCTCCTTTCCGGATACGCAACCTACCCTGAAAATTGCAAGTCCCTATCTCCTTTGGTTCGAAAGTTATCGAGGCAACGGTCACCCATCTACTGAACTCACACAAGAATGCTCGAATCTCCAACAATATTCAACCGATCGTGTTAAAACTTGAAACTTGGCAGTAGAGTTAGGTAATGAACGCTCTTGCAAAATTTCAGCAATTTCAAACGTATATTTACTGATATATAGAATTTTTTTTTTTTATTTTCAATGATTTATTAAAAATTTTCTACAAATGCTATCCTCACCAAATTTCGCAAACATTTTCGCGTTGGCATTCCACAACTAAAAGCCATGTTTGAATTCAATCGGTTCAGTATTTTTCGAGTTAATGAGGAACAAAAAACCACCAAATTTCAGATGGCTATAACTCTGAAACCGTTTGGTCGATTATGCTCATAAACAAACTCAAATGTGGCATTCATATGCACAACATAACCTGAAATTTTCAAGCCGCTATCTCTTTCCGTTCTCAGGTTATCGTGACAAAAAAAATATTTTTTAATAATTTTTTTAAAATTTTCTAGTCTTACGATTCGCCCAAAATTTCACAAACGTGCTTAGGTTCATATTCTACAACTACTCACCAAGTTTCAATTCGATCGGATTTATATTGGTTGAAAACAAAATTATTACTCGGAAACCACTGGGCCGATTATGCCCATTAACGAATTTGTCCGTCGTATTGCGATGCGCCACCCACCCTGAAAATTTCAAGTCGCTAGCTTTTTTCGTTCTCAAATTATCTTGGCAACGGACGGCCGGACGGACAGAATCAAATTTGACCTCGAATTCTTCATCGGGGAGTCGAACTAAATCGTTTGAGACCAATTTCGTCAAAAAATTCGAAAGTTACAGACATTTGGGCAAAACTATAACGCGATGTTCCCCAGAACATACGCGCAAAAAGTGATGTAAACTTTGGTGCGAATGTAGAAAAGCAGTTTGGATATGTGTCGCATTGTTTTGCATTGTGTTGGCCAATCTTGTGAAAATTCAGCGGAATTAATGCATGATCATGAGGATGTGATTCAAATAATCGAAAAATATTATTGTTTTTCTTCCTCATAAATATTTACTGATCTATTTCACACTTTTTTTCACTATTTGAAGTTCATTTAAGAAGATATCATTCTGAAAAAATATATTTATGAAATTTTTTTTACAGCCTGTGTATTTTATGACGCAAGAGGCGGAGCTAGGAGAGCTTTGAGTAGTTGTTAAATATCAAATACAGAATTAGTATACCACATTTCAGCTAGTTATGAAGGATTTTATGTATTTGTTCAAGTTTAGTCTAATAGTCCTGGGATAAATATTAAATTTGAATCTTTTGCCATGTCACGTGATCTTTTTCTAACAGTCTCAGTTGCGCATTAAGAATACCCTATAATCCTTTCTCTCTTTAATGTTAGAGTCAGTGCTATGCATGGCTCGTTGACGCAAGGGTGCGTCTAGTTATTATTGGATCATTGGGTAAGATTTAAGCTAGAGCGCCGTCTGAAATAATAATAACACTCGTTCGTTATCTGTTGTACCTTCAAATAATACATAGTTGCATACATCTATGGGTATCGATTGGATATCGATTATTTTTAATTAAATTTTTCGAACTGATTCACGCTAATGATACCCCATGAAAAAGGTGAACAATATTTAGATTTAACACTTCTTGCATATGACGCTACATTTATTTCAGCTGAAGCCAGCGTCGGACCTTGAGCAAGAATCTTCATAATTACTTGTTATTGAATATTATTCTTGAATTTGTCACTTGACAGTCTTTGGAAAAAATAAAGTAACACAGTTTCACTATACATAGAAATTTCCAAAATACAATTCTTTCTTCAACAAATTTAGCCAAATATGGTCAATTCCAATCGAGGAACTTGCAAAATTGTTGTCACTGTTCTACAAAATACAAGTCTACAAGGTGATGTGAGATTAGATGTTCTCTTCTGCCTGGTGGCCCATCCTTGTACCCTATTCTGCTTGCCCTCAACTCAGTTTTCAATGGTAGAAGTGTTATGCAGGACAATAACTGGCTTAGCGTGTCTCCTTGAAATACGCCTCGCCTGTATCCCACCCATCCGTTATAAGTGTTCCAACCACAGAATATATCGTTAGGAGAAGTGAGAAGTAAAATTGGAAGTATATTTTTGACGTTATATAGTTCGCACCCGGCTCTTAGATTGAGCTTCGAGCATTATTCTACAGGATACAGGATCCTTATTTACCAATTTTACCATTATGTCAAATAAAGTAAATAAATAAATGTATGGTTATGATGGTTGTAAAATGTAAAAGCATAAACGAATACTTGTTTTAGGTGAGTATTATTCATATTTAATTAAGAATTCAATTAAAATTTATGTGAAATTGTTTTCAGTAATGCGACAACTATAAGGACCATCTAAGACTTACATGGGCAGGATAGATCGATCAAAGGAGAAAAGCTAAGTATACTCCCTACATATAAAATCTCATTAACAATATGCTTGTTGGGACACTAAAGTATTCTTGCAATTACCCTACTTGCAAGAATCAATACTATGCTGGATTGAGTGGAATGCACTTTTTCAAGTTTCCGACGAATGTAAGTGGCCAAACTTGGAAACAATTTTGTTTGATTCCAGAATCCACAAACTGTTTCATCTTGAGATTGTTTGAGATCACTGTGTTGAAAGTGATTTTTATAACACAAGTAAAGTAAAGCAAGGTTGTTAAAAGGAGCCTGCCCATCAATGCCTCCTGTAAATCATGCTTTCACTCTAGATCATTATTATTATGCACAGCACAACTTTTCCCCACAGGCATGTTCTGAAAGTCAAGAATATGTTCAGAATGATCATGTTAACATCTTAGGTCTTCATGATCATTCTTATGTTAATCAAGAAGAACACTTTCCTGGCTCCCTGGGGTCGCTTTTTACGCTTCCAATTCAACTCTATGTAGCTCTCACTTCTCCTAACGATATGTTCTGTGGTTCCAACCTTGGGATCGAACTTCGCGTAATCCAACCATGATATATGTAGGTCACGCTTGTAGTATCTCGTATCTTGGAAAATGCTCTTGACTATGAGGAGGTTGTCCTTGCACCCCTGCACGCCTTTCATCACTCCTCTTTGTTCGTGAATTTGATTCCACACTGGTCCAATTAAGAATCCGATGTTGAAGAAAACTTGTGAGAATGTTATACTGTGTGTTGAGACACGTATTTGGGCGACAGTTTTTTGGCTGTCCTAGATCACCTGATTTCGGTATCAGCACAGTTCTGCTCTCTATTAGCCATGAAGGAATTGGATCACGGTCTACTACTATCTCACTGAATAATCTAGCTAGGTGATGGTGGGTAGCTGGAAAGTTCTTCCACCGGTAGTTGTGAACGCCATCCAGTGCAGGTGCCTTGAAATCCTGCTTGTTCTTCAAGGCATTTCTAATCTCTTCGGTTGTTACGTCAGTCAGCTCTTGGGTCTGTTGCAGATTTTGGTCACATAATATCTGGAATCTGGGAAGTGCTGGAGTATCCCTGGTTTCCGCTGGTCACTCGAGACAATTTTTTCTAGAAATGTTCGACTTCATTTGGTGGGTTTTTTGCCTCCATTTGGGTCGAAATAACTTTGATGGTTCTGTGTTGAAGGTGTTGTTATCTTCTATCCACTTTTGCCTCTTGATCAGCTTCTTCCTTGACGCCGCATGTGATCTTATTTTATCGACAGCTCTCTGCTTGAATATATTTATGGTAGGCAGGCTCATCGTACCATGCAACGCACGCAGCTCGCCCATCATGACCCCTATTTTGTTTGCTCAGCTTCAGTTGTCCTTTCATAACATCTATGATACATTGGTACCCAGAAGCATGCTGCCTTACGGTTCTCATCTTCTTGTCTAGCTTATTCAATCTTGACCATTCTTCTTGGTTGTTGTTCTTCCTGTTGGGCACAGAAGTGAAGCAGCAGCTCTGACTGCATCTACGATATCTTCTAGCAAACAGTCCTCCTTTAGGTTATCATCGATTATAATATTCATCGCGGCTAGATCTTAAGCCGGGAGTCTCGATTTCAGCCTTGTATTCCTTAAGTTAGGATTCCCTACTACAGCCTCAAATGGTTCCCTTCTATCTATTCTAGCTCTGGAACATCTCTCACCTTCTCGATGTCCAGTGCTGCTACTTCTTCAAATCGACATCCAGGCCTAAGAGGTTGGATGTTTGTGACATCTATCACTCGCCTCTCATCATGTTCTTCCCTCCATTAATTCGTCAAGCGTTGCTGTTGGTTTTGAGCATCTCTCACCTGCTCTTCAGATTGTTCTTCTATCCACTCTGGCTCATGATGCTGCTTCAAGGTTCCTCTCTTCTTGAGATGTCCCACCTGGTCTCGTAGGTTTTGCCGCTTCATGAAGTTTAGATCTGGCAGATTCTCACACGGCAGACCATGCAGTCTACCCATATATCCTCTTCTTTCTGGTCTCGATATTTGGTATAACACAGGCAGTTGGTCGTGTTTCTCGGGTGTCCACTTGTGCCGTGCCCTTTGTGTGGCCTTGTTCCTGTTGCCGGGTCCCACTACGGGTTGCTATCGAGAGTGCTGAGTCCCTACGCGACCGACAACATGTTCTCTCTCCTACTCGATAACCTCGTGGGAAGCTGTAATTTCTTTTATGAGAGGCACTCAGCATCCTCAGCATCCTGCCGTTGGTGGTCCGCATGCTGTCACGTCCAGCACCAACCCCAGACGTGCACTGGTGATCCTCAGGCGGCAGCTGTTTTCCGAGGCTCCGTAGATTGCAATTCATCATCTGTTGAGGCTGACCGGTTTCCGCGGGTTTCTCACACCCGTATGCTACTAAGTAGTGCCCCCGTGCTGTTTCGAATTTTATACCTACTGCCAGGTTTAGCTCAGGTACCTCGGGTTTGTTATGCCCGTACTCTGAAACACATCCCAGAGCCCCTGAGGGGTATTATTATTTATTATTATTATTATTTAGATCAGCAATCAATATTTTCTACCGTGTACCTATACACTAGATTTCTCAGCATAAATAGCTTGTCCCATACCAGACAAAGTTGATAAGCCTAGCCCAGCACAAGCTAAAGAGGTCCATCTCATAGAATATTTTGAAGAATACATAATAGTCTATGTTTCTTTGGATCCTCCAGGAGAAATAGAATCGATTGTGAATCGATATAAGAAGAAAAGACGCTGCTGCAGAAGAAATAACATTGCATAGAATAAGAGAAAATCCCCCGCATCCTTTAGAAGCGTGGCTGCTGCTGAAATATGTATATCAGTTTTGAGAAGTCTGCATAAGAAACGGATTTAACCTTCGAAGCGTAAAAGCATTGAATACGGAAGATTATTGTCAACGATTTTTCTTTTGGTCTCTGAACAATATGACAAAAAGTTCTAGCTAATGTGTTTTATTCTTTATCGTATCATTGAAGATTAAGACATTTTTATGTGAAATCTTCAGGCTCCTCCATTTCCAATTAAAAGAGCCACTTTCATAATTGAAAACTCCTCGTCTGGAGCAGAACATTCGAATTTGTTGACTTGTTCTCTCGTAAATATTATTAATTTTTTCGCTATATATCCAACGTTTTTATTCTTGATGAAACGTATTATGGCGCCTTATTTGTCGATTTCCACTCTTTAACTGAGTTCTGAATTCGCTCGTAACATGTAATATTTCGGCCACAAGGATGAAGCAGAATATTCCTCAGAGAGTTTTGCGAAATTCGCCAGCAACACCGTTCTTCTGCACCTTGAACATGCACTTTGTTTCGCCAGTCACAAAACTGCCGATATTGTTTTTCATAATGGATGTTAGATTTGTCTGGAAGTAAGTTCAACCTTATAGTGTTGGCTACAGCTAATATAGCGTCAGGAATATTAAAATCTTGCATGATTTTAATGACGTTTTGAAATTCCAAAACGAAATGATATAAAACCTTGTTGCTTTTATTTTCGCATCGCCGTTGTCAATGATACGATAATGCTTTGAATGTAACTCGATTATTAGCGATTTAACACCGCTTCGGACATTGCGAGTGACTCGGCTGTCGACTCGTAACCTAGCAATGTCCTCGACTATTACAAATCGCATAATAATCTCGCTATATTAACAACCATTTTACTGACGAAGTATGAATTAACCACCACGATATTACAAATCTTCACAATATTCATCAGTGGGCATCTGCAATTTTACAGACCAGGCATCAAGAAAGATTTTCGGTATGGATAGGAACACATGGGGATCGGATTTTTGGTCCTGTAGTTCTCAGGTATTTTTTTCAATGAAATTCTCCCAATGTATAGTATTTTTATAATCTACTTTTTAGACAGACCCATTGGCAATGAGAATCTGCAGAATTTAACGGTTGATTTATTTACCTATTCTTATAGAAAACAATGCCTTTATATAAGCGCATAAATTACTCATTTTTCATGAACCAGCTCATTTTCTACTTAATGTCCGACAGTACTTCAATGATACTTCTGAGGAAGAGGAGGTCAAGTGTCTTGACCACCATGGCCGAATAGGATGCCAAAAGATTCAGAATACTTAACAAGTAATTACTTGTTAGGAATTTAGTATGAATTTAGGATGTAGTCTGATGAAGTTGCTGTGTCGACGAAACGCTTCAAAATATTATATAAATTATTCTAAATCGTATATAATTTTTCATTGAGTTAATATTTATTCACATCAAGTAAAAGCCGCAAGCATTCTATTTTAGATTCAGAATAATGTTGGTAAATTTGAGGTGAAGGGTAACTGTTAGTTTCGAAATCAATGGTGGTCAATAAGAACAACTTAGAATTTTTTTTCCTGATACGCCTCAATTTTTCAATATATAGGGTGAGTCTTTAAGTTGTACGTTAATTTTAACCGTGGATTCCTCTGATCAAATGGAACAACTTTTTCATTTACCATTTTTCTAGATTCGGCCCAGGTAAGAAGTCTTTTAAAGATTTTACAATGTGCAAAGCACCCCTGAACTGTTTTTAAGTGTTGAACACAGAAACACTTACTGGATTCAATATCGCATAATTAAATTAAAGTTTTATCATATGATGCTCGAAACTCAACGAAATTGTCTGAGAAATCATAGCTACTCACTGAAGTCTTATGAAATGGTTTTAATTAATCTTTAGCCTGCATTATTGATACAAGCTCTTCCTTAGTATTAAAACACTGTCTCCAACTTGATTTTCATTGTATATCCACAATTAAATTTTCCCGAATATCTTCTTCGACTATTTTCACATTCCTTACATATTTTAATTCACATCATAAAAATTAATATAATATCAACATTATAACCTCTACTCTATTGAATCGAGAAAAACAATCTGTGTTCTCTAAAAGTATTATATGCAAGTGACGACCTCGTATAGACACAGTGTAACGATATTTTATTATACTGTGACAGAAGCAGGCACAGAAATGTATTAATCTAACCTGCTCTATGGTATAACCTTAGAATATTATGCCAGTGGTTCTTAATGTTTATTTTTTGGTTACATAATTCCGATCCAGATTAAGAATTTCTCGTCGAGAATAATTGAGATTAATAGGTAGAATGATATTTATAGTTGATATTTCCCTTATGCATACTAATATACTACAAACTTATAAGATTCAACTATGTTGTTCGAATAAAATGATTATTGAAAGTGACGTGAGTTATATCTGTAGAAAATTAAGTTGATGAAATTATTTTCCATACATTAGAGAAATCCTTAGAATGATTGTGCAGAATCGAAGCAGTATTAAAATACCTACATGTTTAGATGACATGGATAACACATAATTTATAAGTTTCATGTTCACTATCGGGGATACATAGGTGAATACAGATCATAGTTAGCCTATTCATCTGTTCCGCAAAAGATAACTACCCCACAAAATATTTGAATAAGTTGTTATCAACTTATCCCGTCTTAAGATGGTAATTATAACCAATCAATTTGGAAGCAAGCGAGATTGAATTGAATTTTTATAAGTGTCAACTTTGTAATCAATACTCTGTCTATGGCTTTATTCGAGCAAATCATCTGTGATTGTTTTCCAGGTTCGGATTGATAAAAGCAGGTAAATTCCTATTATTTTTTTTCATATTTTATTACAATCAATGAAGAATGCCCTGAAAACGCTCTCTCTCTCAGTCCAACCCTTCGTAAGGGTATGGTGGCATTATGACGTGACTGATGCAACTCTCTGCACCATCTCTCTCCAAGAGCTCCTATCCTCCGCGTGATGGGTCGCCTGGTGCAGGCTCTCTCCTGTTAGGCTTTTAAGTTGGTCTACCCACCGCATCGGTGATCGCCCTCTTGGTCTTCGGCCGTCTACTTTTCCTTGAATGATTAGTTTTTCCATCGCTTCTGGTTTCCTGGCGACGTGCCCAAAGTATTTTAAATACTGCTGACTGATACGTGCCGACCATCTAGTTTTGATGTTAAGTTGCTTAAGGATCGAGTCGTTGGTGCGATGTGCAGTCCATGGTATTCGAAGTAGCCGTCTGTAGCACCACATTTCCAGTGCATCGATTCTGTGGCGGTCTGCTAATTTCATTGTCCATGTCTCAGCAGCATAAGTTGCGATAGGAAACACTAGCGACTGTAGAAGTCGCAGTTTAGTCCTAACAGTGATAGCTGTATCTCTCCAAACGCGCGTGAGCTTCACCATTGCGCCTCTCGCCATAGCAATTCTCCTACGGATTTCTGGCTCACATTCTCCTGTATTTGTCACCATGGATCCCAAGTACTCAAACCGGTTGACTACCTCGAGTCCCGCGACATTCGTAATTTCAGGATTGTTGTTATTGAGTCGGTCTACGATCATCACTTTGGTCTTTGAAGCGTTAATTTCTAGTCCGTGTACTCTACTACGTATTTCCAGTGTTTGCATGATGTTCCCAAGTTCTTGCTCATCCCTCGCGACTATGAGCGTATCGTCGGCATATCTTAAATTATTGATTTTTCTACCACCAACTGCGATCCCACCATCCCAACTCTCTAAGACCTCTCTCATAATGTGTTCGCTATAGATATTAAATAGGAGCGGAGAAAGGATACATCCCTGCCTCACTCCAGCCGCAATTGAGAAGGTATCGGATTGAGTGTTGTTGACTCGTACCGTCGCTGAATTTGCTTTGTATAGTTGTTGGATCAAATATACAAGATGTGTAGGTGTTCCCATTTCGATGAGGATGTTCCATAGCTTTGACCATTTAACTTTGTCGAAAGCTTTCCTGTAGTCCACAAAACACATGAGCATTCTAACGTTGAACTCCCTGGTTTTCTCAATAATTTGTCGAACGTTCAGAATCTGTTCTCGGGTTCCTTTGCCTGGTACAAATCCAGTCTGATTGTCTGATATTTGAGGGAGGAGGAATGTTCTCAGCCTTTGATTTAAGATAGTGAGCATAACTTTACTGGCATGAGGGATCAGAGCTATGGTCCGGTAGTTCCCACACTCGAGAGGGGAGCCCTTTTTAAACAGTGGCATTATAACGGAATGACACCACTGTTCGGGCCATATTCCCGATTTCCAGATCCTTTGACACAGTGTGTACAGGATATCGATGCAAGCCTTGCCCATGTTTTTCAGGACCTCTGCCGTAATTCCATCAAACCCAGGTGCTTTTCGGTTTCGTAGTTTCTTGACTGCGTCTTCTACCTCTTCTCTTAGGATTTCTGGTTCTAGTTCGTGTTGCCTATGGGTGTTCGAAGCAGGCTCACAGTTATCGGCCAGTCCGATGTCGTCTGCAGCATACAATTTGACACAGTAGTCGCGCCACACTTTGGCAATGCCCTCGGCGTGTGTAATTACATTGCCTTCCTCGTCTTTGATAATTTGTGTTTTAGCCTTAAATTCTCTAGCCAGGTATTTTACCTTATCGAAAAGCTCTGCAGAGTGATTTCCAGTGGCATGTCTTTCAACTTCCTCGCATAACTTGTTAATGTGGTTGTTCTTGTCTCTTCTGCAAGCGTATTTGATGTCCTTGTTTATCTTCGATATCGCCTGTTGCTTCTCCGCTTGATCTCCCACAAAAAGCCGGATCTTGTGCCGTTGTAAAACCAGTGCCAATGTTTCATCCGTCATCCAATGCTGGCGTTTTTTTGCGTTTTTTGTTTCTAAATTTTCACCAATCACTTCAACTATCCAATCCTCCACTCTCCTCCATACCTCGGTGGGGTTCCCCTCGAGGCTTGGTAGGCCCTTTTCTTGAATAGCTTTTTGGAAGACGGCAGGTTCTGGAGCCAATAACCTTTTAGATTTCACTTTGCCCATTGGTTTACGGAGTTTGATCTTGAAGCAGCCCCAAAGTAACCGATGGTCGGATCCGCACTCAGCTCCTGGTTTAGTTTTCACATTGTGGAAGGAGGTTCTCCATCTTCTGTTAACAAGGATATAGTCTATTTGATTCTTGTGTTGACCACTCGGAGAAGTCCAGGTATATAGACGACGTGGGTGCTGTTGGAACATAGTGTTCATTATGGACATATTATTGTCAGTGGCGAACTGAAGTAACCTACTGCCTCGTTCATTACGAATCCCCAGCCCAAAACGGCCTACGGTATCACGTAAATGGTTGTCTGTTGTGGTCTTCCCGACTTTTGCGTTAAAATCTCCCATCAACATTATTATTCCTTTGGGTCTAACGGATGCCATCGTTTCTTCTAAGCAAGAATATAGATCTTCCACCTCTTGATCGTTTGCGTCGGTAGTTGGTAGGTATACTTGTATTAGGTGTAGCTTTTGCGGCTTAGTGTTTATGGTAAGCGTCAGCATTCTTTCACTAATTGGTCTGTAGGACTCGACATACTGGGCATATCGTTTGTTGACAAGAAAAGCTACGCCATTTCGTCCTGTAGCCTCAGCACCAGCAATGTAGATTGCATGCTGTTCTGTGTCGAAGTGGCCTGACCCTTTCCAATGTGTTTCCGACAAACCACAGATATCGATTTTTAGGCGTCTTATCTCTTGCTCGAGTATGTGGAGCTTTCCAGTATGAAGAAGTCCTCTCACGTTCCACGTTGCAACGGATATGCCTTTGCGGAGTTGTTCTGCATTTTTCTGAACAGTAGCATAATTTCCGTGTGAGGCCTGATCGCCCACCTCTCCACGGCCGGTAGCACACTTCACACCAGCAGGCCCGGACCCTGGCTGGCGCCGATCGCTACTCGGGTCGCCCGGCAAATCTAGTTGATCTCGTTGTCTCCTCCTTGAAAACGCTACGTTTTAGGAAAAATGATGACATTTTTGACGAGGGAATCCACATTGAAGAAATATATCCCCAAAAATATTTTTAAATTTCAGCAAATTTTGTAAACAATAGTTACAAATCATCACACTCACGGGGAGAAAGGTTTTTTTGCTGAGGTTTTTCCCTAAGCTCTTGTATCATATGTCGAATTGTATGGTACCCCGTTACACCAACATCTGCTAACACATATACAGCTCTCAGTCAAAAGAATATATATATATATATATATATAAGTGGGAAAGTTTAACGGGTAATTCCGCAAAAGAAGCACTTATTGATATTACTCCGCATGATCCATATTTATATATATACATATATATATATATATATATATATATATATATATATATATATATATATATATGTGTTCGGATAGGTTTCCGCGGCTAACAATGTTAGGAATAAGAAGGTTCCGAGTTGGACCGCGTCTGGAGTTTAATGTCGTTCGACGTTTCGGCTCCGATTTTGGAGCCATTATCTCCAATAAATAAAATAAATTAATAAATAAAAAAATAAATAAAATAAATAAAAACTATTTTTACTGCAAACAATAAAATTTCTAACTTTCTCCGTTCACCGAAAGATTCCATTCCCAATGAATCCCACGGTGTATATGAGATACCATGCTCCGAATGTCCAAGGTCATACATCGGTCAAACCAGCCGTATTATTCGTGAAGCCCTTGAAATTGAAAGACGTCCAGATTGCCTTAACAAACGCGACGATAGTCAAAGATTACCTCGTACGTGGAAACCCTTGATTTCTCGTCTCCCTCCTCCCATAGTCACCCCAACCGCTACCAGTACCCCCACCATCCCCACTCCTACCCCAACTTCGACAAGTACAAATACAGCATCTCGATCTTCCGTTAATCAGTCTTCTCGAAGTAGTAGAAATACAGTGATCTCCGAGAGTACTGGTGATGAAACCTGGGGAGTAGGCAGATTGAGACCCCGGCGTTAATTCACATTTTACATCTTGTTCTTGATAATGGCTCCAAAATCGGAGCCGAAACGTCGAACGACATTAAACTCCAGACGCGGTCCAACCCGGAACCTTCTTATTCCTAATATATATATATATATATATATATACAGGGTGAGTCTTTGACCACTGCATTAATTTTAACCAAAAATTCCTCTCATCAAAAGAAACACTTTTTCATTAACCATTTTTCCAGATTCGGCTCAGGTAAAAAGTTACAAGCGTTTAAAGATTTCACAATGTGCTAATACACTCCCGCATATAAATTATCTATGACATTGTTGGCGGAAGAGAATAAGGCATGGTAACGTGGTTTACAGCTTGATTCGGGATTCCAACGTTCAGGGACGGATCCATAAAAGTAGTGAAATTTCAGGAGTTTTCCGTTATAAAACATTCAATGAAGAATATCTCGAAAACGGTGCGTTTAAGGAAAAATGATGAAGAAAAATATAATGTTTTAAAACGATGGAATATTCTTGAAATGACTCAAGAAAAACTTTATATGCTTTCTTTATGCTAATTTCGTTTAGTTTTATGAATCCACGAGTCCATAACTAGAAAACCAGTAGAAGTAGAAAATAACTAATATTTGGAAAATATGTATCATAGTTATAGGAAACTTTACGCCAACATTCATTTTATTCGAAAAAAGGATATCAAAGCTACAAAATAAAAACTGATTTTTTTTCAAAATTTCAACAGCCTGTATCTTTTTACCTGAGCTGAATTTGGAAAAATGTTAAATGAAAAAAGTGTTTCATTTGATGAGAAGAATCTTTGGTTAAAATTAATGCAGTGGTCAAAGACTCACCCTGTATATATGTTTTTTAAAAGGAGTGAGTATTTAAAAATTGGTTCAAGCACTGACGTGAAGTCAGGAGCTTTTGCGCGTATGTTCTATTGTCCATACTCCTGTAATGAACACTCTTCTTAATCGAATTTACCATGATGATTTTTATTGTCTATTCTCCTGTATTGGACACTCTTCTTAATCGAATTCACCATGATGAATTCTATTGTCCATTCTCCTGTATTGGAGACTCTTCTTAATCGAATTTGCCATGATGAATTCTATTGTCCAGAATTGTCCAGAATGTTCAAGCACTGACTTCACGTCAGTGCTTGAACCAATTTTTTTTTCGATTAAGAGGGTCCAATCAGGAGAACGGACAATAGAATTCATCATGGTAAATTCGATTAAGAAGACCAAAAGCTCCTGATTCACGTCAGTGCTTGAACCAATTTTTTTTTTCGATTAAGAGTGTCCAATACAGGAGAATAGACAATAGAATTCACCATGGTAAGTTCGATTAAAAGTGTCCAATACAGGAGAATGGACAACAGAACATACGCGCAAAAGCTCCTGACTTCACGTCAGTGCTTGAACCAATTTTTTTTTTATTTATAATATCATTTAAATTAATATTGTTGGACGTTACTTTGAAAGTTCTAAGCTATTAGAAGTATACCTACCTATTTTATTCTGTAAAGTCTATAATTCAAGAAACATTGTTGAATTGAAATATATTGTTTTATTATTTATAATATCATTTAAATTAATATTGTTAGACTTTACTTTGAAAGTTCTAAGCTATACTGACTACAGCAAAAATATTATAAAGAAAATAAGCAATTGGATAGTCAAACTATCATTTTAATAAAATGATGCATTTTTATTGTTCAAATAAAGATATTTTGTTAACTTACAAGAATTTCTTCATTCAATGGTATTTCAAAGAACTAATTACAGTTTTGAATATTTAATAAAAAAACCTTTTTAATTCTTCATAATCATTGCAAGAATGTCTGTCGATATGGAATATGGTAATAATTTGACATTTGAACACATCGTTTAATGCATAATCAATTTCAATACTTTTGTCACTCGTTGATGAGATGAGATATCTGAAATTATGGATAAACTCTAAATATTCCATTCAATATTGAAATATTAAAATTAAATTTCCACTTATTCATTTGTATTTCAAGATAATGAACGTTTGAAGCTAATGATTCATGTAAATTGTCTGTGAAAATTTGTTTTCATGGGTTAGGGGAAAAGAGTTATTGTGAGAATAAGATTCATTTATTGAGATACCAATCTATATATTGTTTTATACTATCTACTAAGGGCCGATTTATTCAACCTCTCCGTAGAGTATTCGTCAACTATGTGCTCGTTGAATTTACTGATCCCCTTTAAAGTGAACATTTACAGATTACTTTCCTTTCGGTAAGGCTACTTGACAGTTTACAGGTCGTAAAACATATCAGCCCTCAGTGAACAAAAAAATTGTATACCTCACTGAAGCCGTAATACAAACAAAGGAAATAATTTCGAATAAAACTCTATTAACATATTCGATTATTTACTTCAAGAGAGATCAAGAATAACATTCATTTTGAAAATTCAATACTACATCAAGCAGCATGCAATACATTTTTTCGAGTTTGGACCACTGCTGCCCACATAATCATGGAGGATTCGTGAAACACTGCAGGGAGGATAAATACTTGTATATAGATTATTATTAAAATATGATAACTGACTTTCTCCGTTTCCTTATATACTACTTCTCGTTGTAAAATATACTTGGATTTTCCTCCGCAACACTAGGATACATCATTTTCAAAGTTAGCGTTGAATTATCAAGCCATTCTATTATAATATTAGTAAAATCTGTTCTTCAGAGGTATTCATTGTTAAGCATGCTAAGCAACAAGCATTTAAGAAACATATACCTGAAGTTCCACGGGAAAACAATATACACAATATATACCTACACACATGTTATATTGCATCACCTTCTACTCCTATATTTTAAAATATTCTGCAATTAGAAAAATAAAAATGTTTCGTTTAAAAAATGCCTATTATATAGGTACACGCTGGCATCCAAACACCCTGATGATGGATCGTAAGAGACCCATGATTTCAGGAACACAGAAAATTGTTCAAAATTCACTGGTCTAAGCGTAATTCAACTGTTTTTTTTTGTGCAATAGTATTATGCAAATGTTATGTGTAAACAGGTAAAAGTGGCCAAATCTGAATAATAGGGTAGGTGCAGAAGTCATTTGAAATGTAATTCATGCAGTTTTGCTTGCTAATGACATGTTTATGATTATACTAACCATTCTAGGTCTTTCCTAAGGAAATCCCACAGAAGCTCCTAGGAGAGTCAGTTTTGTTCTGTATATATTTTATTAATGTATCCTTTTGACAGCTTAGGCAAGTCACTGGGTGGTTTTCACCTAAGTACATGATGAATAGAATACTTATCCCATAATATATATAGCTTCGGCAAAATGACAAAACAGAATTAAGTGTAAAATGTAAAATTTTGAGTTGGCTTTATTTTTTATAGTCATAGCCTACTCATAACAACCACTTCCTTAGTAGATTGCGGAACATATTTAAATG
The DNA here is from genome assembly GCA_937662695.2 of Halyzia sedecimguttata. Taxonomy (NCBI): domain Eukaryota; kingdom Metazoa; phylum Arthropoda; class Insecta; order Coleoptera; family Coccinellidae; genus Halyzia; species Halyzia sedecimguttata. The sequence continues at coordinate 51,650,196 of OW569411.2, read as the reverse complement.
CACCTTGAATCGAACATTTACGGTTTATTTCGTTCACTCCCTGATTTATCGTTCACTCTCGAATTTCAAAACGAGAATATCTTGAAACTTGCTTATTGCAGATACGTCCCTTTGTCATTTCAACGATATGAGAACCACCACCAATTTGTTTGAATAGAAACACTAGATTTTCTTCTTGGCTATTCCACTCTTGAACTTTAAAAATTTTAGTGTTCATGTCATCTTGGTTGCCTCTTATCAATATTAAATTTTCTCATGAGATATACTTAATCTTCACAAATATTCAATCGACTAAGTTCCATATACCTTGTTTTTAAGAATTCTATCTGCAGTAACTCCAAGAGTAACTCATGCATTCTATTTGTCGAAAAGCATTACTGTTTTGCTCTACGTCAACTGGACCTTAATTCATTCCAACCTGAAAGGAAATATTAAGACTTGGATTTTTCTGAGTAAAGTAATTCATTCAATTCACTTCTATTACTTACTGCTGATTTTTAGCCAGAAATCGTGAAGGACATATACCAGATATCTTCTTTCAGAACAACTTTTACACAGTTCTCCATAATTTGGAATTTCTTTCACATACGTAAACAATATTTCTAGATTCCTCCAATCTTCAAATACAAGGTAATCTCGATTATTTTCAACGGAAGGAATACTCGTTCGTACTTCGTGGATTGAGAATATTTTGTTTATGTTTTGTGTTTTGATCAGATTCAGATTCGATGTTGAGGTTAAAACGGGGCGCATGCGTAGATCAGAATGTAGTTTGTAGTATATCAATTAATCATTTTCTCAAAAATACCACACAAGCAAGTTACCGATCACTGCTAATATTTATTATTTACCAGAAATTCATCACAAATCGAAACTATTTAAATTAGAAATGTCAATTTTTACATGACTAACCCGGACTTAGTCATTTAACCCTGCTATTTTGCCGGGTTAAATTTTTATAGTTTTAACCCAGGGTTAGGCTCTAAATCTTGAAGGTGCAAGACCTATTATCAATTTAACCCTAGGTTTAGAGTTAATCCGGATTTAATTAGATAACCCGCATTCGTGCAAGTGGGCCTTAGTGGCCTACATGGCCTAAAATTCCTCTCTACCCATCACAAGATTTAAAACATCCACAAATGAGCCTCTCACCTTACAAGATCAGAAGCCTTCAGCAAAATTTCAGCGATATCATATTAAAAATAATACATATATAACCTTTCAAAAGTCCCCTCTCGCAAATATACTCCTCTGAAGGCACATGGATCTCTTGAAGAAGAATCGCCTTATCTATTTCGCAAAGATATTCACTCTTGTTCATAGAAATCCCTTCAATATTTAGTTGCCTCCTCCTAAGGAGTATCTCTTTCAAAACCAGGTCTGACCACTAATGTAGGGCTATCATCTCCCATAGATTCGTGATGAAATAAGACGATTTTCCCATAATATACGAGCGAAAATATGTCATCATGACATTCATATTTTTATTTTTGAAGTTTCTCGCAAAAATTCGACCATAGACTACATATCATCATACGACGATTCCCATCCGCTACACTTGGCTACCACTACGCTACCGAACTCACAAAAGGCTGCCCGGTTCTCCAACAATATAGATCCGATCATGTTCAAACTTGGAATTCTGCAGTAGAGTTAGGTTCTGAAGGCTGTTCCAAAATTTCAGCCATGCCGGACGAATAGTTTATGATATATAGATTTGTTTTCAATAATTTTCAACTATTTTTATTTAATTTTCTAGTTATACCATCCTCACGAAATTCTGCAAGAATTTTCTCGTTGGCATTCTTCAACTAATAACAATGTTTGAATTCAATCGGTTTTGTATTCTTCGAGTTAATGAGGAACAAAAAACTACCAAATTTCAGATGGCTATAACTCTAAAACCGTTTGGACGATTATGCTCATAAACAAACTCAAATGTCGCATTCAGGTGCACAACCTAACCTGAAATTTTCAAGCCGCTATCTCCTTCCGTTCTCAGGTTATCGTGACAACAAAAATATTTTTTAATAATTTTTTAATAATTTTCTAGCGATACGATTCTCACAAAATTTCACAAACGTGCTTAGGTCTATATTCTACAACTATTCACCAAGTTTAAATTCGATCGGTTTTATTTTGGTTGAAAACAAAATTATTACTCGGAAACCATTGGGCCGATTATACCCATTAACGAACTTGTCCGTCGTATTGAGATGCGCCACCTACCCTGAAAATTTCAAATCGCTAGCTCTTTCCGTTCTCAAATTATCGTGGCAACGGCCGGACGGCCGTACGGCACCACAGAATTAAATTTCACATTTGGGCAAAACTATAACGCGATGTTCCCCAGAACATACGCGCAAAAATGACTCAAGATAACCTTCATCTGCTGTCATTATGCTAATTTCTCATAGTTTTAGGAATTCGCGAGTCTATAACGAACAAACCAGTAAAAGTAGGGAAAAACTGTTGATTGGAGATTATGTCGCATAGTTATAGAAAACTTCATACCGAAATTCATTCAATTCTGAATAACCATGTCAAGGCTACAAAAGAAAAACCGATTTTTTTTCAAATTTCAACCGCCTGCATCTTTATTCTTGTGCCCAATCTGGAAAAATAACAAATGAAAAAATTGGTTCAAGCACTGACGTGAAGTCAGGAGCTTTTGCGCGTATGTTCCATTGTCCATTCTTCTATAATGACCACTCTTCTTAATCGAATTTACCATGATGAATTCTATTGTCCATTCTCCTGTATTAGACACTCTTAATCGAATTTACCATGATGAATTCTATTGCCCATTCTCCTGTATTGGACACACTTCTTACCATGTCTTTACCATGATGAATTCTATTGTCCATTCTGGACAATAGAATTCATCTTGGTAAATTCGATTAAGAAGAGTCTCCAATACAGGAGTATGGACAATAGAATTCATCATGGTGAATTCGATTAAGAAGAGTGTCCAATACAGGAGAATAGACAAAAAAAATCATCATGGTAAATTCGATTAAGAGTGTCTAATACAGGAGATTGGACAAAAGAACTCATCATGGTAAATTCGATTAAGAAGAGTGGTCATTATAGAAGAATGGACAATAGAACATTCGCGCAAAAGATCCTGACTTCACGTCAGTGCTTGAACCAATTTTTATTTATAATATCGTTTAAATTAATATTGTAGGACGTTACTTTGAAAGTTGAGCTATACTGACTTACAGCAAAAATATTATAAAGAAAAGAAGCAATTGGATAGTCAAACTATCATTTTAATAAAATGATGCATTTTTATTGTTCAAATAAAGATATTTTGTCAACTTACAAGAATTTCTTCATTCAATGGTATTTCAAAGAACTAATTACAGTTTTAAATATTTAATAAAAAAATGGAATAAATTTCATATACGTATATAGATCCTATTCGTATTCAAACTTGGAACTTGGTAGTAGAATTATGTTCTGAAGGCTCTCGCAAAATGTCAGCCATGTCGGATGAATAGTTTCTGATATCCAGAATTTTTTTTCAATGATTTCTTAAAAATTTTCTAGTGATACGATCCTCACAAAATTTTGCAAGAACTTTCGCGTTGGCATTCTACAACTAATAACTAAGTTTGAATTGGATTGGTTCTATATTTTTCGAGTTATTGAGAAAATAACAATCAAATTTCAGATGAATATAACTCCATAACCGTTTGACCGATTATGCTCATGAACAAACTCAAATGTCGCATTCAGATGCACAAGCTAACCTGAAAATTTCAAATCGCTATATCATTCCTTTCTCAGGTTATCGTGACATAAAAAATATTTTTTTTAATTTTCTAGCGATATGGTTCACACAAAATTCTACACACGTTTTCAAATCGATATTCTACAACTAATTGGCAAGCTTCAATTCGATCGAGTCTATATTTTTCAAGTTATCGAGGAAATAATATTCCAGGTGGGTATAACTCGGAAACCGTTAGACCGATTATGCCCAAAAACGAAATCAATTCTCCCTTTCGGGTACGCAACCTACCCTGAACATTGCAACTCCCTATCTCCTTTCGTTCGTAAGTTATCGAGGCAACAGTCACGCATCTACTGAACTCGCACAAGAATGCTCGAATCTCCAACAATATTTAACCGATCGTATTAAAACATGAAACTTGGCAGTAGAGTTAGGTTATGAAGGCTCTTGCAAAATTTCAGCAATTTCAAACGAATAGTTACTGATATATAGAATTTTTTTTTTATTTTCAATGATTTATTAAAAATTTTCTACAAATGCTATCCTCACCAAATTTTGCAAACATTTTCGCGTTGGCATTCTACAACTAACAACAGCTATGGAGTGCCTGCTGGGGCTACCTCCCCTGCATCTTGTAGTTGAGGAGGGGGCTATGAAGACAGCTTTAAGAATCTGGGAACAGGGACAGTGGCGTGACAGCGGAATGTTCAGGGGACACGCGTGGGCACTCAAGAAGGTGGAGGATGATGATGCATCTCTCCTCCGGAGGAGTGACCGTGCGGGCTCCTTATTCTGCTTTAACGAACTCTATAGGGTGATTGTTCCTGATAGAGACCAATGGGATACAAGGAGTGATCTCCTTAAACCAGAGAGGCCCACATGGTTCACAGATGGCTCTGTAACGACTACAGGGACAGGTGCAGGTATTGTGGGACCTCGAGTGAGCATGTCCATCCCTCTCGGGAAGAACTGCTCGATAATACAGGCAGAACTATACGCTGTTCTTGTCTGCGCGCTGGAAAACATCCGACTAGGATACTCTGGCAAGTACATATATATATGTTGTGACAGTCAAGGAACGTTAAAATCCCTATCTGATGTGAAGATAAACTCCTACTTAGTAGGCGAATGCAGGAAGGCTCTGCGAAGGCTGGGCGCTGGTAACGTTGTAAAACTCATCTGGTGTCCGGCTCACTCGGAGATTTCAGGTAATGTTAAGGCAGATAAGCTGGCGAAGCAGGGGGCTCGGATACCATATATAGGTCCTGAGCCTTCACTTCCAGTATGTCGTACCTATGTTAAAACATTCTTCAAGAATCGTTTGGACAAGAATTTCTCCAGTCTATGGAACATGGGAGTAGGACTCAGGCAGTCAAGGCTTCTCATTAAGAAACCATCGTCAAAGTCTGAAGTAAAGAAACTTCTTTCACTCGAAAGAAGAGAACTGAGCCTGGTGACTGGATTACTAACTGGTCACCAGTTCAACAAACATCTGAATAGGATGGGATTGGCCGATAGCGCTCTGTGTCGCTGGTGCAAGAGCATGGAAGAAACAGCTGAACATATTCTGTTCGACTGTAACAACCTTAAAGAATTGAGGGTCATACACCTAGGCAACCCAACACCTACGATTCCTATGGTGAGAGGGACTTCTCCTTTTAAGCTCGCGGCATTCCTGTCAGCGTGTTTTTTGGAATGAGTCTCACGAGTCTGTCAAGCGGAAGAACAATGGGCCAGAAGGCCTCAGTTCAGCCTGAGACGGCACCGCGGAAGAAGAAGAAGAAGAGAAGATTCTACAACTAATATTTATGTTTGAATTCAATCGGTTCAGTATTTTTCGAGTTAATGGGGAACAAAATACCACCAAATTTCAGAAAATTTCAGATGGCTATAACTCTAAAACCGTTTGGCCGATTATGCTCATAAACAAACTAAAATGTCGCGTTCTGGTGCACATCCTAACCTGAAAATTTCAAGCCGCTATATCATTCCGTTCTCAAGTTATCCTGACAATAAAAATTTTTTTAATAATTTTTTTAAAATTTTCTAGCCATACGATTCACACAAAATTTGACAAACGTGCTAAGGTTCATATTCTAAAACTATCCACCAAGCTTCAATTCGATCGGATTTATATTGGTTGAAAACAAAATTATTACTCGGAAACCACTGGGCCGATTATGCCCATTAACGAACTTGTTCGTCGTATTGGGATGCGCCACCTACCCTGAAAATTTCAAGTCGCTAGCTCTTTTCGTTCAAAAAGTTATCGTGGCAACGGCCGGACGGCCGGACGGATAGAATCAAATTTGACCTCGAATTCTTCATTGGGCAGTCGAACTTGATCGTTTGAGACCATTTTCGTCAAAAAATTCGAAAGTTACAGACATTTGGGCAAAAGTATAACGCGATGTTTCCCAGATCATACGCGCAAAAAGTGCTTTATTTGATTACAGGAATCTATGGTTGAATTTAATGTACAGCTTAAAGACTCACCTTGTATATTTATTTATTATTTTATGCTGAGTGAGTAGTTGTAGAATATGAACCTAAGCACGTTTGTGAAATTTTGTGCGAATCATATGGCTAGAAAATTTTTAAAAAATTATTAAAAAATATTTTTGTTGTCACGATAACGTGAGAACGGAATGAGATAGCGGCTTGAAATTTTCAGGTTAGGATGAGCACCAGAACGCGACATTTCAGTTTGTTTATGAGCATAATCGGCCGAACGGTTTCAGAGTTATAGCCATCTGAAATTTTCTGAAATTTCGTGGTATTTGTTCCTCATTAACTCGAAAAATACTAAACCGATTGAATTCAAACATGGATATTAGTTGTAGAATGCCAACGCGGAAATGTTCGCAAAATTTGGTGAGGATAGCATTTGTAGAAAATTTTTAATAAATCATTGAAAATAAAAAAAAAATTCTATATATCAGTAACTAATCGTTAGAAATTGATGAAATTTTGCAAGAGCCTTCATAACCTAACTCTACCGCTAAGTTTCAAGTTTTAATACGATCGGTTCAATATTGTTGGAGATTGGAGCATTCTTGTGTGAGTTCAGTAGATGGGTGACCGTTGCCTCGATTACTTTCGAACGAAAGGAGGTAGGGACTTGCAATTTTCAGGGTAGGTTACGTATCCGAAAGGGAGAGTTGAGTTCGTTTTTGGGCATAATCGGTCTAACGGTTTCCGAGTTATAACCACCTGGAATATTATTTTCTTGATAACTGAAAAAATAAATATTCGATCGAATTGAAGCTTGGTAACTATTAGTAGAAAATCAACATAAAGACGTTTCCAAAATTTTGTAAGAACCGTAGGTACCACTAGAAAATTCGAAAAAAATGACGAAAAAAAAAATTTTAATAACCGTACCCCTAGAAAATTAGACCAGTATTCAAAAAAGGTGACAAATCATTGATCGCAAACTACACACCGATTTCCATCCTGTTTAATTAATCAAATATCTATGAGATAATCATTTGTAGCTGTATATTTCCATCTGTCACACAAAAAATTAAACCAAATCAGCACGGATTCATGCCCAAGAGATCAACTGCTACAAATCTTATATGTTTTTTCCAACACGTTTTTGAATCATTGGATGCCTCTGGGCATATCGATGTTATTTATACAGATTTTAAAAAAGCATTTGATAAGATAGACCATACCATTTTGGTTAATAAATTAAGTTCTTAATTTGGTTTTGGCCCGAAGTTAATAGAATCGATTGAATCGTATTTAAAAATTGGTTCAAGCACTGACGGGAAGTCAGAAGCTTTTGCGCGTATGTTCTATTGTCCATTCTTCTTTATTGGACACCCTTAATCGAATTTACCATGGTAAATTGTGTTGTCCATTCTCCCGTATTGGACACTTAATTCGAATTTACCTTGGTAAATTCGAATTAAGAGTGTCCACTTAAATCCACGAGTGTCCACGTAAATTGTGTTGTCCATTCTCCCGTATTGGACACTTAATTCGAATTTAACATGGTAAATTCGAATTAAGAGTGTCCAATACAGGAGAATGGACAACATAATTTACCATGGTAAATTCGATTAAGGGTGTCCAATACAGAAGAATGGACAATAGAACATACGTGCAAAAGCTTCTGACTTCACGTCAGTACTTGAACCAATTTTTATTATAAATAAAATCTCGAATTTTCCGATAACGGTGAGGTATATAACAAAGTTCAGAGCGTTATTTTCTCTTTGACTCATACCATTCTGCACAATGCGTATTACTAGGTGTTTTCGCTTGACCGGGTGGACTGCATGGGACTCTAACTAGAGTACTTGCGAATCACCAAGAAGGGAAAAAGAATATACGTTGGGATCTATAGTTTTGAGTAGCCGCAGCGATGAGCTTGGTTGGTTCGACGCCAGGCGTCACATCTGTCTACTTTTTAATCGGAAGTGATTGGTGGATTTGGATAAACCGGTTCCACCGTAGTGTTTTATCATCATCGTTGAAGTACGCTCCACTGATGATTCCCAATGAGGATGAAACCTGTTTGTAGCTATTCAATTTTGAAAAAATAAAATAAGACTCAATGTCATCTCAGCGTAAATATTGCTTGCAATTCCTGAGTAGACATATCTGAATATTAGAATATGTACACATATCACATATATAAAATTATACTGTAAAATGCAGCTGGGCCCTACTTTGATTTGAGTAGTTTATATAACTTTGGTTATCCATAATCCCAAACATCCATTCGGCTTCCGTATTTACTGAGCTATTCTACATAGGTGGCAGGAAGCAGCATAGTAGGTACCTACATGATTCCGATGTCACTGAACCTAAAACGCCATCTCATCAGAAATTTATTCAAAGAATAAGGTATAACTCAACTGACCAAGATGGACAGACGTATGTTCTATCATGATATTTCATGCCGATGTCATAAGAATTCCCTGCAAGCAATTAAGTTGGCCAGCGATCTGTTTCTGTATTCAAGAAAGGAATTGATGAATACTTCATTATGAATAGAAATTTATGTCACAGGATTCTGTGCTTCAGAAATATGCATCTCATAGAACATGACGAGGAGTCGTTATTGTATTCAATTCTTTGAAGAAGTGGAATTTCCGTTGGGTCGTTTAACAGAAGACACCGTGGTCAGTTTTATTCTCTGGAACTGGAATTCATTACTCTAGCTGTTTGGGTGCTCAAGTTGCTGCTGTCACTCATGCGAAAGCATCGGTTAATTCAGCTACAGTTTCGGCTTATGGTGATTCCCATTGACACGCTCGGAGCACTCGAAATCGATCTCATCTGTCCAATTGAACCGAAATATCTGTCAAATATGCTTCCGAGTGATCCGAGCTTGTCAATGGAAATCGCCATTAAATTTCGAAGATATCCCTGAACGCTAGGACTGCAAATTAATGTTAGTGTAGGTCGTTAGACGAATCACACATTACTGGCGCTGTCACTTGAACGAATTTTCAAAAGGATCCAGAAAAATTCCCAGGAAATTTAGACCAATTGCAATTGAATTCGCCATATAAAGCACTGACGTGAAGTCAGGAGCTTTTGCGCGCATGTTCCATCGTCTATTCACACTTCATACACAGTCGATCGAGCTGAACTTCAGTTATGTGCGGAATTTCAGCGGATTCTGACGAATGTATTTTGATATATAAAATTTTTGAAGAATTTTTTTCTTAATTTTTCTTCTAGGAAGTAATTCGATCCTCACACAATTTCGCAAAAATTAGTGCTCTAAGTTCGCATTGGCTCGCAAGTGTATTTTTTGAGTTATTGAGGAAATAACATTAAATTTTCAGATATAACTCCGAAACCATTTTGCCGATTATACCTATTAATGAACTTGATTATCGCATTCGGATGCACAACCCACCCTGAGAATTCCAAATCGCTATCTCGTTCCATTCAAATGTTATCGTGGCAACGGTCACACATCCATACTTAACTCGGACAAGGCTGCTCGGCTTCCAATATTTTTTCGATTACTCTAACAATATAGATCTGATCGTGTTCAAATATAGAACTTGGATATTAAATTAGGGTTTGAAGGATCCCGCAAGATTTCAGCGATATCGCACGGATAGAGATACAGAATTTATTTTTATGATTTTTTTAAAATGTTCTAGTTCTACGATCCACACGAAATTTGGCATAAATTTGTGCGTCTAAATTATACAACTAATCATCAAGTTTAAATGGGATAGGATTTGTATTTTTTGGGTTATTGAGGAAATGAAAACAACAATTCAGATGCGAATAACTGGAAAACCGTTTGGCCGATTATGTCTCTTAACGGACTTTACTGTCCGTTCAAAAGATATCGTGGTAACGGTCACCCATCCAGATACTCAACTAGACCAACGCTGCTCGGTTTCTAGTATTTTTGCATAAAGAGAACGAGGATAACGAGGATAAGTATATTTAAAGGAAAAGTTCAACTGTTTATTCCTCAAAAGGAATTACGATTTTGACCTAATATTCTTCATTAGTGAGTAAAACCTAACCGTTTGAGACCATTTTTGGCATTAAAATACATAATTACGGACATTTGGGGAAATTGATAGCCCCCTGTGCCCTAGAACATGTGCGCAAAAATAGGAATGGTTGAGCAAGACCCAACAAAAGGTTCAAGTAATTCGAGATCATCGCTCAGGAACTATTTTTTTCAGCGGGTGCCATTTTCCATTACGCTTAGAATTCTAATAATATCGAGACTTTTACTGAAGTGCTTTCTGTGGAATGGTTCATGGTTGGGACATCTCACATAGTTCATTGCGGCATTCGGTTCACCATGAGATTGACGCGATTTCAACTCCTCTCTTGCCCTTTGAAAACATGAAAATCGATAGCAAGTAACGTCGACAAATGCTTTTTGATATTCTTCATATGAAAGTGAAATTAATGAATCTTTACCTTTTCGAGTTCAATTTAAAGCAATTTCAGAAATAGTAAAACCAGTTTTCGGCAAAAATTTAGAAAACTACAGACTTCTGTTCAAGGGAACAAGCGCGCCAAAAACATTTAATTCTGAAAGAGATTAACATGTATAGATCAGAATTTGCGAAGTATTATCGAATTTATAGAAAACTTTGATTTTTTGTGAAAGACCCATAGAGACAACTTTCTGGCACTGTAAGAGTCAAAGAGGGTCAAAAATGGTGATACTAAGGCTGGTCTAAAAATAACTGATATCAGTGACAGATTATATATTAATGAGCATTTATCCCCATTTAATAAAATATTGTTCAAGAAAGCTAGGAATCTAGCTAGGGAAAGGCAGCATAAATTTGTCTGGACTCAAAGTGGTACGGTACTAGTTCGCAAGGATGAGACAAGTAAGATTTTTCAAATTTTGAGTGAATCTGACCTGAATAAACTATAATTCTCCTGTATTTTTTTTTTGGGTGATGGTGAAGAAGTGCTTTATACTTGATGGTTTTGAGTGTCTTCTATCAGAATGTACGCGGTTTAAGGAGAAAGCTAAGTGATCTTAATATTAATTTGAGAGTTAATCAACATGACATTGTTTTACTAACTGAAACTTGGCATTGAAACATTGGATGGCATTATATAGAATTAATGTGTTTTTGGCGCTCTTGTCCCTCGGAACAGAGTGCTTATCAATTTGCCCAAACGTCTGTAATTTTCTAATTTTTGGCTGAAAATGGTCTTAAACGATTTGGTTCGACTCACTGATTAAGAATCCATGGTCCAAATCGATTATGTCCGGCCGTTTGCGCGATAACTCTCGAACGCAATGAGCTAGACAGTTGAAATTTTCAAAGTAGGTTTGGGAGATGAATATCTCGGCTAAATTCTTTACTGGGCAAAATCGGCTTGTGGTTTCGGAGTAAAAAAAAAATTTTTTTTGATATTACTAATTTTAAATTAAATTTTATTCAAGATGCAGTTTCATCGTAGGAATCCATTGATATCATTCTCAACTCTAACAAACTAATACTTTCGGAGATATGATATTTCAACATTTCAAAAATGATTCTTAATTCTACATGATTTCATAGAATACTCTATTAAATTATTATAATTTGCTGATCTGTATGAAAATCCAACATGAGATGAGTCATAGACCTATATTTTGAATTAAATTACGGAAATTCTTGAAAATTGAGGCACAGAAGCCAAATTGAAAAAGTGGGAAAGCCCTGTGGACAGGAGGTTTGGCGCCCTTGTTCAAATTTTGAAAAAATCATCTCCAAAATTATTGATTTCTCAGAGTTGGGAATGATAGCAATGGATTCCTATTTAATTCATTTTATTTATGATGCAGTTCTATCATAATAATCCAATGATATTATTCCCAACTCTGAGAAACCATCAATTTTCGGAGATATGATTTGTAAAAGTATTTAAATAATTTTTTTTTATGATGCAGTTCTATCGCAAGAATCCATTGATATAATTCCCAATTCTGAGATACCAATACTTTCGGAGATATGATTTGTCACAGATTGAACAAGAGCGCCACAGCTCCTGCCAGATGGCTTTCCCTCTTTTGAATTAAGTCCCCTGCAGTTTAAATAATATAATATACAATGTACAAATGTTATCGAAAGTTAAACTTTGCGTGTTGGACGTTTCAAGCTTTTTTGCCGTATTATTGGGATCCCTCGAAACTTGCTCTCTGACATGGTTAAATCAGGTCTCATTCTCAGATTTTTGAACTCATCTGAAAATCCCGGTGTTTTCCTATTTTTCAGCATAATGGACATATAAGAACTATCCGTGATCCCTATTTTCATAGGACGTTTCTTATTCGGCTGCCGACGTGCTAATCGACCAGCATCGATATCCGCAGCATCCAAATCAGGTACAATTTTGCCCCACAAACATAGAGCGAGTATTCTGTTTCATCTGTGCAATCTTCCGAAATGCCAAATATCACAATTTTATTTTCCTGCCGCCTCACTTCATTCAAATCCGAAACAATATGATTCATGTTTGGGGATTCCCTCTCGTTATCTTCCAACTGTTTCTGCAGTTCAACAATCTGATGGTCTGTTAAACCGTTTATCTTCTCTCATATTTACGGTCTATTAAATAAATACAGTCTTTCACTTCGTCAAGTTTTTTTTCGAATTGACTAAGTTTATTATCAATTGTTTCTAAAAAACTAGAAGATACCTTTTCAGCAATTTTCTTCACAAACACATCATCAAGACAAATTCGCTTCACCATATCCTCTGTCATTGCCCTGATCTCCGCTTGTTGGTCTGGTGTAATTGGCATATTGAAATTACTGATTTATAATTCGGGATTATTTCTTGAAAGAAAAACTTTTTCACTGATGTATTTATCCCGTTGACTACTTCTATAGTCCAAAAAAACAGTTCTCACAATTCACCGGAGAGAAACAAAGAATTTGGAAAACTTTATGTGGAGAACTCCGATGCACATCCGTTCGCGCTGATGACATACACATTTGCTTTTATTAATGTTTGTGAATTATAGATAATTACCCTCATTTGAAAATTAAATTCTTGACAAACTTATCATGTGTGAAATTTTGGTGACGTCTCAATACTCTGGATAACTCACGATAACCTGAGAACGATAAGAGATAGCGACTTGTAATTTTTAGGGTAGGTTGTGCATGTGAATGCGACATTTTATTTCGTTATATATCGTTATTGATTATTGACATCGTTGTATATAATCTGCTCAACGGTTTTGGAGTTATACCCATCTGAAATTCGGTTTTTATATCCTCAACAACTCGAAAAATACAGAACCGGTCCAATTAAACCTTGGTCACTAGTTGTAAAATGCCGGATCGAAAATTCTTGCGAAATTTCGCGAGAATCGTATCACTCGAAAGTTTTAAAAAATAATTGAAAATCATTGGAAAATATTCTCTATAACGAAAACTATTCGCCCGACATCACTGAAATTTTCGAGAGCCTTTTACACCTAACTGTACTGCTAAGTTCCAAGTTTGAACACGACCGGATGTATATTTTTGACGATCCGAGCAGCATTGAATAAGTTCAGTAGCTGGATGGGTGACCGTTGCCTCGATAACTTTCGAACGTAAAGAGTTAGGGAGCTGAAATTTTCAGGCTTGGTTGCGCATCCGAATGTAAGAGTTAAGTTCGTTGTTGGGCATAATCGGCCCAACGGTCTCGGAGTTATAATCATCTGACTAAGGTCATTACAATCCATCGATATGGGTCCACTTAGATGACTTTAGCTTATGATTTCCGTTTGGACTATTCCTTCCGAGATACGCTGTACAATTTTCATCGTGATGGATTGAATATTGTTCTTGTATTGTAATCATTGTCGGTTTGAGATTGATATATCGTTGAAAATGCAATGGTGTTTTTATAATCTCCTTACTTGCAACCAGTATTCTTCCGTCATCTATGGATTTACAAATACTTTTAATGTATACTGGCTGGCCATCGTGTTTAATTTAAAGTTTCTAATTTCACCATCAGACCCTTCATAGCTATACTTCACGGACATCCAGATAAGATCCAGATAAGAGTATCGGCCATCATCTCGAAACCTTCTCACACCATATGAATTAGCGGAATCGTTCAAGAAGGTAGCTTTAATCTATAATTAATAAATTCAATAAGTCTAATACGGACAGTCGAGCCTGGAATCGTGATGTGAATGAATTGAATATCATGCTTGTTTGCCGCTCGGAAAAGTAACCATTATCATCCATTACTGCGGTAAATGGACCAGATGAAGAACTGCCTCCGGCGAGTATGATCTTTCTTGTGAGACCATTAGGAGTCGATTCAATTATTTTTGACCTTTTTGCTAAATGTCTCAGGAAAAAGTTCCGAGAACTGGATATTTATGGGCAATTCTTTGATTTTTTAATTCGGAGTATTATTTCTGCTAATTTGAAAGAATTCGTTAAGACAGAAATAGTTCGTACTCTTCGCGATGGAAAAGCCTCGAAGTTTCGATTAAAAAAAGGGGGAAAGCCTTGTGACAGGAGCTTTTCGACAAACCATATCTCCGGAAGTATTGGTTAAATGAGCAATCTGCAATGCTTTAATGCTTCAAAAATTGCCATTAAAAAAACAATAGTCCTAAAAATTATTACTCCGAAACCACCAGACCGTTTATACCCAATAATGAACTTATCCGAGATATTCATTCCTTAAATCTACTCTGAAAATTATATTTTATCAATAACTGAAACTTAGTCAATATTCCGGTTTTGCTTTTATTGGAAGTATTCTGAAACCAATTTTATTAACTTACAAAGTATATATTTCCATCATCATATGGATTATTCAAGAGCTATCCATGATATCTGAGATTATATCATGGTTCATTTTGCATTCAATCATACTTTGTTTTCGAGAACAGGAGGTATTTTATATCAAGAATATATAATAGCACTAGAAATAAATATGACATCATACTCAGTTTGAAATCTCTTATCTCTAGGAGATGACAATCGCAGAACACTAATATATGACAATGACGTCACATAGAATATATCTTACTTCGGGTATATTATGTGTGATATGTATGAACAGGGATCATCTAATTCATATTTACGACTACAGCATTCTGTGACATCATATAGAATTACCATTTAAGGTTGAAAATTTGAAAAACCATTTCTCTGAAAGTATCAACTCGTTAGAGCTGAAAATGATATCAATGGATTTCAATGATGAAATTGCATCTTAAAAAAAATTGAACTTGAAATTCGTAATGTCAAAAAATTTTTTTTTTTTCGTTAATCCGAAACCATCAGGCCGATTTTGCCCGATAATGAACTTAACCGAGATATTTACCACCCAAACCAAATTTCAACTGTCTAGCTCATTCCGTTCGAGAGTTATCGTGTCTTTGGCAGGACCGGCTGGTCCTGGCAGAATAAATTCTGACCACGGAATATTGATCGTTGAGTCGAACCAAATCGTTTAAGATCATTTTCAGCCAAAAATTCGAAAATTACAGACATTTGCGCAAATTGATAAGCACTATTTGCTCCGAGGAATAAGAGCTCCAAAAATCACCTCTTGCTGTTTTATTTTGAATTGTCCAGTTCGAACGTTCACTACCCTTCTATTAGTGTTTGCCAATATTCAATCTTCCATAAACTATTTGATAATTACTTTGATTTTTAAATATTTTCGTTTCGTCAAATCAGAAAATGAGTGCAATGTCTGGTTATCCTGAACCATGGCCAGATGAAATACAGGAATGAAACTAGTTTTCAATCTCAATACTGAATGAAAAAAAATGTTTGGTTTCTATTTTAGTGTCTGTTTTGTCGATGGGTAAGGCAGTCAATATCCACGCTATTGTAATACATGGAATGTTGACACACCACGAACAGAAATGGAAATGCCGACCTATGACGCAATTGACTTGCATGGGTTCGACGGTGTATTAGGGCCAATATAGAAAATAAAAAATTACGAAAAAAAAAATTGCTTCAAGCACTGACGTGAAGTCAGGAGCTTGTGCGCGTATTTTCTATTTTCCATTCTCCTATATTGGACACTCTTGATCAAATTTACCACATACGCGCAAAAGCTCCTGACTTCACGTCAGTGCTTGAACCAATTTTTATTTTCGTAATTTTTTTTTACTTTTCTAGGGGTACGGATCTCACAAAATTTTACACACATCTTTATGTCGATATTCTACAACTTGTTAGCCAGCTACAATTTCATCGGGTCTATATTTTTTGAGTCATCCAGGAAATAATATTCAAGATGGGTATAACTCCGAAACCGTTGGGCCAATTAAGAACAACAGCGAAGTTAACTCTTCCATTTAGATGCGCAACCTACCCCGAAAATTGCAAGTCCTTATCTCAGTTCGTGCGGGAGTTATCGAGGCAACGGTCACCCATCCAGCTACTGAACTCACATAAGGCTGCTCAGATCTCCAACAATATAGATCCGATCGTGTTCAAACTTGGAACTTGGTAGTAGATATAGGTTCTGATAGCTGTTGCAGAATATCTGCCATGTCGGATGAATAGTTTCTGACATAGAATTTTTTTCAATGATTTAAAAAAAATTTCTAGTGATACGTCCTCAAAATTTTGCAAGAATTTCCGTGTTGACATTCTTCAACTAATAACCATATTTAAATTGGATCGGTTTGGTATTTTTCGAGTTGGACAATAGAATTCATCTTGGTAAATTCGATTAAGAAGAGTCTCCAATACAGGAGAATAGACAATAAAAATCATCATGGTGAATTCGATTGAGAAGAGTGTCCAATACAGGAGAATAGACAATAGAATTCATCATGGTAAATTCGATTAAGAAGAGTGTTCATTACAGGAGTATGGACAATGGAACATACGCGCAAAAGCTCCTGACTTCACGTCAGTGCTTGAACCAATTTTTGAATTCAAATATTGAAGGGATTTCAGGAGTAAATATCTTCGAGAACTAGCGGAGGCGATTCTTCTCCACGAGATCCCATTCGCCTACAGAGAAGTATTTTTGTGAGAGGAGACTTTTGAAAGGTTATGTATTATTTTTAATTTGTTCATTTCCTCCTCTTGTCTTTTCATTTTTCAGGTTAGTTTTGGGTACCTTGGAGAAACCTATCCGTTTTTTGACGAGGGAATCCATATTGAAGAAATATATCCCCATCAATATTTTTAAATTTCAGCAAATTTTGTAAACAATAGTTACAAATCACCCCACTCACGGGGAGAAAGGGTTTTTTGCTGAGGTTTTCCCCTAAGCTCTTGTATCATACGTCGAATTGTATGGTACCCCGTTACACCAACCTCAGCTAACACATATACAGCTCTCAGTCAAAAGAATATATATATATATATATATATATATCTATGTCTATGGATGAAAATCAGTCTCACTACTCTCAGATCTCTTACTTCATGTTCCGTTCCGAAATGTAAGACTTTTCTGAGAAAAACTAAACAACTGAGATTTTTCTCATTTCGCTCACAATTCTTCTATTGATTAGATAATGACATGTCGCAGGAAAATAATTTGACATTATGACAATTCATACATAGAATATTTATATAATTGTGTGACAACGTTGAAATACGATTTATTATTGAAATTTTGAAAAATTATATCTCCGAAAGTATTAGCTTGTTAGAGTTAAAAATGATATCATTTGATTCTTATGTTAAAACTGCTTATTGAAAAATAATAAATTTTGAATTTGTTTCGTAAAAAAAAATTTTTTTTTTTGTTACTCCCAAACCATCTGTCCGATTTTGCCCAATAACGAACTTAGCCGAGATATTTATCTCCCAAACCTACTCTGAAAATTTCAACTGTCTAGCTCATTCCGTTCAAGAGTTATCGTGCCTACGGCCGGCCGGACCGGCCGGACAGAATGATATTCGACCACGGATTCTTTATCAGTGAGTCGAACCAAATCGTTTAAGACCATTTTCATCGAAAAATTCGAAAATTACAGACGTTTGGGCAAATTGATAAGCACTCAGTTCCGAGGAACTAGATCGCCAAAAATGATTTCATTTTTGCACATAAAATAGTGAGGGGTTACTTTGATTCCCCGGAGCTGGTTGAAATGATTCCATTCCATGTCCCCTCTAGAACAACTCGTAGTAGAACCTCATTGTCGGAGAGTACTTCCAGCACCAATCTCGGTAAGAATTCACTGGTTCGTAGAATGTACGAGTCGTTCAATAAGTATTGTGGGGGGGTAGACATCTTCATCTTCAACCTACCTATGTTTAAAAATCTATCAAGAATATTTTTCAGTTGTGTTAAATATATAAGAGATGTAGAGGATTCTTATTTTTGTTATTGCTGTAGCTCTATCAAATTGGGCTTGTTCATTGTTCACCATTTACCTGTTTTTCAATTCAAATAATGTTAAAGTATATGTGGGTTTTTTATGGGAATTTTTCCTGTTTGTATACCCAATTCTGAATAAAAAATAAATAAATCATTATTAGATTCACATCATGCCATGAATTTATTCAGTAAATCCATACACGATATTCATTGGCAATGGTTTTGCCATAACACAGCAGCAATTGTATCTCTTCACTATTTCGTGCCTTTCTGTATCACTAATTCAGGCTAGACTCAAATACAGCATAATCAAAAAAACTCCAAACATCTTGATGGACATCACAAAAATTATGTAGTACACAGCATATGGAAATTATCATAATAGCTTTCTCTATGGAGTTATAATTTATAAATTTCAATATTTTCCATCTCGATCTGAGAATGATAAAAGTATGTTCGACAACGATTCTAGTTTTACTGAGAACAAGATTGTATTTCCATTTTATCTGATTGATAACTCATGTTTCCCTGAAACATGGTAATGTATCAGATCGAGGATTACATGGTTCTAGAAGAACATGTCTTGAGGAGTCATTAGCAACTTTATCTAAGAATATGCCATATATCACTACCCTGAAAATTTTCGTCAAAAAATTGGAAAGTTACAGACATTTGGGCAAAACTATAACGCGATGTTCCCCAGAACATACGCGCAAAAATTTGTCAATTCACACATTTAATCTGTCAATTGACACTTTTCAATATGTCAATTGATACATTGTGAACTTGCCCTATCTATCTAGCTAGATAGATAGAGCAAGTTCACTAATTGTGTATTCCGAAATGTGAGTGAAGTGAGAATAATCTCAGTTGTTTGTTCCGAAATGAGTTTTTCTCAGAAAAGTCTTACATTTCGGAACGGAACATGAAGTAAGAGATCTGAGAGAAGTGAGACTGCTTTTCATCATGCTCAGTTCTCTCACTAAATGACGTGACTGACGGAAGGGAATATTATAACATCAAAAATATTATGTTGGTGTTGAAATACTCGTATTTTGGCGATGCAACGGGGACCTCACACCCAGAAATGTTTGAAAATATTACGTAAATATTGAAAGAATAATTCTGTATAGTTCGAGAGAGGAGAAAATTTGGTGAACATGTATCAGATAATTTTTGATCGATTACAAGGTAATTTTTCATTATTACTTCTCTTCTTTCATACATGTTTTATGGAGAATCTACTATTAGTAGGAACTAAAACCTCTTTTGGGTAATTGCCATACGAAACTTGTTTTTTTTTAATTAGAATCTGTTTCAATATTCTAGAATTCAGTTTTCCAATTTCTTTTTTGGGCGTATGTTCTAGGGGAACATCGTCCTATCATTTCGTCCAAATGTCTGTAATTTTCGAATTTCGAGCTGAAAATTGGCTAATAGACTAATTCGGACTCCCTGATCACGAATCCGGTGTCAGATTTTAGGGTGCCGTCCGGCCGGCAGGCCGGCCGGCCTTCCGGCCGTAGGCACGATAACAGGAGCACCGAAGGTCCTATCGACTTCAAACTTTCAGGGTAGGTTTCTGATCAAAATGCGACGGTTAAGTTCGTTAACGGGCAAAATCGGCCGGACGGTTTAGGAGTTATAGACATTTAAAATTTTGAGGTTATTTCCCTGATATTTCAGGAACTAAAGAAGATGTTGAATCGAAACTGGGTAGTCAGTTCGAGAATATAAACGCGCAACTTTTGGCAAAATTCTGTTATGATCGAAATGTTGGTAATTTTTAAAAAAATATTTCTTTTAATTTTTTCGAAAAAAAAAATTTTTTTTCGTGAACTATTCATCAGATTGCAACAAAAACTTGTACTAACGTCAATTGTAGTATTTTGCAACATTGTGCAAAATTTTGGCTCTATACGATACCAATTTCTGGAGATATAAGACAAAATGTGTCAAATTTCTTGGGTCTCTCTCAGTATTTTCATCGATTATTATATAATAATCTCAATAATATTAAGGTATTCAACATGATACTGCTTTTTTTCTTTACTGGTCAGTACGGGCCACAAGGAATATGAACATGCGCCCAATAGCTCCTGTCCACAGGGCTTGAACCAATTTTTTTTATTTGTATTTGTAAAAGAAAAATTTCTTATTTTGATCATTTCAGATCCGGTCTTCCCAGAAAGATTCAAAGACTCTTTGAGGCAGATTTCAGTACCCATGGGTACTGAACAGATATTTATTTCTCCGTTTGAATCAGAGCAATAAGTTTAATGATAAGAAGACAGCAAAGAAAGACCTCTGGTCTGAACTCGACTGAGAAATGAGCCAGAAGGGGAATTTTATTAGAGAAGGAAAAGGGTCGAGAAAAGGTTCAAAAACAGTTTTATAACTTGCAATCGACCTATATAAAATATAGGAATATGTAAAAAAAACAGGAACAAAACAGGAGAGTTCCCAAATATTTTGATGAAATGAATGAAATTCTTTAGGACAAACACAAAAGCCAGCCTGGTGTCATAACTGATAACGCTGCTAAGTAAAACGCTCTATCAAATATAGTGTACATTTATGTTTTATCGGCTTCTTGATAGTATATTATTCATCCTCATTATTAGATTCAAATCAAGCCATGAATGTATTCAGTGAATTCATACACGATATTCATCAGCAATTGTAACTCTTCACCATTTCGCCCCTTTCTGTATCACTTGCTAATTTAGGCTAGACTCAAATACAGCATTTTCACAATAACTCCAAACATCTCAATGGACATCACAAAATACACAGCATATGGAAATTATCATAATAGCATTCTCTATGGAGTTATAATTTATAAATTTCAATATTTTCCATCTCGATCTGAGAATGATAAAAGTATGTTCGACAACGATTCTAGTTTTACTGAGAACAAGATTGTGGTTCCATTTTATCTGATTGAAAACTAATGCTTCCCTAAAACATGGTAATGTATCAGATCAAAGATTACAACGTTCTAGAAAAACATGTCTTAAACAGTCATTAGCCACTTTCCTAGGAATATGCCATTTCTCTAACAAGATGATAATTTAAAAAAAAATATTTCTGGAACATTCCATTATATCTTCTATTCTTTGTCAGAGTCTAGAAGACTCTGACTATCATGAGCAGATCCAGGGAATCCCACCAAAATGTTCGTGAAGATTTTTTTTATGTGACAATTCCTATAAGTTTAATCGAATGGTTCAATGTTCAATTACTAATATACTGATATAAGGAAGCTCTTCCATTATCTTCCGATGATTCATCAGAAGATGAACAGCTTGATAAAAGAATTTCTTGGAAAATATATGCCGCAGCTTGATCCATCACTCTGCCGAAACGTTCGACAAAACAATAACATGAAACTTCAAAATGAAGTGAGCGGTCAACTGAGAACACAAATTCTCACTTTCTTAGATGACCACAAAACGGAATACAACATAAGTCTTGTGTTCAACTGAAAAATGCGACAATTGACAGATTAAATGTGTCAATTGACAGATTAAGTGTTTCAATTGACGGATTAAATGTGTCAATTGACAGATTAAAAAAATTGGTTCAAGCCCTGTGGACAGGAGCTTTCGGGCGCTCTTGTCCAAACAGACAAATTATATCTCTGAAAGGGTTGGTTTCTCAGAGTTGAGAATTATATTAATGTATTCTTATGATAGAACTGCATCATAAAGGAAATTCAATTCAAATAATAGTTTATTTATCAAGATTAAATGAGCAATCTGAGAATGAGAATTGCATCATGGAAGAAATCAAATTAAAATAGCTGAAATGAATTTGACTCTCTCTTATAGAATAGGATGATATCTACGAATATGAACACAGATCATATAATAAATCATAGATAGAATAATTATAGCATTCTGTGGAAACAGAAGTACGATTCGGTATTGAAATTTCGAAAAATCATATCTCCGGAAGTATTAGCTTGTTGGAGTTGAAAATTATATCAATGGACTTATCAATTTGCCCAAGTGTCTGTAATTTTGGAATTTTTGGCTGAAAATGGTCTCAAATGATTTGGTTCGACTCACTGATCAAGAATCCGAGTGCGAAATCGATTCTGTCCGGCCGGCCGACCGGCCGTAGGCACGATAACCCTCGAACGAAAGAAGTTAGCGGATTGAAAATTGCAAGGTGGTTTTGGTGCGTAAATATCTCGGACAAGTTCGTTAATGGGCGAAAACCATCAAGGGGTTTCGGAGTTATGGCCGATTTTAGTAAAAATATTTTTTATGAATATTTCCGAAACCGATCACTCGATCTATCTGAAATTTAGCACCAAATTGTAGAATCATGACCTTTATAGGCATGTGAAGTTTAGTATTGACCAGATTACCGCAAAGTGTCAAAAAAAAAATTTGAAAATGTGGTGCAGTTCTCATTCTCATGATTGCTCATTTAATCTTGATAAATAAACTATTATTTGAATTGAATTTCCTTTATGATGCAGTTCTATCATATGAATACATTGATATAATTCCCAACTCTGAGAAACCAATACCAGATATAATTTGTCTGTTTGAACTAGAGCGCCAGAAAGCTCCTGTCCACAGGGCTTGAACCCATTTTTTATGATTGCGTTGAATTCTGCGGTGAAAAATAATGACACTTTTCTAACATGATTATACTCCTAAATAAAAAAAAAATATTTATTTTAGGAGCATAATCATGTTAGAAAAGTATCATTATTTTGCACCGGATAATCCAACGCAATCATGAAAAAATAGGGTTCTAATTTGAAAAACAGAAGTTATAGCTAATTTTTGATCGCAATTTTTGACACAAAATTTGAAACACCCTGTGATGATATTTATGGAATTCAAAAGATGCATGGCCTTTCCACATTCTTTTTCTTCGATGTTGTAAAAACGGTTTACGTTCAGGATGTTTAAAATAAGAATAATGAACATAATACTGACTAAACATATTTGACTTTTTTCCGGTTTTTTTTAGATATTATGAAAACTATTCGAATGAATACAATGGTTTTAACAGAAATGTATTCAGCATTGACTACTTGATCATACCAGGAATGCAAAACTCGAAAAAAATTTCTTTCATCAAATTTATTTTCACTCCCTGTATAACCGAAAGTGCTTGGGCTTCGAAAATATTTGAGCTCTGTAGAGAATTCAGACTCCTTCGGCAGACACTTAATGAAAATCTTAGGAATTATTTTGTGTTCATAGCTATTCTCGAATTCGAGAAGAGCTATCAAGAAAAAATTAGATCTATTCTAATATATTAAGTTAAAATAATTATTTTCCAGATTTTCTCCATAATTAATATCTACCATATTGTTCGCGTAATATTAATCGTAAAATATTGCGGTGAAGTTTTTAGTTCGCTGTATCTGAACTGGCATAAATTCAACTTTCATGTTAATTGATACATTGTTGGGTTTTGCAGAAATATATTTTCCACAATTTTCTCCTCCAGTTACGACAGAGCAGACAGGATAGACCTAGGTGATTCATGAATTTCGTACGTCTGTTTCCTGAATGTAATTGCCGAACGTAGTGGACGTGCTTTACGCGTACGGCAGATGGGTGGAGTTCAGTAAGATTTTCACAAAAAAAATAACCTTTGGAAACGTGCAGCCAAAACAATTTCTTCTCCGGAATGTTCACAATTTACGTTTTGAATTGGATGTCAATCTTCTGCGATTCATCAGTTAAGGAATCATAATATGACGAAAATGAGAAAAAGCTCCGAGAGATGAAAAACGAATATGTGCGTTGGTATGTTCAGGTAATTCGAAGTATTCTTCCAGTTTCTCTGAATATTTTTTGAGGTCTTTCTCCATAAATCTTATATGAATTGTTCATAGGAATCTGATTCTTGTAGTTATTATTCCACATACCAAATTCAACTCGATAAGATCTGTATTTTTGGAAATATTGAGAAAATTGAATATTAAATGGGTATATTCTCTACTTAACCATTATGCATATTTTGCCGTTAATTCAAGACAGGAAGTATGAAAACTTCACAAACATTTTTCTTGCTGCTGACTTAATAAGCCTTCGACGAAAACCATTTGGAATGGGTTTGATTAAAACAAACGTGTTCTGGTGTCACAGCTCCGTTATCTACCAGATATCGTATACATTCAAAGAATCGCTTATGAAAGTGTTCTATGTTACGAAGATTCTTCGGAAGACGAGATTGATAGTAATGCAAAAAATATAATATGCATCAAATGAAGCTTGAAATGAATTATTGTTTCGATATCAAGTTGGCTTTCACACATGCTTCCCTAATCTATATACACAGAGATTCTAAGGCGTGACGATACTGATACAGCTACTTAGAGTCAATTCACAAATGTGTATACCTAAATTATGGGAAAGTCGGTACAGGAAAGAGACAGGAACGACTGCTCATTATTTACCTACCGGGGTATAGGCGGTAGCTCCCAAGCAATTCCAACGAGTCATTTGCAGAAAATAATAGTTCACCAGAAGTGAATATGCGGTGCCCAACTAGGGGTTTTAAATAAATAATTCGAGTGAACGTATAATGAAACTGTCTGTTAGTTTTTAACCAACAATTTAGACTGCGGCCTCTATGCACCGTTGCATCGGAACAAAACCCGTCAGGAAGGAAGCCCGATTGAGTCTAACAGAACAGTCGAGGATTGATGACAAGTCATTTGTGATTGTCGGAATCAACAAAACGGAGCAGATCGCAAGCCGCGTCCCATTTTGCGCCATCGACAGATTCATGGTGTTTGTGGTCGGACGGAAATATGGGGTTGCTCACCTGTGTGTTTGGGGCAACTACCGTGTCATACTCAATTATTACGTTATTTATCGCTTTAGTCGGGACTGAGCATGTTTGGAGCGTTGCCACTATTATGTACGGATACCTACGTCTGAAAAATTATAAAGCATTAATAGCGCTTTAATACTCCATAAATAATGGCCCGAAAAATAAGAGGCTTACATGGTGAAAACACTTACCTACCTCATGGGTTGAAAAGTTACCGGTCTATAAAAAGAAATTATGAAATCACTGATGCGGTATTAGGGGCTTAAGGGCGTACAACCATTAAATATCTCCACAAGAGTTCAGAATATTATATTAAATTGCTAACGTCGATTCAATTCCAAAACCACAAGAGTCCAAATTTCGTTCATTTATCAATCAATTATTTCACTGGTAATAGCATACACGACTGAAATGTATGGAAATCAGAGATCCTGTATATGAATGAAACAATCTTTTAAATGGGCATATTCTAGAAATTGTTTGGATTAAGCTTTAGAATAAATACGTAAATCCACTGAACATCACGTTTCGATGAAAATCTATACAGAGTGTTCTTTAAAGACATGCTAATATTGGAGAGGGTGATTCTTTGACTTGTTTTAAGAATAATACTCCCTATGAACGTATGTCCTAAAAGTCTTAACTTTTGAAATATAGGGTGATATAATTTTGGAACTGTGAGATGAAGCAATTTAAATTTAATTATTCCAATCAAGAACAGAGCATCTGACAAGAAAAAGTATATTCTAAAACAAGTTGCAGAATGGGCTCCTATTGAAACACGAAAACGAAATTCGAAAACGAGCGACGAAGGAGCGAGTTTTCGAACGGCTGAGTGTTGGAATTGCCTTCTGCAACGAGTATTAGACGATATTTTCTCTATTTCAGGCAAGTTTTGCAAAATACTGTTGAAATTTTATGAAAAATTCGGATTATACATCCTAGTGACTTTTGTATTGTATGTTGGTAGTTGGTATGACTGTTACGAAAGTTGACAGACGCAATTTGAATTTGAAACGTACGTAGGGCATGGAGATCAGATTTAAAACAGTTTCCTAATAGCAGGAATGATTCAAAATTAGTAAGAAGGTAATCTCTAGTACCTACCTTATTATTTTAATGAAGATAAAACTTTTCCTCTCAACAATTAGTTCACTATAAACAGATTATATTATATAATATTGACAATTGACGTGTGTTGAAATTTGATAGGAATGTCAGTGCTGACTACCAAACGAAAAATATAACTAGAAACAATGCGGGAATGAGTTCATTCCAGCACTGTTTTTAGTGCTGGAATGAACTCATTACGATACTGAAATAGAGAAACATATTTTTTGGATTCTCATTCATTTGGAAACATATATGATCTCTTAATTTGCTTTAAGTCGGAGCACAAACATTTCCACACCGCTTCAGATTTTTGAGGATTTGAAGTAAAATCATTTTTATTTTTGAGGTGGAAAACGTGCGTCGGATAAAGAAAACCCATGATATAAAATTTTCTCTAAAATGACTGAGGATCTCAAGAGTAATTTTTATTTCAAAAGAAAGCAGTGGCTTAGTATTTTTTTCTCCAAAAACATTCAATGCAAAACCCGTATGGATGCCACTGGTAGGGAAAATAAAAATTTTTATACATCAAATGCACCTTGACGCATAGAAGACATGTACCAAATTTTATAAGGATGCCTGCAATATTATCTCAGTTATTATTAAAAAACTGTTTTTTTTTCAAAATTTTATCACCCCGCATCTCAAAAGTTAAGACCTTAAGAAATATGTTCATTGGAAGATTTTTTTCTTAAAATAGGTCAAAAAATCACTTCCCCAAATATTAGCATGTCTTTAAGGAACACCCTGTATACATATAGCCTTTTGACAATGTTTAGTGAATCTGTGAGTGTGACGTCGTCTATTGAAACGTTTCAGTGATCTGAAATAATATTACTAGTAAATGAGTTCATAGCAACGAATAAATAAACCTAATTTGCTGTTTGATAAAGAAGATGTGTCTTTTTCAGACACTTCATTTCATCGTTGCCTAATAAGGATATAGGATCAACCGGCAATATTATGATGCAGCCAAAAACTCGGGGCTATTCTGATACATGCAAAAAAAACTGGTTCAAGCACTGACGTGAAGTCAGGAGCTTTTGCGCGCATGTTATATTGTCTATTCAGCACTATTAGACACCCTTAATCGATATAGAATGTTTTCTCAGCTTTTGTAAGATATGAATACATTTCTTACCATTTTAATGGCAGACTTCAGTAGTGAGATACTCGTCTAAGATCTCAGAATTTTCAATTCTGTCATATGTATTCTATCGTATTTGAAATTCGTTAAATGACTAATAATATACAAAAAACTTAAGTCTCAAGTACTTTTAGTTTACGATATTGACGAAATTTCGCGAAAATGAGCGCGTCGGCATTCTATAAGATAAACGTATTTTCAATTTGATCGGATTTGTGTATTTTGAGCTATAGAGGAAATAACAACAAAATGTCAGATGAGTATAACTCCAAAGGCGTTTGGCCGATTATGCGCAACCTACCCTGAAAATTGCAAATCTCTATCTCTTTCCGTTCTCAAGTTATCGTGAGATATAATAAATATATTTTCATATTTTTTTTTATTTTCTTGTTGTACGATCCTAAAAAAATTCAAGCAAGTCTTCATGTCGATTATCTACATCTAGTGACCAAGTTTCAATTCGATAATTCCTATATTTTTTGAGTTATCTAGAATATAATTCCAGATGGGTATAACTCCGAACATAATTAACTCTCTCCTATTCAGCTGCGCAACTTACCCTGAAAATTGCAAGTCCCTATCTCTCTCTGTTCGAAGGTTATCATGGCAGCGGTCACCCATCCAGCTACTGAACTCACGCAAGGCTACTCGGATCTCCAACAATATTGAACCTATAGTCTTCAAACTTGGAACTTTGCTGTAGAGTTAGGTTTTGAAGGCTGTCGCAAAATTGCGATGTCGGATGAATAATTTCTGATATATATAGGCGGTTCTTGTACGTTATTCAAGAAAAAAACTTCTTATGAACGAATGTCATGGATGTCCCCTGTTTTTTGAGGGTTACGACTGTGCTACTATTTCAGATATCTTTATGAAATTTGCTACACATCTGCAATGCAGAAACAAATGTACAAACAATGTAAATTATTGTTAATGTTGCCAGCGGCTTCCGTATGGGTTTTGCATTGACTATTTGTGATGTAAAAATTGTACAAGAATAAAAATGATTATAAATAATAATAATTAAAATAAAAATTACCTTCGGAATTCTCATTCATTTCTAAGCAAACTTGATATTTTGTTTTCCTTTCGTCCGACGCATGGTTTACGCTTAAAAAATAAAAAATGGGTTCAAGCCCTGTGGACAGGAGCTTTCTGGCGCTCTAGTTCAAACAGACAAATTATATCTCCGAAAGTATTGGTTTCTCAGAGTTGGGAATTAAATCAATGTATTCTTATGAAAGAACTGCATCATAAAGGAAATTAAATTCAAATAATAGTTCATTTTTTTTTACCTTGTAATCGATCAAAAATTTCCTGATCTACGTTCACCAAATTTTCTCCTCTGTCGAACTACAGAATTATGCTTTCAATATTTACGTAATATTTTCAAACATTTTTGGGTGAGGTCCCCGTTGCATCGCTAAAATACGAGTATTTCAACCCCAATATTCTTGAAGTTACAATATTCCCTTCTGTCAAGTTGACTTTATGACAATTTATACATAGAATATACATAGAATAATTATATCAATGTGTGAAATACGATTTACATTGAAATCATATCTCCGAAAGTATTAGCTTGTTAGAGTTAAAAATGATATGAATGGACTCTTATGATAAAACTTCTTATTGAAAAAAAATTGATTTGGAATTTGTTTCGTATAAAAAAATTTTTTTTTTTGTTACTCCGAAACCATCTGTCCGATTTTGCCCAATAACGAACTTAGCCGAGATATTTATCCCCCAAACCTACTCTAAAAATTTCAACTCTCTAGCTCATTCCGTTCGAGAGTTATCGTGCCTACGGCCGGCCGGACAGAATGCATTTTGACCACGGATTCTTGATCAGTGAGTCGAACCAAATCGTTTAAGACCATTTTCATCGAAATATTCGAAAATTACAGACATTTGGGCAAATTGATAAGCACTCAGTTCCGAAGAACTAGAGCGCCAAAAAGTTTGAATCGCTTGTGTACCGGCTGAAAAAAAATTAAGATATCAAATAAGTTCAATGAATGTTCTTGTTTGAGAAAAAAATGTTTAAATTGGATCATATTGCAATACTGATTAATAAGTTCATAACACATAAATCTAGTTATTCTGGAATAAATTACGTTTTTACGAAAGTCAGTGTCCAAACCATAGCTGTTACCCTAGAGTAAGTTGTTGTTCATAAAAACCATCACAGTACGTCATTCGTTTGATTTTTACTGAGTCGTAAAAGTTATTTACTTTTTCGCACTCGAAATTTTTTTTAAATTTTTTCTGCATTAAAATGATTTTTTTCGACTACAATTCCGTACAATAGTCACTTAAGTAATTTGACCCTGAAGTAAAATGTTTTTTTAATTTTTCAAGGTAAATCCATGCGTAGGTCGAAATAAATACCCAAGATCATATTTTCCCAGAAATGAATGATAATTCCAAACATTTTTTTATTTTAGGAGAAAGCATGATGGATTAAATGATTTAACACGAGTTTGAATCCGTAAGAAGTTTTATTAATCTTAAGTTATACACAACATAAGTCGAACAGTCGAAGTGACATAACTTTTCAGAACCTACTAACTTCTTACGTGCGCTTGAAGAGCGGAACATAGATTTTACAATGACATGTCATGTCACAGAAGGTGACAGAGTTACCAACACAAAGGACATCAGCAAATGAATATTCCTACATCCTCCCTATTTGGTGATTTCCTTCAGTCCCTGTTGGTTTATGCAGCGATGAAATTTCTCTCGGTCCAGGGCCTTCGTCAGAGAGTCAGCAACCATATCCCTAGTGGGTATGTACCTGAAAATTATTTGATTAAGTTGGACTTTCTCTCGCAGAAAGTGGTGACGAATATCAATGTGCTTAGTTCGGGCTTGATAAGCACCATTCAGAGCTAGATTTAGAGCTCCTTGGTTGTCCATGAAAATTGTTGTCGGTCCACTGACATCTGATGGCTGCATCTCTTGAGCAAGTCCCCTGAGCCATAATGCCTCTTGAGTGGCAGCTGATGCAGACATGTATTCTGCTTCTGTGGTCGACAATGCAACAGTTGGTTGCTTCTTCGTTGCCCAAGATATTGGTCCACATTTCATGAAGATGTACCCTGTAGTGGATCTTCTGTCTTCAAGATCATTGGCCCAGTCAGCATCGCAATAGCCCAGAATTGGAGAAGGTTTTTTTCCATCATATTCCAATCTGGCAGATGTGGTTCCCTTAATGTAGCGCAGAATTCTTTTGACGGCAGTCCAATGTTCAGGAGCTGGGTTTGAATTGAAACGGCTCACATTGCTAACAGCATGGGCAATATCAGGTCTTGAAACTTGAGAGGCAAATAGCAGGCTTCCCACAGCTTCTTGGTACGGCCAATCTCTTGGACTTTCTTCATTTCCTGATGATGATTTCTTCAATTTTTCTCCTGGAGTTGATGGAGTAGCAGTTGGGCAGCAGGTGGTCATATTAAATTTTTCTAAAATTTGATTCAAATATGATTCCTGAGAAATCCATAATTTTCTATCCTCCCTGTTTCTGGAGATTTGAAAACCAAGTACATTTCTCGCTTCACCCAAATCGACCATTTGGAATTTCTTAGACAGTTGATTCTTCACATGGCATTTATCTTTATTATTATTAGAGAATATTAGAATGTCATCTACCCATATGGCCACAATCAATGTTCTGTCCCCTGTGATTTTGAAGTAAACACAAGGGTCAAAGCTAGATTGCTTTAATCCAATGTTCTTTAAAATTTTATCTAATTTTTGATTCCATATTCTACTGGCCTGTTTCAGCCCATAGATGCTTTTGACCAATTTACAAACTTTATTGCCAGAACTGTATCCTTCAGGTTGCAGCATGTATACTTCATCCTCTAGATCGCCTTGCAGGAATGCGCTGACTGCATCCATTTGATCTATGTCTAGATCAAGTTCAGCTGCTAGAGCTAAAAAATATCTTATAGAGCTATAGCGGACGACAGGTGAGAAAGTCTCATCATAATTCACACCTTTTTTCTGGGCGCAACCTTTGACAACAAGGCGTGCCTTCTTTTTAATTATTTTACCTGAAGCATCTCTTTTGGTCCGAAAAACCCATTTACAATTTAATGCTTTCTTTCCAGGAGGTAGGTCAGTCAGAATCCAAGTTTGATTATCCCTTTGGCTCTGATACTCCTGGTCCATGGCTTTCTTCCATTGAGTCCAGTCTGCACGTTCCATTGCTTCATGAACAGTGGTTGGGTCGCCAGGTTCTCCACTGATACAGCTGTAGGTTTCGAAGTCTTTCAGATATGTTGGAGGATTTCGATTCCGTTGCGGTCGAGATGAATCATCTGGAGTTGGATTTTCAATGTGGATTGGTGGCACAAAATTTGGGTCATCCATTTGATCCATGCCTGGTGACTCATCCTCGATGGAATTACTATTGTCAACCGATATAGTTGAAGATTGGAGACTTCCAGAGTAGTCCTCTTGATCTGAGTCTGTTTCAATGGTTTCAACTTGTATGCTCTCTGGAGTAGACGGGATATCAACAGGTGGCAACACAGGATCATCATGAACTGGGTCTTCAATTTCTGCCAGATCATCGCACTGGTAAAAAGATCCTTCCTGTGGTTGACGACGTTTCTTCAACAATGAGCATCCCTTCTCGTCTTCTGCAAATGTGACATCTCTAGAAACTAAAATAGTGTTCTTAGACGGGTTATAAAATCTGTAAGCTTTAGATTCAAGGCTATACCCCACAAAGATACATGGTATGGCTCGACGGTCTAGTTTTTTTCGTTTTTCAGTAGGAACATGAACGAATGCTTTACATCCAAAAATTCGCAAATGTGCAACAGTGGGCTTGATTCCACTCCACACTTCTTCAGGTGTCTTTTCTTGCGATTTTACCGGAGAGCGATTCATGATATATACAGCTGCATATACAGCTTCTGCCCAAAAAATATTTGGAAGCTCAGCCTGAATGAGTAGGCATCGAGCACGGTCCATTATGGTTCGTCCTAAACGTTCTGCACGACCGTTTTGTTGGGGTGTATATGGACAACTTGTTTGGTGAATTATTCCGTTCCTTTTACAAAAATTGTTAAATCTGTGGTTGCAAAATTCTTTACCATTATCAGTACGAATAACTTTAAGGTTCTTTCCGGTTTGCGTTTCAGCAAATTGTTTGAAGAACTCAAAGGTTTCAGCTACTTCACTTTTTGATTTCAGAAAATAAACAAAACATTTTCGGCTGAAATCGTCCAAAAAAGTGAGAATGTATCGAGATCCAGCCATAGAATTTACTTCTACAGGTCCAATTAAATCTGAATGTACTAATTCCAAAATATTGTTTGAGATAGATGTACTCAACTCAAAAGGTGAACGGTGGCTTTTTCCAATAACACATACTTCACAGACATTGGGTGGTCTAGATATCGAAAATTCAATCCCATGAACAAGTCCATTTTTCAATTCAGTTAGGCTGTTGAAATTCAAGTGTGCCATTCTACTGTGCCAAAGATTTTGATCATATTGAGCTGAAAACACGGAGGCATTTTTACAAGATACATTCAGCCTGAATAAATTGTTCACATGACTGGCTGTAGCAACAAGAGTCCCATTCTTATCAATAATTTTTCCACCTTCATTTGTAAATATCACTGTATTTCCTTTACGAACAATTTGACTAACAGATAGTAAATTTACCTTCAAATCTGGTACATAATAAACGTTTTGAACTTCAATATCAGACTTACGACCATTCATGGCAATCGAAAGGTCAACGGAGCCCACAGTCGTCGTATTCATCTTTCCATCATTAGCAGTAGAAATAGTAATCGATGACGATTTCTGAATGTTGTTCATTACTTCACAATTTGTCAAATGTTCCGATGCACCAGAGTCAATAAACCATTCATCGGTATTTTGAGCGGAATACGCGGTGAAAAGCAACTGTTTGTTTTTGTTTACACTCTGATTCGATGTCTTATCACTGTTACCTTGATTACGGTTCTTCTTCTTCGGACAATTTTTCGAAATGTGACCGTAGCCGTTACACTCGTAACAACGCACTTTTTCAAAGTTTCTGTTCCTGTTCCCGTTCTTGGAATTTCGAAATGAACTGTTACCGGAACCAGTTCCATACATCGCTAAATTTTCGACCGAGTTTGATGATCCGGCGATCGAAATGTCCTGCAGTAACTTTGTTTTGATGGAATCCGCGGTAACTTTGATACCAGAGCTCTCTATGCCCATTATCATAGGTTCGTATTTTACCGGTAAACCAGCTAAGAGAATAGTTCCAATCCACTCATCACTCACGACGAGACCGATTCCGTTCAGTTTATGAGCGGTTGTGACGATAGTGTTCACGTAATTTTCCACTGAACCACTTTTTTCAAGGGTTGTCGAAATCAAAATTCGCAGAAGGCCTACAGGTCGCGTTAATCCAGAATCCTCAAACGCTGCCCTGAGGTTGTTCCATGCTTCCTTCGCTGTTTTAGCAGACTGAATATGGACGTAGTTAAGCGGTTCAATCGACAATGTTATTTTCGACTTACACTTCAAATCCTTTTTCGCGTCCTGTTCGGTTCCTAGCACACAATCCCACAATTCGAGATCTTCCAGAAAGGCTTTCATACCAAACTGCCATGAGTCAAAATTTTCCCGGCCTTTTAATCGTTCTACCGGCGGATTCTGAAAGGACATGGCGGACGGGTTTGGTTATGTTCGCGAACGCCGAACACGTTTACGGATTTTCACACATTAAAAACTCGCGTACACTACGGAGGCGAAATAACTGGCCCCATAACCTGATGGATTAAATGATTTAACACGAGTTTGAATCCGTAAGAAGTTTTATTAATCTTAAGTTATACACAACATAAGTCGAACAGTCGAAGTGACATAACTTTTCAGAACCTACTAACTTCTTACGTGCGCTTGAAGAGCGGAACATAGATTTTACAATGACATGTCATGTCACAGAAGGTGACAGAGTTACCAACACAAAGGACATCAGCAAATGAATATTCCTACAAAGCAGAAGCGTATATTTTTTTTTTCTCCAGAAATAGTCAATGCAAAACCTGTGAGCTACTGGTGAAAATAATATAATTATTAGTACATCAAAAGATGCATCTTGATGCGTTGCTGACATTATAGAAAATTTCATAAAGATATAAAAAAAAAATTCTCGAAAATTTATCACCCTGTATCACAAAAGTTAGGATGGTCACGACCTTCGTTCGTATCCAGTTTTTTTCTGAGAATGGCCACCTCAAATATAAGCATGTCTTAGAGGAAACCCTATATAAGAGTATTACAAAACAAAGAAGAATCTAATAAATTATTAACTGGATAACAAAGATTCAAATGTAGAATTACCCTTATTCAGGCCCTAAAACTCTTCTGCGGAAGGTTGAAACTTTTTTGACCTTGCATTAGCAATTTGATTTTAGTCTGCACAGCATTCTATAGAGGAAGATTTGAGATATATTTTTCTGTTTTCAAATGTAAAATATGCCAATTTTGATTGTTATTAATTTTCAAATTGGTGGGGCTATTATGGTACTATGATATTATTTTAGGAGACTCATTTTCCCTTTAACGTTAAGACGTTTCAACATAAACTAAGAAGAAACAGCTAATTGCACATAATGTTTAATTGCCATAACCAAGAAGGACCATTTTAATCATTCTGATATGTACAGGGTGGGCAAATTTCGATGTTTGTAGGGATATCTCGGTAACTAGAGGAGACTCAAAAATGGAGGCCACATTCTCGTTCTCATTTTTCACTGGCAAAAACCAAAATTTGCATTCGACTTTTGTTTTCGAGTTATAAACAAGAGTTCGATTTTTCGACATTTAGATAAGTGTGAATATCATGGTTATTTGTGAAGTTACAGAATGATTATTACTTTTACATTCTTGAGACACTTTTTTCTGTATAATCCGCCGATAAAATTTAAAAAAAAGTGGCTTTATAGTTATAGCCTAAAGTTGTATTTTTTTTAAATGGGAATCATAATTGGCTGTGCTTTGGTTGGAATGGATTTTTTTCCCTTTTCTAACGATGTATCATATTTGGGGTCACTTTTGATGTGTGAGTCTTTAATAGAGAAATTCATATTGTAATTCATTAATTTTTGCATTTTTTATATTCATTATAATTAGGCAGGTGTTATCTATAACAGAGATTGTCCATTTCCTAGCTTCCGTCATTTACCGCCGTATTCACAAAGCTTTCAATCCCCGTTAAGTCCTAACTGAGGTCCTCCGTTAAGCATAAATAAACCGTTTGGCCGATTATTCTTATAGACAAACGAAAATGTCGCATTCAGATGCACAACCTAACCTAATAATTTCAAATCACTATCTCTTTCCGTTCCCAAGTTATCGTGACATAAAAATTATATAGTTATATAATTTTGTTAAAATTTTCTAGCGCTACGATTCTCACGAAATTTCACAAACGTGCTTAGGTATATATTCTACAACTATTCACCAAGTTTCAATTCGATCGGATTTATATTGGTTGAAAACAAAATTATTATTCGGAAACCATTGGGCCCATTGTGCCCATTAACGAACATGTCTGTCGTATTGGAATGCGCCACCCAACCTGAAAATGTCAAGTCGCTAGCTCTTTCCGTTCTCAAGTTATTGTGGCAACGGCCGGATGGCCGGACAGAATCAAATTTGATTTTGAATTCTTCATCGGGGAGTCGAACCAAATCGTTTGAGGCCATCTTCGCAAAAAAAATCGAAAGTTACAGACATTTGGGAAAAATGTACGCGATGTTCCCCAGAACATACGCGCAAACACAAATTACAATAAATGTTCAAACTGATGTCGATCATGTTTGTTACATGCATTAATCTCTTTCCAACACGCTGAACTGCATTATGAATATGAAGATTTAAAATGGAATTCACAGTCTATAAAATTTAGTGGTTCATTTATATCGTAGCTTGTTTTTGTTGTATAAATTGTCTTTTATATATCCCAAAAAAAAATCCAGTGGCGTCAAGTGAACGTGGTCGCCACCTCACTGGACCGTTACTACCCATCCAGTTATTTCCAAAATTAGTACCTATTCAACGATTCTAGATTCATATGTACAGGGTGAGTCTTTGACCACTGCATTAATTTTAACCAAAGATTCCTCTCATCAAATGAAACACTTTTTTCATTTAAAATTTTCCAAATTCAGCTCAGGTAAAAAGATACAGGCTGTTGAAATTTTGAAAAAAAAAAACAGTTTTTATTTTATAGCTTTGACATCCTTTTGACGAATAAAATGAATGTTGGCGTAAAGTTTCCTTCAACTATGAAACATATTTTCCAAATATTAGTTATTTTCTACTTCTACTGGTTTTCTAGTTATGGACTCGTGGATTCATAAAACTAAACGAAATTAGCATCAAGAAAGCATATAAATTTTTTCTTGAGTCATTTCAAGAATATTCCATCGTTTTAGAACATTATATTATTCTTCATCATTTTTCCTTAAATGCACCGTTTTCGAGTTATTCTTCATTGTGTATGGTGTATTAGCACATTGTGAAATCTTTAAACGCTTGTAACTTTTTACCTGAGCGGAATCTGGAAAAATTGTAAATGAAAAAAGTGTTTCATATGATGAGAGGAATCTTTGGTTAAAATGAATGCAGTGGTCAAAGACTCACCCTGTATATGGGGCGGTGCACCATCTTGATGGAAGAACTGATTACGTGCCTCAATTAAGGGTAGATTGTCCATAAATTCCTCAATAATTTTCCGATTTAAAATTTCGTACTAACGTTGGCCATTCAGATATTCTTGATATATATGATACGTTGGAACACTACTGCCGTATACGTATAGCACACCAAACACTAAAACGAAAGCGTCCATGAGATCGAACGTCGACGGTTCGGCGAGGGTTCGTATCAGAATAGTAGTGTTCGTTATGCCTGTTAAAAATTCCAGCTCTGCAAATGTATGCCTCATCGGTCTAAACTATATTTTTAGAGAACAATGGATCTGGTTGGCATTTTTGATGATACCATATGCATAACCCTAATCGTCGTTGGTAATCAGTTGGTTGCAGGTGATGTTATTTTATTATTGTATAAGGCTTCAATATATACTTCTTCGGAATATCCAAAGGTTGACACCTTGAAACCCCAGATACATATTTAATCTGACGACTTGAAATTGAAGGATTTCCAACCGTCATCCCAATTACAGATATACTAGTCTAGTCAACAAGTGCTTTTTAGGTCAAAATTTTGTTTATAATTTTTCACTTAAGTGAATTGTTCATAACAAAACCAAAAACATCAATTTTTAAAATTTTCCAACAGGAATCTATTCTAAGACCTTTGAAAAATAGCTCCACTAAAGGAAAACATTCTCAGATTAATAGTTTAACAATTATCGTACTTGCAATGTTAATGTTTGTGCTACAAAAAATTATTATTAACTAATGAATAACTAATTAAAAAATCGCGATAAACATTTTTGGACCACGGATTATTATTCATTGATCTATCTTGCAGACGTCTGAATTTTTTAAATTTTTTAATTCCATATTTGATAAGTTTAAACAAGCACTGACGTGAAGTCAGAAGCTTTTGCGCGTATGTTCTATTGTCCATTCTTCTGTATTGGTGTCCAATACAGAAAATTTTTTTTCGTCATTTTTTTCAAATTTTCTAGGAGTATGGTTCTTACAAAATTTTAAACACGTTTCTATGTTGATTTTCTATTACTAGTTACCAAGCTTCAATTCGATCGAATATTTATTTTTTGAGTTATCAATTAAATAATATCCCAGGTGGGTATAACTCGGAAACCGTTAGTCCGATTATGCCCAAAAAAAAACTCAACTCTCCCATTCGGCTACGCAACCTACCCTGAAAATTGCAAGTCACTATCTCCTTTCGTTCTAAAGTTATCGAGGCAAGGGTCACCCATCTACTTCACTCACACAAGGCTGCTCGAATCTCCAACAATATTTAACAGATCGTGTTAAAACTTGAAACTTGGCAGTAGAGTTAGGTTATTAAGGCTATTGCAAAATTTCAGCAAATTCAAACGAATAGTTAC
Source organism: Halyzia sedecimguttata (assembly GCA_937662695.2). Lineage (NCBI taxonomy): Eukaryota > Metazoa > Arthropoda > Insecta > Coleoptera > Coccinellidae > Halyzia > Halyzia sedecimguttata. The sequence goes on along the minus strand of OW569411.2, from coordinate 51,611,521 downwards.
TGATATATAGAATTTTTTTTTTAATTTTCAATGATTTTTTAAAAATTTTCTACTAACAATATCCTCACAAAATTTGACAAGTATTTTTGCGTTGGCATTCTACAATTAACAACCATGTTTGAATTCAATCGGTTCAGTAAAAAACAACAAAAAACAACCAAATTTCAGATGGCTATAACTCTAAAACTGTTCGGCCGATTATGAAAAAGCAAACTGAAATGTCGGGTTCTGATGCACATCCTAACCTGAAAATTTCAAGCCGCTATCTTTTTCCGTTCTCAAGTTATCGTGACAACAAAAATATTTTTCAATAATTTTTTAATAATTTTCTAGCCATACGATTCGCACAAAATTTCACGAACGTGCTTAGGTTCATATTCTACAACTACTCACCAAGTTTCAATTCGATCGGATTTATATAGGTTGAAAACAAAATTATTACTCGGAAACCACTGGGCCGATTATGCGCATTAACGAACTTGTTCGTCGTATTGGGATGCGCCACCTACCCTGAAATTTCAAGTCGCTAGCTCTTTTCGTTCTCAAGTTATCGTGGCAACGGCCTGACGGCCGGCCGGACAGAATCAAATTTGACATCGAATTCTTCATTGGGGAGTCGAACTAAATCGTTGGTACCATTTTCGTCAAAAAATTCGAAAGTTACGTACATTTGGGCAAAATGATAACGTGATGTTCCCCAGAACATACGCGCAATAATTTTTATTCATGAAAGGTCCGAAGGGGACGAGGCTTACGCAAGCCGGAATACCTGTTTTCAGCAGTATATTCAACCCCCTGGGAAAATTATAAATATTGGTCGTACTTCCGGGAGTTGAAACTGTTTTTTAGGATATTTCCTCCTCTTCTTGAATATTTCTTCAAATTTGGATTAACTAAGATAGTTTTTTAAATATTGGCAAAAAACCAACCCCCTTCTTTTTTTTCACTTAATTGTTTATAACTATAGCAATTTGTGCCAGCAGCCTTAGCATCGAATGACACCTCCATCATAATTTTCGGAGAATATGCAAAAAATTTGACCTAAAAAGCACTTGTTGACTAGACTATAGTAGTTTCTTCAGCATCTTCAATTTAATTTCTGCGCGTATGTTCTGGGGAACATCGCGTTATAGTTTTGCCCAAATGTGAAATTTAATTCTGTGGTGCCGTCCGGCCGTACGGCCGTCCGGCCGTTGCCACGATAACTTGAGAACGGAAAGAGCTAGCAACTTGAAATTTTCAGGGTAGGTGGTGCAACCCAATACGACGGACAAGTTCGTTAATGGGTATAATCGGCCCAATGGTTTCCGAGTAATAATTTTGTTTTCAACCAAAATAAATCCGATCGAATTTAAACTTGGTGAATAGTTGTAGAATATAGACCTAAGCACGTTTGTGAAATTTTGTGAGAATCGTATCGCTAGAAAATTATTAAAAAATTATTAAAAAATATTTTTGTTGTCACGATAACCTGAGAACGGAAGGAGATAGCGGCTTGAAAATTTCAGGTTAGGTTGTGCATCTGAATGTGACATTTGAGACTTTGTTTATGAGCATAATCGTCCAAACGGTTTTAGAGTTATAGCCATCTGAAATTTTCTGAAATTTGGTTGTTTTTTGTTCCTCATTAACTCGAAGAATACAAAACCGATTGAATTCAAACATTATTATTAGTTGAAGAATGCCAACGCGAAAATTCTTGCAGAATTTGGTGAGGATGGTATAACTAGAAAATTAAAAAAAAAATAGTTGAAAATTATTGAGAACAAATCTATATATCATAAACTATTCGTCCGGCATGGCTGAAATTTTGGAACAGCCTTCAGAACCTAACTCTACTGCAGAATTCCAAGTTTGAACATGATCGGATCTATATTGTTGGAGAACCGGGCAGCCTTTTGTGAGTTCGGTAGCGTAGTGGTAGCCAAGTGGCAGCGGTAGCGGATGCGAATCGTCGTATGATAAAATGTAGTCTATGGTCGTATTTTTGCGAGAACCTTCAAAACTAAAAATATGAATGTAATGATGACATATTTTCGCTCGTATATTATGGGAAAATCGTGTTATTTCATCACAAATCTATGGGAGATGATAGCCCTACATTAGTGGTCAGACCTGGTTTTGAAAGAGATCCTCCTTAGGAGGAGGCAACTAAATATTGAAGGGATTTCTATGAACAAGAGTGAATATCTTTGAGAAATAGAGAAGGCGATTCTTCTTCAAGAGATCCATGTGCCTTCAGAGGAGTATATTTGCGAGAGGGGCCTTTTGAAAGGTTATGTATTATTTTTAATATGATATCGCTGAAATTTTGCTGAAGGCTTCTGATCTTGTAAGGTGAGAAGCTCATTTGTGGATATTAAATCTTGTGATGGGTAGAGAGGAATTTTAGGCCAGTTTTTCTATCACTAAGGCCCACTTGCACGAATGCGGGTTATCTAATTAAATCCGGATTAACTCTAAACCTAGGGTTAAATTGATAATAGGTCTTGCACCTTCAAGAGTAAGAGCCTAACCCTGGGTTAAAACTATAAAAATTTAACCCGGCAAAATAGCAGGGTTAAATGGCTAAGTCCGGGTTAGTCATGTAAAAATTGACATTTCTAATTTAAATAGTTTCGATTTGTGATGAATTTCTGGTAAATAATAAATATTAGCAGTGATCGGTAACTTGCTTGTGTGGTATTTTTGAGAATGATTCATGACTAATGGATATACTACAAACTACATTCTGATCTACGCATGCGTCCCGTTTTAAACTCAACATCGAATCTGAATCTGATAAAAACACAAATACAAAACGTAAACAAAATATTCTCAATCCACGAAGTACGAACGAGTATTCCTTCCGTTGAAAATAATCGAGATTACCTTGTATTTGAAGATTGGAGAAATCTAGAAATATTTCTTACGAATGTGAAAGAAATTCCAAATTATGGAGAACTGTGGAAAAGTTGTTCAGAAAGAAGATATCTGGTATATGTCCTTCAGGATTTCTGGCTAAAAATCAGCAGTAAGTAATAGAAGTGAATTGAATGAATTACTTTACTCAGAGAAATCCAAGTCTTAATATTTCCTTTCAGGTTGGAATGAATTAAGGTCCAGTTGACGTAGAGCAAAAAGGTAATGCTTTTCGACAAATAGAATGCATGAGTTACTCTTGGAGTTACTGCAGATAGAATTCTTATTAACAAGGTATATGGAACTTAGTCGATTGAATATTTGTGAAGATTAAGTATATCTCATGAGAAAATTTAATATTGATAAGAGGCAACCAAGATGGCATGAACACTAAAATTTTTAAAGTTCAAGAGTGGAATAGCCAAGAAGAAAATCTAGTGTTTCTATTCAAACAAATTGGTGGTGGTTCTCATATCGTTGAAATGACAAAGGGACGTATCTGCAATAAGCAAGATTCAAGATATTCTCGTTTTGAAATTCGAGAGTGAACGATAAATCAGGGAGTGAACGAAATAAACCATAAATGCTCGATTCAAGGTGCATTTAAATATGTTCCGCAATCTACTAAGGAAGTGGTTGTTATGCGTAGGCTATGACTATAAAAAATAAAGCCAACTCAAAATTTTACATTTTACACTTAATTCTGTTTTGTCATTTTGCCGAAGCTATATATATTATGGGATAAGTATTCTATTCATCATGTACTTAGGTGAAAACCACCCAGTGCCTTGCCTAAGCTGACGTAAGGATACATTAATAAAATATACACAGAACAAAACTGACTCTCCTAGGAGCTTCTGTGGGATTTCCTTAGGGAAGACCTAGAATGGTTAGTATAATCATAATCATGTCATTAGCAAGCAAAACTGGATGAATTACATTTCAAATGACTTCTGCACCTACCCTATTATCCAGATTTGGCCCTTAGCCAAATTACGCTTAGACCAGTGAATTACGCTTAGACCAGTGAATTTTGAACACTTTTCTGTTTTCCTGATATCATGGGTCTCTTACGATCCATCATCAGGGTGTTTGGATGCCAGCGTGTACCTATATAATAGGCATTTTTAACGAAACATTTTAATTTTTCTAATTGCAGAATATTTTAAAATATAGGAGTAGAAGGTGATGCAATATAACATGTGTGTAGGTATATATTATGTATATTGTTTTCCCGTGGAACTTCAGGTATATGTTTCTTAAATGCTTGTTGCTTATCATGCTTAACAATGAATACCTCTGAAGAACAGATTTTACTAATATTATAATAGAATGGCTTGATAATTCAACGCTAACTTTGAAAATGATGTATCCTAGTTTCATCTTGGCTTGTTGATTGATCCGCAATTGATAAAATTCTCTTTCAATCTCGAAAATAGCTTTATTAGCTTCTCTTCTTTCTGGATAGCGATGGAAATATATTTCAGATGCAATATCCCAATTGTTATTACTTTGAGTAAAGCTTTCTAATATATCATATTTCTCGTAATTTTCTTACGACATGCTGACTTTTGTGTTAAAACAGTTTATTGATATTATGACGGAAAGAAATGGAAAAACTCTCTCATAGAAAACATTACACCCGCCAATACTTGGAATTACGATTAGTATAATAAACGCTAAATGGAATGTAGTCACAATTATTTTCGATATTGAAGACTTACACATCAAAAGCGACCTGACATATGATACCTCATTATAAAGGGGAAAAAAACCGTTCCAACCAAACAACAGCCAACTATGATTCCCATTCAAAAAAATACAACTTTAGGCTATAACTCGAAATGGCACTTTTTTTTCAAATCATCTTGACACCATTGTATTTTACAGAAAAAAGTGCCTTAACAATGTAATAGTAATTATTTTGTAACTTCACAAACAACCATGATATTCACACATGTCTAATAGCCGAAAAATCGAACTTTTGTTTATAACTCGAAAACAAAAGACGATAGCAAATTTTGGTTCTCCCCAGTCACCGATATCTCCCATAGTTACCGAGATACGCCATACAAACATCGAAATTTGCTCACCCTGTATAGAAATTTCTACCACTTTTTAATCCATGCATTATAAATTAATTTAACACCTTGGTATTTTTGATGAATTTTCCAGGTTCCAGTAAGTGGATTACCTAAACGGTTAGTTGAAAAATGTGAAAGAACTTTCCACTGTAAATAGTACTGAGATATAACAGTGTATCAGTTTTAGTTTAGCCCAATGCACGTAACACAATAGACCCATTGGGCAGGGGGCGAATGTGATACACTGTTTTAGTTTTTTGTTAAATTGACCCGTACGGTGGGCTTATTGTCCATCCATAAATGGTTAAAGGAGCATAAACTTGTGTGTCCCAGATATGATTATTTTTAAAGTTGAAGTCGAAAGTTTAGTTTTGTGTATCATAATAGCCCCAGTTGACCCCACATAATTTCAGCAATTTTTGGCTATATGATTCCAAGGTTATAGATTTTTTTTTATATTTATTTTTGCTTCTAGTGATACGTTCATCATAAATTTAGCGTGAACCTTGTATTCAATATTCTTCACCTGAAAACGAAATTTCAACTCGATCGGGTAGGTATATTGTTTTTGAAATATTAGGAAAATAAAATTCCAAATGATGAACTTGACCGGGGCATTCAGACCTCACATCTTCCCTGCTGATATATATCATCTGAGCTCCTTCTTTCGAGAAGTATGGAGAAGAATGGACGAATTGAATTGAATGAATCGGATTCTTCGTCAGTAAGTCAAATGGAATCGTCTCAGAGTATTTTCGGCTAAAAATTCAAAAATTGCAGATAAAACAATGGTGCCCTGGTACGAGCGCTTTAAATATGCAAATCTTAACAACTGAAGCTACATAAATTTATTCGATTACCAGAATATGGAATGAAAGCGACTATATTGGTGAAAGAAGCAAATTTCAACATTCGTGCTCTTGGGATTGTACTGAATTTAATAATATGGAGTTATGTGAAAGTTATGAAGGGAAAACGCCGCAAACACACAAAGGTTGAGTATTTTCGGATCAAAATTCCTCACCTTCCTTTAACTATGTCTATTAATTTATTTCGCATTTTTACCGTTAGTGTTTGATATTTAAAACAGCTGATCGGAGACCATTGCGAAAACAATTCTATAATCGAGTGCGATGAAATTCTCATGTATCACGAATTTTATGACAGGTTCCTTCAATTTCGAAAAGATATATCCCACAATTTTAACCCTTTGAGGTGAATCAGTCTATGACTATGAATTGAATGGAAATTTCATTTTGGAGGCTTTTGTTTCCTATATGAAGTTTTCCCTGCATGATTATTGAGGTATATTGGGGGATAGTAAAATGACAACATTAAATGGAATCATTCAAATATATTCCGATGTTTACAACAACTGAGTACTATTTTCTATTTCCTCCTACATTGTTGAACACTTTTCGTATACTCATCTAGTTCAGTGTTACGGAAAACATTGTCGGCATTCCTCGTGGGAACATTATTATTATGTAGGTTGTTTTGAAACGAATCAAAACATTTATGATATTTTGTATAATCAATTTTTGAGTTTAAATGGCATTTATAATTTGAAAAAGATTTCGGTCCGTTGAGATGAAAAATGGTTAACAAAATATACTTACCATTAGTAGTGCGGTTGGCTCAGTGGGAGAGCATTTGACTTGGGAGCGGAAGCCCCAAGGCGAGGCTAGGAAAGAAATTTTCTAGTCACGGTAATCGCCACCATTCACTGTTTGGTCGAAAATTAACAGTGCTTTGCCTAAGGTGGCGTAAGGACACAGTAACAAAGCCTACACAGAAAACAACTGATTCTCCTTACTCGCTCAAGCTCTTCGAGAGCTTATGAGGGGTCTCCTTGGGAAAGACCTAGGATCGGTATAATAATATAATAATAATACATTGTCAATAATTTTTCAGACCAATATTCGGCTATAAATTTCAATATAAAGATTTAAAAAAATATGTTATATAACTTTATGAAAAAAATATTCACAGCTGAAGCCAGGATACGAACTCGCGTAGCATATGCTACAGTAAATCGACAATATGCGATTGCGGCACTTCAGTCAAAACCGATTTCGTTTCTCTACGTAAATAAGTTCTTGCATATTCTTTACATATTTTCCCCGCAATCCTTGAAATATTAATCGAAAAATATTGTGATATGATGCTTTGAATTCAAAACTAATATACAGGGTGGTCCAGATCTTAACCAAGAAATTTTAACCACGTATTCTACATCAAAAATAAGCCCTAGTTTGTCATATAAACATATGTCGAGAAAAGCTTCCTCTCCGAGATACAGGGTGTTAAAATTATTAGAAAAAAAAATGTTTTTTTTTCCTTTACTTCGAACATCTTCTTGAAATTCGTATTTGAGTGTAGATATTAACGCTTATTTTTTCGTAATTACACATTTTTTACAAAGATAGTCTTATTATTACGAGTATTATTTTTATGTACCATATCAAATTTCAGCGATTTGCTCATGCATGAGAGTGTTTAATTTTTTTACTCGGAAACGGTGCCTCGTACGTCAAAAAGTCAGAAAAATGAATTTGCTTCAAATTGAATAAGGATTTCAAGAATAAATTTTATTGTTGGAAAAACCAGTGGCGTATTATTTTTTTGTCCAAAAATATTCAGTCTCGATGCAGTACGGAGACCATTGGTGAAATAAAAAAAAAATAATATATTCAAAAAGTTCCTCTTGATCCTTAAAACCTCTGTCCCAAATTTCATAAGAATATTTCAAGAATTGTAAAAGTTATTGATAAAAAACATTTTTTTTTCTATAATTTCAACACCCTGTATCTCGTAGAGAAGGCATTTCTCGACATATATTCATATGACAAACTAGGGCTTATTTTTGACGTAGAATACGTGGTTAAAGTTTCTTGGTTACGATCTGGACCACCCTGTATATACCATTTTTCATAGCAATGGCATGGTTATTTTATATATATTATTGGCGCTCTTGTTCCTCGGAACAGAGTGCTTATCAGTTTGCCCAAATGTCTGTAATTTTGGAATTTTTGGCTGAAAATGGTCTTTAACGATTTGGTTCTACTCACTGATCAAGAACCAATTGTCAAAATCGATTTTGTCCGCCCGGCCGTTAACACGATGAATGTCGAACGGAATGAGCTAGACAGTTTAAATTTTCAGAGTAGGTTAAGGAGATAAATATCTCGGTTGAGTTCGTTATTGGGCAAAATCGGCCAGGAGGTTTCGGAGTAACGAAAAAAAAAATTTTTACATTGCAAATTTTAAATTAAATTTTTTTAAGATGCAATTTCATCATAAGAATTCATTAATGTTATACTCAACTCGAACCAACGAATACTTTCGAAGATATGATTTTTCAAAATTTCAATAATTATTCTCAATTCTATAGCATACTCAAATTATAATTTCCTGATTTATATAAATCCAACATGAGATGATTCATAGACCTACGTTTTGAATTTAATTATGAAAATTCTTGAGAATTGACACACATAAGCCAAATTGAAAATGTGGAACAACCCTGTGGACATGAGCTTTGGCGCTCTTGTTCCAAATTTGACAAATCATAACTCCGAAAGTATTGGTTTCTCCCAGTTGGGAATTATATCAATGGATTCTTATTCAATTCATTTTATTTTATGATGCAGTTCTATCATAAGATTCCATTAATATCATTCCCAACTCTGAGAAACTAATACTTTCAACCCCTATTTTCACTCCTTAGATTGAATCGATCCGGATGAAATACTCGAAGTATAGTTCTGAGGCAACACCAACTTCTTTTATTAAGGGGTTAGATCTACTCAGATCTTTCCAAGAATCTCTTTTGCATTTTCTTAAAGTATAATATCTCAGAAATATTTTCTGAAAATTTGAAGTAAATCCTACAAATATTTTTCAAGTTTTTCGATAATTCAAAGGGTTCTCGGGAGCGATAGGTGAGAGCAGGTATTAAGCAGCTAGCGAGCTGACGACAACACTGGAGAAGGTAGAATGCGACGTAGACAACATCAAATAGATATTTTGAAAGCTGCTACAACGGCTGAAGAACTATTATATGGCCCAGGAATAGATGACTCGGTGTAAGTAATTAAATAATACGTATTACTTTACGTAAAATGAGAGTAAAACTGAGTTTTTTGAACTGGTGACCACTGTAGCTTGAAAAACACTGAATAGATTTCAATGAAATTTAAACAGCTTTTTGTCGGGTCGTAGGATTTTTTATAAACAATTAACTGCTATTTTTTTCCCGTAAATCTGGGAAAAATTTTCCTGCGGACTCCATTTTGTTGAATAAAAAAAAATCGATCAGGCACCAGATTATCTATTAATAAAACAAATTTTTTTCAGTCCGATTGATTTTTGATGAATCTTCAAGGATAAGTGATGGTCACCGCAAGGAGCTTCGGTTGGAACTGGATCAACACAAAAGGCCATTACTTTCAAAATTATAAATTTGTTCTCTAAAATTTCTGCCAAATCAAGTCAAAACATTATTTAATGATGCACTGTTTTTACTTTTATGAAATAAAATAATTTACTCACAAAAAAAATTATTTAAAATTGTCATCTTTTCATGTCGCTGACTACACCTAACCCTTTGAGTTTCATATATTTTCACTACGTAGTTTCCAATTGCGAACGGCAAGATTTTACATTCATTGATTTCTGAATTTTACATACTTCAAAACATAAACTGTCAACATTTCAGGATCAGTTAACACATTTTTGCATGCCTCATTCAAAAGGTTTAATTTTTACCATTTAAAAGAAGCAGGAATTGTTCACTCATTCGAAGTTTCTTTCAGTTGTTCCATTAACAATATTGGAATGTCACACTTCTTGTAATCCTCGAATATAAATTCGGAGTTACCTCTTTCAAAAAATTGTGGCGGTATTGGTTCGGACAAAGAAAGAATTCACGTGTACAGCTAGTAATTCTTTATTCAGCTGTTGATTGCACTTTCATTCCACATGATACAAATTACATCGCAATTAGTGCCTGAGGATGATAATCGCCAACAAACCATCAACTTGCAGCTGACTAAATTTCAAAAAAATTAAAATCGAAACCTTTTGCTTGATGATTCGCAAAGACGAAGCGTTACTGTAACGCTTCGTCTTTGAAGATACGCTAGACGACATAATTTGTAGAGGTCGAGCGCGTTAAAACCTCCGACCCGCCGCCACTGCTTTTATAATTTTCTCATGGAGTCTTTTGAAAGTGCGAAACTCTAGTCAAACAATTGTATTCGTCTAAAAAAAAATGCCCAGATAAGGGACATCATCCATCCTCAGAAATACACAAAAACAAAAATAATCAGTAGAAGAGTCTCTAGAGTCTCCTGTGAGAACTTCCATATAATGAAGTGTTGCCTTTCCAAGCTGTCAGCAAGGCGATTCATTCTGTTCCCCAATTTCAGTGCACTCACACTACAGGGACGTCGATGTTCAACCAGAGATCGTAGTCACGACTACCGAAGCTATGATACTGCTAACTAATTAGCATCGGAAGAAGAGTGCACGAGGGATAAAGCAACGGGTCGGGCTAGTCTGTTTAATTCACGTGACATATGACTGACGTTGAATGCACTTCGTGTATAATACAAAACTAGGGATTGGCAGGCACGCACCTAGAAAACAGTTACTTGCAAGAAAAATTGACTTTCCATTCAAACAATTCATAACAATTGAATTTACTGTTAGTTTCCGCGTGAAAATTAACCGTCTGAATTATTGGAGAATCCATACTCTATGCCTTCGCTCAAAGACATGGAAGTAAGTTTGAAAGTTTTCAAATTCATCTTGTTCTAAAGTCACGACACTATCATGTGCCTTCTGAACCGTCTAAGTTTATCATATTGTATTCCGAGTGTAATTTGATTTTAAAGCACACTTGCAGGTCAGTCAATTCATATTATCATACATAAATTGCATCGAGCACGAAGTAGATGGAATCCAAACAAAATCGTTTAATGCACCTTATTTGAACCAATTCATACTATCAGACTCTGACTTTATGCACCATGTGTTCTGTTTGGTATTCTCCCGGATAATATTTTTCCGGATGGCGTTAGGGCGGAGCCCGTCGAACATCTTATGAACTGATTCCTAATCCGACAGCCCAACGAAACTTCTATTATTGTTCTGAAAACCCTTTCGAGTTTTAATCGATTGGAAGTGTGCTAGGAAAGACATTTTCTAGTCACAGTAGTCGCCACCATTCACTGTTGGGTCAAAAATTAACAGTGCTTTGCCTAAGGTAGCGTGAGGACACAGTAACAAAGCCTAAACAGAACACAACTGGTTCTCCTTACTAGCTCAAACTTTTCGAGAGCTCATGATGGGTCTCCTTGGGGTAGACACCTAGGAGGATCAGTATAATAATATACAATAATATACATCTCACCTTTGTCCTGAATTATTACAAATGGGTATTGCCTGATAATGATATCGAAATAGGTATATTTTATTTTTGGCGCCTGTTCTGGGTAATAGTGTGTCATTTTGCTCAAATGTTCGAAATTATTGCCGGAAATGGTTTATTATTTCCTCTAAGACTCAAAATATAGAAATCCGAACCAATTAAAATTCGGTAGTTACTTGTAGAATGTCAACCCACTAATTTTCGCGGAATTCGTGAATATCGTACCCTGAAGTTACTTGAGGCGTAATTTTTTCATATATTATTAGGTATTCAGCGAATTTCAATTCCAATTCAATAGAAGACATATGCAAGAATTAAAAATTCTGTGATCTTAGACCATTCTCTCATTGTTGAAGTCTGTCCTTAAAATGGTACGAATTGTATTCATATCTTATAAAAGCTGCGAAAACGGTCTATATCAATAGTAAATTCGATTAAGTGATTCAATGTAAATCGTATTTCACAGATTGATATAATTATTCTATGTATATTCTATGTATGAATTATCATAAAGTCAACTTGACAGAAGGGAATATTGTAACTTCAAGAATATTGTGGTTGAAATACTCGTATTTTAGCGATGAAACAGGGACCTCACCCGAAAATGTTTGAAAATATTACGTGAATATTGAAAGCATAATTCTGTAGTTCGAGAGAGGAGAAAATTTGGTGAACGTAGATCAGGAAATTTTTGATCGATTGCAAGGTAATTTATTATTACTTATCTTTTTGGGCGCATGTTCTAGGGGAACATCGTCCTATCATTTCGTCCAAATGTCTGTAATTTTCGAATTTCGATCTGAAAATTGGCTAATAGACTAATTCGGACTCCCTGATCACGAATCCGGTGTCAGATTTTTGGTGCCGTCCGGCCGGCCGGCCGGCTGGTTTTTCGGCCGTAGGCACGATAACAGGAGCACCGAAGGTCCTATCGACATCAAACTTTCAGGGTAGGTTTCTGATCAAAATGCGACGGTTAAGTTCGTTAACGGGCAAAATCGGCCGGACGGTTTAGGAGTTATATACATTTAAAATTTTGAGGTTATTTCCCTGATATTTCAGGAGCTAACGAAGATGTTGAATCGAAACTTAGTAGTCAGTTCGAGGATATAAACGCGCAACTTTTGGCAAAATTCTGTTATGATCGAAATGTTGGTAATTTTTAAAAAAATATTTCTTTTAATTTTTTCGAAAAAAAAATTTTTTTTTCGTGAACTATTCATCAGATTGCAACAAAAACTTGTACTAACGTCAATTGTAGTATTTTGCAACATTGTGCAAAATTTTGGCTCTATAAGATTTCAATTTCTGGAGATATAAGACAAAATGTGTCAAATTTCCTGGGTCTCTCTCAGTATTTTCATCGATTATTATATAATAATCAATAATATTAAGGTATTCAACATGATACTGCTTTTTTTCTTTACTGGTCAGTACGGGCCACAAGGAAGATGAACATGCGCCCAATAGCTCCTGTCCACAGGGCTTGAACCAATTTTTTTATACATGTTTTATGGAATACCTACTATTTGTAGGTACTTTAAACCTGGTTTGGGCAATTGTCATACGAAACTTGTTTTTTTGGCGCTCTAGTTCCTCGGAACAGAGTGCTTATCAATTTGCCCAAGTGTCTGTAATTTTGGAATTTTTGGCTGAAAATGGTCTCAAATGATTTGGTTCGACTCACTGATCAAGAATCCGAGTGCAAAATCGATTCTGTCCGGCCGGCCGTAGGCACGATAACTCTCGAACGAAAGGAGTTAGCGGATTGAAAATTGCAAGGTGGTTTTGGAGCGTAGATATCTCAGACAAGTTCGTTAATGGGCGAAAACTATCAAGGGGTTTCGGAGTTATGGCCGATTTTAGTAAAAATATTTTTTATCAATATTTCCGAAACCGATCACTCGATCTATCTGAAATTTAGCTCCAAATTGTAGAATCATGACCTTTATACGCATGTGAAGTTTTGTATTGACCAGATTACCGCAAAGTGTCAAAAAAAAAAATTTGAAAATGTGGTGCAGTTCTCATTCTCATGATTGCTCATTTAATCTTGATAAATAAACTATTATTTGAATTGAATTTCCTTTGTGATGCAGTTCTATCATATGAATACATTGATATAATTTACAACTCTGAGAAACCAATACCAGATATAATTTGTCTGTTTGAACTAGAGCGCCAGAAAGCTCCTGTCCACAGGGCTTGAACCCATTTTATTAACTAACTATTAACCTTTAAAATAATATATATATATATATATATATATATATATATATATATATATATATTACACAAATAATAAGGAGAAATAAAAGAATAAAAAATAATGAAACTAAAGAAAATTGTCTGTAATTACTCACAATTTATTATTTACCTATGCAATCTGTTTGCAGTGGTAATAATTTCAAAATTTGACATGCGGTGAGTTGTTTTTTCTTTTTGAATATGTATATTACACGGAATACAAAAACAAATTATTCTATGAGAAACTTTGAAGTATCTTAAGTCTCTTTTCCTGATGTTCACTGCACCTTGAGACCGCAACGCGACCGCGACTTATGGTCACTTGGAAGGGGCAGTACGAGATCAGTGATAAAAGCGCTCTCACTAAAGATACGGAGTTGCGATCGGTATATGAGGCAAATCACTCGTTAGGCTGCTCATTTACCAGCACGACGAGACCGCAACGCGACCGCGACTTCTTGTCGCTTTGTATTCGCGGTACGAGGTTAATCATATAAGCGCCCACACTAAAGATACGGCGATGCGACGCAAATCCCTCGTTAAAAAGTATCGTCGCGGTCTCGTCGTGCTGGTATACGAGCAGCCTTAAAAAATATCGTCGCGGTATCGTAGCTGTCGCATGGTGCTGGTATACGAGCGGCCTAAGTCGTCGAGATGAGCCCTTTCGCGCATGGTGTCCCAGTTATGTTCCCATCCTAATCTCTTTAAGAATCTGGCATCGTTGATACTTCATCTCTGCTGGTCCATGACTAACCTCAAGACAATCTTTAGGTACTAGGTCTCCTTTGAATAGAAAAAAAATGTGGAAATGCCCTGTAGAGCTTTCTTCGCCTCTTGTTCAAAATTTGACAAATCATATCTCACAAGTATTGGTTACTCAGAATTGGAAATGATATCGATAGATTTTTATGATATAAGTGTAATTAAAAAAAAAACAAGAGTCCAATAATTATTAAAACAAAACCACCAGACCGATTCTTCCCAATGACGAACTTATCCGAGATATTCATTCCTCAAATCTACTCTGATAATTATATTATATCAATTGAAACTTAGCCAATATACCAGTTTTGTTTTTACTGAAGATATTCTGAACTCAGTTTGATTAACTTACCAAAGTATATATTTCCATCATCATATGGATTATCCAAGGGCATTATATTACCACCCAAAAATCATAAGCTTCTATATTCCTCATAGTTATACAATAACTGATGTTATTTAATTGGTTAGGAGGTTTTGATATAATGAGGAATAGAACTAGGATAAATATGATATGTCTCTTATCTGTAGATAAGATGACATGTATGAACAAAGATCATGAAATTCATAGATACAAATACGGACGTTAATTTTCAATTATAGCCTTCTACGCATTCATAGCAATCATATCTCCAAAAGTATTAGCTTTTTAGAGTTGAAAATTATATTAATGGATGAAATTGCATCTTGAAAAAAATTCAATTTGAAATTTGGAATGTAAAAAATGTTATTTCGCGTTACTCCGAAACATCAGGCCGATTTTGCCCAATAACGAACTTGTCCGACATATTTATCTCCCAAATCTACTCTGAAAATTTCAACTGTCTAGCTCATTCCGTTCGAGAGTTATCGTGTTAACGGCCGGCCGGACAGAATCAATTTTGACCACGAATTCTTGATCAGTGAGTCAAACCAAATCGTTTAATCGTTTAATATTTTCATCCAAAAATCCGAAAATTACAGACATTTGGGCAAATTGATATGCACTGTGTGCCGAGGAACAAGAGCGTCAAAAATGGTTCTGCCTGTATCGGCATCAGACATAATAGAAATTCGGATTATTATGGGTTGTGGAGATAGAACACGTACCCATCAAGAGGTTTGTGATTATTTCAATGAAAAATATCTATATTAAACCTGTGAACCATGAGCTACAAGTTAGTAAATTTTTAGTCTTTATTAACGGACCGTTAACAGGTTCGAAATATTTGGTTTTATTGCGGAGCAACCTTATTCCGGCTTTGGCGGCTCTTTTTACGAACGTTACAGATCCATATCTCCCAAATGAAACGCTATGGTTTCAACAGGATGGAGCTCAACCCAATTATTTCCAACGTGTACCTGATAACCTTAACGCAGTATTCTCGAACAGGTGGATCGGTCGGCGAGGATTTATTAAATGTCCGGCTCGGTCTCCAGATCTGACTCCTTTAGACTTTTTCTTATGCGGCAAAGCAAATATTACCTCAATTGTCCAAACAACAACGAGGGGTTGAAAAAGGGTTCGGCTCAAAATAAGAGCAATACAGCCTGAAACTCTTCAAAATCTTTCTCCCGAGTTTCAAGCTAGATTGGCGTACTGTCAAGAATGGCCTTCAATTTGAACACTTTCATTGATAATTTTTGGAAGTTAATATACATTCAAGTATCGTTTTTGGTAACGGTAGATAGTAGAACAATAAAAATATAATAATATTAAATAAATATAATAGACAATAAATCCATTATTCCACACTTGACGATCATTATGATATAGTTTGACGAATACCCCACACGTATTAGATATAAGTTGAGGACAGAAGAGGTGAGATTTATTAACATATTCAATTACTCCATTTATACGGCCCTTCTCAGCCATTCCCATAAGATAATGTTTTATTTATACCCTTGTACGGAACACAAATTTTATTACCCAATAACTCATTTCATGTATATGAGATCTATGGATAGTCAGCATCAATGTATTTCTCAACTTCGAATTAACGTTCGTCCATAATGACATAAATCAAGGTTCATTTTGCACGGAAATACATTAATAATCAATTTTCTGATGATTTAATACATGCCGCTATAATTTTGCCATAAATATTCGTTTCTTCTAACCATAGAATAGTATCGCGCCCATGTACCTACTGGTGGAATATAAAATGTAAGCAAACGAATTTCGACAAAACTGTTTTCGAGAAGATGGGCGATATTTCACTAAACCAAGTTTCTAATGGATTTAGTTTAAGTTAAAGAACACTCATTTATGATCTCCACAGCTCCATCGCGCTCGTTTATTCGATGATCGTAATATATATTCATACAGTGCCCGCCAAAATCTTGGAACCATATGCGAAACTTTTTCAACTATTAGTTTCTCAAAAATTATCGTTATTCATAAAAGTTGGGGCATTCAATTAAAGAAAATAGTTGTTATCTTCAGTCGCGTGCGACTTAGCGGAAATCAGCCGATTTTCTAAATTCATTATAGAGTAAAGTGACATTACTTTGCAAAATATAGAAATATATTACTGAAAGAATTTGTTTATAATTAAAAGATATTCCATTGATCCAGTTCACTCCATCATTTACTAATTTCAATAATTGCTCAATGAGTTGGCCTCATGCAGACGTATGTAGGAGTCCAAACTCTACACTGCGTAAACTAGGTGGCTGATGTTATCGATAAATGTCAAAAAATACGGTGAACTGACAACTCTGCGTTTCATGTAAGCATCATGCCTACACTTGATTTGGAAAGGTGGTTTTATTGTACGGTGATAATTACAAAGCGTCACATGAAGATACTCGTTTTTTGGCGCTCTTGTTCCTCGGAACAGAGTGCTTATCAATTTGTCCAAATGTCTGTAATTTTGGAATATTTGGCTGAAAATGGTCTTAAACGACTTGGGTCGACTCACTGATCAAGAATTCATTGTCAAAATCAATTCCGTCCGCCCGGCCGTTAACACGATAACTCTCGAATGGAATGAGCTAGGCAGTTGAAATTTTCTGAGTAGGTTTAGGAGATAAATATCTCGGTTAAGTTCGTTATTGGGCTAAATCGGCTAGGTGGTTTCGGAGTAACAAGCAAAATTTTTTTTCACATTACAAATTTTGAATTCAATTTTTTTTAAGATGCCGTTTCATTAATGTCGTTCTCAACTCTAATAAGCTAATACTTTCGGAGATATAATCTTTCAAATTTTCAATAATCATTCTCAATTCTATAGAATACTCTAATTATAATTTCCCGTTGTATATAAATCCAACATGAGATGAGTCATAGACCTACTTTTTGAATTTAATTACGAAAATTCTTGAGAATTGACGCACAGAAGCCAAATTGAAAATGTGAGAAAATCCTGTGGACAGGAGCTTTGGCGCTCTTGTTCAAACTTTGACAAATCATAACTCCGAAAGTATTGGTTTCTCCGAGTTGGGAATGATATCAATGGATTCTTGTTTAATTTATTTCATTTTGTGCTGCAGTTCTATCATAAGATTCCATTAATATAATTCCCAACTCTGAGAAACCAATACTTACGGAGATATAATTTGTCAAAGTTTGAACAAGAGCGCCAAAGGTCCGGTCCACAGGGCTTGAACCAATTTTAAAGAGAGGCATCGAGTTATAAAGTAAGTTAGCCTTATTTCAGTATCTTCCCATTATAGTTTTTGTGGACTCATCTTCAAGATTTAGTTGAAGTAGTTGATTGCTACGACAGAAAATCTATGCTTATATAGTAATATTCTATGCAAAAATTATTATTGTCGGTAATTCCCATTGAAAATTGAGGACAGCTCATTAAGCAGTAATTGAAACCAGTCATTCGAAGACTGAACTGGATAGCAAGATTATCTTTTAAGCGCAAACAACTTTTTGCAGTAACATTTTTCGATATATTGCATCACTTCAATTTATAGTGAATTTAGAATATCCGCGGATTCCCGCTTTATCGCACGCCATACTGATGATAACGGCTATGCGCGTATTTATGTAGTCTAATTAAGAGCACCAACTTTTATGAAGAACGACATTTTCTGAGTAACGACTAATGAAAAAATTGGTTCAAGCACTGATGTGAAGTCTGGAGCTTTTACGCGCATGTTCTATTGTCTATTCACCACTTTTGGACACTCTTAATCGAGTTTACCATCGATATAGACCGTTTTCTCAGCTTTTATAAGATATGAATACATTTCGTACCATTCGAGAGAACTTGGTAATGAGAGAATCGCCTAAGACCAGAGAATTTCTAATTGAATTGGAATTCATTATATATCTAATAATATAGAAAAAAAATACTGCATAAATCCTCTTGCCGTATTTATTCAGCTGTGTATTAGATTTATATTCCTTTTGAGATATCGGAACTCACACAAGTCGGCTTGGATCTCCAACAATATAGGAATGCGATCGTGTTCAAACTTGCAACTTTATTTTGGAGTTAAGTTTTGAAGGTTTTCGGGAAATTTCAGCGATGTCGGACGAATACTTTCTGATATATAGAATGTTTTTCAATGTTTTTTTGGCGCTCTAGTTCCTCGGAACTGAGTGCTTATCAATTTGCCCAAATGTCTGTAATTTTCGAATTTTTCGATGAAAATGGTCTTAAACGATTTGGTTCGACTCACTGATCAAGAATCCGTGGTCGAAAATCATTCTGTCCGGCCGGCCGGCCGGCCGTAGGCACGATAACTCTCGAACGGAATGAGCTAGACAGTTGAAATTTTCAGAGCAGGTTTGGGAGATAAATATCTCGGCTAAGTTATTGGGCAAAATCGGACAGATGGTTTCGGAGTAAGAAAAAAAAAATTTTTTTTTTACAAAACAAATTCAAAATTAATTTTTTTTCAATGAGCAGTTTTACCATAAGAATCCAGTGATATCATTTTTAACTCTAACAAGCTAATACTTTCGGAGATATGATTTTTCAACATTTCTATAATAAATCGTATTTAAACGTTGTCACACAATGATATAATTATTCTATGTATGAATTGTCATAATGTCAACTTATTTCCCTGAGACATGTCATTATCTAATCAATCGAAGAATTGTGAGTAAGTGAGAAAAATCTCAGTTGTTTGCTCCGAAATGAGTTTTTCTCAGAAAAGTCTTACATTTCGGAACGAAACATGAAGTGAGAGATCTGAGAGTAGTGAGACTGCTTTTCATCCATAGACATAGATGTAACTCTCGAACGGAATGAGCTAGGTAGTTGAAATTTTCAGAGTAGGTCAGGGAGATGAATATCTCGGTTAAGTTCGTTATTGGGCAAAATTGGCTAGATTTAATTTGATTTCTTCCATGGTGCAGATCTCATTCTCATGATTGCTCGTTTAATCTTGATAAATAAACTATCATTTGAATTGAACTTCCTTTATGATGCAGTTTTATCATATGAATACATTGATATAATTCCCAACTCTGAGAAACCAATACTTTCGGAGATATAATTTGTCTGTTTGAACTAGAGCTCCAGAAAGCTCCTGTCCACAGGGCTTGAACCCATTTTTTAGAATGTTTTTATATCTAATTACCACATTTGAATTTAATCCGCATCGTATTTCTTGAATTATGGAGGAAATAGTAACCAAATTTCAGATTTATATAGCTCCAAAACCGTTTGATCGATTATGCCTATTAACGAAATCAAATCAATATTTTTTGATAATATTTTCGAAATTTTCTAGAGATGTACGATCCTCACAAATTTTCACAAAATGCCTTGCGTCAGTATTCTACAACTATTTACCAAGTTTAAATCCGAGCGGATCTATATTTTTTGAGTTATCGAGAAATTAATATTGCAGATGGGTATAACTCTGAAACATAACTGTTCCATTCGGATCTGCAACTTACTCTGAAAATTGCTATTTCTTTCCATTCGAATGTTATCGTGGAACGTTCGCACCCATCCAGTTACTGAACTCGCACAATGCTGTTCAGATCTCCAACAATATAGATCCGATCATGTTCAAAGTTGGTACGTGGCTGTGGTTTCTTATTCAACTGACTGCTTTTTCTGTTAACATCAGAGGCAGTGCACACAGTAAGTATCTCCCTCAGAGGAGAACTATACTGCAGGATTTTGAACTGAAGAATACGATTTAATCGATTTTAACAATATTATCCGTTATAGAACTTATAACATGTTAGAATCTACTTTACTCGAGTATCATATCCTCATTCGAAATAAAATTGAAATATAAATGATATGCTGCTGTATTATTTAACACTTTAAATCTGACGACATATAAATACCCTTTTTAGTAAATCTATCGAAGCAAGTTGAAATGTTCATCAATTGAAAGAGTAGGATAACTTGTTACACTGAAACTTTATTTATGTTTAATTGGTTTCTGTATTACTTCCATTCGTAATAAAGAAATTTGTAATTTACCATGGTAAATTCGATTAAGAGTGTCCAGTACAGAATAATGAATAATAGAACAAACGTGCAAAAGCTCCTGACTTCACGTCAGTGCTTGAACTAATTTTTTTTTTAATTTTTTAAATTTTTTTAGGGGTACGGTTTCAAAATTCTAAACACGTCTTTATGTCGATATTCTACAACTAGTTACCAAGCTCCAATTGGATCGAGTCTATATTTCTTGAGTTATTGACGAAATAATAATCCAGGTGGGTATAACTCCGAAAACGTTGTACCGATTATGTCCTTAAACGAACTTAACCCTCTCATTCGGATACGAAACATACCCTGAAAATTGCAAGTCCATATCTCCTTTCATTCGACAGTTATCGAGGCAACGGTCACCCATCCATCAACTGAACTCGCACAAGGTTGCTCGGATCTCCAACAATATATATCCGATCGTGTTTAAACTTGGAACTTGGCAGTATAGTTAGGTTCTGAAGACTCGAAAATTTCAGCGATGTCAGACCAATAGTTACTGAGATATAGAATTTTTTTTCAATAATTTTCAATGATTTTTGAAAAATTCTCTAGTGATACGATCCTCACGAAATTTCGCAATAATTCATTGAGTTGGCATTCTACAATTAGTAACCACGTTTGAATTTAATCGGTTTCGTAGTATTCGAGTTATTGAGGAAATAACAACCAAATTTCAGAATGGTTTAATTCCAAAACGGTTTGGCCAATTGTGCCTAAAAACAAACTGAAATGTCGCATTCAGATGCACAACCTAACTTGAAAATTTCAAGTCTCTGTATCTTACCGTTCTCAGGTTATCGTGACATGAAAAATATTTTTTAATAATTTTTTTGGATATTTCTAGTGATACGATTCTCATAAAATTTCACAAACGTGCTTAGAATAATATTCTTCAACTAAACACCAAGTTTTAATTTGGTTGAAAACAAAATCATTACTCGAAAATTTCAAGTTGCTAGCTCTTTCCGTTCTCAAGTCATCGTGGCAACGAAAGGACGGCTAGACGGTCGGACAGAATCAAATTTGACCTCGAGTTCTTCATCGGGGAGTCAATTGTTTCAGACCCATTTCGGCGAAAAATTCGAAAATTACAAATATTTGGGCAAAATGATACGCGATGTTCCCAAGAACATACGCGCAAACAGGTTTACAATTTGGTTCCAAGATTTTGGTGGACACTATACAGGGTGTTTCACGAATGATTGTACCGGCTTTCAGTGCAGATGCAGGACATTTTGGTGAGCAGTGTTCGAAATATGTCCTAACCATATTCGTTCAAGATACAAAAAGATTTTATCAAAAACATTCAATCGGCATAACTCTTGAACGGCAGCATGGATCTCTTTGAAAATTTCAGGGACTGAGTGTATAGGCCAATGCCTAATATTTGCTCATAATGACTTGTTGATAGCGCAGGTCCGGACTGAGAAAATTATTTTCTTAATTCCACATTTTGTAAAACACCCTGTACATCAAATTTTCAATAATTGAAAATTCTCTCATAATTTACACTGAATATTATATAAAACAAGCCTATTGGTAATAATGGCACACTTCGCAACAATATTTTATGAACCATTGAATATCTGGAATTCTCAATTCATAATAAACACGGACCTGTGTGCCTCCGAATAAGACATTAATACAATACATTTTGAATGAATTGAATTTCTCAGTATCATGACTTAAGGAATATTATTATTTCACCCAGTACACAAATTCAGGGTTTCAGATTACCCAAAAGAACATACAATAACTAAGAATTACACACTGTGAAATATTCGTTGATTTTAACCATCAACAAATATTCCGTGTCAGCCGAGCTAGATCACCTCATCGCTCAGTGTTCCCCCAAAGAGTAAATCATCATCAGACATGAAACGTGGTTTCATGGTTGTTACTAATCATCAGAGTGACTTAGCCACAATGAATGAACAACCGAAGGAGTTCTAGGAAACTTAATTCCATCTGTTGCGAACTGATAGGGAGAAAATGCCACCAGTGGCACCTGGAAATCCTTACGAACTCCGACCCTCCGACCCAGGTGCCGCTAGTGGGATTTTCTCCCTACCAGTTCGCAACCGATAGAATAAAATTTCGTAGAACTCCTTCGATTATACATTTATTGTTACTTAGCCAGGTTGATGATTGGTAACAACCATGAAATCGTGGTTCGTGTCTGCCCTTGAATGACGCTTTCCACTTTGAGATAACACTGAGCGATGAGGCGACCTAGTTTGGCTCACGCGGAATATTTTTTTGATGGTTAAAATCAACAAATATCTCACCGTGTGTCTTCTTTATCCAAAAGAGTTTTTCAGAAAAATACTGCTGTGTTTAAAAACATGGTTCAAATGATAGAAATTATCAAGCTGCAATTATTTATCTTCGGAAACTCTTCGTTTTGAATAACTGAAACAGATAGTAGCAGTATCAAAGAATTCATAGAAACAAAACACAAAGAAATAGTGAACTCATTATAAAAGGGAATTAATGGTATGAGAATGTGATTTTTGTTCTCATAAATTACCCTAATTCTTTTCGGCTCTTTCAAGCTCTTGTATTGAATGTGCTGCAGCTTTCATTAGCCTTTCTGGTCGATTATTTATTTATTTGTTTATATTTTTTCGGTTGTTGTGCATGAAATCTTCAATTATGATAACATCTGTGTTTCAATAATTCAAAAAAAGAATCTTCAAAGATGAATAATTCGAAAATGAGTATTTCTATCATTTCTATTTTCAGGTACACAGGCAATCAAATGTGGAACTCCCTAATTCATGTATTGGATTGAATAAGATGCAGCACTATAATTAAGTGATGTCACTGATAATTTCAACAGATTTAATATGAATCAACGTAGATTCACAGTTCCGTGTTTGATATAAATTGAAAATTCCAAATATTCAATGGTTCATAAAATATTGATACGAAGTGTGCCATTATTGCCAATAGGCTTGTTCGAAAGTGTATTTATTGTAGATCCTGAGAAAAATTTCACTTCTTGAAAATTTGATGTACAGGGTGTTTTACAAGATGTGAAATAAAAAAAATAATTTTCTCAGTCCGGACCTGCGCTATCAACAAGTCATTATGAGCGAATATTAAGCATAGGCCTATACTAATTCCCTGAAATTTCCATGAAGATCCATGCTGGCGTTCAACAGCCGTTATGCCGATTGAAAGTTTTTGATAAAATACATAAAACACCCTGTATTTCTTCAACGAATATAGTTAGGAAGTATTTCGAACACTGATTTAGACTCACCAAAATATCCTGCATCTACACTGAAAGGCTGTACAATCATTCGTGAAACACTCTGTATATTTATATACAGGGTGAGTCTTTGACCACTGCATTAATTTTAACCAAAGATTCCTCTCATCAAATGAAACACTTTTTTCATTTACCATTTTACCAGTTTCGGCTCAGGTAAAAAGTTACAAGCGTTTGAAGATTTCACAATGTGCTAATACACTCCCGCATATAAATTATCTATGATATTGTTGGCGGACGAGAATAAAGCATGGTAACGTGGTTTACAGCTTGATTTGGGATTCAAACGCTCAGGGACGGATGCATAAAAGTAGTGAAATTTCTGGAGTTTTCCATTTTAAAACATTCAATGAAGAATATCTCGAAAACGGTGCGTTTAAGGAGAAATGATGAATAATATAATATAATGTTAAAATGATGGACTATTCTTGAAATGAC
Organism: Halyzia sedecimguttata; assembly: GCA_937662695.2. Taxonomy (NCBI): domain Eukaryota; kingdom Metazoa; phylum Arthropoda; class Insecta; order Coleoptera; family Coccinellidae; genus Halyzia; species Halyzia sedecimguttata. The sequence goes on along the minus strand of OW569411.2, from coordinate 51,586,966 downwards.
TCAATAAAACTTTATATGCTTTCTTTATGCTAATTTCGTTTAGTTTTATGAATCCACGAGTCCATAACTAGAAAACCAGTAGAAGTAGAAAATAACTAATATTTGGAAAATATGTATCATAGTTATAGGAAACTTTACGCCAACATTCAATTTATTCGAAAAAAAGATGTCAAAGCTACAAAATAAAAACTGATTTTTTTTCAGAATTTTAACAGCCTGTATCTTTTTACGTAAGCCGAATCTGGAAAAATGGGAAATGAAAAAAGTGTTTCATTTGATGAGAGGAATCTTTGGTTAAAATTAATGCAGTGGTCAAAAACTCACCCTGTATATTACACCCCACGCTACGAATTCATTCTTGTTAGAGATGTTTTATCAATAAAACATAGCAACAATGGATACCATCATTGAGTTGTATAGTTTTCAGATAATAATGTAAAGTAAGGAATCAAATCAAAAATTTTCAGCATATTTTGTTAACAATTTCAATTATCATAAATCACAACACTAAGGTCACGTCCGCACAGACAAGCGGCTTTCTTAGCGCCTAGAGTCAAACGAGTCACCTAGGGAGTAACTTAGAAAAAAAAAAGCACTGACGTGAAGTCAGTACTCTTTGGCGCGCGTGTTCACGGTGGCTAATTTGAATTGAATGATTCAAAAATTAACAGTGCTGTATCTAAGCTGCCATCAGGATAGAGTAACAAAGTTGGAAAAGAACACAAGTGACTCTCCTTAGTCGCACAAGCTCCTAGAAGATTTGGGAGGGTCAGTATAATCCTAATCATGTTTATAGCACGCGCGCCAAAGCAGATTGACTTTTTACACTTTTTCTTTCATTGTTAAGTCAATCTGCTTTTGCGCGCGTGCTATAAACATGATTAGGATTATACTGACCCTCCCAAATCTTCTAGGAGCTTGTGCGACTAAGGAGAGTCACTTGTGTTCTTTTCCAACTTTGTTACTCTATCCTGATGGCAGCTTAGATACAGCACTGTTAATTTTTGAATCATTCAATTCAAATTAGCCACCGTGAACACGCGCGCCAAAGAGTTCTGACTTCACGTCAGTGCTTTTTTTTTTTTTTTCAAGTTCCTTTAACAAATATAGCTATCAATACAGTTTGGCTGTTAGTTTTACCGTAGATCAGAAAAAAATTCGGTTGTGGGTCCTCCGTTAGGGACGAAATTGCAACTTCTCCAAATCCGAACGCATTTTAATATAGATCTACCGAATATAGTTATTTATAAATTCGCCTCAGGGCCACCATACAGACATTTCAAATCGGAAACAACGCTATTTCCCCCAAACTGACTTCTGTCCGTGCACTGAATTGACATGAATATTCTTTTAAAACCTCACAATATCGGCTCATTACTCCCAACATAACCCAAACAACCCAAAACCATTCACTTCTCGTCTGCGCAAGCGCAGTATACTCGTGGCTGCAAGTCCTCCCAAAATTACACACCTCACAAAAAACTCCGTTTCTCCAACACTAGTGGTTCAGGAGATATCGCTTCTTGAATCCACGCATGCGCAGACCCTCACCAGGGGATTCTATAGCGGAAAAGCATCCGCCACCCCAAAACCCCAATCCTCTCTGACGAAAGCACCACCAGTTAAATCACTGATGGTCTGCTCATGCGCATAACGAAAAATGCCTGTAAGGGGTAACATCAATTTCAAAATTAGCCCCAGGGCCACGGTATGGACACTTTAACTCGGAAACAACGCTACATCCCCCAAACTGACTTGTCCTTGCACTGAATTGCTATGAATATTCTTTTAAAACCTCATAATATCGACTCAGCACTCCCAACATAACCCATCCAACCCAAAAACAGTCACTTCTCTTCTGCGCATGCGCAATCCACTCGCGGCTAAAAGTCCTCTCAAAATAACACACCTTACAAAAAACTCCGATTCTCCAACACTAGTGGTTCGGAAGATATCGCATCTTTAATCTACGCATGCGCAGACCCTCATCAGGGATCTGAATTCTATGGAGGAATAGCATCCGCCACCCCAAAACCCCAATCCTCTCTGACGAAAACTACAGCAGTTAAAGGACTTCTCATCTGCGCATGCGCAATACGGAAAATGCCCGGAAAGGGCAGAATGAACCTCAAAAACATATGTTTCGGCATTAAAAGCAAAGTATTCTGCAAAATAGTAGTAATTTTTTTATTTTTTTCATGTCACGTGATCTTCACGAAATTTTGCAAAAGTGTTTGCTTTGGTCTTTTGCATCTAACTACTGAGTTTCAATTAAATCAGATCAGTATTTTTCGAGTTATCGTGAAAACAAAATTTTCAAATTTTCAAAATTTTTTTTCGCCACTTTAGGGCCGTCCGTTCAACACAAAACTTTGCAGGCATATAAAGATCATGATTCCACAATCTGATGCCAAATTTCAAAAAGATCGAGTGATCGGTTCCGGAAATATTCATAAAAAACGTTTTTATTAAAAACGGCCTTATCTCCGAAACCGCTTGGTCGATTTCGCCCGTTAACGAACTTGTCCGAGATATTTACGCTACGAAACTACCCTGCAAATTTCAACGCTCTAAGTCGTTCCGTTCGAGAGTTATCGTGCTAACGGCCGGACCGGCCGGCCGGACCGGACGGACAGAATTGAATTTGACCTCGAATTCTTCATCAGGGAGTCGAACCCAATCGTTTGAGACCATTTTCGAAAAAAAATTCGAAAAATACAGACATTGTGACGAAATGATAGCACGCTGTTCCTTGCGGAACACGCGCGCAAAAACGTACGTTCTAGAACTTTCGCGACCGGCCGCACTGCACGCTTAGCGCCTAGCTAGTCGCTTAGCGTGTATCGAAGTAAACAAAGGTGTTGGTTTTTTGACACTAGGCGCAAGGCATTTTAGAAGTCAAAATTGGATGACATATTAATTGCATCAGTTTTCAAAAGAGAGCCTCTGTGGAATCCAGCCAGTGAACTCCATAAAAATGCAGTAGCTTTAACGAAACTATGGGCAGAGGTAGCAGTCGAAGTAGAAAAAGAATTAAAGTAATAGAAAGTGATTTAATTTTTTTACAATGAGACGTTGATGCTGTGAATGTATATTACGCCGTTGGATTATGTTTCCAGGTAATGTGTTATTCTGCCAGGTATTCGATCCAATTCCGATGAAATAATTCAACAAAATGTCTCTAGTTTGTAATGAGATGTAGTGAGAAGTAGATCAAATGTTTCGCTGGTCATACCCAAATATTCGTAACATTTTTCATCATAATTACGCAATTGTTCCCCATGACTTGACCGTGAATTATTTATGTCATGTACCCAACATGATGGTAAATTTCAAAGATGAATTTTCTTTAATTAACAATTTTAGAGCAATTCTTGTGACATATCGTCAACGTGCCGACAAGCAAATTACCAAGCCACCTCTCGACCCACCACGCAAACCACCTTCAGTGCGGCCACCGCGTATCCTAGCAAGTAGCCAGAATGCAAGCCTCTAGGACTCTAGGCTCTTGGCGCTAAGCAAGCCACCTTCCTGTCCGGACGTGGCCTAAGGGGGAGACAGGGTTTTTTTGCTGATGCCTTTCCCTAAGCTCTTGTATCATACCTCGAATTGTATGGTACCCCGTTACACTAATCCCTGTAATACTCTTTTCATACACATGCTTTATTATTAGATGAAAGAATGTAATAAAGAATGTAAGTTCGAAAGAATATATACAGGGTGTCCGGGAAAATGTGGAAAATTTGTCGGATTCAGATAAAACATAAAAAAATAAGATGGCAAGTTCCCATCATTTTTTTTCCTAGCGGCCCTCCCTACGGAGATACGGCCTCCTAAAGGACGCCACTGGAAATCTATTTTACTGGAATAAATTTGAAACTACTTAATATAATTTAATAAAAATTTGATATGATAAACAGTAGTAAGGACCTCTTAAAATACTGAGCTTAATATTAAAATAGCTTTTTTAGTTTACCAGGGGCGGACTAGGTTGTACATTTTCATGCTTACATTTTTAACACCCTGTATGATAAGGAATTAAAAAAAAACAAATTTGGATACCCTGAACTTTAAGCTCAAGAAAAGGTACTTCTGTTCATTCTCGATAAAATTAACCGTTTTCAAGGTATCCAAATTTGTTTTTGCAGGAAATGGAAAAGAATCGAAATCATTCGGGAAATAGAAGAAACGACGTATGATTTTATCGGAACTTTCATTAGCCTACTCTAGTTTTATAAATGTAATGTTTGTACAACTAGGGTAGGCTATAATGAAAATTGCGATAAAATCATATTTCGTTACTTCTATCTCCCGAATGATTTCGATTCTTTTCCATTTCCTGGATAAACAAATTTGGATACCTTGAAAACGGTTCATTTTATTGACAACTAGCTGACCCGGCAGACTTCGTACTGCCTCCTCAACGCCTACCCTACGCTAACGCCAATTCCAACCCCAACGCCAACTCCAATGCCAACTCCAACACCAACTCTAACCCCAACTACAACGCTAACTCCAACCCCAACGCAAACTTCAACGCCAACTCAAACTCCAACTGCATTTCCACCTCCATCTCTATTTCCACCTCCATCTCCATCCCACTACAACGCCTATCCAACTACAACGCAAACTCCATAACCAACGCCAACCACAATGCCTACTCCAACTTCAACTTCAACTCCAACGCCAACGCCAACGCCAACTCAAACTCCAACTCCATTTCCACCTCCATCTCAATTTCCACCTCCATCTCCATTTCCACCTCCATCTCCATTTCCACCTCCATCTCCACCTCCAACTCCAATCCAACTACAACTCCAACTACAACGCCAACTCCATAACCAACGCCAACCACAATGCCTACTCCAACTTCAACTTCAACTCCAACCCCAACGCCAACTCCAACACCAACTCTTACCCCAACTACAACGCCAACTCCAATCCTAACGCCAACCACAACGCCAACTTCAACGCCAACTCAAACTCCAACTCCATTTCCACCTTCATCTCCACCTCCAACTCCAATCCAACTAGAACTCCAACTACAACGCCAACTCCATAACCAACGCCAACCACAATGCCTACTCCAACTTCGAGTTCAATTCCAACCCCAACGCCAATTCCAACACCAACTACAACGCCAACTCCAATCCTAACGCCAACTCCAATCCTAACGCCAACTCCAACGCCAACTTCAACGCCAAATCCAACTCCAACTTTATTGAATAGCCATAAAGTTCAAATTGACTCCACATTTTAGTTAGAAAACGTTTGTATGGGAAAAAGAAGAGGGCTGTTTTTAGGGTTTTCCCGGCAATTATTCGAAATTTTCTTGCCTTAAAAACCAACACCAACGAACATTAAAAAAAAAGAATTAGCAAAATTTCCAGGCACTGTTGAGTTATGCGCTTACCAACACATTTTGCGATTCATTTTTGGCGCTCTAGTTCCTCGGAACTGAGTGCTTATCAATTTGCCCAAATGTCTGTAATTTTCGAATTTTTCGATGAAAATGGTCTTAAACGATTTGGTTCGACTCACTGATCAAGAATCCGTGGTCGAAATTAATTCTGTCCGGCCATAGGCACGATAACTCTCGAACGGAATGAACTAGACAGTTGAAATTTTCAGAGTAGGTTTGGGTGATAAATATCTCGGCTGAGTTCGTTATTGGGCAAAAACGGACAGATGGTTTCGGAGTAACAAAAAAAAAAATTTTTTTTACAAGGCAAATTCCAAATTAATTTTTTTTCATTAAGCTGTTTTACCATAAGAATCCAATGATATCATTTTTAACTCTAACAAGCTAATAATTTCGGAGATATGATTTTTAAAAATTTCAATAATAAATCGTATTTCAACGTTGTCACAGAATGATATTATTCTATGTATGAATTGTCATCATGTCAAATGATGTTCCTGAGACATGACATTATCTAATCAATCGAAGAATTGTGAGTGAAGTGAGAAAAATCTCAGTTGTTTCCTCCGAAATTAGGTTTTCTTAGAAAATTCTTACTTTTCGGAACGGAACATGAAGTAAGAGATCTGAGAGTACTTAGTGAGACTGCTTTTCATCCATAGACATAGATATAACTCTCGAACGGAATGAGGTAGGTAGTTAAAATTTTCAGAGTAGTTTAGGGAGATGAATATCTCGGTTAAGTTCGTTATTGGGCAACATTGGCCAGATTTAATTTGATTTCTTCCATGGTGCAGTTCTCATTCTCATGATTGCTCATTTAATCTTGATGAATAAACTTTTATATAATTGAATTTCCTTTATGATGCAGTTCTATCATATGAATACATTGATATAATTCCCAACTCTGAGAAACCAATACTTTCGGAGATATAATTTGTCTGTTTGAACTAGAGCGCCAGAAAGCTCCTGTCCACAGGGCTTGAACACATTTTATATTATAGATGAACAAGAGTACCTTTTCTTTAGCTTTATGTTCAAGGTATCCAAATTTGTTTTTTTAGCTCCTTATCATACAGGGTGTTGAAAATGTGAGCATTAAAAAGTACAACCTAGTCCTCCCCTGGTAAACTAAACAAGCTGAGTTAAATTTAAGGGCAGTATTTTAAGAAGTCTTTACTACTGTTTATCATATCAAATTTTCATTAAATTATATTAAGTAGTTTAAACTTTATTCCAGTAAAATGAATTTCCAGTGGCGTCATTTAGGAGGCAGTATCTTCGTAGGGAGAGCCACTAGGAAAAAAAATAATGGAAACTTGTCATCTTATTTCTGTATGTTTTACCTGAATCCGAGAGATTTCCCACATTTTCCCGGACACCCTGTATACAGTGCGCGTCAAAATTAAGGAACAAATTCATTTTGTCAGAAGAAAAATATTTGGCAACAAAATCCTGAAACAGTTCAATTTTTGTTTGACTTTTACCAAATTTTTATGCAATTTTGAAGGATTTTTGTTGCACCCTGTGCCATCCCCATCGACCCTCTAAATTTTTGAATAGGCGAAGTGGGTCATGTGATACTCTTTTGGCAAGGTCTTTGTATCTTCTTTACATGCGTGTAGACATTTTCAAGAAAAAAAATTTCTTTTTTGAAAAATAGTTACTTCAATTAGGTTTTCAGTATGTGCACTTTGTCATGGCTCATTCACTTTGAAACAATGGTACCTGATGAAATTTGTTACTGAATGGAAGTCGACCATGACAGTTCTGTTCATGCACAACTTTCAGCCCCTACGAACCCTTTAGTGGAGAAAAAAATGGGGGGGGGGGGGCGTGAGGGGGTTGAAAGTATCATATCCACAGTGAATACAAGTTTCTTACAAATATTTAGGCACTTAAATAAGTGCATGGCTATACAATTCCTAGATTATTTGTGCGATAACCCTTTAAATTTCAATACGGATCAGTATTGATTAGTATAATTTTCACTCGATTGCCTGAATGAAGGAGGGTTATGTTTTCGAGTGTACATATGTATCTGTACATGATGATTGCTTAAAACCGTATATTATAAGAATATAAAGATTGGAAAATCGTATTGTACTGCAATTTTGGTGTTAGCCGAAGTCTGGTGTGATCTTACCAATGAAAATATTTTCAAGATGGTGCCACTTCCGGAAATTCCGTATATTTCAAATACAATATATTTTTTATTGCTTTTTTGTATTCAGCAGCTAATTTCAGATGAACTTTCATCAGCATTACCTATACCTAGCTGCCATGGTTTTCATGTTATTATATTATGGATATTTATAAAACGTGAGAATTCGTTTGGAAATATTTCGAAAGCAAGCTCTCATTCTGCGCTTTGGGGAATGTTTTGTGGGTCCCATTGAAAGCTTTATAACGTTTAATTACATTGTTGATAGAAAATCGTATTCCCTTTGGAAAATACATTAGTGTGCTTTAATAAGAAGCATGAAACATTTTGATAACCATTGGTGAAGTAAAAACTCGTCATTCAGGTGATCAGTAGGAAATGAGGCAACTCAGTTATTCAAAACAAATCGATCTGTAGAAATATTTAGTCTATTAAATTCTCCTCACGTGTTACTGTTTCCACCAGTAGTTTCAAGGTAACGCGGACAAATACATCTTCCTGCATGTTGAAATGCAAATTCATTGCTCATTGGCAGATATTGAAATGCAATGAAGTGCAACATATAAATTAGTCGCCTTGCTCCAACGAAAATACAAATTGTGGCTTGTTTAATTGATGGTCTCACGCATCCACTCGTTGAATATTCATTCGAATCAAGACTAAACATTTATATGCAATCTCTGTTGAGAGCTCCTGCCTCGTATATGGACTTCGGACGCGTTTGAATGGCTAACACTCAATTTTCTATGATAGCGAACGGTTTGAATATTGGGTGGGGCAACTGCTGGAGTCATTTCGATCACATCTTGAAATTTAAAATAAATAATAAAACTTTTTTAATAATAGCTTTCTTCTAGGCTATTGAATATATAAATTATGAAAACACTAACGTAACGTCAGGAGTCGTAGTGCACTCGTTCAATAACTGATCGATAGATTTCACTGATTTGTATCGATATGCATCATTGAAATCTATTGTTATCACTATTATCAGATATTCGTCACATTAAGAAAACCTAACTTTAAAAATTGGGGAAGCATTCATGTGAGGTCAGGCTGCTTTGGCGCGCTTGTTCAAATTCATAGCCACAGTGGTCTCTCACCCAGGTACTGAACTCAAACAAGGTTGTTTGGTTTTCATTATTTCCAACGATATAGATACGATAGAGTTTCAATCTAGAACTTGGCTGTAAGGTATGGTTTTAAAGGTTATTGCAAAATTATATAATGCTTACTATTGAGTGATTGAAATTGAAGAAATGTAAGTGTTGAAGAAGTCGTAGGCTCACGTCCTTGCGTAAACATTATGCTTGTTTCACAGTAATAGGACTGTAGCAATGAAATAAGACTAATTTGAGCAAAGCCAACGTTTCGTCCATATTTCCAGACTTTATCAAGGCTACAAAGAAAATAAGACAGATAAGGATAAGTTAACAATATATGTACACAAATTATGTATTAATAAAATGGTGGACAATTATTTATAATCTTTCCAAGTTCATTAAGTCGAAAAGAAAAGATGTAACAACAAAACAATGGAAATGTGTTATGACCACAAAAATTTAATTCTGGTCTGAATTATTATTATTATTATTATTATACTGATATTGACATATGAATCTCAACCGGATATTTTTGATTCACACACATGCACCTTCTTATCAGGCACTGTGAAATTCCCGATATCTGTCTGAGGCTAGGCGCGCACATACGATTTCTTGTTGCGCGACTGAATAATCGCAATCGCCGAGAAAGCAATTTGAAAATGTTTAATGCGCGGACTTGCGACAAATTAATCGGAACTATATTCAGTAGAAACATGGATTTAACTGCAACCCGTTGCTCTACCATTACGATCCAAATCAAGGAAACGGCGCAAAAAGCAGTATTGGGTGCATCCAGTGATAAGTCATTTCACAAAATTTATACCGACTTAAGAAACCATCAAAGTAAATTTTTCAATACTATAAGATGAACTTCACCCCATAGTTTTTGCGCGTATGTTCTGGGGAACATCGCGTTATCATTTTGCCCAAATGTCTGTAACTTTCGAATTTTTTGACGAAAATGGTCTCAAACTATTTGGTTCAACTCCCCGATAAAGAATTTGAGGTTAAATTTGGTTCTGTCCGGCCGTTGCCACAATAACTTGAGAACGGAAAGAGCTAGCGAGTTGAATTGTTCAGGGTAGGTGACGCATCCCAATACGAAGGACAAGTTCGTTAATGTGTATAATTGTCAATGGTTTCCGAGAAATAATTTTGTTTTCAACTAATATGAATCCGATCGAATTGAAACTTGAATAGTTGTAGAATACAAACCTAAGCACGTTCGTGCAATTTTGTGAGAACCGTATCGGTAGAAAATTAAAAAAAAATTATTAAAAAATATTTTTTAATACGCGATAACCTGAGAACGGGAAGAGAAACCGATTTCAAATTTTCAGGTTAGGTTGTACATCTGAATGCGAAATTTGACTTTTTTATAAGCATAATCGGCCAAACGGTTTTGGAGTTATACCCATCTGAAATTTGGTTGTTATTTCCTCCATAACGCAAAAAATATAGAAGCGATCCAATTCAAACGTGGGTATTAGATGTAGAATGCTAATGTGAAAGTTTCTGCACATTTTCGTGAGGATCGTATCACTAGAAAATTTATAAAAATCATTGAAATTTATTAAAAAAAATTATTTATATATCAAAAACTATTCATCCTATATCGCTGAAATTTTGCGAGAAACTTCAGAATCTAACTCGACTACCAAGTTCTAAGTTTGAACACCATCGGATATATATTGTTGGAGATTCGAGCAGCCTTGTGTGAGTTCAGTAGATGGATGGGTGACCGTTGCCTCGATAACTCTTTAACGATAACTTTCGAACGAAAGGAGGTAGGGACTTAGAATTTTCAGGGTATGTTGCGTATCCGAATGGGAGAGTTAAGTTCGTTTACGGGCATAATCGGTCCAACGGTTTCGGAGTCATACCCACCTGGAATATTATTTCCTCGATAACTCAAAAAATATAAACTCGACCGAATTGAAACTTGATAACTAGTTGTAGAATATCGAAATAAAGACGTGTTTGAAAATTTGTAAGAACCGTACCTCAAGAAAATTCCAAAAAAATTACGAAAAAAAATTGGTTCAAGCACTGACGTGAAGTCAGGAGCTTTTGCGCGTATGCTCTATTGTCCATTCTCCTGTATGGGACACTCTTAATCGAATATACCATGGTGAATTATATTGTCCGTTCTGCTGTATTGGACAATCTTAATCGAATATACCATGGTAAATTCGTTTAAGAGAGTGTTATATTTATTTATTTGAAATGGGTACAAACAGGTAGGTAACCCACTAAAATACCCACGAATAACATAACAAGGAAAAATTCTAAAAAACAAGTGTCCACAAATAAGCATAGATAATCAATAAACAAAATGGATTTCTAAATCAAGTATGAAAAATCTTTTTGCAGTTTTCTTTGAACTTATACAGAGGCATACCAAAAATATCCAGTTGATTCACATATTTATTAAATAAATAACTCATTCTGGTCACTGGAGAGTTTCCACCCATATTAGTATTGAATTCAAAGCTATGTAGGAGCTTGCTACTTGTGGTACTTCTACCAGGTACATGGTAATATACAAGGGGCACCAACTCCGCGGAATCGTGACAACCAGTGATAATCTTGAAGAGAAAAACCAAATCACAAATAATTCTTCGCTGCTCTAAGAGTTGTATCCTACTACGTATATATGATTTTTGGAATTGTAACCTCATAGTTTCTCATGGCACAACCATGCGATTGGACTGATTCGTTTCATAGAAATTACTCTCCGAATACACTATTGAAAATATACCACTGCTATACAGGGTGTTTTTTATCACATGGTACAATTGTATGATTGGACTGATTTGTGTCCACATTTATAGGCACTATCATCCTGAAATGCTTCATTCAAAGGCGGATTGGTACGCCAGATTGACCCCAACGCGTACGCCAACCGATCCCACAGTATATTGTTAAGACGAATCGATCGGGGTCCGGTTGAAGACTGTCTAGAAGATCCAACAATAAATATAGTACTCCAACCCATATGTCAGTGTAGTGCTAAGATTAGTGGAAAGACGCTTTGGGGTTGTAGTTGGCGGTGGGGTACGTGAAATGAATGGGCGGCTTACTTTTTGGCGCTCTCGTTCCCCAGAACAGAGTGCTACTCAATTTGCCCAAATGTCTGTAATTTTCGAAATTTTGGCTGAAAATGGACTAGGTTTGGGAGATAAATATCTCGATTGAGTCCGTTATTGGGCAAAATCGGATTGAAAAAAATTTTTTTTTTATATTACAAATTTTATATTCAATTTTTTTCAAGATGCAGTTCCATCATAAAAATCCATTGAAATCATTCTCAACTCTAAAAAACCAACATTCTCGGAATTAAGATTTTTCCAAATTTCAATAACTTTTATGTATGTATATCCAACATGGGGTGAGTCATAGACCTACGTTTTTGATTTAATTAAGAGAATTGTTAAAAATTGACGCCCAGAAGCCAAATTGAATAGAGATTACAACACGCGGTGTTCCTAAGCGGTCACCCATGCAAGTACTAACCGCGCCCGACGCAGTTTGGCTTCAGTGTTCGGACGGTATGTAGTATATTCAGTGTAGTATGGCCTCAAGCAATATTTCTTCTTCTAACTCTGCAATTATATTTATGATGCAGTTATATCATAAGAATCTATTGATAAGTCAAAGTTCGAATAACTAATCGCTAGTTTAAATTACATTTTTTTGAATTTGATTTCTTTTATGGTGCAGTACTATCCTAAGAATCCATTGATATTATTCCCAACTCTGAGAAAACAATACTCGGAGATATGATTTGTCAAAGTTTGAACAAGAGCGCCAAAGCTCCTGTCCACAGGGTTTTCCCACATTTTTATCGATATTTGTACATACTTATTTTTGCGCGTACTAGGGAGCATACAATTCGTCCAAATCTCTGTGGTTTGCTAATATCATGCCGGTGATGGTCTCAATCGATTACATTGCTCAAATTGAATTATATGCTCACGTCCAGCCCAAATTGCATTGCATAATAAAATTGGTTCAATCCCTGTGGAAAGGAGCTTTTTGGCACTCTTGTTCAAACAGACAAATTATATCTCCGAAAGTATTGGTTTCTCAGAGTTGGGAATTATATCAATGGATTCATATGATAGAAATGCATCATGAAATAAATTGAATTTAAAAAATTTGTAGTTTATGAGAAATGTTTCAAAAATTATCATTTAAACAAGAGCGCCAAAAAAGAGCAATCTACAATGCTTCAAACATTGCCATTAAATTTATTTATCGAGATTAAATGAGCAATCTGCAATTATTCAACCTCGTGGAATGGGCTGTTGCAACTTACACTCGGTGCAAAGTTTTTACGACTCGAAGTACCTAAGGAAAGTATCATCTAAATATCTAGAGCAAAGCTGGAGACAATCATAGCAGATTGTCCATTTATTCCTGATATTTGAGTAGGTAGAGGCTTACAAAAAAATTATTTCAATAGTTCAAAATATATTAACTAGCAACATTATGAAAATACTGTATATAGGAATATGTCTTACTACTTAAGGAAGTAAAATGTAATATTAACCTCAGTGGTCAACAAACAGTAATTTGTTTTCATGATTCCATTATATTCTTCATTCTTATTGCCTTCATAAACTACATCATTAAAATGATACAATTCTAAATCTTCGGAAACATCATCCCGTATTTATACGTAAATTATTCAATATGCAACCAGTCAATATTATTTTCGGTTTCAAAACAGTCTTGTATATATTCACAAATTCAAGAATCGGATACTTGTTTTCAAACTATGAATTGACATGACTCTGATAGCTAGATAAGATGACATTTATGAACAGTGAACACAGGCAGTGAATACATAGAACTACGATGTATAATTGAAATCGGAAAATATTACATGTTAGAGTTGAAAATGATATCACTGATTCTTATGATAAAATTGCATTTTAAAAAATGGGTTCAAGCCCTGTGAACAGGAGTTTCTGGCGCTCTAGTTCAAACAGACAAATTATATCTCCGAAAGTATTGGTTTCTCAGAGTTGGGAATTATATCAATGTATTCATATGATAGAACTGCATCATAAAGGAAATTCAATTCAAATAATAGTTTATTTATCAAGATTAAATGAGCAATCTGAGAATGTGAACTGCACAATGGAAGAAATCAAATTAAATCTGGCCAATTTTGCCCAATAACGAACTTAACCGAGATATTAATCTCCCTAACCTACTCTGAAAATTTCAACTAGCTAGCTCACTCCGTTCGAGAGTTATTGTAGAAAAACTTTTTTTAAATTTTCAAAAATTTTTTTTGACACTTTGCGGTAACCTGGTCAATACAAAACTTCACATGCGTATAAAGGTCATGATTTTACAATTTGATGCTAAATTTCAGGTAGATCGAGTGATCGGTTTCGGAAATATTTAAAAAAAAATGTTGTTACTAAAATCGCCCATAACTCCGAAACCGTTTGATGGATTTCGCCCATTAACGAACTCGTCCGAGATATTTACGTTCCAAAACCACCTTGCAAATTTCAATGCTCTAACTCCTTTCCTTCGAGAGTTATCGTGCCTACGGCCGGCTGGTCGGCTGGACAGAATCGATTTCGACCTTGGATTCTTCTTGATCAGTGAGTCGAACCAAATCGTTTGAGACCATTTTCAGCCAAAAATTGCAAAATTACAGACATTCGGGCAAATTGATGAGCACTCTGTTCCGAGGAACTAGAGCGCCAAAAAAACAAGTTTCGTATGACAATTGCCCAAAACAGGTTTGAAGTACCTACAAATAGTAGATATTCCATAAAACATGTATGAAAGAAGAGAAGTAGTAATGAAAAATTCACTTGTAATCGATAAAAAATTTCCTGATCTACGTTCACCAAATTTTACCTCTCTCGAACTACCGAATTATGCTTTCAATACCTACGTAATATCTTCAAACATTTTTGGGTTAGGTCCTCGTTGCATGGCCAATATATGAGTATTTCAATACTAACATAATATTTTTGAAGTTATAATATTCCCTTCCGTCAGTCCCGTCATTAAGTGAGAGAACTGAGCATTCTATGTAAATGGATGAAAAGCAGACTCACTTCTCTCAGATCTCTTACTTCATGTTCCGTTCCGAAATGTAAGACTTTTCTGAGAAAAACTAATTTCGGAGCAAACAACTGAGATTTTTCTCACTTCACTCACATTTCGGAATACACTTTATTCTCATAATTCTTCGATTGGATAGATAATGTCATGTCTCAGGAGAATAAGTTGACATTATGACAATTCATACATAGAATAATTATATCATTCTGTTGTAGCGTGCTACACGTAAATTGTTTACCCCTGTATTTATTTCCACCTAATATATCCCGAAGAAGTAAAACGTACTTGTGCGATGGCAGTGCATATGTCTCATCTTCAACACATGCATGCGCGAATAATTGACGAGGTCCTTTCTTTTCGTTTTGGATCGTCATTGAGAACGTTAAAAAGAATACTCGTAATTTTTCAGTGATTGATCTATCTCATTATTTCGGTATTTTACCTTATATTTTTGTGTTATCTTGAAAACCCTTTAAGGGGTAAGTGTTAACTAATCTTATTTCGATTTGTTATATATTTGCTGATCCCTTCTAGTTGAACTTTCTTGAATGGCCATTTTGAACGCATGATTTACCTGAATTTTCCAATATATTTCGTAAAAGTTTGTTTAATCAATTGCAGTTGTTACTGATTTTATTGCACGATTGTTTTAATTAGCATGGCTTGCTGTAGAGTATTTCATTTTGAATGATCAATATTTAGTACAATATATTTAAGACTATATTTTTCTGAGACAATCTGGGTATGATTGCTTTTAGAATTCAAGTACTTGTTAAGAATAAATATCACCTTTCGTTTTCTTATTGATTGAAATTTTTCAGTGTATATACAAGTATTTATGATTTTTTGTGGAGAGCAAAGCATGTTTCATAGATTGTTTCAGAGACAGATGTAGTATATATTCAATTTTGATGTATCGGTGATTTTTGTTTTCTGTTTCACAGTTTTTTTCTGGAAGAAAGTTTTTTCTGGAAGATTTTTCTGGGGGAAAATTTTTCTAGAGGAAAAATTTTCAATTTCATACATTCCTGAGACTTGTGTTGATATTGGATTCCTTGAAGAAATTCATATTTCCCGAACATCTTGGAATAACTGAAGTTGACTAAATACTGGAGATTCCCTCATCTTATATACAGGCAGGTCCGAAAGAAATAAGGGAGTTTCACCAACCTAACTTCCTGGCCATTCATATACAGGAGTTCCCAAACAAAGGAGAGATTTTGCCAACCATTCTCGTATTCGCCATATATACAGGGAAGTCAATTTTAGTGAATATTTTCCTAATGAACTATACTGAAATTATAATATAACAACAAAATTTTCTCCCTTTGTCGAAAGCTTGTTTGTAAATATTTTACTGGTACCAGATAATTTGTATTTAATGTGAATAAATACTTGTATTCGTGAGGATTGTGATTTGCTTGGGTTTCTTGTTCCTTCCATTCTCGTAACTCAGAGATTAGACCTACGACCACTCTTAACGACTGAGCTCGGGTAATTGAAATCAGTTTGAAGCCCGAAAGGCTACAAATTTTGGCGCCCAACGTGGGGCTCTCTTTTTTTTTTGCAAAATAATTTTCTTTTAATCTCTGAGTTTGGATGGGATGACTTGAGCCTGGTGGCACGTCACACTCTTCTTCGTGGTAGGATTTTGGAGTTATCTACGAATTTTTCGATTGATTCTATTGGCAATTATATCGGATTGTTGAGTTTTCATTTTCAGATTTGGTCGTGTCTAGATTTATCTTCAATTTTGCCATTCTGCTTAACCAATAATTTTATTTTCATTATGATGATTAATCCAAATTTTTTGAAACAGAATGAATTATCTTATGAGATTGCGATTCGTGGAATTGAAGTTCCGTCATCAGTGGATGACAAGCGGAAAATTTTGAGGGGTTTGCTATCCCAGGAATCCTCAGATCGCAGTTTCGTAGTTTTATCTGATCCTTATTCACTCGAAGAGAACATTGAAGGGATTAAGGAAAGTTTGGATGATCTCAGAGATGTTTGCTCTAAGTTCAGCTCAAAATCGCCCCATGTAGATTATAAGCGCCTAATTTCTCGTTTAACTCATGTGTCAGGTAGAATACATCGGTTATCGTCTGAAAACGATGATGAATCTGTCATTAAACAGAATCTTTTTAAAGAGGTTCTTCTGATCGAATCTGATATTGCTGAGAAGATTTCTGGTCCAGATGCACAAGTTCCTTCTACTTCCACTCCTGTTAAATCCACAGGATTGCAGAACCCCCTTTGCCCTCTCAATTTTCAAACTAACTCTAAATGTATTCCCGTATACAAATGGGGTCTGAAGAAATTTTCCGGGAAGGAACCATTGATTCCGTTCTTGGAATTGGTTGAATCCCTTAAAATCTCTAGGTGTTGCACAGATTCTGATCTGTTCGAATCTGCTGGAGATTTGTTTGAAAGCGAAGCCTGGACTTGGTGGCATAACAACCATATAAAGAATCGTTATTCTAACTGGAACGATCTAGTAACTGCTTTGAAATCTACTTTTCTTCATAGTAATCATGACTCCGTCATGCTCAATGATATAAAGTCCCGTAAACAGAACCCTCGTGAGTCTGTTGCTATTTTCATCACGTCCATGGAAGCTCAATTTTATAGATTGAATAATTGTCCACCTGAGTCCGAAATGGTCAATATTATTAGAAATAATCTACTTTCAGATTATGTTAGGGCTCTTGTTTTGCAGGATATTGATTCGATATCTCAGTTAACGTCTATCTGCAGAAAAGTAGAAGACGCTCTCTGTTTGAATGTTTCAAATCAGCCGAAGAAGCTGGTAGTATCGGAAATTAGTTCTAATGTTAAATGTTGGAATTGTGGTGGAGAAAACCATCGTTATAACGAATGTCGTAAGCAGAGAACACGTTTTTGTTATGGTTGTGGTAAGAAAAACGTGATCAAGTCCAATTGCCCACTTTGCTCAAAAAACGTAAAACCGGACCACAATTTCGCAGGTATTGGAGGTCCTTCAGGCCAAAAACCTGCACAAAATCAAAAAGCAAAGTGGAACCAGAACAAAAACTAATATATTCAAATATAACTTTTGAAAAATCAGATTCATCTCACATTTATGAAAATTTGTCTCCTTCTGATTCTCTCAAAGATGAACAAACTACCTCACCACCAGAAACCAATCCGCTATTAGAACTCCGTCAAAAGGACAATCGTCCTTACCTAACTGTCTATGTTGAAGGTGAACCCATATCATGCCTAGTTGATAGCGGTAGCAATGTGACCATTTTAGGGCACTCTTCCTTTCATCTTATGAGAAAGTTGAATTTATCTCTTAACTACGACGTATCGATTAACCTAACTACGGCTGATGGAAGGTCTCAGAACACCCTTGGCTATGTCAATCTCCCAATAAGTTTGAATGATACTGTTAAAATTCTCAAAGTACTTGTCGTTCCCTCTATTACTCATGACCTCATATTGGGTATGGACTTCATTCATACGTTCAACTTAACTCTCAATTTCGAAAATTTTACCTATGATTCCTCTTCCTTATCTTTAGATCCCTCGGTGGCCGTTGTTAGAGCCCTTCTCAGTTCTGATTCATTGTCTGATTCTCAAAGATTCGAACTGGATTTTGTTACTGACCTGTTCAAGACACTTGCACCTTCTGATAGATTAGGCAGGACTCATTTGTACCAACATCATATCGATACTGGTGATGCAAAGCCTATTAGGCAGAGACAGTATCCTCTTTCTCCGGCAATGCAGAAAGTTCTGAACGAAGAAATCGACAAAATGTTGGAACTCGACGTGATTAAACCAATTTCTGGGTGTAGCCCGTGGTTGTCTCCCCTCTGGATAGTTCCTAAGAAAGATGGAACCCATAGAGTTGTGTTTGATGCCAGGAAATTAAATACCGTTACATTAACTGATAGTTACCCTATGCCTACTATTGATTCCATTCTAAGGAAAGTTCGTGATGCTTCATATCTGAGTTCTATTGATTTAAAACAGGCATTTTTCCAAATTCCTTTAGATGAAGAATCTAAAATAAAAACAACCTTCGGAGTCCCAGGTAGAGGCTTATTCTGTTTCAATGTGTTACCATTCGGTTTGAATTGTGCCTGTCAAGCAATGGTAAGACTTATGGACATGGTAATTGGCCTTTCATTAGAGCCCTATGTGTTCTACTACGTTGATGACATAATTGTTTGTACTCCCACCTTTGAAATGCATCTCACTGTGCTCAGAAAACTTTTTCACTGTCTGCAAGCAGCAAATCTGACGATAAATTTTGATAAATGCCAATTTTGTAGACCATCCCTAATGTTCTTAGGTTTTGTGGTAGATGCAGATGGCTTAAGGACTGATCCATCTAAAGTTCAAGACATCTTAGATTATCCCACTCCGAAAAATACAACTCAGATCAGACGTTTGATAGGTCTCATAGGTTATTACCGCAGATTTTTACGGGATTTTGCTTCAGTGTGTAGTCCTATCACTGATTTGTTAAAAGGTAGAAAAAAGGGACAAGCAGTTGTGTGGACAGATGAGGCAAATGAAGCATTCCTACAAATAAAGTCATTGTTGACGTCGGCTCCTATTTTAGCAAGTCCTAATTTCTCAAAACCCTTTTGTATCGCTTGTGATGCTAGCGATAAAGGTATCGGAGCAGTTCTCTTTCAGGAGGAAGATGGGTTAGAACATCCAGTGGCATATTATAGTAAAATCTTGAATAAAAGTCAACGCAACTATTCAACCACTGAGAGGGAACTGTTGGCTATTGTCTTGTCGATTGAGAAATTTCGACCTTATATCGAGGGTACCGAGTTTACAGTCATTACTGACCATTCATCATTAGTGTGGCTTAATTCGATGAAGAATCCTAACCAGCGCATCTCTAGGTGGATTATGAGACTATCTTCATACCGTTTCAAAATTGTTCATCGCAGTGGATCTCTCAACACTGTGGCTGATTCTTTGTCTCGTCTTGCAACCGAAAGTGTGGAAGTTTCAATTTTGAATCTCTCTGAAATGATAACTGACAAATGGTATAAGAATTTCCTATCTAAAGTAATTGATAATCCTGAACTGTATCCCGAATTTCAAGTTAGCAATGGTATTTTATATAAACATATTTTGCCCAGGTTCCGTCTGATAAATGATTCTCCTGAATGGAAAATTGTTGTTCCAACTCCTCACAGACTGGAAATTATGAAGAAGTTTCATGATGAGCCAACTGCAGGACATTTTGGTGTTTACAAGACCTTACATCGAATATCTTCCTTATATTATTGGCCTCGGATGAAAAACTCTGTGATCAAATATGTTAAAAACTGCAAGGTATGTGCTTCTTGTAAGTCGGGTAACTTACCGCAAGCAGGATTGATGGGCAAGTATCGTAACATCAACTTCCCATTTCAGTTTTTGAGTGCTGATTTGCTGGGTCCCTATACACGTTCAAAATCAGGTAACCAGTATCTTCTCGTTGTAACTGATTGGTTCACAAAGTTTGTTTTAGTACAGCCTCTATCCAAGGCTAACAGTAAAGCGATAGTGAAATTTATAGAAAATAATATTTTTCTAATTTTTGGAGTGCCTCAAATTTTTGCTGTGGATAATGGATCACAATTTATATCCTCCGAATTTAAGAATCTGATGAAAAAGTATAAAGTGCAGAAAATATTCTACAATGCACGTTTCCACCCGCAAATAAACCCTACCGAACGGGTTAATAAAACCATTGTTACCGCCATCAGATCATTCATAGATGGTGATCACAAACTTTGGGACCAAAACATTCAGCAAATTGCTCAGGCTATCAGACTTGCAAGATCTGAGAGTTTGAAATATAGTCCCTCATTTTTAGTCTTTCTTAGAAATATAGCCACTGATGGATCGTTTTTTGGTCTTATTTCAGAAAATGCTGATAATTCTATCACCATAGGGGATAAAGTGTTGGACTCGAATTTGGTACAACAACTACCAGAGCTCTATGAAGAAGTTCGAAAACGTCTGAAACATTCTTACGAGATCAACGCTCGTAGATACAATCTCAGAAGACGAGAAGTTCGTCTGAATGTTGGTGACAGGGTCTGGAAGAGAAATTTCGTACTTTCGGATGCTTCTAAAAATTTCACCTCAAAGCTTGCTCCCAAATTCGTCCCTTGCATAGTAAATAAGTTATTATCTCCCCTCGTTTACAGTTTAGTCGACCTGTCTGGTAAGGAATTGGGAAATTTTCATATTAAGGATTTGAAACCTGATCTAACCGAAGATGATAATGATTCTTTGGATATTGAGCCTGAATGATTCAGACAACTGTTTACAGGTTTGATTGTTTCCTGTGTTTCCTTCCATTAACTCCATTCCTTCCTACTTTTGAAAGTATTTTTGCTTCAGTTTGGACTCAATCTCTATTTGAAATATTCAGGGTTATGTATCTTTGTTGATACATTTTTATCTTCTACCTATTTCTTTTTGGACCTTGTGCAATTACCTCTCTGTAATGGGGTGACCTATCTTCTACATCATAACCTGATGTATCTCTCCCCATAACAATTACCTTTATCTTCTGCCTTGGTTCGAAATTTTCCTTGGGCATTTACCTTTCTGCAGTGGAGTGATCTATCTTCTACATCTTTGCATGATGTATATCTCTCCATTACAATTACCTTTATCTTCTGCCTAGGATCAAATTTTTCCTCAACCCCTGATTATTTCTACTTCTTTTCGGAGCAACGTGTTGATATACGGTATCTAATCTACATATATGTGTAAATGTTGCGTATCTACTGAGTTGTTCTGGAGTAATTAATTTTGTGTCTTACAGATGCAGGATGATGTCCATTCGAAGCCTATCTCTCCCTCTTATATCTTGTGATTCGATGGATCACTGGCGCCCAACTTTTCTCTCAACGTCTAGAACTGGAAAAAGCTCTTTGAAAGCAAAGACCTTTTCTTGGGGATATGGGGTAGTGTAGCGTGCTACACGTAAATTGTTTACCCCTGTATTTATTTCCACCTAATATATCCCGAAGAAGTAAAACGTACTTGTGCGATGGCAGTGCATATGTCTCATCTTCAACACATGCATGCGCGAATAATTGACGAGGTCCTTTCTTTTCGTTTTGGATCGTCATTGAGAACGTTAAAAAGAATACTCGTAATTTTTCAGTGATTGATCTATCTCATTATTTCGGTATTTTACCTTATATTTTTGTGTTATCTTGAAAACCCTTTAAGGGGTAAGTGTTAACTAATCTTATTTCGATTTGTTATATATTTGCTGATCCCTTCTAGTTGAACTTTCTTGAATGGCCATTTTGAACGCATGATTTACCTGAATTTTCCAATATATTTCGTAAAAGTTTGTTTAATCAATTGCAGTTGTTACTGATTTTATTGCACGATTGTTTTAATTAGCATGGCTTGCTGTAGAGTATTTCATTTTGAATGATCAATATTTAGTACAATATATTTAAGACTATATTTTTCTGAGACAATCTGGGTATGATTGCTTTTAGAATTCAAGTACTTGTTAAGAATAAATATCACCTTTCGTTTTCTTATTGATTGAAATTTTTCAGTGTATATACAAGTATTTATGATTTTTTGTGGAGAGCAAAGCATGTTTCATAGATTGTTTCAGAGACAGATGTAGTATATATTCAATTTTGATGTATCGGTGATTTTTGTTTTCTGTTTCACAGTTTTTTTCTGGAAGAAAGTTTTTTCTGGAAGATTTTTCTGGGGGAAAATTTTTCTAGAGGAAAAATTTTCAATTTCATACATTCCTGAGACTTGTGTTGATATTGGATTCCTTGAAGAAATTCATATTTCCCGAACATCTTGGAATAACTGAAGTTGACTAAATACTGGAGATTCCCTCATCTTATATACAGGCAGGTCCGAAAGAAATAAGGGAGTTTCACCAACCTAACTTCCTGGCCATTCATATACAGGAGTTCCCAAACAAAGGAGAGATTTTGCCAACCATTCTCGTATTCGCCATATATACAGGGAAGTCAATTTTAGTGAATATTTTCCTAATGAACTATACTGAAATTATAATATAACAACAAAATTTTCTCCCTTTGTCGAAAGCTTGTTTGTAAATATTTTACTGGTACCAGATAATTTGTATTTAATGTGAATAAATACTTGTATTCGTGAGGATTGTGATTTGCTTGGGTTTCTTGTTCCTTCCATTCTCGTAACTCAGAGATTAGACCTACGACCACTCTTAACGACTGAGCTCGGGTAATTGAAATCAGTTTGAAGCCCGAAAGATGATATAATTGGATTCTTATGGTAAAACTGCTTATTGAAAAAAATTCAATTTGGAATTAGTTGTGTAAAAAAAAAAATATTTTTCGTTATTCCGAAACCATCTGTCCGATTTTGCCCGATAGCGAACTTCGCCGAGATATTTATCTCCCAAACCTACTCTGAAAATTTCAACTGTCTAGCTCATTCCGTTCGAGTTCCGAGGAACTAGAGCGCCAAACATATTGAATTCAAAAGTTGTAATGTAAAAAATAAAAATTTTTTCGTACTCCGAAACCATGTCCGAGGAACTAGAGCGCCAAACATATTGAATTCAAAAGTTGTAATGTAAAAAATAAAAATTTTTTCGTTACTCCGAAACCATCTGTCCGATTTTGCCCAATAACGAGCTTCGCCGAGATATTTATCTCCCAAACCTACTCTGAAAATTTCAACTGTCTAGCTCATTCCGTTCGAGAGTTATCGTGCCTACGGCCGGCCGGCCGGCCGGAACGGCCAGCCGGACAGAATGAATTTCGACCACGGATTCTTGATCAGTGAGTCGAAACAAATCGTTTAAGACCTTTTTCATCGAAAAATTCGAAAATTACAGAGATTTGGGCAAATTGATAAGCAAACGCAAACGAGGAACTAGAGCGCCAAACATATTGAATTCAAAAGTTGTAATGTGAGAAATAATTTTTTTTTCATTACTCCTAAACCAACCAGCTGATTTTGCCCAATAACGAACTTAACCGAGATATTTATCCTTCGAACCTACTCTGAAAATTTCCATTGTCTAGCGCATTCCATTCGAGAGTTATCGTGTAATAGCTGGACGGACGGACGGCCGGACAGAATCGATTTTGACCATGGATTCTTGATCAGTGAGTCGAACCAAATCATTTAAGACCATTTTCAAGTTATTCTTGAATTGCTCAAGGTACGAGTTAAAATCATTACGAATATAACGAAAATAGGTCTTGTGTCTGAAATTGGATTTACTTTTTCCGAGATTGGCTTCACCTTTTCCGAAATTATTAATATTATTATTATTATAAGTTTATTGAAAAAAGTCACTACAGAACTATATACAATGATTGAGTATTTTATCCAATTATTATAGCTGATTACCACAAATGAAAAATAAACTGAGGAAAATAACATCGAAGGTAAACTCCTGGTTTTACTATTTCCGAAATTGCTATTAATTTCTCCAAGATTGGTTTTAAATTTTCCAAAATTGAACTTGAAAAGGTATAGACACCTTTTTGGCGATCTTGTTCCTCGGAACAGAGTGCTTTTATCAATTTGCCCAAATGTCTGTAATTTTCGACCATTTTCAGCCAAAAAGTCGAAAATTACAGACATTTGGGTAAATTGATAAAAGCACTCTGTTCCGAGGAACAAGATCGCCAAAAAGGTGTCTACACTCCATACTAATACTCGTTAAAACTTTCGCTCGAAAAACGAAACTATACCTTTTCAAGTTCAATTTTGGAAAATTTAAAACCAATCTTGGAGAAATTAATAGCAATTTCGGAAATAGTATAACCAGGAGGTTACCTTCGATGTTATTTTTCTCAGTTTATTTTTCATTTGTGGTAATCAGCTATAATAATTGGATAAAATACTCAATCATTGCATATAGTTCTGTAGTGACTTTTTTCAATAAACTTATAATAATAATAATATTAATAATTTCGGAAAAGGTGAAGCCAATTTCGGAAAAAGTAAATCCAATTTCAGACACAAGACCTATTTTCGTTATATTCGTAATGATTTTAACTCGTACCTTGAGCAATTCAAGAATAACTTGACTAGGAAGAATATTTATGGACCAATTACAAACTACCTCCTCGTTTAGGTTTTTAGTGGAATAGCTTTTCAAACGAAAATAATTAATGCATTTCTTATTGCATTGGGGTCGATATTGAAATATGCCGGGTAAACTTGATTTTTAAAATAATTTAAATTTCTCGTGATGAATATAAGGCGAGGATAAAGTTTTGTTCAATGGTAGTCTCTGCTACTGTTATGCCACCTTAGGCATAGCACCTTAGGCATAGCAATGTTGATGGTGGTCAATGTTTCTCGGCAAATTTTACTAGTTAGGTCGAAAACAGATGATATTTATATATGGGTGTGACAACCTTTGTTAAACAATATTTTTGGAAAAAATACGCCTACTGATTCCACAGATCTGTTTTCGACCTAACTAGTAAAATTTGCCGAGAAACATTGACCACCATCAACATTGCTATGCCTAAGGTGGCATTACAGTAACAGAGCCTACCATTGAACATAACTTTATCCCCGCCTTATATTCATCACGAGAAATTGAAATTTTTTTAAAAATCAAGTTTACCCTGCATAATGCAATATTGACCCCAATGCAATAAGAAATGCATCAATTATTTTCGTTTGAAAAGCTATTCCACTAAAAATCTTAACGAGGAGGTAGTTTGTAATTGGTCCATAAATATTCTTCCTGCAGTTAAGTTATTCTTAAATTGCTCAAGGTACGAGTTAAAAATCATCACGAATATAACGAAAATAGGTCTTGTGTCTGAAATTGGATTTATTTTTTCCGAAATTGGGTTCACCTTTTCCGAAATTGGTTTTACTATTTCCGAAATTGGCTTTAATTTCTCCAAGATTGGTTTTAAATTTTCCAAAATTGAACTTGAAAAGGTATAGTTTCGTTTTTCGAGCGAAAGTTTTGACGAGTATTAGTATGGAGTGTAGACACCTTTTGGCGCTCTTGTTCCTCGGAACAAAGTGCTTATCAATTTGCCCAAATGTCTGTAATTTTCGACTTTTTGGCTGAAAATGATCTTAAACGATTTGGTTCGACTCACTGATCAAGAATCCATGGTCAAAATCGATTATCTCCGGCCGTCCGTCCGTCCGGCTGTTAACACGATAACTCTCGAACGGAATGCGCTAGACAATTGAAATTTTCAGAGTAGGTTCGAAGGATAAATATCTCGGTTAAGTTCGTTATTGGGCAAAATCGGCTTGTTGGTTTCGGAGTAATGAAAAAAAAAATATTTTTTACATTACAACTTTTGAATTAATTTTTTTTAAGATGCAATTTTATTATGAGAATCCAATGATATCATTTTCAACAGGTAGACAGGTAAATTGGTAGATTAGAGTGACATTCTCAGAACAGCTGCCTTGGGGCATCTAAGAGCCCCCATATATTTCCACTCGCAACAGCAATTCTTGATGCACTTGTGAAATATACAGTTGCCGAAACACATTGTTAACATATGTTCAGAAAAATTTCAAATAGTTATAGCAATTGCAACAATAAACATGTTGGAAAAGCTCTGTGGCCAAGGGCTTAGGCGCGCTGCTCAAATTTAACGCCAGAGTGGTCACCCATCCAGGTACTGAAATCGCCCAAAGCTGCTTAGCTCCAGGAAAAAAAATAATTTTCCCAATTTTTCCAAGAATATAAATCCAACTCTCTTAAAACAAACGTCCAAAAAAACCGGTCCACTTTTTGACCTCACTGATGAAGAATTCGTGGTCAAATTCAATTCTGTCCGGTGGCCCTCTGTTGCTACGATAGCGACTAGCAATTTTCAGTGTATGTTACGCATCAGAATGCGATGGATAAGTACGTTAATGGTTATAATCGGCCAAATGGTTTTGGAGTAATGCTCATCTAAAATTTGTTGTTGTTATTTCCTCAATTACTCAAAAACTACAGATCTGATTGAATTGAAACTTGGTAGTTAGTTGTAGACTGCTAACGCCCGTATTTTCGCAAAATTTGTGAGCATTATACCATAAAAAAAATATTTCTAAAAAAAAATAATATTTTTTTTTCATTGTTTATATATTTGAAATACTATTTACAGATTCCACTAGAATTCCGCACAAGCCGAATTTAATTTTCCCAATATTTCCAAAAATACCGATCCCATTGAATTGAATTCTAGTACTCGCGGTTGAAAATACTGCTCAAGCAGTATTTCGTGTATTTACGTCAGTGCCTTATAAGAATTTTCAATTTGATTTTAGGAACGAAAGCCAGTGTAATTTCAGGGCAGGAGCTGAATTTTCACCTGTTGCATTTAATTGCTTGGAAATATTAAACCACAAAATGCATAGAACTAAATGTTACTTTCCAGTAACACTCCTTCCCATTGTTCAGGAACTACAAAGGACAGGAGATGAAAAACATTCACCCAGAAAAAAGTTAACTGCTATTTTCTTCAGAGTAATTATTTTCAAATCATTCACTGCATGAAATATGGCTGAATTATCAGAAACGCAAATAAATAACTCAAATATAATAAATATCTTCACGAGGAAGAGTTACAATCAACCGCACACGGTAATCAGGATAATTGTGCACATTCGTAAGAAGAAATATTCTCAGAAGTCACTGATACTTGCATCGTTAGATTGATGATGCACTTACCGATTATTCCTCACATTTCGATTTCTTGCAAAATATTCGTTTCTATGTAATATGGTGGTCAAGCTGATTTAATATATTATGGATAATCGGTTTTCTTGAGAGTGGATTAATTGTGTTAATTTAACGCTTCATTGAGTTTCTGTTAGACATAAGATATTAATAGGAGAATGTGAAAGAACGTGTATCTAGTATATGCTTTTGTGGTTGAAATATTTATGATTTTCTGATACTATATTGAAATCAGAATGCATCTACAACTGATGTGAATTATGAAACATTTCGAGATATTGGATATTTTGTGTGCAAGGAAGAAGACATGGAATAATAAGGAAAGAATGAGAAAAGATGTAAGGATGCAAGGATTTCGATACCACCAGAAAGACAAAATATAGAGTTGGGCTTCTACAAAGGTTTCCCAAAATGATATTCTATTACCTCAGGAATTTCTGGGAATTGGAAGAATCGCAGAGTTCCTTTGGCATTTCACGATGGACGTTAATGGAAATATCAGTTGATTTCAAACTCAAACAAAAATTGGAGATTTTATACCGAAAATGAGGGAAAAATGGTTGGTATTTGAGTGAACTGATCGTTTCTTTACCAATGAACTTCTGATGACTGAACTTACAAGAACGTAGAAAAAAACGTAAACAGAAAAGTTGTATTTGATTATTATTGGAACATTGGTATGTTCAGAAAATCGTTAAATATTGTAATCATTGTAATTTTATCGTTCGATATATGGAGTATGTATATGGAATAGGCCATTTGAAATTTTCTTTTCTTGATAATGTATCTCTAATATACATAAATGAACGAGCGTGCTAATTCTATTGACACCACGTCAATGCTTTCATAATTTTATTTGAAATCGCCGTAGTCCGCAAAATTTCCTAGTGTACAATCCACCTGTTAATTCTATTCCAGATATACAGGGTGAGTCTTTGAGTTGTACATTAATTTTAACTATAGATTCCATTCATCAAGCAAAACACAATTTTCATTTACCATTTTTTTATATTCGGCTCAGGTAGAAAGTTACAAGCGTTTAAATATTTCACAATGTGCTAATGCAATCCTGCATTGTACTGTCCAACAAAAAAAACTGTTACTGATATCTATTGTAGAACAACAAAAACACTTAATAGATGATTTAGTGTTTTTGTTGTTCTACAATAGATATCAGTAACAGTTTTCTGAGTTGGACACATTCAATGAAATTGTTTGAGAAAACTTATTTACTCACTCAATTTTCCAGCATCAATAATATCCCAATATTGAAACAATGAACTTCAACTAAACTTTCATTCAATATCCATTAAAAGGTTCCACTATAACATTATGCAATATAATATGATCCATTCTTAAAGTTTTATTATTATTATAGAAAATTGCATAAATATCCATTAATGTAAGAAATTCTCAAGTCGAATTGTTGAGATGTGGTTCATAATAACTAGTAGGTTACATTCACAGAAACTGTAATGGATCATACATCATGGGACTTTACGTCTATGTCCCTGTTCGCCGTTTGCATGTGGCATTGTCAAACTGTGTCCCAGGCGTTTGTATATTATACAATCCAGCAGCATAGATTATCTATGTCTTGTTAAAAAAAATCTTGTTAAAAAAATAATAACCAAGCTTCAATTCGATCAGTCTATATTTTTTGAGTTATCGAGGAATTAATATTCCAGGTAGGAATAACTCCGAAGCCGTTGGACCGATTATGCCCAAAAACGAACTCAAGTCTCCATTCGGATGCGCAACCTACCCTGTAAATTGCAAGCCCCTATCTCCATTCATTCGAAAGTTATGGAGAAAACGGTCATCCAACCAGCTACTTAACTCACACAAGGCAGCTCGGATCTCCCCCAATATAGATCTGATCGTGTTCAAACTTGAAACTTGGCAGTAGAGTTAGGTTCTGGAGGCTCGAAAAGTTTCTGCTATATAGAATTTTTTTCAATGATTTTCAATGATTTTTCAAGAATTTTCTTGTGATACAAAATCTCGCAAGAATTTCTGCCTTGGCATTCTACAACTGGTAATGTTTGAATTGGATCGGTTTTGTATTTTTCAGGTCGCTATCTCTTTCCGTTCTTAGGTCATCATGACATAAACAATATTTTTCAATAATTTTATTTTAATTTTCTAGTGATACGATTTTCACAAAATCTCACAAGCGTCCTTGGGTTTGTATTCTCTAACTACTCACTAAGTTTCAATTCTATCGGATTTATATTTATCAAAACAAGATTATTACAAACAGTAGGTCAGATTATGCCCATTAACGAAAATGTATCCTACTCTGAAAATTTCGAGTCGCTATCCCTTTCCGTTCTCAAGTTATTATGGCAACGGACTGCCGGCCGGACACAATAAAATTAGTCCTCGAATTCTTCATCAGGAAGTCGAACTCAGTCCTTTGAGATCATTTTCGGCAACAAATTCTAGAATTACAGACATTTGGGCAAAATGATAACGGGATCTTCCCCAGAACATACGCGAAAAAGTGGGAAAGCCCTGGGGAGTGGGGACAGGAGCTTTGGTGCACTTTGTTCAAACTTTGACAAATCATATCTCCGAAACTATTGGTTCCTCGGAGTTGTGAATGATATCATTGAATTCTTATGATACAACTTCATCATAGAAGAATTTAAATTGAAAAAAGTGTCAAAAATTATTTATCTAAAACTAACAGACCAATTATTGTACCAAATTACTAACTTATCCGAGATATTCATTCCTCAAATTACGATGAAAATTATATTATATCAATTGAAACTTAGCAAAAATTCTAGTTTTGTCTTTACAGCTATCTACGTTAGCTGAGATTATTCCGTTGGTCATTCCGCATTCAATCATACTTATTTTATATTATTATTATTATTATTTAAATATTAAAATTATTAAAAGTATTAATTTGTTAGAGTTGGAAATTATATATATGGGTTCTTATGATTAAACTGAATTTAAAAATAACTGAATTCGAAAGTTATAATAAAAAAAAATTTCTTTACTCCGAATCTGATTTTGCCCTATAACGAAATTAACCGACCTATTTATCTCCCAAACATACGCCGAAAATGTCAAATGTCTAGCTCATTCCGTCCGAGAGATATCGTGTCTACGGCCGGACCAGTAAGACTGAATCGATTTTGATCACGGATTCTTGATCAGTGAGTTGAACCAAATTGTTTAAGACCAATTTCATCCAAAAATTCGAAAATTACAAAGATTTGGGCAAATTGATAAGCAACTTGTTTCGAGAAACAAGAGCACCATAAAAGCTCTGACATGGAGTAAGGAGCTTTTGCGTGCATTTTCCATTGTCCTCATACGATCGAGCATAGTTTCTGAAATCTAACATTTTTCAATATAGCTGAAAAAAATAAAAATATAACCTTAAACCGACAAAATGACTGTTAATATTCCTTTATCCACCTCTATTGGATACTCCGAATTTACCATCGCTATAGACCGTTTTCTCAGCTCTCAAAAGATATGAATACATTTCGTACCATTTGAATGATAGATTTGAGTAATGAGAGTCGCCTATGATCACAGAATTTTCAATTCTGACATATTATGAATATTATCGGAATTCAAATTCGTTTTATATCTAATAATATACGAAAAAATATAAAAAAGCACTGACGTGAAGTCAGTACTCTTTGGCGCGTGTGTTCACGTTGGCTAATTTGAATTGAATGATGAGTACTTCAAGCTCAGTGGATCGAGTGAGCCGCAGATCTACACAGAGGGTACTGGACACCATTAACAGTCCAGTCAAAAAATGTACAGTGCTGTACCTATTCTGGCATAAGGATAAAATAACAAAGATCACAAAGAAGAAAACTGACTTCCCTTAGTCGCACAAAGACATCAGAGAATACGAAAAATAATGATCTATGGAAACACGTCATCTTCTTCTTCTTCTTCTTCCTACTTTAATTTAGGCGACATGCCTGTTTACTTCCGATCACTCTGACTACCTTGCGGTCAAGTTATCGCTCCATCTCTTTCGGGGGCGCCCCACGCTCCTACGACCCAGTGGTGACTTGTCACGAGTAAGCCTTACAATTCTCCGGTCATCCATTCTGTCAATATGTTCGTTCCATTTCGCCTTCCTGCTCAGCACCCAGTCATGATTACTTATATTCTTGCAACAAAAACTGTTGAGAATTTGTTTGGTTGAATGTAAAAACAGTGGACCAGTTGACCCCAATCGTTGGAATATTTTGAAATTTCGGCAATATCTTCTCCAATATAGATCCGATCGAGTTCAAATCTAGAACTTTACTGTATAATAAGGTTTTGAAGGCTCTCGTAGAATTTCAACGATATCTGAGGGATAGTTTCTGAGATACAGAATTTTTCAAATATATATTTTTTTAATTTTGCAGCTATGTGATCCTCACAAAATTTTGCAAAAGTCTTAGTGTCGGTATTATTCAACTAATTACCGTGCTTTGATTCGACCAGATTAGTATTTTTCGAGTTATTGGGAAAACAAAATTTCAAATGGCTATAATTCTGAAACCACTCGATGGATTTTGCCCATCAACGAACTTAGCCCGCGCATTCGGACTACAAAGCTACCCTGAAAATTTCAACTCTCTAGCTCATTGCGTCCGAGCGTAACCGTGCTGACGGCTGGCAGGACAGAATCAATACTGACCTCGGATTTTTGATTAGTGAGTCGAAACTAATCGTTTAAGACCATTCTCGTCCAAATATTCGAAAATTACAGACATTTGGCACTCTGTTCATAGAACAGCGCTCCAAAAATAAGTCAGAATTAGTACGGAAAACCCTGTACAAAATACAAAGGCTTGCCTGTGTGTTACTAGAGCTATGGAAACCTGTCCTACCAGGGCACTTATCACAAATCCGACACCCTTCACTTGTGATAGACAAAATCACCCATGAAGCCATTGTCAGAATATCTATGAAAGGAACAGGTAATGAGATATTATAAATACAGTGGAACCTCTAATAACCGATAACATTTTTTGTCAGCCACTTGAATAAATGTTATTTTTGTTTATAATATTACCAGATACTTTTCATCAGCCAATCTTCCTAGTGATGAAATTATTAAGAACATAATGGAAAAGAACTTTATTACGTGCTAGGTAGGAAGAAAGTCTGGGACAGGAAATCCACCATCCAAGTTCTTAAAAAAATTGCCATTAAAAGGTACACATATGGTTCAAAATCCAATATAGGATCTGGCACTCTTATACGAAAACTCCATCAGTTAATTCACTTATCGTCTGCTCATGCGCATAACGAAAAATGCCCGTTGTCCATTCTCCTGTATTGGACACTCTCAATCGAATTTACCATGGTCAAATTCTATTGTCCGTTCTCCTGTATTGGACACTCTTAATCGAATTTACCATGGTAAATTCTATTAAGGGTGTCCAATACAGGAGAATGGACAATAAAACATACGCGCAAAAGCTCCTGACTTCACGTCAGTGCTTGAACCAATTTTCTTTTTCGTAATTTTTGTCAAATTTTCTATGGGTACGCTTCTTACAAATTTTTTTTCGTCATTTTTTTCAAATTTTCTAGGGGTATGGTTTTTACAAAATTTCAAACTGTCTTTATGTGGATTTTCTACTACTAGTTACCTAGCTTCAATTCGATCGAATCTTTATTTTTTGAGTTATCGAAGAAATAATATTCCAGGTGGATATAACTCGGAAACCGTTAAACCGATTATGCCCAAAAATGAACTTAACTCTCCCATTCGGATATTCAACCTACCCTGAAACTTGCAAGTCCCTATCTCCTTTCGTTCGAAAGATATCGAGGCAGCGGTCACCCATCTACTGAACTCATACAAGGCCGCTCGAATCTCCAACAATATTCAACCGATGGTGTTAAAACTTAAAACTTAGCAGTACAGGTAGGTTCTAAAGGCTCCTGCAAAATTTCAGCAATTTCAGACGAATAGTTACTGATATATAGAATTTTTTTTTAAATTTTCAATGATTTATTAAAAATTTTCTACGAATACTATCCTCACGAAATTTTTCAAGAATTTTCGCGTTGGCATTCTACAACTAATAACCAGGTTTCAATTAAATCGGTTTAGTGTTTTTCGAGTTAATGAGGCGAAAAAACAACCTAATTTCAGATGGCTATAACTCTAAAACCATTCGGCCGATTATGCTTATAAACAAACTCAAATGTCGCGTTCAGTTGCACAACCTAACCTGGAGACTTCAAGCCGCTATCTCTTTCCATTCTCAGGTTATCGTGAGAACAAAAATATTCTTTAATGATTTTTCAATAATTTTCTAGCTATACGATTCTCACGAAATTTCACAAACGTGCTTAAGTTCATATTCTACAACTACTCACCAAGTTTCGATTCGATCGGATTTATATTGGTTGAAACCAAAATTATTACTCGGAAACCGGATTATGCCCATTAAGGAACTTGTCCGTCGTATTTGGATGCGCCACCTTCCCCTGAAAATTTCAAGTCGCCAGCTCTTTCCGTTCTCAATTTATAGTGGCAACGGCCGGACAGAATCAAATTTGACCATTTGAACCAAATTGTTTGCGAACATTTTCGTCAAAAAATTCGAAAGTTACAGAAATTTGTGCAAAATGATAACGCGATGTTCCCCAGAACATACGCGCAAAAAGATATGGGTAGTTCTTATTCAACAACGGATGTATTTGCAGTGCATAGAGGCTAGAATTCGTGAGGACCCAAATAGCTTCTGGGCTTATGTGCAAACGAAAAAGTCCTGGTATATGTCATACCAGAATATTGAGGTGAATGATTTACAGAGTATTGTGGAATGATTTTCTAGTTTTTGCGCGCGTGTTCCGCAAGGAACAGCGTGCTATCATTTCGTCACAATGTCTGTATTTTTCGATTTTTTTTTTCGAAAATGGTCTCAAACGATTAGGTTCGACTTCCTGATGAAGAATTCGAGGTCAAATTCAATTCTGTCCGTCCGGTGCGGCCGGCCGTTAGCACGATAACTCTCGAACGGAACGACTTAGAGCGTTGAAATTTGCAGGGTAGTTTTGTAGCGTAAATATCTCGGACAAGTTCGTTAACGGGCGAAATCCACCGAGCGGTTTCGGAGTTAAGGCCGTTTGTAGTCAAAACGTTTTTAATGAATATTTCCGGAACCAATCACTCGATCTTTCTGAAATTTGGCAGCAAATTGTAGAATCATGACCTTTATATGCCTGCGAAGTTTTGTTTTGATCGGACGGCCCTAAAGTAGCAAAAAAAAATTTCAAAAATTTTAAAATTTTTTTTTCAGGATAACTCGAAAAATACTGATCTGATTAAATTGAAACTCAGTAGTTAGATGCAAAAGACCAATGCAAACACTTTTGCAAAATTTCGTGAAGTTCACGTGACATGAAAAAAATAAAAAAATTACTACTATTTTGCGAAATACTTTGCTTAAAATGCCGAAACCTATTTTTTTGAGGTTCATGCTGCCCTTTCCGGACATTTTTCGTTGTGCGCATGCGCAGATAAAAAGTCATTTAACTGCTGTAGTTTTCGTCAGAGAGGAATGGGGTTTTGGGGTGGCGGATGCTATTCCTCCATAGAATCCAGATCCCTGATGAGGGTCTGCGCATGCGTAGATTAAAGATGCGATATCTTCCGAACCACTAGTGTTGGAGAATCGGAGTTTTTTGTAAGGTGTGTTATTTTGAAAGGACTTTTAGCCGCGAGTAGATTGCGCATGCGCAGAAGAGAAGTGACTGTTTTTGGGTTGGATGGGTTATGTTGGGAGTGCTGAGTCGATATTGTGAGGTTTTAAAAGAATATTCATAGCAATTCAGTGCTCGGACACTAGTCAGTTTGGGGGAAATACCGTTGTTTCCTAGTTGAAGTGTGCATACCGTGGCCCTGGGGGCCAATTTTGAAATTGATGTTACCCCTTACGGGCATTTTTCGTTATGCGCATGAGCAGACCATCAGTGATTTAACTGCTGAAGTTTTCGTCAGAGAGGATTGGGGTTTTGGGGTGGCGGATGCTATTCCTCTACAGAATCCCCTGGTGAGGGTCTGCGCATGCGTGGATTCAAGAGGCGATATCTCTTGAACCACTAGTGTTGGAGAATCGGAGTTTTCTGTATGGTGTGTGATTTTGGGAGGACTTTCAGCCGCAAGTAGATTGCGCATGCGCAGAAGAGAAGTGACTGTTTTTGGGTTGTATGGGTTATGTTGGGAGTGCTGACCCGATATTGTGAGGTTTTAAAAGAATATTCATGGTAATTCAGTGCAAGGACAAGTCAGATTGGGGGATGTAGCGTTGTTTCCGAGTTAAAGTGTCCGTATCGTGGCCCTGGGGCTAATTTCGAAATTGATGTTACCCCTTACGGGCATTTTTCGTTATGCGCATGAGCAGACCATCAGTGATTTAACTGCTGGTGCTTTCGTCAGAGAGGATTGGGATTTTGGGGTGGCGGATGCTATTCCTCTATAGAATCCCCTGGTGAGGGTCTGCGCATGCGTGGATTCAAGAAGCGATATCTCCTGAACCACTAGTGTTGGAGAATCGGAGTTTTTTGTGAGGTGTGTAATTTTGGGAGGACTTGCAGGCACGAGTATATTGCGCTTGCGCAGATGAGAAGTGAATGGTTTTGGGTTGTTTGGGTTATGTTGGAAGCAATGAGCCGATATTGTGAGGTTTTAAGAGAATATTCATGTCAATTCAGTGCACGGACACAAGTCAGTTTGGGGGAAATAGCGTTGTTTCCGAGTTGAAATGTCTGTATGGTGGCCCTGAGCCGAATTTATGAATAACTATATTCGGTAGATCTATATTAAAATACGTTCGGATTTGGAGAAGAGGCAATTGCGTTCCAAACGGAGGTCCCACAACCACATTTTTTTTCGATCTACGGTAAAGCTAACAGCCAAACTGTATTGATAGCTATATTTGTTAAAGGAACTTGAAAAAAAAAAAAAAAAAGCACTGACGTGTAGTCAGTACTCTTTGGCGCGCGTGTTCACGGTGGCTAATTTGAATTGAATGATGAGTACTTCAAGCTCAGTAGATAGAGCGAGCCGAAGATCTACCCAAAGGATAGTGGACACCATTCACTGTCGGTTCAAAAATTAACAGTGCTATATCTAAGCTGCCATCAGGATAGATTAACAAAGTTGGAAAAGAACACAAGTGACTCTCCTTAGTTGCACAAGCTCCTAGAAGATTTGGGAGGGTCAGTATAATCCTAATCATGTTAATCGCACGCGCGCAAAAGCAGATTGACTTAACAATGAAAGAAAAAGTGTAAAAAGTCAATCTGCTTTGGCGCGCGTGCGATTAACATGATTAGGATTATACTGACCCTCCCAAATCTTCTAGGAGCTTGTGCGACTAAGGAGAGTCACTTGTGTTCTTTTCCAACTTTGTTAATCTATCCTGATGGCAGCTTAGATATAGCACTGTTAATGGTGTCCACTATCCTTTGGGTAGATCTTCGGCTCGCTCTATCTACTGAGCTTGAAGTACTCATCATTCAATTCAAATTAGCCACCGTGAACACGCGCGCCAAAGAGTACTGACTACACGTCAGTGCTTTTTTTTTTTTTTCAGTATCTTTACTACTTTAGGCATACATTCCGCTTCTGATCGTTATGATGGCCTGGTCTGAGGCAGAATAACAACTTTTATGTTGATTATAGCAGGTTGAATGTTATGTCACGTTCTCATGTTAACGTCATGGGTTCCTTACATGACAGGTGTTGTGCTCGATGTGATATACATATACTTTGATGAGCTTCCAGTGATTTTGATGTGCTATTTAGAACAATACGCTGGGGTATCATAATTTTTGTTTTTGTCGTTTCTGTTGCACACTTGGGATTTGGTAGAGGTTGTTGTGCTGTTTTTCTTTTTTTTTTGGCGCTCTATTAATTTATTGCTTTTATCTAAATTTTATTATTATTTCTTTTGTTATTTCAATATATTATTTGTCGTTTCCTTCAATGCTAGCATAAGTGTCTATTGTGCATATGATTATTTTGAGTTTTTCCCACTTGTTGATTTTTCTCTATAATTGGGTGTAAACCTGTTGAGAATAAATGTATTACTATATTTCCAGTCTTGTATATATTCCCAAATTCAAGAATCGAATACTGTCCAAGAGAAAATAACAACTATGAATTGATAATCTCTAATAGCTAGAAAAGATGACATTTATGAATAGTGATCACAGACAGATTATGTGTTCACATTCTGTGAATACATAGAACTTACGATGTATTATTGAAAATTTCAAACATCATATCTCCGAAAATCTTAAAAAAATTTGAATTCAAAAGTTGTTATATAAAAAAATTGGTTCAAGCACTGACGTGAAGTCAGAAGCTTTTGCGCGTATGTTCTATTGCCCATACTTCTGTATTGGACACCCTTAATCGAATTTACCATGGTAAATGGACAACATAATTCAGCATGGTAAATTCGATTAAGGGTGCTCAATACAGAAGAATGGACAATAGAACGTACGCGCAAAAGCTTCTGACTTCACGTCAGTGCTTGAACCAATTTTTTTTCAATGATTTCTTAAAAATTTTCTAGTGATACGATCCTCACAAAATTTTGCAAGAACTTTCGCGTTGGCATTCTACAACTAATAACAAAGTTTGAATTGGATTAGTTTTATATTTTTTGAGTTATTGAGAAAATAACAATCAAATTTCAGATGAATATAACTCCAAAACCGTTTGACCGATTATGCTCATGAACAAACTCAAATGTCGCATTCAGATGCACAACCTAACCTGAAAATTTCAAATCGCTATCTCTTTCCTTTGTCAGGTTATCGTGACATAAAAAATATTTTTTTTAATTTTCTAGCGATACGGTTCACACAAAATTCTACACACGTCTTCAAGTCGATATTCTACAACTAATTGGCAAGCTTCAATTCGATCGAACCTATATTTTTTAAGTTATCGAGGAAATAATATTCCAGGTGGGTATAACTCGGAAACCGTTGGACCGATTATGCCCAAAAACGAACTCAACTCTCCCTTTCGGATACGCAACCTACCTGAAAATTGCAAGTCCCTATCTCCTTTCGTTCGAAAGTTATCGAGGCAACGGTCACCCATCTACTGAACTCGCACAAGAATGCTCGAATCTCCAACAATTTTTAACCGATCGTATTAAAACTTGAAACTTGGCAGTAGAGTTAGGTTATGAAGGCTCTTGCAAAATTTCAGCAATTTCAAACGAATAGTACTGATATATACAATTTTTTTTTTATTTTCAATGATTTATTAAAAATTTTCTACAAATGCTATCCTCACCAAATTTTGCAAACATTTTCGCGTTGGCATTCTACAACTAATAACCATGTTTGAATTCAATCGGTTCAGTATTTTTCGAGTTAATGAGGAACAAAAAACCACCAAATTTCAGAAAGTTTCAGATGGCTATAACTCTAACACCATTCGGCCGATTATGCTCATAAACAAACTGAAATGTCGCGTTCTGGTGCACATCTTAACCTGAAAATTTCAAGGCGCTATCTCATTCCGTTCTCAAGTTATCGTGACATCAAAAATATATTTTAATCATTTTTTTTCAAATTTTCTAGCCATACGATTCGCACAAAATTTCACAAAAGTGCTTAGGTTCATATTCTACAACTACCCACCAAGTTTCAATTCGATCGGATTTATACTGGTTGAAAACAAAATTATTACTCGGAACCACTGGGCCGATTATGCCCATTAACGAACTTGTCCGTCGTATTGGGATGCGCCACCTACCCTGAAAATTTCAAGTCGCTAGCCCTTTTCGTTCTCAAGTTATCGTGGCAACGGACGGCCGGACGGCCGGCCGGACAGAATCAAATTTGACCTCGAATTCTACATTGGGGAGTCGAACTAAATCGTTTGAGACCATTTTCGTCAAAAAATTCGAAAGTTACAGACATTTGGGCAAAACTATAACGCGATGTTCCCCAGAACATACGCGCAAAAATATATTTTTTTTCGTTACTACGAAACTATTAGACCCAATAACGAACTCAATCGAGATATTTATCCCTCAAACCTACTTTGAAAATTTCAACTGCCTAGCTCATTCCGTTCGAGAGCTATCGTGTTAATGGCTGGCCGGATGGCCAGCCGGACAGCCGGACAGAATGTATTTCGAACACGGATTCTTGATCAGTGAGTCAAACAAGAGCGCTAAAAAATGAATACTTTCATTGAAAAAAGTTTAAGTGTATTTGGGATATGAAAAGGGAAGATTTCACAAAATTTCGTGGAAAACAAAATTTCGTTCTAAAGAAAAATAAAATACCAAAAACTTGGTTGTTTGAATTTTTCGAGGTTCTGTGAAAAAATATGTAGATACAAAAGTTGTAGATCGCCTTATTACCTACAACTGTTTTCCATAGGCCGGAAATCGAGATAAACCGGTTTTTACCCTTAAAAACTAACCCCCTTCCAATACCCGACCTCAGATCACCTGTATATTATTTTTCCGTTCGTTTTCGTTATTTTTGCTTCTCTTTCCAATAGGTTTCATCATACTATTATTTTTTTCACTTTTTACCATTTTCAAACGCTTCAACACTGGTCTACTATGAACATTTCAGGGAAAACATTTTTTCTCTCCACGATGGGAGAAATTAATTTTTGAGGGAAAAGTAAACCAAAACAAGACGGTTCCATCATCCTTTCTGCCATTATTGTGGTGTGCTCCTGGTCTCTAACTTTCCTTGCGGCTTGTTAGACGATACAGATTCAGATTCCGATCGCCTCAGGGAAATATAAGTTATGATCGGAAATTATCTGGTTTACCAGTGAACCACTTATCGCCATCATTATCTCCGTCGTTTTCAATTTCAGGCAACTACATTTTTTCAGAAGAAAATAGATAGTCGAACCAATGGCGGTAATTGATAGAATTGTCGTAAAACCTACGCAACTATACAGATAACTCAATCATGGCTCTGAGAAACCAAATCAGTTGAACAATAGGACAGGAATTGAATAATTGCTTATGGAATAGCTAGATAAGCATTGAAAGGACGCATGGGCTTGCCTTGCCATGAATTTGCACTGAATGGGTAAGGTATTACTCGATAACATTTTCTCACATCCTTCAGATAACCTTACACTCACAATGGGAATGTCCATAGAGACATATTTCATTAAATTTGTTATGAGATGAATTACGTGGGTGACATGCACTTAGAAGATTAAGATATGAGCCAAATTTTAAGAAATTTCGATCGTATGGCATATACAGGGTGTCCCAAGTTCGAGTGCCTATTAGTCGTTTCTGGAGAACTGTACATATTTGAAATCTGAAAATTGGGATTATGATATTGCTTGAAATTCTCTAAACAGCTAAAATATTTTTGAAGCCCTATCACTTCGGGTTATACAGGGAGTGAAAATAAATTTGATGAGAACATTTTTTTTTCAAGTTTTGCTTTCTTGGTACGATCAAGTATTCAATGCTCAATACATTTCTGTTAAAACCATTGTATTCATTCAAATAGATCACAATATCGAAACAAAAACCGGAAAAAAGTCAAATATGTCTAGTCAGTATTATGTTCATTATTCTTATTTCAAACATCCTGAACGTAAACCGTTTCTACAACATCGTAGGCGAAGGATGTGGAAAGGTCATGAATCTTTTGAATTCCAGAAATTATCGTCACAGGGTGTTTCAAATTTTGTCGAAAATTGTGATCAAAAATTGGCCATAAATTCTGTTTTTCAAATTAGAACCCTATTTTTGGCGCTCTAGTTCCTCGGAACTGAGTGCTTATCAATTTGCCCAAATGTCTGTATATTCGAATTTTTCGATGAAAATGGTTTTAAACTATTTGGTTCGGCTCACTGATCAAGAATCCGTGGTCGAAATTCATTCAGTCCGGCCGGTCGGGCCGGCCGTAAGCACGATAACTCTCGAACGGAATGAGCTAGACAGTTGAAATTTTCAGAGTAGGTTTGGGAGATGAATATCTCGGCTGAGTTCGTTATTGGTCAAAATCGGACAGATGGTTTTGGAGTAACAGAAAAAATTTTTTTTTTAAGTAACAAATTCCGAATTAAATTTTTTTTTAATAAGCAGTTTCACCATAAGAATACAATGATATAATTTTTAACTCTAACAAGCTAACACTTTCGGAGATATGATTTTTCAAAATTTCAATAATAAATCGTATTTGTACGTTTTCACAGAATCATATAATTATTCTATGTATGAATTGTCATAATGTCAACTTATTTTCCTGAGACATGACAGTTTTCTGACCTGAAAGTTGACGAAAAGCGAATATAAGGGTAAAAAACAGTCAACCCCCATGTGGCGATCTTATGTCGAAAAGTGAAAATTAAGAATATATATTCCAGGTAAGTACCGACGTTTTATTCCAATACCGGAGATCGATGACATCGTTCGAGGAGCCCGATAGCTGGTCGGTCTGACCCGTCGGGATTCGGAACGAGAGAAGGCGGGCTCAAATCCCGGAAAGGAGATTAAACTTTTTGGCGCTCTAGTTCCTCGGATCTGAGTGCATATGAATTTCTATTTAAGATGCAGTTTCACCATTAAATTCCATCGATCATTTTCAACTCCAAAAAGTTAATACTTTCGGAGATGTGATTTTTCTAAATTTCAATAATGAATCGTACGTACCTACTTCTTAGTTTTCACAGAATGCTATAATTATTCTATCTAAGCTTTATTATATGATCTGTGTTCATACTCGTATATTTCATCCTGTTCTATAAGAAATACTCAATTTCATTTCAGCTTTTTTAATTTGATTTCTTCCATGGTGCAGTTCCCATTCTCAGATTGCTCATTTAATCTTGATAAATAAACTATTATTTGAATTTAATTTCCTTTAAGATGCAGTTCTTTCATAAGAATACAATGATATAATTCCCAACTCTGAGAAACCAATACTTTCGGAGATATAATTTGTCTGTTTGGACTAGAGCGCCAGAAAGCCCCTGTCCACAGGGCTTGAACCCATTTTTTGCGCTCTAGTTCGTCGGAACTGAGTGCTTATCAATTTGCCCAAATGTCTGTAATTTTCGAATATTTCGATAAAAGTGGTCTTAAACGATTTGGTTCGACTCACTGATCAAGAATCCGTGGTCGAAATTCATTCTGTCCGGCCGTCCGGCGGGCCGGTCCGGCCGGCCGGCCTTAGGCACCATAACTCTCGAACGGAATGACCTAGACAGTTGAAATTTTCAGAGTAGGTTTGGGAGATAAATATCCCGGCTAAGTTCGTTACTGGGCAAAATCGGACAGATGGTTTCCGAGTAACAAAAAAAAATTTTTTTTTTTACAGAACAAATTCCAAATTGAATTTTTTTCAATAAGAAGTTTTACCATAAGAATCCGATGATATCATTTTTAACTCTAACAAGCTAATACTTCCGGAGATATGATTTTTCAAAATTTCAATGATAAATCGTATTTCACAGAGTGATATATTTAATCTATGTATGAATTGTATAATGTCAACTTGATATCCTGAGACATGACATTATCTAATCAATCGAAAAATTATGAGAATAAAATGTATTCCGAAATGTGAGCGAAGTGAGAAAAATCTCAGTTGTTTGCTCCGAAATTAGTTTTTCTCAGAAAAGTCTTACATTTCGGAACGGAACATGAAGTAAGAGATCCGAGAGTAGTGAGACTGCTTTTCATCCATAGACATAGAATGCAAATAGAATGTAAATATTGAAAGCATAATTCTGCAGTTCGAGAGAGGAGAAAATTTGGTGAACGTAGATCAGAAGATTTTTGATCGATTACAAGGTAATTTTTCATTATTACTCTTCTTTGATACATGTTTTATGAAAAATCTACTATTTGTAGGTACTTTAAACCTGTTTTGGGCAATTGTCATACGAAACTTGTTGGCGCTCTAGTTCCTCGGAACTGAGTGCTTATCAATTTGCCCAAATGTCTGTAATTTTCGAATTTTTCGATGAAAATGGTCTTAAACGATTTGGTTCGACTCACTGATCAAGAATCCGAGGTCGAAATCGATTCTGTCCGGCCGGCCGGCCGTAGGCATGCTAACCCTCGAACGGAACTAGTTAGCGGATTGAAATTTGTAAGGTGGGTTTGAAGCGTAAATATCTCGGACGAGCTCCTTAATGGGAGAAATCCATCAAGCGGTTTCGGAGTTATGGCCGATTTTAGTAAAAATATTATTTATGAATATTTCCGAAACCGATCACTCCATCTATCTGAAATTCAGCATCAAATTGTAGAATCATGACCTTTATACGCATGTGAAATTTTGTATTGACCAGATTACCGCAACGTGTCAAAAAAAAATTCAAAATTTAAAAAAAAAATTTCTACAATAACTCTCGAACGGAATGAGCTAGGTAGTTGAAACTTTCAGAGTAGGTTGGGGAGATGAATATCTCGGTTAAGTTTGTTATTGGCCAAAATTGGCCAGATTTAATTCGATTTCTTCCATTGTGCAGTTCTCATTCTCAGATTGCTCATTTAATCTTGATAAATAAACTATTATTTGAATTGAATTTCCTTTATGATGCAGTTCTATCATAAGAATACATTGATATAATTCCCAACTCTGAGAAACCAATACTTACGGAGATATAATTTGTCTGTTTGAACTAGAGCGCCAGAAAGCTCCTGTCCACATGGCTTGAACCCATTTTTTATTATTGCGTTGGATTCTGTGGTGAAAAATAATTACACTTTTCTAACATGATTATGCTCCTAAATTAAATAAAAAAAAAATAATTGAATTCACGAGCAAAATCATGTTCGAAATGTATCAACATTTTTCATCGCAGAATCCAACGCAATAAAATAATTGGTTCAAGCCCTGTGGACCGGAGCTTTCTGGCGCTCTAGTTCAAACAGACAAATTATATCTCCGAAAGTATTGGTTTCTCAGAGTTGGGAATTATATCAATGTAT
Organism: Halyzia sedecimguttata; assembly: GCA_937662695.2. Lineage (NCBI taxonomy): Eukaryota > Metazoa > Arthropoda > Insecta > Coleoptera > Coccinellidae > Halyzia > Halyzia sedecimguttata. The sequence continues at coordinate 51,542,502 of OW569411.2, read as the reverse complement.
TCTTATGATAGAACTGCATCATAATGGAAATTAAATTCAACTAGTAGTTTATTTATCAAGATTGAATGAGCAATCTGAGAATGAGAACTGCACCATGGAAGAAATCAAATTAAAATAGCTGAAATGAATTTGAATCTCTCTTATAGAACAGGATGACGTGTACGAGTATGAACGCAGATCATTTAATAAAGCTTAGATAGAATAATTATAACATTCTGTGGAAACACAGAAGTACGATTCATTATTGGAATTTCGAAAAATCATATCTCCAAAAGTATTAGCTTGTAGAAGTTGAAAATTATATCAATTGATTTTTATGGTGAAACTGCATCTAAAATAAAAAATGGGTTCAAGCCCTGTGGACAGGAGCTTTCTGGCGCTCTAGTTCAAACTGTAACGTTCGTTTGTTTACCTTCGGCGGGCGATGAGGTTATCGTTCGTGTTGATATTGAATTTGAGGTTGGGTCTCAGTGGTACCAATCGACGCTAAATAATTATTTTATTTGAAGGGCCGAATGACTGTTGGCAATATTGTTGCATTATGACAGTCGGACATTTAGTGAGTGCGTCGGTCAGGTGAAGTCGTCCATTTTGTGAACAGTCAACGAAGACAGCATAGGTTAAAAACGTATTTTCGGAACTCTAGTAGAATTATTGGAATCTTCTTAATTGGATATAGTTTCGAAAATCGGGTTAAGAGTGAGAGTTATATTGGTTTGATTGGGAAGGATAACAGATAACCATCACTTGTCTCGAAAGAGGATATAAAAGCCATTTGCAGATCCGAGTTGAGCACGTGAACGATCTTGGCGGCTTGGGCAGGTATGTGTTGGATGTTTTATTCTCGTCATTTCTAGTGGAAACAATTCAGGTCGTAATTATATTTCTATATCCAGAACTTCGCTGTGTGCCTGAAGAATTATTTGGTGGAGGCACGGCCAGATTTGGTATTCGAAGCAAACGTGTGCGAGACAACCCCGAACATCAGGGTATGTACGAATTCTATAACTATTACATAACAACGAATAAATGTTCTGATTAATATTCTGATAACCGAAATTATTATGTGTTGGGAAAATTCATTTGTTTCTTATCCGAGAGAAGTCACTGATGGTTTCTTTTCTGTCATCAGGGTTTTTGTGGCAGCACGAGTTTTTGTGGCAGCCCGAATTTTTGTGCCAGCACGATTTTTTTTGTGTCAGGAAGAGAGGGATTTTTACGTCAAGAGGAGTAGCACTGAGGCATTCGAGTATATACAAGGTGGTCCATAAGTAACGCTGTGAGACAGCCAACGCAGGGTTGCAGATCCCGAGTATATACAAGGTGGTCAGTAAGCAACGCTGTGGGACATTAAATTGAGGGGTTGCAGACTACGAGCACAGAGAGAAAGAGGACAGTATTGCGAAACCATCAACGCAGTACTACGTTCAGGAATAAGGATAATCAGCACGCAAGTTATATGAAACATATCTCGAAACATATCTTATACCTGCTATATATATACATAACGTGAACTTATTATCACCAATTATATAAATTATTATTGTTGTTGTAAAGCGGAAATTGGGGAAAGATTTGTGGTAGTCATATATGATCATAGATAAGAAACGTGGATGCGCCTGAGCTCAAGCGACGCGTATTTGAATCAAATAATAACATTATCTACGTACAATTTCCGCCACCCTTATTCGGGGTTTCACAGTAGTTTTACTTTATTGAAGCTAAAGACCTGGGTTGTAAGCTACTGGAATAAATTGTTTGTTTTTAGCGTGCATATTCTTTTGGTGAATTTAGGAATTATTACATTACGCTGGGGTATCTGGGAGACTTAAATTTACCTGGCGCCCATTTACTAGGTTCCCTTTTTAGAAACCCACTCCCATCTCCACTGGAGCTAGACCGCGGATCCCCGAGTTCTAGTAGCTCCGATCTTAACCACTGCGACTTGGGAACAGTCGCATGTCGTTATAAATTGGCGCCCAACGTGATTTTTGAATTGGAGTAGCTGTATTAGACAAATTGACACCAAAGTTGAGGTAAATAGTGGTATTCTAGATGTTTTTTTGAGAACTTGCTGTATCGTGCTTCACATTGTGCAAAATTGACGAAATTTTTTATATAGGTTTGATTGTATCGAATAATTGTACAGGTTAGTTGAAAGGTGGTTATTTGATTCGCAAAATGGGAGAATTTAAATTGATTATCAATAGGTTGGATAAAAATCAGTTGATATATGAATTGGTTATTCGGGGTATGTCAGCTGGTACAGTTGAGCATATGCGCAGTAACTTGGCTTTGTTAGTTAAGCAGGAGAAGAAGAAAGTTAGTTTCATATACCCAGAGCATCCTTTTTCGTTTCAGGATGATAAAGTTGCAATTTCCAACCTGTTAGAACGCTTAGTAAACGAATTTGAAACCTTAGATTTAAATTCACCAAATATAGCGAATAAATTCACCACTGATTTGGTACATGTAATGGGTAGGATAGATAGAAGTGTCCCTGTTAAGGAGGATGAAGTCAGTTGTAAGAGTGAATTCGGCAGGAAAGCAGACAATTTAAAGACAGCATATACATCTAAATTTTTGAAACTTAAAGCATCAGCACCCGATACGTTAGAGGAGAGTAGTGATAATGAAACTGATGATGATAGTGACGAACCTGACAGAGATATACATTTTTCTCCCTTCATGCGACATTCGTCTCCTCCAAGGGGAAATTCTACGGTTATTACATCGGTAATGAAGTCAATTCCAGTCGAAAAATGGAATTTAAAGTTTTCTGGCGATAAAAAGAGTCTATCAGTAAGCGCATTTTTAGAGAGGGTGGAAGAATTGAGGTTAGCCCGAGGTATTTCAAAATCGCAATTACTTGGTAGTGGAATAGATCTTTTCACGGGGGTAGCATTGCATTGGTTCAGGGAAGTTAGGAAATCTACGGCTACATGGGATGATCTGATTACTAAGTTAAGAGAAGATTGGCAACCATCAGATTATGATGATAAATTATGGGATGAAATCAAAAATAGAAAACAAGGTCCTAATGAGGATATTATAAGTTTTATGTCAATAATGTCATCTATGTTTGATCGGTTGTCTCATACTGTCAAAGAAAAAGACAAATTAAAAATCGTTAGGAAAAATTTGCATCCTTATTATTTGGATCGGGTCAACCTAAGTAAAATCAATACATGGTCTGAATTAAAATCAGCTTGTCGGCAGATTGAAGATCAGAAGCGATTGGTAGAGTCATATTCAGTACCTTCCAGAAAGGGTTGTTTAGAACCGGATTTAGCCTATATTGATACATTGCCTTCCACGTCCACCAACGATGGCACCGACCCTATCGTACGGACAGAGCCAACCACATATGGTGGATTCGCAAACATAAAATGTTATAACTGTGGCATGGCAGGCCATAAAATTAGGGGTTGTCTCAAGCCGAGAATTTTAAAATGTTACCGTTGTTCAAGGGAAGGGTTCACTACTAAAACTTGCCCATCTTGTAATTCTGGTCGTGGACGCAATCCTTCGGGAAACGGGGGGAATCGTCACTGACCTGTCGCAACAGTGACGATGCTTTTGGCGACCCATATTCTTCATGTAACACCGTTGATAGCTATAAAGAGGAAAATACTCAACCGTCATTCATACCAGTATTGAGTTATTTAGCAAGCCAGGCGGAAGGGGATAATAGACCCCATCTTAAGGTGGAAATTTTGGGAAAATGTTTCTTGGGTTTACTGGACTCTGGTTCTTGCAGATCAATAATGGGAAAACCGGGATGGAATATTATTAAGAATATGGGAATATCTATCCGAACCTCTAATACCAAGTACTGTAGAGTGGCGAATGGAAATTTATGTACCGTCCTGGGAAGTTGTGACCTACCGGTAAAGTTTAAAAATAAAGTGGTACTCGTAGAAATGTTAGTAATACCAGAACTCCCACAGACTTTAATTTTGGGTTGGGATTACTGGAATTTGATAGGACTGATTCCATCGTTTAACGAGTGGCAATTCTGTAAGAATGATATGGACGTTAATTGTGTGGATGTAGTACAAGGTGAGGAAATTTTGGATCAAAAACAGAGAGAAATCCTAGAATCGATAGTTGAGGAAAATTTTAGGTCTATGGGGGAAGGATTGGGATGTTATCAGTTCGGTTGTGTGGATATTAAGATCGATCCGGATTGTGAACCGATAAAGCAGCGGTACTATAGGGTGTCTCCGGTAATGCAACAACATATAGACCGGGAATTGGAAGGAATGTTGAAATTGGGAGTAGTTGAAAAGTCGGAAAGTCCATGGGCATCACCGATTGTATTGGTCAGGAAAAAGGCGGGATACAGGTTTTGCGTTGATTTCAGGAAAGTAAATTCTGTGACGAGGAAGGATAGTTACCCTCTCTCGATGGTATCCGATACATTAGATAAATTAAGAAATGCGAAATATTGTTCGACAATAGATATCAAGAGCGCATATTGGCAGGTACCCCTTTCAGAGTCATCGAAACAATACACCGCCTTCACTGTCCCAAATCGTGGTTTGTTCCAGTTTACTAGACTGCCATTCGGATTAGTGACTAGTGGGTCAAAATTCCAACGCATCATGGATGGAGTGATCGGAGCTGATCTTGAACCTTACGTATTCGTATACTTAGACGATATAGTGATCATTTCAGAAACTTTCCAACATCACTTGGAAATATTAGGGGAAATATTTCGTCGTGTTAGGAAAGCAGGGTTCACTTTAAGTAGGGAGAAATGCGAATTTTGCAAGCCACAACTTAAATATCTGGGATATGTGATTGATAGGTACGGATTACATGTAGACCCCGAAAAAATTAATGCTATGCTTTCATTACCAACACCTACCAATGTCAAAGAAGTTCGCAGAGTCGTGGGTACTCTATCTTGGTATAGACGTTTTGTCCCAAATTTTAGTGACCTTATTTCACCTCTCACCTTTTTGCTCCAGAAGAATGTAAAATTTAGATGGAATCCCGAATGCGAGGAGGCCTTTCGGAAAATAAAGCAGTGTTTGGTTTCTGCTCCGGTGTTGAGTTGTCCGAATTACGAGCAACCTTTCCAAATTCAGACTGACGCTTCCGGCTTTGGAATAGCCGCGGTATTATCACAACCTCAACCCGATGGGGGAGAAAAGGTTATAGCATATATGAGTAAGTCTTTGACGAAACCCGAACGAAACTACTCTACTACGGAAAGGGAATGCTTGGCAGTAGTATGGGCAATTGAAAAGCTTAGGCCATATATCGAGGGTATCCCATTCACGGTTATTACGGACCATCATTCGTTGATTTGGCTTCATAATCTGAAGGATCCTGCGGGTAGATTGGCGAGATGGAGCGTTAAACTCCAACAATATGATTTTAAGATTGTGCATAGAAAGGGAAAGGAACATGTTGTACCGGATATGTTATCTAGAGCCGTTCCTATGATAGATACGATACAGGTGGATAATGAAGTCGAGGTAACTGATAGGTGGTATAAAGAAATGTTCAGTAAAGTTTCAGGTAAACCTGCGAAATATCCCCAGTGGAGGATTTCAGTGGATGGTGGAACTTTGTTTAAATACGTAAAGCACGATTATTCGGATTTAGCTTCGGGATCTGACGAATGGAAAATAGTATTACCCAAATCGGAACGTAGAAGGGTGATTTCTAGTTCTCATGACCCACCATTAGCTGGTCACCCCGGTGTATACAAGACGTATTATCGTGTTCGGGAGAAGTATTACTGGCCTAAAATGAAACAGGACATCGCTAAGTATGTGAGGAAATGCGCTATATGTGGTGCTCATAAAGTTCCAAACCAGACACCGGCTGATAAAATGGCATCTCACCCTAAACCGAACTTACCATGGGAAATGATTTCTATAGATCTTATGGGACCATATCCTAGGTCGAAGAATGGCTTCACGTTTATATTAGTAATCACCGATTATTTGACTAAATTCCCAATAATTGTTCCGTTGAGAAAGGCGACGGCCGTGAATGTAATTAAGGTTTTGGAGAGTTCAGTTTTCCTAATGTTTGGGGTTCCGAGAATAATTATAGCCGACAATGGCGTACAATTTTCGGGAAATAAATTCAGACAGTTTCTTGAGGAATATAAGGTGAAGAAAAAATTCTGTGCCCTTTATCATCCCAGGTCGAACCCAACCGAACGTATAAATCGTTCCTTGAAAACTATGATTAGAATGTATGTGTCGGACAATCATAAGGATTGGGATAAACATCTAACCGAAATTTCTTGTGCAATACGAACCGCGAAACATGAAACGATGAAGGTAACCCCATTTTTCGCTAATTTCGGGAGATCTTTCAAAGGTTCTGGAGAGGATTATGACCATGATTTAAGAGATAGCTCGGAACCTATAGATTTCAAAACTCGAAATATTGCCTTTCAACGAGTTTGGGATGATATTAAGAAAAGGTTAGAAAAGGCCAACAATAAGGCGGTTCACGACTATAATTTAAGGCGTCGGTATGTAGAATTTCTACCGACTGAACTAGTATGGCGTAAAAACTTTGTATTATCGGATGCCTCGAAAAATCTGGTGGGGAAACTTACTCCTCGTTATATAGGGCCATTTAGGGTTAGTCGTAGAATCTCGCCTTGGATGTACGAACTTAAAGATGACAAAGATAATATGAGGGGAGTATGGCATATCAAAGATCTGAAGGCCTATGAATTGCCGGAAGGATAAATAGGATATGTTTATTTTGAAATAGGAAATTTTTGGAGAATGATTGGCATTTAGTGAATCGGATATATTTGTGAATCGGGTGATTATTTTTGATTGGTTGCTAGTTTTGTTTTTGTTTTTGATGGCCGATTGATCGCGAGTGAAAGAGCGAGCGCTTGGGGGCTACCTTGACTTTTTTGTGGGCGGTCGTCTGCGTGATCCCGAGTGAGTTTTCAGGCTGGGATCGACTTTAATTTTTTTTTATATTCAAAATTTCTTAGTGTTGAGCAGACGAGGTGGGAGCTGAACATCTAGCCCCACGCACTGTTCAACTGGTAAGCGACCATTTTCTTACCATTTTCTGGCCTTAAATTATATATTTTTTTTGTGTGGCCGGTCCCATGTTGATTTCTACATTCGCGGATCATTGCTGGCGGTCATCCCTGAATAGGTTTTGGGGTGGTACCGGGTTGCTTGCGTGTGGGCGAATGAAGGCTATAGGCTATGGTTGATGGAGGCTGAAACCCGAAACTCACCACCTATAGACCTGATGCACATCCGGGTTAGCACAGGCGTCCTGGACTATACCGGGAGCTAGGGGGGTCTGACTTGGCTGTCTTCGATGACAGGGATGCGACGGTACGGCACTCGTTCTTTGGGGGAACCACTTGCCAGGCTTGGGATGGTGACCGGCTAACCTTGCCGCTAGTGTGGGGGGTTCCTGCTCGTCTGTGGTGACCTCGTCGTATCTTGCCTTGTCTGGGCAGCTTCTGGCTGTGGTGTGGCTCGGGGCCGGCGAGTCCCTCCACAAGGATTAGGCCCTTGGGACCGGATGTTGCGAGTCGTGGGGCTAACTGGTGAGAGTCGATGAATGAAAGGAATGAGTGTTGATGTGTATGATGGAGTATGAACTGAAATTGTAATGGCTGGAATTGGAATGGAAGAGGTGTAGTTTTTTTTTATGGTTGCTCTTGGTACCTGTCCACGCTCGATGACCCGAACTCTTTGGTTTTCTTTTTTTGCTAAGTATTTTAAATCCATAAGTAAAATTTACTAGGTAAATTTTTTTAGGCAAGGGGGGATTTTGTAACGTTCGTTTGTTTACCTTCGGCGGGCGATGAGGTTATCGTTCGTGTTGATATTGAATTTGAGGTTGGGTCTCAGTGGTACCAATCGACGCTAAATAATTATTTTATTTGAAGGGCCGAATGACTGTTGGCAATATTGTTGCATTATGACAGTCGGACATTTAGTGAGTGCGTCGGTCAGGTGAAGTCGTCCATTTTGTGAACAGTCAACGAAGACAGCATAGGTTAAAAACGTATTTTCGGAACTCTAGTAGAATTATTGGAATCTTCTTAATTGGATATAGTTTCGAAAATCGGGTTAAGAGTGAGAGTTATATTGGTTTGATTGGGAAGGATAACAGATAACCATCACTTGTCTCGAAAGAGGATATAAAAGCCTTTTGCAGATCCGAGTTGAGCACGTGAACGATCTTGGCGGCTTGGGCAGGTATGTGTTGGATGTTTTATTCTCGTCATTTCTAGTGGAAACAATTCAGGTCGTAATTATATTTCTATATCCAGAACATCGCTGTGTGCCTGAAGAATCATTTGGTGGAGGCACGGCCAGATTTGGTATTCGAAGCAAACGTGTGCGAGACAACCCCGAACATCAGGGTATGTACGAATTCTATAACTATTACATAACAACGAATAAATGTTCTGATTAATATTCTGATAACCGAAATTATTATGTGTTGGGAAAATTCATTTGTTTCTTATCCGAGATAAGTCACTGATGGTTTCTTTTCTGTCATCAGGGTTTTTGTGGCAGCACGAGTTTTTGTGGCAGCCCGAATTTTTGTGCCAGCACGATTTTTTTTGTGTCAGGAAGAGAGGGATTTTTACGTCAAGAGGAGTAGCACTGAGGCACTCGAGTATATACAAGGTGGTCCATAAGTAACGCTGTGAGACAGCCAACGCAGGGTTGCAGATCCCGAGTATATACAAGGTGGTCAGTAAGCAACGCTGTGGGACATTAAATTGAGGGGTTGCAGACTACGAGCACAGAGAGAAAGAGGACAGTATTGCGAAACCATCAACGCAGTACTACGTTCAGGAATAAGGATAATCAGCACGCAAGTTATATGAAACATATCTCGAAACATATCTTATACCTGCTATATATATACATAACGTGAACTTATTATCACCAATTATATAAATTATTATTGTTGTTGTAAAGCGGAAATTGGGGAAAGATTTGTGGTAGTCATATATGATCATAGATAAGAAACGTGGATGCGCCTGAGCTCAAGCGACGCGTATTTGAATCAAATAATAACATTATCTACGTACAATTTCCGCCACCCTTATTCGGGGTTTCACAGTAGTTTTACTTTATTGAAGCTAAAGACCTGGGTTGTAAGCTACTGGAATAAATTGTTTGTTTTTAGCGTGCATATTCTTTTGGTGAATTTAGGAATTATTACATTACGCTGGGGTATCTGGGAGACTTAAATTTACCTGGCGCCCATTTACTAGGTTCCCTTTTTAGAAACCCACTCCCATCTCCACTGGAGCTAGACCGCGGATCCCCGAGTTCTAGTAGCTCCGATCTTAACCACTGCGACTTGGGAACAGTCACATGTCGTTATAAAACAGACAAATTATATCTCCGAAAGTATTGGTTTCTCAGATTTGGTAATTATATCAATGTATTCTTATGATAGATCTACATCATAAAAGAAATTCAATTCAAATAGTAGTTTATTTATCAAAATTAAATGAGCATTCTGAGAATGAGAACTGCACCATGGAAGAGATCAAATCAAATCTGGCCAATTTTGCCCAATAACGAACTTAACCGAGATAATCATCTCCCTAACCTACTCTAAAAATTTCAACTACCTAGCTCATTCCGTTCGAGATTTATTGTAGGAAAACTTTTTTTAAATTTTCAAAATTTTTATTCGACAGTTTGCGGTAATCTGGTCAATACAAAACATCACATGCGTATAAAGGTCATGATTCTACAATTTGATGCAAAATTTCAGATAGATCGAGTGTTCGGTTTCGGAAATATTCATAAAAAATATTTTTACTAACATCATCCATAACTCCGAAACCGCTCGATGGATTTTGCCCATTAACGAGCTCGTCCGAGATATTTACGCTTCAAACTCACCTTGCAAATTTCAATCCGCTAACTCCTTTCGTTCGAGAGTTATCGTGCCTACGGCCGGCCGTCCGGCCGGACAGAATCGATTTTGACCTCGGATTCTTGATCAGTGAGTCGAACCAAATCGTTTGAGACCATTTTCAGCCGAAAATTCCAAAATTACAGACACTTGGGCAAATTGATAAGCACTCTGTTCCGAGGAACTAGAGCGCCAAAAAAACAAGTTTCGTATGACAATTGCGCAAAACAGGTTTAAAGTACCTACAAAAAGTAGATATTCCATAAAACATGCATGAAAGAAGAGAAGTAATAATGAAAAATTACCTCCTAATCGATCAAAAATTTCCTGATCTACGTTCACCAAATTTTCTCCTCTCTCGAACTACAGAATTATGCTTTCAATATTTACGTAATATTTTCAAACATTTTTGGGTGAGGTTCCCCGTTGCATCGCTAAAATACGAGTATTTCAACCCTAAGATTTTTGAAGTTATAATATTTCCTTCCGTCAGTCCCGTCATAAATTGAGAGAACTGAGATTTCTGTCTATGGATGAAGAGCAGTCACACTACTCTCAGATCTCTTACTTCATGTTCCGTTCCGAAATGTAAGACTTTTCTGAGAAAAACTAATTTCGGAGCAACTAACTGAGATTTTTCTCACTTCGCTCACATTTCGGAATACACTTTATTCTCATAATTCTTCGATTGATAAGATAATGTTATGTCTCAGGAAAATAAGTTGACATTATGACAATTCATACATGGAATAATTATATCATTCTGTGAAAACGTAGAAATACGATTTACTATTGAAATTTTGAAAAATCATATCTCCGAAAGTATTAGCTTTACTCCGAAACCATCTGTCCAATTTTGCCCAATAATGTACTTTGCCGAGATATTTATCTCCCAAACCTACTGTGAAAATTTCAACTGTCTAGCTCATTCCGTTCGAGAGTTATCGTGCCTACGGCCGGCCGGACAGAATAAATTTCGACCACGGATTCTTGATCAGTGAGTCGAACCAAATCGTTTTAGACCATTTTCATCGAAAAATTCGAAAATTACAGACATTTGGGCAAATTGATAAGCACTCAGCTCTGAAGAACTAGAGCGCCAAAAATTGAATTTGAAATTTGTTAACTTAAATTTTTTTTTTTTTTCATTACTCTGAAATCATCTGGCCTATTCTGCCCAATTACGAACTTAACCGAGATATTCATCTCCCTAACCTACTCTGAAAATTTCAATTGCCTAGCTCATTCCGTTAGATAGTTATTGTAGCAAATATTTTTTTAAATTTTCAAGAATTTTTTTTACACTTTACGGTAACCTGGTCAATACAAAACTTCACATGCGTATGAATGTCATGATTCTACAATTTGATGCAGAATTTCGGAAATATTCATAAAAAATGTTTTTACTAAAATCGGCCATAACTGCGAAACCGCTTCATGGATTTCGCCCATTAACGAACTTGTCCGAGATATTTACGCTCCAAACACACCTTGCAAATTTCAATCCTCTAACTCCTCTCGTTCGAGAGTAATCGTGCCTACTGCCGGCCGGCAGGCCGGACCGGCCGGACAGAATCGATATCCACCTCGGATTCTTGATCAGTGAGTCGAACCAAATCGTTTGAGACCATTTTCAGCCAAAAATTCGAAAATTACAGACATTTGGGCAAATTGATATGCACTCTGTTCCGAGGAACTAGAGCGCCAAAAATAGCGTTCCAATTTGAAAAACAGAAGTTATGGCCAATTTTTGTTCACTATTTTTGACACAAAATTTGAAAAACCCTGTGATGATATTTCTGGAATTCAAAAGATGCATGACCTTTCCACATTCTTCCTCTTCGATGTTGTAAAAACGGTTTACGTTCAGGATGTTTAAAATAAGAATAATGAACATAATACTGACTAAACATATTTGACTTTTTTCTGGTTTTTGGCGCTCTTGTTGCTCGGAACAGAGTGCTTGTCAATTTGCCCAAATGTCTGTAATTTTCAAATTTTTCGATGAAAATGGTCTTAAACGATTTGGTTCGACTCACTGACCATGAATCCGTGGTCGAAATTCATTCTGTCCGGCCGGCCGGCCGTAGGCACGATAACTCTCGAAAACGGAATGAGCTAGACAGTTGAAAATTTCAGAGTAGGTTTGGCAGATAAATATCTCGGCTAAGTTCGTTATTGGGCGAAATCGGGCAAATGGTTTCGGAGTAACAAAAAAAAATTTTTTTTTCATAACAAATTCCAAATTGAATTTTTTTCAATATGCAGTTTCACCATAAGAATCCAGTGATATCATTTTCAACTCTAACAAGCTAATACTTTCGGAGATATGATTTTTCAAAATTTCAATATAAATCGTATTTCTATGTTTTCACAGAATGATATAATTATTCTACGTGGATTCTATGAATTGTTATAATGCCAACTTATTTTCCTGAGACATGACGTTGGCTAATTCATTCCAGCAATCGTAGAATAATGAGAATCATAATATAATGTCATACTTTTTGTTGGTTGATATTTTCATGCCGATGGTCAATCCATATGATGATGGGAATGGTAATGGTAAGTTAATAATATTGAGTTCAGAATACCTCCACTAAAAAAAAACCTGAAATATTGGTGTATTGGAGTATTGGAGTGGATTTGAGGAAAGATATACATGGTGAGTCTTTGACCACTGCATTAATTTTAACCAAAGATTGCTCTCATCAAATGGAACACTTTTTTCATTTAACATTTTTCCAAATTCAGCTCAGGTAAAAAGATACAGGCTGTGAAATTTTGAAAAAAAATCAGTTTTTATTTTGTAGCTTTGACGTCCTTTTCTCGAATAAAATGAATGTTGGCGTAAAGTTTCCTATAACTATGATACATATTTTCCTAATTTTAGTTATTTTCTACTTCTACTGGTTTTCTAGTTATGGACTCGTGGATTCATAAAACTAAACGAAATTAGCATAAAGAAAGCATACAAAGTTTTTCTTGAGTCATTTCAAGAATATTCCATCGTTTTAGAACATTATATTATTCTTCGTCATTTCTCCCTTAACGCACCGTTTTCGAGATATTCACCATTGAATGTTTTAAAATGGAAAACTCCAGAAATTTCACTGCTTTTATGGATCCGTCCCTGCTCGTTGGAGTCCCGAATCAAGCTGTAAACCACGTTACCATGCCTTATTCTCGTCCGCCAAGAATGTCATAGATAATTTATATGCGGGAGTTTATTAGCACATTGTGAAATCTTTAAACGCTTGTAACTTTTTACCTAAGCCGAATCTGGAAAAATGGTAAATGAAAAAAGTGTTTCATTTGATGAGAGGAATCTTTGGTTAAAATTAATGCGGTGGTCAAAGACTCACCCTGTATATTATCGTTCATCATATAATTGAGGAATGAATATCTCGGATGAGTTCGTTGTTGGGTAGAATTCGTCTATTGGTTTTGGATTGATAATTTTTGACACTCTTGTTGAATTTAAATTCTTCTATTATTGTTTGAATTCAATTTCTGCTAAGATGAAGATCTTTCATAAGAATCCATTGATATAATTCCCAACCAGAAACCAATACTGTCGGAGATATAATTTGTCTGTTTGAACAAGAGCGCCAGAAAGCTCCTGTTCACAGGGCTTAAACCCATTTTTTTCGATATTTTGAAAATTATTCGAATGAATACAATGGTTTTAACAGAAATGTATTCAGCATTGAATACTTGATCGTACAATGAATGCAAATCACGAAAAAAAAATTTTTCATCAAATTTATTTTCACTCCCTTTATAACCGGAAGTGCTTGGGCTTCGAAAATATCCTAGCCCTCTAGAGAATTTCAAGCAATATCATAATCCCATTTTTCAGATTTCAAATATGTACTGTTCTCCAGAAACTTCTAATAGGCACTCGAACTTGGGACACCCTGTACTGCGCCTCCTGAATGTACAATATTAAAACTTCCTACTCACCCATCTTATTAATTTTTAGGTCCTATGATCATTCATCTATCAATACCTAATTTTGTAATTTCATTAATCTACGCAATCAATATACTAATCTATACAGAGTCTTTAAATTGAACATTAATTTTAACCAATGATTCCTCTCATCGAATGAAACAATTTTTTTCTTTTACTATTTTTCCAGATTCGGATCAGTTGAAAGGTTACAAGCGTATAAAGATGATATCAAGGGATTCTTATAATAGAACTGCATCATAAACGAAACTAAATTAAAATTAAATAACGAACTTATCTGAGATATTCATTCCGCAAATCTCCTCTGAAAATTATATTACATATATCAATTGAAACTTAGCCAATATTCCAATTTCGTTTTCACTGAAGATATTCTGAATATATTTTCATCATCATATGGATTATCCAATACAATACAAGGGCATATAGGGTAGGGGTAATTACAATATCCTATAATTGTTCATTTTACATTCAATCAAACTTTGTTAGAACAGAAATCAATATATTTGACATATCTGTCATAGGTAGATAAGATTATATGTACGAACATTGAACACAGATAGGACACAGACACATAGAATTCGCGTTCTGTGATAGTATGATGTATTATTGAAATTTTGAAAAATCATATCGCAAAAAGTATTAGCTTGCTAGAGTTGAAAATGATATCAGTGGATTCTTATGATGAAACTGTATCTTCAAAAAAATTAAATTTGAAATTTGTAATGTAAAAAAATTTTTTTTTTTCGTTACTCTGAAACCATCCGGCTGATTTCGCCCAATAACGAACTTAGCAAAGATATTTATCTCCCAAACCTACTCTGAAAATTCAACTGTCTGCTCATTCCGTTCGAGAGTTATCGTGTTAACGGACGGACGGACCGACAGAATCAATTTCGACCACGAATTCTTGATCAGTGAGTCGAACCAAATCGTTTGAGACCATTTTCAGCCAAAAATTCGAGAATTACAGACATTCGGGAAAATTGATAAGCACTCTGTTACCAGTAACAAGAGCGCCAAACAATAATGTTTCACATCATTCCCTAATTTAGCACATTTTTAATGTATACATTCATCTTTACAGATCCTAGGTCAAATCTATCCTCAGGCAGGTTCATTATTGCCACCACCAGATGGGCGATAAGGCACGAGTAGATCAACGAAGTGCTGACAACAGTTCAGTAAGGCGACCGATTGTTGAACAACTGCTAACTTTTTTCCATCAATACAATGAATTGGTTAAATGGAAATTGTACACAATATTATATGTATAAATACGTAATTTATTATTTTTTTAATGAAATGTTCAAAATAAAAACACTTTTTTCACTTTTCATATTATACTAACTTTTGTTTTTTCATTTTATTCAAATTACAAAATATTCCGTCATTATAGAGAACTTCTGCCGGGTTGCCTAGTTGAAAATATATAAGAGAATAGAGATTTCTATCGATCACAACGCGGTTCAATATTGTAAAACCCTACTGGATGCGATTCTGGTAGTAGCTGGCATCACTTTTTAAAGCTACGTGGAGCACCGACCGTGATGACTGATGATATATATAGAATAAGAGCAGGTTGGCAACGCTCATTCGGTTCACCAAGGGCTGCAGACTTGCTATTATAGTTGCCAGTTAATCTGCCGGACTGCTCTTTTCTGGATGAAATTCAAAATTTTCAAAGAATTTTCACGCTGAGCTCCAAACATGAGAGCAGTATTCAAGTCCTTATCTAATCTGCGCCTTATATACCCGATCTACAGGTAAATATTTCATAGCCTCGAAAAACTATCACAGTATATTTGCAGCGAATTTTGCAATGTCAGCCACATGTTTCTCTAGTAAACCGAAGAATTGACTGTCATGAAAAGCTGTTTTGGGTCTTCCAATCATTGAATTGCACCAGATTACGTGTATACCATTCGTTGCTGTCATCTATGGAAGTGAGATTCAACGGTGTTCAAAGTTATGAGCGGGCGATAGAACTGAGCCTTGAACAGTCCAGCACATACGCTGAAACTCTCGGAACTGACACCGTCCACAACCCAATGAATGCTCCAGTTAGTGAGAAAATTTCTCATCCATGCATAAAGATCTCTGGGAAAACCATATTAAGATAGCTTATTCGGAAGAGCCCGATGCCAGGCCCGATCAAGAGCTTTGTACGTGCCTAGAGTAACTCATCTCCTAGGTTTGTTGGATACAAAAAGTATTATCCGAAGAACAAGCCTCTATAAGGTTGCACAATACACAAGCAGACGTAAGTCGGACATGCAATCGATATTAAATCACTGAAAAGTGTCCATTCGGACATTAACATGCCAAAGAAGATTTTCATTAGAATGTTAGATATCGGAGCCACTGTCTTTTCCTGGCAAATCAAGATCTCGTTTGCATACGTGCGATGGTCAAATTTTTTGAGTGGAGGAAAAACAGTAATAGCATGCAAACTCAATGTCCCCAACCACATATTTTGACGCAGGACCAGTTTGTGTTTGGAAAGACCTATATGTTTCAACAATCGCACTTACCTACTGGTCCTAATTAATCAATCTATAATGGCTCTTAATGGCTTCAATTTTCCAAGTGAGCAACCTGACGCTGTGACCCGCATATGCAATTTTGAAAAGAGAATATCATGGGTATTTTGTGCCATTTTGTGCCAATTTTTGCCGTATAAGAAAATTTTGTTCAGGTGCATTTTCCAAATGGATCACCAACTTAACGCTGTGACGCGCATATTGCATTCCAGAAAAAGATATCATTGTTTTTGGCGCTCTAGTTCCTCGGAACTGAGTGCTAATCAATTTGCCCAAATGTCTGTAATTTTCGAATTTTTCGATGAAAATGGTCTTAAACGATTTGGTTCGACTCACTGATCAAGAATCCGTGGTTGAAATTCATTCTGTCCGACCGGCCGGCAGGTCCGACCGTCCGGCCGGCCGGCCGTAGGCACGATAACTCTCGAACGGAATGAGAAGGACAGTTGAAATTTTCAGAATAGGTTTGGGAGATAAATATCTCGGCTAAGTTCGTCCTTGGGCAAAATCGGACAGATCGTTTCGGAGTAACAAAAAAAAATTTTTTTTTACAAAACTAATTCCAAATTAAATTTTTCAATAAGCAGTTTTACAATAAGAATCCAATGATATCATTTTTAACTCTAACAAGCTAATACTTTCGGAGATATGATTTTTCAAAATTTCAATAATAAATCGTATTTCTACGTTTTCACATAATTATATAAATATTCTATGTATGAATTGCCATAATGTCAACTTATTTTCCTGAGACATGACATGTCTAATTCCTTGCTAATAGTTGGTTCGAGAAACGTCAAAATCGACTTAGAGAGACAAGGGTAAAAAACCGTCAAATAAACCCCCATGTGGCGATTTTATGTCGAAAAGTGAAAATTAAGAATTTATATCCCAGGTAAGTACCGACGTTTTATTCTAATACCGGAGATCGACAAGATCGTACGAGGAGCCCGATAGCCGGTGTGTCTACGCTGTCGGGTTTTCGGTTTCGGAACGAGAGAAGGCGGGCTCAAATCCCGGAAAGGGAATTACACTTTTTGGCGCTCTTGTTCCTCGGAACTGAGTGCTTATCAATTTGCCCAAATGTCTGTAATTTTTATTTAAAATGCAGTTTCACCATTAAGATCCATCGATATCATTTTCAACTCACACAAGCTAATACTTTCGGAGATATGTTTTTTCTAAATTTCAATAATGAATCGTACGTACTTCTATGTTTTCACAGAATGCTATGAATATTCTATCTAAGCTTTATTATAGGATCTGTGTTCATACTCGTACATTTCATCCTGTTCTATAAGAAAGAGTCAAATTCATTTCAGCTATTTTAATTTGATTTCTTCCATGGTGCAGTTCTCATTCTTAGATTGCTCATTTAATCTTGATGAATGAACTCTTATTTGAATTTAATTTCCTTTATGATGCAGTTCTTTCATAAGAATACATTGATTTAATTCCCAACTCTGAGAAACCAATACTTTCGGAGATATAATTTTTCTGTTTGAACTAGAGCGCCAGAAAGCTCCTGTCCACAGGGCTTGAACCCATTTTTTTTCTCCATTTTCTGCCAATATTTTCAATTTTTCATTTGGGTCACCAGCTTGACGAAGTGGGAGAGATGAGCCATTTTACAAATTCAATATCGTAGTTATTTTGTGTCCATTTTGTGCAAATTTTTATCTCATCAAAAGTAGTTTATGTCTGAGTATTTCTCAAAATATTTTGATTTTCCGAGTTGATCATCAACTTACTTTGATAAATGAATATGTTTTCATTTTAAGCGAATAGACTAAGTTTCGAGGCAAACAAACGTTTGGGCCAAATAAAATGAGGCTACTCCCTATGAACGAAGGCACGAACGTGTAGTTGCGAGAATAGGCTATTTGTTTGGAAAAATATTTCTGTTTCATACGGTTTTCCATTTTGTGTTCCATCTTCCTTCTTATGACGTCTCTCCATCTCATAAATTAAACTGAAATCGTATAAAATTGTTGAGAAACGCCCAAACGGCTTGTAAACCATAATAAAATTAGGAACTTCATATTGAATACATTCATAATATAGCTTGAATAGAATATGAATATACAGAGTGTTCCGTAAACTGACGTCAACCCGTTGGATGCTGATAGTTTAGTTCATGTCTGACCAGAATATCAAAACTTGACTTCAGTAAAAATATCTTGGTTTTCAAAATATATATTTTTTTTTTCAAATTTTTGGAGTTTTTTTTCCTCGGAACAGAGTGCTTATCAATTTTCCTAAATGTCTGTAATTATCGAATTTTTGGCTGAAAATGGTCTAAAACGATTTGGTTCGACTCACTGATCAAGAATCCGTGGTCGAAATCGATTCTGTCCGGCCAGTTAACACGATAACTCTCGAACAGAATGAGCTAGACAGTTGAAATTTTCAGAGTGGCTTTGAGGGATAAATATCTCGCTTAAGTTCGTTATTGGGCAAAATCGGTCGAATAGTTTCGGAGTAACGGAAAAAAATATTTTTTTTTACATTACAACTTTTGAATTCAAATTTTTTAAGATGCAGTTTCATCATAAGAATCCACTTTTATCATTTTCAACTCTAACAAGCTAGTACTTTCAGAGATATGATGTTTCAAAATTTCAATAATACATCGTAAGTTCTATGTATTCACAGAATGTGAACACAGAATCTGTCTGTGATCACTTTTCATAAATGTCATATTTTCTTGCTATTAGAGATTGTCAATTCATAGTTGTTATTTTCTTTTGGAAATCAAGTATTCGATTCTTGAATTTGTGAATATATACAAGACTGTTTTGATGTAGTTTATGGAGGCAATAGGAAAGAAGAAGATAATGGAATCATCAAAAGAGATTACTGTTCGTTGACCACTGAGGTTAATATTATCTTTTACTTCCTAAGTAGTGAGACATGTTCCTATATACAGTATTTTCATAATGTTTCCAATAAAAAAATACTGAAATATGGATCTACATTTGTGTATCAATCAGTTTTTCTTGATTTAAGGTTCATAATACAGAAAAGAATGTGTTAGTGGTATGGACTATTAAATTTTGAATTATTAAAAGAGGATAATATTATTTTATTAATGTATTCTGAACTATTAAAATAATTTTTTCGTAATCCACTACCTACTCAAATATAAGAAATAAATGGACAATCTGCTATGATTGCCTTCAGCCTTGCTCTAGACATTTCGATGATACTTTCCTTAGGTATTTCGAGTTGTGAAAACTATCCACCGAGTGTAAGTTGCAACAACCCATTCCACGAGGTTGAATCATTTCAGATTGCTCATTTGATCTTAATAAATAATTTTAATGACAATTTTTGAAGCATTAAGGCATTAAAGCATTGTATATTGCCCTTTTTTTCATGAGATAATTTTTGAAGCATTTTTTTTAAACGACACTTTTTTTAAATTTAATTTCTTTCATGATGTGTTTCTATCATAGGAATCCATTGATATAATTCCCAACTCTGAGAAACCAATACTTTCGGAAATATAATTTGTCTGTTTGAACAAGAGCGCTAAAAAACTCCTGTCCACAGGCTTGAACCAATTTTTTATATCCTGATTTGATAATGTAATCAAATTTTAATTCACATTTGAAATAGAAAGTATTTCGTATAATAATGGCATGTGATATTTAGCACTTAAGTTTACACAGCATATTTGATGAGTCATGTGATTTTGAATAGAGTACTCATAATATGGGATCATGAATACCTGTCTGTGGAGTTGTGTGCTGAGTGCTTTCCAAGCCACGGCGTCGTCTTCTCGAACTGAAGCAGCAGCAGACGCACTGGTAACTTCAGAATCACATATTGATGATGGAAGTGAAGGTGTAGCTTGTTGTGTGAGCACATTACCTGAAAAAAAAATATTTCATAAAAGACAGAAAAACAAAAGTTTGAGAAATTATTTTCATCTCAAGCTTATGTTTTGACCAGCTATTTGTAGATTATAGGTCGATTGTTGAGTCTTGTGCAGAAGTTGAACACATATTGAATTTGATGCTGGCAATCTACAAAAACCGAACTAACAAACGGAATATTTTTATGTAGATACTAATATATACGATTGCTGACTCAGCAATATTTTCATGCCGTCCACAGACGTAGGACACATTAAATGCAAAATCTCATTTTCCATCGATGTCATCACCTCTTTAAGAGGTGCATCTCCACCTGTACCCTCCCTATATTTCCTCATGGTCACTCGGTTCCTTTTGGTCTTAGTTCTCATATCTTTCCAAGTATACAAAGATTCAAGTATGTTAAGACTTTCTGTAGTTATTTTGCTTTTCACTTACCATTCTCCACTGATTCCAGTTTCTTCTGCTCCCCCAGGTATAGCATTCAAATGGCAATAGGATCTTGCTAAAGTTATTGTACCGTGCCGTCATGTACGTAAACTTCTGGGTATATTTTTCCAATTTTAATTATTCATCAGAAGAAATAAAATTTAGGGCTTCGCACGAGAATATAAAAAATCTCGTCTCAGTTTCGTCTCGTTATCAATTATCTCATCTCGCTTCGCTTATGTCTAAATAACGATAATGAATATTATAATATATAAACTGACTATAAACGTGTGTATGAAAAAAGTGTTAGCAGAGGTTAGTCTAACGAGGTACCATATAATTTGATATATGATACTAGAGCTTAGGGAAAAAACCTCAGCAAAAAACCCTATATCCCCGTAAGTGTTGTGATTTATGAAAATTGAAATTGTTAACAAAATATGCTGAAATATTAAATATTGAAGAGCATCTTTTTCTTCATTATCGCTTCTTCCTTCAACAAGCAGAGAAGTTTCTCCAAGGTACCCGAAACCCAAAAGGAAAGGGAAAAGGAAAAGACAAAGGGAGAAAACGAACAAATTAAAAATGGAATATTCTATATTTTATTAAATAGATTTGAAACTCGCTACCCATTCTAAAAAATATTCAGGAACATTATGAAATAAGCTGTCGATAAAATAAGATCACTTGCGGTGGTAAGGAAGAAAGTGGATAGAATATAACAGCACCTTCACCGCAGAACCTTGAAAGTTATTTCGGCCGCAACAAGTAAAGGAAAAAACCCACCATCAACGGATGAAATCGAACATTTCTGGAAAATTTTGTCGGAAACTCCAGCACTTCACAGATTCCAGATGTTATGTGATCAAAATCTGCAACAGACCGAAGAGCTGACTGAAATAACAACCGAAGAGATTAGGCATGATTTCACCGCACCTGGACTGGATGGCGTTCAGAACTACTGGTGGAAGAACTTTCCAGCTACCCACCAACACCTAGTTAGATTATTCGGTGAGATAGTAATTCACCGTGAGCTAATTCCTTCATTGTTGGCAGAGGGCAGAACTGTACTGATACCGAAAACAGGTGATCTTGGACAGCCAAAAAACCACCGCCCAATCACGTGCCTCAACACGCTGTATAAAGTTCTCACAAGTGTTCTTCAACATCGAATTCTGAAGTCCATAGGACCAGTGCGGAATCAAATCCACGAACAAATAGGTGCGAGGAAAGGAGTACAGGGTCAAGGATAACCTGCTTATAGACAAGAGCATTTGTCAAGATGCAAGATACTACAAGCGTGACTCATGTATCATGGTTCGATTATGTTCAAAGTCCACCCTTACATCGTCCGTACGATGAAAAACAGTATGGCGTGAAGTAAAATTAAGTTCGCCGTTCGATCCGAAGGTTGGACCACTTATACCGGAAGGATGAGATACAAGCGATTCGTATTTCAAGGAGAATCGCTAAGCCCGTGATTGTTCTGCATAACACTTCTACCATTAACAATTGAGTTGAGAGCAAGCAGATTAGGGTACAAGGCCGGCCACCAGTCGGAAGAGAACATCTGATCTCACATCTCCTCTACATTGTCGACTTAAAACTGTACGCTTATTCCTAGGCAGCACTACAACAACTACTGATTATCGTTGCCGAATACAACTGAGCAATATGACTGAATGTCATTCAGTTAGGAGAAGTATGCTGTTTTTAATCTAAGCACAGGAAGAACTTAAAAAACAGGAGAAGACACCGACCTAGAAGGAAGAATAAGCATTCGCCACCTAGAAGAAGAAGAAACATTCCTTGGGATGAAACAACGAGGTGCACTGGAGACAACCCAAATCAAGGATGCCTTAACTGCTAGCTGCAAAAAGAAGATCTGAGATATATGGAAATCACAGCTGTCCGAGAAAAATAAATTATCTGCTACAAACAGGTTGGCAGTCCTGATAATCACCTACTTATTCGGGATGGTTAACTGGACAGTGAATGATACTCTCGAGCTAGACAGAACCACTCGAAAAGTGATGAACATGAATCGTAGCCTGCTTCCAACTGCTCGATTCAAGGAATTCCACGAGCGCACGGAGGCAGAGGTTTGCAAACTTTGGAATACCAACACCATCAACAAATGTTTGACATTCTGTCTGCTTGCAGAGTCCATGCTTTCTCAGGATATGTGGAAAGACACAATGCGACACTCCGGATTCTCTACTTCCATCTGAGAGAGGTTTATGGTATAGACGACGAACCAGTGCTACCATACGAGTATGTGTCTCTGGAGATTGAAGCAGTTGTTGAAAATGACTGAGCTTACATCTACTGGAACAATGCGATTCCAACATCTCGGCAGAACCACGGCATAAAGCCAGATATAGTCCTGCTGGACAAAGAACTCAAGGAATTATTTGTCGTCCAATTTTCCTCCCTGTTGAAAATAATGTGGTGATGAAAGAAGAACAGAATTGGGAATAATACAAGGATTTAATAATCGAACTGGGAATCCTTTACCCAAGGCATAAAGTTAGCATGGTCGTTCTAATCATAGGATGCCTAGACGGAATAAGAGTGAACCACGTGGCGGATGAATACGGCCTTTATATGCCTGGCCGAGGAATTGGCACGGATAATGCAGAAAGCAGTGTTGCTCGGATCACTTCGGTCCCATCAACTGTGAATCTCGCTTGTAACTCATCTCTTTTGTTAAGGGACGCTGTAAGGGCTCACACTCCTGAAAGAAGCGGACCCTCTCAGGGCGGGCCTATAAAAGAATTTTCCTCTCGAGTGGACAAAAAAATTAAAGATACAAATGAATAATTTTTAAAGACTCTCATACAATAATATTTTTACCAATACATCTTCACTACAAGAAGCACAAGAAAAAACAATAAATTTCTCCAGATGTACGAATAGAATCGAAATTTTCAAAGCATTGGGAAGCAATAAAATGTCCGATAAGTATTGAATCTATAATGGAATCATTTTTGGCGCTCTTGTTCTTCGGAACATAGTGCTTATCAATTTGCCCAAATGTCTGTAATTTTCGATTTTTAGGCTGAAAATGGACTTAATCGATTTGGTTCGACTCACTGATCAAGAATACGTGGTCGAAATCGATTATGTCTGGCCTGCCGTTAACACGATAACTCTCGCACGGAATGAGTTAGACAGTTGAAATTTTCAGAAAAGTTTTGGAAAATAAATATCTTGGCTAAGTTCGTTATTGGGCAAAATCGGTCAGATGGTTTCGGAGTAACAAAAACACAATGTTTTGTTTACATTACAAATTTCAAAATAAGCTTTTCTCAAGATGAAATTTCATCATAGGAATCCATTGATGTAATTTTTAACTCTAACAAGCTAATACTTTCGGGGATATGATATTTCAAAATTTCAATAATAAATCCTACTTCTGTGGTTTCACAGAACAGATAATTATTCTATCAATGAATTATTATAATATGATCTGTGTTGATACACGTCAAATTATTTTCCTGAGACATGATATGTCAAATTTTGATGTTTAATGCCCATGGTTAACCCATATGATGATGGGAATGGTAATGGCAAGTTAATAATAATGAGTTCAGAATAGCTCCAGTAAAAACAAAACTGAAATATTGGCTAAGGTTTCAATTGAGTGGATCTGAGGAAAAAATATATCGTTCATCATAGAATTTTCGGTAGAATTGGTCTATTGGTTGTGGATTAATAATTTTTGGCACTCTATTTGAATCAAAATTCTTTTATGATGTTTGAATTTAATTTCTGCTATCATGAAGTTCTATCATAAGAATCTATTGATATAATTCCCAAACCTTACCAATACTTTCGAAGATATGATTTGTCAAAGTTTGAACAAGAGTGCCAAAGCTCCTGTGCACAGGGCTTTTTATGTTTGTGAATTCTATTTTTTCTTGAAAAATAATCTCAATTATCGCAAGTTCACAACAAACATAATAATTAATAATCTTTTGAAAAATCGTGTATTTCTAGAACGATCATTGTATAATACAGACAAAATGTTTTGGTAATTATAGTGTTATACAGGGTGTCTCGTAAAGACCACGTCAAACGAAAACGGAAAGTAGATCAGAATGTGCTTTACCTGATGTGAAAAAATCGTTCTTATGAAAGTCTCACAGTTTTCGAGATATTTGATATTTTATGAAAATGTTGAATTTTTACACTTATGATGCTTTCTCTCTTGCGGAAGCTACAATTGAATAGTTTTTGAATCAGTTTTTTTCCGTAAATATTGTTGAATGATTACTTCAATTCATACAATGAAAAATAGCACAAATATTATACAGGGATTCTGAAAAAAAAAATTTAAATTCATGTTCTGAAGGAAGTGTTTTTTGTTACTGAATTCTATCTAACGTGGTATAAAAAAATGGGTTCAAGCCCTGTGGACAGGAGCTTTCTGGCGCTCTAGTTCAAACAGACAAATTATATCTGGTATTGGTTTCTCAGAGTTGTGAATTATATCAATGTATTCATATGATATCACTGCATCATAAAGGAAATTCAATTCAAATAATGGTTTATTAGATAAGTAATAATAAATTACCTTGTAATCGATCAAAAATTTCCTGATCTACGTTCACCAAACTACAGAATTATGCTTTCAATATTTACGTAATATTTTCAAACATTTTCGGTTGAGGTCCCCGTTGCATCGCTAAAATACGAGTATTTCAACCCCAATATTTTTGAAGTTACAATATTCCCTTCTGTCAAGTTGACATTATGAGAATTCATAGATAGAATAATAACTAGTGGGCCCGCAGATCTACCTAGCCAGTAGACCTACATTTTTCCGGTAGATCTACATTTTTCCGGCAGATCTACATTTTTCCGGTAGATTTACATTTTTCCGATAGATCTACATTTTCCGGTAGATCTACATTTTTCCGAGACTTCCTCAGACACACACACACAGAAAGTTTCAACGAAATCGGTCCGGTCGTTCTCGAGAGTCTATAAACCGAACACAGTGCTATCTACCGAGTTCCTATTGTGACTCTGAGGCCCATTCAAATACGCACACAAAGTTTAATCGAAATCGTTCGAGCCGTTTCCTATAGATCGATCGGGGCGCCCCTACAGGATGCTATTGTGAATCAGAGATACGCCGAAAGAAAATCACAGAGTTTCATCAAAATCGATCCGCCTGTTTCCGAGTTCCTATACATCGATTTTAGCGCCCCCTACAGGGTCCAATTGTGAATCTGAGCCGCCTTGGGTTCCACTGAAATACATACACGTAAAGTTTCGGAGTTGACATATTTCTTAAGACACCCTGTATAGCAGCGGTTATCATT
This sequence comes from Halyzia sedecimguttata, assembly GCA_937662695.2. Lineage (NCBI taxonomy): Eukaryota > Metazoa > Arthropoda > Insecta > Coleoptera > Coccinellidae > Halyzia > Halyzia sedecimguttata. The sequence goes on along the minus strand of OW569411.2, from coordinate 51,516,429 downwards.
TCGCAACGGTTTTACAAAGTTGAGAATTCTCCTCGCGATAGAAATCTCGAAGTGACATTTTACTTAAAACGCTTGCATTTGAAAATAATCGATGCCGCGAGGAAATGAACACCGTGTATAGTAATGGTTTATTTCCAACGATGTATGCCTCGAAAGTATATTTTCCAACACGAAAAAATGAAAGGGTATGTTCATAGCGTTAAAAACAGCAATCTGCAATTGACATTAAAAGAAAAACACCCTGTATAGAGATTTCCGAAAAATACATTATAAGAATCCATCCAAGGTTCCTATTTAGATAACGGTTTGTTTGTGGCACGAATCAATTCAATCGTGGCAAATTGTGCCGTGAAAAAAAGAACACCCCGTATAGTAATGGTTTATTTTCAGCGATATATGCTCAGAAAAAAAAAAGGAAAACACCCTTACTTAAAGTCGGCAGATATACCGTTATTCGAAGTTAATATTGCGATAAAAATTGAAAAAAAAACACGAAAAAGTATAATTCCCTTGATGGGCTTCGAACCCGCCTTCCCTCGTCCGAAACCGAGATATCCACTATCTATACATCTACACTATCGGACTCCTCGAAGGATCCTCTCGATCTCCGGTATTAGAATAAAACGTCGGTACTAACCGCGGATAGATATTCTTAATTTTCACTTTTCGACATAAAATCGCCACATGGAGGTTTATTTGACCGTTTTTTACCCTTATCTTCGCTTCTCGTCAACGTTCAGTCCCGAAAACTGCCTAGAACGGCCATTTCGTTGCGAAAAATTTCCCGCACCCCGTCTAACGGATTCATTTTGACGTTTCTCAGACAGACTTTTAGCAAGGAAAATTCCCGAGGTCGGAACTTCGAGAACTTGTATCGATTTAGTTGACATTATGAGAATTCATACATAGAATAATAATTATATCAATCTGTGAAATACGATCTACATTGAAATTTTAAAAAATCATATCTCCGAAAGTATTAGCTTGTTAGAGTTGAAAATGATATGAATGGATTCTTATGATAAAACTGCTTATTAAAAAAAATTTGATTTGGAATTTGTTTCGTAAAAAAATTTTTTTTTTTTTGTTACTCCGAAACCGTCTGTCCGATTTTGCCCAATAACGAACTTAGCCGAGATATTCATCCCCCAAACCTACTCTGAAAATTTCAACTCTCTAGCTCATTCCGTTCGAGAGCTATCGTGCCTACGGCCGGCCGGACCGGCCGGCCGGCCGGACCGGCCGGACAGAATAAATTCCGACCACGGATTCTTGATCAGTGAGTCGAACCAAATCGTTTAAGACCATTTTCATCGAAATATTCCAAAATTACAGACATTTGGGCAAATTGATAAGCACTCAGTTCCGAGGAACTAGAGCGCCAAAAAGACACTAGACCTTTTCTGCATATTACGTTGAAAAATTGCCCATTTTGTGAGGATTCCGAAAAGGTAAAATACAGGTGATAACCTTCTTCACGAAAAAAGATATTCGAATGTTTATCGGAAATGGAGCATTTCTGTGAAAAACTGATTTTGTCATCTTTTCCACAAATCCTTTCATTTTGCAGATTCTGCTGTAACATATTGAATAATTCTCTTGAAAAATGTCAGTTAGTCCTTAAATTACTTATAAAGCGAAATTATTCATTAGTTGCAATGATATAATGTAATAACGCACATGACCTTCAACATCAACAAATCTATTGTGAAGAAACTTTATAAAAATATCAATAATATAAATTCAGGATTCTTATTAGAGCAAATGCTCAAAATGACCACCCCCATCTCTAATACATGCCCTGCATCTATTGAGAAATGACCTTTTCAAACCATACAAACTTCTCCCCGCTATTTTGGCTGCTGAAATACGAATGCGATCCCTTAGTTGTGCTTCTTATGGGATTCGAATAAATTTCATTTTTTAAAAAACCCCAGTAAAGAAACTCCAGAGGATTTAAGTCTGGTGAACGGGGAGGCCACAAAATTTCACCGCCCCTTCAGATCCACCGGTGAGGATATGTTTGGTTTAAATATTCCCTAACATGACGACTGTAGTGTGCTGGGCACCCATCGTGTTGGAACCATAGAAAACCTTAGAAAATTCAAATAGTTGGTGCCGTTTTATGATTGCGGCAATTCTGTCGGACCGAATATTTTTCCATCTTATATTCCAGTCCATAAATTCACCGTAAATCGATATTGGGATCTATCTTGCCTTATATTGTGTGGATTCTCGATGTTCCAACTATGAAGATTGTGCAGATTGATATACCCGCTTTGAGTACAGGAAGACTCATCATTCCAAAGGATATTAATGAAAAAATCGGGATTTTCTGTATGTTTCAGCAACATTTGTTGACAAAATTCTACTCGGGCTTGGTAGTCTCTTGGTAGTAGTTGTTGAACTCGCTGAATATGGTAGGGGTGATATTTGTGTTTCTTCAGGATTCTATGGGCACTTGATTTTGATATGCCTGTCATAAGCTCTATCATTCTGGTTGATACTGAAGGATTATTTTCGACTTCATTCAAAATGGTGTCATCCTCCACGATCGAAGACCGGCCACTTCTTTTACGACTCCCAGGAACTCTTTTTTCGACAATTGCATAATGGGTCCGGATAAAACTTATAGTAATCGTAATAAGGATGTCGGCGATTGGGGTACCGCTCTGAATAAAGCCTCGATGCTGCTCTAGCATTAAGACGTACTTCTCTATAAATAAGGTGCATGTCGGCGTATTCTCTTGCAGTATACGAAACATTTTCTGTAGACATTTTACCCAGTAAACTGATACGCATTAACTTCCACTAGATGAAAATGAACGTTTCCATAGATACCTTAAGTACCTTAAGTTTGAATTATTGAATCGCATCACATCATATCAATGGTCGAGAGTTCTTTAGGCAAAGAAAAAGAAATAAAAAAACTCAGTCAGTGAATTGGCATCTTAATAACAATTTATTGATTTGTTGATTGATTCTTTTCAGCAGGAAGTATTTATGGAAAAGGCGAAAAAATCAGTTTTTCACAGAAATGCTCCATTTTCGATAAACATTCGAATATCTTTTTTCGTGAAGAAGGTTATCACTTTTATTTTACCTTTTCGGAATCCTCACAAAATGGGCAACTTTTCAACGTAATATGCAGAAAAGGTCTAGTGTCTTTTTTTTATACCACGTCAGATAGAATTCAGTACAAAAAAACACTTCTTTCAGAACATGAATTTCAATTTTGTTTTAAAGAATCCCGGTATAATATTATGTGCTATTTTTCATTGCATGAATTGAAGTAGTCATTCAACAATATTTACGGAAAAAACTGATTCAAAATGTATTCAATTGTAGCTTCCGCAAGACAGAAAGCATTTTAAGTGTAAAAATCAACATTTTCATAAAACATCAAATAGCTCAAAAACTGTGAGACTTTCACATGAACGATTTTTTCACATCAGATAGAGCACATTCTGTTCTACATTCCGTTTTCGTTTTTCCGTTTTTCCGTCTTTAGGGGACACCCTGTATATAATTATCTTCTTTGGGTGTTGAAAATACAAGTTGTATAGAAGAGAAAGTTGCTGTATGTATGTAGAAAATGTCAAGCAAAAGCCACTTAAGAATAAAATGAATGCGATGGATATGGAATATTGGAGGCGCTGCTCTAGACTAACGCTATAGGGTTAAGTCAGGAATGAGGCGATAAGAGCTAGAGTGGATGTTGATGCAGATATTACAGACACAATTGAAGCAAAAATGTTACAATAGTTCAGGCACATGTCAAGAATTAGTGACGAGAGATAGTCATTTAAAGTCCTCAATTGGGTTCCTCCGCAAAGAAGAAGAGGAAGACCCAGAAGAACGTGAAGGGAAGGAGTTCAGGAAGTGATGGACAGGAGAGGTTTGCAAGACAGAGATTGGCAGAATAGGAGTCTATGGCGACTGAGATGCGTGAAATGACATTATTTTATGTAAACATCCTTATCATTTCATATAAACATCCTTCTGATAATAAAATACCCCTTTTTTATGCTCTCGACTCAGTTCATCTTTTGAAAAATATAAAAAATAACTGGTAGACCTACCATATCCTTATATACAACATCGATTGAAAAGCAGATTGTGAAACTAATGCTAAATTTGTTTAATCAAACCACTGTGGTAGCACTTATGGCACTTCAAGAGACTGCTATTTTTGTTAAGATTCAAAATCATCCAATAGATGAACCATGGAAAATATAGGTGGGCTATTAAATAAAATCATTGCATTATTGCATGGCATGTATAATTCAGCAATTGGTTTGAATATGAGAAAAATCCAACTTTTGAATATACCGCCTCTTCTCCATCCACTTGTAGCCATATTGGTTTTGATGACTGGCCTTCAATGTGGGAGGTGTTGCTCAGACTCATGTTATCAAGTTTTTCTTAATCTACAATGAAAGATTTCACAGATATTCACCAGATTCCATATTTTGTGAAATATATTGTTCTCTATGTAGACCTTTTCACATGTTTCGAAAAAAAACTTCATAAAAAATAATTAACGAGACCAAAAACGAGACTCTATGGTGGCGCTGTATGTGGTCTCGGTATCACCCATAAAATTTTTCAAAACCTATCGTCTCGTCTAGTCTCGCGTTTCTCAGACGAGAACGAGACGAGACGGTGACGAGAAAAATTTAGCTCTTGTGTGAATACCTAATAAAATCTAGGAGAGCAGTTTTTTGTCCTTCATTTGCCCCTTCTTCTGGAAATCATGATTTTCGATACGAAATATTATAAAAAATGGCAACTTTGTTACTGCTCTTCTGCCAGGAAGGTTCTTGGAAACTAGTTCGACAAGCTAAGCGATGATTTTTCGGAAATTCAGATGTTCGAAGACCACTACAGGACCCCAATGAAGGGCAATCAAATACACGTGTCCAAGCTCTCAAATATAAATATAACCGTTAATCTTATCATCACCGACGTTACTTATGCAGCACCAAAAATGGCGAAACACCATAAAATACTGTGATCCAGCAATGTTGCCAAAATGTACCATACGGCTTGTGTTCTTTCATAACGCATACTACAACAACATACTCGAGAATACGCCCAATATGTGTCATGCACCATAATGCGACACCAATCTTATGCGCTACATATCGCATGGACTCGAGTCTCCAGAATCCTCCAGAAACAGTACAACAACTAGCGAATGAACTGAGAGCAATTGTGGAGGACAAACTCCAGCAATTCACTTCTAACTTGACTTTTTCTCCACCAAACTGAATATCAGTATTGAGACGTAGCAGGTGAGGCTCTACACAATATAGAAAAAATTGTTGAGGCATTATGAATTTTGTGATTCAGCATTTTCCTAAATTCTAATCCATATTCAGAATTTACCATTTCCTTGAATCAAAATATTTTTTTATTTCAATATAATATGTTATTTCCCGTTTTTCTGTTGTGTTATGAAAGTAATTAACAGGGCTGATTGAATTCACCCAAAACAAATTTTCTATTATTTACGGTATTGTATTTCATTAAGATAGGAATGTATTCAACTCTGACTATATTTCCTTAGGTAACCATCAATCATATTTACAACCTTGTACGTAAAAATTTTCAAATCCTTCAAAGAAAAATGTGGGGTTGGAAATAGTACGGTCAATTTAAGCCTAAAATAAGGAGGAAGGTCCTCATCGTTCCGAGGTGTGCTAAAAATTTGGCATTGGGTCAAAGGTCAAAAAAATGAGATTTTTCGATTTTTAGCGAAACGGTGAGTTTTTTCGCAAAATTACCTCAGTACAAAATTGTAGATCACAAAATTCTCTACAAAAAATATATCAATTATTTTTTCCCAAAAGCCACCATTTTGGAGATATAACGCTTTGAAATTTGGATCAGTCGTAATCCCCTTATTTAGCACACGTATGAACGTCACTAAAGGTGTTATAGAACCAAAATAAGTTTGCTATTAGTAATTGTAACTTGCCTATGTAAAATATAAGTTAAACTATGAGAATCTCAGGTATAATGAAACCCTGTTCGTAAATTTGTACGTCAGTATAACCTTGGGACAACATCTGTCTTTCATTTAATTGTCCGCGTGGCTAGGGTCGTATACCTGCTTTATGTTGGTGTGCCCAATTACAATATATGAAATACATATACTCCATTCACTTCTATAAAGTCTCCCGGTTGGCCATGATTTAGGTCTATCACGTTTTTGTAACTAAAGCAGAGGCAGGTTGGTACTGCTGAAATATCGTCAAGGTCAAAACAATTCGCTGAGACGTTGCCGATTTCTACTCTCAAAAGTCTCAAACTTAAGTTAATCATAACATTAAAATCTGCAATAGGAAAACTTCATTCTGACATGTTGAACTCTCGAATGAAATTACAAGTTTCCTATCATTATATTTTATTAAGATATAAGAATAAGTCGGGTTTCGTAGTACTACCACATTTTGAAACCGGTGTATTTCAAGTTGTGCAAAAAGGTATTTAAATGTCTTCTTGAGATGAGTGGGGAATTCTATAGGTACGCCTGTTCGTTTAGCAGTTTTCCTGTCGGGTTATTCAGGTACTTTATTATTTTTTCTCAAATTCATTATTTTTCCGAAGTAAATTCACATTCTGAAATTACTTAATTACTACGACTTCTATGTAGAGAGGACAACGTTGCGTAGTTATCTGACAGGAAAATGACTATAACCTAACATTTTCAAAATATACATGGTGAAATGTGTCAAATTTTCATGGCCTAACGGGAGACTTTATAAAAGTGAATGGAGTATACTGTTAGTCTTGAGTGCCACTACGTAGTGAAAACATGTGCTGATCCTAACCTTTCTTTTAACCTATTTTGTGCAGTTTAAAGTTTTATAATAAAAATGTCAGAATATTGTTTTATTTGTACTCATCTTTTAACTGAAAGTGAAACTGTTACTGTTGATCGTGGTATGAAGACACTGGATTAATGCAAGTACTGAAAGAGATGATGGATACTCGGAATTTCTTAAAAAACAACAATCTGTGACAATACATAGCGAATGTCGTAAAAATTATACGCGAAAGTGTTCTATTGCTGCTGCCATTAAAAGACGCGAAGAACAAGAAGCTAGTGAAGCTAACACATCTACAGGATCTACAGTAAGTAGTCCTCCTAGTACCAGATCACGTTCAAGTGATTCAGCTTTTTGTTTTAAAAAACTGTGTTTATTTTGCGGCAATACATTGAATGAAGAGTTGGAGAAAAAAAATCCTTAGATAGTCGCAGTAAAATTTGTCAAGTAAGTACACTTCAATCCAAAGATTCAATTTTGGAAGTAGCACGGTCTCGTTCCGATGCTATATCGAAAGCTGTTGTTGCCCGAATCGAATTTGAATATGATTTAGTTGCTGCTGAAGCAAAGTATCACAAAGAGTGTTATGTTTTTTTTTTGAAAGCGAATACTGGCGGTAAAGTCGCTCGTCCCAAAGATGAAGCAACAAATCTGGCAATGCAGGAAATATTTACATACATTGAGAGTAGCAATGACTGTCAGTTTACTTTGGCTGAATTAAAAGATGTTAGCAAAATTTTAACTTCAGATAACAGGACTATTGAGCTGCGACTTAAACTGAAATATGGCGATAAGATTATTATCACTGAAAAATCGGGAGCGTCAAAATTTAAATGCTTGATAGACAGTCACCATGAAATTTTAAATCAAGCTTGGTACGAAAAGTAAATAATGAATAAACAAGAAGATCGATTAAGAATTCTAGAAGCAGCAGCATCTATTATCCGAGAAGATATTAAATCCTCAGTATTTGAATATTCCCCCTACCCTCCACCAGGTCGAATGTTTGAAGATTTAAATAACGACATCCCACAGTCACTGACATTTCTTTTGGAGCAAATTATCTTAAAAAATAAACGATCAAATTTCGATCATTTGAAATTAGTATGCACAAATATTTGTCATAGTATCATGACTGCTATTCGACCAAGATCGTTCAAGTCTAAATTACAGTTAGGTCTCTCAGTTTTTGGTTTCGATGTTGAAAGCAAAGTTTACTGCTGAAAATATATCCGTTAAACAAGCTAATGATGATGCTGATGTACTCATTATTGAGACAGCGATAGAGCAATTTAGTGTGACAAATACAACTGTTGTTGTTGGTGAGGATGTTGATTTACTCGTCTTACTTACTGCTCGAACTCCAACTGAAAAAAATATTTATTTTTTTAAACCCGGAAAAGCCCAAAATCAATCGGAAATATACTCATCAAAAAGTTTAAATACTTTTCCTAAATGTCAGGATCATTTATTATTTCTACACGCAATAACTGGCTGCGATAAGACATCTGCTTTTTACAGGAGAGGAAAAACTACGGTCTTCAAAATGTTTGAAAAAAAAGATTTACTACAATGTGCTGAAGTTTTTAAAAATTGTAATTCAACTCAACAACACGTAATCACCAATGGAGTTCAATTTCTTCTTGCTATGTACGGAGCTCCTAAAAAAACGACTTGTTCAGATAAGTTGCGATACGCATCTCTCGTTAAAAATACGCGTAACAAAAAACAAGTCAACTCAGCTTCCTCCAACCTCAGTAGCTGCTCACCAACATCTGTTTCGGGTATATTATCAAGTTCAAGTGTGTCTTGGTAATCAGCTGGACCCTAAAGGCTGGGGTTGGAAGTTGGTCGACAATACACTAGAACCAGTTCAAACTTTACTTCCACCAGCACCTGAGAAACTACTCAACACAATATTTTGCAACTGCAAAAAAGGATGTAGTGCAAAATGTGGTTGCAAAAAAATGGGTTCAAGCCCTGTGGACAGGAGCTATCGGGCGCATGTTCATTCTGGAACACAAATTTTCCATTACAATAATCTTCATCTAGCTTCTATTTAGTATCAATTCCTGTAGAATGTGATCATAATAATTGTTTTTCATTTTCCAACTGCCCGATCCCAACAATACTTAGATAATATTATATCCATAAATTAAGCATTTCATTATTGCATTTCTTGAAATAGGTACCTTTTCAAGTCGATCAACATCGTCCTTCTTTCGACGTCTAAACTATGACTTGATTCTTTATGTTTATGTCTTTGAATTTGTTTTCGGTGGAATTCAAAGAGTTCATAGAATAATCGATGAAAATACTGAGAGAGACCCAGGAAATTTGACACATTTTGTCTTATATCTCCAGAAATTGAAATCGTATAGAGCCAAAATTTTGCACAATGTTGCAAAATACTACAATTGACGTTAGTACAAGTTTTTGTTGCAATCTGATGAATAGTTCACGAAAAAAAAAATTTTTTTTCGAAAAAATTAAAAGAAATATTTTTTTAAAAATTACCAACATTTCGATCATAACAGAATTTTGCCGAAAGTTGCGCGTTTATATCCTCGAACTGACTACCAAGTTTCGATTCAACATCTTCTTTAGTTCCTGAAATATCAGGGAAATAACCTCAAAATTTTAAATGTCTATAACTCCTAAACCGTCCGGCCGATTTTGCCCGTTAACGAACTTAACCGTCGCATTTTGATCAAAAACCTACCCTGAAAGTTTGAAGTCGATAGGACCTTCGGTGCTCCTGTTATCGTGCCTACGGCCGGCCGGCCGGCCGGCCGGCCATACGGCACCCAAAAATCTGAAACCGGATTCGTGATCAGGGAGTCCGAATTAGTCTATTAGCCAATTTTCAGCTCGAAATTCGAAAATTACAGACATTTGGACGAAATGATAGGACGATGTTCCCCTAGAACATGCGCCCAAAAAGTTTGACTGTTTTGTTCCCTGGCATGCACACACTGTCAAGGCCGATCATGCTCGAATGTTGAGTCACCAACTCTCGAAGATTCATTTGATGCCGATCAGGAATCGCTATCGGGACAGTTTACGTGTGAAATGGAAGAAGAAGAAGAACAACGGACGAACAGGAAGAAGAACGAGAAGAAGATCAAGAAGAAGAAAAAACAGTAATCTTAGAAAAGTATGAATCAGACGAGTAGCTTTTTATTTTAACTATTATATTTTTTATTACATCGCCGTTATTTTTACCAACTATTATGTATAATATTATTTTCCAATAGTTTTAAAACATACAAAATCTCAGCAGACCCGTGGAATAGGCCTACTGGGGAAACCACGTTAAAAAACGCGCTAAGTACACTACCTCACAGGTGGCGTGGAAACGTGTGCAAAATAAGGGGATTACGACTGATCCAACTTTTCAAAGCGAATTATTGGTACATTTTTTGTAGAGAATTTCGTGATCTACAATTTTGTACTTAGGTAAAAAACTCACCGTTTCGCAAAAAATCGCAAAAAACTGATTTTTTTGACCTTTGACCCCGTGCCAAACTTTTAGCATTTTTGACTTTTGAGGTTTTCTTTATAATTATATTTAGAACAACTATGCCAATTTTCAGCTTGTTGGGAATTTATGTAACCATGAATGTGTGAATAGACCAGACTAAAATATTCAACAAAAATATAGAAGTCAATATATCTTTCCTGAGATGCCCTGTTTTTCTAACCTCCCGTAAAAATACAAACAAAATCGACGGGTCTATGCGATTTTCATTGCAATCCTATTATAAATTTTATTGAGTTAATCCGTTACATTACGAGTGAACTGTTTAGAGTTACTATCCTTCGGACACGCGATATGCGAATAAAATGAAAAAATATTCAAAGGTTAACGCAAATTTCAATCTCAGTCAGCGTAGGTCACTTTAATTATCTCGTTATAGGTTTTCCAATTATAATCAAGTCAATTTGATAGATCAGATGTCTGCGATTAATGTCAATTTATAGTTTGATGAAGAGATCAAACGTTAGAACAGGAAGCTGTTCCATAGGCGAGATGACTTTGCAATATTGGTAATAATTAGCAAACGCGCAACTCGCCCTCGAGGCTTTGATGGTGTTCTGGTGCAGTTGATACGCGCCGCTTTGATTGTGAAATAATGTTAGTTAACTTAGTTCCTGGAAAAATAGAGCAATGATGAAATCAATGATGGTTATGAAAAATCCTACACCAACTTTGAATTATTTAATAGAATCAGTGTTTACTTGTTGGAAATTCTTAATTTTGCTAGATATTTATTGTGAATTATTTAATTGTTCAATTGAATATGTCGAATGTAACAATTTTTAGCTAATACACTATTAGTGTATTCAGATAAATTCCTTATAACAGAATATATTTCATCAATCTTTATATAGGGGGTAAAAAACTACTGGAACGCTGGTATTATATAATTGAAAACGGTTGAACATATTTACACTGAAAATGAGTATGCTTCTGCATCGAACATCTCCGAATTATTAGCTTGTGTAAGTATACAGGGTGAGTCAACAAAATGCAAACTTTTTCATTTTGAACGGCGCACCCTGTATATTTCTACGGTTGTCAATAGCTCTTTGCAAAATGAATTCACTTATATGGGGTTTAGGGGGCCAAAATTACGGCACAAATGAACACACAAATTTTAACTGTTTTCTGATATTAACCTTAAAAACAATTGCAAAGATTCGAAGTGAGCTTCATTATTAGCTAAGCAATAATCTTACCTTTCCGTTAACTAATGGAATACAATTCGAACATTCCTTGTAATTATTGTTTTTAATTCGTTACTAACTATAAACAGTTCAAATCATTCACTCACTCCGTCGTTTTGACAGATAAACCCCCTTAAACCCCATATTAGTGAATTCGTCTTGAAACTATAAAGGCTATTATTATTATTAAAACTAAAATTGTTTGAGTTATTATTGCTTCACCCTCGTTCTAAAGTCACGATTAATTTTTCGAGATTTTTTAGTGGACCGTATGGACTTTGGGTTCTAAGTTTAATATTCGTCAGTGCAAATAACTGATGGATTCAATAATTATTAACAACAATTATCAACACAAATTAACTATAGATATGGCTATCAAGAAAGAATATAAGTATGTACAATATTATAATAGGTGAAAGTGTTTGGCTTAACATGAGTACGAATTTCCAAGTTTGAACAACCAAGAGGTTGTACATGAGATAAAACAACTAAAAGGTTGTTGATATAAATGAGAAATATGGCAATTAAGAGGTTGCGAAACGAGATGGAACAGAACTGGTCTCCGAGCGTCCTTTGCACATTGTAGTGCACGATGTGTGTTTTGAGCAATATATGTGTACTTCTTACTTTTAGCTCTGATCGATGTCGTACTCAATATTTCTAATCCCCATGCTTTCAGTCATCTTTCACGTGAAAAGTAGGCACAAAAAAAAATACACGAAAATAGGGGGTTAACATTTTGATTGGGATAGAAGGAATACCTGTCGATTTTGGATTGGATGGTAATTTTTGAGGTTGGAACGTTCAAATCATCGCAACTGGCCAGTACGTAATAGTACCAAAAGTTTTTTTTTACCCTAACTATACGTTTACTAGAAAAATGGAAAAGCACAGCCGTTAAAAACATTCAATACAATATTAGATAATATTCAAAACAACAGCGCCAAAAAACGACAACATTCGATCCTCTCGCGTTCTAGGCGAACGGTTTTTAGAGACAAATAGATATTGAACTTTGAGAAAGAGGACTTATAAATCTAGACTATCTGTGGCGTTGGAAGCAACGTATAACTGTATATTTATATAAACGAATTTATATCTAAGCGATACAGAGCTTTTTATTGCTAGAGCACGTCGATTTTAAGTAAAACATATTCAATCATTTTAATGATATTACCAATATTCCAGACTTAATTTTCACCCTGTATATTAGGGCAGTTAAAAATTGAGGCAATCAGAAAGAAGTAGTAAAATGTTTTAATATCATTGAAAAACATCACGAATTTATTGATTATTGAACATAAAAATTAATTATATTTTCTTGTCTCTAATGAATATAATAAATGTATTGTAGTATGTAGTGTGGTTGGCTCAGTGGTAGAGCAATTGACTTGGGAGCGGAAGCCCCAAGTTCAATTCCGAGGCTAGGAAAGAAATTTTCTAGTCACGGTAATCTTCACCATTCACTGTTGGGTCAAAAATTAACAGTGCTGTGCCTAAGGAGGCGTAAGGACACAGTAACAAAGCCTACACAGAACACGAACTGGTTCTCCTTACTCGCTCAAGCTCTTCGAGAGCTTATGAGGGGTCTCCTTGGGGAAGACCTAGGAAGGATCAGTATAATCCATATACTATACTATACTATACTAATATTAATAATGTACTGAATATAATGTAATATTAGGAAGGTTAAAGCCATTGTAGAGAAGAATTGTCTATACTTTAGAACATTTAATTAAGTTCCAAACATTGAATAATTATTACAAAATATATGTTCTCGTCCATGCTTTACTTGGGAGTAGAGAATATTACTCAATTAGAAAATTTACAGAGGCATATCCACTGGGGGGATGTATGGGTGATAAGGGTATAAATATATATAATTATCATCTAGTTATATTATGCATATATAGGTGGAAAGGTTTAACGGGTAATTCCGCAAGGAGCAGAGATCATCCTGCTGGTACCTGCCGACACGTGTTTCTGCTAGTTGGCTTCTTCAGGACAAGGCAACCAAAAAACCAAGGAAAAGATGGAAATAAAACAGAAAATAGGTAACACCACAATAGGACGGAACAACTAATTGTGTCTTCAGCTCTAGGACCTGCAATTTTTTCCAATACCATAGTTTGCCTCCAAATAGGAGATCCTCGAGCTGGAGACACAATTGGTTTCTCACTCCTGTTATGGTGTGAAATATTTTCAGTTTTATTTCCATCATTTCCTTGGTTTCTTGGGTTTCAGGTACCAGCAGAATGATTTTTCTCTGCTCCTTTCGCGGAATTACCCGTTAAACATTCCCACTTTAAATATACTTCTCCAAATTATCCATATTTCTATATGTAAGTATATACAGGGTGTCCCAGAAGTCGACGTCAAGCAAGAAGCGGGTGATATTACAAGTTGTGATAATTATCAGAAAAATATAAAAAAAAATTTTGGTAATGTAATTTAAAAATTATAGGCATTTCAAGAAAATCGACAAAATCTATACTTTGTGATGGTTACTCAATTCCCATTCCTACAAATCTTGCCCTGAACTTCATGACTTTTGCCCCTGTTTGGAGCAAAATGTTACTTTTTGCCCTATGAAATATTCAAAGCTCATATTTCGTCCCATTCCAACTGCCTGTACTGAAAAAAATAATATACTACGCTAGTTCTGCAAGTAACTGTAAAAGTTGGCGCATTCAACGAGGATTCCAAAATGGTATAACAATTGCTAGTCATTCTGCAAGTTTTTCGGCCAGAATTTTTTCTGCTGAGAAATCCATTTACAAAACAAGTCTACTCTACTAACTCTAAATGATTCTAGTGCACTAAGTTTACTAAGGATACTTTTAGTTCTTTATTTGAAACAGATGAACCGCCGTATTCACAAAGCATTCAATCTCCGTTAAGTCCTAACACAGGTCCTCAGTTAAGGATAAATTGGGGATGATAAGGGATGAAGGTGGTGAAACAAGCCTGTTTCACCACTGTTAAATACGTTTACTGAGGTTGCGATTCAAATTTATCCTTAACTGAGGACCTCTGTTTAGACTTAACGGATATTTAAACACTTGACAATGATTTGTGAATACGGCGGGAAGAAAGTTTAAAAAGCCCAAGTACTGTACACAGATTATTGGGAAAACAAACAGGTTACACCCTTATCACATTGAGGGCTTGGTTTCTCAATTGCGAGTTAACTCAAGGTTGCAGGTAGCCCGAGTGTTACGCGTTCATGAATATCGCTAAATACATGCGTAACTCGTAATCTTGAGTTAACTCGCTATTGAGATTACCTCCCAAGAGTTGGATTTTATCAAATGATGATTCGAAGACACCGGGAGGATCCACGATTCTTGAAGAATATTAGAATGTTTTACGGTCCCATTAGGTTTACTCAACAACTAATGAAAATGTATATGAGCTGCGGCGAAGAATAAAGAAAGCCGTTCTGTGTTTCTTTGTGGTTTTTTTCTTATTTCAATTATTTTTTTCTCATCAATACTGTTAATCACAAAATAACTAAAGGTTAAGCTTTTTACATTTAAAATGTATATTTTTTTGAGCCCCTGTAGATATTAGCCTTGGCTCTTATGAATTGAATAATAATCATGTCAATAACGGAAGATTAGCCAGTCTGATACTCCGATCTTTTTTACGACGATGTCGAACGTGTATTGCGGTTGAAGGGAGATACTTTGAACATTTCTTCAATATTCATGTTATTGTAATGTTTATTGAGAAAATTTTCTGGTTCAGAAAATTCAATTATGAACATAAAACAAAAAAAAAGGTTTCCAGAGCATTGCGAGCAGCCTGAAGCAAGAAATCCTCAACGACCTGCCGATACCCTCTGATTCAGTTGATTATCCTTAGATTGTTGATATAGTGCGGCAATCTCACAACATTATTGCTCGTCACGTCCCTGAGGGCCCTGATGGCTCCTTCGATGGCTCCATTGCGAGGCAAGTTGTTGATCACATCTTGCCCTCCTTCTCTCAGTACCTACGTTGTTCATCATTCTCGTCTCGGTTCACTCTCTCGCACTCCTAGACCTCTGGCTATCACTCTTACTAGCTCCATTTTTGTCCGTAGGATGTTACAGAATAAAGCCAACCTGTCTTCATCTCCAGCCTTACGAAACATCAAGCCTTCTGACGATATCACCCCCACTCAAGCGAACTGTTTAAAACAAACCCGAGAAGAGTTAAGGCGTCGGGAGTCGAGCGGTGAGGATAACTTAACTATTATATAAGTTATAGGTGTCCCAAGGGTGGTAGATAGGATGATGGCTTCTTCTTCAAAAAACTGATGTCCTGCTCGTTGCAGCAGTGGACGGTCCTCTATACAAACGCTTCGTCTTTAAAAACAAGTTTAGTGAATTATGTGTGAATGTCGCTTTGTTGCGTCCGGACATTATTTGCATAACCGAAACATGGTTGCACGCTGGTATACCGGACCAACTATACAATATAATAGGTTTCTCTCTTTTTCCCTGCGACAGTACTCTCAATGTCGTTTATAATGGCGTCTGTGTGTATCTGAGTGACAAAACCACTGAATCTTATATTATCCAAGTTTCATCACATAACATTCCACATATCGATAACCTGTTCATCAGTATTTCTTCGCCCTCCTTTTCCATCCTCATGGGCTGCATTTACAGACTACATCCATCCCCATCCGATGAGTTGCTTCATTCTGTATCGGAAACTTGCCCTAATAGTTTCATTACGGGAGACTTCAACTTTAGGGATATTAGATTGCCAATACGTTCTCCTCCATCTCCGAATACTGTTGCTGGGCGCTTTGTCAGATTGCTGGACGAATCTGGCCTCCACCAACTGATTGACAAGCCAACCAGAATTGTGTATGCACAAAACCCATCAACCTTGTGCTGATGATTGATCCGGATCTGGTTTCTGATGTGGAATTCTTGAGTACCCTCGGTCGATCTGATCATGTGATAATTGCACCTCTGAGAAGATGATCTCTATAACTGATTATGATTCCCTACCATTTTTGCGCGTGTGTTCTGGGGACCATCGGGTTATCATTTTGCCCAAATGTCTGTAATTTTCGAATTTTTCGCCGAAAATGGTTTCAAACGATTGGGTTCGACTCCCTGATATAGAATTCGAGGTCAAATTTGATTCTGTCCGTCCGGCCGTTGCCACGATAACTTGAGAACGGAAAGAGCTAGCGACATTAAATTTTCAGGGTAGGTGGCGTATCCCAATACGACTACGACAGACAAGTTCGTTAATGGGCATAATCGGCCCAATGGTTTCCGAGTAATAATTTTGTTTTCAACCAATATAAATCCGATCGAATTGAAACTAGGTGAATAGTTGTAGAATATGAACATAAGCACGTTTGTGAAATTTTGTAAGAATCGATCACTAGAAAATTTAAAAAAAATTATTAAAAAATATTTTTATGTCTCGATAACCTGAGAACGAAAAGAGATAGCAATTTGAAATTTGCAGGTAAGGGTTTGCATCTGAATGTGTCATTTGAATTTATTTATAAGCATAATCGGCCAAACGGTTTTGGACTTATCCCCATCTGAAATTTGGTTGTTATTTGCTCAATAAATCGAAATATACCAAACCGATCCAATTTAGATATGGTTATTAGTTGAAGAATGCCAACACGGAAATTCTTGCGAAATCTTGTGACGATCGTATTTCTAGAAATTTTTTTAAAAATCATTGAAAAAAATTATATCTGTCAGAAACTATTCCTCCGACATGACAGATATTTTGCGAGAGCCTTCAGAACCTATCTCTACTACCAAGTTCCAAGTTTAAACACGATCGGATCTATATTGTCGGAGATCTGAGCAGCCTTGTGTGAGTTCAGTAGCTGGATGGGTGACCGTTGCCTCGATAACTCCCGAACGAAAGGAGATAGGGACTTGCAATTTTCAGGGCCCAATGGTTTTGGAGTTATACCCATCTGGATTATTATTTCCTCGATGACTAAAAAAATATAGACCCGATCAAATTATAGCTTGCTAACTAGTTGTAGAATATCGACATAAAGACGTGTGTAAATTTTTGTGAGAACCGTACCCCTAGAAAATTTTTAAAAAAATTACGGAAAAAAAATTGTTTCAAGCACTGACGAGAAGTCAGGAGCTTTTGCGCGTATGTTCTATTGTCCATTCTCCTGTATTAGACACTCTTAATCAAATTTACCATGGTAAATTCTATTGTCCGTTCTCCTGTATTGGACACTTTCAATCGAATTTACCATGGTAAATTCGATTAAGAGAGTGTCCAATATTCTTCGTTCTCCTGTATTGGACACTCTTAATCGAATTTACCATGGTAAATTCGATTAAGAGAGTGTCCAATACAGGAGAACGGACAATAGAATTCACCATGGTATATTTGATTAAGATTGTCCAATACAGGAGAATGGACAATAGAACATACGCCCAAAAACTTCTGACTTCATGACTTCACGTCAGTGCTTGTTCTAATACGGACTGGAACAGTCTATTGAGTAACAGGAATATAAAAAGTGCCTGGGAATGTTTTTGGGAGTACCTTGAGGAATCTGTGGCTCGTTTTACCAGGAGGAAATTGGTCAGCTCCGCACCATCTAAACCATGGTTGACAGACGAGATTATTACTATGCAGCGTCGAAAAAAAATGCTATGGCAGCGATTTCTTCATGGTAGTTCTGAGCTGGACTACCGTGTTCATCGCAACTGCTCAAATGCCCTCAGCTTAAAAATCAAGAACTCAAGAAAGTTGTTTCATGAATCTCTTGCTCAACCCAATAACCGGAAAAAATTCTATAAATATATTCGAAACACTCTCAGTTCTATGGTTTCAATTCCTCGTGTCAAATATGAATCAGCTGATATGTGTACTAGTGGAACAGATTGCGCCAAAGTTTTCACTAATGTTTTTACCAATTCCTTCTCTGCGGAGCCGAGTGGCCCATTGCCTCACATTACATCGCACCTCACTCGAATCTATTAATGTCAACGAAGAAGAAATATTGAAACTTTTATTCGAGTTGGATCCAGCTTCCACCCCTGGCTTAGACGTTATCTCTGCTGGATTGCTGAAAAGGTGCTCCTCATCTCTCTCGTCGCCGATTACTGACATTATAAGATTGTCTCTAAGCTCTTGTCAATTACCATCTGCTTGGAAAATATCTAGGATTACTCCTGTTTTCAAGAAGGGGGACAAACTATGCCCAAGTAACTACCATCCCATAAGCCTCCTTCCTATCATTTCCAAGATTGCTGAAAGAGTTGTGTGTAACAAGTTGCTCCATTTCCAGTGCGAGAACGATCTAATCCCTGAGTGACAGCACGGTTTCCTACCGGGACGTTCAGTCATCACGTGTCTACTGCAATGCCTCCAGCCCTGGACCAAGTCTCTTGACTGTGGGATGCCTGTCGATATCATATATTTGTACTTTTCCCGAGGCCTCGACCGTGTCCCTTTTAATCGTATGCTACACAAACTCGAACATTTTGGCATTAGAGGCAGTTTACTGGCTTGGCTTCATTCGTTCATTATTGGTAGGCATTTTTCGGTCAGAGTGGGCGATTCTTTTTTGGATTTTAAAGCAGTTGTTAGTGGTGTCCCCCAGGGCTCTGTTTCGGGATCACTTCTTTTTTTGATTTACGTTTCTGATCTCCCAAACTCACTCTCAGCCTTTTGTTCCCAATATGCCGACGAAATTAAATTATTTTACGATGCTCGCTTCCCTGATGTCCTTCAGGGTGACCTGGTGTGGCTGGATCAGTGGTGCCGCCAGTGGCTCCTTCGTCTAAACGTGGAAAAATGCAAGGTTCTCCATCTTAGTAAACATTATCCGAGGCACCAATATCTTGCCGTTGGCAGTGTTCTGGAGTCATGCACGGAGCATAATGACCTTGGCGTCATCATTACAGAGGATCTTTCCTGGTCTGCTCATGTAGGTTATTTAGCCTCTAGAGCTAGTAAGATCCTCTACCTGATACAGAGAGCCTTCCCTGGATGTTCGATTGTTACTTGCAGGCAGCTATATATAACTTACATTCGTCCAATTCTCGAATACGCCGGGCCCACGTGGTTTCATATCCTGCTCTGTGATCAACAGCGTTTGGAGTGAATACAGCGCTCTGCAACCAGGATGATCGTCGTGTGCGCAGTAACCAAATTGTGACATATCGCATCTTGAACCATTTTATTGGTTGTAATCTCGAGGACATTTGCACGATGAGCAAGAGTCATCTTCGTGGCCACCGATATAAGTTGTATCATGAGGTGTATCGAGCCCGTACAGGTTATTTGGCAGGTGGAACTTTTTACCGGAGAGTGTCGTGGGTGCCGGGAGTGTGAATACTTTTAAAAACAGACTAGACTCCATATTTCCTTAGAAAGCTTTTTTGCGCGTATGTTCTGGGGAATATCGCGTTATAGTTTTGCCCAAATGTCTGTAACTTTCGAATTTTTTGACGAAAATGATCTCAAACGATTAAGTTCGACTCCCCAATGAAGAATTCGAGGTCAAATTTGATTCTGTCCGTCCGGCCGTTGCCACGATAACTTGAGAACGAAGAGAGCTAGCGACTTGAAATTTTCAGGGTAGGTGGCGCATCCCAATACAATAAACAAGTTTGTTAATGGGCACAATCGGCCCAGTGGTTTCCGAGTAATAATTTTGTTTTCAACCAATATAGATCTGATCGAACTGAAACTTGGTGAGTAGTTGTAGAATATGAACCTAAGCACATTTGTGAAATTTGATGCGAATCGTATGGCTAGAAAATTTTAAAAAAATTATTAAAAAATATTATTGTTGTCACGATAACTTGAGAACGGAAAGAGATAGCGGCTTGAAGTTTTTAGGTTAGGATGTGCACCAGAACGCAACATTTCAGTTTGTTTATGAGCATAATCGGCAAAACGGTTTTAGAGTTATAGCCATCTGAAATTTCCTTAAATTATGTGGTTTTATGTTCCTCATTAACTCGAAAAATACTTAACCGATTGAATTCAAACATGGTTATCAGTTGTAGAATGCCAACGCCAAAATTTGGTGAGGATAGCATTTGTAGAAAATTTTTAATAAATCATTGAAAATAAAAAAAAAAAATTCTATATATCAGTAACTATTCGTTTGAAATTGCTGAAATTTTGCAAGAGCCTTCATAACCTAACTTTACTGCCAAGTTTCAAGTTTTAATACGATCGGTTAAATATTGTTGGAGATTCGAGCATTCTTGTGTGACTTCAGTAGATGGGTGACCGTTGCCTCGATAACTTTCGAACGAAAGCAGATATGGACTTGCAATTTTAAGGGTAAGTTGCGTATCCGAAAGGGACAGTTGAGTTCTTTTTTGGGCATAATCGGTCTAACGGCTTCCGAGTTATACCCACCTGGAATATTATTTCCTTGATAACTCAAAAAATAAATATTCGATCGAATTGAAGCTTGGTAACTAGTAGTAGAAAATCAACATAAAGACATGTTTAAAATTTTGTTAGAACCTTACCTCTAGAAAATTTGAAAAAAATGACGAAAAAAAAAATTTTAAGAACCGGACCCCTAGAAAATTAAAAAAAAAACAAGAAAAAAAAAATTGGTTCAAGCACTGACGTGAAGTTAGAAGCTTTTGCGCGTATGTTCTTTTGTCCATCCTTCTGTATTGGACACCCTTAATCGAATTTACCATGGTAAATTATGTTGTCCATTCTCCTGTATTGGACACTCTTAATTCGAATTTACCATGGTAAATTCGAATTAAGTGTCCAATGCAGAAGAATGGACAACATAATTTACCATGGTAAATTGGATTAAGGGTGTCCAATACAGAAGGATGGACAATAGAACATACGCGCAAAAGCTTCTGACTTCACGTCAGTGCTTGAACCAATTTTTTTTGTTCTCTTTTGTCTTCGGAAGTGTCCTTATTTACCTGTATGAGATTCATAGGCCATTAATTTCATCTCAATATCTGTATATAATAATAATAATAATAATGATTACCCCTCAGGGGCTCTGGGATGTGTTTCAGAGTACGGGCTTAGCAAATACGAGGTACCCTAGCTAAACCTGGCAGTAGGTATAAAATGCAAATCCGCATGGGGGCACTACTTAGAAGCATACGGGTGTGACAAGCCCGCGGACCCTGGTCACTCTCAACCGATGAAGAATTACAATCTACGGAGCACAGCTGCTGCCTGGGGATCACCAGGGCACGTCTGAGGTTGGTGCTGGACGTGACAGCATGCGATACACCAACGGCAGGATGCTGAGGAGGCAGGAGCCTGTCATAAAAGAAATTACAGCTTCCGATGAGGAGATCGAGGAGGAGAGAGAACAAGTTGTCGGTAACATAGGGAATCATGGCTTGCAAGGGCAACCCGTAGTCGGACCCGGCAACAGTAACAAGGACACACAAAGGGGACGCCACAAGTAAACACCCAAGCAACACGAACAACTGTCTGTGTTTTACCGAAGATCGAGACCAGAAAGAAGGGGATATATGGGTAGACTGCATGGTATGTGGTGTGAGAATCTGCCAGATCTCAACTTCACGACGCAGCAGACCCTAGGAGACCAGGTTAGCCATCTCAAGAAGAGGGGAATCTTGCAGCAGCATCAAGAGTCAGAGGGTATAGAACAACAAGCTGTAGAGCAAGTGAGAGATGCTCCAAACCAACAGCCACTTTGGACGAATCAAAGGAGAGAAGAACGGGATGAGAGGCTAGTGAGAGACGCCACAAACATCCAATCTCTTATGCCTGGATTGCGACGTGAAGTCGCAGCACCGGACATGGAGCAGGTGAGAGATGTTCCAGAGATATTCGCCAATAGAAGAGAAGCATTTGAGGCTGCAGTAGGGAATCCTAACTTAAGGAGCACAAGGCTGAAGTCGAGACTCCCGGCTGAAGATCTAGCCACGATGAACATTCTAATCGACGATCACCTAAAGGAAGACTGTTCGCTAGAAGATGTCGTAGCTGCACTGAGAGCAGCTGCTTCACTTATGTGCCCACTAGGAAGAACAACAACAAAGGAGGACAAACGTAAGTCAAGATTGATTAAGCTAGACAAGAAGATAAGAACCGTTAGGCAGCAAGCATCTTGGTATCAATGTATCATAGATGTTATGAAAGGACAACTGAAGCCAAGCAAGAAAATAGAGGACATGATGGGTGAGCTGCGTGCGTTGCATCGTACGATCAGCCTGCTCACCATAAATCTATTGGAGCAGAAAGCTGTCGATATAATATGATCACTTGCGGCGGCAGGGAAGAAGCTGATCAAGAGGCAAAAGTAGATAGAAGACAACAACACCTTCACCATCGAACCTTCAAAGTTATTTCGACCCAAACAAGTAGGCAAAAAACCCACCACCACCAAATGAAGTAGAAGATTTCTAGAAAAATGTGTACGAGCGACCAGCGGAAACTTGGGATGCTCCAGCACTTCACAGATTCCAGATATTATGTGATGATAGTCTGCAACAACCCGAAGAGCTGCTGAAGTAACAACCGAAGAGATTAGACATGCCTTGAAGAACAAGCATGATTTCATGGCACCTGGACTGGATGGCGTTCAGAACTACTGGTGGAAGAACTTTCCAGCTATCCACCAACACCTAGCTAGATTATTAAGTGAGATAGTAATTCACCGTGAGCCAATTCCTTCATGGTTGGTAGAGGACAGAACTGTACTGATACCGAAATCAGGTGATCTAGGACAGCCAAAGAGCTACCGCCCAATCACGTGTCTGAATACGTTGTATGAAATTTCACAAGTATTCTTCAACATCGGATTCTGGAGTCCATTGGACCAGTGTGGAATGAAATCCACGAACAAAGGGGAGTAAGGAAAGGAGTACAGGGGTGCAAGGACAACCTCCTTATAGACAAAAGCATTTGTCTAGATGTGAAACAGTACGAGCGTGACCTAAATACATCATGGTTAGATTACGCGAAAGCATTTGAAACATCGGCGCACAGCTTGATAATACGGCTGCTAGAGATGCTCAAAGTCCACCCTAACAACGCCCATGCGATGGGACACATCATGGCGTCATGGAAAACTAAGTTCGCCGCCCGATCCGAAGGTCGGACCGCTTATACTGGATGGGTGAGATACAGGCGAGGCGTATTTCAAGGAGACTCGCTAAGCCCGTTATTGTTCTGCATAACACTTCTACCATAAACAACTGAGTTGAGGGCAAGCAAAATAGGGTACAAGGCCGGGCCACCAGGCAGAAGAGAACATCAGATCTCGTATCTGCTCTACATGGGCGACTTAAAACTGTACGCTTCTTCCAGGGCAGCATTACAACAACTGCTGAATATCGATGCTGAATAACCCTCAGCAATAGGAATGTCATCCGGTTAGGACAAATGCGCTGTTTTTCATCTAAGCAGATGAAGAACTGAAGAAACAGGAGAAGACATCGACCTAGAAAGCGGAATAAGCATTCGACACCTCGAAGAGGAAGAAAAATATAAATTCCTTGAGATGAAACAACGGGGTGCTCTGGAGACAACCCAAATCAAGGATGCCTTAACAGCTAGCTACAAAAAAGAAGATCCGAGATATATGGAAATCACAGCTGTCCGGGAAAAATAAAGTATCTGCTACGAACAGATTGGCAGTACCGATAAGCACCTACTCATTCGGGATAGTTAACTGGACAGTGAATGAAATTCTCGAGCTAGACAGAACCACTCATAAAGTGATGAACATGAATCGTAGCCTGCATCCCAACTGCTCGATTCAAAGGATATACCTTCCACGAACGCAGGGAAGCAGAGGTTTGCAAAGTTTGGAATACCAACACCATAAACAAACGTTGGAAATGGCAATAAGTATATTGAGAAGCGAAGACCCGCTTCTGAAAGTGGTGGCTCAGCATGAAATCAAGAACCAAGGAGCTTTCCTATTTAGGGCTGGTGAGAGAGCTTTGGAGAAGCTCTGTATAACCGGCATATCAATCGATCATGAGCTAGCAGGAACACCTATCTCACCAACAGACCAAAGAAGAGTTGGCAGAGAGATAAGGCAGGCACAACTGTGGAAACTATTCGAAGATCACATGAGTAAACACCTGCACTCCATTACTTCAGGAGTTTGAAAGATCAGGGCCTGGTGGAAGAATTATCCTTCGCCTTTTTGAAGTCCGCTGGACTCAAGTCGGAAACGGAGGGATTCGTAATAGCTTGTCAAGATGGGGTTATAAATACCAGATGGTATAAAAAGAACATCATGAAAGTGGACACCCCCACAACGTGCAGAGCATGCCACAGCCAGCAAGAAACTATTATGCACATTCTGTCTGCTTGCAGAGTCCATGCTCCATCAGGATATGTGGAAAGACACAATGTGGCACTCCGAATTCTCTACTTCCATCTGAGAGAGGCTTATGGTATAGACAAGGAACCAGTGCTACAATATGTGCCTCGGCAGATTGAAGCAGTTGTTGAAAAAAGCAGAGCTCGCATCTACTGGAACTATGCGATTCCAACAACTCGGCAGATCCAGGCCATAAAGCCAGATATACTTCTGCTGGACAAAGAACTCAAGGAATTGTTTGTCGTCGAATTTTCCTCCCCCGCAGAAAATAATGTGGTGATGAAAGAAGAACAGAAGAGGGAGAAATACAAGGATTTATTGTTTGAACTTGGGATCCTGTATCTAAGGCATAAGGTTTGGATGGTCATACTAATCATAGGATGCCTAGGCGGAATGAGAGCGAACTACGTGACCGAATTGAAGATTATTCCGGCCTGCAAATCTCTGGCCGAGGATTTAGCTCACAGAATGCAGAAAGCGGTGTTGCTCGGATCACTTCGAGTCATCAGGTCCCTTCAACTTTGAAGGCCGCTTGCAGCTCATCTCTTTTGTTAAGAGACGCTGTAAGGCCAGGAAGAATAACTACTCCATGGAACGTGCAAGAGGTTTTTTAGTGAGTATCCATCAACATCTGGAGTCTCACACTCCTGAGAGAAGCAGACCCTCTCAGGGCGGCCCTATAAAAGGTTTTTCCTCTGAGCGGAAAACAAAATAATGATTAAGATTATACTGACCCTCCCAAGTCTTCCCAAGGAAATCCCTCAGAGGCTCCTAGGAGCTTGTGCGACTAAGGAGAGTCAGTTGTGTTCTTTGTCATCTTTGTTACTCTATCCTTATGCCAGCTTAGATACAGCACTGCTCATTTTTGACCCGACAGTGAATGGTGTTCACTATCCTCTGGGCAGATCTCCGGTTCACTCTATCCACTAAGCTTGACTTACTCATCATTCAATTCAAATTAGCCAACGTGAACACGCACGCCAAAGAGTACTAACTTCACGGAGGTGCTTTTTTACATTTTTTCAAGTTCTTTTAACAAATCTAGCTATCAATACAGTTTGGCTGTTAGTTTTACCGTAGATCGAAATAAAAAAAATTGGTTCAAGCACTGACGTGAAGTCAGGAGCTTTTGCGCGTATGTTCTATTGTCTATTCTTCTGTATTGGACACTCTTAATAAAATATACCATGGTGAATTCTATTGTCCGTTCTGCTGTATTGGACACTCTCTTAATCGAATTTACCATGGTAAATTCGATTAAGTCACTAGCTCTCTCCGTTCTCAAATTATCTTGGCAACGGCCGGACGGCCGCCCGGACGAACAGAATCAAATTTGACCTCGTATTCTTCAACAGGGAGTCGAACCCAATCATTTGAGAACATTTTCGGCGAAAAATTCGAAAATTACAGACATTTCAAGATTTTTTAAATTTTATTTTGCCTTATTATGGCCGTCCGATTAGTACAAAACTTCGCGTGGATATAAAGGTCATGATTCTACAATTTGATGCTAAATTTCAGATTGATCGAGGGATCGGTTCCGGACATAAAAAATATTTTTACTAAAAACGGCTCCAACTCCGAAACCGCTTGGTGGATTTCGGCCGTTTACGAACCTGCCAAAGATATTTGCGAGCCAAACCTACCCAGCAAATTTCAATCCTCTAACTCCTTTCATTCGTCGCTATCTCTTCCCGTTCTCAGGTTATCGTGACATAAATAATATTTTTTGATAATTATTTTTTCAAAAATTTCTAGTCATACGATTCTCACAAAATTTCACAGGCGTCTTCAGGTTTGTATTCTACTACTACTCACCAAGTTTCAATTCGATTGGGCTTGTATTGGTTGAAAACAAAATTATTACTCGGAAACCATTAACGAACTTGTTCGTCGTATTGGGATGTGCCACCGACCCTGAAAATTTCAAGTCGCTATCTTCTTCCAACCCAATTGTTTGAGAACATTTTCGGCAAAAAATTCGAAAATTACAGACATTTGCTGAATGATAACGCGAAGTTTCCCAGAACATACGCGCGAAAATAGGTTTCAGAATTTCAAGCAAAATATTCCGCAAAATAGTAGTAATTTTTTGAATTTTTTCAAGTTATGCGATCCTCACGAAATTTTGCAAAAGTTTTTGCTTCGGTCTTTTGCATCTAACTACTGAGTTTCAATTCAAACAGATCAGTATTTTTCGAGTTATGGTGAGAACAAAACTTAAAAATTTTTGAGGTCATGGTTCGATAATTTGATGCTCAGATAGATCGAGGGATCGGCTCCGAAAATATTCATTAAATAGGTTTCAAGTAAAATGGGCCATAACTACAAAACCGCTTGCTGGATTTCGCCCTTTAACGAACTACTCCGTGATATTTACGCTCCAAACCTACCCTGCAAATTTCAATCCTCTAACATTTTCCGTTCGAGAGTAATCGTGCCGGACCGGCGAGTCGGACCGGAAGGACAGAATTGAACTTGACCTCAGATTATTCATCAGTGAGTCGAGCTCATTCTTTTGAGACCATTTTCGAAAAAAAAAATCGAAAAATACAGGCATTTTGGCAAAATGATAGCACGCGCGCAATATATGAAAATTCAGGATGTTAATATTACATACATATTACTTTATCGCAATATCTCTGATCACAAGATCAAGATAAATAATGATGTAATTAAAATATCTTTTTGCGCACGTGTTCCGCAACGAACAGCAAGCTATAATTTTGCCACAATGTCTGCATTTTTCGAATGTTTTCCGAAAATGGTCTCAAACGATTCAGTTCGACTCACTGATGAATAATCCGGTGTCAAATTCAATTATGTCCGGCCGGTCAGGTCGTTAGCACGATAACTCTCGAACTATGCCGGACAAGTTCGTTAATGGGCAAAATGCAACAAGCCGTTTCGGAGTTATGGCCATTTTTATTTAAAACATTTTTCAGGAAAATTTCCGAAACCGATTACTCGATCTATCTAAAATTTAGCATCAAATTGTGAGATAATGACCATTATATGCGTGCGAAGTTTTGCAGTGATCGGATGGTTATAAACTAGAAAAAACAGTTAAATATTTGGAACTGAAATTGAAATTTTGTTTTCATTATAACTCGAAAAATAATGATCCGATTGAATTGACACTCGGTGGTTAGATGCAAAGTACCAACGAAAGCACTTGTCCAAAATTTCGAGGGGATAGCATGAGTAGAAACAATGTTTTACTATTAGCGGAATATTTTGCTTGAAATTCCGGATCCAAATATCAGATTGAGTTCAATCTCGGCAATTCGGTGACCAATGATGACCTCTTGGGGTGTGCAAAATATCACCGAGAACAGACCACTAGGAGCCTAAAAAAAAATTAATAATTTTGAACTTCCAAAATAGACAAGTTATTTCAGTTCCAATTCCTACGTGGAATATATTACATCTGGTAAATATATTTTCACGTGTTTTTGCACGTTTATCTGAATCAATTCGATATGTACGAGGGCAACTGATTAAAATATGGACGAGTAACTACCGTTGCAATTCAATAAATGCGTGAACGATATGTGGAATTTCAAATTGGTTTTCAAAATTATTCTGAACGGTGAACGACTGGGGGTGTAGCTGCCTCTTACGGACATTTTTGTTATTCGCATAAGCAGCATTATTTAACTGCTGGAGTATTCGTCTGAGAGGATTGGGGTTTTGGGGTGGAGGATGCTACTCCTCCATAGAATCCCTTGGTGAGGGTCTGCGTATGCGTGGATTCAAGATGCGACATCTCCTGAACCGCTGGTGTTGGAGAATCGAAATTTTTTTGTGAGATGTGTGATTTTGAGAGGACTCTCAGCCGCAAGTGGATTGCTCATGCGCAGAAGAGAAGTGACTGTTTTTGGGTTGTATGGGTATGTTGGGAGTGGCTTAGGCCTATCGGTCACGGGTCTGGTGCTGAGCCGATATTGTGAGGTTTTAAAAGAATATTCACGGCAATCATGTGTATTTCAGATAAGTATAACTCGAAAACCGTTTGGCGTATAATGCCTTTTAACGAAATTAAATGTTGCATTCGGATGCGCAGTCTACCCTAAAAATTAAAAGTCGCTATCCTTTTCCGTTCTCAAATTATCGTGACTTACATAATTTTTTATAAAATTTTCTAGTGATACGATCCTGACAAAATTATCACGTACGTCTTCATGTCGGTATTATACAACTAGCTACCAAGTTTCAATTCGATCGGATCTGTATTTTTGCGTGTATGTTCTGGGGAACATCGCGTTTTCATTTTGCCCAAATAGCTGTAATTTTCGAATTTTTTGCCGAAAGTGGTCTCAAACGATTGGGTTCGACTACCTGATGAAGAATTCGAGGTCAAATTTGATTCTGTCCGTCCGGCCGGCCGTTGCCACGATAACATGATAACGGAGAGAGCTAGCGACTTGAAATTTTCAGGGTAGGCGGCGCATCGCAATATGACGGACAAGTTAATGGGCATAATCGGCCCAATGGTTTCCGAGTAATAATTTTGTTTTCAACCAATATAAATCCGATCAAATTGAAACTTGGTGAAGAGTTGTAGAATCTAAACGTAAGCGCGTTTGTGAAATTTTGTGAGAATCGTTCCACTAGAAAATTTTAAAAAAAATTATTAAAAAATATTTTTTATGTCTCGATAACCTGAGAAAAGAAAGAGATAGCAACTTGAAGTTTTCAGGTTAGGTTGTGCATCTGAATGTGACATTTGAGTTTGTTTATAAGCATAATCGGCCTAACGGTTTTGGAGTTATCGCCATCTGAAATTTGGTTGTTATCTCCTTAATAGATAGAAAAATACTGAACCGATCCAATTTAAATATGATTATTAGTCGAAGAATGCCAACACGGAAATTCTTTCAAAATTTTGTGAGGATCGTATCACTAATAATTTTTTTAAAATTCATTGAAAATCATTGAAAAAATTCTATATATCAGAAACTATTTATCCGACATGGCAGATATTTTGTGAGAGCCTTCAGAATCTGACTCTATACTACCAAGTTACAAGTTTGAACACGATCGGATCTACATTGTTGGAGATCTGAGCAGCCTTGTATGAGTTCAGTAGCTGGATGGGTGACCGTTGCCTCGATAACTCTCGAACGAAAGCAGATAGGTACTTGTAATTTTCAGGGTACGTTGCGCATCTATATTGGAGAGTGAAGTTCGCTGTTGGCCATAATCGGCCCAATGGTTTCGGAGTTATACCCATCTGGAATATTATTTCCTCGATGACTCAAAAAATATAGACGCGATGAAATTGTAGCTTGCTAGAAAATTTGAAAAAAATTACGAAAAAAAAATTGGTTCAAGCACTGACGTGAAGTCAGGAGCTTTTGCGCGTATGTTCTATTGTCCATTCTCCTGTATTGGACACTCTTAATCAAATACCATGGTGAAGTCTATTGTCCGTTCTCCTGTATTGGACATACTTAATCGAATTTACCATGGTAAATTCGTTTAAGAGATACGCGCAAAAGCTCCTGACTGCACGTCAGTGCTTGAACCAATTTTTGAGTTATCGAGTCGATATATATTTCCGTTCAAAAGTTATCGTGGCAACGGCCGGCTGGAGGGAATCAAATTTGACCTCAAATTCTTCATCAGAGAGTCGAACCTAATCGTTTAAGATCATTTTCGAACGTTACAGACATCTGGGCAAAATGATAGCACGCTGTTTCCCAGAACAAAAAAACGAAAAAGAAAAATTACTTACGGGAAGTGATCCCGGTAGCTTATGAGTCCAACAAATTAAACTATGCGCTATGTCACATATTTTTCGACGGTTTTTATACCTAATCCTCTCCTTTGGACTAGTTTCCTGTTCGAAAACGGTCCTTCCTTATCGTCATATTTTGCGTGAAAAATTTGAAACTTCGTCCATTCTAATCCAACCTGACAGATGTCGAATTTTGTGATTGGTCGCAATAAATTGAAATTCTTTCGAAAAATACCAACTTTCCTTAAGTCGATTTCGAATATAAACGTTTCGAAAAAGAAAACCCCACATAGTTTATTGAGCGGATAGATCTTTCGAAATAAACTTTCCAGCAAGTCCTACTTTGGAGCGTGCATCCCGTGAACAAACTTTGTATCGTAAATCATTCCAAAACGGTGATATATATCGAAATCAGCTTTGGCTTCTTACCGTTCCAAAGTTTCGGTCACATGCTGTGACCGTCCTTGAAACGTCCCCTAATTAAAAAAAAAAATCCCGAATTACTTGGAAAAATACTCCATTTCGGAAACTTTTTTGAATTATAAGGAATTTTTCCAAATATCACCACTTTGGTCTTAGTGGCAATTTCAACCATCCCCTTTCCCCCCGTAACCTCAAAATGCTCTATCTTTCCATCTTTTCTCCTTGAGACGTCCCCTCATTTACACAAATTTTCCCTGAGTAAAGTTCTAAACGTCCATTGCCAGCTACTGAACTCGCCCAACTATTCTCTGTTTCCAGTATTTTTTTATAACTCCTATAATATAGATCCGATCATGTTCAAATTAGAATTAGGATTTGAAGGTTCTTTCAAAATTTCAGCAATATCGGACGGATAGTTTCTGAGATACATAATATTTTCACACACATATTCAATAATTACGCCCATTAATGAACTTGTCTGTCACATTTGGATGCGAAACCTACCCTCAAAATTTTAAATCGCTATTTCTTTCCGTTCGAAAGTTATCGTGGCAACGACCGGACAGCTTGGCGTTTGCGCAAAATGATAGCACGCCTTCCCCTAGAACATGCGCGCAAAAATCGAGTTATTGAGGAAAAGTTATTTCTTCCTTTCCCTTGACAACTTCTACCTCATTAAATTAAAAAACTATGAGAATAAGCATGTTTCAAAACCTCTTAGTATCCTAATGTCCTATTGAATTTCATCAACTCACTGGATGAAGGCAGATAGTGAGTTCAGATGTGAAACTCTAGAGCTTCAAGCACAAAAACTGTCTATTGGATAAGGTCAAGCCTATGAAAGCATTTCTTCAGAATCAATAGAAATACATCGTATTGAAAGTTCAGCCAATTTGAACCGAAGCCTATATCCGTATGTTTTATGCGGGGTCCTTTACCAGCGGAATCCGATGAGGGAATCATTCAAATGCAAGAAAATGTCATCCAATTATAATCTGGCCAAAGTTTCGACATATCAACGACAGCCTGATCATTTCCACTTCAAATTAACAAAAGAATGATCTAGAATGAAACGCTTCAGGAAATGGGTGAATGTTTGGTTGATAGCTATTTATCGTCCCACAAGGACAACTCAAGCCTTCGGCAAATGCAGAATTACGTCAACTGTTGCACAAGTTGACATATTGCACCTATTCACCGGGATTGAACTAACATTAGGAAATAATCGCTTCAATATATTTTCCTCGATAGCTCGTTACGTGTTTTTCCGGACTGTGATTTTCAGTGGGTGTCGCCTTAATGAAAATGGTTGTTTATTGGCGAACAATTAATAAACTAATAAACGTCCAACAAAGGGGAGGAGATTGTGGTTATTAAGATGTAATATAATACATCGAGAATATTATTATGATATCATATAAAACTCTCTCAAACATTTATGTTGTAAAACATTTTTTCGATTAATTTAACTATATTTTCGCACTGAAATAACCTTCGCAATATTGTAGGTTCATATCAGTTGAATTAATGAATAAAAAATGTAAAGAAGCAATGAAATCGAGAGCTTTAGCGCGTCTTTGAAAATTATGGTTATAGGAGATCCGTTATGTATATCTTCAATGGGAAAAGAGGAACTTCTGTATACAGAATGTGCATACATGTGCATTTTATTATTATTTTCGAAATGCCGTATATATGACGTATGGTAAATTTTTGAAATCCTCTTAGAGAACACTAGAAAAAAGTGCACAATATGTAGGGCGTGACATTGAAAGGAATGGAGTTCACTTCCAGTATACACGAAAGTGTCTCAGAGCAAATAATTATCATGGATGAAACGTTGACATTGTTACCAAAGCTTGGTTCAAATATAGTAATTTTCTTGCCAAATAATAAAGTTGAAGAGATTTTTCCTTCTGAGTGTAACACTTATAAATTCAGTAGCCACTGAGTATATTTCAGGGGATGATTTCGATTACTGAATAGCTCCAGCAGAAATTCCAACTTGATATATTTATACTTGTTATCCATAACTCCAATATGTCATCATCGTTATATGCATCCTCCGTTGGCTTCAAATCCATTTTAAAAATTGCAACAAGGAGAATAATCCAACTAATAGTGTTTTCCTCCCGTTTTTCACGGTGGCGCGTGCTGTGTTTCACGAAAATTGATTTAGTTAATTATTTCGTTGTACGTCGTTCAAACCTTCCACTTGATGCAAGAATTCGAAGGTAATTCTATCCGACAAAATGTCAATCAATCGATTTGAAACCCTTTCTATTACCGGCAATTTTATAACTTCATACGTTAACTGGTCGTGAAATGGTACTAAAAAAAAATTACAATGAGTATCGGAATATGTTCAATCATTGCAATATTTTATCTCCATCAAAGTGAAAGCATTGAGTGAGCGGAAAACTGAATGGTAATATGATAGAACTTGTAGATTAAACCATATGGTTCTCTCGAACAACCTTGAAATTCAATATCTCTCCGGGCTGAAGAAATTCGATTCGTTAAGGCATGATAGACTGGCAAGTTTCTTGCGACAATCTTAGCGAGCGAGTGACTTAAGCGAGCGTTTACAGGTTTACACTACATGCAACAATTGACGTGATAAACTGTCGGAAATTTTGAGGAGAAAGAAGTATCGGCTCGAACTCGCAAACGTTGATACATTCATGATCATGACAGTGATCTCGACCAGGTCTGGGATCGGTTATCGGTTGGATATTTTTGAAGTTACATGGGGCGAGTAGAATGAATTCGAGGCCCAGCAAGTTTATTGGTTTTCAATAATAATCGGAAGAAAAATATGAAAAGGCTGTAGGTTTGATATATGGATACAAAGAAGCGAAATTTATGGAGCATTCATCAACATATCGAACGAAATAAAGTGGTATCCACTGAATTATGAATATGAATATATGAATTTGAAAGCAGAATGAAAGAATGGCCAATTATAAACATATATTTTTCACTCAATCCTTCACAACTATTTTTGTGAGCATGTTCTCCTGAACGGAGTGCCTATTAATTTGGCCGAAGGTCTGCAATTTTCGAATTTTTGGCCGGAAATGGTCTCAAACGATTAGTTTTGACTCACTGATGAAGGATCCGAGGTCAAAATCAATTCTGACCGGCCATCCGTCAGCACGATTACTCTCGAACGCAATGAGTTAGATAGATAGTTAATGCTTTAATTACTGGACATTTTTGTTTGTAACGGGGTACCATACAATTCGCCGTATGATATCAGAGCTTAGGGAAATACCTCAGCAAAAAAACCCTTTCTCCCCGTGAGTGTTGTGATTTGTAATATTGTTTGCAAAATTTGCTGAAAAAATATTGTTAGGCATTTATTTCTTCAATATGGATTCAATCGTCAAAAAACAGAGAGGTTTCTCCAAGGTACCCGAAACTCCTGAAAAATGAGAAGACAAGAGGAGCATAACGAAAAAATTATAAATAATACATAACCTTTCAAAAGTCTCCTCTCACAAATATACTTCTCTGTAGGCGCATTGGATCTCTTGGAGAAGAATCTCCTCCGCTAGTTTTCAAATATATTCCTTCTTGTTCTTGGAAATCCCTTCAATATTTGAATTCAAAAAGGAAAATGTTGCTCGTAAGGCCAGGAGGGTCACTTTCAAAACCAGGTCTGACCAGTACAAGCGATGATTATTCAGAACTTCAGATGTTCGAAGATCACTACAGGGCCTTTATGTAGCGCTATCATCTCCCATAGATACATGTTTCACTTTATATTGTGTAAAATAATGGAAAAATTAGCCGGAAAATTTTCAATCTAGATTATTATTTTCCCAAATAATAATGAAATCCTTGGAATTCTACATGAGAGATGTAATGACAATGCTCTGTGTATCATTGAGCGAGACGCTGAAATTTATGGAATATATAGAGAGAAAGAGTATATTGGTGTCTCCTACAATTACATGAATATATCACAAAAGTCAGAACACAAACAATTGAAGGAGATAGGGAAGTCAAGCAGTTTGTCATGTGAAAATGTGGGAAAGCTCTGAGGACAGGGGCTTTGACGCTCTTGTTAAACTACCAGCGAGTAATTATTCAAATTTTGAGAAATCGTATCTACGAAAGTATTGGTTTCTCATGGTAGCTTTCACGAATCTTCCATTGGCTTAGTTGTGGATTTAATTCGGTGGTTGCATAAAAAATTAACAGGCAATTGATATAGAATCACACAGATTTGGCAATTAAGAGCTGTAAAAGCTTTATGAATCCCATTTGGAAAAGTTGGGAATGATATCAATGGATTCTTATGATAGAACTGCATCATAAAAAAATAAATCAAAGCGTATTCTATGACTCACCTCATATGTTACATATGATTTGATTGATGATTGATGATTTACATAGATCAGCGAATTATAATTAGAGCATTCTATGAAATCATATCTCCGAAAATATTAGTTCGTTAGAGATGAGAATGATATAAGTGGATTATTTTGATGAAACTGCATTTCAAAAAAAATTTACTTTGCTTAACCGAGATTTTTATCTTCCAAACCTACTCTGAAATGTCAGCTGTCTAGGTAATTCCGTTCGAGAGTTATCGTGTGAACGGCCATCCGGACAGAATCGATTTTGAACACGGATTCTTGATCAGTGAGTCGGACCACAACATTTGAGACCAAATTGATAAGCATTCGGTTCCGAGGAACATGAGCGCCCAGAAATAATCAGATTTAAAACCCATGAATTATGAATTTAGTATAATGCAGGGTGTTTGGCAGAACGTTGAATATACTAAAATGGTGGATAAGTGAGGTCATCTGCTACTTACTCAGCCCTAATTTATTTGGCCCTGGCCCCTTGTATATTTTTAAAATTTTGTGTTTAACTTTCTTCTAGTTTCACCACTTTCTTAACTTTGAAGTGTAATTTTTATAAAAAATGGGTAAAACAGGCAATTTTTTGTTTTTTTCCATATTTAATGTTGGAAGATTCTTAAAAAAATATTGCTTTTTTCAGATGTTAGCTACAAAAAAGTTATGAGTCCTCAAACTTACAGAAAGATGTAGAGAATACTTAAATTTTAACATCAACTTGCATAAAAAAAGTTAAGAAATTATTTATATTTGTTAGGTTTCGGCCATCGAATGAATTGTTTTAGTTGAGAAATTTATCTCGCTGGAATTCTATGACTTAGAAATGAAAAAAGTGGTTCAAGCATTGACGTGAAGTCCTCAGGAGCTTTTGCGCGTATGTTCGATTGTCCATTCTACTGCATTCTTGATCACTCTTAATCGAATTTACCATGGTGAATTCTATTGTCCGTTCTCCTGTATTGGACACTTTCAATCAAATTCACCATGGTAAATTCTACTTCACGTCAGTGCTTGAACCAATTTTTTTTCGTAATTTTTGTAACATTTTCTAGGGGAACGGTTCTTACACACGTCTTATGTAATTTCAGATAGATATAACTCCAAAACCGTTTGGTCTTTTATGCCTATAGACAAATTCAAATGTCGCATTCGGCTGCGCAACCTACCCTGAAAATTGCGAATCGCTATCTCTTTCTGTTCTCAAGTTATCGTGAGATACATGTTTTTTCGTAATTTTTTTAAAATTTATTAGTGGTACAATCCTCACAAAATTCCACACACGTCTTTATGTCGATATTCTACAACTAGATACCCAGTTTCAATTCAATCGGGTCTGCATTACTTGAGTTATCGAGATAATATTATTCCAGATAGTTATCACTCCGAAACTGTTGGGTCGATTATGCCCAACAACGAATTTAACTCTCCCATTAGGATGCGCAACCAAGCCTGAAAGTCTCTACCTCTTTTCGTCAGAAAGTTATCGAGGCAACGGTCACCCATCCACCAATTAGGTAGTAGAGTTGTGTTTTGAAAGCTCTCGCAAAATTTGATATATATAATTTTTTTCAATGATACGATTCTCGCGAAATTTTGCAAGAATTTTTGAGTCGGCATTTTACAACTAGTAACCAAGTTTGAATTGGATCGGCTTTGTATTTTTCGAGTTATTGAGGAAATAAAAACCAAATTTCGGATGGGTATAATCCCAAAACCGTTTAGCCGATCATGCCTTTTCATGAACACAAATGTCGTATTCAGATGCACAACCTACCCTAAAAATTGCAAGTCGCTATCTGATTCCGTTCTCGGGTTATCGTGACGTAAATGATATTTTTTGATAATTTTTTTTCATTGAATGGTTTCTTTCTGGGTTTTCTCTCCCTAACTCTGAAAAATATCTATAAAATAAAAAATTAATTATTTTGTGATTTGCTTCTGCGTAAGAAACACAAGATATTTGTCAGAAGCAATCAATCGAACAATGTTGCTCAACAAATAACAACGAAACAACATCAACGAAGAAACAACTATATCGTAACGTTTCGGAGTCTATATCAGACTACTTCGTCAGACGCTTAACGAAAAAATCTTCAGAATTATTTTGTTGATTGTTATTCTGAGAAACCATTCAATGATGAATATACCTCCCACAGTATCCAGATTACTTAATTTTTTTAAATTTTCTAGCAACACGATTCTCAAAAAATTTCACAAACGTTTTCCTATTCGTATTCTACAACTTGCAACCAAGTTTCAATTCGATTTGATCTGTATTGGTCGATGACAAAATTATTGCTCAGAAACCGTTGCGCCGTTTATGCCCATTAACAAACTTTTCCGTCGTATTTTGATGCCCCACCTTCCCTGAAAATTTCAAGTCTCTGTCTCTTTTTGTTCTCAAGTTATGGTGGCAACGGCTGGCCAGCCGGCCGGACAGAATCAAAATTGACCTCAAATTCTTCATCAATGGGTTGAGTCTAGTCGTTTGAGAAAGTCGCGTCAAAAAGTTCGAAAATTACAGACATTTGGACAAAATGATAATGCGATGTTCCCCAGAACATACGCGCAAAAACCGCAAAAGTCAATCGTGAACGGCAAATTCTTTCATCCTGCAAATGAAAGAATCTGCTATTTCTAAGGAGGAGAATTTTTATTTTCCTGGTAGAATACATGTAGGTACTACCTGAATTCAATAGCAGCTTTAATTCATAATACAGTTGCATCTTTGGTGTTGGTAATACAAAGAAGCGTTGAATTTAATAAACAGAAAACAACTAAACGGTGCCCATATCAAGGAGATATATAATATTTACTCTGCCCACGGCACGGCTGACTCGACTCTAAATATAAGTTTCGAAATAAGGAATAAATTATTTTTGAAGATGATATTTTTTTATAATGAATGAATGTAGTAGAAACTTGGAGCCATGTAAATTACCTCTAGTATCCATGTCATAATATATTTGTTTAGGAAAGTATACCATACTTTTTATGTAAGATTGCAAGATATGATGATGACTTCCGAGTTCACACATAAGAACTTTATTTGAATAACCTACGTCTTGTATGTTGTTCACAAGTCTCCAGAATCATCGGTATTTCAATGCTATATTATTATTTAATGAACCGGATTTGAGCGATAAAGCTAGCGTAGATATACCTAGAATATGAATCGTTTGGGACTATATCAATATTTATTATAAAATGGTTCCTATTTAGGTTTTCTCTCCCAGAAAAATATCTAAAATAAAAAAAATATTATTTTGTGAATTGTTTCTGCTTTAGAAACACAAAATATTTGTAAGGAGCAATGTATCGAAAAATGTTGCCTAACCAACAACAAATAAAAAACATCAACTACAACAACAACAACTATTATTAAATGGTTTCTTTTTGCAATTTTGCAAATTGCTCAATTGGTATTGACCATATTTGGCTGAATTTATTGGAAAATGAGTTGGAACTTGGAAATTTCCATGCGACGAAAAACTATGTTAGCTATGATTTTCAAATACTGTCAAAGATTTTCGTAAAGCGTCTGACAAAGGAGTCTGATATAGACTCCGAAACGTTACGATATAGTTGTTTCTTCGTTGATGTTGTTTCGTTGTCATTTGTTAGGCAACATTGTTCGATTGATTGCTTCTGACAAATATCTTGTGTTTCTTACGCAGAAGCAAATCACAAAATAATCAATTTTTTATTTTATAGATATTTTTAGTTAGAGTTAGAGTTTAGGAGAGAAAACCCAGAAAGAAACCATTTAATGATGAATATACCTCCCACAGTATCCTTTAATGAATACTTAAAACAACTATTCCCTAACGATTCGGAGACTATATCAGACTCCCTCGTGAGACACCAAACGAAAATCTTCAGAACTATGTTGTGTTGATATCTAATCTGAAATTCGAAAATTGTTACATTGGCAGTCTTTGAAGATCATGGTAACAATGTTTCACTTTGCGTAGAAATTTCCAAGTTCCAACTCCTTATTTAACAAATTCAACCAAATAATATGGTTAATTCCAAATGAGCAATTTGTAAAATTGCATTCTCTGTTCAACAAAATAGAAGTCGACTCCATAAGTTTCGTTTTAATATAATTTTATATAGTTTTTAATATAATTGTATTCCCCTTACAAAGATCATCCGTTCCTCTTTAAGTTCTGCCCAGGTACCGAAGGAATGGCGAATGGCAAGGATTACACCTATTTTCAAATCAGGGGACAGAAATTCTGCATCTAACTATCGCCCTATCAGCTTGACATCCATTGTTGCAAAGGTTGCCGAAAGAATCATCTGCTCACGCATGGTTCCCTTTTTATTATCAAACAAAACTATATTTTCAGCACGGTTTTGTTCCTGGTCGCTCAGTGATGACGTGCTTGCTTCAGTCTTTGAATTCATGGACTAAGTCCCTTGAGTCTAATTCCCCGGTAGATATTGTCTATTTAGATTTCTCTAAAGCATTTGATCGCGTGCCCATAAAGAGACTTCTCAAGAAACTCGATCATTTCGGCATCCGAGGAGAGCTGCTCCAGTGGATAGAGTCATTCCTGAGTGGCCGTGAGTTTTCGGTGAGAGTTGGAACATCTCTATCTAGTCCTAGGCAAGTTATTAGTGGCATGCCACAGGGTTCCGTCCTTGGGCCGCTGCTCTTTCTTGTCTACGTTGCTGATCTTCCGCGGGTGGTATCGTCCGCGTGGTCCGCTTACGCTGATGACTTCCAAATATTTGGTGAGGCAGCTTCTTCTACAGTTCAGGATGACCTGGACCGTGTGTTTGAGTGGTGTCGTGATTGGCTCCTTCCGCTGAATGTCGGGAAATGCAAGGTACTCCATTTGGGCAAGAACAATCCGCGGCGAAGCTATTTTGTGGATGGTGCCTTACTTCAGTCAGTGGATCAGCATAGTGACCTCGGAGTGATTGTAACATCTGATTTATCTTGGTCGGCTCATATAGATGGTGTCGTGGCGAGGGCTCGTAAGATGACGTACTTGATCAGCAGGGCTTTTCCGCGGTGCTCGGTAGCGACGGCGAAGACGCTTTTTACCGCTTATGTGCGACCTATCATGGAGTTCGCAGGTCCTGCCTGGGCGCCAACGCTAGCTGGTGATCGTGATCGACTCGAGCGAGTTCAGCGTTACGCGACGCGTATTCCTTATGGTGCTGTTCGTCCCAGTTATGATGACAGGTTGCGGCTTTTCGGTCTCCAACCTTTTTCTCAGCGCCGTGAGCGTGGCGACCTTATTGTGGCTTACAGGGCGTTGCACCGATTGTTTGGTTGTGATCTTCAGCATCTTTTCACACTTAACACTAACAACCTCCGAGGCCATCGGCTCAAGTTGTATCATGAAAATTATCGGACATCTCAGAGACAACACTTCCTCAGTAATAGGATTTTCGACAGGTGGAACTCTTTACCAAGCAATGTTGTTTGTGCTCCGAGTGTGAATTCCTCCAAGAACCAGCTTGATGCACTAAACTAGTGGTTTTTTTTTTTTTTTGGACTGTGATTACAATGTACGTTAGATGTTAAGATGATATAATTTTGTTTGAGAGTTTATAGGCTTTAGCCTCCTCTCTTCTTACCTTGTAATAATAATAATAATAATCAGACACTGCTATCGGAAATCTTCGTCCTATGCCAATCCATCATGTGATCTCCATGGATTGTACCAGCCTACATGTTCTGCTATTTTGGATTTCTGCTTGTCTCTATTTCTTAAGTTGTTCTTATGTTCTGACTTTCTTACTTCTAGTTGACTCGATGTTCCTTCTGAATACGATTTACCACAAATACACGGAATATTATATACACAGTTTTTGGACTTTTATATTCGAGAGTTTGGGAGAGAAAACCCAGAAAGGAACCATTTAATAATGAATATGACTCTCAAAGTATCCTTTAATGATTACTTATATCAATATTTCTTTGATTTAGCCGGGCTATTGGTCGATTGGCATAGTTTTTGCCAGTAGTCTTTCATCCACATTCAATGTGAATCTTAATTAGTCTAGATTTTATCACTTTGTATATCGGAAACAACAATGATACCGGAGAGCATGACCTGAGCCCTGAATCTTACAGCGTGTCCACCTGGAACTGCATCGATCTATACAGGCTGTCCCGCAATTAGTCAGCCATAGTTCACTGATGTGGAGGATCTATCTCATGGACTCATGGACTACTGAAAATATTTCAGGTATGTAGTCAACTATTTTGGAGATAAAGGGTGATTAAACTGTTTCTGCTGATAATACACTTCTCGATAACTTCTGATTTGGTTATTATTTTCCAACAAATTTTGTACAGATGTTCAAACCTTAGAACTCGCACAATCGTGATTAGATGGTAGAAAAAATTCAGACACATATTGAGAAAAATTTTAGCTTCCTATTGAGTTGAAAATGTTCATACGCATTTCTAAAACAAATTTATTGGGTTCAAGCCTGCATGGATCGCTCTCATCATAACAAAAAATTTGATATTGGGCACACCAAAGCGATAAGAGATATGTTTAAGCAAATTGAACTTTGAATTAATAAACCTTATTCGACTCTGTTGATACTGAGGTGCAATACATTTTTCTGAACAGATTCTATGGAGAATTACGGAGTGAATTACAGTGAACTATGGCTGACTATTTAAGGGACACCCTGTATATCGAAATCAGAATCAGAAAGCACAATACATACCCTTTTCAGTGTTTCTAATGGAAATTTTTTGAATCAGCATTAAATTTCAAGTACATTTTATGAGGAACAACTTTTGCTTAAAAGATATCGCGCATAAGATATCACTTACGCGACGGGCGCAGGCAGATACTTGAAATCTGAAGGTATGCGATAAAAAAGGTTCACATCGGCGCGATCGATGGGATATTATGCTTGCGATATATCTTATATAAGCGATATCACTCCAGTATGAACCGCGTCTTATTACATTTGTATACATTCAGTAGCTTCAGAATTTTTCGACATTTAAATATGCTCATGTTCAGATATTCAAACGGAAACTAGTATATTTTCCGTTCTTGTTGGATAGAGGGTCGAAAAATCGAACTTATTGCAGGATTCCCTATACGTAAAAATTTGGGATTCCCAGATATTTAAAAAAATGCATGGATTTCCAAATTCTCTAAATCATCTCTATATTTCGGTAAAACTGTAGTCGTGGAAAAATCGATGAATTCAATTGACCTCATCCATCATCGCCATCACCAAAAACATCGACAAAAGTATACCAATAATGGTATGGGGAAGGCATTCGTTTATGTGGATATCTTGCAGCAAATTTGTCACAAGTTTTTGATATTATCGTATCAGATTCTCCAAAAGTAGTGAATTAAGTCAAGAGATTTTGGAAAAGAAATCAATCGGGAGGTTTTCAAGGCATTGATGTACAATGAATGGAATTTATTGAAGGTCGATGAAGTTTTCTATTCCTACATTTTTGAAATATCTTGAATACTCATTCATCGTTCATTCGACTGGTGGAAATTATATATTTCAAGTATTATTTAAGATATTAAAAAAAAAAGCGTGAAAGCGTGAGTCAGGGTTTCGTAAATAGAAAGTATGATATATGTCTGAATTACAGGTAACCCTTACTAGCAATTTTCATGATTCATTCGTTAACTGAAAATATCAAGTTTAACAAATTATTAACAAAATTGAGTAAATGATGATAATAATAATGGGCATAAATATAGGATGGTCGTACTTATCATGATATGTCTAGGTGGAATAAAAGCGAACTACGTAACGTAATTAAAGATGATTTCGGCCTTAATGGTGCTATTTTGCTTTTTATCTGTAAGCTATGAATCTGTAGGTAACGATTGCTCTATAAGAGGCCGCCTTATGAAATCGTAAATAATGCAATTCTGGAATTGTCCCTGTAACTATCTCATTTACGGTGCTACATTTGAACTACTTCAATGAATTTATTGGAAAACATAACCTAAAACCGTAGAGATATTTTTAAGTTGAAGGTATTTGAGTAGAGTATCACTTATCACCCCAATATATTTTATTAGGATTTTGTTTGATTGCAGCTATACTATTGTTAAGAGATGAAGGAAGGAAATGAAATATGCAATATGAAATGAGATATACTGATTTGTAACATGGTTTCACGTATAAATAGCCGTATTACTTGATGCTCATATTAAAAATTAAAATGTATAAGCCAATTATTATATCATCCACCATACATATATTATAGAAAGAGGGATAATAATAATACCTATCCCGCTACTGCAATATGGCATTAGCATTTCTTGTTTGTAGGACTGGTTCTAAAGCATTCACTAAAACCAAAGTGCAATGTTTTTTCATTCAATCTGAAGATGATGCTAAATTGATCATCCGGAATTTCAAATTAATCCATTTGATCACTTAACCGTTTTCTCTCAATTCTCACTATAAGTTGCTATCATAATAAAAATGATTTTCGAGTCATGTGAAATTACGTACAGTAAGTTGGGCACGAGCTTATCATGCTCTAAGAATAAGACAATAATCCAAGCAATCCAAAGAAATTATAACTGCGTATAAAAAATACTTGATGAATAAAGAAGTAGAACTTCAAGAAAACCCTAAAAAGTTTTGGAATTTTGTCAATAACAAAAAAGATATCACTAGGATACCGGGTGAGATGGAGTATGGGGATGAGATCTTAACAGACGGTTCACAAATAGTAAATGCATTGGCAGATCACTTCTCTAAAAATTATACGAAACAGGAACCAGGTTGTTTGGATGATGTTTGCAATGCTGATCGCGGTGGGTTTTTCCATATAAGTCAAATAACTGTGGAAGATGTTGGGGAAGCTATTCAAAATTTGAAGTCAAAAAAGAGTATGGGTCCTGATAATTTACCGACATGTGTAATCAAGCAGTGTGCAGATATTTTTGTGAAGCCACTTTTTATATTATTTAATTTATCCTTGAAAACAGCTAGTTTTCCCGAACATCTTAAAACAGCCTTTATATGCCCACTATATAAAACGGGCGAAAAAGGAAAAATAGTGAACTACCGGCCTATTTCTATCATTTCAAATATTGCGAAAGTGTTTGAATCGGTCTTGTATAAATATATTATGTTTCACGTGAAGAACAAAATCCCAATTCAGCAGCATGGTTTCACCGCTGGTAGGTCTACGTCATCAAACTTGATTGAGTTTGTTTAATATTCCTTGAATGCCTTTGCTAATCATTGTCAGGTGGATGTGCTTTATCTGGATGCAGTTAAAGCTTTCGATAGGGTACCCCATGATATTATACTCTATAAGCTTCTGTATAAACACAACTTTTCACCGCATTTGGTTTCTTTTTTTGGTTCTTACTTGGGTGGGAGAACACAGTGTGTGAGGATAAATAAATTTTTTTCTATAGACTTTGAAGCCACATCAGGGGTACCACAGGGTTCAAACCTTGGGACCTTATTGTTCTTTCTTTATATCAATGATATTGTTGATGT
The DNA here is from genome assembly GCA_937662695.2 of Halyzia sedecimguttata. Taxonomy (NCBI): domain Eukaryota; kingdom Metazoa; phylum Arthropoda; class Insecta; order Coleoptera; family Coccinellidae; genus Halyzia; species Halyzia sedecimguttata. Next base: position 51,471,502 of record OW569411.2, on the reverse strand, counting down.
TGTGGATTTCTCTGAGATGAGTCTTTATGCTGATGATATGAAGTTATATAAGATTATTAGAAATCCTAATGATGCAGAGGAACTGCGGTCTGATTTGGATAAGGTTGTGGCCTGGACTAAAAGAAATAAATTGACATTTAATAGTGCGGAATGTTATCTGGTAACATTTTCTAGAAAAAAGGTGGACCTTATCTATAATTATGCTGTGGACGGTGATCCCTTGGGTAGACTCGAGAGAATCAAAGATTTAGGTGTATTGTTTGATAGATCCTTAACCTTTAATGACCATATTGATGAGGTAGTTAAAAATTCTTATAAGATGCTTGGATTCATTTCGAGAAACACTAGAGAGTTCACAAATTGTAAAACATTAAAAATCCTGTTTAATTCATATGTTATATCTCGACTTGAGTATTGTTCGGTCGTTTGGAGTCCTGATTACTTGTGTCAACGAGAAAAGATTGAGGGTGTACTCAGGAAATATCTTAATAATGTTAACTTTATATTACGTAAGAGTAAAAATAGTTTTAATAATTATTTAAAAAATTATAATTTAATAACACTAGAAAATGGAAGATTTATTGCTGAAATAGTTTACCTACATAAAACTGTTACAATTGAAAACACTGACAGTGCTACACTTGATAAATTACTTTTCTCAGTACCGAAGATTAATGTGAGATCTCATACTGCGTTTTATCTGCCTTGCCCTAGAACACATTATATGAAATTTTCTCCAGTGTATTCAATGTGTGATAAGTACAATAGAGTTCAGGATGTATGTGATTTGTTTTCGCACTCTACATCTCAAATAAACCGAAAATTGTATGAATACTTCTATGGTTCAATAATTGCATCTTAAAAGTTTAAACTGAAATGTATTTTTTTTTTATTCTTTTGTTGAAGTTTTTAATTTTGTATTGTGTATTCAAAAACCGTAATGGTTAAAGTTGAATCGGATTGATAATTATTAGTGTACAATTGTTATAAGTAATAGCCGACTCAAGAATCGGAAACTAGAATACTCTTGTATTGTGGAATCTGTATGAGTTGTATCAATAAATAAATAAATAAATCTGATTCTTATTCACATATCCATTTTCATATTCGGAAGAAAAACCGTCACGCCGCAAAATCATACAATATTACTTTAAAATAACCTCGCATTACATCTTCCGATATGCTTCCGATCGCCACTCGAGTAATCGTAATGATTTAAGAATATCTGTAAGTTACAGATCTTTAAAAGACAGTCCAGAATAGCAATGGTCCTGTAAGGTTATGAAAAGTTACAGATTGGCTTATAGATGAAAGCAGAATAGCACCATAAATCTCTGGCCGAGGTATTGGCGCACATTATGCAGAAAGCAGTATCACTCGGAGTCATCATCAAAGTTCAGTTGCACGTCAAGAATAAAAAATATATAAATCATGCTTATGTAATGCATATATATTACATAAGTATGATATATATATTTTGTTGTTATTTTTCATTTTGCGTCCATGTGAGAGGAAAAATCTTTGTTCGTCGACCTTTATGAGAAATTACATTTATTTGTGACTGAAAAATCAACTATTTTGGAAGGCAAGACATTTTCGGCCGCAAAGTAACATTTTTGTCCACTGTGGTCACTATGGTTACGCCGTGATTCGGTTCAATAGAAACATAAGCGACTGTTAGAATAACTGTCATTCGCTGTGGCCATAATGGATACTCCTTGGAAACCCATAGTGGAAATTCATATAACTAATAAAGGTTTAAAGTCTTAAGACCACTATAATTTGAAACAATTTATTTTCCTGCTGACATGTTTCGACTACACAGTCATCTTCAAAGCCATATCTACTAAAAGGTTGAATCAATGTAAACATTTGAAAACTAAAAATATTCCAATCATGAACTTACATAAAAACAAAATGAAGTTTCAGTCAAATAAGTTCCTGTCCAGAGTCTATCTCTCAGTCAGAAGGTCCGAAATCTCAATAGATTAAAAACGAAAACAATTAAGCAATTTAATATAAAATATCCGTAAATATACTCCCTGACATGGAATGAAAACAAAAACAAGATAAACAAAACGGGTCTGACAAGTGGTGATATTCTTCTTCTTCTTCTTGTGCGTGTGTGGTCTCAGCAATTATTTAATTTTTCAATCCTGAATCTCGTGTTTTATATCTTTTACAAGTGGCGTTTTTCCAATAGTTTGAATGTGTCTTGGAACGTGTTAACCATTTCGGCATTGAGAGTATCATAATTAGGAATGTTGATGTGTCTATTAATTTCTGCTTCTTCAAGAATCTCCGATTTCTTTCCGAAGTCACATTGATGTTGTAGTGTAGTATTTTCCTCTTTATCGAAATTGTGATTGCTCTCTCTTAAATGTATACCAAAAATAAAAAAATTGTCGTTGCTATCTTTTCAGGAGCTCATAAGATGTTCGTTTATTGTAGTTTTGATGTTTCTGCTACTTCTACCGACATAAATGGTGTTGCAGCTCCCCCACTTCAACCTGTATACTCCCGATCTTTCCATCTTTCTTATCGGTTCCTTATGCCAGACAAGTCGTTCTTGTAGTATGTTAGAAGATTTGAACGAAATTTGGACGTTGTCGATATCCTTGAACAGTCTTCCAAAGCTTTCGGAGATAGTGCCGTGGTAGGTCTGTGTCTGTGTAGCTGTAGACTGAGCAAAATGGTCATGACTCAAAGAAAATAGATAACATCGTTCAAAATATAGAGATAAGCTGACTAGTAGAAACATCTTTTGATCTCAGTCTACACAGAAGGAAAAGGGAGGAGAAGAAAATGCATATACAGGGTCCTGCAAATGTGCGTTACGCTTCCATAGCTGCCAAACCAGACCTTCTAGAAATTTTGCTTGAAAACATGCCTTTTGTACCTTCAGTTCTTCATCTCAGGTCATTCTAATATAAAGTGTGTTAATAATGAAAAATGGCGATACCGTTGTTAAAAATCAACAAGTTAAGAGCGTTCCTGCTAATCGGGTCCTTCATGAATGGCTTCGTATAATAAATATACTTGTGCATATATTTCACAAATCAAATAGACCCCAGAGGGTTCATTGATCTGCCGAGAAAGCAAGAGCAGACGCGTTTCTGGCTTCTTGGCCTTCATCAGTACCCTGTAGCTTTCCCGACAAATTCAACTAAACTGACCCGGGTTAAGCCTTTCAGAGACGGCTCGGTCGATCATTATAATCGCCCACGCCACCTATGAAACAAAACACGGAAATCAGCCTCTCCCCACCAGTGAATATTTGAAGCGTGAAATCATATGCCACCATTCACTCGATATTAAATCAAGAACGAGGCCCACAGAGCTCAGACAGTATCTTCTCAATGCCATGAACGCTGTTTAGCGTTTTCAAAAATAATAATGAAAAATGGCGATACCGTTGTTAAAAATCAACAAGTTAAGAGCGTTCCTGCTAATCGGGTCCTTCATGAATGGCTTCGTATAATAAATATACTTGTGCATATATTTCACAAATCAAATAGACCCCAGAGGGTTCATTGATCTGCCGAGAAAGCAAGAGCAGACGCGTTTCTGGCTTCTTGGCCTTCATCAGTACCCTGTAGCTTTCCCGACAAATTCAACTAAACTGACCCGGGTTAAGCCTTTCAGAGACGGCTCGGTCGATCATTATAATCGCCCACGCCACCTATGAAACAAAACACGGAAATCAGCCTCTCCCCACCAGTGAATATTTGAAGCGTGAAATCATATGCCACCATTCACTCGATATTAAATCAAGAACGAGTCCCACAGAGCTCAGACAGTATCTTCTCAATGCCATGAACGCTGTTTAGCGTTTTCAAAAATAATAATGAAAAATGGCGATACCGTTGTTAAAAATCAACAAGTTAAGAGCGTTCCTGCTAATCGGGTCCTTCATGAATGGCTTCGTATAATAAATATACTTGTGCATATATTTCACAAATCAAATAGACCCCAGAGGGTTCATTGATCTGCCGAGAAAGCAAGAGCAGACGCGTTTCTGGCTTCTTGGCCTTCATCAGTACCCTGTAGCTTTCCCGACAAATTCAACTAAACTGACCCGGGTTAAGCCTTTCAGAGACGGCTCGGTCGATCGCGTGGGCGATTATAATGATCGACCGAGCCGTCTCTGAAAGGCTTAACCCGGGTCAGTTTAGTTGAATTTGTCGGGAAAGCTACAGGGTACTGATGAAGGCCAAGAAGCCAGAAACGCGTCTGCTCTTGCTTTCTCGGCAGATCAATGAACCCTCTGGGGTCTATTTGATTTGTGAAATATATGCACAAGTATATTTATTATACGAAGCCATTCATGAAGGACCCGATTAGCAGGAACGCTCTTAACTTGTTGATTTTTAACAACGGTATCGCCATTTTTCATTATTATTTTTGAAAACGCTAAACAGCGTTCATGGCATTGAGAAGATACTGTCTGAGCTCTGTGGGACTCGTTCTTGATTTAATATCGAGTGAATGGTGGCATATGATTTCACGCTTCAAATATTCACTGGTGGGGAGAGGCTGATTTCCGTGTTTTGTTTCATAGGTGGCGTGGGCGATTATAATGATCGACCGAGCCGTCTCTGAAAGGCTTAACCCGAGTCAGTTTAGTTGAATTTGTCGGGAAAGCTACAGGGTACTGATGAAGGCCAAGAAGCCAGAAACGCGTCTGCTCTTGCTTTCTCGGCAGATCAATGAACCCTCTGGGGTCTATTTGATTTGTGAAATATATGCACAAGTATATTTATTATACGAAGCCATTCATGAAGGACCCGATTAGCAGGAACGCTCTTAACTTGTTGATTTTTAACAACGGTATCGCCATTTTTCATTATTATTTTTGAAAACGCTAAACAGCGTTCATGGCATTGAGAAGATACTGTCTGAGCTCTGTGGGACTCGTTCTTGATTTAATATCGAGTGAATGGTGGCATATGATTTCACGCTTCAAATATTCACTGGTGGGGAGAGGCTGATTTCCGTGTTTTGTTTCATAGGTGGCGTGGGCGATTATAATGATCGACCGAGCCGTCTCTGAAAGGCTTAACCCGGGTCAGTTTAGTTGAATTTGTCGGGAAAGCTACAGGGTACTGATGAAGGCCAAGAAGCCAGAAACGCGTCTGCTCTTGCTTTCTCGGCAGATCAATGAACCCTCTGGGGTCTATTTGATTTGTGAAATATATGCACAAGTATATTTATTATACGAAGCCATTCATGAAGGACCCGATTAGCAGGAACGCTCTTAACTTGTTGATTTTTAACAACGGTATCGCCATTTTTCATTATTATTTTTGAAAACGCTAAACAGCGTTCATGGCATTGAGAAGATACTGTCTGAGCTCTGTGGGACTCGTTCTTGATTTAATATCGAGTGAATGGTGGCATATGATTTCACGCTTCAAATATTCACTGGTGGGGAGAGGCTGATTTCCGTGTTTTGTTTCATAGGTGGCGTGGGCGATTATAATGATCGACCGAGCCGTCTCTGAAAGGCTTAACCCGGGTCAGTTTAGTTGAATTTGTCGGGAAAGCTACAGGGTACTGATGAAGGCCAAGAAGCCAGAAACGCGTCTGCTCTTGCTTTCTCGGCAGATCAATGAACCCTCTGGGGTCTATTTGATTTGTGAAATATATGCACAAGTATATTTATTATACGAAGCCATTCATGAAGGACCCGATTAGCAGGAACGCTCTTAACTTGTTGATAAAGTGTGTTCCCAAAAAAAAATTATTCAACAAATGAATGATTCTTTAAATGGAACACCCCTTATATTTTTGTATATTTTCAATGGTCTCCAATACCTCTATCCTGACGCAAAATATCAGAGTTATTTTTCCAATAGTACAGATCTTATTCTAAGAAAACTGCAAAAAGTTCAGGAAACAGTACTTCGCTAAAAGTCCTCCAATTTCCAAAAGCATTAGTAACATGAATTTGATGGTTGTCCATTATTAATATCCAAATATTAAGAATTTCAAATTGTTATTTCCCTTTTTTCCTAATGTAACAACCTGTATTTTTTCCATGGTGATGTAGACAATGGAACATCTTACATTTTCTTAGAAGTAACCTTAGGACTATTTTCATTCCTGTGTCCAACAGACACGAAAAATGACATCACAACTAAAAATTTTAGGAATAATGAACATAATGACTAACAGAGTAACTAAAAGATATTTAAAATAAGTCACACAATGAAACCGATCTGAATGAACAGTTATCGACAAGCTTTAAAACCCCTTCCAAAATTATAATCCCTGAACGTCAACATGAAAATGATAACGTTTCTCCGAATAAGTATCACATAGGTATTGGTCACATGTGTATTCTACCGATTACAGTATTTTATCGGCTTCAAACTCATGCTGCAGAATATCAGGAGGGAAGGAATTCTAAATAATCGAGTTTTCGGAGGTTTTTGAATAAGTTTATAGTGACAGAAGATATCAAGTGGATCGATTAATTATTGATCGAAATATTGTTTTTTGGAACTCAAAGTTATTTTCGAGTAACATAGATTAAGATGAATTTTGGTAAAAATTAAATGGTTGATATGATTTTCATGTTGGAGCAGTGACACAGAAACTCTTCATTAGCAAGTGTATCTTATGCTGCCGAATATCCCGAAGGAAGACATCCAAAAGAATCGAGTTTTCGGAGGATTTTGAACAGATTTGTAGAGACAGGAGATGTCAAATTCAAAAGAGTTGAAAGGATAAAATCGGCCACTAACGAAGACAAGGAGCTTGAGGTTTTACTGGTTGTAACTGAAAATCCACACACAGGCCAAAGGGAGCTTGGTGTAGCCTATGGTATAAGTGAGCGTTCAGTTCAAAGAATCCTCAAAAAGCATAAGTATCACGCCTACCACATTCAGGTGCATCAGGCACTTACCGATAGTGATTTTGGAAACCGTCTAAATTTCTGTAACTGGACAAGTTTTCAAATTGAGCAGAACCCTATTTTTTTTTATTTGTTTTATTCAGCGATGAAACGACTTTCCACAATTCCGGAGCTGACAATACGCATAATTTTCATTATTACTCTTCTGAAAATCCAAGAATGATAAGGGAAATCGACAATCAACACAGGCGGTCATAGAATGTCTGGGGAGCAATAACTGTATTTTTCGAATTTTTTTATGAAAATGGTCTCAAACGATTGGGTTCGACTCCCTGATGAAGAATTTGAGGTCAAATTCAATTCTGTCTGTCCGGCCGTTAGCACGATAACTCTCGAACGGAATGAGTTAAAGCGTTGAAATTTGCAGGACATGGTTGGAGCGTAAATATCTCGGACAAGTACGCTAATGGGCAAAATCCATCAAGCCGTTTCGCAGTTACAGCCATTTTTATTTCGAACGTTTTTCAAGAATATTTCCGCAACCGATTTTTCGATCTATCTGAAATTCAGCATCAAATTGTAGAATCATGGCTTTGATGCCTGCGAAGATTTGTAGTGATCGGATGGCTGTAAACTAAAAAAGAAATGCCAAATATTTGAAAATGAAATTGAATTTAGTTTTCACTATAACTCAAAAAATACTGGTCCGATTGAATTGAAGCTCGGTAGTTAGATGCGAAGTACCAATGAAACACTTGTGCAAAATATCGTGGGAATAGCATGATAAGAAAAAATTAAAAAAATGTTTAACTATTAGCGGAATATTTTGCTTGAAACTCCGAAACAAAATATCGGATTGAGTTCAGTTTTAGCACATCGGTGACGAATTATGACCTCTTGGGGTGTGCAGAATTTCACTGCGAACAGACCACGAGGAGCCTAAAAAAAATTAATAATTTTGAACATCTAAACTGGACAAATTATTTCATTTCGAATTCCTACATGGAATATCTCTAACATCTGGTGATCAGATTTCGTTCCAACGTGTTTTTTGCGCGTTTATCTGAATCAAGTCGATATGTACGAGGGCAACTGATTAATATATGGACCACTTACTAGCATGGCAATTGAATTAATGCGTAAACGATGTGTGGAATTTTAAAATGGTTTCTCTATTTCAGTATCGTAATGAGTCCATTCCAGCACTGAAAACAGTGCTGGAATGAACTCATTCCCGCACTTGTCCCCGATTTGTGGTAGTCAGCACTGACATTCGATCCTATCAAATTTCAACACACGTCAATTGACAATACAATATAATCTGGATATAGTGAAATAATTGTTGAGGAAAAGCTTTATTTTCAAAAATATGGTACTCGAGATTTCCTTCTAGCTAATTTTGAATCATTCATGCTATTAGGAAACTGTTTTAAAAAAAATTGTTGTAAATTCATAAAAGAGGTTTACTGTTTGTAGTTTATACGAGTACTATTAGAGTTATCTGTTGATGAAAACTTCACACACAGACCACGTACAAGCGATAGTTAAACTAGGGCTTATGTGGGATCTTTGTTTACTCCACTTGGATAGAAATGCTTAATTCATATGCGTGTATATGGTTGGCACTGTATGATTTGATTATGTATGTGGTAAAATTGTAGTTGATTGTGGAATGAATTTACTTATTATTATTATTATAATAAGTTGATTCCACTTTAAAGTTGATGAATATTTGATAATGTTACAAATGTTTGACAAACTAAAATCTGAGTAGTTCCTTTTAGCAAATCTGAATTGTATCTGCGCTATGTATCATCATTTGCCACTAAGTAAAATCATATATTCTAGTTCCTCCCTTGTAGAAGGAAAACACCAACTTCGATTTGGGAATTCCAAATGAATAACGCCCAATGTGAAACGACTGCTTTGTTATTGGCTGTTTGATCTGAAAGAGAGAATCAAATTGAAAGTGATATTTCGAACCGCAAACTCTGGCAAACCGTATTGTAAACATAAAAGGCCCTTGAAAATATAAAATATCTTTTCTATTTCTAGGTGGTCGAAACCCCAATAAATTTGTCAACTAATATTTATGGTCGCAAGCAATGTTTATATATCGTTTTCTTTGCAATACGACAGCGATTCTCAATTAGTTCAAACACCAAATAAATGAAATTAAATTCACTGATATCTAAATAGTACTCGTACATTCTTTGAAACTTTCTTTGAAATCAATAGTTTTCTGGCTACTGAAATGATTTTCAATTATCTCAAAACCATCCATAATATCTATAATATTCACCTATAATTGATTGTTATCCTCGAGAACAAGCGTGTTAAATATCCAAAATCTAATTTACGGACATAGACCAGAGCATAATAGCTTCTGATTTCCACCTGCATTCCAGTTTAGCATCATACAGCTCCAACGAGGGCATAGAAACCAATATTTCTATTAGCTATAAATCATATTTTCATTGAATTTTATGGTTCATCCTTCATGATTATACTTTAAATGGGCAATTATGAGAGGAAGTTAATGGAATGACTACAAATATGGTAGTTCTTGTCGCACTCATCCATATTTATTGGTAATTTCCCCTTCGTGGCAATCTCTCGTAGTTTTGTTCCTTGAGAATACTGCTTTGTATTCACAGAATAATGAAAAAATGAAGTATGGATGATCCACTTTGTGAATGTGAAAAATAAAAACATTATAAAAGCACTGCCATCCGATCACTATTATTTCACTGATTTCTAACAACAATTCTACTGAGATATATATATTTGATCAGAGATCCATTATTATCAAGATAACAAAATTTTAAATCTGAAAGAAAAATTGTCTTAGATCGAGCATAATACTTATTTACCTATACATTTGCGAAGGATGAAAGGGTTCGTCTGACATTTTTCTCGTTGCTTAAATTAAACAGATTGAGATTTTTTAATGCTTGCTGCTTTTACTTGATGCAAATCCATATTAAGTCAATGAAAAAGTATATACGATTTACACTAATTTATTTAATATTGTGACGCGTTTCGTCGACACAGCGACTTCAGCAGACTACATCATATTATATTCTTAACAAGTAATGATCTCCCTATACCTAGATGACATGGACACAGAGTCTTATTTAAAACTAATTACATGAGAGACTTATTTTAAAATAATTACATAATCTTACACTGTTAGTTCTTTGTACCCATTTACAACAATTCATTCCTAACGCTTTTATGAATTGATTCTCTATTTGAATATATTGAGTAACTGAAAAAAATCTAATTGTTCATTAACTGAATTACCCGTATGTTTTTCTGTATTTATTTCCATCATTTCCCAATAATTGAGTTGCGCACCTTTATTCAAATTGTGTAGAATTTTGAATTCCGGGTTAAACTTATGTCCTTCTGCTAATAAATGATTCGAATGACTTGAATTAATTTTGTTATCTTTGCAGCTGTGATGATGTTCCTTTATTCTTATGCCAAAATTTCTACCAGTTTTTCCTATGTTTGATTTATCACAACTCCCGCAATCTAATTGATAAACACCGAATTTATCGGAGTTTTGCGACGTTATTGTTGGTCCGGAATGAGATATTCACCTGTTGGTTTTTGAAGAAACATTTTAAGTTGTTGACTCGGTGTACCGAAATATGTTAAGCTATTGAATATTTTATTTTTATCCTTAATTTCTGGTCATCTAGGTATAGGGAGATCATTACTTCTTAAGAATTTAGTCTGATGTAGTCTGATGTAGTCGCTGTGTCGACGAAATACATCACAATATTAAATAAATTAGTGTAAATCGTATATAATTTTTCATTCAGTCAAATGGAGATTTCTGTGAACTGTAACGAAAATCTATAGATTTTCATATAAAAGTTACTTCATTTGAATGTTTGATGGCCAATTTGAAATTTTCTTCTCCTAATATATCGGATCTCTAATAACCATAAATTGCAGTAGTGTGTGGTGTCATAAATCAGTGTACTATACTGATCATTACACGAATGAGCTCACCACTTTCATATTTTTACGTGCATATTCTAAGGAACGGCGTGCTAATAGAGAGATTTTGAGCCACTTGAAAATTTCCGTTATTTTGACGTCGTTATGGTTATATTTCCTAACCATAACGGTAACCACGACGCCGAATCTGAGAGATTTTGAACCCTTTCGTAAATCCGTCGTCAGATCATGGTTATTCCGTTTTACTAACCTTGAAATTACGGTCTCCTTTCCTTTTGCCCTTAAAACGGTTGCCATATCTACAGAGATCATCAGGATCAGAGCGATTTTTGATTTTTTTCCCTTCGTTTATTGAAATAAAACAAGTTCTCTGAAATGGACGATATTTTCTCAATTTCAGTATCGTAATGAGTTCATTCCAGCACTAAAAACAGTGCTGGAATGAACTCATTCTCGCATTGTTTCTAGTTATATTTTTCGTTTTGTGGTAGTCAGCACTGACATTCTATCCTATCAATTTTCAACACACGTCAATTATTGTCAATATAAGATAATCTGGATAAGGTGAAATAATTGTTGAGAGGAAAGGTTTTATTTTCATCAAAAAATAAGGTGCTAGAGATTCCTTTCTTGCTAATTTTGAATCGATCATGATATAAGGAAACTGTTGAATCTGATCTCCATGCTCCATGTTCCGTGATCTGTCAACTTTCGTAACAGTCATACCAACTGCCAAGAAATAATACAAAAGTCCCTAGGATGTATAATTTTTCATTAAATTTCAACAGTATTTTACAAAACTTACATGAAATAGAGAAAATATCGTCTAATACTCGTTGCAGAAGGCAATTCCAACACTCATGCGTACGAAAACTCGCTCCTTCATCGCTCGTTTTCGAATCTCGCATTCGCGTTTAAATATCAAGCCATTCTGCAACTTGTTTTAGAATATACTATTAAAGTATGGTTTATATATGTAGAAGAGACCAAAATGAAGATTTTGAGGAGACATATAATTCTCAGAGATATTTTCCATAGGCCAGACGTTGAAATAGTGAAAACCCCAGGATTTTATATAAATTCGATAGAAGATAAGTTTGTGAAATTATACTTCAGGTTCGAAAGACCAGAAATAATCAGATTAGCTCAGGTTCTTAATATACCAGATAATATAAAAATGCAGACTTGTTCTTATCAAGAATTAGATATATCATATGCATTTTAAGTTCTCCAGGTGTTGAGGCACTTTGCATCTTATTAAGAAGCCTAGCGTATCCAAATAGACTGTCCGATATAGAAATTATTTTTAAAAGATTACCTTCAGCTCTGTCCAATGTTTGCAATTTTGTGGCCAGTAACATAAATCAAAATCATGGTGGTTTATTAGAAGATATTGGGTAATTTGTCATGGCTTGATAGAAATAAACTACAGTTTTACTCAGAGGTGAGTACATTGAAATCCTCTGATAATTTATTCACCCACCAGTTTGTCCTCATGAAATATTTAAACAGTTTGTATATTGGCTGATTATTGCTCAACATATTATTTCAAGAATTGAATCTTATATTTCAGGCAGTTGCTGGTAAAGGAGGAGCGGTTCAGAACTGCTGGGCATTCATAGACGGAACTGCTAGACCAATATGTAGACCAACATTTGATCAAGAAGACTATTATCCGGGACATAAACGATTTCATTGTGACAAATACCAATCGGTATTATGTCCAGATGGAATTATAGTCAGCCTCCTTGGACCATTTCCAGGAAGGAGTGGCTTATAAAATCAATTAGAGCAGAATACTAGATATGAAGATGGCCACTATATTGTATATGGTGCCAAGCATATGGCATAAGAGAACTCAAATTGTGTCCTTACTCAGGGCAAGTAATGAATGAAGCACAAAAAAACTTAAACATAACCATGAGTAGAGTGAGACAAGCTGTAGAATGGGGTTTCCATAAAAAAGTAACGGAAATTGCCTTCTTAGATTTCAAGAAAAATCAAAAAATTCTGTTACAAGATATTGAATGTATGTAAACATCTTCTGTGATATTGATAAACTGTCATACTTGTCTGTATGGCAGTGAGACTTCCCAATATTTCAATGTAGTACCCCCAAGCTTAGAAGAGTACGTTTCACATAGATGAAGGGTACCCATGAAGTGGTATACCGGGTGGCCCAGTTTGAAAAGTGGAAAATCCCGGAGACGATAGAGAATCGAAAAATAATATCCATTTGCAATTAGCTATATTCGGGAAATGCTTCGTTTACAAAGTACAGGGCGTTAATATTTTATTAGAAATAATCAAATTTATTAATTTTTGCTGTACTTTGTAAACGAAGCACTTCCCGAATATACCGCCGTATTCACAAAGCATTCAATCTCCGTTAAGTCCTAACTGAGGTTCTCAGTTAACGATACATTTGAAATGCAACCTCAGTTAACGTGAATAAGGGCTGTTTCATCATTGTTGAATACGTTAGCGGAGGTTGCGATTCATATTTATCCTTAACTGAGGACCTCAGTTAGGACTTAACGGAGATTGAATGCTTTGTGGATATGGCGGCTTGTTTATTAAGCAAATTTAATTTTTCGATTCTCTATCATCTCCTGGATTTTCTGCCCTTCAAACTGATGTTTGACTTTGTGATGTATTTATTTTTTTGAATTGGTTAATAATATTTCTATCACTATCTTGTTTATCATTTATATTTGCTTATATTTTTCTTTGCTCTATAACATTTACTATAACATACCCTCCAAAATTTTCACATGCTCGTTTTTCTCAAATTTCCCCAAAGCATATCATATCCTGAAATCAGTAGATTGTGGAAATGAATCGATGGTAAGTAATGACTACGGGATCGATTCCCGGAGGGAAAATTGTTGTTTTTCGTTTATTTTTTTTTTCATTTCTAATGAAATAATAACTTTGATGAATAGTATATCAACTGAATTCAAGTCGATACTTCTATACAATTTCTCAAGATACGTGCGTTTTTCCGTATATCATAAGATATTCAACGAAATGTATTCATATCTAATAAAAGCTGAGAAAACGGTCTATATTGATGGTAAAATCGATATGTCCAATAGAGGTGAATAGGCAATAGAACATGCGCGCACAAGCTCCTGAATTTAGGCCAGTGCTCGGCCCAATATAAAATATAATGAAATGATCTAATAAAGTGGCCCAAGTCACAACAATGCTCTTATACTATATACACAGAATAAGGACTAATATTTCTCTATTCTATGCGAATACCATAGCCATAACCATAATCACAGCCGTCCTTTATTTCTCCGTTAATAACGAAGTTCCTTATGGTTCATAAAGTTAACCACTCGGTAGGGTACATTTGCGCATGAGCAGAATAACGATAACGAAATGTGTCAAATTAAGGGGATCAAAATCTCTCTATCATCACCTGGTCCTGATGGAATGTCCACGTCGTTACTTCGACGTTGCGCACGAGCTTTGTCCGAGCCCTTGAGCATTATATTCAGAAGATCTCTATCGACGTCGAGTATACCCAAGCCTTGGTCATCTGCTTTGATAACACCTATCTTCAAGGGTGGGGACAAACTCTCAGCTTGCAATTACCGCCCAATAAGCCTCCTCTCGACGGTTTCCAAAGTATTGGAGAAAATAATCAGCGACCAGGTACTTTGCATCAAAAAATAATTTGATTCCCAAGGAGTAACATGGTTTTCTGCCCCAGCGGTCTACACTCACTAACTTGCTCACTTGTGTTGATGACTGGAGTAGGGCACTCGATATGGGCATTCCGGTGGATGTAGTGTATCTCGACTTCGCAAAGGCCTTTGACAGAGTCCCTCATCGGCGTCTTCTGCATAGGTTGGAACACATGGGGATCCGGGGAAGACTGCTGGAGTGGTTCAGATCTTTTTTGTCGGATAGGTCATTTCGGGTACGAGTTGGTGGTGATCTGTCTAGTACCGCGAAAACTGTCAAAAGTGGTGTCCCACAGGGCTCGGTTCTAGGCCCACTTCTCTTCATCTTATATACAGCCGATTTACCAGCATTAATAAGATCTAAATGTGCACTCTTCGCTGATGACACCAAGATTTTCAACCACTCAATAAATTCACGGGTTATTCAGGAGGATCTCGATGCTCTCTGCAGTTGGTGCCAGAGGTGGATGATGCCCCTCAATTTGAGCAAATGCTGTGTTATGCACATAGCTAAGAACAATCCGCGGGCTCCTTATTATATCGATGGGGTGAGACTTGGCACGGCGACTCGCCACTTGGATCTCGGTGTGACTATAACGGAAGACTTGAGTTGGTCGGACCAAATCGTGTCGGTAACAACAAAGGCGAGACAGATGACCTACCTCTTCATCAAAACATTCCCAAACACTGATGCTGTCTCCTGGGGCATGATTTATAAGACCTACATCCGGCCGATATTGGCGTATGCTGGTCCGGCTTGGTGGACTTCTTTGCGAGGTGAGGTGGATGGGTTGGAGTCTGTTCAAAGATGGAGCACTAGAATTCCCTTCGGTGCTAGAAGACCTGATTACACAACAAGGTTGAAAGTGCTCGATATGCCCACGTTTGAACAACGACGTGCGAGAGGCGACTTAATATTCTCCTACAGAGCAGTCCATGGTCACTTTGGTCCGGATATTATGAACATGTACCGTTTGAACACGAACAATTTACGGGGCCATGGATTTAAGCTCGCAAAGGAAAAATTCAGGACTACCCAGAGGCAAATGTTTTTGTCGAACCGAGTGTTCGATGTTTGGAACTCCTTGCCTGAAACTGTCGTAGAGTCGTCCTCTGTGAATGGATTCAAGAACAGTTTTGACAGATGGGTGACCTCTTCGTTATGATGGTGTTTCTAAATAATTTTTTTTTTCTGCTATTTTCAATTATATAGATATAGTTCATCTCTAGGAGTTCACTTTGAGTTTGGTTTCTATGTGAGTTTAGAGGTGTATTCCTCTACTCATATTTGAATAAATAATAATAATAATAAAATAATAATAATATTTCGCCCAAATATCTGTAATTTTCGATGTTTTGCTGGAAATGGTCTCAAACAGTTAGGTTCGACTCACTGATGAAGAATTCGAGTTTAAATTCGATTTTTTTATGCCAGCCGCCGTCGGTTGACACGATAACTTTTGAAAGGAAAGAGATAGCCACTTGCAAATTGCCAGGGTAGGTTGCACATCCAAATGTGGCTGAATTCTTCAATGGACATAAAAGGCCAAATGGTTTTGAAGTTATACCAATCTGAAATATTGTTTCCTCAATAAATCAAAAAATACAGATACGATGATATTGAAAATTGCAATTTGTTGTCAATGTCAATGCGCAAAATTTGTAGAATTTCGTTAGGATTGTATCACAAGAAATAAAATCGTTTTTGGCACTCTAGTTCCTCGGAACTGAGTGCTTATCAATTTGCCCAAATGTCTGTAATTTTCGAATATTTCGATGAAAATGGTCTTAAAAGATTTGGTTCGACTCACTGATCAAGAATCCGTGGTCGAAATTCATTCTGTCCGGCCGGTCCGGCCGGCTGGCCAGCCGTAGGCACGATAACTCTCGAACCGAATGAGCTAGACAGTTGAAATTTTCAGAGTAGGTTTGGGGGATAAATATCTCAGATAAGTTCGTTACTGGGCAAAATCGGACAGATGGTTTCAGAGTAACAAAAAAAATTTTTTTTTTACCGAACAAATTCCAAATTAAATTTTTTTCAATAAGCAATTTTACCATAAGAATCCAATGCTATCATTTTTAACTCTAACAAGCTAATACTTTCGGAGATATGATTTTTCAAAATTTCAATGATAAATCGTATTTCACAGAGTGATATAATTATTCTATGTATGAATTGTCATAATGACAACTTATTTTCCTGAGACATGACATTATCTAATCAATCGAAGAATTATGAGAATAAAGTGTATTCCGAAATGTGAGCGAAGTGAGAAAAATCTCAGTTGTTTGCTCCGAAATTAGTTTTTCTCAGAAAAGTCTTACATTTCGGAACGGAACATGAAGTAAGCGATCTGAGAGTAGTGAGACTGCTTTTCATCCATAGACATAGAATGCAAATAGAATGTAAATATTGAAAGCATAATTTTGCAGTTCGAGAGAGGAGAAAATTTGGTGAACGTAGATGAGGAAATTTTTGATCGATTACAAGGTAATTTTTCATTATTACTCTTCTTTGATACATGTTTTATGGAAATTCTACTATTTGTAGGTACTTTAAACCTGTTTTGGGCAATTGTCATACGAAACTTGTTGGCGCTCTAGTTGTTCGGAACTGAGTGCTTATCAATTTGCCCAAATGTCTGTAATTTTCGAATTTTTCGATGAGTTTCGGAGTTATGGCCGATTTTAGTAAAAATATTTTTTATGAATATTTCCGAAACCGATCACTCGATCTATCTAAAATTTAGCATCAAATTGTAGAATCATGACCTTTATACGCATGTGAAGTTTTGCATTGACCAGATTACCGCAAAGTGTCAAACAAAATGTTGACAATTTAAAAAAAGTTTTTCTACAATAACTCTCGAACGGAATGAGCCAGGTAGTTGAAATTTTCAGAGTAGGTTGAGGAGATGAATATCTCGGTTGAGTTCGTTATTGGGCAAAATTGGCCAGATTTAATTCGATTTCTTCCATGGTGCATTTCTCATTCTCAGATTGGTCATTTAATCTTGATAAATAAACTATTATTTGAATTGAATTTCCTTCATGATGCAGTTTTATCATAAGAATCCATTGATATAATTCCCAACTCTGAGAAACCAATACTTTCGGAGATATAATTTGTCTGTTTGAACTAGAGCGCTAGAAAGCTCCTGTCCACAGGGCTTGAACCCATTATTTTCAAAGATTTTATATTTCATAAACTATCTGTCAGATTCTGCTTGAATTCTGCACAATCATTCAAACAACCATTTAACAAGGGTTTGCTGGATTTCATCTCGATCAGTTTCGTACTCGGCTTTGTTTTTAAGGAATTATTGTGAAAATAATATTTCGAACTGTTAAGTATCTACTTCTTCTGAAATCTCAACTCATGTAAATCTCAGAGTTGTTAGCGTCTCTCATGCTACACAGGAGGACTGCGTTCAAATCCCCGCTACCCTGCTGAGTTAGTTCACTATTTTATTCATTTCAAAATTTGAATTCAGACGGCTTGAAGGTTCATGCCGTATTTCGTGAGCGTGCGTGAGATGTGAAGAGACAATAGAATAAGCGTGCAAAATCTCGTGACTTCACATCAACGGTTTCCTCGATTTGTTTGTATTTCATTATAGTATTCTACATTCGCCTAAACGTCTATCATTCTAGAAAATACTAAATCGAATTATTCAATATATTTTCATTACTTGGGACTATAGCTGATGATGGAATTTTAGAATTTTCAATCTTCCTCCCCAAATTCAGACTCCCCAAAATGAATCAATTGAACCGAGGGTCTCAGTTGATCACCCTAGCATGATACTTAATAACTAAATACAGAACTATCTTCCAATGATATAGAAGGTAATTCCAACGTACTGAGTATGGCCACCAGACGGATTGTGGCGCTTTCATACCAAGCCGTTAGCATTTTGCCTTAATGTTTTAAACTTTAAAAAATTTTCAGCTGAAAATGGTTTTAAACATTCTCAATTGACTAACTGTTGAGGAATCCGTAGTCATATTCGATTTTGACAAGTGACAGTCCGTCCTCCGTAAACTAGATAATTTTCGAAGGAAGGATCTCATGAATCTCACAAATTTGAATTTAACATCTCGCTAAAATTTTGTTTACAGGGTGAGTCTTTGACCACTGCATTAATTTTAACCAAAGATTCCTCTCATCAAATGAAACACTTTTTTCATTCAACATTTTTCGAAATTCAGCTCAGGTAAAACGATACAGGCTGTTGAAATTTTGAAAAAAAATCAGTTTTTATTTTGTAGCTTTGACATCCTTTTTTCGAATAAAATGAATGTTGGCGTAAAGTCTCCTTTAACTATGATACATATTTTCCAAATATTAGTTATTTTCTACTTCTACTCGTTTTCTAGTTATCAACTTTTGGATTCATAAAACTAAACGAAATTAGCATAAAGAAAGCATATAAAGTTTTTCTTGAGTCATTTCAAGAATAGTCCATCGTTTTAGAACATTATATTATTCTTCATCATTTCTCCTGAAACGCACCGTTTTCGAGATATTCTTCATTGAATGTTTTAAAATGGAAATATCCAGATATTTCACTACTTTTATGGATCCGTCCCTGAGCGTTTGAATCCCGAATCAAGCTGTAAACCTCGTTACCATGCCTTATTCTCGTCCGCCAACAATGTCATAGATAATTTATATGTGGGCGTGTATTAGCACATTGTGAAATGTTTAAACGCTTGTAACTTTTTACCTGAGCCGAATCTGGAAAAATGGTAAATGAAAAAAATGGGTTCAAGCCCTGTGGACAGGAGCTTTCTGGCGCTCTAGTTCAAACAGACAAATTATATCTCCGAAAGTATTGGTTTCTCAGAGTTGGGAATCATATCAATGTATCTTCAAATAAGTTTATGACCCAATTATAATCTTGCCATACAGAAGTTTGTGGGTAGGGGTCTTGATTTTTTTCCATTATCAAGACCCCTACCCACAAACTTCTCTATGGCAATATCAATGTATTCTTATGATAGAACTGCATCATAAAGGAAATTCAATTCAAATAATAGTTTATTTATATAGATTACATGAGCAATCTGAGAATGAGAACTGCACTATGGAAGAAATCAAATTAAAATGAAATGAATTGGACTCTCTCTTATAGAACAGGATGACATGTACGAGTATGAACACAGATCATATAATAAAGCTTAGATAGAACAATTATAATATTCTGTGAAAACATAGAAGTACGATTCATTATTGAAATTTCGAAAAATCATATCTCCGAAAGTATTAGCTTGTTGGAGTTGAGAATGATATCAATGGATTTTTATGGTGAAACTGCATCTTAAATAAAAATTGAATTTGAAATTTGTTACTTGAAAAAAAAATTATTTTCTGTTACTCCGAAACCATCTGGCATATTTTGCCCAATAACGAACTCAACCGAGATATTAACCTCCCTAACCTACTCTGTAAATTTCAACTGCCTAGCTCATTCCGTTCGAGAGTTATCGTAACAAAAAAAAATTTAAATTTTCAAATTTTTTTTTTGACACTTTGCGGTAACCTGGTCAATACTAAACTTCACATACGTATGAAGGTCATGATTCTACAATTTGATGCTAAATTTCAGATAGATCGAGTGATCGGTTTAGGAAATATTCATAAAAAATGTGTTTTACTAAAATCGGCTATAACTCCGAAACCGCTTGATGGATTTTGCCCATTAACGAACTTAGCCGAGATATTTACGCTCCAAACCCACCTTGCAAAATTCAATCCTCTAACTCCTTTCGTTCGAGAGTTATCGTGCCTACGGCCAGACGGCCGGACAGAATGAATTTTCACCACGGATTCTTCATCAGTGAGTCGAACCAAATCGTTTAAGACCATTTTTATCGAAAAATTCGAAAATTACAGACATTTGGGCAAATTGATAAGCACTCAGTTCCGAGGAACTAGAGCGCCAAAAAGTGTTTCATTTGATGAGAGGAATCTTTGGTTAAATTTAATGCAGTGCTCAAAGACTCACCCTGTATATATTTATGAATTTGGGGTAAAAAACACTGTTTTTAAAAATTGAAACAGATTTTATTTACAGCGGAAGAAATTGATGGATGATATGATACAATTACGTTCTTACTGACTCGTACTCTGATTCTCTAATTCTCTAATTCTCCTCGACTAATTGAGTGGGAGGCTATTTATAGTTTTATAAACAATGACGCACGTGGCGTTATCAGTAAAAGCTACATCAGCAATTCTTAACATAGTCATATTTATATTCTTATGCGTTCTAATTATAAAGGTATTTAATTAATAGGGGGTATTATTACATGATTCCTCCCCTTCTTGGAGAAAGGCATCACCTGAAGGTGTGACTTTAGTAAAATTTAAGTATTTTCTAAAATATTTCAAAATACAAGCAATGATTATAATGATTATAATGGTTATCAATAGAAATAATAAAAAGCTGAATTTCGAAGGGTGATGATTCCACTGATCCAGTTCTTCTATGTCGATGTCTGTAATTTCATCTTCTTTCTTGAAATCTTCATCATTAGAATGGTTCTTTATGGATGTGGTCATCCTGGATAGAATAATGTATTTTTCTTCGTTGACAGTAGTTACGGGAAAAATGTCTTTTTGAGTATTACTAATTACACATTTGGATCGAACAATTGCAGCTGGGGGTATAAAATAATGTTTTATTTGCTGAGGACATTTCTCTTGGATTTTCTCGTTCTCTAATGATAGAATGCTTCCATCTTCTAATTACTTTAAATCTGATGCAGGAATAGATTTGGTTCTTGGGCAATTTTCTGTATGATTCCTAAGGATATTTTCCAAACATTGTGGAGGTTTGTTGAGGGAATCTTGATCACATAAAAAGTCTTCTTCTATTGGATGACATTGGTTTGTCGACCATTTTAAAATTTCTTCTTGGGAGAGCATATAAGGATAGGTTTGAGGAAGGGTTAAATTACTTTGGGATAGGTAATAAAACTTGTACAGATCATAACTCCGTTCATAAATAGTGGGAATCGATATTAAGAATAATAAAGTTTTATTTCGAATGACTACTTTTGTATGACATAATTGATAATAATCTTTCAGATGGTGTACTGGTATTATAGTAACATTTTTGATCAATTCTGCAAATTTGGTATATGGTAAAATAGATTCATGTAGCAGGTGCAATCTTGCAAAGCTTACTGCAGTTTGAATTTCATCCAATATAATTTTGATATCTTTGAGTTCAAAGGTCATAAGATGCATTTGTTCTACAGCTCTTAACTCTGGAACAATTTTTAATAATTCAAGATTTTCATTCATCTTTTGGAATTTATCAATATATTTATTTTTCAAATCATTTACTATAGTAGCAATTTGTTTTTGATTCCTCTTAAGTGTATTCTCATTCTTCTCTATGCTATTAAAATAACTTCTATATAATTCCTCATCGTCAGAATCTAAGGTTCCGAATAATATCTTTGAAATTTTGTCACCTAAATTTATCAGTCCTCTTTTAATTCTAATTTTCTCGTTAAGAAGTTCTTCGAGTGTGTTAATATTAATTTTATTCGAATGCTGCAAATATCTATGGTTTGCCGTTTGTGCAAAACCTAATTGTTGATCTTTCAAATTCTCAATTTCTCTTTGATATCTGAAAATTAATTCTTCCATTTTATTTAGGTCTATATGATAAATCAATTGTAAGTTTCTATTGGTCACATAAGCTTTTCCCAATAAAATAGGCAATACATTATTTTGTAAAGGTATAATTTCTATAGCTACGGTTGTAGTGATTATTTTCAATAATATGATTATAACTAGGGTTTCCATAGTGGATCTGCAATAAAATAAAATATTACTTAAATACTTTCTTTCTTTGTTTCATTATTTTCTTATGATAAATGTGTTTATTTTTGTCATCTTGTATCCTATGAGTATCAATTTCTCTAGCCTCTATTCTTTTGTAGGCTGGATCTAATTTACGTATAACACGTCCTTTAATATAAACGGGATTTTCATTTAGAGTATATTTTTCTTTAGCTGACCGTTTTTCATTAGTTTTTTCTAAACGTTTTAAATTCTTTTCTTTGCCTTTTTCTAAGTGTTTCGATATATCCCTTAAGTTTTCTACATAATTTTCTACATAATCCTGGACTTGTTCATTATGAGTTCGCTCAATCGGTAAGGAATAATTTAAGTCGGCTTTAATAATTTGCATTGGAGTCATCTCCAAACTGGAATGATTGGAATTATTATAACTCAATAAAGCTCGAGAAAGCTTATTTTGAAAAGTGGAATTTTTATTGTCAATTGTTCTTAATTGTTCAATTAATGTAGAATGAAATCTTTCTACTAGGGCATTTGAATTTGGATTGTAATTTGTAATATAATGAATTTCGATTTTATGAATTTTACAGAAATCTTGGACAACACTATTTTTAAATTCTATTCCATTGTCACATGTTATCTTGTTAGGTATTCCATAATGACTGAAATAAATTATTAGTTTATCTACGATTTATAATCCTGTCTTTTGGAGTAAAGGATAACATTGTCCTAGTCTTGAAAATGAATCGATTAAACTTAAACAATTTGTTTGACCGAATTTTATTGTATCACAATAAATATGTGTGAATGGTTTCAATCCTATAGGGTTAGGTTTAAATTGCAACTGTATAGGAGTTCTCTCATATTTACTTTTTTGACATATCTCGCACGAGTTAATATAATTTTGAACATCTTTATTCATATTTGGCCAGTAATATTTCGATTTGAGACTAATTAAATTTTCTCTTAATCCACGATGAACAGTTTTTGTTTCATGATATTGCTGTATTCTGAGTAAACGTTCTTCTTCGTCTTCTACGTCTTCTAACCATGTATTCGAAATTTTTAAGTCAAATGATTTATAATCAAACTTTTTTTGTAATATTCGTATAAGGGGTTTTTCTAGTTCTTGAGATATAAAATATAATGTATACGAACATTTTGGTCGGATATATTCTTTAATAAATTTGAATAGATCTTTGTCTATTGAATTTATTTCAACTCTAAATCTAAGTTTTTCTCCAAAAATTTTAGTTTTTGTCACCTTATAATTCGGAGTAATTTTGAAAATTATTTGAAAATTTGACGAATTCAAACTTCTTTCTGTATAAGGAAGTTCTAAAATAGGATTTTCTACATTACTATGAATAGTTGAATCACTTGCGTTCTGTTCAAATAAATCACCTTTTAAAACTTCTAAATCACTATTTTCACGTTGATCCTTAACATTCAAGAGATCTAAACATTCATCTAACTCTTCATCGGTTATTTGATTCATCATAGAAATTACATCATCTTCTATTCCGTTAAATTCAATATTTTTGTTTTCTAAGCATTCTTGACGACGGTTGGTCATTGAATGTATGACAACTTTTATATTAGAATTCAGGAAAATATATTTTATCATTTTAAATACAATAGACCATTCCAATTGGTCTAAACCACAAGCAATGCGTGGTAACGCTAAATATTTTTCATTATTAAAAATACATAATTCTTTCAAATTTAACAGTGACTGGAAAACATCTTTATATTCCGGTTTGTCATAATAATATTCTTTCGTAATTAAATAATAAATATTTCTCTCATTTATACGTAATGTTGCTACTTCGCCTATTAATTTCTTTTGTGCGATTAATTCGTCTACTCGACCGAATTTTTGTTTAAAATTTAAGGCTATACCTTTATTCATATGGAAATCTCTGGAAACACAATGTGCTAAAGCATATTTTTTTGGAACTTTAAATAAATTTTCTACTTTCTCAGTTATATTAGGGGCATTTCTGATATCATTGTTTTCATTTACTTCAATGAAATTTTCATAAGTTAATTCATTGGTCGATTCTAAAATAATTCTATTAAGAGCATCTGCATTATTAGTCGATTGTAAATGCGAAAGTTCAATTGGAATTTTTGTCTGTTTTTGACAAACTTGTTGATAGCTAAAAGGTATTTGACAATATTCATTTTTCAAAATTTGATTTTTAAAATCTAGGCTGAGGCCATATTTATTCATGAAGTCGGCTCCTATGAGTCCATCATAATTTTTATGAAATTTATACACAACAAACGGATGCAAATCATTTAAGCGAAATTCTGAAAATAACGGTATAAGAACTTTTTCATTAGTAGTTTGTTTGTTATGACATGAAGTTAATGTCGTTTGTTCCTGGAAAATATTTTGAGGGAAATTATTGTAAGCAAATTTTGGGTCTATCAGACACACAGAACATCCACTATCTATTAAAAGTTTACATTTGGGATTTTGGAATTCAATATAAGGAAGTTGATTAAAATTATCTAATGTCGAATTTATGTCAACGCTTCTGTTGAGGCGTTTCCTCGAAAATTTATTTTCGTAGAATTGTTAAAATTACTGACTTCTTGTTTTGAAGTAGAAGGAGATTCTAAATGAGTTAGCTCTTCAAATGTATAATGAGGGCTTTGATTATTCATATTAAAATTTCTTTGGGGATTCTGGTTATTAGTATAAAATTTCTTTTGGGGGTTTATTTGAAATTGGGTGGAATAATTGCCACGTTTTTGGGGGTAGTTTCTTGTCTGTATCGACATTCTTTCTGGAGGGGTTTGTATTCTTTGATTAGGATTCGGTTTGAAAACATTTGTATTTTGTTTAGGGGTATTTATATAATTTGTATTAGGGGTACCGAATACTTGTCGATTAGTTGAATAATTTGTATTAACATTTCTTTGTTGGAAATGTATGGGTTGTGGCGGAAAGCTTCTATTATTATAATTATTAAAAGGATTTTGATTAAAATTATTAAAATTATTTCTTGGATTCTGATAATTGTTTCTGTTATTAGGAAAAAAATTATTTTGAGGAAAATTTCTCACATTCTGATGAGATTGAGTATTTTTATTTCGACGGCTCCTGTCGAGTAAATCGTATTGTGCCATATTTGAAATATAATCTTTTACTGCATTTATAGTTTGGTCAAATGTGAAATTATTATTGGTAATTAGGTATGTTCGTAATTCAATAGGTGAATTCGAAATAAGTACCGTTTTACATATTCTCAATACATTTGTCTTGAATAATTGCTTTTCAGGATCAGGCATCATATCGGCATCTATTCTATAATTTATCCTGATTTTCATTGTAATGATAGTATCTATAAAATTCAATAAATCCTCATTTGGTTTTTTACTTAGAAACTGTAACTGATGTATCAAAACATCTAAATTAATTTGATCTCCAAACTTTACATAGAGAAATTGTTTTAAAAATTCCCAATTATTTGGAACATCCGAAGTTGAAACTTCCGCTAAAGCTCTATCTATTAATTTCGATTTTACGACAGCAAAACAATAATCTTTAACTATCTGCGGTTCATTTAAAAACATCATTAAATATTGTTCCGAGCTTTTAATGAATGAATGTAATTCATTTTCAATACCCGAAAATTTCGGTAGGAGAGTGCCAAATTTCTCTGCTATTGACAAATCTATTCTTTCCATAGCCATTTTGCGATTTGATTTTTTGGTTTTATGACCAGGAAAATGCTTAATTGACGTAATATTGATTATTTTCAATTATTATTAAATAAAGTTTAGAAATTCACGGTTTTTTATTATAAGAAACACAGGGAAAACTTTTTTAATTCGGTTTTTATACAATAGAAAAACCTGGGAAAAACTATCTAAGTCGGTTTTTTGAATGAAACCTAGGAAAAACTATTTGTACAAGTTTTACACACAAAACTTGGATAAAAGGTTGACTAATTTTGGACCAGATTAGGAAACTGGGGAAAAATTAAAGAGGAGTAAGGGAATTGCTCTCACTCACCAATGTTCTACGCTGTTGAAGGGTTGAAGTCGTCACGGTCGCTACTCCAGTGATCAGGGCTTCTTGTTTTCTACCACAATATCCTCGCATTAGTTCACTTTACACCTTAACAATTGAAATTGACAGTTTTTCGGAAAGTTTGTTTTTTACGATTTTTCACAATCTATTCACGAAAACCGGCGTTTAATCCCATCCTCGTCGCCATTTATGAATCTGGGGTAAAAAACACTGTTTTTAAAAATTGAAACAGATTTTATTTACAGCGGAAGAAATTGATGGATGATATGATACAATTACGTTCTTACTGACTCGTACTCTGATTCTCTAATTCTCTAATTCTCCTCGACTAATTGAGTGGGAGGCTATTTATAGTTTTATAAACAATGACGCACGTGGCGTTATCAGTAAAAGCTACATCAGCAATTCTTAACATAGTCATATTTATATTCTTATGCGTTCTAATTATAAAGGTATTTAATTAATAGGGGGTATTATTTCATGATTATATACATAAACAGCTACGATGAAATTGGTCAAATAGTATAACAGCCTCATAGCTTTTCTCGATTCTATCTTGAAATCGAAATATGACGTTTTTTGCTCGCTTGTTTCGCCAGGAACAGCGTGCTATCATTTTGCACAGATGTGCATTTTTGGAAGTTTTTGCCTCAAATGGTCTCAAACGATTGGTTCGACTCATTGTTGAATAATCCGAGGAAAATCAAATTCTGTCCTTCCGGCCGTAAGCACGATACATCTCGACCCAAATGAGTTAGAGAGTTGAAATTTCCAGGTCAGCTTTGCAGCGCAAATAACTCTGTTGATTTCATTCATGGGTAAAATCCACCGAGTGGTTTCGGAGTTATAGTCATTTTGTGTTTAATCTTTTTTTCTGCATATTTATATAATAATAATAATAATAATAATCTTTATTGAGTGAAAAAACACTAACTACAACAAATAAAAAAGAAAAAATAAAAGAACAATATACAATTCTATCAACAATGGTTCTTCACATGTGTAACCAACAACTTTACAAATTTCTCGTATTTGTTACAATCTCTTATAATATGAGGCAAAGCATTATATTGAACAAGCCCCCGCATCAAAGTTGAACCCGTAGTTGAACTAGTGCTACAAGTATCGACATAAAAGTTGTCCCTAGATCTGGTCTCGTACTGATGAACTTCAGAAACATAAGTAAGCCTCCCTGTAAGGTATTTTGGCATCATATGATGTTTCATTTTATAAATGAACACTAATGTTTTGTAAATAATCCTCTGCCTTACACTCATCAAACTGAGAGCTTCCAGCATTAATCGGATTGGTGTTCTCCTACTACATTTCAAGACTATCCTCATGCCTCTATTCATTACTTTCTGGATTTTTTCCAAACAATTTGATGGCAAACCAAACAAAAGCGACGAACAAAAATCTAAATGGGGCAACACAATTGACCTAAACAGCAAAACAACTTTCTCGATATTTGTGAAATTTAGCACCAAATTGTGGATGTACGACCCTTAAATGCATGCAAAGTTTTGTATTGATCACATGATAGCATTTCAAAAATTTTTCAAC
Organism: Halyzia sedecimguttata; assembly: GCA_937662695.2. NCBI lineage: Eukaryota > Metazoa > Arthropoda > Insecta > Coleoptera > Coccinellidae > Halyzia > Halyzia sedecimguttata. The sequence continues at coordinate 51,443,534 of OW569411.2, read as the reverse complement.
TTTGTTTTCCCAGTAACTCTAAGAATACTAATCTGATCGAATAGAAACTCTGTAGTTCGTTCAAAAATACCGACATATTAGCGGCCTTTACACATACACGCTTTCCGTATGGAAAGGGCCTCAAACAGGAAAGAGTGAAGGAAAGCGTGTATGTGTAAAAGGTGCACTTGGAGTGGGAGATTGCTTTGCAATGTCCGTACAGGAAAGCACGAGCAGTTTGAACTTGCTAGTCTATAGACACGCCACCTTCTCTTTCCTAAAGTTCCTTTTAACCGGGCACGCCCTTTAAAACTGTTCATCTAACGACCACTCCACGGGCCGGGGATTGCGCACGGGATTCCCCTTTACACATACGTTCTTTCCTTCGCTCCTACAACTCGACACGCTTTATTGAAGGAAAACGTGGCCTAATATAGTAGGCTGCGCAATCTTTTCCTCAGGATTGCGCGACGGCTTCACCCGCACACTTTCCTTCACGCTCCAGGAGTGTTGAAAAGCGTGTATGTGTAAAGGCTGATAAAGATATGGAAAATCTGTCGAGAATCGCATGACTGGAAACAATTCAAAAATGTTCTACTACTTTGCGGAAAATGTTGCTGGACATTCCGAAACCAAATATCGGATTGAGTCCAATTTTGCCATTTAGGTGAGCAATGAAGGCTGCTTAATTTCATGGAAAACCGATCCTCGGGATTCCATATACCTACTGTGAAAATTAGGAATGCTTTTGTTTACGACGTGACTTTCTTATGGCAATTTCTTCTGCAAGTATATGATTCCGATGCAATTATGGGTGTATATACGGGAGCTATCGAATAAGTGTGTTGTTAATTGTCTGAAAATTTAGCGACTGTGAAGAGAGACTGGAAGGCCATATTACCATTTCATGTCAATTATTGGTGTGTGCAAACCAATTCCGAGGAAATAGAGTAGTTTCCGAGGTAGAGGGTCCTTAACGTAGTCCTTAAGCCAATTTTGAAATTCACGCTGCTCCATTCAGGTATTTTTCATTCTGCGCATGAGTATGGTTCGGATTTGGTGTGGTTTACGTCTAGCGGTCATGATTCTGGAGCTAAGCGATTATTTCGAGGTTCTAAAGGAAAATTCATGGCAATTAAGTGCACGTGCATGTTTCTGGACAATAGCTTTATTTTCAAGTTACAGTGCCCTAGGTCCAACTTCGATATTGAGGCAGCCCTTTTCGGGTATTTTTCGCTCTGCGCATGAACAGACGTTTGTTCGTGGTTTTGAGGACATAAAACATTATAGAGAGCAATTTCGGTGACGAGTGAACTGCACATGCTCTTAAGTAAGCTGGCTGCTTATGGTGTTGTTTGTGCTAGGATGGAAGGAAAATTTGTGGAGTAATTATGGGGGTCCGATGCTAGGCCTCCAAATGAGTCATTTAAGCTCTCTCTTCTTGGAACATATTTATAAATAACTATATTTGGGAGATCTATATCAAATTACATTCGGATGTATTGGGTAGGCATAGGCAACTTCGATCCTGACGGGACTTCCCTGATCGCAATCTTTTATTTTATTTCGACTGACGGTAAACCCAATAGGCTTAGACCAGACGGCAGTAATAAACAACAGAATTGTCACAAAAACCTGGAAAAATTATAGATAAGAATTCCTCGCAAACCTTCAAGCCGCATTTTATTTTCCCATTATTTCCAAAAATACAGATCCAATCGAATTTAAATCTAGTATTAAGTAGAAAAAAGCAGACTTGAAGAGCAGTATTTCGTTAGGGTGCGTGAGGTGTGAATAGACGCAATAACATGGGCCCAAAAGCTCCTGAGTTCACATCAGTGCTTTTTAAGTATTTACACTTATTATTTTTCCAAATTCGGCTCAGAAAAGAAGAGACAGGTTGAAATAAAAAAAAATTAGTTTTTCTTTTCTAGCATCGACATGTTTTTCCGAATGGAATGAATGTTGTTGCGAAGCTTTCTATAATTAAAACACATATTCTCCAATTATCATTTTTTCCTACTTCCACTGCTTTATATTATTCACCATCAAACTCATAATACTGCGATTTCTTCAATTTTACTTCAACGGAATACATCTGTCAACTTTCCTCGCCTCTATATCTTTCTTTAGCCTAGGTTGGATTTTAGAGTTCAGTTGATGTGGTCGGTGCATTTTTATGATATGAGATTTAATTCTACATTTATAAATGTGGATCGAAATTGATATATTCGAAGACTTTTCAATGTGAGAAATAGCGATGATGAAATTGTGTATAATCTTTTATTGGATATTGGATTAAAATCAAGTGGAGGTGTATTTTTCCATATTGAGAATTTTGAAACATGTGTGTTACAAATGCTGCATTAGGAACCAGCTCATAAGTATTAATTGAATAAATAAGTTTTCTCAAAAATTTCATCGCATTTCAAGCATCGGATGATACAGCAATTATGCTATTTCATAAATAACAAATATAATAAAAACCATTATAGATTAAGGATGAAAACAACGCGCAGTTGTATATTAGCACATTGTGAAGTCCTTCAACGCTTTGAACTTTTTACCTGGGCCGAATCTGAATGAGAAAATCGTTCGTAACGTCACTAAATCCGTTCCAATAAAAGGTCGGTTCCGTCTGCCGTAGTTCGAATATTATCATGACTGGGTAGAATTTGCGTATGTAGAGGGGCAATCAGATGAATCTACAGGAATTGTACAGGTGTGATTGGATGAGTGGAATAACAGTGAATGGGAACTGGGTTTTTTGAAGTGAACTGTCCACACTGCGGCTCTACAGCAATTTTCTTTCTGAGTATGGGGAGACGAAAAGTGATACTAGTGCTGGAGTTTTCGTCTGAAAGGAGAGTCGTTTTGAGTTCGAGGATGCTATCCTCCATATAATCACCTCATCCAGGGTCCACGCATGCGTGGATGAAGCTGTGATATCTGCAGAACTGCTGGTGCTGGAGAATTGGAGATCGGTGAGATGTGTGTGATTTTTAGAGGTTTGCGGTTGTACTGCGCATGCGCATAGGAGATGTAGCTGTTTTCAGGTTGTATGGGTTAAATTGAGGGTGGAATGCATTTATCGGTCATGAGTCTGATTCTGAGCCAATATGGTTAAGTTTTTGAGTGAAAACTCATTACAATTCTGTGTTTGGGCAAGTCAGTTTCAGGGAAACAGCGTTGTTTCTGACGTGGAGTGTCCAAACTGTGGCCCTGGGGTCAATATCGAAATTCACGCTGTGTCTTTTGGGTATTTTTCGTTCTGTGCATGAGCAGACGGAAGACGTTATAACTCTCGGAGTTTCAGTCGGTGAGGGGTGGCTTATTTTGTGTATGGATAATGTTCTAGAGAAGAAAAGGTTCGATATCTCCTGAACCAGTGGTGTTACATGATTGTGGTGGCCGGGGGACTGTGCATGCGCCTATTTAAGCTGGTTGTTTTCGGTGTTGTAAGAGAAACAATGCAAGAGAATTCCGTTGAGTAGTCATGGTCTGGGGCTAAGCCAAGCTCCTTTGTGCCCCACTTTATTAGTAATTAATTCCTAAATATCTTTAATTTGGGTAATTATAATCGGAAGAAAAGGCGCAAATAACATAGTTCCTGGTCACACTCGGAAAATCTCTTTGCCCTACGATTATTTGTTATTTGAACACTATAAGAAAAGGCCCCATTCCATTGAAGAATTTCGAATTAATATCCCCAGCCACCTACTTGTTGTACTATATCTTAAGAATTCCCCCAACTATGTGCTTCATGAGTGTTCAACTTGATTCTTCGTTAAATTATCATGTAGACTAAATATATCATCGCCACCAAATTGTCCATCTGAGAAGTTTCAACTTTCGATAAAATATTGGATCCACTCGTAGGTGGAATAAAACTAGTTGCCAACAACCCCATATCAAATGGAGATTGAAAACAAAGCGCTGAATACAAATGCTGAATAATACCTATCTGATATAGCATGAAGCAAATGTCTGGCTTCAGTCTAGACGGCTCAATATTTATGGATGGATTGGAATTTTAAAGTTATCAACGGTCACATGTGAGAGATCTGATGGACGAATGCACCCTCTGCGTAAATGATAGGGTCCTATTCAAATGTTTCGTATTTCATTATCGATCATTATAGGTGGCTATAAATTTTTGGGAACCAATTCCTCATTTATTTTCGTAGCCAGCTGTGAATTTTTAGGTGTCATAAGATAAATGCAACCTTCTAATAATTGGTTTTGTATAAAAAGTTCTGAGTTTCTACGTTTAGCTACATTGACGAAAAAATTCGCACGCAAACATACATGAATTGCTCAACAAACATTATCTTCACTCCTTTCACTATATAGAAAATAGGACACAATCAGTTGGAATATTTCATAAATCTACTGAAGAACATTAACGAACCAAAAACAAGCGAAATAATAGTTTCAGAGATATTTATGATCAAAGATTCACAGACTAAATTTATATATTTTATAATATATAGGATGGACCACGGTCAATAGTACCTTGGACTTTTACGGATTTTATTGAAAATTTTGTTTCTTGGCTAGGAACCACTTCCCTATCGATCTAGAATATTTTTAGCACTGTGGGTTTGCCGCTTATATCAAAAAGTACTAACAACTTTGATATTTTAAATGGAACAGCCTATATATTATTGCTTTTTTTGATTCGTGGTCTCCGGATTAATTGTGTATCAACTTCGTCAACCCTGTGTCTAGTGGATATCGAGTAACTAATTGATTTACTTCCTTTTTTTGTGCAAAACATAGCTTCAATTCAACATTCTGTACTTCGTTACTTTGAAACCTAGAAAGCTGAAATTTCAGGTAAGTATAAACAATATCCCGTGCATCATTTATGTATTATGACATACATCCCTAATGATTCAACTGGAAGGCACCTATTATACAAATGAAGTTTTGATCAAATTGTTTATTCTTCAGGGTCAATGCGATCAAATTGTAGCAAAAATTGCAGAAGGTTTAATCGTGAATATGAGTTCTGGTTAGGCCTAAAGCTTTTTCTGTACTTCTGAACATTCTGCATGTTCTTGCTACAATTGGATCACATTGACCGTGAAGAATAAACAACTTCTTTGGTATAATTCCTGCCTTCCATTTGAATAATTTTTCAATCAAATCAAATTCAACAATACTTTACAATCGATTCCGATTATTAAATTATCATAATTTACATGTTCTATGGCATTTCATGGATTGGTACCTTATAAAATGTAGCTCAATATTCCCATTGTCATGAAAACTTGCCTTAAATTAAAAAATCCTACAACTTAGGTATAGGAACATGTTATATGTTTGAGTGAAAATATAATTATCTTTCAATAAATCTTATGATATACAGGTCATTCCATTTGAAAAAACGTTCCCCGTCTGATTAGGGACGTATGTCATTACACGTTAATGAAACACAGGATATTGGTAATCCATACCCATTATTTCAGCTTTCTAGGATTCCAAGAAACGAAGTGATGTTGAATTGCAGCTATTTTTTGCTCAAAGACCGCTAGAGATAGGGGGGAGGCGGTTAATCTAGCATTAATCAGGAGGCTACGACATATCGAAAAAAGCAATAGTATGTAGTGTGCTCCATTTGAAATATCAAATTTGTAAGATCTTTTTGACATAACGGCAACACCGCAGCGCTTAATATATTCTAGATCGATAGAGCAGCGGTTCCAAGCCAAGAAACCAAATTTTCAATAAAATCGTATGTCCGGTTCTCCCTACCATTGAACGTGGCCCACCTTGTATATTGTATTATTATTATTATGTTTGTATAAACAAATATGTCCGAAATAAGGCAATATCAGCCTACTGTGGAAAAAAACTCCAGAATATAATAAATAAAATAACAGAATATGTTTAGAAATCCATGTAAACGAAATGATTCAATTCAAATATACAGGGTGAGTCATTAAATTGTATATTTATTTTAACCATGGATTCCTCTCATCAAATGAAATAACTTTTTCATTTACCAGATTCGGATCAGGTAAAAAATTATAAGGGTTTAAAGATTTTACAATTTCCAAATCCACCCCTGAACTGTTGAACAAAGAAACACTTACTGGATTCAATATCACATAATTATATGAAATCTTTATTATCTGATGCTCGAAATTCCACCAAATTCTCTAAGAAATCTTAATTACTCACTCAAGTCTCATGAAATGGTTTTAAATGATCTTTATGCGGCAATTTTGGGGAAAACTCTTCTTGCATATAAAAACACTAACTTCAACTTGATTTTCGTTGAATATCCACAATACCTTCATCGCCTATTCTGTCATTTATTAAATATTTTAATTAGCATCATATAAATGACTTTATAAACCATTTTACCACTATAAATAACAACAATAATTATTATAACCTCTATCAGTCTATGGCCTTTAGATAGCATAGAACCTAGACTTCTTATGTTCGCGAAAATACGTTCAATTCACAACTAACAATTTTTCTGTCATATTTAACTAGCAGATTAACGGAATTTAGGTTTCACAAAGCTTTTTGATTATATCAAAACCCGAGATTCTTACGTAAGAAAACCTTCGATTTCGGACAAGTGACAACCTCCTGTACACATAGTATAATAATATTTTTTATACTGTGACAGAAGCAGGCACAGAAATGTAATACATTAGATTAGCCACAGAATATATCGTTCGATCCTAACCTAACCTTTTAGCTTCTTTTTTGTTTACATGTACTGTAGATTCTGATTCACAATTTCTCATCAATAATAATTGGGATGAATATGTGGCATTATACTTATAATTGATATTAAACATTTAGAACACTATGAAGTGTTCATTTTATATTCACTAGTGGGGATAAATAGAGAAAAATTCGAAGATTAATACAGATCATGTAAGCCTATTCTTCAATTTCCCAAAAGGTAACTACCCTGCTATTCAAGTTGTTTGAATAATGATTTCCTTTTTCTATGGTTATTATTATAATAAATAACCTACTTCAAGTTGTTTGAATGGCAGGTGAATTTGCACAATTCTCAAACAAGGTGAAATAATCCCACATAATCATTATGTGGCATAAAGGGGTTGCTATACCTCTTTCTATAAGTGTCAACTTTTAGATCAATACTCAGTCTATGCCTTTATTCGAGCACAGATCATCTCGTATTTTCAAGGTCCAGATTGATAAAAGCATTTAAATTTCTGGAATTTTTTACATTTTGTATGACATTCAATGAGTATTACGAAAACGGTACGTTTTAGGAGAATTATTATTATTATTATTTAAATTAACAAGGGTAGAGGTATTTAGACCTATAAATTCAAAAGAAAAAAAATGATGTGTACAAAACCATTACATATGAAAAAAACGCAACAAAAGGAAAACGAGAAAAGATAATGAAAGTGCATCCGTATGATCAATGAGAGCTGCGCCATCCATCGAACCCATTTTTAAAACTATTGGTAGAGCTGCTCTCAACCACCTCAGAGGGCAGGCTGTTTCAGGTGGAGAAAACTATGCTACTAAGAAAGCACTGTCTCGGCTGAGTCCTGAATTTCTTCCTCAATTTGTGTACTATGTCCACGGAGATGATTTGTGTTTCTTGTAAAGATGGCTTCAAGCTGAGGACCAAACATTCCATGCAAGGCTTTAAAACTGAAGATCATGTCACCTCTGGCCCGTCTGCTGTCGAAGGTGGATAGATTTAACAGACGTAAGCGTGTGGGATAATCAGGACGAACTGTACCGTAAGGGATCCTAGTGTTCCACCTCTGAATGGACTCGAGAGCATCAATCTCTCCTCTAAGGGCAGTCCACCAGGCTGGACCCGCATACTCCATGATTGGACGGATGTAGGTCTCGTATAAAAGCTTACATGTAGTCGGATCGGATTTGCTGAAGTTTTTCTGCATCAGTTAGGTCATCTCACGGGCCCTGCTCGTAGCTGAAATGTGAGAGGTCCAAGTGAGGTCATCAGAAATGACCAACCCCAGATCGCACTGACTAGAGGTAGGAGTGATGCGATGACCATTTATGAAGTAGAAGAGTTTTGGATTGCTCTTTCCGATATGTAGAACGCGACACTTATCCAAATTAAGGGGCAGGAGCATTGCTCGCACCACTGAGCCAGTCTATCCAGATCTAGCTGGAGCCCTCCGGCATTAACTAGTGGTAGATTGTACAGCTTTGTGTCGTCAGCATACATAGAGCATGTGGACGCCAAGCAGGAAGGAAGATCGGAAGTATAAAGCAGGAATAATATTGGCCCAAGGGTAGATCCCTGAGGAACACCACTACTGACGTGGACCTCACGTGAAGAGAATACCTCTCCCACCCTAACACGGAAGGATCTGCCGGATAAGAAGGAACTGATCCAAGCAAGAAGGCTGCCCCTGATACCCTGATGCTCGAGCTTCACGAGAAGGCGTTGATGAGGAACCCTGACATGGAAATTTTTTGTACATTTTGAACATGCAATTGATATATCGTCATTTGCGATCTTCTTAGAGTAGTGAGTGCAGTAGGAGCTTGGCATCTTTAGTCTAAAGTGGAAAAGGGAAATGAGGATCAACGACACGATTCACTTCTTTGGGCCCGTAAAGAAGACTCAAACAGAAAGGGAAGGCCACGGAGAGGTAATACAATGATCAAAGAGAGGAAATCAATCAAAAGATGGATCGTCAAAAATGAAACTGCCCGCCGTCGGCCCCGCCACTGGTCAGCAAGTGCCCAGGAGATCTAACGCGAAATGATTATAGTACGCAAATTGGTTCGAGCACTGACGTGAAGTCAGGAGCTTTGCGCGTATCTTCTACTGCCCATTCTCCTGTATTGGACAACCTTAATCGAATTTACCATAGTAAATTATGTTGTCCATTCTCCTGTATTGGACACTCTTAATTCAATAGATTGCAGATTGCAGATTGCGACACAGTTTGCTCCGAGATAAGGGATGAAGTAAGGGCTCTGAAAAGCGAGTTAGAGAGCAGCAAGAATAAGATAAAAGAACTAGAGGAAAAAGTATCACAACTTGATAAAAAGTTGAGGAAGAAGAATCTTATTCTGTATGGATTAACAGCAGAGAATACCGAATTGGAAAATAAAGTATTGGAAACCTTGAATGGAAAGCTGGAAGTGGAATTGGAAGAGAGAGATATCGGAAATATCCACAAGCTGGGAAGAGATAAAAGCAGCCCTGTCCTGATAGAGTTCACTAGTTTCAAAAAAAGGAAGGACACTCTAAGTCAAACGCACAAACTCAAGGAAACAGGACTTTCCATATCACCTGATTACACACAAGTGGAGAGGGAAGAACGCAGAATTCTTGTGCAGTGTATGAGGGAATCAAGATCGAAAGGTAAAAAGGCATTTATTAAAGGAAATATTCTTACCATAGATCATCAAAGGTATAGTGCAGCTGAAATACTCGAGGAACGCAATAGGACAGAGGAGGTTGATGGGGAGAGAACTGTAAGGAGTACTAGAAATAAAAGGAGAGCAGATAAGTAGGTGAGAGAGGAAAGGGGATAAAAAACGTAAAAAAAAAACAAACAAAAAAATTTATAAATATTAATAATTGCATTAAAAAAAAGTACACATATATATGTATATAAATATATCTTTTCCTTCATGTGCCCTTCCTCATCGGCAGTGTTTTCTTCTTTTTTGTTGATTCAATGTCAGATGTGAATGAATATAAAGAACTTAACTAAAACAATGGATGCTTACATAAGGGATTTTAATCCAGAGGAATATCATACCAAAAGATTACGAAGTTTCGAATCGATCAATAAAACTTTACATCCAAACCAAATCAAGATTTTTCATTTGAATATACGAAGCATTTCAAAAAACTTAGACCAACTCATTATTTTTTTAGAGCAGGTTGTACATGACTTTGAGGTAATCATGCTAACAGAAACATTTGTTCTAGAAGATCCCCAGATCTACCAGATAACAGGCTATAAAAGCACCTATAACAACGGCAACTTGAACAGCCATGATGGTGTACTTGTCTTTGTGAAGGAGTCAATAGAATCATCATTTGAAGTAGTAACTCTCGGTGAAATAAACGCTTTAGAAATTGAGTTCTTATATGCTAATACGAAAGTAAAACTGACTTGTATCTATAGATCACCAAGTACATCAACCACAGTATTTAATGGAAGCTTGAATGCCTACCTGTCGAGTAAAAAATGGTGCGACTGTGATTACCATATTTTAGGAGGCGATATAAATATTGATTTGCTATCACAAAATAATGATACAACTGAATACAAAAATACTATGAGCACTTACGGTTATGATTCATACATAAATATTTACACACGGCCTCAAAGCAAAACTTGTCTTGATCACTTTTTTCTCACATCTGAGCATACCTCAAAAACAACCTTCGAGTCTAACATAAACGGTTATGCAATAGACTACGATATAACCGATCATCAACCTACCATTCTAACGATTGAAGTAAAGCAGGCTCCAAAAGTATCCAAACAACATGCTAGAAATTACTTGAACTTAAAAAAACTCAAATCCGATCTAATGCTAGAGGAATGGAGGGACATTTGCACGGAAAATAATTCAAACATTTTGGTTGAGAGGTTTATTTCCAAATTTTCATATTACATCCGTAAAAATACAAACGTAGTCATCAGAAATAACAAAAGCATTCCCAAAAATCCATGGATTACAAATGCACTGCTAAAATCAATTAACGAAAAAAATCGCCGCTATAAACTACCTAAAGAAAATCCTGAAAATACAATACTAAAACAACAATATACATCCTATAAAAATAAATTACTGAAGCTCATTGAACAGTCCAAGAGAATATACATACAGAGAACCATTAGCGAGAGTACAAATGAACCAAAAATCATTTGGCAACATGTCAACAAGATATTCGCTAAAAATAGACCTAAGCCTAAAATTACGAAGATAGAAAACGAATATAACGAAATACTTCATGATGAAAAAGAAATAGCAGAAGCCTTTAATAAATTTTTCACCAACTTGGGTTCTGCTTACGCCAGTAAGATAAAAAAACCAAAAGATTTCATCGAAGATAAGTTTTCTGTTAGAGAGAGTTTCTACCTTATGCCTACGAATGCTCAAGAGATTAAAGATGTCATTATAGAACTAAAAGACAAAAGATCCCCTGGGATCGATAATATAAGAGCGGAGACTATTAAGTATGTCAAAGATGAAATAGCTGATATTGTCGCATTTATGTTCAATAGATGTTTTGCTGATGGACTCTTTCCTGATTGCTTGAAGAATGGAGTGATAAAACCTATTTATAAGAGTGGAAAAAGAACAGAAATCACAAATTACAGACCTATAACTCTATTAACAGCCTTTTCAAAGATTTTAGAGAAACTTTTGAAGAAGCGCATGGATAGTTTCATCGAGAAACACAAAATAATCTCAAAAAATCAGTACGGGTTTGTGCAGGGTAGTTCTACAGAAGATGCAATAAGAGATTTAACACAATATATTTACGAAAGATTAGATAAGGGATTGCCACTGATAGGTTTGTTCCTGGATTTAAGTAAGGCATTTGATACTGTCTCACATGAGAAACTGCTGGAAAAGTTATATTTGTATGGCTTCAGAGGTACAATGCACTCATTACTGACAAGTTACTTGATAAGAAGGAGACAGGTACCTAGTACAAATAGGAAACAAATTCAGCAGTGAAAGAGAAACAACTTATGGGGTACCTCAGGGAACGGTCTTGGGACCTCTATTTTTCATTATTTATATAAACGATCTCCTGAATAAGAAGAATTGTGGAAACATTATGAGTTTCGCTGACGACACTGTTATCTTATATGAAGCAGATACATGGGCTGAACTAAAACTAAAAATCGAAAGAGAATTTCTGAACATCAAACATTGGCTAGAGGCAAATACATTAACTTTAAATATGCAGAAATCGTTCTACCTACCCTTTTCAAGCTATGATTCAGGGCTTCCGAATTTTGGACCTATAAATATCCATCAAACAAACCTTAGTATCTCTGAAGCAAAGGATGGCTGTATGAAATACCTTGGCATAATAATAGATAGGCATATGAGATGGGACCGCCAATGTCAATACGTCGCGAAAAAGCTACGAGGGCTTATGTACAAGTTCAAATGCTTGCAGAGACGATGTACGACATCTAAAAATGATATACTTCGCTCTTGCACAGTCTCAGATAACGTATGGTAATATAGGATGGGGTGCGACCTTCGACTCCCATATTGTGCAAGTAAATATTGCTCAAAAAAGATTATTAAAAATAATGCACAACAAGAGAATTACCTACCCGACATACGAACTGTTTGAAATGTCAGGTATAATGGACGTGAAACAGCTGTACTGCTTGAAGATCAGTGAGCAAGTACAACAAGGAAAGATACAGCTATCAACTCTAGAACACGCACATGGGACGAGACAAAAATTAGGCGGATATAAATTACCTCGAGCAGAAAGAAGAATTGGACAACGATCAAGTCGATATTTAGCCCCTAGAATATACCAGCATATTCCTAAGACGATCACAGGCATAAAAAATCCGAAAAAATTTCGAACACACTTGAGGAAATGGATTTGCAGGGAAGGGCGAGATAGATGTTATGACCTAATAAATAATAGGTTTTGAAACAGAAAATTTACTACCACCCACATAAGACGCATTTTACCGGAATAAGACAGTCATACACACCGATTTGGACACTAACATTTTCAATTATCTCCCGACATGGATACTTTTCATTTTCATATGGGCTTATGAATTTTTAAATTAATTTTGAATAGAACACACAGGCAATATTCTATGTTGGATGAGCCTCTGTTCTTGTTTGTTTGTTTGAATTTGACATTCCTTTTCTTATTGTAATTTAATGTATTATTGAGGTTCAAATAAATATTATTATTATTATAATACAGGAGAATGGACAATAGAACATACGCGCAAAAGCTCCTGACTTCACGTCAGTGGTTGAACCAACTTTTTTTTCGTATTTTTTTTTGAAATTTTCTAGGGGTACGGTTCTTACAAAAATTTTTTTTCGTAATTTTTTTTAAATTTTCTAGTGGTACGGTTCTTAAAAAATTTCAAACATTGATTTTCTACTAATAGTTACCAAGCTTCAATTCGATCGAATCTTCATTTTTTGAGTTATCGAGTAAATAATATTCCAGGTAGGGTATAACTCGGAAACCGTTTAACCGATTATGCCTAAAAACGAACTTAACTCTCCCATTCGGATACGCAACCTACCCTGAAAATTGCAATTCCCTATCTCCTTTTGTTCGAAAGTAATCGAGGCAACGGTTACCCTTCTACTGAACTCACACAAGGCTGCTCGAATCTCCAATAATATTTAACCGATCGTGTTAAAACTTAAAACTTGGGTTCTTAAGGCTCTTGCAAAATTTCAGACGAATAGTTACTGATATATAGAATTTTTTTTTTAATTTTCAATGATTTTTTTAAAATTTTCTACAAATACTTTCCTCACGAAATTTTGCAAGAATTTTCACGTTGGCATTCTACACTTAATGAGCATGTTTGAATTCATTCGGTTCAGTATTTTTCGAGTTAATGAGGAGAAAAAACAACCAAATTTCAGATGGGTATAACTCTGAAACCGTTTGGCCGATTATGCTTATAAACAAACTCAAATGTCGTGTTCAGATGCACAACCTAACCTGAAAACTTCAAGCCGCTATCTCTTTCCGTACTCAAGTTATCGTGACAACAAAAATATTATTTAATAATTTTTCAATAATTTTCTAGCCATACGATTCGCACAAAATTTCACAAACGTGCTTAAGTTCATAATCTAAAACTACTCACCAAGTTTCAATTCGATCGAATTTATATTGGTTGAAAACAAAATTATTACTCGGAATCCCGTATTGGGATGCGCCACCTACCCTGAAAATTTCAAGTCGCTAGCTCTTTCCGTTCTCAAGTTATCGTGGCAACGGCCGGACGGCCGGCCGGACAATATCAAATTTGACCTCGAATTCTTCATTGGGGAGTCGAACCAAATCGTTTGAAACCATTTTCGTCAGAAAATTCGAAAGTTACAGACATTTGGGCAAAATGATAACGCGATGTTCCCCAGAACAAACGCGCAAAAAGGAGAATTCCTAGGCATGTGACGAATCGAGATGTACGTACGTAAAAAAGCGCAGATAACGTTGTTGGGAACCTCAGTTTATCAATTATGGCGAGTAATGAAATGAGCAATTTATCACCCAACAGATCATTAACAATGATTTTATTATTCCTTCGGAGCAAAACGAATTATATTGGTGGTGTACTCACGTATTGTGGTATATTTCAGCAAGATCAGAATTAAATCACAGAAAACTCGTGCAAGAAACGGAGCTCCGCGAAAACACGTGCTTCCACTTCGGAGGCATGTACAAATTGATGAAGAATAATTCAATTCTCTAAAATGATTGAGTATTCTTAAAATGACTGGAGATAACATTCATCTGCTTTCATTATGCTAATTTCTCATAGTTTTATTAATTCGGGAGTCTATAACCAGGAAACCAGTAGTAGTGGGAAAAAACCGTTAATTGAAGATTATAAAATGGGTTTCACAAAGCTTTCACAGCTCTTGATTGCCAAATTAGTGTGATTCTATGTCGATTTTCAGTTCATTTTTGATAGAACCATCGAATTAAATCCACGATTAAGCTAATCGAAGCTTCGTGAAACCCACCATATGTGTCATAGTTGTAGAAAACTTCACACCAAAATTCATTTCATTCTGAGTCACCTTGTCAAAGCTACAAAAGGAAAACTGACTATTTCTAAAATTTCAACAGCCTGTATCTTTTTTCCTGTTCTGAATTTAAAAAAATGGTGAATGAATAAAGGTTTTTTTTTATGAGAGGAATCTATGTTCGAAATTAATGTACAACTCAAAGATTCACCCTGTATATATATTAATAAATTTATAAGATTAGAGCTAATGAATTCGAAATCAGGCAGACGTTTAAAAATTGAAGTAACTTAACCCTCTACTAGTATTGTGCATTTTGGTTACATAACTGGTATGGTCGGGTCATTGCTGATCCGAATTTTTTAAAGGTTTTCGAAGTCTTGAAAGATTTTAGTCCATCGAATAACTACGTGGAATACATGCAGATGGCTTTATATTAAAATTTTAAGAATAATTATCATTTGAAGAAGAAGTTATTCTTCAACACTGGTATCTTAAGCGAAATACCACGTTTTCACCGTTGAAAAAAAAATGGGGAATCTAAAACGGCGAATTTCGGAAATATCCATTTATTCTTCTTCTCATAATAAAATGGAATTTTAGATATTAATAATATCAGAAAAAAACTGACAATAACTTTTCTTGTTATGTATTATTGGCAATGATCACAACAGGGTTGTGGAGCTGTGAACTTTGCATGTAGATTTTTTACATTTACTTCGTTTATCCTGTATCATTTGTACCACTTTTATAATGAACAAATTAATTCCCTGAAGCTATATTCATATTTGCATACCACAAAGCACAAGGCCTCCTTGTTCGTCGTCCGGTATTGAAATTGGTACAATTTTGATCCGATGCCCCTACTCCAGCTTTTGTTGCATTATAGCAGAGTATCATCTCAGGTTTCTTTGATTCCAAATCTACTCTGCTGTCATGATGGTATTTCTTCTTCATTGTAGCGTTTACCGTCGATTAGAATGTGATCCATCGCAACAGAAAAATAACACTACTGGTATCGTCGGGGCAAAACTGACCCAAAGGGGGTAAAAACAACACTTTGAATAAACATTCGCAACTGAAACGCTATACATACCTCTAGATATTAGGAGAATTCACGAAGTCCTCGCCCATTATGCCGTTTCGTCTAGAATATATTAGTAAATAAGGAAGTGGTAGGTCCAAAATGACCCAACGATACCAAGGGGATACCTAAGGTTAAAATTAATATCAATATGCATTGCAATCCTAAAGCTATATGTGTGAACTTATTTTCTAATAACATCACAATGAATGGAGATCCACTTCCGAAGAGATATTTTGTTCAACATAATTTCACTAAGTTCTTTTGACAAGCAGAGCTATCTTGTTGTTTTCAACTTGCCAACTGAAAATGGTATAACAGATAGATATTCGGGACATCAACAAGAATCATTTAATCCATCGTCAAGTTCACGTCGCTGTATATGGCAGAGCGGTGTGGCTTTGCCAACGGAGGTGACTTTGCCGAACTGCCTAATATTTTAAGTTTCATTTTATTTTTGTAATGTTGGCTATATCTCACCGACAGCACGAATGGGAACTGTTAACCACGGTATATCTCCACCAGTTGCGATGGTCGCAGTCGTCTGGCATGCGTTGAATGGAGTGCTACGCTGTGTTATGTGAGTGGGTAAGTTTTTATAGCTATTATCACAACTAGGGAAATATGAATAGTATATTTCCCGAGGTTGTCAAAGTTACATCCCGAGGGTGGAGCCCGAGGGATGTATAGACAACCGAGGGAAATGTATTCATATTTCCCGTGGTGTAATCAATAGTTTTTTTCTGATTGAAACAATCTGATATGGAAAAATTATTATTAGATTGTATATTTTTGTAATAATTAAATATTTAACGTTGCTATGAGCCATGTTTCTGAGAATCTTGGTTGACTAGTTTCATTTTGACGTCTTGTCAAAAATAAAATTATTGAAAAAATGTCGAACTACGTCAAAACTCAAGCGGCAAAGGCCCGTGAATCTTTGGTTCCGGCCAAATCTCAAGCTGCCTACAGTAAAGAGTACGAATGCTTTCAGGAGTGGAAAAGAAAAAATTTGGTGGACGGTGTGAGCGATAATATTTTGTTAGCATATTTCCAAGATTTGGTATGTTGCTCTGATTCCTGTTATTCTTGATGTATGATTAATTCATTCGATCCCCAGTCGCAGAAATATTCTCCAAACACGTTATGGCCGAAACTATCGATGTTAAGATCTATGCTACATTTTAAGGAAAAAAACTAATGTCAAATTATTCGATGAAGTCGAAGCATTTGTTAAGAACAAAAATAAAGGATACGCTCCTAAAAAATCAGCAGTCTTGTCCCGGGAGCAGCTCAAGACATCCTTGAGTGAAGCTCCTAATGACGTTTTTTTGATGTATAAGGTAAAAGTTTCATTTTGATTTCCTCTGTTGTTAAGATTTTTACATTCATAATTTTGAAGGTTGTTTTAATAATGGAAGCCTGCAGAACACAAGAGTTGGTGAATATGCTATCTTACGAATTATATAAACAGAATATTCACTATAATTGATGAAGAAGATCTGGGTGCTGCTCGTTTGGTGAGTGAGTATTCGGCGTTGCGTCCGCAAGGCGTTCTTAGGTTCTTCGTAGCTTATAGGAATAAGAGGTGTACTCTTCAGCCTGTCGGCAAAAATACCTTCGGAAAAATTCCGAGTAAGGTTGTTGAATGGTTGGGTTTAGATAATCCGAAAACGTATACGGGCCATTGTGGAAGACGAACATCCACGACATTGGTTGCCGATGCGGGAGCCTCAATGACAACACTCAAGAGACATGGTGGTTGGAAAAGTTCGTCTGTTGCAGAAGGCTATCTGGCTGACAGTATGCTGCACAAAAATAAGGTAGCGAAGATGATAGCAGGTGTGGAGGGAGAGCCATCTGCAGCATCACAATCTTTGAAGACCGTTTTGGGAGAATCGTCCGAGACTGCTGTTGCGCGGAATGTTCTCAAGAAAACTGTAGTCTCGTCGACGAATAATTATGAACAAGATATTTCTCCTTCCTTTGTATCTGGTGGAAATACTTTGAGTGGAAATTTCAACAATTGCAGTTTTCATTTTGTTACTAAATAAATAAATAAAATATGATTTGACGTTTTGAAAGAAATATGATTTGACGTTTCATATTTCCCTTGGGAAATATGAATGTGTTATGACACATGGTAACTAAGGCGATATAGCTCAATATTGGTTCGATCAGAAAAAATTGGTTTAAGCACTGATGTGAAGTCAGAAGCTTTTGCGCGTATGTTCTATTGTCCATTCTTCTGTATTGGACACCCTTAATCGAATTTACCATGGTAAATTATGTTGTCCATTCTCCTGTATTGGACACTCGTAATTCGAATTTACCATGGTAAATTCGAATTGAGTGTCCAATACAGGAGAATTTGATGAGAGGAATCTTTGGTTAAAATTAATGCAGTGGTCAAAGACTCACCCTGTATGTTCCAAATTGATCGCACAAAATTCACAATACTTTTTAAGGCAAATTTATCATTTCGCGAAACTTCGGAATGAATATTTATGCGCGTATGTTCTGGGGAACATCGCGTTAAAATTTTGCCCAAATGTCTGTAATTTTCGAATTTTTTGCCGAAAATGGTCTCAAACGATTGGGTTCGACTGCTTGATGATGAATTCGAGGTCAAATTTGATTCTGTCCGTCCGGCCGGGTGGCCGTTGCCACCATAAGTTGAGAACGGAAAGAGCTAGTGACTTTAAATTTTCAGGGTAGGTGGCGCATCCCAATACGACGGACAAGTCCGTTATTGGGCATAATCGGCCCAATGGTTTCCGAGTAATAATTTTGTTTTCAATCAATATGAATCCGATCGAATTGAAACTTGGTGAATATTTGTAGAATATAAACCTAAGCATGTTTGTGAAATTTTGTGAGAATCGTATCATTAGAAAGTTTTGAAAAAATTATTAAAAAATATTATATATATATTATATAATTATAAAAAAATTAAATCTGTCAGAAACTATTCATCCGACATGGCAGATATTTTGCAAAATAGCATTCAGAAACTATCTCTACTACCAAGTTCCAAGTTTGAACACGATCGGATCTATATTGTTGGAGATCTGAGCAGCCTTGTGTGAGTTCAGTAGCTGGATGGGTGACCGTTGCCTCGATAACTCCCGAACGAAAGGAGATAGGGACTTGCAATTTTCAGGGCAGGTTGCGCATCTAAATGGGAAAGTTAAGTTCGCTGTTGGCCATAATCGACCCAACGGCTTTGGAGTTATACCCATCTGGAATATTATTTCCTCGATGACATAATATAGACCCGATCAAATTGTATGATGATTGTTTCTCGCGTGCAACGTGAGGTACAAAATGACTGAAGAAATTTTGTAGTCTTCCTTGGTGGTGTAGGGTCTAACTTAGGATACGTGAAAGTTTGAGGTCAAATTCGATTCTGTCCGGTCAGTCGTTCGTTACGTTTATATTTTTGGCGCTTTTGTTCCTCGGAACAGAGCGCTTACCAATGTGCCAAATATATTAGTCCAGAATGAACAATGAAATAACCTCAGCTATCGTGTAATGGATAATCCATATGATGATGGACATATATACTTTGGCAAGTTAATCAGATTGGGTTCAGAATATCTCCAGTAAAAACAGAACTGGAATATAGGCTAAGTTTTAGTTGATGAAATATAATTATTTTCATAGTAGATTGGAGGAATGAATATCTCGTATAAGTTCGTTATTGGGTAGAATCGGTCTGGTGGTTTCGGAATAATACTTTTTGGTAGCTTTGTTGAATTTAATTTCTTTTATGATAATTGAATTTAATTTCTTTTATGATGCAGTTTCTATCATAAGAATCCATTGATATCATTCTCAACTCTGAGATACCAATACTTTCGGAGATTACACTTTTCAAATTTTGAACAAGAGTGCCAATGCTCCTATCCAAAGGGCTTTCCCACTTTTTTATGAATTATTTTGAGCAACAGTTATTTGATGGAGATTATTCTTGTAAAATTAATTAAATTTAAAAAATATCCCTCGAAATTTCTGATGTGTGTATCAACAGGATGAGAACTCTCAATACTATGGACAAGATTTTGGTGAATCATTGCTTTATTTCAAGATTCACCTTATAACTGATATATCCACATCACTATATTCTTAATGCCTCCTAGCAGATTATTGCTGAATTCCTAAACGCCTTCAATTATTTAAGTATGGCTAACACCGCATAAATGAGACACAACCATTCATTCTGTTAGACATAAAAACAAAAATTCAATTAATGAAGTGTCATATAATCTAGCTCTATTTTTCGATACTTATCAGATAATGTAGATCATAAGAATTAACATATTCCCGTCATAAATATCCAAACCTACACAATCATTATAACTACATTAGCAAGTAAATTAATTTCGAATATAATGACAATATTTCTTCACAGCTGTGGGGAGCGGTCTACACGAGTAGACTCAAATCGTTCATGAGAATACCAGATTACAATCACCACATGATTTCAGAATTTTCTTGCTACATTAATTTTTCAAGAGAAATATCTTAACTTTCCTGCATAAAAAAGTGGGAAAGCCCTGCGGACAGGAGCTTTGGCGCTCTTGTTCAAACATTGATAAATCATATCTCCGAAAGTATTGGTTGCTCAGAGTTGGGATGATACCAATGGATGCTTAAGATAGCACTGCATCATGAAAGGAATTTAATTCAAAAACTTTCATTTAATAAAAAGAGTGCAAATTGATTAATCCGAAACCAACAGACCGATTCTATCCAATAACGAACTTTTACGAGATATTCATTCCTCAAATCTACTCTGAAAATTATATTCTATCAATTGAAACTTAGCCAACATTCCATTTTTGTTTTTACTGGGGAAATTCTGAATCTGAACACAATTTGATCAAGTTACCAAAGTATACATTTCCGCAATCATATGGATTATCCGAGGGTATTATATTATCACCAAAATAAGAAAGCTGAGGTTATTTCATTTTGCATTCAATTATACTTTGTATTCTAGAACAGGAAGGCTATATTATATCAAGAGTAACCAACCAGAAATAAATTTTACATGTCTCTTATAGGAAAATAAGATGGCATGTATGAACTCAGATGATATAATTATTCATAAATGGAATAATTACAGCATTCTGTAAGAACATAGAAGTATGATTTATTATTGAAA
Organism: Halyzia sedecimguttata; assembly: GCA_937662695.2. Taxonomy (NCBI): domain Eukaryota; kingdom Metazoa; phylum Arthropoda; class Insecta; order Coleoptera; family Coccinellidae; genus Halyzia; species Halyzia sedecimguttata. The sequence goes on along the minus strand of OW569411.2, from coordinate 51,422,553 downwards.
TTCTTAAAAATCATATCTCCGAAATTATCAGTTGGTTAGAGTTAATAATTATATGCTTGGATTTTAATGGTGAAAAATACTGAACCGATTGAATTCAAACATAGTTATTAGTTGTAGAATGCCAACGCGGAAATGTTTGCAAAATTTGGTGGGGATAGCATTTGTAGAAAATTTTTAATAAATCATTGAAAATAAAAAAAAAAATTCTATATATCAGTAACTAATAGTTTGAAATTGCTGAAATTTTGCAAGAGCCTTCATAACCTAACTCTACTGCCAAGATTCAAGTTTTAATACGATCGGTTAAATATTGTTGGAGATTCGAGCATTCTTGTGTGAGTTCAGTAGATGGGTGACCGTTGCCTCGATAACTTTTGAACGAAAGGAGATAGGGACTTGCAATTTTCAGGGTAGGCTTTGTATCCGAAAGGGAGAGTTGAGTTCCATTTTGGGCATAATCGGCCTAATGGTTTCCGAGTTATACCCACCTGGAATATTATTTCCTTGATAACTCAAAAAAAAATTGGTTCAAGCACTGACGTGAAGTCAGAAGCTTTTGCGCGTATGTTGTATTGTTCATACTTCTGTATTGGACACCCTTAATCGAATTTACCATGGTAGATTATGTTGTCCATTCTCCTGTATTGGACACTTAATTCGAATTTACCATGGTAAATTCGAATTTACCATGGTAAATTCGAATTTACCATGGTAAATTCGAATTAAGAGTGTCCAATACAGGAGAATGGACAACATAATTTACCATGGTAAATTCGATTAAGGGTGTCCAATACAGAAGAATGGACAATAGAACATACGCGCAAAAGCTTCTGACTTCACGTCAGTGCTTGAACCAATTTTTTTTCACTTAATTTTTATAACTATTGCAATTTTTGCGAGCGGCCATAGCATTTTCTCAAAAACTATCCGCATGCCGTTCCGAATCGAATGACACCTCAATCATAATTTCCGGAGAATACGCAAAAAATTAGACCAAAAAAGCACTGGTTGACTAGACTATAATGAGCATAATCTTTCAAACGCTTTCGAAGTTATATCCATCTTAAATTTTATTTTTATTTTCTCAATAACTCAAAATATACAAATCCGATCGAATTAGAACTTGGCAGTTACTTGTAAAATGCCAACGCGCTAATTTTTGCGAAATTTCGTGAATATCGTAACACTAGAAAAATAATAGTTTTCCTTCAAAAATTGTATATTTCTGATACTATCCGCCAGAATCTGCTCAAATTCTGCTCATACCTTCGAGACACTACTTTACAATCGAGTACTGAATTTCAGCTCGATCGACTTTAATTGAGTCGTGAATAGAGAATGAAACATGCGCGCAAAAACTCCTGACTCCACGTAGGAATTATATATTTAAATTAAGTATGACTTTTCAAAATTAGCCCAGGGAATTCTTCTTCAAAAGATCAATATAGCAACACAGGAAAATCTTCATGTGATCGGGTTAGGTATTATTTTTAATTGGTTTGTTTTTCTCCTTTTGTGTTGTCCTTTTTCTGGTTGAGTTTCGGATACCTTGGAGGAACCTCCCCGTTTTTTGACGGAATAATCTGTATTGAAGTATGGTACTTACCTCGTTACACTAATCTAATAATTTTAATTTGTCATAATGGGAATCTGTATGTGAAAGTTAATCAATATGGAATAGATATTACTAATTCAAATTAAATATATTGATATTTCTTGTCTAATCGATATAATTCAAGTACACCATTTAAAATTCATAACAATTTATAGGTTAGAAATTATATATTGACCATAGCAATGCAGTAGAGAAATTTCATAGTTTCGATTCGAGCTTAATATATATTTCGAATTCCATGTCATTGTTGTATTCATGTACATGATATTCATAACAACTATTGGTGGAGCATGGAGGAAAACTACTAGGTAGACCTCGATTTTTTAATTTAACGTTAAAGTGCGACAATTTTCAAGGGAACCAGAAATATTAATATGCTTATAGATTTGGATGATTTGATATTGTGAAATTATAAATTTGAAATCTGGGTACCTACTTACATCCTTCTGACGAAATTATTACGGCATTATGCACTCACTGAAAGCTGACAGAAGACTAATATCAACCAAACTTCTATGAATATGTAAAAAGTGAAGCTCGTAAAAACATGCATATATGCTGGAATTACGTAGAAAGGCTTCCCGTGTTGAGCGTCATGTGAGCCCTCTACGCATTCATTCTCAATTAGTTTCTGTAATGCCTCACATTCAACAACTCATCAGAAAATTCCACCTCATGGTATGACATACGGACTGTCGCTGAAACTAGCAACGAAGTCATAGGGGCCCTATGAATATAGATAGATGATGCATAGGGTGTATTCGAAGGTGGCGCTTTTGGGTCATTATTTTCACAATAATGAGGAATAGTTGTTTGAAATCCATTTTACGGAACTGTGATATAGTGTGAAAATAGGAATGTTTCAAAGGGAAGATTACCAATTAAATAATGACCATATACTTATACCAATCAACAATCCATTTCCAATTTCGGCATCGGGTAGGTAATACCTACTTTATAAAAATTATAAGGAACTAGCAGCCCTGTATGTGCTTCGCTACGTATAAAGTGAAATAATTAAAACATTTAACTGGAACATCAAATTAATTTATTCTATGGGAGATGATAACCCTACATAAGGGCCCTGTAGCGGTCTTCGAACATCTGAAGTTCTGAATAATCATCGCTTGGGCTGGTCAGACCTGGTATTGAAGGTCAAGTATTAGTTTGTTAGAGTTGAAAATGATATCAATGGACATTGGTGAAACTGCATCTTAAAAAAAATTATATTTGAAATTTGTAATGCAAAAAAAAAAGTTTTCTTCGTTACACTCCGAAACTATATTGTTAAACCTATTTTGCCCAATAACGAACTCAGCTGAGATTTTTTATTTATGTCCTGAACCTACTCTGAAAATATCAACTCTCTAGCTCATTCCGTGCGAGAGTTAACGTGTTAATGGCTGGACCGGCCGGACAGAATCGATTTTGACCACAAATTCTTGATAGTGAGTTCGAGACCATTTTCATCCTAAAATTAAAAAATTATAGATATTTGGGCAAATTGATGAGCACTCTGTTCCGAGGATCAAGAGCGCCAAAAATGAAGCCTTTTCTTCAGCCTTTACACGTTAAAAATGCATGCAACGCATGCGCGCAAAAACAAGCTAGTAATAACTTACAGTTGGACACTGGAGGTCGGATATTACTAATTGCAGTAATCTTGAATCATTGTAAAAATGTCCGCGGTCGGATGTCCCTGCACTGCTGTTTTCATTGAATTCTAATTCTCTTATTTGGAGTGTTCTATCTTTTTGGCGCTCGGAACAGAGTGCTTATCAATTTGCCCAAATGTCTGTAATATTCGAATTTTTCGCTGAAAATGGTCTTAAACGATTTGGTTCGACTCACTGATCAAAATCGATTCTGGCCGTTAACACGATAACTCTGGAGCAGAATGAGCCAGACAGTAAAAATTTTCAGGGTAGGTTTGGGAGATGAATATCTTAGTTATGTTCGTTACTGGGCAAAATCGGACAGGTGGTTTCGGAGTAACAAAAAAAAAACATTTTTTGGCGCTCTAGTTCCTCGGAACTGTGTGCTTATCAATTTGCCCAGATGTCTGTAATTTTCGAATTTTTCGATGAAAATGGCCTTAATCGATTTGGTTCGACTCACTAATCAAGAATCCGTGGTCGAAATTCATTCTGTCCGGCCGGCCATAGGCACGATAACTCTCGAACGGAATGAGATAGACAGTTGAAATTTTCAGAGTAGGTTTGGGAGATAAATATCTCGGCTTAGTTCGTTATTGGGCAAAATCGGACAGATGGTTTCGGAGTAAGAAAAAACATTTTTTGTTACCCAACAAATTCCGAATTAAATTTTTTTCAATAAGCAGTGTTACCATAAGAATCCAATTATATCATTTTTAACGCTAACAAGCTAATACTTTCGGTGATATGATTTTTCAACATTTCAATAATAAATGGCATTCCTACGTTTTCACAGAATGATAATTATTCTATGTATGAATTGTCATAATGTCAACTTATTTTCCTGAGACATGACATTATCTCATAAATCGAAGAATTATGAGAATAAAGTGTATTCCGAAATGTGAGCGAAGTGAGAAAAATCTCAGTTGTTTGCTCCGAAATTAGTTTTTCTCAGAAAAGTCTTACATTTCGGAACGGAACATGAAGTAAGAGATCTAAGAGAAGTGAGACTGCTTTTCATCCATAGACATAAGAATGCTCAGTTCTCTCACTTAATGACGGGACTGACGGAAGGGAATATTATAACTTCAAAAATATTATGTTGGTGTTGAAATACTCGTATTTTGGCGATGCAACGGGGACCTCTCCCAAAAATGTTTGAAAATATTACGTAAATATTGAAAGCATAATTCCGTAGTTCGAGAGAGGAGAAAATTTGGTGAACGTAGATCAGGAAATTTTTGATCGATTACAAGGTAATTTTTCATTATTACTTCTCTTCTTTCATACATGTTTTATGGAATATCTACTATTTGTAGGTACTTTAAACCTGTTTTGAGCAATTTTCATACGAAACTTGTTTTTTTGGTGCTCTAGTTCCTCGGAACAGAGTGCTTAGCAATTTGCCCAAATGTCTGTAGTTTTCGAATTTGAAAATGGTCTCAAACGATTTGTTCAACTCAGTTATCAAGAATCCGAGGTCGAAATCGATTCTGTCCGGCCGGCCGTAGGCACGATAACTCTCGAACGAAAGGTGTTAGAGGATTGAAATTTGCAATGTGGGTCTGGAGCGTGAATATCTCGGACGAGTTCGTTAACGGTTGAAATCCAGCAAGCGGTTTCGGAGTTATGGCCGATTTTAGTAAAAACATTCTTTATGAATATTCCGAAACCGATCACTCGATCTATCTGAAAGGCCGTGGGACGAAAGTATACCGAATCGGCCCCAGAAAGATATCAGACTCATCATTTCAGGAAATGTTGGTACCCATAAGATACTTCGATGCTGCAAGTTTCAGATCTTTATCTATTACCGTTTCTGGATAAATAAAAAAATGCTGAAAATCAGTAAAAATTATTATTCACAGCACCTGCTGAATCGATTGATTTAAATGCCAGATATGTTTTAGGGGGTGATGGTAGCTTCTAGAAAAAAAAATAAGAGCTGTATCGGTATTGCTTTTATTTTTTTAATTTAATTTTTAACCAAGTTACGATGACGGTAAAATTATAAAACTATCTTTTTTAAATTCCTCATTCAATTTTTGATGGAATAAAGAATTTTTGGAATTTTCGAAAACGGTACGCCATATTGAAAAAAATTAAAATCAGATTTTTTGCTCAAAAGTCGATTTTTTTTTCCATGATTTGACCCTTGAAATTATAAAATACAGAACTACAGAACTTTTGGGACTACTGAAATGGTAAAAACAACAGAAAAAATTAGAAACACTCCTACAGTGCGTTTCAAAAAGTACGCACCAAGAGGAAATTTTCTCACCTGTATAGTTTTTTGAAATTTTGATTTTCGGGAAAGTTGGTGCTTCGGAATTGATGATTTTCGACATATATGTCATTGATCGTGTTACTCTGCAAACCTGTCAAAATTGACATTTTTTCAGAAAAATGACCAAATGACATAGAAATCAGAACAATATCAAAAAGTTTCTCAAAGAAATATTGCTCAGAATATCATTTTATACCAAACTGCCAAATTTCATTGTGAAATTCAGAAATATTTTGATATTAATATTTTGATGACAGAACGCTAGAGGGAGCTTTGGGAATCGCGGAAATTTGAAAAATCATTCGTAATATAATTCCATTGGAAGAGATATTAATAATAATGCAGTTTATATTAATTTAATATTCCAAATAAATTATTATTTCTATGGTGAAAACCTCACAATCTTGTTGCAAAACGAATTATACTTGAGAAATTAAATGCGCAAAGAGCTAATATCCTGCTGATTATTCTTGGAACATCATAAGAAATTAAATTATTCGATTTCACATCAGAAGAATAATTCTCCAACCCTCTTGAATCGCTTTTGAATATATTTACTCAAATACCACCAAAAACGCAATACCGACCTCATCTAAAACAAAGTTACTTGTGAAAATGAAATCGAGTTGGGAGGTGCATTAAATAAATAAATAATTTGAAAGTGTATTACTTATTCCATGCGCCTGTCAAATCGAATTCATATTATTATTTTCACAGGTATCTATGTTTTAGATCAGGTATGTATTGCGTTTTTAGTGGTATTTGAGTAAATATATTCAAAATCGATTTTAGAGGGTTGGAGAATTATTCTTCTGATGTCATATCGAAGAATTTAATTTCTTATGATGCTCCAAGAATAATCAGCGAGATATCAGCTCTTTGCGAATTCAATTTCTCAAGTATAATTCGGTTTGCAACAAAATTGTGAGGTTTTCACTATAGAAATCATAATTTATGAGGAACATTAAATTAATATAAACTTCATTTGAATTGTATTAATGTCTCTACCAATGGAATTACCAATGAGTTTTCAAATTTCCGCGATTCCCAAAGCTCCCTCTAGCGTTCTGTCATCAAAATATAAATATCAAAATATTTCGGAATTTCACTATGAAATTTGGCAGTTTGGTATAAAATGACATTCTGAGCAACATTTCTTTGAGAAACTTTTTGATATTGTTCTGATTTCTACGTCTTTTGGTAATTTCTCTAAAAAAATGTCAATTTTGACAGGTTTGCAGAGTAACATGATCAATGACATAAATGTCAAAAATCATCATTTATTGAGCACCAACATTCCCGAAAATCAAAATTTCAAAAAACTATACAGGTGAAAAAATTTCCTCTTAGTGCGTACTTTTTGAAACGCACTGTATGAGTGGTTCTGATTTTTTCTGTTGTTTTTACCAGTTCAGTAATCGCAAAAGTTCTGCAGTTCTGTATTTTATTATTTCAAGGGTTAAATCATAAAAAATCGACTTTTGAGCAAAAAATCAGAATTTAATTTTTTTCAATATGGCGTACCGTTTATAAAAATTCCAAAAATTCCTTATTCCATCGAAAATTTAATGAGGAATTTAAAATAGATAGTTTCATAATTTTACCGTCATCGTAACATAGTTAAAAATTAAAATTAAAAAAATAAACGCCATTTTTTTAAGGATCTTATGAACCGATACAGCTCTTATTTTTTTTCCTAGAAGCTACCATCACCCCTTAAAACATATCTGTCATTTGAATCAATCGATTCAGCAGGTGCTGAGAATAACAATTTTTACTGATTTTCAGCATTTTTTTTATTTATCCAGAAACGGTAATAGATGAAGATCTGAAACTTGCAGCATCGAAGTATCTTATGGGTACCAACATTTCCTGCAATGATGAGTCTGATATATTTCTGGGGCCGATTCGGTATACTTTCGTCCCACGGCCTTTAGCATCAAATTGTAGAATCATGACCTTTATACGCACGAGAAGTTTTGTATTGACCAGATTACTGCAAAGGGTAAAAAAAAATTGAAAATTTAAAAGAAGTGTTTCTACAATAACTCTTGAACGGAATGAGCTAGGTAGTTGAAATTTTCAGAGTAGGTTAGGGAGATGAATATCTCGGTTAAGTTCATTATTGGGCAAACTTGGCCAGATTTAATTTGATTTCTTCCATGGTGCAGTTCTCATTCTCAGATTGCTCATTTAATCTTGATAAATAAACTATTATTTGAATTTAATTTTCTTTATGATGCAGTTCTATCATATGAATACATTGATATAATTCCCAACTCTGAGAAACCAATACTTTCGGAGATATAATTTGTCTGTTTCAACTAGAGCGCCAGAAAGCTCCTGTCCACAGGGCTTGTTTAGAGATAAATATGTAACACTTTTTTTACGTTACTAATTTTAAATTCAATTTGTTTGGCGGTCTTGTTCCTCGGGACAGAGTGCTTATCAATTTTCCCAAAAGTCGGTAATTTTCGAATTTTTGATGAAACTGGTCTTGCACGATTTGGTTCGACTCACTGATCATGAATCCAAGATCAAATTCAATTCTCTCCGGCCTTCCGTCCGTCCGGCCGTTAACACGATAACTCTCGAACAGAATGAGCTAGACAGTTGAAATTTTCAGGGTGGGTTTGGGAGATGAATATCTCGATTGAGTTATTTACTGGGCTAAATCGGACGGGTGGTTTCGGAGTAACAAACAAAAAATTTTTACGTTACAAATTTTAAATCCAATATTTTTGGCGCTCTTGTTCCTCGGAACAGAGTGATCAATTTGACCAAATGTCTGTAATTTTCGAATTTTTTCATGATAATGGTCGTGCACGATTTGGTTTGACCTCGGGTTTGACTCACTGATCAAGAAAATTTTTTTTTCATTACAAATTTCAAATTCTATTTTTTTGAGATGCAGATTCATCATAAGAATCCATCGATATCATTTTCAACTCAAACAAGCTAATACTTTCGGAGATATGATTCTTCAAAATTTCAAACATAAATCGTACTTCTATGGTTTTACAGAAAACTGTACTCATGGAGCTCTATATACTACGTTAGTATAGAGTTCATTGGCTGTACTCAATTATTCTATGTATGAATTATTATATGGTCTGTGTTCATTCATGTCATCTTATTTTGCTTTAAGTGACATTTAGAATTTTCTTTCTGGTCTGTTATTCTTGATAAAAAATACCCTTCCTGTTATAGAGAACAAAGTATGATTGAATGGAAAATGACCAATGAAATAACCGTAGTTATCGTAGAATTAAGGGGATGATATGATATTATACTTTTAAGATGATAACACAATGCCCGTGGATAATCCATATGATGATGGGAATATATATTTTGGCAGTTAAATTGGGTTCATAATATTTCCACTATGAACAAAACTGGAATATTGGCTAAGTTTCAATTGATGTAATATAGTCTTCATAGAAGCTTTGAGGAAAGAATTACTCGGATAAGTTCATTATTGGGTAAAATTGGTCAGTTGGTTTTGGATTAATGATTTTTGGCACTCTTGTTGAATTTAAATACTTTCATGATGTTCGAGTTTAATTTATTTTAGGATGAAGTTCTATCATAAGAAACCATTGATATTTCCTAACTCGGAAAACTAATACTTTCGGAGATATGATTGGTCAAAGTTTGAACGAGAGCGCCAAATCTCCTGTCCAAAGGGCTTTCCCACATTTTTTAAGATGCAGTTTCCTCATAAGAATCCATTGATATTATTCTCAACTCTGTCAAACTAACACTTTCGGAGATATGATAATTCAAAATTTCAATAATTATTCTCAATTCTATATGATTTCATAGAATACTCTAAGTATAATTTGCTGATGTATGTAAATCCAACATAAGATGAGTCATAGACCTATGTTTAGAAATCAATTACGAAAATTCTTGACAATTGAAGTGAAGAAGCCAAATTTAAAAATTGGGAAAGCTCTGTGGACAGGAGCTTTGGCGCTCTTGTTCAAACTTTGACAAATTATAACTCCGAAAGTGTTGGTTTGTCAGAGTTGGGAATTATATCAATGGATTCTAATTTAATTTAGTTTATTTTATGATTCAGTTCTATCATAAAAATCTATTGATATCATTCCCAACTCTGAGAAACCAATACTTTCGGAGATATGATTTGTCAGTTTTTAAATTCATTTTCATTTATGCTGCAGTCTTATCACAAGAATCCATATAGTTCACACTGTCATCTTCCACTTTGCAAACAACGAACTGCGTTTTTATCGGTCAAATATTGAATTATCCAAAAACAATTTGCGCGCTATAAAATGTCCCCTCCGCATGAATTAATATATATCTACTATGACTTTCTTCATATGCTTATGGATGATCTGCTAGTTATGTAAAGCATCAAGTGGTTGTGAGATGGTTTTTGAATCTAAAATATGAAATTGACAAGTAGTCTGGTGGTATGATTAATTGATTATACATAAAAAGTTATTACATTCAGGGAGTTATTTTGGTTACTTCAATAATGATAACAGTCGATGGGTCCTTGCGTGCGTGTTCTATTGTCAATGTCTATTCACGCCTCATACGAAGTCGATCGAGCATAGTTTCTGAAATATAAAAGTTTTCAATATAGCTGGAAAAACTGAAAACTGACAAAACTACTGTTTTAATGCTTTATTCACCTATATTCTATTGGACACACTTATTTGAATTTATTTGAATTTATTTGAATTTATTTGAATTTAATATCGCGATGGACCTTTTTCTCAGTTTTTATAAGATATCAATACATTTCGTACCATTTCAATTAAATACTTGAGTAATGAGCGAATCATCTATAATCACAGTATTTTTAATTCTGATATGTGTATTCTATCCGAATTGAAATTCTTCAAATATCTAATGATATGCGATAAAACTTACTTCTCAAGTAATTTCAGGATTCACGGAATTCGGAGAAAATTTGCGTGTCCGCATTCTACAAGTAATTAATGAGTTTTAGTTGGATCAGATTTGTATATTTCGAGTTACAGAGTAAATAACAACAAAAATTCAGATGTGCATAACTCCAAAACCATTTGGCCTATTATGCCTATAAACGAACTCAAATGTCGCATTCGGATGCGCAACCTACCCCAAAATTTGCAAGTCGCTATATCTTTCCGTTCGGAAGTTATGGTGGCAACTGTCACCCATCCAGCTACTGAACTTACCCGTGGCTGCTTGGATCTCCAACAATATAGATCCTACCGTATTCAAATTGGAACTTGGCTGTAGAGTAAGGTTTTAAAGGCTCATCGCATTTCAGCGATGTGGGACGAATAGTTTCTGATATATAGAATATTTTTCAATGATTTTGTTGAAATTTTCTAGTGATATGACACTCATGAAATATCGCGTCGGTATTCTACAACTGACTACCATTGTGTTAATTGTATCGATTTTCGTATTTTTTCAGTTGTTGAATAGATATAACAATAAAATTTCAGAAAGGTATTACTCCAAAACCCTTTGGCCGTTTATGCCTATTAACAAAGACAAATATCACATTCAGATGTGCAACTTACCCTGAAATTTGCAAGTCGCTATCTATTTCCGTTCCCAAGTTATCGTGAGATAAATAATATTTTTTGATAATTTTTTTAAAATTTTCTCGTGATACTATGCTCACAAAATTTCACATACGTCTTTATGTCGGTATTCTAACACTATTCACCAAGTTAATTCTTCTTCTATGATCTTATAGTTATTATGGGTAACCCAATACATAATAGGATAATATGACACTAATGATATTAATATGCTGCGGGTTTTTTGGCTACCATTACGATAATAGTTTCTTCGGTATTTCTGTTGAGCAAAATCTTCTATTATTCTCAAAGTCAATTTTTTGAAGGATGTCACTTTCTATGCACATAATTGTAACATTGTTGTTCGTAATTCATATTTTTTTTCAACCTTTTAAGCTGCGGAAATGAACGATCTCTACTACAATTGGTAAATAGGCAAAGGAATATTCTTGTAGCAACTTCAAAGGTTGGAAAAGGTTCTTATAATTTATCTGACTTCATTTGGTTACGTAGGGTTGAGATTTTTAATTCCTCTGACTACTTTGCACTGTTTTTGGTGCTCTTGTTCCTCGGAACAGAGTGCATATCAATATTCCCAAATGTCTGTAATTTTAGAATTTTTGGCTGAAAATGTTTTGGTTCAACCCAATGATAAATATCTCGGTTATGTTGGTTATTGGGCAACATCGGCCTGCTAATTTCGCACTAACAAAAAATTTTTTTTGTACATTACAAATTTCAAATTCACTATTTTCAAGATGCAGTTTCATCATTAGAATCCATTGATATAATTCCCAACTCTTACGGTGGGTTACCTTTGACAGCTCTTAATTGCCAAATCAGTTTGGTTCTATGTCAATTTCAAGTTCATTTTTGATGCAACCACCGAATAAAATCCCAAATTATGCTAATCGAAGCTTCGTTAAACCCACCATGCGAATTATACATTTACTTAATACTTTCGGAGATATGATTTGAACAGTTACTGGATGATCGTTTGACAAGAGCGCCAAAGCCCCTGTCCACAGAGCTTTCCCACAGGTTTTACCCTATATTAAGCCAAATCCAAGCCAAGTTTAGTCTTGAATATGACTTTCTGGTCTTAAATCGATCCTAACTAAGCTGAATAAACCAGAATCAAGTCAAATGTTAGGGAAATTTTATACTTCTGAAAGAAAATGGGCCAAGTGTAACTTGATTTTGTCTTAATTTGGTTAAATAAAATAGACATAATTTTGATTTAAATTTTAAGACAAAAGTAAGTAAGCGACCCGGGTGCTTATTGTTACTGTGCCCGACAAAAATGTTTTTAGTATGAATGTGAGAGAAATTGTCTGTCCTTCGGGGGCCCCCAAAGGATGGGGTCCCTGGGCACTGGCCCCGTCTGCCTTATGGTAAAGACGGTATTGCATGTCGCTATATCTTTCCGTTCTCAAGTTATCTTCGCTGTCGTCCGGATAGAATCAAATTTGACCTCGAATCCTTCATCATTGAGTCGAACCTAATCGTTTGGGACCAGTTTCGCCAAAAAATTCGAAAGTTACAGGCAAAATGATGATAGGTGGCGCTTGTAATGGAAATATACTACGGACACAGCGCGAATACACTTTTGAAAAAGAACACAACGTCAACTTTTTGGGACTATTCACAGAAATTCATCTCAATGTTGAGCATTTCGAGGATTACGAGCTCGTTACGAGGACACGGATGACACGCCTGCACAAAGCTATGATGCCGAAAATGTTATAAATTTAATTGCGGATGGCCATTCAGAATGATTTCAAGAATAATGTATATAAGGCTCGATCAATTTAGGTGAGATGAATGTATTTTAAGTCCCGTCCTGTTCCTTGGTGCAACTCGTACATGACAATACTCTTTATTTGCCGTGGGATGCATGGTATGAATTCAAGGTCTACCTATACCCATGCCACTAGCAGCACCCAAGAAGTATAACCCACAGATTCCGGAATTTGGAGTAATTATTGTCAATGGATATAACAAAGCCTTGCTCAAAATGCATGTCTTATGAAGTCCACCTTCACCCGGAATGCTATACCTTTAATATCCATCCACTATTTATACCCACTTCTGAGCAGCATAAGATCCACATATAGATACATTTTCAGCGTAGATCTTCTATTAACCTTTTGATGGTAGTAGTGAAGAACCAACTTATTATATCAGTTGATATACCATAGCGGATAACTGCAGAATTTTATTATATATGGGGTTGTGTAAGAAATACCTTGAGCAAGTTATTAGAACGTATTCCCTTATGCATTATTTACACAGGTATAGTTTTAAGTAGAGTAGAGGGGCGAGTAGAGTCCACTCTACTCGCCACTCTACCACTGAATAGCTTGAGACTGTTAGTTTACACGAGAGGAGAGTTCGTATTTTAAATTTGGAACTCATATATTAACTGTACATGCTCCAGATTTAATTCATTTATTTATCTTCATACATTACTGATTTTAGGTGCCTCTCAAATTCTTAATATTTTTTTCTTAATTCACTCACACCAAAGCCATTTTTTCCAAACTTTTTCAGAATTTATTCTTTCTCGGCTAGTCTCATATTTTTCGTTCTCTTCTGTATGCTGCTTAAATTCCATAAACATTCATTTTCATCATATTAAAGTTAGGGGCCGTCCATTAATCACGTGATGTATTTTAGCATTCCCCCCCCTTCCTCTTTGTGATACTAGGTGAGGTTTAAGCTTGCAAGTTCCTATCTCCTTTCGTTTGAAGGAATGGTCACCCATCCAGTTACTGAACTCACGCAAGGCTGCTCAGATCTCCTACAATATAGATCCGATCGTGCTCAAACTTGAAACTTAGCAGTAGAGTTGGGTTTTACTCTCGCAAAATTTCAGTGATGTCAGAGCAATAGTTTCTGATATATATATATTTTTTTTTTCAATGATTTTCCATGATTTTTTTAAAATTTTCTAGTGATACGATCCTCACGAAATTTCGCAAGAATTTTTGCGTTGGGATTCTACAACCAATAACCATGTTTGAATTGGATCGATTGGAAGATATAACAACCAAATTTCAGATAGGTATAACTCCAAAACCGTTTGGCCTATTATGCCTATATTCATATTCTGAAACCTACCCTGAAAATTTCAAATCGCTATCTCTTCCTGTTCTAAAGTTATCGTGAGATACATAATATGTTTCCGTATTTTTTTTTTTTAATTTACTAGTGGTACATTCCTCATAAAATCTCACACACATCTTCATGCCGATATTCTACAACTAGATACCAAGTTTCAATTCGATCAGATCTGTATTATTTGAGTTCTCGAGAGAATAATATTCTAGCTCCAGCTACTTAACTTATCCATGGCTGCCCAGATCTTCAAACATCCGCTCGTGTTCAAACTTGAAATTTGGCAGTAGATGTAGGTTTTCAAGGCTTTCGCAAAATTTCAATGATGTCAGGCTAATAGTTTCTGAAATATATACATTTTTTCAATTATTTTTTTAAAATTTTCTATTGATATGATTCTCGCAACTTGCAAGAATTTTCGAGCTGGCATTTTACAAATAGTAATCAAGTTTGAATTGCATCAGTTGCGTATTTTTCGAGTTATCGAGGCAATAAAAACCGAATTTCAGATGGGTATAACACCTTAACCGTTCAGCCGATTATAGCTATTAACGAACTCAAATGTCGCATTCAAATGTACAACCTACTCTAAAAATTACAAGTCGCTATCTCTTTCCTTTCTCAGGTTATCGTGACGTTCACGATATTTTTAATTTCTTTTATTTTTATTTTCTAGCGACATGATTCTCACAAAATTTCACAAACGTCCTTGTATTTGTATTCTACAACTTGCTGCCAAGTTTCAATTCGAGTGGATCAAAAGTGGACAAAATTATTACTCTGAAACCGTTGGCCGATTATGTCCATTGAAAAACTTGTCCGTCCTATTAGGACGCTCCACCTACCCTGAAAACTTCGAGTCGCTATCCCTTTCCGTTCTCCAGTTACCGTGGCAATGGCTGGCCGGACAGAATGAAATTCCACCTCTAATTCTCCATCAGTGAGTTGAACCTAGACGTTTGAGACCATTCTCGGCAAAAAAAATCGAAAATTACAGACATTTGGGCAAAATGATAACGCGATGTTCCCAAGAACATACGCACAAAAATAAATACACGTGATATCTTACTACACAACCCCCTCCTCCCCACTCGTGATGTTTCGTGTATATTAGGTATTAGACAATAATTTGTCAAGATGGTCCTGTTGCATGGCCTTCTCGCTCACCAGATGTGGATTCTATGGACTACTTCTTCGAGGTTACCATGAGCAATTTATTGGATGCAATGGAATTTAATAGTAGAGACAAACTCATGAAAATCTGCAAATCAAATATTCCATGCGCTATTTTAGAGCCATCCATTCAATAAGGGAGTGATCTGAAAAGTTTATACAACAAGGCCGAAATATATTCGAGCAATACTTATCATAAATCACTTTTGCACTCTTTGATAGTTCTCAGGAAGATTGCTTTGATATTTCGATTTGAACATTTTATTCGGAATTATTAATTAATTCTTTGTGTCATCATGATTTATCATGAAGATATTGATTCTGATTTCTACTTCCAGAAATAAAATACATTTTTTAAAATGAGGTTCTCGTGAAAATGGTGCATGCTATTTTTGTGTATACAAATATGTTGTATAATTAATTTATGTTTTAGATTATTCAGGATCAATGAAACACAAGTGTGACTATCGCTTTTATTATTTAATAATTGGCTCAGTGGCCGGTGGTCTCCCAGGTACTCTCCTAGGTTCATGCGCACATTTGACCTTATACAGGGTGAGTCTTTGACCACTGCATTAGTTTTAACCAAAGACTCCCCTCATCAAATGGAACACTTTTTTCATTTAACATTTTTCCAAATTCAGCTCAGGGAAAAGGATACAGGCTGTTGAAATTTTGAAAAAAAATCAGTTTTTATTTTGTAGCTTTGACATTGTTCAAAAATCTAGTTGGTTAGATAATTGGCAATTACTTTTTAGTGGACTGTTACCAAATGATTGAGTTGAAGATGTTTAATAAAATGTTTATTGTATTAGTTCACATTCACATTATAAACAGGTACTCGCATGGAGTTAAAATTATATACAAAATTTAACAACATCTAAACAGAGTTGACCTATTTACATTTATTGAGAGACAATTGAGTGTAATATTTCACAATAGAGAAAGTCTGAACGTTGTGCTTGAATTGAGAGAATGCTTTGAGATCGATAATTGAGATGTATTGAGTATTATGTGTTGCCTGTAACAATTCTAAATCACTAACGTTGATCTGAGAAGCAGTATTTGTCAATAGAAACGCAACGTTTACAGGAATAGAGCTGGCATGTATTAAAATGTCCCCTATTAGAAAAACAGAAGGTTCATTGACAAACAGAGATGGTTGAGGGTAAGTGTAATTGACAGGAGATGAGAGAAATGTATAATCAATAATTATGGTTAACGACGTTTACAGTGATAAGCCTGTCCTTATCAGAAAAACAGAAGTAATACAACATAACTATGGTAATGGAGGTGATAATTGAGAGTCATATGAGGTGTATATAAAGGCAGAGCAGTTAAATTTTAGTTAGCGAAATGAATCAATTGACAACACATTTACTTGAGAGGATAGTTGGTCATAGGTTGAGGAGAGTATAGAGTGCAGGCAATGTAAGTTGCAAGTTATGATAAAGTATAAGAAAATACAAATACAAATTATACTTATGTGAGGTGACATGGGTCTGGAACCATC
Source organism: Halyzia sedecimguttata (assembly GCA_937662695.2). Classification (NCBI taxonomy): domain Eukaryota; kingdom Metazoa; phylum Arthropoda; class Insecta; order Coleoptera; family Coccinellidae; genus Halyzia; species Halyzia sedecimguttata. The sequence continues at coordinate 51,405,632 of OW569411.2, read as the reverse complement.
AAGCGATACATCCAACCAGGTCCTTTAGAGTTTTGAGAGCATTTGCATGAGTAGAACAATTCTGAATACTTATCAGTTGAGACCAGGCCTGGTTGTACGATCCATGTGATGACTCCAGCTGGAACGGAGAGGTACCTGAAACTTACAAAAGCCTGAGAAGTCTAATCGTAGAGGTGTTTTTGAGTATGAGAGATTGTGAAATACTATGAGTGAAAATAATGAGAAGTAAGTGCCTGAGATGTAGGTGAAATGTGAACCTGGTGCTCGAGAGAATACGAGGAGTAACTAGGTACGAAGAGTTTACGAGGGGGGGTCGTTTGGAGATTATAAAATTGGAGAGTTCGTACAAAGGGTTAGGTACAGTACACACGTGGTTCGAGAAATAAATATGAAAATACCAAAAATATACCTTAATGAGGGAGGTACAGGTGACGAGGAGGCTATATAAAATACACTTCAACGATATATACTCAAGATGCATGAGATATTTCGTGGAAACGTGAGAGTGCATGATATTTTATAGGAAGCATGTTAGGAACAATTCATATAGTTAAGAAAAATGTACTGTACCTGTATTTGAGGAGATCTAAATAATCACTTAAAGCAATATAATTGTCTTTTAAGGTTTGATTGGTAAGCACCAAGTTCACAATTCGTAGAGCACAAATTAGTCGACTTGCGAGAAAATGGCGTAGGAGAAGCAAAAAAGGCACAAGAGCGTAGAAAATTCGTAGCACGAGCAGAAAAGCGAAGTGACAGGAAGAGAGTGGTAAAAGAGGGTTAGGAGAGTTCTTGCCGGTGTGTTATATTAAAGATCACAGATGAACGCGCATGTCAGATCTCGAGAATGTCAGAAATCACAATACTCTGTGACCAAATAGCGTTGGGCGAGGAGGGCAACCAGGAGCGTAGAGTAGACTGCATCACAGGGTTAAAAACTCATTTAATTTTTAACATTCCGGCCGCCATAATTAACGGAGTTGATTATAGATGAGAAGAGCTTCGTGGAACTTCCCTGGTGAGGAGGGTGAGAGAAACCTGCTCTCCAGTGTCTGAGCTACTCAATCCACCCATCAACTGGAGGAAACAGGCCCCTCGTTGTCCTCAGAGTCCACCAGGATTGGCAAAATGCATAACTTTGCAATTGGCCTCGTGAGAGTTGTAGTGGAGGTTTTTAAGGTGACCACTCTTGTGAGTCCGTCTCGTCCGGGATGGAGATGTGTGACTCTGGCTAGAGGCCACTTGCATGGAGGTGTACGTTCATCAGTGATCAGCACCAAAGAACCAATCTTGAGGTCGTGACGTGGGTGGTGCCATTTTGAGATGGAGAGCTGACGTTGCAGGTATTGTGATGACCATTGGTTCCAAAACTGTTGAGTTCGTTGTTGGACCAACTGCCATCTGGAGAGTCGAGACGTGGAGAGATGTTCGAGAGATGGTTCTGGCAGAGCATTTAATGGTGTGCCAATGAGGAGATGTCCAGGTGTGAGGGCTTCGCAGTCGTCGGGGTCGTCACTGAGAGGTTCGAGTGGTCTTGAGTTCAAAATGGCTTCGATTTGAGAGGACAGCGTCATGATTTCTTCCAAGGTGAAGGATTGATCCTTGACGATTCGAATGAAGTGATGCTTGAACGATTTGACGACTGATTCCCATTTTCCACCCATATGAGGAGCTGCTGGGGGGTTGAAACACCATGTAGTGCCGTCATTGAGAAGAAGCTTGGAGAGGTTTTGGTGTTGACTGGAAGCTTTCGTGAAGAGTTCCTTGAGAGCGGTGTCAGCGCCAATGAATGTGGTGCCACAGTCTGAATACAAGGTATGACAGATTCCTCGTCTGGCTGTGAACCTGCGAAAAGCAGCAATGAAGGAGTCAGAGGAGTAGTCACTTACGACTTCGAGGTGAACAGCTGAGGAGGCAAAGCAGACAAACACACAAACCCAGCCTTTGTGTGTTCTGGAACCTCTTCCCTTCCATGTCTTGAGAGTGAGTGGTCCGGCGTAATCGACACCGGTGTGGAGGAATGGACGAGATGGCTGTACTCGAGGTGCTGGTAGTTGTCCCATGAGCTGTTGTGCCCGAATGCCACGGTGCCTGGCGCAGGTTACACATCGAAGGATATGGGATTTGACTGGGGCTCTTCCTCCAAGAATCCAATACCTTTGACGTATGCGGGCTAGAGTGAGTTGAGTGCCTCCATGGAGAGTTGATCGATGAGCTTCATCGATAGCTAGAGAAGTGAATTGAGAGAATCGAGGAAGAATTATAGGATGTTTGCTATCTGGGTCTAGAGTTGACTGGGTGATTCGTCCGCCTACACGAATTACACCATCGTGGTCGAGGAAGGCTGTGAGTCTACTGAATGCATTTGAGGAGTAGATTGGAGTCCGAGTGCGAAGAGCCTTGAGTTCGAGTGAGAAGTAGACTTCTTGAGTTGCTTTTATCCAGAAAATTCTGGATTTTTCCAAGTCAGACGAGGTGAGGCTTGTGAGAGGTGCTGGATCCAGCTTGCGTTGGAGTCGTGCGAGAAGCTTTGAACAAAGAGAGGTGATTCTCAACAATTTATTCATAGAAGAATACCTGTAGATAAGGTCCCACTCGTAGTCCTTCGAGGTGGAAGTGAGAATGGAGGTGACAGGTTTTGCTTCGGATTCATGTTCAGTTGTCGGTGCCGGCTGACGACTGGGCCATGAGTCTTCTGACTTGGAAAGCCATGGTGGTCCCGTCCACCATAGCGAGTGGTTGCGAAGTTGAGCGGAAGTTAAGCCTCGAGATGCACAGTCAGCAGGATTGTCTTTGCCGGAAATATATCTCCATTGGGCCCTAGGAGTTAATTCTTGGATTGTTGCCACGCGGTTCCGAACAAAGTCCTTCCAACGTGAGGGATGAGTTGTGATCCAGGATAGAGTGACTGAGGAGTCCGTCCATAGAGTTGTGGAGAGGCTGTTGAGCTGTAAAATATTATGCGCATAATTTACGAGACGAGAGAGGAGAAGTGCAGCTGACAATTCGAGGCGCGGGATTGTGAGAGGCTTCAAAGGCGTTACTTTTGTTTTGGAGCAGAGCATTGAAACTTTGCGTTCCTTGGACGGAGTTTGTACGAGGAGGTAGAGGACTGCAGAAATGGCAAATTGAGATGCATCGGAGAAGCCATGGAGTTGTACGGAACAACCATCCTGGTAGTTGATCCATCGAGGAATTTTTATGCTGGCCAGCTTGTAGAGGTCGTCGCTGATGTCATGCCATTTCTGTTGGAGTAGTTGAGGTAGAGGTTCGTCCCATGATAACTTTTGGAGCCATAATTCTTGCAACAACATCTTGGCCCTAATCGTAACAGGGGAGACTAAACCTAATGGATCAAATATTTGAGCGATATGAGAAAGAACTGAGCGTTTTGTTAGTATAGACCCAGATAGGATGGAGCTGACCTTAAATGTGAAGTAATCTTCTTGAGGGTACCACAGGAGTCCTAAGACTTTGGTTGAGGTGGGATTTTCATCGAAGGAGAGTGGAGATGAAGTATGTTCGTCCTCTTGTACATACTGGAGTAGTTGTGGTACATTTGACTGCCACTTTGCGAGGGGGAGGCCGGCCGCCATGCAGAGGTGCTGGAGTTGTTTGGCAATTTCGAGGAGTTGGTCTTCAGTATCTGATCCGCCACAGATGTCATCGACATAACGACCTTTCGTCAATGGGGGAATGGCTAACGGAAACTTGTGACCTTCATCGTTGATGAGCTGGAGAAGAATTCTAATTGCCAAGAATGGAGCGGACCTGGTTCCATATGTGACGGTGGTGAGGTGGTACGTTTGGACTTTGTTGTTGGAGTCGAGCCATAGGATACATTGAAGATCCCAATCGTCAGGATGGACCAGGATCTGTCTGTACATCTTTGTGATGTCTGTGGAGAAGACAAATTTGTACTTACGCACCCACATAAGGACATCTATCACGTCGAGTTGTAGTTTGGCTCCTGTGTGCATGATATCGTTGAGTGAAATACCAGTTGAGGTGGGGCTGGAGCCGTTGAAGACCACTCGTAGTTTCTTTGAGGTGTTGTCTGTTTTGAGAACCCAATGATGAGGCAGGAAGTATCTTGAGATGGCTGTCTCAGATGAAACAGGTTGCATGTGATGGAGAAGTTCATATTCATCGATGAATTGATGATAGAGGTCGCAGTACTCTGGGTCCTTTTCGAATTTACGGAGCAGGCCTTGGAGACATCGAAAAGCACGTTGTCTTGAGGAACCCAAGACGTCGACAGACGATTTCAGCGGTAGTCTTACCATGTATTTGCCTGAATCTAGTCTTCGGTGAGTAGAGACGAAGTGGTTTTCGCATTCTTGCTCATCAGGGGTGAGGTGTGACTGAGAAGTTGATTGGATATCTTCCTGTTCCCAAAACTTGGTGAGGAGTTGATGGAGATCATCTTGAGTAGTATGAAACATCGGAGAGTGATGTGGAATGTCTTCTGGTTGTTGACACACAGGACCAAGGATGAGCCATCCGAAGATAGAGAGCTGTGCTGTTGGAGATGATGGAGGACCTCTTTTCATTTGAGGGAGAATGATTGAGCCGTAGACATCAGCTCCCAAAATGATGTCGATTGGTCGTGAGATGTGGTAGTCTGGATCAGCCAGCTTGAGATTCTGGAGGTGTGGAGATGGCTGGAAGCAGGTGTGAAAAGAAGGCAAGTTAGAGAAGGATAATGAGAGAACATGAGCATCAACATGTATGGATTGATGGTCATATAGCGACGTGAGCGTGATAGAAAGGCATCCCTTTGCCTTCGAGGTGGTACCATGGATGCTGACAATTACAACGTGTGACTTCCTTCGAGGAAGACTCAGCTTGTTGGCCAGAGGTGGAGAGATGAAGCTCAACTCAGATCCTGAGTCGATGAGAAGTCGAACCTTGTGTGAGGCTGTTGAGGTGACGAGTTTGGCAGTGGCGGTGGCGAGCAGAACATTGAGACGACGTGGAGGTTCCTCCTTTTGAGGTGACTGATGAGAAGTAGAGGAGCTGGTGACCATTCGAGGAGGCACGATTGGTATCCTTGAGAAAGGTTTGCTGCTGAGGGGGACGTCGTGGAGCAGGGTGTGGTGCTGACTTCCACAGCTCTTGCATCTTTTGGAGGTCTTACATGAGCGGCGATTGTGCCTACCCAGACAATTGGTGCACAGCACTCTGTGCAGCACCACATCAGCCTTCTGTTGAGGAGACCTGTTGGCAAACCGTGGACAATTGGAAATAAAATGCTCTTGTCCACAATCATCGCAATTGAACGATGGCAGCGAACTGGACCTGATCGGCGTCGTTGAGCTTGAGGAGACTTGTTCGGTTGAGGAGACTGCTAAAGGAGTTCGGACTGAGATGTTCTTCTTAGAGGGGTCTGGGACTCCTGAGCGAGGCTTGGAGACGGCTTGAGGCGGCTGTCGTTGTGTGGATTCCACCCAATCCAAAGATCTGGACCTTGATTCAAGGAAATCCATGACTTGAGGTAAGGTAGGGAATTCCATGTGGGTGGAAATAAGACTCTCCCACTGAGTCCTAGAGGCGTGATCGAGGCGGTTGATAATATGGAATACCAGAAGATTATTGTTTTGCTGGAGGTTTTCACCAAGAGCAGAGAGGCACTGAAGGGGATTGGTAATGCTATCGCACAACTGTCGTATGGCTGAGGCGTTGGCAGCCTTTTGGTCTGCGAGTGAGAACGAGAGAAGACGGGAGTATTGAGAAGAAAGGAGCAGTCTTCGATTTTCGTATTTTTGCGCAAGCTTTTGCCATGCAATTGAGAATGAGGAGGCTGTGAGTGGCAGACTTGAGATGGTTTCGAGGGGTTCATGAGACAGGCATGTTCTCAGGTAGTGGAGGCGTTCGATATCAGCGAGCTGTTCAGCGTCGATGACTAGAGACTTAAAAAGATCTCTAAATGCAGGCCACTGCGAGTAATCTCCCGCAAACGTGGGAATGGCGATGTCTGGGAGGCGTGGACGTGATTGAGTAGACTGAGTGAGTGAGGAGACTGACTGAGGGTCGACAATTGTGGCGAGGCACCCAAGCTTTGTGGTGATTGACTGATAGAGGCAATGCTCTTCGAGAAAGACGGAATCGGAGAAATAGGGATGGTCCAGACAGGCTTCTGGCCAGGCTGCTTCAAAGTGGGTGTGTGTCTTTGAGAAGGCTTGATGGATTTCTTGAACATGTTCAAGAATGCGGGCAAGCTCTTGAGCAGTCCAGTCCTTAGTGACTGCGAGATCTGTGAGAGTAGTCCTGAGGAGTCTGACACGCTGGCGTTGAGTAGACACCTTGATTTTTAGAGGGGTTGGCAACCCCATGGAGCGGGTTTGAGGCGATTCCTTGGCAGAGGAGGTGGACGCTGAGCGTGTCCTTGAGGCGACTGGGAGGTGGCTGGCATCCTCTTGAGGTGGAGGAGAAGTCTTCGAGACGTCAGTCACAGCAGACTTAGTGGATGATGCCTTAGTGGACATAGCTGTAACTGTATTTGAGGAGAATGTGATGTGAACAATTAATATAACAACTCAATCATCCGGCCCGAAGGACCAAATGTTCAAAAATCTAGTTGGTGAGATAATTGGCAATTACTTTTTAGTGGACTGTTACCAAATGATTGAGTTGAAGATGTTTAATAAAATGTTTATTGTATTAGTTCACATTCACATTATAAACAGGTACTCGCATGGAGTTAAAATTATATACAAAATTTAACAACATCTAAACAGAGTTGACCTATTTACATTTATTGAGAGACAATTGAGTGTAATATTTCACAATAGAGAAAGTCTGAACGTTGTGCTTGAATTGAGAGAATGCTTTGAGATCGATAATTGAGATGTATTGAGTATTATGTGTTGCCTGTAACAATTCTAAATCACTAACGTTGATCTGAGAAGCAGTATTTGTCAATAGAAACGCAACGTTTACAGGAATAGAGCTGGCATGTATTAAAATGTCCCCTATTAGAAAAACAGAAGGTTCATTGACAAACAGAGATGGTTGAGGGTAAGTGTAATTGACAGGAGATGAGAGAAATGTATAATCAATAAATATGGTTAACGACGTTTACAGTGATAAGCCTGTCCTTATCAGAAAAACAGAAGTAATACAACATAACTATGGTAATGGAGGTGATAATTGAGAGTCATATGAGGTGTATATAAAGGCAGAGCAGTTAAATTTTAGTTAGCGAAATGAATCAATTGACAACACATTTACTTGAGAGGATAGTTGGTCATAGGTTGAGGAGAGTATAGAGTGCAGGCAATGTAAGTTGCAAGTTATGATAAAGTATAAGAAAATACAAATACAAATTATACTTATGTGAGGTGACATGGGTCTGGAACCATCAAGCGATACATCCAACCAGGTCCTTTAGAGTTTTGAGAGCATTTGCATGAGTAGAACAATTCTGAATACTTATCAGTTGAGACCAGGCCTGGTTGTACGATCCATGTGATGACTCCAGCTGGAACGGAGAGGTACCTGAAACTTACAAAAGCCTGAGAAGTCTAATCGTAGAGGTGTTTTTGAGTATGAGAGATTGTGAAATACTATGAGTGAAAATAATGAGAAGTAAGTGCCTGAGATGTAGGTGAAATGTGAACCTGGTGCTCGAGAGAATACGAGGAGTAACTAGGTACGAAGAGTTTACGAGGGGGGGTCGTTTGGAGATTATAAAATTGGAGAGTTCGTACAAAGGGTTAGGTACAGTACACACGTGGTTCGAGAAATAAATATGAAAATACCAAAAATATACCTTAATGAGGGAGGTACAGGTGACGAGGAGGCTATATAAAATACACTTCAACGATATATACTCAAGATGCATGAGATATTTCGTGGAAACGTGAGAGTGCATGATATTTTATAGGAAGCATGTTAGGAACAATTCATATAGTTAAGAAAAATGTACTGTACCTGTATTTGAGGAGATCTAAATAATCACTTAAAGCAATATAATTGTCTTTTAAGGTTTGATTGGTAAGCACCAAGTTCACAATTCGTAGAGCACAAATTAGTCGACTTGCGAGAAAATGGCGTAGAAGAAGCAAAAAAGGCACAAGAGCGTAGAAAATTCGTAGCACGAGCGGAAAAGCGAAGTGACAGGAAGAGAGTGGTAAAAGAGGGTTAGGAGAGTTCTTGCCGGTGTGTTATATTAAAGATCACAGATGAACGCGCATGTCAGATCTCGAGTATGTCAGAAATCACAATACTCTGTGACCAAATAGCGTTGGGCGAGGAGGGCAACCAGGAGCGTAGAGTAGACTGCATCACAGGGTTAAAAACTCATTTAATTTTTAACAGACATCCTTTTTTCGAATAAAATGAACGTTGGCGTAAAGTTTCCTATAACTATGATACATATTTTACAAATATTAGTTAATTTCTACTTGTACTGGTTTTCTAGTTATGGACTCGTTGATTCATAAAACTAATCGAAATTAGCATAAAGAAAGCATATAAAGTTTTTCTTGAATAATTTCAAGAATATTCCATCGTTTTAGAACATTATATTAATATTCATCATTTCTCCTTAAACGCACCGTTTTCGAGATATTCTTCATTGAATGTTTTAAAATGGAAAACTCCAGAAATTTCACTACTTTTATGGATCCGTCCCTGAGCGTTGGAATCCCGAATCAAGCTGTAAACCACGTTACAATGTCATAGATAATTTATATGCGGGAGTGTATTAGCACATTGTGAAATCATTAAACGCTTATAACTTTTTACCTGAGCCGAATCTGGAAAAATGGTAAATGAAAAAAGTGTTTCATTTGATGAGAGGAATCTTTGGTTAAAATTAATGCAGTGGTCAAAGACTCTGTATATTAGAACTACTTACATATTGACTATTTACTATGCAACATTTCCCTTCTCTCTTTATCTTAATCTATTTTATTAAATTACTCCTATCCTAATCTATTTTCTTAACCTACTCCTATCCTAATCTATTTTCCTAAACTACATACTCCTCTCCTAATCTATTTTCTTGATTTAATTTTATTCCTAAACTATACACTCCTATCCAAATCTATTTTCTTACTTTAATCTTAGCCTAATCTATTTTCCTAATTTCTTCTTATTCAAATCTTATTTCCCTAAATTATTGTTATACAAATCTAATTTCTTAAGCTAATTTTAACTTGATCTATTTTCCTAAATTCTTCTATTACTTCGTTATTCTCGATACCTATTACTTCATTTAATTATTCATGACAATTTCAGTATTCTTTACCGCACCTCAATTTATGTATATAATTGGGTTAAGTAATTATATTCGAATCATATTTAACACTCTCAAGCTGTTTCTGTTCTTTAGGTGTATGTTCATTGTTAAAATTTTGAGGTGTGATATCCTGCTCGACTTCAAAATGGGGGTTCATATTAAAGTTTAATTTGTGAGGTATTTCTGCGGAATACTTTACCATTTTCAGCCCTAATGATGAATGAGCGAGGTGTATTCCCACTATTGATAATGAAACCTTTAGTCCAAAGGTTGTCTTTGCGTAAAATAATTTGATTACTCTCTTTTAACTGAGGCCTTATTTTACTACTATTATTATAAAAATTTTAATAATTATTTATTTTTATCTTCTTCTGAAATTGGTTCTCGACCCCAAGATTCGATATAGGTTTCAATATTGCATCTGCAATGGGTAGTTTCGTTCTAGAAATTGGATTTCGAAGTAGTTGTGACGGAGAATATACAAGTTTTTTACAGGTGTATTTCTGTATTCTAAGAGTCCAATATAAATATCAGTACTATCTTTAGATTTTCTGAGAATGTTTTTAAAAATTTGTACCGCCTTCTCAGCTAGTCCATGTCCTTTTGGATAGTGTGGACTGAAAGTAACAATCTCAAAGTTGAACATTGATGCGAACTTTCTACATTCATATCAACCAAACGGAAAATTATCACTAATAACCATTTTAGGTATGCCATACCTTGAAAATATTTGTAACGACGCATTAATAATTTCTTTGGAAGCCAATACAATAATTATTTTGCTTTGAATTTAGATTTCTGTACTCCTAAATGAGATTCATGTAAAAGCTGTAACATCTCTAATGCTACCCGGAACCATAATTCAATCGTTTAAATACAAAATGCCATCATCCAAGATAATATCATTACGAAATTTGTAATAAAATTTGATTTCATCCTTGACTTTAGTTTTATGTGCAGGCCAACCGTTTTTACAAGCTCCTATTAAATTTATCAATACTACGTCCTCTCTTGCTTCTCTTTTGAAAACTTCTATTTTTTCGTCGCTAACATTTATTGAATGTATAACTTCAGTCAAGGTTTTATCTTCCTCACCTTTAATTTCAAGATAATGTCTGGACAGATAATCAGACGAATACATATATGTACCCGGAACATATTCCAGTTGTATATTGTAATTTAGTAATTTTTATCGCATTCTCTGTAATTGGGCAGACGGTAGGTATTTTATGAATTTCTTTTGACATTATTGATAAAAGCGGTTTATGATCAGTTTTATTTCTGATATCTCTGAAATAATAGTCATTTATACAACAAGTGAGTTAAATGAATGTTTATTCATGAGAAGAAAGTTTAACCCACGAGCCCGTAGGGCGAGTGGTTAATTTCTTCGTGTCGTATACCTAATTTTATCCCATTTTGATGAAATTTCAAATAATGAATACTTTTAAGAGGAAATATTAGGTATAATTCAAATTCACAACGAGATTTCCCTTCGATCGATGGTTGCTAGGGCACTATGTAATTAATTGTTTGCAAGTGTCAATGAAAATTATAGAACCGTCAAAGAATTTTTATTTCGAAAAAATGTTGAGCGGTGACGACGAGGTTGTAGTTCCTGAGTGCATTATACAAGAAGCAAATGAGGCAGCAGAAGCAGTAATTCCAATAAAATCAAAAATATTGTACGAAAAGCAATATACGGCATTTTGTGCCTGGAGAAATAATAAAAAAGCCAAAGGTATCAACAAAATAGTAATTTACGTAACAAGTCCGGAAAATAGGGTTTTTTTGGACGAATAGACAAAATTCTAGGACGAGCGTAAGCGAGTCCTGGAAGTCTATGAGTCCAAAAAAACCTTTTTCGGGCGTGTTGCGTACAATATTTTTTCGGCAACCATGTAGAATAACAAATCAATGAGACGACACATTTCTTTTTTATATATTTTGAATCTTATTCAAATTAAACAGAACCGAAAATATCACATGTTGACAACTAATTTTATATGAACTGTCAGCCGTTTTCTCAGTGCTATGGTAACTTCATTTATCAAAAATATACCTACCAAGATTTTCATATTTACATTGACCAAAACGGCGTGATTGTTCCGGCCTAGTCCGGGAAGTACGTACTTCCCGGACTAGGCCGGGAAATGCTTCTTTCTCAAAGAAAAAGCGTCCGGGAAGTGGGCACTTCCCGGACGGTTGCCGAAAAAAATAATTTTGGCGTATATTTCCGAACAATCCAAGAAAGTTAAGTCGTCGTCTTTATGGTCCTACTATTCGCAACTTAAGAAAATGTTGGCTCTGAAAGAAAAAATAGACATCGGCAGATTACACCAAGTCACCGCCTATTTGAAGCAACATTCCAGGGTATACGTAGTAAAGAAGTCGAAGGTATTCACAAGAGAGGAGTTTGAATACTTTTTAGATGCCGCTCCTGATTAGCAATATTTATTGATGAAGGTAGTTTTTATTATGGGTGTTGCTGGAGGGTGTAGAATCGGCGAGCTGGTGACTATGACCGTAGATGACGTGGAAGATCGGGGCAGCGTATTGGTTATTCAGATACGAAAACTTATGAGAAAAGAGTGTTCAATGTGGTCAATGGTACTAATAAGGTTGCTGCACTCGATATATTCCGCAATTATAGGAACTTGAGGCCAAGCAAAGTCGATCACAAGCGACTATTTATAAATAATAAAAATGAAAAATGTACCGTCCAGCCTGTAGGTGTGAATACATTTTCGATAATGCCCGCTACTATTGCAAAGTATATGGGCCTTTCTGATGCTGAACAATATACAGGGCACAGTTTCAGGCGTTCTTCTGCAACCCTACTCGCAAATTCTGGGGCAGATTTGACAGTTTTGAAAAGACATGGTGGATGGCGCTCAAGTTCTGTTGCAGAAGGATATATTGAAGATTCACTACAAAACAAAATAAATATTTCTGAACAAATACTTGGTGGGGTCACAAAAACCGGAGTTCCTGATGCAGAAATGGATATTCCAGCAGGGCCTGAGAAGTCCTCAAACACATGTGCTATAACGACTGAGCGTGTTTCCTTTGGAGGAGGTGCAGGTTTCCAGTTCCATTTTCAAAATCTTAATAATTGTAATTTTTACTTTAATGATAGAAATGACTGTTAATGTAGAATTTTTGATAAATTTTAATGAACATACTTTAAAATGAGTTTTAGGTGCATTGTGTGTGGAAAGAATAATTTCCAGAAAGTGAGTGGTGAACATTTTATTCCACTAGTAAGTTAAAAAAATTTTAATTCACTCAGTGGATAAACGTCAACTTACCCTTGTTACCATGGGTTGAATATTGTCGTCTTTAAACGTCAAAATGGGATAAATGTAATTATGAAATTTATGACAAGCAAACACCAAGCCCAATAATTCCTTTTCTATCATTGAATATTCTTTTTCTGTATCAGGCAGACTTCTGGAAGCAAAACGCTACTGGTTTGTTTTCTTGTATCAGGCTACATCCTAAACCACTTTGACTACTGTCACTTTCAATAACTATTTCTTTAGATTCATCGAATGTTTGTAAAATCGGTGGTTCTAAAATAATTTTCTTAATTTTCTTAAAGGTTATTGTATGCTCATCTGTCCACAGAAATATTGAGTCTTTTTTAAGTAATTTACGTAAAGGGGCTCTTAACTCAGATACATTTATAATATAACTTCTCACATAATTTATAAACCCAAGAAACTTCATTAATTCCTTTCTATTTCCAGGTATTTCTAATTTTTCTGAAGCTTTCAATCTGTCGACATCAATTGCTCTACCTTTTTCCGAAAAAATATGGCCTAGATATCTAACTGCTTTCAATCGGTATTGAAATTTTGAGGGATTGAATTTAACGTTAACTTCCTTAGCACGCTCTAAAACTCTCTGTAAATTTTGATCATGTTCCTCTAAAGTTTTACCCATCACCAATAGATCGTCTACATATATGAAAACACCAGGTAAATCTCCAAAATTTTGTTGTGTATAACGCATAAAAACTTCGGTTGAAACAGTCAACCCATATGCTAACCTCTTGAAGCAATATATTTGACCTGATGGTGTAGCAAAGCAAGTTAATAGTTTACTAGATTCATCTAATTCTACATTCCAAAATCCAGAACTGAAGTCCAATACCGAAAAATATTTCATACCACACAATTTCTGAGAAATATCCTCTAATGTGGACATTACGAAAGGTTCTCTTATCCGGTATTTATTTAATTGTAAAGGACTTAGACAGATTCTCAGGTTCCCTTGTTTTTTCTCAATTATTACTATATTATTTAACTATTCAACAGGCTGGTTTACCTTTTCAATTATGTCTAATTTTTCTAATTCTTCTGTAGTATCTGATAACGGTTTCCTTAGTTATAAAGGTATTCTACGTGGAGGATTCATAACAGGTTCACAATTATCTATCAACCTTTTGTATTTAGCTATGCCTTTGAAGGAATCAATATGTTTTTTCAGAAAATCTTCTCGGTTAACGTAACTGACATTTGAATGATTTCCAATAGTTTCAATTTTCTTGATCAAGTTTAGTCTGACACAGGTTTCAATACCAAGTATTTCCTTATAAATTGTTTTCACAACCAAGAAGGGAATTACACCTCTTTCACCTTTGTGTTCGCAGACTAAATTAATTGTTCCTAATGGCCTGATTATCTGTCCTCCACATGCTTCTAATACTATTGAAGTTGACTTGAGTATCTCACAAGACTTATCTATCTTCTTATAAACATTTAGAGGTATAATGTTGCTGTCTGAACCACTATCCAATTTGAAGTCGACCAGGATACCACCTACATTGATTTTCTCAATCCATTTCTCCCTAGACATAGAATCAACATTAGAAATGGTGTTAACATAAAATGAACTAGAATTATCACAATTTGATTCGGCATTTACATCATCATTGTCTTCAATAATTGCTCTAATTTTTCTTAATTTACATGCCTTCGCAAAATGATTCAGTTTATTACAATTCATAATTTTTTTTTATAAGCAGGACATGCTTTACTTTTATGAAAAGATAAGCATCTATAACATTCATCCTTATGTTTCTGAGACCCTTTATTTAAGAAAAAAGGTTTATTATTTCTGGTTTTGGATATCATCTTCTTGTGCTCCAACTTATAGTTTTTTCGTTTGTTCTTGTGTCACTTCCCATGTTCTGCACCATTCCGAGGCCTTGTATAATTCCATATTTCCAACTTGAAGCAGTTTTTCTTGCAAAGCTTTGTCCCATACTCCTAGTACGATCCTGTCCCTGATCATCGATGATTCTTGATTAGCAAATTCGCAAGACTTGACTAAGATCCATGAAGTAATTACCGAACGGCTCACCATGTTCTTGATTTCTGTTATAGAATTTATACCTTTCAAACACCACATTTTGTTTCGGCGAACAATAATTTATCGAATGCCTGAATTATTTCCTGGTATGTTGTTTCGTCTGGTAAATTGAATGTTAGAATGTTTTCGATCCAATTGCATTCAAGAAAGTCGCCTTCTTCCTTTTGTCATATTTTTCATCCAAATTCGCTGCTGTCGAGAATATTTCATAACCAGTTCATTTTGAATTTTCTCCAATTTGCGCTGAGATTCCCACTCAGTGCAAGCGCTTCCACTGGTTGTATGTATTGTGCCATATCGGTACCACGTGAAACGAAAGTTTTGATTTTGCGTTTATCTTCGCAATCCTCACTCATAAATTGTTTTTATTCACTAATTCGACTTTATTGTTAATTATATCGAATTTATTGACGATATATATATATATATATATATTATTATGCAATATGTATCTTGGCATTCCTCAATATAGGAGTAAATGCCCTTAGTCTTAATTCAAGGCCTTCCTAGAAGCGCCGCTCGACTCTGAGTACTTTTGTGCAGTCAGCATTTTCATTCCAGTTTCCCGGCTTTCTGATTTAATAGAATATAATTCCAATTCATTATTGTATTAACCAGCTCAGAATAAACTTGCTTCTGAATAAATATTTGTTTTTTTAAAAAGGTGATTCAAAAGAGTGAATTTATAAATGGCGACGAGGATGGGATTGTTGCTAGTATAACGAAAAAAAAAAATAAGTATACGTGAATTTCAATTCTTCGAGCAACATTCCAAAAAACCCGAGTTTCGAAAAGTGCGACGATAAGTTCGAAGTAAAGTTCCGACCACGAGAAGCTCAAACGACTGCAGTAGAGATAAGCCACGAAGGTGTGTTGAATCCCCGAAAACAGAGTAAGGAGAACCATTCCCGACTTGATCTCAACTGCAACCCTTGAGAATCACCCTGAGGAGGTTTGGAGGTAGCAGCCCGGACACCAGGTTTAAAACGAGAAGTAAGTTGAGGCTATCCCTTACAATAATCCCAGTTTTTCCTATCCCTGGCCCAAAGGATATTTTCAATTTAATTTGCAACTCATTTTTTCATATCACCGATAGTGTAAACAAGCACATCGAAATCTTTCAAAATAGAGTCCTTATTGGAAAAATTCAATTCATTGAATATCAACGTAAATAATAAAAACTTCAATATGACTTCTAATGGAGAACATTCCAATCGCATGGTAATAGATTTAAGCACAGTTAAATATTTCGGTGAGTTATTACCAAGATTTAATGGTAACTCACAAGAACTACAAACCTTTTTAATGGAAACTGAAAATTTCATAGATCGATTTGGCACAACTGATAATGATTTAATAAATCAATATTGCTTTGCAACAGTAAAATCGAAATTAATTGATCAAGCGAGAACTATCGTGTATTCTGGACCATGTTGCAATTCATGGCCTGAATTAAAAAGATTATTGAACAGTAAATTCGGTTTTAAAATTAACTTTGATGTTCTACAAAGCGAATATCAATATATGAGGAGAAAAACGAAGGAATCACTTTCTGAATTTATTGAAAGAATCAAAGAAACTAAATTACAATATGATTACCAAATACAATTATTAGGATTATCGCCCCCAGAACTGAATGTTTATCGAAACCTTTCAGAGAAAATTGGCATAACCGTCTTATATAATAATGTTGACGAAAATTCTAGGAATTTACTTGATCTCCAACCAAAATCTTTCGATGACACTTGTAAAATGCTAGAAAACCGAGAAATAAAGAGACAACAGCTTTATTTACAACCACCAACAATACCGACACCTAGGACAACGTACTCCCAAAATTTAAATTCCCAACCTACTGTTAGAAGAATTTATACAGACCCACAATTTCCATCAACTAGTAGACAATTTCCTGCAAACAGACAATTCAATTCGAATAGTGGAGAATTTCCTTCACAACCGGTACATTTGAAATTTAATAATAAAATACCAGAAACTAAATTTGCGACAAGCAGTCAAGTATTCGGAAAACCGCAAGACGTATTTAAGCCTAATCCAAATCATCGTTGGGTTCAACCCAAACCTGAACCTATGTCGGTCCGAACAAGAATACACCCTGTAAAAAGACCAGCTAGCAGTCAAATCCGACAAGAACCACCCAATATTAGACAAAATTACAGAAGAAACGGACCTAATGACTTTATATTTGAAGAACTCACTAATACAGAACAAATTGAACAAGAATTAGGAGAGGAAGAAGAATTTTATTATGAATCCGAAAATATAGATGACTCTAAACTAATTGAGGAATTTGATGAAAATTTTCAGAGAATCTCCGAAGACAAAGACATGACCTAAACTTTACACAGGAACATCTAGCATCATTACCATATATAGTATTAGATTATCCACCCTGCAAATTATTGATAGACAGCGGAAGTTCCATGAGCATTATTGATCCATCTGTAGCATATAATTTACTATCAGAAAACATTTACGAAGAAAAAACCTATTTTAAAACTGCACTAGGTAAAGATTTCAGCACGAATAAAGTTTCATTTCCTTTAAATTCTTTTGGCTATAATACAACATACCCCTTTGTGATCTATAAATTTCATACACAATATGATGGTGTAATAGGATCCAACCTTTTAAGATATTTAAAATTAAATTTCAATTGGGAAAGTCATGAATTAGGAAATACCATCAGAACACATAAATTCTTTTTACAAGAAACCAGTCCTAATGAACCCCTACCCATTAAATTAGACCATTTGGACAAAAATTTTCGAAACCAACTTACAAAAATTATTCAAAGTCACAAACAAGCCTTTCATCTATCAAATCAACCTTTGAATGCCTCAAACAGAGTTAAACATAATATTAGGACCATAGATGAAAATCCCGTGTATATTAGACGATACAGATATCCTGAGGTACACAAACAAGAGGTAAAGAATCAAGTACAAGATTTATTAAGTAAAAACATTATAAGACCAAGTATTTCTCCCTGGTCATTCCCTATAGTAATCGTTCCCAAAAAAACGGACCAATCAGGTAACAAAAAATGGAGAATAGCTATCGACTATAGAAAACTGAACGACAAAACAATTGATGACAAATTTCCGATCCCCAATATTGACGAACTTTTGGATCAACTGAATAAAGCAAAATATTTTAGCGCCCTTGATTTAGCAAGCGGTTTCCATCAAATAGAACTAGACGAGCAATCAATAGAAAAAACTGCTTTCGCAACCGACGAAGGACATTTCGAATTTTTAAGAATGCCCTTTGGATTGAAAAATGCCCCTTCAACATTCCAACGTTTCATGAATAGAGTCTTAAAACCGATCATTAATAAAATATGCATAGTATACATGGATGATATTCTCATTTTTTCAGAAACACCCGAAAAACATTTGGCAGACATTCAGACAGTTCTTCAACTCTTAGAAAAAGAAAATCTCAAAATTCAACTAGACAAGTCATACTTCTTTCAGACCGAAATTGTATTTTTAGGCTACAAAATATCTGAAAAAGGTATAGAACCGAATCCTGAAAAAATTGAAGTCGTAAAAAACTTTCCCATTCCTAAAACTATTAAAGAAATTAAATCTTATCTCGGAATGATAGGCTACTATAGAAAATTTATTCCTAATTTTTCAAAATTAACGAAACCCATGACTAAATACCTGAAAAAAGATGTTAAATTGAATATTAATGACAAAGAATATGTAGATGCATTTCATGCCAGCAGAAACATACTCATTTAGGCTGGTTTTCCTGTCACGCTGACGGTCGGCGCTGACGGTCAGCGCTGATCGGTCAGCTCGGATCCTTTTAGTATCGCGCTGATCACAAAAAGAAATAGAAGGATGCTATTGTCTCTGGCTCACTGAATGTGGAGGCTTGTCGGCGCCAGCTAGTCAGGGGCGCCGACGAGCCGGCGCGTACGTGCGCGTATATAGCTCAGCGCTGACGGCCGTCAGCGCTGCGTGACTCGAAAACGCTACCTATAGCTACATACATATTGACTCATCAGCGCCGACCGTCAGCGTGACAGGAAAACCAGCCTAATTATCCGATTCTCCAACATCCGGACTTTAACAGACCATTCGTACTTACAACCGACGCATCACAATATGCTATAGGCGCAATTTTATCGCAAGGGACACCCCCAAACGATCTACCTATCGCTTATGCGAGCCGAACATTGAACGAAGCTGAAATAAAATATTCAACTATCGAAAAAGAACTTCTAGCCGTTGTATGGGCTACAAAATATTTTAGACCTTACTTATTTGGTCAGAAATTTACGATCTACACGGATCATAGACCCTTGACGTGGTTATTTTCTTTGAAAGATGCATCATCTCGACTAATGAGATGGCGAATCAAATTAGAAGAGTTTAATTTCGAAATAAAATACAGGAAAGGAGCGTACAATAACGCAGATGCAGTATCCCGCATAAAATTTGACGAATTAAATTTAAATGAAAATTCAGATGACGATCTAGACTCAATAATTCCCCAAATTACTCATGAAGATCTGGAAATATCTCAAAAGGAACTAGAAGATATTACGAAATCGTGTACGGAAGAACAAGCAAATCCATCTTCTTCCCAAACTATTCACAGTAATGTCGAAAACCCTATATTAGAGATACCATATTCAGAACGCTCTCTGAACACATCAATCCATCAAATAATTTTCCAAAAAGCTAATGTGTTTAAAGTAGAAAAATTAAACCTACATAAGAACAGTCGATTTAGACTCATAGTTTCTATAAAAGAACCAGACGACTTCACAAAATTTTTAAAGGAATACGTCAAACCAAATAATCATTACGGCATATATTTCAAAAATAAAGATTTGGAAATACCATTTTTAATCTATCACAGAATCTCTTCAAAGCTAACGCTTTTTCATTCAAAATTTCAAATACATTTTTAGAAGATATCGAAACGGAAGACGACCAACAACAGAAAATTAAATTATTTCACGAGACCAAGACCAGACACCGAGGTTTCCAGGAAAACTTAGAAAGTATTAAAAGACGTTTTTATTGGCCGAACATGAATAAACATATTCAGTCCTATATTAACTCCTGCGAAATTTGTCAGAGTCAAAAATATGAACGACAACCTACTAAATTAATATTTAAACCGAATCCAACAGGTGACAAACCATTTTCCCACTTGTATATCGATACAATAGTCATGAATAGAACACCCTGTTTGACTATAATTGACTCCTTCTCAAGACATGGACAATGTTACATTCTAAATAGTAAAACTTCAACAGAAATTGCAAATCAATTAACTCAATATTTTTCAAACCACGGTATACCACAAAAAATAACCTTCGATAATGGAACAGAGTTCAAAAATTAAATTATTCAAGATTTAGGCGATACCCATAAAATTTCCCTTCATTATATCACAAATTACAACCCTACCTCCAATGCACTAGTGGAGAGATTCCACTCTACCCTTATTGAGCAAATTAGAGTAATTGATGACAAGAATATATCTTTGTCAGAAAAGATGAATAGAGCGCTTTTGAGTTATAATAACTCAATTCACTCGTCAACTTCCTACACACCCTTACAAGTTATAAAATCGGATCTAAATTACAATACGCCAGTCGAACAGTCTACTCATGAAAAAATTTCGCAATATATTAAAGAATATCGCGAAAACATGAAGGAAATCTCAGACCATCTAAATTCACAGAAGGAAAGACAAAAAGAGAAACTAGATAAACTCAATCAGACACGACAAGAAGACAAAAAACTCGACGAATCTAAACCATCTTATATTGCCATACCAAAAAAGGCAAAACTTGACCCAAAATTTAAGAAAACCAATATCAAAATTATAGATAATATATTGATAAGGAACCCTGACTCCCAAAAAGTATATCATAAAAATAAAATTAAACAGAGAAAGTAATAATCTTTAATTTTCTCTTTTCAGAACACAAAAAAAAAATGACGAGAATCCTATTGCTATTTCTCAATCTAATTTTCGTCCCAGCTTTGCATTCATTAAAATTTAAGGAGATCAAACACAATATTCTTCCCTTTTTCGTAGAGAAAACATACATCAGTGTATCAAAGCATGTATTGATGTACCACTATAATTTAACCGATATCGATAAAATTTTACATGATCATTTTGTTTTAGTTGATCAATTAAATTCGGTCAGTTCCAACGTTATGGTTTCAAACTATGTTGGATCGATCAAAATCCAATTGAGACAAAATGAAATGCTTCTCAATAACTTATACACTACCCGACAAAAACGAGGTTTATTAAATATAGGCGGACATATAGCAAAAACACTATTCGGAACTCTTGATAGTGAGGATGAAACACTTTACTTGAAATATTTTGAATCTTTTAAGAATGAAATGCAATCGGTAAAAACCGAACAAAATCAAATGATCAGTATCCTGAGATCTATGACATCAAAGTATTCCAATGTCACTAGTCACATTATACAAAATTATAATAAGTATCGATTGACACAAAATGATATTAATCGACTTATTCTTATAGAATTTGAACAGTTAACAATAAATAGAATTCTAAATGAAGTCAATACAGCCATCAGCTTTGCAAGGCTTCATCTTTTGCATGAAAGTATTTTACCCTTAAATATATTCCATGATTTTGTTAATAACACCGATTTCATGAAACACCTCTATCATTTAAAAGACTTTTATTCCATTTGCTACACTTCTGTAAAGTCCAGAAATAATGAGGTGATCTTTATCATTGAAGTACCCTTAACATCCCCAAATTCCCTAGACACATATTATGTCCACTATATCCCGTACCAAAACGTTACCCTCACCCAACAGCCCAAATACTTATTGGCTAAAGAAGAACAAATCTTGTGGTCCATTGATCAAGAATGCCCAAAGGTAGAAGATTGGTGGATATGCCCACAGAATTTGCTACGACCAGCACCCAGCTGCATGAAGGACTTAATTTCCCACAAGAAAGAAAATTGTGAAAGACAAAGTGCACAGTGTAGTGACGATCTACTGAAACTATCATCGAGAAAATTTTTATCAATCGGTAGTGTACAAATTGGGGAACTATGTAATGACCATACAGAGTATTACAAACTCAATGGAATTTTCCTGATTGAAACCTTTTGTAACATTACCAATAGCTTTAAGTATTTTTATAAGGAAGAAATATCCACAATTTTTCATAATGTTCCTCTCCCGAATATGAAACCTGAAATAATTGAAAACTTAACCATTTCCAATTTTTTACTTGATAATTTTACTGTTCAAGAAACAATCTTTAATTGGAAAATCCACCCTAACCATGTATCATCAATCTATTTTATACTAAGTCTCACCATTATAACCATATTTGCCTGTTTGTTGTATAAAATATTCATTTTAAAATTCACAAATATCGTGAAGAGTTATAAAAATAATTCAGCCTCTTCAGCCGAAGTTATTTCTTAAAAAATGGGGAGGTATTATGCAATATGTATCTTGGCATTCCTCAATATAGGAGTAAATGCCCTTAGTCTTAATTCAAGGCCTTCCTAGAAGCGCCGCTCGACTTTGAGTACTTTTGTGCAGTCAGCATTTTCATTCCAGTTTCCCGGCTTTCTGATTTAATAGAATATAATTCCAATTCATTATTGTATTAACCAGCTCAGAATAAACTTGCTTCTGAATAAATATTTGTTTTTTTAAAAAGGTGATTCAAAAGAGTAAATTTATAAATATATATATATATATATATATATATATATATATATATCCCGACATCATTTCAGCGTCATTACATGATACCCACATCTTTGCGTCCCCTTGAAATCGAAGTGTATATCGACGTATGTTGGGTAGACTATCTCCGTATACACCTCACGATCATTTAGCGAGTCTCAGATCTCAATATACTTGAAAACTGGGGGAGAAAATTTTCATGTCAACGGTACAATGATCCTTGCGTCCTTACAAAATATCGTAGTTTCTGCGTCCGTATATTTATTTGCCGATATTTCGATCATTTCTGCGTCATTCGTTTTATATACACGTCAACCATTCGGACATTGCTGCACAGGCTGTGTTGCCAAATGTATGAGGGTTTTTTATGAAGGAATAGACTGATTGGCCTTGACATTCCATTCGATGTGAACGCAGGCCTGACCTACACAGATGTTACATTCAACGGATTTTCGCCCCTCTTGATAAGGAAGAAAACATATTGAGTACGGGAATTTTCGATAGGAATTTCTTCTGCGTGTTCGTTGCCTTAATTATATAGAATAGATGAATTAATAGAATAAGATGAGACCTAAAAAAAAATTCAATTGAACAAATTGTAATATGATTTTTGCGCGCGTGTTCCGCAAGGAACAGCGTGCTATCATTTCGTCACAATGTCTGTATTTTTCGAATTTTTTTTCGAAAATGGTCTCAAACGATTAGGTTCGACTTCCTGATGAAGAATTCGAGGTCAAATTCAATTCTGTCCGTCCGGCACGATAACTCTCGAACGGAACGACTTAGAGCGTTGAAATTTGCAGGGTAGTTTTGTAGCGTAAATATCTCGGACAAGTTCGTTAACGGGCGAAATCCACCGAGCGGTTTCAGAGTTAAGGCCGTTTTTAGTCAAAACGTTTTTAATGAATATTTCCGGAACCAATCACTCGATCTTTCTGAAATTTGGCAGCAAATTGTAGAATCATGACCTTCATATGTCTGCGAAGTTTTGTTTTGATCGGACGGCACTAAAGTAGCAAAAAAAAATTTCAAAAATTTTAAAATTTTGTTTTCAGGATAACTCGAAAAATACTGATCTGATTGAATTGAAACTCAGTAGTTAGATGCAAAAGACCAATGCAAACACTTTTGCAAAATTTCGTGAAGATCACGTGACATGAAAAAAATAAAAAAATTACTACTATTTTGCGAAATACTTTGCTTAAAATGCCAAAACCTATTTTTTTGAGGTTCATGCTGCCCTTTCCGGACATTTTTCGTTGTGCGCATGCGCAGATGAGAAGTCATTTAACTGCTGTAGTTTTCGTCAGAGAGGATTGGGGTTTTGGGGTGGCGGATGCTATTCCTCCATAGAATCCAGATCCCTGATGAGGGTCTGCGCATGCGTAGATTAAAGATGCGATATCTTCCGAACCACTAGTGTTGGAGAATCGGAGTTTTTTGTAAGGTGTGTTATTTTGAAAGGACTTTTAGCCGCGAGTAGATTGCGCATGCGCAGAAGATAAGTGTCTGTTTTTGGGTTGGATGGGTTATGTTGGGAGTGCTGAGTCGATATTGTGAGGTTTTAAAAGAATATTCATAGCAATTCAGTGCTCGGACACTAGTCAGTTTGGGGGAAATACCGTTGTTTCCGAGTTGAAGTGTGCATACCGTGGCCCTGGGGCCAATTATGAAATTGATGTTACCCCTTACGGGCATTTTTCGTTATGCGCATGAGCAGACCATCAGTGATTTAACTGCTGAAGTTTTCGTCAGAGAGGATTGGGGTTTTGGGGTTTTGGGGTGGCGGATGCTATTCCTCTACAGAATCCCCTGGTGAGGGTCTGCGCATGCGTGGATTCAAGAGGCGATATCTCCTGAACCACTAGAGTTGGAGAATCGGAGTTTTCTGTATGGTGTGTGATTTTGGGAGGACTTTCAGCCGCAAGTAGATTGCGCATGCGCAGAAGAGAAGTGACTGTTTTTGGGTTGTATGGGTTATGTTGGGAGTGCTGACTCGATATTGTGAGGTTTTAAAAGAATATTCATGGCAATTCAGTGCAAGGACAAGTCAGATTGGGGGATGTAGCGTTGTTTCCGAGTTAAAGTGTCCGTATCGTGGCCCTGGGGCTAATTTCGAAATTGATGTTACCCCTTACGGGCATTTTTCGTTATGCGCATGAGCAGACCATCAGTGATTTAACTGCTGGTGCTTTCGTCAGAGAGGATTGGGATTTTGGGGTGGCGGATGCTATTCCTCTATAGAATCCCCTGGTGAGGGTCTGCGCATGCGTGGATTCAAGAAGCGATATTTCCTGAACCACTAGTGTTGGAGAATCGGAGTTTTTTGTGAGGTGTGTAATTTTGGGAGGACTTGCAGGCACGAGTATATTGCGCTTGCGCAGATGAGAAGTGAATGGTTTTGGGTTGTTTGGGTTATGTTGGAAGCAATGAGCCGATATTGTGAGGTTTTAAAAGAATATTCATGTCAATTCAGTGCACGGACACAAGTCAGTTTGGGGGAAATAGCGTTGTTTCCGAGTTGAAATGTCTGTATGGTGGCCCTGAGGCGAATTTATAAATAACTATATTCGGTAGATCTATATTAAAATACGTTCGGATTTGGAGAAGAGGCAATTGCGTTCCAAACGGAGGTCCCACAACCGCATTTTTTTTCGATCTACGGTAAAGCTAACAGCCAAACTGTATTGATAGCTATATTTGTTAAAGGAACTTGAAAAAAAAAAAAGCACTGACGTGTAGTCAGTACTCTTTGGCGCGCGTGTTCACGGTGGCTAATTTGAATTGAATGACGAGTACTTCAAGCTCAGTAGATAGAGCGAGCCGAAGATCTACCCAAAGGATAGTGGACACCATTCACTGTCGGTTCAAAAATTAACAGTGCTGTATCTAAGCTGCCATCAGGATAGATTAACAAAGTTGGAAAAGAACACAAGTGACTCTCCTTAGTCGCACAAGCTCCTAGAAGATTTGGGAGGGTCAGTATAACCCTAATCATGTTAATCGCACGCGCGCAAAAGCAGGTTGACTTAACAATGAAAGAAAAAGTGTAAAAAGTCAATCTGCTTTGGCGCGCGTGCGATTAACATGATTAGGATTATACTGACCCTCCCAAATCTTCTAGGAGCTTGTGCGACTAAGGAGAGTCACTTGTGTTCTTTTCCAACTTTGTTAATCTATCCTGATGGCAGCTTAGATACAGCACTGTTAATTTTTGAACCGACAGTGAATGGTGTCCGCTATCCTTTGGGTAGATCTTCGGCTCGCTCTATCTACTGAGCTTGAAGTACTCGTCATTCAATTCAAATTAGCCACCGTGAACTCGCGCGCCAAAGAGTACTGACTACACGTCAGTGCTTTTTTTTTTTTTAATCTTGTGATAGCACAAGAATTAAATGTAACGTCTTCCCTTTGTGTTAAAATACTTAGTTTTCTTCGACCAATTTTAGATGGATTATTCTGTTGTTCTGAGAAGTAGTTGATTGCAGAGAGTTGATAATGAATAGCCATAATCAATACTAATATAATACATTGCCTATTATTCGTAATATTATTATTCTCTAGCAAAAGATCGAATCAGCAGAATGACTAATTATTTGAATGAGATTGCATAAAAATTTTCTGTTTAGCAGTTGGTGACTTTTAATTCGACTTTTTAACTTAAGGTCACTATTTCAATAACAGATATGATTTTTTTAAATGGCACCCTATATTTTATGAATGCCAAAAATGGAATTTACAATTAGTTTCACTTTCAAACATCACTCTAAGTTATGCAACTTCAATTAGGTAAAAAACGGTTGATTTTAAAGTGTTTATAATGCATAGCCATAATTTAAATTTCGTTGAAATGAAATTCATTATTCCCAATATTTATTTTATTTTCGAATCAAGCTACTTATCAAAATGCCCTCGTTTCTAACCACATATTATTTATGTATGAAACACTGCATATTAGTGGAAATATAAATTCTGATTCAGTGGAGTGTTAGTATTGAGTTGAAAGAGGTTCTAGTAAATTACCGGAACGGAAGAGTAACTAAGAGTTATTCACACAAGAGTATGAAATGAAGGCGTGCTAAAACAGATCCTTGTGGGATGAGGTTCATTATTCGAAATTCTGAAGTTATAATTATTATCATCATCAACAAAAACACGATGTCTTCTATCCGGCAAAATATTTTTTGAAAGACGAATCATCTTTCCACACTTCAAAAGCGTATACAGTTTAGGTGCTTAACCATCTTTCTACACAGCAGAAGATTATTCTATAAAAATTATATCTATTTTCAATTTCTTGTTTAAACCTGATTTGATAAAGATTTTAAAATTGAGAACTTGTTATTTCAATTTTTCCCGAAACCGCCTTGGCAATTTTGAAGAACAAGATCCTGCAACTACAAAGCTTGTAGATGGCAAGATAATACATAACAAGAATTACGAAGTAATATTATTTCCGAATTTTTAGAGCAATGCAAGAAGATTTGAAACTGAAATCGTATTATTTATTGAACTAAAACCCTCAGAAAAAATTGCAATATTTCACCTTCATAAATCACACCATACCTTGAGTAGATAGTCAGTATGGTGACAAATGACAGGCTATTCGTGTATTCTTTATGAACAAACACTGATCAGGGATGGTTGCAAGAGGTGAATAATTGTAATTTATGCAATGGAGAAATTTTGCAAAACAAGTGCCAGGTGCTCTTTCTAGGAGTTGCCTTGCAGGTCCCAACATCAACTTAAATTTTTCGCTCTATTCATTTCTGGTATGAAAAATATGGCATGCAATGTAAACAAACATATTTCACCTTATCTTCGAGCCCGATATCAAGGTGAATATTAAATTGATCGCCTCTATGGAAACTAGGGTTTGAAACATTTTTCTCAAAAATGCTCATCAGTCAGCCCTTCTGGGATTGCTCTACTTGCTAGTTTCTATTGTATGGTAAAACGGATCGAAGACTTTGATTCAATTTGCCAAAGATATTTTGGTTCGAAGTATAACAAGGGACTAAAGAACTAAACAGATTCATGTAGACTTATGGGACTATTTCGATGTACATTGGCAGAAAATATTCCGAGAAAATCTATAACTACAGCGTGCGAATTGACTTTCTCCTCTCAGAGGCAGTTTTCGTTATGCGCATGAGCAGACCAAGAGTGATTTAACTGGTGGTGTTTTCGTCAGAGAGGATTGGGGTTTTGGGATGGCGGATGCTATTCCTCCATAGAATCCCCTGGTGAGGGTGTGCGCATGCGTGGATTAACGATGCGATATCTCCCGAACCACTAGTGTTGGAGAATCGGAGTTTTTTGTAAGGTGTGTGATTTTGAGAGCACTTTTAGCCGCGTGTAGATTGCGCATGCGCAGAAGAGAAGTGACTGTTTTTGTGTTGGATGGGTTATGTTGGGAGTGCTGAGTCGATATTGTGAGGTTTTAAAAGAATATTCATGGCTATTCAGTGCAAGGACAAGTCCGTTTGGGGGATGTAGCGTTGTTTCCGAGTTGAAGTGTCCGTACTGTGGCCCTGGGGCTAATTTTGAAATTGATGATACCCCTTACAGGCATTTTTCGTTATGCGCATGAGCAGACCATCAGTGATTTAACTGGTGGTGTTTTCGTTAGAGAGGATTGGGGTTTTGGGGTGGCGAATGCTATTCCTCCATAGATTCCCCTGGTAAGGTTCTGCGCATGCGTGGATTAAAGATGCGATATCTCCTGAACCACTGGTGTTGGATAATCGGAGTTTTTTGTAAGGTGTGTGATTTAGGGAGGACTTGCAGCCGCGAGTGGATTGCACATGCGCAGAAGAGAAGTGACTGTTTTTGGGTTGGATGGGTTATCTTGGGAGTGCTGAGCCGATATTGTAAGGTTTTAAAAGAATATTCATGGCATTTCAGTGCAAGGACAAGTCAGTTTGGGGGATGTAGCGTTGTTTCCGACTTGAAGTGTCCGTACCGTGGCTCTGGGTCTAATTTTGAAATTGATGTGACCCCTTACGGGCATTTTTCGTTATGCGCATGAGCAAACCATCAGTGATTTAACTGCTGGTGTTTTTGTCAGAGAGGATTGGGGTTTTGGGTTGGCGGATGCTATTCCTCCATAGATTCCCCTGGTAAGGTTCTGAGCATGCGTGGATTAAAAATGCGATATCTCCTGAACCACTGGTGTTGGATAATCGGAGTTTTTTGTAAGGTGTGTGATTTAGGGAGGACTTGCAGCCGCAAGTGGATTGCGCATGCGCAGAAGAGAAGCGACTGTTTTTAGGTTGTATGGGTTATGTTTGGAGTAATGAGCCGATATTGTGAGGTTTTAATAGAATATTCATGTCAATTCAGTGCACGGACACAAGTCAGTTTGGGGGAAATAGCATTGTTTCCGAGTTAAAGTGTGCATACCGTGGCCCTGCGGCCCATTTTGAAATTGATATTACCCCTAACGGGCATTTTTCGTTATGCGCATGAGTAGACCATCAGTGATTTAACTGCTGGTGTTTTCGTCAGAGAGGATTGGGTTTTTGGAGTGGCTGATTTCATTCCTCTATAGAATCGCCTGGTGAGGGTCTGCGCATACGTGGATTCAAGATGCAATATCTCCTGAACCACTAGTGTTGGAAAATCGGAGTTTTTTGTAAGGTGTGTGATTTTGGGAGGACTTTCAGCCGCATGTAGATTGCGCATGCGCAGAAGAGAAGTGACTGTTTTTGGGTTTTACAGGTTATGTCGGGAGTGCTGAGCCAGTATTGTGAGGTTTTAAAAGAATATTCATGGCAATTCAGTTCACGAACAAGTTAGTTTGGGGTATGTAGCGTTGTTGCCGAATTGAAGCGTTCGTACTGTGGCCCTGGGGCTAATTTTAAAATCGATGTTACCTCTTACGGGCATTTTTCGTTATGCGCATGAGCCGACCATCAGTGATTTAACTGCTCGTGTTTTCGTCAGAGAGGATTGGGATTTTAGGGTGGCGGATGCTATTCCTCCATAGAATACCATGGTGAGGGTCTGTGCACGCGTGGATTCAAGATGCAATATCTCCTGAACCACTAGTGTTGGAGAATCGGAGTTTTTGGTGACGTGTGTGATTTTGGGAGGACCTGAAGCTGCGAGTAGATTGCGCATGTGCAGAATAGAAGTCACTGTTTTTAGGTTGTATGGGTTATGTTGGGAATGCTGATTCGATATTGTGAGGTTTTAAAACAACATTCATGGCAAGTCACTGCAAATGTATGTAACGTGGCCCTGGGGCGAATTTAGTAATAACAATATTCGGTAGATCTATATTTAATTACGTTCAGATTTGGAGAAGAGGCAATTGCGTTCCTAAAAGAGGTCCCATAAACGCATTTTTTTTGATTTTCTTTAAAGCTAACAGCCAAACTGTACTAATAGCTATATATGCTAAAGGAACTTGAAAAAAAAAAAGCACTGAAGTGAAGACAGTACTCTTTGGCGCGCGTGTTCACGGCGGCTAATTTGAATTGAGTGATGAGTACTTCAAGCTTAGTGAATTGAGCGTGCCGGAGATCTACCCAAGAAATAGTGGACACCATTCACTGTCGAGTCGAAAATTAGCAGTGCTGTATCTAAGCTTCCGTAAGGATGGAGTAACACTGTTGAAAAAGAACACAACTGACTCTCCTTAGTCGCACAAGCTTCTAGAAGATTCTGAGGGATCTCCTTGGGAAAGACTTAGCAGGGTCAGTATAATCATAATCATAATCATGTATATGGCACTCGCGCTAAATGCAGATTGACTTAGCAATGAAAGAAAAAGTGTAAAAAAGCATTGACATGGGGTCAATCTGCTTTGGCGCGCCTGCTATATACATGATTATGATCATACTGACCCTGCTAAGTCTTTCCCAAGGAGATCCCTCAGAATCTTCTAGAAGCTTGTGCGACTAAGGAGAGTCAGTTGTGTTCTTTTTCAACAGTGTTATTCTATCCTTACGGAAGCTTAGATACAGCACTGCTAATTTTCGAATCGACAGTAAATGGTGTCCACTATCCCTTGGGTAGATCTCCGGCACGCTCAATTCACTGAGCTTGAAGTTCTCATCACTCAATTCAAATTAGCCACCGTGAACATCCGCACCAAAGAGTACTGACTTCACGTCAGTGCTTTTTTTGTTTTATGGTTCCATATTCATTCAGCTTCATTGGGAGTACCAATTTAAGCAGATAGTACTTTTGGTTCTCTCATGATCGTAAGAAGGCTCAACTTATAAGGAAAAATATGAGAGAATAGTTTGGGTTGGTTCCTAAAAATAAAAAAAGCAGTTTTGCATAAAGTTGGTATATTTGAGAAACCTCATGTGCTTTCTGCCTGAATTAGTACTCATATTGGAGCCGATTGCGTTGATATTCGAAAGTGAATCATGACGATAAAAGCTAAATCTTTTGGAAGAAATCAGCCAAATAGCAAATACCTTCTGTTATTATCATTTGGACTTATAGAAATTTATTTGCACCCAAATTGTTGCGAATTTAATGAACGATAAATTCACAAAGAATCAGGTTTTTTTCAAATGACCATTGTTTATGTACATTGAATGGGGTGCAAAACTTTTTTCGTTAATTCCACGAAAAGCACAGAAAATTTAGTTATTGCTCTTCAAGTGCCACTTACAAAAATTCAGATTTACTTGCACTTTTGCTGAATTAGTAATTTTTGTGACGGTTTTGACTGACTAAGAGTGCTATTATGCAGCTTACTGACTAATTCACATTGTAATAATTCATGATTATCAATTTTGCTTGGTTTTAATTTATTCAGTCATGTTGAAACAAGTATTCCAGTGAATTTTTCACAATTAAGCTAACTAGTTTATAAAAATCCTCAACATAATTAATGGTGTTTGATGATTCAGAACATAACATGATGAATCTGAAAATAATTATTCGATCTTAAAGTGTACTGAAGCTACGTTATGTGAGAATTTGAAATTATCATTAAGCCCCATTATAAATGCTAAGGGACCTGAATCATAGAAAGTCGAATTTTTGTGACCTTGAAGCTTCGAATACTGCTTCAACATGAAAAACGTAAGCAACACACATCTGGAAATCATTGAAGGACGCAGAAATATCGGTTTGATGGTAATCGACATACGGAACAGTGTTGCCGGTTTTATTGACGCATGAATGTCGGGATGGTGTAATAGTAATATACATTTCGAATATACACTTCCTGACTGCAGCGCCACGAGTGGAGACAACACGAACTACAGTATACAAAAAAAGTACACAATAACGTCATTGGGACGTCATCGCCGTATTACAACGAAACGAACGAGGACGTTAAAATAAAGCGTTTAGCATTGACTTGCATTTCTGCGTCCGTATACAGACGCAGCAATGCGGTGGACGCAGAATTACATGTAAAAAACATAATGTATGGACGCAGAATTACAGGAGGGCTATAAATATATATATATATATATATAATAAGAAAATAGTATAACGCTCCTTTTGCGGAATTACCCGTTATACTTCTCCATTTTTGGCGCTCTAGTTCCTCGGAACTGAGTGCTTATCAATTTGCCCAAATGTCTGTAATTTTGGAATATTTCGATGAAAATGGTCTTAAACGATTTGGTTCGACTCACTGATCAAGAATCCGTGGTCAAAATTCATTCTGTCCGGCCGGCCGTAAGCACGATAACTCTCGAACGGAATGAGCTAGAGAGTTGAAATTTTCAGAGTAGGTTTGGGGGATGAATATCTCGGCTAAGTTCGTTATTGGGCAAAATCGGACAGATGGTTTCGGAGTAACAAAAAAAAAATTTTTTTTTACGAAACAAATTCCAATTTTTTTTTAATAAGCAGTTTTATCATAAGAATCCATTCATATCATTTTCATTTCTAACAAGCTAATACTTTCGGAGATATGATTTTTTAAAATTTCAAGTAAATCGTATTTCACAGATTGATATAATTATTATTCTATGTATGAATTCTCATAATGTCAACTTGACAGAAGGGAATATTGTAACTTCAAAAATATTGGGGTTGAAATACTCGTATTTTAGCGATGCAACGGGAACCTCACCCGAAAATGTTTGAAAATATTACGTAAATATTGAAAGCATAATTCTGTAGTTTGGTGAACGTAGATCAGGAAATTTTTGATCGATTACAAGGTAATTTATTATTACTTATCTAATAAACTATTATTTGAATTGAATTTCCTTTATGATGCAGTGATATCATATGAATACATTGATATAATTCCCAACTCTGAGAAACCAATACCAGATATAATTTGTCTGTTTGAACTAGAGCGCCAGAAAGCTCCTGTCCACAGGGCTTGTTATATTGGTCAGACCGGTCGTTCTCTGGGTGTTAGAATTGGCGAGCATAGGAAGTCCATTCTCCAAAATAAGTCCACCACGGGTTTTTCTGACCACTGTATTAGCTGCAATCATTTCATCGATTCGAGTAGAACAGAAATTCTACATACAGGAGAAAAGGGCAAAAGATTGGATTTATTGGAAATGTTTGAAATTGCATACGCGCACAAAGAAAAGTTACCGATCGTAAATGAACAATTGGATTTCCGCTTATCACCTGTGTTAACATCTGTGATGTATAATGTGTAGCCTGTTTGTGTTTATATTTTCTGTCCAGTCAGTTTTGAAAATGGGATGAAACCCGAAACATGTTAACTATTTTGAATATATTTATGTGAACGTATAGTCAAGTGTTTTATTTTCTATGTATATTTTGAACTATTTAAGTAATTTGTTCGTCAGCCTCTACCTACTCAAATATCAGGAATAAATGGACAATTTGCTATGATTGTCTCCAGCCTTGCTCTCGACTTTTCGATGATACGTTCCTTAGGTATTTCGAGTTGTGAAAACTATGCACCGAGTGTAAGTTGCAACAACCCAATCCTTGAGGTTGAATCATTGCAGATTGCTCATTTAATCTTGACAAATAAATTTAATGATAATTTTTGAAGCATTGAAGCATTGCAGATTGTTCATTTTTTTTAATGATAGTTTTTGAAGCATTTTTTTTAACGACACTTTTTGCAAATTTTATTTCTGTCATGATGTAGTTCTATCATAAGAATCCATTGACATGATTCCCAACTCGGAGAAACCAATACTTTCGGAGATATAATTTGTCTGTTTGAACAAGAGCGCCAAAAAGCTCCTGTCCACAGGGCTTGAACCAATTTTTATATATATATATATATATATATATATATATATATATATATAGCTACCGTGGCTTAGCGCGCCACGATATTTTTATATGTCTCGACGGGTTTAGCGCCCCAAATTTTCATAAATATCGGCAACGTCGCATTATGTCGCCCTAAGTGCCGGAAAATATAGAATATGAAGTGAAGATTTATTATATTCCTGAATGAATGTTCTAATCATTCATAAAACGAATTAGTTCAAGCTATATGAATATGAAGAATAACTTATCTATGTAATCAAGGCGATTAAAAGAATCTGTGTTATTAGAGTGATCCTCGGATCATTTTGGCATGAATTGTTTTTGCGGAATTATTCCACCAGGGACATCCTACTATTGTTTTGCCCAATTGTCATTTTGGAATTTTTGTCCGAGTAAGGTTCGACTCGCTCATGAATAATGCGGGATCGAATCAAATTCTGCCCGTCCATAAGCACGATAACTCTCGAAGTAAATTAATTAGATAGTTGAAATTTGCAGTGTGGGTTTGGGGCATAAATATCTTAGTTAAATTCTTCGGTGTGCCAAATTCGCCAAATGGTGTCGGAACTATAGCCATATCAAATTTGGTTTTCTCAATAACGAAGTAATTAATAATAAATAGGTACTGATCTGATCAAATTGAAACTTGGTTGTTAGTTGAAAAGTACAAACACGAAGACATTAATGCAACATTTCGTGAGGATCGTCTGCTTATATGCAGATGAAAAGTGATATAACTTTAGGAGTTTTCGTCCTAGAAAAGTGGAGTTAATCTAGGCACGCACATGTGATTTTCTTGTCGTGCGATCGTTTAGTCGCAGAAATGAAACACATATCCTTAAATTAATACGAATGCGCGCATATACAACCAAATAATCGCCGCAACTAAACCGATGCAACCAGTCTCATTTTTGCGCGCGTATTCCGCAAGGAACAGTGTGCTATCATTTCGTCACAATGTCTGTATTTTTCGATTTTTTTTGCGAAAATGGTCTAAAGCGATTGGGTTCGACTCAGTGATGAAGAATTCGAGGTCAAATTAAATTATGTCTGGCCGGCTGTTAGCACGATAACTCTCGAATGAAACGAGTTAGAGCGTTGAAATTTGCAGGGTAGTTTTGTAGCGTAAATATCTCGGACGAGTTCGTTAACGGCCGAAATCCTCCAAGCTGATTCGGAGTTAATGCAGTTTTTAGTAAAAACGTTTTTTATGAATATTTCCGGAACCGATCAACTCGATCTATCTGAAATTTGGCATTAAATTGTAGAATCATGACCTTTATATGCCTGCGAAGTTTAGTACTGACCGGATGGCCTTAAAGTGGCAAAAAAATTTTCAAAAATTTGAAAATTTTGTTTCCACGATATCCCGAAAAATACTGATCTGATTGAATTGAAACTCAGTAGTCAGATATAAAAGACCAAAGCAAACACTTTCGCAAAATTTCGTGAAGATCACTTGACATGAAAAAATTCAAAAAATTACTACTATTTTGCGGAATATTTTGCTTGAGATTCCGAAGCCTATTTTTTTGAAGTTCTTGCTGCCCTTTCCTAGCATTTTTCGATATGCGCATGCGCAGATGCGAAGTCATTTAACTGCTGTAGTTTTCGTCAGAGGGGATTGGGGTTTTGGGGAGGCGGATGCTATTCCTCCATAGAATCCCCTGGTGGGGGTCTGCGCATGCGTGGATTAAAGATTCGATATCTCCTGAACCACTTGTGATGGAGAATCGGTGCTTTTTGTAAGGTGTGTGATTTTGAGAGGACTTTCAGCCGCGAGTAGATTGCGAATGCACAGAAGAGATGTAACAGTTTTCGGGTAGTATGGGTTATGTTGGGAGTGCTGAGCCGATATTGTGAGGTTTTGAAAGAATATTCATGGCAATTCAGTGCAAGGTCAAGTCAGTTTCGGGGATGTAGCGTTGTTTCCTAGTTGAAGTGTCCGTAACGTGGCCCTGGGGCTAATTTAGGAATTGATGGTACCTCTTACGGGCATTTTTTGTTATGCGCATGAGCAGACCATCAGTGATTTAACTGCTGGTGATTTTGTCAGAGATAATTGGGGTTTTGGAGTGGCGGATGCTATTCCTTTATAGAATACCCTGGTGAGGGTCCGCGCATGCGTGGATTCAAGATGCGTTATCTCATGAACAACTAGTGTTGGAGAATCGGAGTTTTTTGTAAGGTGTGTGATTTTGAGAGGACTTTCAGCCGCGGGTAGATTGCGCAAGCGTAGAAGAGAAGTGACTGTTTTTGGGTTGTATGGGTTATGTTGGGAGTGTTGAGCCGATATTGTGAGGTTTTAGAAGAATATTCATGGCAATTCAGTGCACGGACAAGTCAGTTTGGGAGATATAGCGTTGTTTCCGAGTTGAAGTGTCCGTACCGTGGCCCTGGGGCTAATTTTGAAATTGATGTTACTCTTTACGGGCATGTTTCGTTATGCGCATGAGCAGACCATCAGTGATTTAACTGCCTGTGTTTTCGTCAGAGTGGATTGGGGTTTGGTGGTGGCGGAAGCTATTTCTCTGCGGTTGGCTCAGTGGGAGAGCATTTGACTTGGGAGCGGAAGCCCCAAGTTCAATTCCGAGGCTAGGAAAGAAATTTTCTAGTCACGGTAATCGCCACCATTCACTGTTGGGTCAAAAATTAACAGTGTTGTGCCTGAGGTGGCGTAAGGACACAGTAACAAAGCCTACATGGAACACAGCTGGTTCTCCTTACTCGCTCAAGCTCTTCGAGAGCTTATGAGGGGTCTCCTTCGGGAAGACCTAGGAGGATCAGTATAATAATATACAAAACAAACAAAACTAGTGTTGGAGAATGGGAGGTTTTTGTATGGTGTGATTTTGAGAACACTCTGCCGCGAGTAGATTGCACATGCGCAGAAGAGAAGTGTTGGAGAATCGGAGTTTTTTGTAAGGTATGTGATTTTGGGAGTACTTTCAGCCGCGAGTCGATTGCGCATGCGCAGAAGAGAAGTGACCGTTTTTGGGTTGTATGGGTTATGTTGGGAGCCGATATTGTGTCGATATTGTGAAGTTTTAAAAGAATATTCATGTCAATTGTCATGTCAGTGCAAGGACACAAGTCAGTTTGGAGGAAATAGCGTTGTTTCCAAGTTGAAGCGTGCGTACCGTGGCCCTGGGGCTAATTTTGAAATTGATATTACCACTTACGGGCATGTTTCGTTATGCGCATGACCAGACGATAAGTGAATTAACTGCTGGAGTTTTCACCTGAGAGCATTGGGGATTTGAGGTGCAGGATGCTATTACTTAACATAATCCCCTCGGGAGTATCCGCGCATGCGTGGATTGAAGGTGCTCTCTCCTGAACCAATGGTATTGGAGAATCAGAGTTTTGTGTGCGGTGTGTGATTTTGAGAGGACTTTCAGACACGAGTAGATTGCGCATGCGCAGAGCTGACGTGGCTGTCTTCGGGTTTTATGGCTTATGTTGGGTGGGGTTTATGTCCAGTGGTCATGGATTTTATGCTGAGCCAATATTGTGAGGATTTAATAGATTATTCAAGATAATTCTGTAAACGAGCAAGTCAGTTTCGAGGAAATTGCGTTGTTTTCTAGTTGAAATATCTGTGTAGTGGCCCTGGGGCCAATTTATAAATAACTATATTTGGATGATCAATTCTAAATTACTTTTAGATTGGGAGAAACGGCGAAGAAATTGCGTTCGAAATTCATGTAACCTCTTTCGGAGAATTTTCGTTTCACGCATGAGCAGAGAAGAAGTGATTCAACTGCTGGAGTTGAATGAAAGGATTGGAGTTTTCAGGTGCTGGATGCTATTCCAAATAGAATCCCTTTGGAAGTGTCTGCGCATGCGTGGATTGGAGCAGTGATATCTCCTGAACCAATGGTGTTGAAGAATCAGAATGTTGAGTGAAGTGTTATTTTCAGGGGACTTTGAGCCACGTAGATTGCGTATGCGCAGAGGACTCGTTTGGATTGTATAGTTCATGTTGGGAGTGGTTTGCGTCTAGCGGTTAGTTGGTTCTGAGCCGTCATTTCAAGGTTTTAAGAGAAATTTCATGGCAATTCTGTGCACGGACAAGTCAGTTTCCGGGAAATTGCGTTGTTTCCGAGTTGAAATTTCTGTATCGTGGCTCAGGGACGAAATTATAAATAACTATATTCGGTAGATATATATTAAATTACGTTCGGATTTGGAGAAGAGGCAATTGCGTTCCTAACGGAGGTCCCATGACCATAATTTTTTTCGATCTACGGTAAAGTTAACAGCCAAACTGTATTGATAGCTATATTCGTTGAATGACGGACTGTCCGTCGCAATGACGGATGTCTGGTCACCCTAACCTAAACTCGTTCGTCTATCTATAGCTTTCAGCAACTCTGATTGAATAACAGTTAATGACATATCGCACGATGGCTGATCTGTGAATCTGTGATTCTGTTACACTACTCAGGAACTCAGGGGATAATAATAGTCAAAAGTGGAATTTAAGCAAGTAACCGGAACAGAGTGGTTAAAAGCAATTCCTTGCTATTATAACTAGGGTTGCCAACCGTCCTTTGTCCTTTTGAAAGGTGTCAAAGGACGGCAAATGTCCTTTCAAATCATTCGAAGATATAAATAAAAAAAATATTGTAGTAAACCCAAAAAAAATTTCAAAAAGTTCCATACACCATGATACGCCAAAACATAAATACTCTATATTCACGCTAAATGCTGATAAAATGTAAAAAAAATTACAAATAGTGAGTAAAAGTTGAACTTCATATATCTCAATGAGAGTGTTCATGCTGCCAAGTAGCAATTATCAATTAACACGTAACAAGTAGAAGTTTGCCAACTTTTAACTTTCTTCTTTAGTTGAACGAGATTTTGTACTTGTACGCAACTCGTGCGCAGCTGAACGCAAATTAGACTGTCCGATGATGTAAATATAACCTCAATTTGTAAAATATTTTATTTATTTGGTGTGTATTTATGTGGGTTCCGTGTTATCACATTGGAAAATTGAATTTTAAACACTTGTTTTCAAATATAGGGGGAACAGAGGTTATTTTGAAAAATTAATACCTCGGATCTTTGACTTGTGGGTTTTTATTTCTTAATTGTTAATTTGAGTGCATGAATGCCGCATTTTTGTAATTCATAATTGTTATTTGATACTTTTTACTTGATAATTGTTATTTGATGCTGCATGAATCCACACTTAGCCGCTCTGCTCCGGATACTCGCTTAGATTCGACCGAAGGGAAACAACTTCCCTCTTTCCATTTGTTTTTGGAGCTCTTGTTCCCCGGCACAGAGTGCAAATCAATTTGCCCAAATGTCTGTAAATTTCGAATTTTTGATGAAAATGGTCTTGAACGATTTGGTTCGACTCACTGATCTAGAATCCGTGGTCAAAATCAATTCTGTCCGGCTGGCTGGCTGGTCCGGCTGGCCTTCTGTTAACACGGTAACTCTCGAACTGAAGTAGCTAGAGGATTGAAATTTGCAGGGTAGATTTGGAACGTAAATATCTCAGACGAGCTCGTTAACGGACGAAATCCACCAAGCGGTTTTAGAGTTATGGCCATTTATAGTAAAAACGGCTTTTCATGAATATTTCCGAAACTGATCACTTGATCTATCTGAAATTTAGCATTAAATATTTTTAAATTTTTTAATTTTGTTTCTACAATAACTCTCGAACAGATAGAGCTAGGCAGTTGAAATTTTCAGAGTAGGTTTGGGTGATAAATACCTCAGTTCAGTTCGTTATTGGGTAGAAACGGCATCATGGTTTCGGAGTAATACAAAAATCTTTTTACATTACAAATTTCAAATTCAATTTTTTTTAAGAATCAGTTTTATCATAAGAATCCATCGTTGTCACTTTCAACTCTAACAAGTTAATACTTTCGGAGATATGATTTCTCAAAATTTCAATAATACATCGTAGTTCTATGTATTCACAGAATGTGAACACAGAATCTGTCTGTGTTCACTGTTCATAAATGTCATCTTATCTAGCTATTAGGGACTTGTCAGTTTATAGTTTGAAAATATTTTCTGTTGGAAAACAAGTATCCGATTCTTATTCTGTTTTGAAACCGAAAATAATATTGACTCATTACATATTGAATAATTTATTGGGGATGATATTTTAGAAGATTTATAATTGGATCATTTTAATGATGTAGTTTATGAATGCAATAGGAAAGAAGAACATAATGGAATCATCAAAAGAAATTACTGTTCGTTGACCACTGAGGTTATAATACCTTTTACTTCCTTAAGTTGTGAGACATGTTCCTAAAAACAGTATTTTCATGAAGTTGCTAGCAAAAAAAATGCTGAAATATGGATCTACATTTGTGTATCAAACCTTTTTTCTTGAGTTAAGGTCCATAATACAGAAAAGAATGTGTAAGTGGTATGAACTATTACATTTTAAATTATGAAAAGAGGATATTATTTTAATGATATATTTTGAACTATTAAATTAATTTGTTCGTCAGCCGCAACCTTCTCAAATATCAGGAATAAATGGACAATCTGCTATGATTGTCCCCAGCCTCGCTCTAGACTCTAGACATTCCGATGATACTTTCCTTAGGTATTTTGAGTTGTGAAAACTATGCACCGAGTGTAAGTTGCAACAACCCATTCCACGAGTTTGAATAATTGCAGACTGGTCATTTAATCTTGATAAATAAATTTAATGACAAATTTTGAAGGATTATTGCATTGCAGATTGCTCTTTTTTTCAAATGATAATTTTTGAAGCATTTTTTTTAAACGACACTTTCTTCAAATTTAATTGATGCAGTTCTCATCATAAGAATCCATTTATATAATTCCCAACTCTAAGAAACTAATACTTTCAGAGATATAATTTGTCTGTTTGGACAAGAGCGCCAAAAAGCTCCTTTCCACAGGGCTTGAACCAATTTTTTTTACATCAATGTCTGTTTTTTGTGATATTTCAAAGGGAATTTATTCATACCAAAAATATCTTGAAGTCAAAAAATGCAACCTCAGAGATGACAAATTAAAAACAAAATATGTTTTCAAGTACTTGTGAAATTTCATTATACTGTCTTATTTATAAAAGCAATCACATTCAAACGAAAAATTGGTATTATAGTTATCTAATTCGATATTTGAGTTTATTTTAGACAATCTCTAGGCAAGAAATTTTCGAACAAGTGAATGTATAGGTGAACATAGCGATACAACAAGTGTAATTGTTTTCCAGAAATAGTTGATGAGTATTGAAAGCTTTAAATGAATTGTTATAATATTCGAAACGATGATTACTCGTATTATTGTCCTTAGTAAAAAGTTGTTGTATATTGAACAATGGATTACTATTTATATAGAAGAATTATGAAATCTACTTACTTTAACTCATTTCTGAAGAATAAGTAGTAAATGTCCATGACTAATATTATTGAAAAGGTTTATATGATTTACAGTTATTTCTTATATATATATATATTCTATATTGATAAGCGTTTTGTCACACAGACACCTTCAGCCTACCTATATCCTACTCTTGTACGCCGTGTCGACGAAGCGCGTCAAAATATTCAATAAATAAGTGTAAATCATGTGTAATTTTTAACTGAAAAGTTAATATGGGTTTCGATCAAGTAAAGCCACCATAATTTAAACGTAATGGATTTCATATATTCATATATGAGAATATTTGCATTATGCACATGCAATAATACAGTATTGTAAAGAAAGTATTTCCACCAAACAGAAACATAATAGGAATATTCTAGATTTATATTGTAAAATAGAATATTCCTATTATGTTTCTGTTTGGTCAGCCCAGTCGACGGGCAGGTTCAAACAGTCCCTGTAAAGTCTGCACTGAAGCAAATCGCGAAATATTGGAATATACAGAAAAACTGTGGACCCAACAACTATACGGACTATTCACTGACCTCACGATCAACCAATAATCACAATTCCTCCAAATTAAAAGTCTCAAAACGATATATTTATTTTATACATATATAACCTCAAAATTGCACCAATCCTATATGAAAAAGTTCATTTATCCCCCGCTTTATTGTGGACGGTGAGGAAGGCATTCGATGATCCCCCGAAATATGATATTAATGAAATGAAGAAACTAAGCACGATATCTATATAGAACGAAATGAGTTAGAGAGTTTAACTTCGTAGGGAAGATTTGAAGGCGAAATGCTCCGGTAAGGATATTTAATGGGAAAAATCAGCTCAGTGGATTCGCAGTTATGGTGGTTGCAATTATTATCTGTAATATTTCCGATTATACCGCGATTAACCCGAAATTTTATCTGTACTCGAAAACAACGCATCGCAGAGAAAAAATGTAGTGACAAAAGTTTGATGTCTAAAGAACGCATCGGGTAGTACTGAAGTTCTCCCATTCCCTCACCTCATGTAGGCAGGGAAAGGAGTAACTTTGAAATCTCAAACAGTCCTCATTTTCTATGGCCAATCAAATTCTATGTCAAAAAATAGAGGATATCCAGGAAATTGTTCGCTCATTTGCTATAGATGGCACTTTACACGCAACTTAGGAAACAAGATTAAAAGCACAAAATAAACAAGTAGTTAACATTCATTACCATCATTGCCTGTTAAGAATTGCTAAATACATGATTGATTGGTCTTTTATCTGCTTTTCCTCTTGTTGCCTTCGTTACGCGTACTGCGGCCTTTATCTCGCAAATAAACAAAAGTTTATTATACGAACATATCATACGTATTTTTTGACCTAGAATATGATTTTGCTATAATAAATAGAGGTTACCAAGTAGTATTTCAAAAGTAGCCCGTCTCCTACGTACAGGGGGTGTGGGGTGGGCGAAATTCATTATTAGCGGATGCGCTGTTTAGAAATATCAAACTTTACTCCCAAAAATGTTCTCTCCGATGCGTAGTTAACCCAGGTGTTTATGCCCCAAACCTAACCTGCAAATTCATACTTCCTAACTCAATTCGTTCTAGAGTTGTCGTGCTTAAGGATGGACGAACAGAATCAAGTTTGACCTAGGATTCTTCATC
Source organism: Halyzia sedecimguttata (assembly GCA_937662695.2). Lineage (NCBI taxonomy): Eukaryota > Metazoa > Arthropoda > Insecta > Coleoptera > Coccinellidae > Halyzia > Halyzia sedecimguttata. The sequence goes on along the minus strand of OW569411.2, from coordinate 51,362,999 downwards.
AATGAGTCGAATCCAAAAGTGTTATACTAATTTCGGCCAAAAATTCGAAAATTACGAACATTTGGTCAGAATGATAGGTGCTGTCCGTTCAGTGGAACCAGCGAGACAGAAACTTGTACTATGTATCAAATTTCGTTTCATCAATAAGCTCCTATTTTCCATTATATATTGTGTAAACAGGTGTGCAGGTGAGATGATAGAATGCACGCTTAGCATGCAATCCCTTTCAATTGAATTTTTATCTGTTTCCATTGTTCGGATAACCGTGAAGTTTGGCGAGCGAGCCGGAGATCTTCTCAGAGGGTAGTAGTCACCATTAGACTTCTCACAAGGGGATTCTATGGAGGAATAGCATCCTGCACCTCAAAACCCCAATCCTCTCTGACGAAAAGTTCAGTAGTTAAATCACTTCTTGTTTACTCTTTGAATGAAAAATGCCCGAAAGGGGTAACAGGAATTTCAAATTAGGAACACAATTGCGAGCACCTATTCTTCAAATCCGAATGTAACTCAATATAGATCTCCGACATATAGATATATTATGAATTGGCCCCAGAGCTACAGTATAGACATTTCAACTCGAAAACAACGTTATTCCCTCGAAACTGACTTGTCCGTGCCCAGAATTGCTATGAACTCTCTTTTAAGACCATACAATATCGGTTCAGCGCCAAATCCATGACCGCTAGACGGAAACCACACCCAACATGAGCCGTTCAACCCAAAAATTGCCACGGCTCCTCTGTGGCTCGTGGCTGAAATTCTTCTCCAAATCACACACCTTACACAAAACTCTAATTCTCTAACACCAGAGGTTCAGGGGATATCTCATCTGGAATCCACGCATGTGCGGTCTCTCACCAGGGGATTCTATGGAGGAATAACATCCTCCACACCAAAACTTGAATCTTCTCAGATGAAAACTCCAGCAGTTAAATCACTTCTCATCTGCTCATGCGCAAAACGAAATATGCCAGGAAGGGGCAAGATGAACTTCAAAATAATAGATTTCGGAATTTCAAGCAAAATAGAAGTAATTTTATGAATTTTTTCAAGTCATGTGATCCTCACGAAATTTTGCAGAGGTGTTCAGATCAGTATTTCTCGATATATTGAGACAACAAAATTTTAATTTTTTTTAAATTTTGGTGCCAGTTTATAGCAATCCGATTAATACAAAACTTCGCATGTATATAAAGGTCATAATTCTACAATTAGATGCTGAATATCAGATAGATTGAGTGATCGGTTTCGGAAACATTGATGAACAAATTTTTAACTAAAAATGGACATTACTCTGAAACCGCTAGTTGGATTACACCCGTTAACAAATTTAAATGAGATATTGACGCTCCAAAACTACCCTGCAAATGTCATCCCTCTAACTCATTGCGTTCGAGAAATACAAAAAATACCGGTCATGCTGTTCCTTGCGGAACACGCGCGCAGAAAAGTTGAAATCAAAATGGACATAACTCCGAAAAAAACTCAACCGGGATATTTATGCCCCAAATCTACCATGCAATTTCGAACTCTCTAACTCATTTTGTACGAGAGTTATCGTGCTAACGGCCGGACAGAATTGAGTTTGACCTCGGATTCTTAAGTGAATCGAAACTAAACGCTCGAGACTATTTTCGGCCAAATATTCGAAAAATACAAACATTTATAAGAACGATAGGAACAAGCGCTCCAAAAAATAATTTTAAAGCTTAAGCATCAGCGGTGACAATGAAAAGAGTAAACCTTATCAAGTAAATATTTGCTTGAGCCGAACGTGTACCTATAAATATGATTAACAGACATTTTGTGAGAAGAAACTTTCATTTTTTGCATTTTTAACGTATTTTTACTCATATTATATATTCCAAAATCCGTATTGTGGATCCGCCTATGTGATATCGTAATTATTCTGAATTACTCGCATAGCCTACACTTACGTCATCGTGGAGACTGAAGTGCGTCTTTCGGCAGATGGTCAACATGCTATACGCATTAAAATTGGGTTTTTTTGGGGTGCAGGTGCACGATCTCTTCCCGGGATTTCTATGCAATGGGTAGAAATTCTCGAATAATAAATGAGGCTGCAAAATACTCAAGAGTGTTTCAGTTTGTTTACGTATGGAAATTTGAGCAGAGTTTTGTGATATACAGACTGTTCGTAAATTGATGCAAATATATATATAATTGATGCAAATGATTTCAGGAGATGATACTTCCACAGTTCGACGAAAATTGATGGGAAATTTTTCATATACTTGTGTTCCAATATTGCTTTACTGGCTGCAGTATGTCATTTCGGAACGCTCTTTAGTGATAGTAAGCTTTGCCAGTGAATTTCAGTATTCAGTATTTCATTTCAATTTTTCTGCGCAATACTGTTCAAGAATATCGGAACACGCCATGTATGTTCTAAGCTATTCCCCTACAAGTAAAAGCTATTGCCTTCGAAATGGGAAACCCTATAGACATAGACATTATAAAAATTTTAAAAATAATAATGAAATGAAGATGGCATATTGTATAATATTATCTAATACCTACTTGACACTAACCGTCTCGATACTACCGAAGTTTACGGAGAAATATACAGAGTGATTCACGAAGAACGTTCGTTAGAATATTTCAAAGAAAGACTCGAGATAAAAACTTGGAATTTTATAGTTAAGCTTTGTTAGGAGAGGTGAATTATTGGAAAAAAATCTGATTCGTCCGACTTCCGGTTTATCGGAAATGATACCAACTTTCATTTTTGCGCGCGTGTTCCGCAAGGAACAGCGTGCTATCATTTCGTCACAATGTCTGTATTTTTCGAATTTTTTTTCGAAAATGGTCTCAAACGATTGGGTTCGACTCCCTGATGAAGGGATCAATTGCAGGACCAAAGGTATGGAATGTTAGTATGAATGAATTATTAGTGAATTTAGAGAGAGAGAGAGTCAATGTGATGTTGTGGCATATGCGGATGATGTGCTTGTCCTGGTGAGAGGGAATAGTCGCCTCCATCTCGAACAGAGAGGAACGCGATGTATGAATGTGGTGAGTGACTGGGCTACTAAGGCAGGTGTCAGTGTGTCAGAGAGTAAAACAGTATGTATGTTGGTGAAAGGGAAGTTGTCTGTGAACAGGCCTCCAAATGTGCGACTGAATGGTAAGGGTGTGAGGTATGCTAAGAAAGTTAAATATCTGGGTGTGACTGTGGAGGAGGGACTTAGGTTTTCTAGTCACTTCTCAGATGTGCGAGGGAAATTAGTGCGTCTGTCTGGGTGCCTAGGAAGAGTGTTGAAGAGAGATTGGGGACTGCAAAGAAAGGCGATGAATGTGGTATATGGCGGTATGTTTCAAGCATGCGCCATGTATGGAGTGAGTGTCTGGTACGAGTCACTGAAAAATGACTACGCCAGAAGATTTCTGAATGGGTGTCAAAGAGTGGTGATGAGCGCATGTTTGAGAGTGTGTCGTACTGTGTCCACCGATGCTATGTGTGTGATCATGGGGGTGTTGCCGTGGGATTTGGTAGCGAGAGGTCTTGGTGTGGAGCATAAGCTCAAGAAATGTATGCCGTTGAGTGAGTCTGATAGAGTGTTTCTGGCTGAGCGAGTTGAGGATCCTGCGGTAGACTTGGAAATGCTGCGCACCTCACTGCAGACAGAGTGGCAAAGAAGATGGGATGAAAGCGCAGCTGGCAGAGTCACCCATAGGTTCATTCCAAGGGTTGACTTTGTCTGCAAGAATGAATGGTTCTCACCTGGCCTGTACTTGGGGTTCCTCCTTGCGGGCCATGGTAGTCTGAATGAGTTCTTGTACAGAAGAGGTCTCAGTGAGAGTAACAGGTGCATGTGTGGCGAGGTGGAAGACTGGAAGCATGTTTTGTTTGATTGCAGGGAATACGTGGTCGAGAGAAGTGAGTGCCTGGAGGGAATGCTTGGGGGGATGGACTTAGAAGCGTATGACGTCAGTTGGATGATTGAAACGAGAGAAATGTGTGAACGAATGGAGAGCTATTGCAGGGCAGTCTTCTCTAAGAGAAGACTAAATAGACTTGTTGGGTTGTCCCCTCCTGCGGCGGTCTCGGGGTTGGAACCTCGGATGGCTCGTATGGGGGTGAGGTAGAGTAGTGTAGAGTGGAAGCTCATCTCCCAAAGGAGAAATAGACTCGTAGAGTTGTCCCTTTCCCGGCGGTCTTTGGCTGGGGGCGGAGGTTTGTTTTCTTCTGGGGGGCGACCAGATATGCAGGGCGGCAACGTCTGGTTGAAAGAGATATCATCCAGGATGCCAACGGGTGGTGGGTCGGAGCACCACCCAGGTACTCCTGATGCATACCAATTCCAGAAGTGCCGACGGGTATGGCTAACCCGCATAACCCTAGCTGGCTTAAGCAAGGCCTGGACTCCAAGGTCCAAAACTTGCAAGGGAATACGTTCCCGGAGCATGTCCAAGCAATGACGCTATGATTGCTACCACGGGAGGGCGTTGCCCGCAGGGGAATCCCTGTTCGCCCTATTGGGATAGGTTTCGTGGGGGTAGTGGTTGAAAGCCCGCACGCTGGGCTAGAAGGGTTCTGTCCCCTTCGGCGTGTGAGTTGCGTACCCTCAACTCGGGAACTAACCTGCATAGTTAGTAGAGGTTGGATAGTGCCTCCTCCTGCCAGTGAGGGTGTAGGTCTTGGAAACCAAAGCCATACTGGTAGTAGCATCTACAAAAAAAAAAAAGATGCTGCGCGCTGATTGGGCGTATCCCAATCCCACGCCCATGGGGGCCGTGGCCATAGGTCCTAGGACAGGTAGGTCACGTAAAGCCAATTCCCTTCCTTCCTTCCCTGATGAAGAATTCGAGGTCAAATTCAATTCTGTCCGTCCGGTCCGGCCGGCCGGCCGGTCTGGCCGTTAGCACGATAACTCTCGAACGGAACGACTTAGAGCGTTGAAATTTGCAGGGTGGTTTCGTAGCGTAAATATCTCGGACAAGTTCGTTAACGGGCGAAATCGACCGAGCGGTTTCGGAGTTCAGGCCGTTTTTAGTAAAAACGTTTTTTAGGAATATTTCCGGAACAGATCACTAGATCTTTCTGAAATTTGGCATCAGATTGTAGAATCATGACCTTTATATGCCTGCGAAGTTTTGTGTTGAACGGACGGCCCTAAAGTGGCAAAAAAAAAATTGAAAATTTGAAAATTTTGTTTTCACGATAACTCGAATAATACTGATCTGATTAAATTGAAACTCAGTAGTTAGATGCAAAAGACCAAAGCAAACACTTTTGCAAAATTTCGTGAAGATCACGTGACATGAAAAAAATAAAAAAATTACTACTATTTTGCGGAATACTTTGCTTTTAATGCCGAAAAATATGTTTTTGAGGTTCATGCTGCCCTTTCCGGGCATTTTCCGTATTGCGAATGCGCAGATGAGAAGCCCTTTAACTGCTGTATTTTTCGTCAGAGAGGATTGGTGTTTTGGGGTGGCGGATGCGATTCCTCCATAGAATTCAGATCCCTGATGAGGGTCTGCGCATGCCTAGATTAAAGATGCGATATCTTCCGAACCACTAGTGTTGGAGAATCGGAGTTTTTTGTAAGGTGTGTTATTTTGAGAGGACTTTTAGCCGCCAGTAGATTGCGCATGCGCAGAAGAGAAGTGACTGTTTTTGGGTTGGATGGGTTATGTTGGGAGTGCTGAGTCGATATTGTGAGGTTTTAAAAGAATATTCATAGCAATTCAGTGCAAGGACAAGTCAGTTTAGGGGATGTAGCGTTGTTTCCTAGTTAAAGTGTCCGTACCGTGGCCCTGGGGCTGATTTTGAAACTGATGTTACCCCTTACAGGCATTTTTCGTTATGCGCATGAGCAGACCATCAGTGATTTAACTGCTGAAGTTTTCTTCAGAGAGGATTGGGGTTTCGGTGTGGCGGATGCTATTACTCTATAGAATCCCCTGGTGAGGGTCTGCGCATGCGTGGTTTGAAGATGCGATATCTCCTGAACCACTAGTGTTGGAGAATCGTAGTTTTTTCTAGGGTGTGTGATTTTGGGAGGACTTTCAGCCGCAAGTAGATTGCGCATGCGCAGAAGAGAAGTGACTGTTTTTGGGTTGTATGGGTTATGTCGGGAGTGCTGAGCCAATATTGTGAGGTTTTAAAAGAATATTCATGGCAATTCAGTGCACGGCAAGTCAATTTGGGGGATGTAGCGTTGTTTCCGAATTGAAGTGTTCGTACCGTGGCCCTGGAGCTAATTTTGAAATCGATGTTACCCCTTACGGGCATTTTCGTTATGCGCATGAGCAGACCATCAGTGATTTAACTGCTGGTATTTTCGTCGGAGAGGATTGGGATTTTGGGGTGGCGAATGCTATTCTTCCATAGAATCCACTGGTGAGGGTCTGCGCATGCGTGGATTCAAGATGCAATGTCTTCTGAACCTCTAGTGTTGGAGAATCGGAGTTTTTTGTAAGGTGTGTGATTTTAGGAGGACTTGCAGCCACGAGTATATTGCGCTTGCGCAGACGAGAAGTGTATAGTTTTGGGTTGTTTGGGTTATGTTGGCGGTAATGAACCGATATTGTGAGGTTTTAAAAGAATATTCATGTCAATTTGGTGCACGGACACAAGGCAGTTTGGGGTAAATAGCGTTGTTTCCGAGTTGAAATGTCTGTATGGTGGCCCTGAGGCGAATTTATGTATAACTGTATTCGGTAGATCTATATTAAAATACGTTCGGATTCGGAGAAGAGGCAATTGCTTTCCTAACAGAGGTCCCACAACCGCAATTTTTTCGATCTACGGTAAAGCTAACAGTCAAACTGTATTGATAGCTATATTTGTTAAAGAAACTTGAAAAAATAAAAAAAAGCACTGACTTGAAGTCAGTACTCTTTGGCGCGCGTGTTCACGGTGGCCAATTTGTATTGAATGATGAGTACTTCAAGCTCAGTTGATAGAGCGAGCCGAAGATATACCCAAAGGATAGTGGACACCATTCACTTTCGTTTCAAAAATTACCAGTGCTGTATCTAAGCTGCCATCAGGATAGGGTAATAAAGTTGGAAGAGAACACAACTGACTCTCCTTAGTCGCACAAGCCGCTAGAAGATTTGGGAGGGTCAGTATAATCCTAATCATGTTTATAGCACGCGCGCAAAAGCAGATTGAATTAACAATGAAAGAAAAAGTGTAAAAAGTCAATCTGCTTTAGCGCGCGTGCTATAAACATGATTAGGATTATACTGACCCTCCCAAATCTTCTAGCAGCTTGTGCGACTAAGGAGAGTCAGTTGTGTTCTCTTCCAACTTTATTACCCTATCCTGATGGCAGCTTAGATACAGCACTGTTAATTTTTGAAACGAAAGTGAATGGTGTCCACTATCCTTTGGGTATATCTTCGGCTCGCTCTATCCACTGAGCTTGAAGTACTCATCATTCAATTCAAATTGGCCACCGTGAACACGGGCGCCAAAGAGTACTGACTTCACGTCAGTGCTTTTTTTTATTTTTAAATGTAATACTCAGTTTTTCCATTGATAATCAGATCACCCATTGAATTCTACATTGTTTTAATATGTCACTTACATATTATCCTCAGAAAATTCGTGTGAAATCTGAAAACACCCTTCAAATTTTCTCAAATAGGGCTTCATTCCAATACTAATAACTTGTGGATTTTTGCATGAAAATTCCTAATTTTCAAGCTTCTATCGGAAGACATAGCTTCTTCTCATTCATTAATTAAACATTCAATTGAACTTACAGGATGTTTTTATTTCAATGTTGAAGTCAGTTATGATAAAAACCCCAAAACACATTTTTTTCAAATGAGAACCCATTTTTTTATTGGTCAGCTGGAATCTACGGGTATTGTGTATTTTTTATAACACAGACTACTGCTCTAAAATGCTAATTTCCCGAGATATTCGGTAAGTAAAGCAGAAGTATGTAATATAAAAATACACTATTTTTAACACGCTTTTTTTAGCTTGGGTTGTATCTGACTACTTAATTTTCACCAGTTTCCAGAAGTCTGATTAATTTGAAACTTTGCATACGTATCAAGAACCGATGACAATGCAATAATTTGATAACAGTTTCCCATTATCCTTATTATCCACAAAAATTGATTATTATTTATAGCATATTATCTCATACCGGGCACCTCCGCCAATTTGCAACGTGATGTTTCAGGTCCAGTTCATTCTGATGCGATATCGCATGAGCGACAAGCGCAGACAGATACTCCGCCGTATTCACAAAGCATTCAATCTCCGTTAAGTCCTAACTGAGGTCCTCAGTTAAGAATAAATTTGAATCGCAACCTCAGTTAAAGTATTTAACGGTGGTGAAACTGGCCTGTTTCACGTTGATTTTCACTTTAGGTAACTGAGGTTCCGATTCAAATTTATCCTTAACTGAGTACCTCAGTTAGGACTTAACGGAGATTGAATGATTTGTGAATACGGCGGACTATCTGTATCTCATGTACAAAATCTCACAGAGTGGAGTCTGTCTATCGCAAGGCGATTTGTCGCATGCGATATATCATTTTGGGCTCATATTCTAACAGTTCTAACATGTTCTAACAGTTTTCCATTATCCTTATTGGGACCGCCAGGATTAATAAAATTTTGAATGAAATGATGAGATTGCGAAATAATTTGTGAGACATTTCAATACCACATGTCAACAAATAACTAATTGATAAATCGAACTAAAAAATGAAAAATAAATAATAGTTTAAAAAAACTAAAAAAACACGCTTTTATAGCTAACCGAACTAAAAATTAGAAAATAATTCAACAAATAACTAATTGATAAATCGAACTAAAAAATGAAAAATAATTAATAGTTTAAAAAAACTAAAAAAACACGCTTTTATAGCTAACCGAACTAAAAATTAGAAAATAATTTTTAATTTCAGAGAGTTTATAATACAGTAGTAGAAGATCGAACAATCAATCAGAATTTATCACCTCAAAATAAAATTATAATAAAGTTTAAGTTATTAACAAAAGAATTCAATTCAGAGTAAAAAGCGTGGGGTGCATTTTACTACTTTTCATAACTCTCTTCTCATAGATAGTTGCCAATAGAATGGTTGCTACATCTACTTTATCAAGCACCCCACGCTGTTTACTCTGAATTGAATTCTTTTGTTAATAACTTAAACTTTATTATAATTTTATTTTGAGGTGATAAATTCTGATTGATTGTTCGATCTTCTACTACTGTATTATAAACTCTCTGAAATTAAAAATTATTTTCTAATTTTTAGTTCGGTTAGCTATAAAAGCGTGTTTTTTTAGTTTTTTTAAACTATTATTTATTTAACGTAGATTCCAGCTGACCAATAAAATTGAATGGCTTCTCTTCCGATAGAAGCTAGACAATTAGGAAGTTATGATTTGCCAAAGTTTGAACAAGAGCGCCAAAGCTCCTGTCCACAGGGCTTTCCCACTTTTTCAATTTGGGTTCTGTGCGTCAATTCTCAAGAATTTTCGTAATTAAATTCAAAACGTAGGTCATCACATGTTGGATTTATATATAATCCGTTTAAGATATATTGACATCGAAGTAGGCCTTGAACGTGTAGTTGGTGCTTTATTTCTGGTTAAAAAAGGTTACTGTTATGTAACCAGAGAAATGAATTATTAATATAACCTTCAATATTTTCAATGCTATCTCCTATTTGTAATTAATTGAAGACCCTTATAAATGCATTAGTGATGTACTCCTGAAATTCAAATCCCGAAAATATTTTATCCTGAGATTTTGGAAGGATAATTTTCCAAGTTCAACTGCAGTAGACTGACAAAACAAACATAAATATGAGGTTGATACCCAGAAACCGTTTCAAGTAATTGGAAAAATCATTATTTATAATAGAAAAGAACAAATTATTGCATAGTTTTTTTTAGTGCAGGATGAAGAACCTTTTGACATAATAATCATGTGCATCTCAATATATCTTAGAACTTAGGTTCCTTATCCAAAGCCATTGGAGAATCAATGAAGCTGTAAAAGCCCATAAGAAACTCACATTTCATTTTATTGAATCAATATTGGTTATTGAATAATTTCATTAATATAATGTTATTATTATTACTTCGTCAGTATAAATTATTGAGAGGTGGGTTGAATAATAGAACATTATTTTGGAAGAAGAGTTAATTCATCAGTGTTTAAGCAGACTTATTATTTCTGTCTTAATTTAACTTGGAAAGTAATAGCTTGTAAAAGATTATAATAATAATCTTTATGCAATGATAATAATAGATCAAGGGTTTATTTTTCCACAAAAAAAATCGGAACCAAAATTTTACTGTGTCATTTTTTTTGCGTAAGCTGTGAGTTTTATGGATTTCAATTGCAACTAGGAACAGAAAAGTTTATTTGCCATTTTCCTATGAATTGTCGTTTTAGTATTATAATTTATATTGAAATACATAATGATTTAAAATTCTAATTCAAACTTTGATTTGCTCAGTTCATAGAGCTCATGAAGGAAAGAACAAATCAAAGTGAAGTGTTCTCTCAAATTCACAAAAACTTTAATTTAATTTAATGTCTCTTTAAATGTATAGTCGTATATCACAAGAGTTCTTCCACAACTGCTACCAGGTTTTAATGATGTGTCTTCTTCTCCTTTCCTAAGAATTCTTCGAACAGTACTTGAAGAAAACTGAAATATTATGGCCAATGTAATAATCAGAAATCACTTTTAGTGGTTGAATAACAGTTTACCTGGAACCCTAGAGCAATGCTGGCGGTAATATCTGCAGAGTCCCTGAAGAATACACAGTAACATCCATATACTGATTCGCGTTCCCTTTTTGTTAGGCGATAGGTGTCGTAATCAATTCCAGACATTTTTAATAGTACAAGGATGCGGAAATAATCAAACTCGATTTTCGTTATATCCAAATTGTCAAGAAATAAATAATAAATGACAGATCATCAGCTGCTGGTAATTTTCAAAGCGAGAGCAACCTAAATTATGTGACTTGAAATATAACAAGATCGACTGTTGCCAACTGAATTTCGATTTTCCAAAGGCACCCTTGATGTCAATATATCTTAAACGGACTATATTCCATGAAATCATATAGAATTGAGAATAATTATTGGAATTTTTAAAAATCATATCTCCGAAAGTACTAGTTTGTCAGAGTTGAGAATGACATCAGTGGACTCTTATGATGAAACTGCATCTACTGAATTTAAAATTTGTAATGTAAAAAAAAAAAATTGTTACTCCGAAACCACTAGGCCGATTTTGCCCACTAATTAACTTAACCGAGATATTTATCTCCTGAACCTACTCTGAAAATTTCAACTGTCTAGCTCATTCCGTTCGAGAGTTATCGTGTTAATGGCCGGACGGCCGGCCGGACAGAATCAGTTTTGACTATGGATTCTTGATCAGTGAGTCGAACCAAATAGGTAAGGCCATTTTCAGCCAAAAATTCCAAAAATACAGACATTTGGACCAATTAATAAGCACTCTGTTCCGAGGAACAAGAGCGAAAAAAATGACTGATGACGGCTTCTAACACAAGGTGTATTTCTCGAGAGTGCAATACACTTCTTCATATCTGTTTCATGGAATTGGTTTCCAAAAAGGTATTTAATGGTATTTTGTAGGTAACATTAGGTTCTGATATACAGGAGATTCAAATGAGACTATCAAAGTTTGATTTCCGAAAACCACAATGAGTCTATTTTCTCGAAAGCAAACAGTATGTCATATATGTACCTACATTACAATTTTTTTTGAATCAATATCAATACATATACAGTGCTTCCCCACAACTCTGCACAAAGAAGGAATTTTCTTTTCTATTAATATTTCCGAATTTTATGTATTACAAAAAGTGGGTGCATCCAAAATGAAAAAAAATTATATAAATCGCGGCCAACTGAGGTTTCCTGTTTGAACGGAAATTGCCATTATCAAACAAAAATGTCCAGTATCTCGGAATATTCGAACTCTCTTTTGTTCGAAATAACAATTAAGATCCGTGTGCCAAATTTCAGGTCGGAAAACCAACAATTTTTTTTTATTTTTTTGCTCATAACTCTTTCAATCATTGAATTATTACCTAATAGACTTTTTGTCAGTAACTAGACGACATTAGTGTCAGCATGAATATGATTGCAACTAGCAAATTTTGTTTGAAATTGGTTTTCCGACATTTGCTCGGATTTTCCCTAAAAAGTAATTTCATTCTGGTGCAAAGTTGATCCCATTCTTATTTTTGCCATTAAAATCTTTCACATTCAATTCATGTAAAAGACTTTCAAGAATGCAAATCTTGCTGCAAATTGCCAATTTATTGCTAGATTTAGGATTGATATAGAATTTTGTCATGAAAAACCATCGTTAGTTCAATTTCAATGCCAGTTAATTATTTTCTATGATCGCAGACTATGAAAATTCCTTCCAGTAATCATTCAATTAAACTCAAAAAAGAGTTATAAGCAGAAAAAGTAAAAATGTTTTTTGTGGTTATCCGACCTGAATTTTTGTACATTGATCAAAATTGCAATTTAAAACAAGTTTACTTAGAACTTCCCATACAAAAAGTTCAAATTTTCTGAGATAGTCGACATTTTTGTTTACAAATGGTGATTTCTGCTCAGACCGGAAGTCGCACTCAGCCTACTGTTACATCATTGTTGATGCAAGAACTTTAAGTAATAAGTAAAATCCACAATTTAATATAAAAGAATAGTCCCTCCTGGTGCGGAGTTGCTGGGAAGCACTGTATAAACTATCCGGATTGGAACCTGATGCAACCTAAAACCATTTGTCCTATTTTGGGAAATATATAGCCCTACTTATTCACACACATCGTGAATAGGCAAATATAAAATGTTCTGTGCTTGGAAAGTGAATGGATGAGACAAATACTTCATTCCACATAGAAATATCAATAGTCAAGGCTGGCCTATAAGTTGGGCGCCAATTGTATAACCAAAATTTTACAAGTTCACACCGTCATGCTGCAGCTGATCGCGTAAAGAAAAAAAATCAAATACTAGAATATACACGAGGCATTATTATTTCTCTTTACCTACTTACACCCCAGAACCCACCTCACCATAGGTATCTGCAATTTTTGCCGATGTCTGTAATTTTCGATTTTTAACCTGAGCTGGTCTCAAACGTAGGGTTGCCAATATTTCTTATGCGAAATTATGTATTTTTCAAAATACTCTATAAAAATTCTTTAAAAAAATGGGTTCAAGCCCTGTGGACAAGAGCTTTCTGGAGCTCTAGTTCAAACAGACAAATTATATCTCCGAAAGTATTGGTTTCTCAGAGTTGGGAATTATATCAATGTATTCATATGATAGAACTGCATCCTAAAGGAAATTCAATTCAAATAATAGTTTATTTATCAAGATTAAATGAGCAATCATGAGAATGAGAACTGCACCATGGAAGAAATCAAATTAAATCTTGCCAATTTTGCCCAATAACGAACTTAACCGAGATATTCATCTCCCTAAACTACTCTGAAAATTTCAACTACCTACCTCATTCCGTTCGAGAGTTATATCTATGTCAATGGATGAAAAGCAATCTCACTACTCTCAGATCTCTTACTTCATGTTCCGTTCCGAAATGTAAGAATTTTCTGACAAAACCTAATTTCGGAGCAAACAACTGAGATTTTTCTCACTTCGCTCACAATTCTTCGATTGATTAGATAATATCATGTCTCAGGAACATCATTTGACATTATGACAATTCATACATAGAATAATATCATTCTGTGACAACGTTGAAATACGATTTATTATTGAAATTTTGAAAAATCATATCTCCGAAAGTATTAGCTTGTTAGAGTTGAAAATGATATCATTGGATTCTTATGGTAAAACAGCTTATTGAAAAAAATTTAATTTGGAATTTGCCTTGTAAAAAAAAATTTTTTTTTTGTTACTCCGAAACCATCTGTCCGATTTTACCCAATAACGAACTTAGCCGAGATATTTATCTCCCAAACCTACTCTGAAAATTTCAAGTGTCTAGCTCATTCCGTTCGAGAGTTATCGTGCCTACTGCCAGCCGGCCGGCCGGACAGAATGAATTTCGACCACGGATTCTTGATCAGTGAGTCGAACCAAATCGTTTAAGACCATTATCATCGAAAAATTCGAAAATTACAGACATTTGGGCAAATTGATAAGCACTCAGTTCCGAGGAACTAGAGCGCCAAAAATGATGTGAAATTTCAGAACTAGATACCAGTTCGAAATTTTATTTTTACAATAACTCGGAAATGTAAAGAAAAATATTTATCTCTTAAATGTGGTCCTTCTACGCCTTCGCAGGATCCTCACGAAATTTGCGCGTTGGTATTCTACAACTAACTAATTGAGATCTTGAAGAATATATATTTCAGATTTGTATAACTCCGAAGCAGCAAACTGATAAAAAATGCAAAAATCACTTATGTAAAGTCAGTTGTGCCCTTCAATGATTGAATGATTGAATGTTCTCTTCTGGGCAATACAATACGGTAGGGTTACTCTGTGTAGGTTTTAATTGTAGGTAGGTCAGACTGCATGCTCACTGTGTCGTTGGCCTCCAAGTCAGCGTGCAGAGGTTCGGGCATGAACCTCAACATATCAGGTTCATTGAGAGCCATATGAAATAATGTATCCCGTCATTCGGATCACGTCGAGTAGGAGCTCCATAGTTGGGATGGGGGTGGAGCGAAAGGCTCTCGTCACCATCATGCACGCATATTCGGATTTCAGTAAGATTGAGTTGAGATTCCACTTTTAAGGAGCAATCACACCAATCAATACTGCCGTAGGTGTAATACAGCCAGTGAAACTATTTTGGAGCTAGTACACACCTCATTCCACTGTCACGCCCAGAGGCAGTGCCTTTTCCTGTGAATAACCCTTTTCAGGTGCTTTTTATATAGAATTACATCCAGATAATTAGCCTCGTCCGCAAAGGGAATGTGAACTTGATTCAGAATGGGGGAATCCATATTCAGCTACCTTTTGTGAATGGAACAATAATGTTCTTATGGTCCACATTCATCTGTTCCCTCTCACAGCAACCTTGTATTACTGTTAGAACCTTTGAGAGGATTTCGACAATGACCTTCTCATCATGGCCCATGGCATTATTGACTGTGTTATCGTCGTACGCTTGAACATACACATCATGCATGCCTATAATTGAACTGATCTTCAACCAGGAGAGGCCATACAGAGGGAAAAGTACTTGTAACTGTGGCCAGCTCCTCCCAGCCCCGAATCTAACTAGATCACTATATAGGGATGCCGTGATGAGTTTGCTATCCAACATGGATCTTATCTATTGGAATTTTCCTCGTTCATGCCGCTCCACAGAGCAAGTCCATGAGAGCTGCATAGATAAGCCAACTGTGGAAGGTATGCTGGTACACACTCAGTGGATACATTGTAAGAAAACTGCCCCTGACGTAGCGATCCAATATCTTCTAGGGGATTTTCAGAACGAAAGACGTAAGACTAATCGGTATGCATGAGTTAGGTTGTGAGCTAATTTTCCCCCTTTTAGGGATGCAGATAAGGCTAACCTTACGGAAGCTTGTCGGGACAAAATCCCAGGCAACACTGCCTGTGAAGTGAGCTTGTTCATCTTCATAAAACGTATATCAACCAAGATGAAGAAGCGTGCAAAAACTGACTGACCAAACATCAGTCTTTTGCATTTTTTTCAGAGCGAGAAAATAGTTTGTTAGAGATATCCCTGAGGACCAGCACTTATAATTTATAAAAACATTTGAAAAATAAATATTTCAACAGCAAAAACAAGAGAGCAAAGTAAGGACAAACTGAAAATTTATTATTTAGTATACCTTCAATTGGATGAATGTTCAGCAGAATGTTGGAGTTGAAATTGGACTGTTACTAATGGAAAAACATATTTTTTCCACTAAGAACAATTTTTAATAATTCACTCTTTAGTTGAGTCGAAAATTATATTCAATTCCACCTACAGCAAATATGGAATCTTTGAATTGGGTAATTTTGTAAAGTTTGGCAACATTGTAATGTAGCGCTATCCACCGATAAACTAGTAAAATTATGGAAGATTTAGCGCGACGTCGCGCTAAACCCCGTCATGTCGCGTCAAACCCCGGAACGCACTAGAAGACGTCGCGCCAGGCACTGGTAGACATATATATATATATATATATATATATATATATATATATATATATATATCTAAAGAATGCATCCAAGACATTTTTTCTGAACGATTCGATACTTCCGAGACATTTGTGGAGTTCCAAGACCGCCTTGGATAAATTTTTTGTCTAAAGGTTGCTGCCAAGACCGTCTTGGAAGTTTACTGTCTTGGAACTATTTTGACTTTACTCGAAGGAGGTTAAATCTGATTGGAGAAGACCTAGCATGGTCAGTGTAATCATAATAATCTCTTTAGCAAGCGCGCCAAACCAGATTGACCCCACGTCAATGCTTTCGTTTTTACTTCTTTCATTTACTATTCGAATTCTTTTCCATGAGATTATTAAAATCTCCGAAATATTTCTTAAGAAAACTTTAAAGGAACTAGAATTTTGCTTAGCCATAACTCCGAAAGCGTCAAACTAATTGAATTCAAATTTAGCGAGTATTATTATGTCAGGCCATCATAATGATCATTTCAATTCTCAATTCAGTATCTAATAAAGCACCCTTTAGATGAAATATCATCTGTACCTTAACATTATCTGATTCTGCATTGATTTGCCCCTCGAATGAAGTTATCAACCAGAACAGCACACAAACCACCCATTCTTTCAAATTTATTGAGAATATAGGAGGAATCTTTGAAACAATACTCTAATCAAATTCTTTTCCATGAGAATATTCAAATGTTTGAAATATTTTTCAAGAAAAATTTTGAATAGTTTTCATTATTTTAGTTTGTTATATGTTATATTTGAAAAGAAAAAGATCTTTTGTTAGCAGCACTCATCCTTTTCTGTATATTATTATCATCTAGTGATTCTAGTGGGTATTGAATTATCTTTACATAACTTCAATTTTCAAAATTGAAAAACCTCTTTCATTTCTTTTAATCGATAAGTTCGATTTCAAGGACATCTCTTCACAGAATGTAGTATCTACTGACAAAAAGATTTGAATTCGTTAATAAATTTGAAAAATTTACGGTTTATGTTTCGTTCTTGTGAAGAATAATTTTCGAAGGGTCAGAAGAAGCAGATGATATTAACGAGGAAGTGATATTTTATGTACGGGGTGTTTGAATAGAACCGAGAATGAACATTTGTTAGCCCTTGTCTATGCTATTTCAGCATACTTAAGAGAAACATTTTGGTCGCCTGAGATGATACCTACTACCTGCCAAATTTGAAAAGGATTTGATTGACGGTTAGGGAATTATGGCTAACCAAAGGAGCATCCCAAGTCAATAAACCATGCTGCATATCAGAAACGAAGGGCCTTATCCCATATTTAATTATTATATTCTCACTTCCTGAGGTTCCATCTGTTGACACCATCAAATTAGAAAAAGTTATTCGTGGAGCTCCCTGTATGCTCATTGTTCATAGAATAAAACATTATATACACATCAAAATGATGAAATTATTATCAGGTCCTAGAACTTAATATTACTTAACAAGAATGTCTTTGGACTATATAATATGTTTCATAAAAATAATCACTTGGAACTATAGGATATGTCACACTCTGGGCCCAAGATACCTCACTTACTCCAAAAGGAAAAGGAACACCATGTATATATTATGGCTTAGAGGTGGTTTTCACAGTTTTCCACTCTCGCTTCAATAAATTTGAACGGAAATATGAACGGTATGTGAGCCGTTCTACGGGAGAATAATACCCCTAGGCTGTACTTTTTCTGTATGGTTTATGTGATCGTTATGATGACCTGACCTGACAAAACCCGCTAAATTCAAATGAATTAGGTTGACTGTTCGGGAGTTATGGCTAACCAAAATTCCAGTCCGACTCAATAAATCACCCTGTATGTCAGAAACGAAGATCATTAGTCTATATTTAACTATTGTGTTCTGGTCCACCAAGGTACCTACCATCTATGTATTTACCATCAAACTATGTGCTAACAATTATTCGCGGAACACCCTGAATATTCATGTCATAAATCATAATATGCACATGAAGATAATAGAATTGTTATCAGGTCCTGGAACTATATGCTAAATAACAAGAATGTCTTTGAACTATATGTTGTATAGAGATAATGTCGTGGAACTATAGGATGTGTCATACTCAGGGTGTAAGTCGATACTTTATTAATTCGAAAAGAAAACGGAACACCTAGTATATTTGCAGGTCTAGAGTTGGTTTTTGAACCCCTCTCTCCTCAATAAATTCGAAAGAAAAAATGAACGGCCTGAGTGCTGTTCTAGTGAAGAATCATATTCGAAATGCAAATCTATAAAAAATCAGATAATATTGATGACGTATTGATATACCATGCACAGGTTTTTTTCCAGAACCAGAATTTCTTAGTCCTGTTCTATACTTTTTCTTTATGGTTTCTATAGATTTTATGATATCCTGAGATCATAATACTTGGCCAAATGTTAATTCCTATTCCTAATCAATAAAACACACTTTATATCAGAAACGAAGTGCCTAAGCTCATATTTATCTATTGCGTTCTGATTCTTCTAGGTAATATCTATCAATCATGAAACTATGTACATTAATCCGTTGAACAACATGTAAATTAATGGAATAAATCATAATTTGCATATCAAGTTTATGAAATGGTTATTAGGTCCTGGAACTTCATGTTACATAACAATATTGTCTTGGAACTATAGGTTGCACAGGAATAGTGTTGTGGAATTATAGGATTTGTCATACTCGGGGTATAAGTTGATACTGCATCAATTCAAAACGAAAACGGAAAACCATGTATATTTTCAGGCTTAGATTTGGTTTTTATGGATTTCCCCTTTCTCGTCAATAGATTTGAAAGAAACAATCAACAGTTTTCGTGCCATTCTATAGTGAAGATTCATATTTCAAAGGCAAATCTATAAAGTATAAGATGTTATGACGGCAAATTGTTATTCAATACACAGGGTTTTTCATCAGAATTTCTTAGTCCTATTCTGTACTTTTTCTGTATGATTTATATGAACATTATGATATCCTGAGATGACAACACATAACAAATTTGAAAAGAATCGTTTAAACACTTGCGGATTTATGGATAGCCAAAGGTTCAGTCCGATTAAATAAAACACCCTCTATTTCAGAAACGAAGAGCCTAAGTTCATATTTAACTACTGTGCTCCTGCTCCTTTAGGTAACATCTATCAACCATAGAACTATGAGCCTTTATTCGTGAAACAGCCTGTATATTCAAGGAATGAATCATTATATGCACATCAAAATCATGAAATTGTTATCAGGTCCTGGAACTATATGCTACATAACAAGAATGTCTTGGAACTATATGTCGTATAGAAATATTGACGTGGAACTATAGGATGCGTCATACGCATGGTCTAAGTCGATACTTCATGAATTCGAATAGAAAACGGAACTCCTAGTATATTTTCAGGCCTAGAGTTGGTTTTTGAAGATTTTACCTCTCTGATCAATGAATTCGAAAGAAAAAATGAACGGTTCATGTGCCGTTCTATTGAAGAATCATATTCGTAAGGCAAATCTATAAAAAGTCAGATGATATTGACGACGACTTGATATTCCATGCACATGGTGCTTTATTAGAACTGAAATTGAAAATCAAAAATTCTTAGTCCTGTTCTGTACTGTTTCTGTATGTGTCATACTCAGGGTGTAAGTCGATAATTCATTAATTCGAAAAGAAAACGGAACACCTAGTATATTTTCAGGCCTAGAGTTGGTTTTTAAAGATTTTTCCGTGCCGTTCTAGTGAAGAATCATATTCGAAATGCAAATCTATAAAAAATCAGATTATTTTGATATTCCATGGACAGTGTTGTTCCAGGAACGAAATTAAAAATCAAAATTTCTTAGTCCTGTTCTGTACTTTTTCTGTATGGTTTATATGGATTTTAAGATATCCTGAGATCATAATACTTGCTAAATTTGAATAGAATCAGTTTGACACTTCAGGATTTATGGCTAGCCATAGGTTCAGTACAACTGAATAAAACACCCTGTATCTCAGAAACCAAGAGCCTAAGCTCATATTTAACTACTCTGTTCTTAAATCAACAAGTCCAGAGCATTCCTGCCAATAGGGTATTCAGAATCGCTTCGTATAATTAATATACTTATGCATATATTTCACAAGTCAAATAAACCCCTGGGGATTCATCCCTATTGGCAGAATTTTTACTGACTTTCAATGGTTGTTCAGGTTGTTCAACGAATAAATGTAAATAATTTGATGGTTGAATGATGTGACTTAGGGGAGCAAGAACACAATAGTTGAATATGGGCTTTGGCTCTTTATTTCTGATATACAGGGTCATTTATTGATTCGGACTGAACCTTTGGCTATAGCTATAAATCGAAGTGCCAAACCGATTCATTTCGAATTTGGCATGTCGTGGCATCTTAGGCTATAATAATGTTTATATAAACCATACAGAAACAGTACAGAACAGGACTAAGAATTTTTGATTTTCAATTCCAGTTCTAATAAAGCACCCTGTGCATGGAATATCAAGTCGTCGTCAATATCATCTGACTTTTTATAGATTTGCCTTACGAATATGATTCTTCAATAGAACGGCACATAAACCGTTCATTTTTTCTTTCGAATTCATTGATCAGAGAGGTAAAATCTTCAAAAACCAACTCTAGGCCTGAAAATATACTAGGAGTTCCGTTTTCTATTCGAATTAATGAAGTATCGACTTAGACCTTGGGTATGACGCATCCTATAGTTCCACGACATTATTTGTATACAACATATAGTTCCAAGATATTCTAGTTATGTACCATATAGTTCCAGGACCTGATAACAATTTCATGACCTTGATATGCATATAATGATTTATTCCATGAATATACAGGTTGTTCCACGAATTCATGTTCATAGTTTGATGGTTGATAGATGTGTTGATAAATGTGTGTAATTATCGAATTTTTCGCCGAAAATGGTCTCAAACGATTGAGTTTGACAGGGAGTCGAACTCAATCGTTTCAAGAATCGAGAATTCGAGGTCAAATTTGATTCTGTCCAGCCGGCCGTTACCACGATAACTTGAGAAAAAAAAGAGATATCGGCTTGAAATTTTCAGGGTAGGTGGCGCATCCCAATAGGACGTGCTGTTCTAGTGAAGAATCATATTCGAAATGCAAATCTATAAAAAATCAGATAATATTGATGACGTATTGATATACCATGCACAGGTTTTTTTCCAGAACCAGAATTTCTTAGTCCTGTTCTATACTTTTCCTTTATGGTTTCTATAGATTTTATGATATCCTGAGTTTTGTCATACTCGGGGTATAAGTTGATACTGCATCAATTCAAAACGAAAACGGAAAACCATGTATATTTTCAGGCTTAGATTTGGTTTTTATGGATTTCCCCTTTCTCGTCAATAGATTTGAAAGAAACAATCAACAGTTTTCGTGCCATTCTATAGTGAAGATTCATATTTCAAAGGCAAATCTATAAAGTATAAGATGTTATGACGGCAAATTGTTATTCAATACACAGGGTTTTTCATCAGAATTTCTTAGTCCTATTCTGTACTTTTTCTGTATGATTTATATGAACATTATGATATCCTGAGATGACAACACATAACAAATTTGAAAAGAATCGTTTAAACACTTCCGGATTTATGGATAGCCAAAGGTTCAGTCCGATTAAATAAAACACCCTCTATTTCAGAAACGAAGAGCCTAAGTTCATATTTAACTACTGTGCTCCTGCTCCTTTAGGTAACATCTATCAACCATAGAACTATGAGCCTTTATTCGTGAAACAGCCTGTATATTCAAGGAATGAATCATTATATGCACATCAAAATCATGAAATTGTTATCAGGTCCTGGAACTATATGCTACATAACAAGAATGTCTTGGAACTATATGTCGTATAGAAATATTGACGTGGAACTATAGGATGCGTCATACGCATGGTCTAAGTCGATACTTCATGAATTCGAATAGAAAACGGAACTCCTAGTATATTTTCAGGCCTAGAGTTGGTTTTTGAAGATTTTACCTCTCTGATCAATGAATTCGAAAGAAAAAATGAACGGTTCATGTGCCGTTCTATTGAAGAATCATATTCGTAAGGCAAATCTATAAAAAGTCAGATGATATTGACGACGACTTGATATTCCATGCACATGGTGCTTTATTAGAACTGAAATTGAAAATCAAAAATTCTTAGTCCTGTTCTGTACTGTTTCTGTATGTGTCATACTCAGGGTGTAAGTCGATAATTCATTAATTCGAAAAGAAAACGGGACACCTAGTATATTTTCAGGCCTAGAGATGGTTTTTAAAGATTTTTCCGTGCCGTTCTAGTGAAGAATCATATTCGAAATGCAAATCTATAAAAAATCAGATTATTTTGATATTCCATGGACAGTGTTGTTCCAGGAACGAAATTAAAAATCAAAATTTCTTAGTCCTGTTCTGTACTTTTTCTGTATGGTTTATATGGATTTTAAGATATCCTGAGATCATAATACTTGCTAAATTTGAATAGAATCAGTTTGACACTTCAGGATTTATGGCTAGCCATAGGTTCAGTACAACTGAATAAAACACCCTGTATCTCAGAAACCAAGAGCCTAAGCTCATATTTAACTACTCTGTTCTTAAATCAACAAGTCCAGAGCATTCCTGCCAATAGGGTATTCAGAATCGCTTCGTATAATTAATATACTTATGCATATATTTCACAAGTCAAATAAACCCCTGGGGATTCATCCCTATTGGCAGAATTTTTACTGACTTTCAATGGTTGTTCAGGTTGTTCAACGAATAAATGTAAATAATTTGATGGTTGAATGATGTGACTTAGGGGAGCAAGAACACAATAGTTGAATATGGGATTTGGCTCTTTATTTCTGATATACAGGGTCATTTATTGATTCGGACTGAACCTTTGGCTATAGCTATAAATCGAAGTGCCAAACCGATTCATTTCGAATTTGGCATGTCGTGGCATCTTAGGCTATAATAATGTTTATATAAACCATACAGAAACAGTACAGAACAGGACTAAGAATTTTTGATTTTCAATTCCAGTTCTAATAAAGCACCCTGTGCATGGAATATCAAGTCGTCGTCAATATCATCTGACTTTTTATAGATTTGCCTTACGAATATGATTCTTCAATAGAACGGCACATAAACCGTTCATTTTTTCTTTCGAATTCATTGATCAGAGAGGTAAAATCTTCAAAAACCAACTCTAGGCCTGAAAATATACTAGGAGTTCCGTTTTCTATTCGAATTAATGAAGTATCGACTTAGACCTTGGGTATGACGCATCCTATAGTTCCACGACATTATTTGTATACAACATATAGTTCCAAGATATTCTAGTTATGTACCATATAGTTCCAGGACCTGATAACAATTTCATGACCTTGATATGCATATAATGATTTATTCCATGAATATACAGGTTGTTCCACGAATTCATGTTCATAGTTTGATGGTTTATAGATGTTACCTAGAGGAGCAAGAACACAGTTGTTGAATATGTGCTTAGGCTCTTCGTTTCTGAGATACTGGGAGTTTTATTGATTCGGACTGAACCTTTGGCTAGCCATAAGTTCCAAACTGATTCCTTTCAAATTTGGCTTTTGGTTGTTTCATCTCAGGATATCATAATGTTGATATAAACCATACAGAATAAGAACAGAACAGGACTAGGACATTTTGATATTCAAATTCAGTTTTAATAAGACATATATCCTGTACATGGAATATCAATTTGTCATCAATATCATGTGACTTTTTGCGCGTATGTTCTGGGAACATCGCAGCATCATTTTGCCCAAATGTGTGTAATTATCGAATTTTTCGCCGAAAATGGTCTCAAACGATTGAGTTTGACAGGGAGTCGAACTCAATCGTTTCAAGAATCGAGAATTCGAGGTCAAATTTGATTCTGTCCAGCCGGCCGTTACCACGATAACTTGAGAAAAAAAAGAGATATCGGCTTGAAATTTTCAGGGTAGGTGGCGCATCCCAATAGGACGTGCTGTTCTAGTGAAGAATCATATTCGAAATGCAAATCTATAAAAAATCAGATAATATTGATGACGTATTGATATACCATGCACAGGTTTTTTTCCAGAACCAGAATTACTTAGTCCTGTTCTATACTTTTTCTTTATGGTTTCTATAGATTTTATGATATCCTGAGATCATAATACTTGGCCAAATGTTCGTTCCTATTCCTAATCAATAAAACACACTTTATATCAGAAACGAAGTGCCTAAGCTCATATTTATCTATTGGGTTCTGATTCTTCTAGGTAATATCTATCAATCATGAAACTATGTAGATTAATTCGTTGAACAACAAGTAAATTAATGGAATAAATCATAATTTGCTCATCAAGATTATGAAATGGTTATTAGGTCCTGGAACTTCATGTTACATAACAATATTGTCTTGGAACTATAGGTTGCACAGGAATAGTGTTGTGGAATTATAGGATTTGTCATACTCGGGGTATAAGTTGATACTGCATCAATTCAAAACGAAAACGGAAAACCATGTATATTTTCAGGGTTAGATTTGGTTTTTATGGATTTACCCTTTCTCCCCACTTAATACCATGGTCCTTTTAAAAGGATCACTACAAAGGTCTGTTATACAAGAGTTCGGCTTTATTGTCAGGGATGGCACTGCATTCGTTACTTCCTAGGATATGTATCCAACTGCTGTCTGTTTATTTTTCATTCCATCAACAGTTCTTGAGAATCGAATTGCTAGTTATAGAAGAGCAAATTCTCAAAGGCACCTTGAGATAACTGGATTCAAGCATTCTAAGATTATTTTATGATAATTAGTTTTTATTTGACCATGAACTTATTGAATATAGTATAAGGTTGATTTCCAATAAGAATTTATATTCATCCACTATTTCATATTTTCGAAAGTGGAACATCAATATTGTCGTCCTTTATAAAGGACCCTGGCGTTATGTGCTACTACGATTACTCTGAAATATAATTTGACAATTTGTTCACTTTTTACAATAAAGTTATTTCAAACGTCTTTTGCGACTCCATAAAATACTAGAGGAAATTGAAAATATGTGGAAAATAGTTTGGAGACGTCACATGAAATTGTATTGCCTCCACCTGAAAATGCATATTCCTAAGTCACATATGAAGATTCGGGAAGTGAAGACAAGGTTACTGTTCACAATCTATCTGGTAGGCATCTTACAGCCGAAGCGGAAATTAGACGAAGTGATAAATATTCAGACTCTTATGAAGATGATCTTCCCTTGGCAACCTTCGTTAGGATCACCAACATGATTCCGCAGGCAGCAAAGCGAAAAAATAATTATATTCATGTAAAGTCGGTGAAATAATTAAAAGAAATTCAACTGGCGCTTTTAGAAGATATATTGCACAGGAACTTCTTGAATCATATAAGGAAAATAGGAAAAGAGGGCCTGTACGTTTGTGTGCAACTTTTCATAGTCATTCGCGGTACGACAACATCGGCCATTTGGTTGTTTATCAAAATACACAACGTAAATGAACCCTATTTCCATTAATTTCGCATATTGGATAAAACTGAGAAATCCAAAGTAGTTCATATTACCAGGGTACCTACTTTCAAAAGGACGGCTGTTGTTTTTTCGAAAACTAATCAAAATTTTTCAAAATGGTTTTCACTGAATATATTTGTATTCAAAATCTGAACCCAAATATATCGTCAGGATAACAATACTTCCAAGTGAAAGTTTTGGTAACATCTGGGTTAATAGATTTGAAAGAAACAATCAACAGTTTACGTGCCATTCTATAGTGAAGATTCATATTTCAAAGGCAAATCTATAAAGTATAAGATGTTATGACGACAAATTATTATTCCATGCACAGGGTTTTTCATCAGAATTTCTTAGTCCTGTTCTGTACTTTTTCTGTATGATTTATATGAACATTATGATATCCTGAGATGACAAAACATAACAAATTTGAAAAGAATCGGTTAAACACTTCCGGATTTATGGATAGCCAAAGGTTCAGTCCGATTAAATAAAACACTCTCTATCTTAGAAACGAAGAGCCTAAGTTCATATTTAACTACTGTGCTCCTGCTCCTTTAGGTAACATCTATGAACCATAGAACTATGAGCATTTATTCGTGAAACAGCCTGTATATTCAAGGAATGAATCATTATATGCACATCAAAATCATGAAATTGTTATCAGGTCCTGGAACTATATGCTACATAACAAGAATGTCTTGGAACTAAATATTATATAGAAATATTGACGTGGGACTATAGGATGTGTCATACTCAGGGTGTAAGTCGATAATTCATTAATTCGAAAAGAAAACGGAACACCTAGTATGTTTTCAGGCCTTGAGTTGGTTTTTAAAGATTTTTCCTTTCTGCTCAACAAATTCGAAATATAACATGAACGGTTTATGTGCCGTTCTAGTGAAGAATCATATTCGAAATGCAAATCTATAAAAAATCAGATGATTTTGATATTCCATGGACACTGGACAGTGTTGTTCCAGGAACGAAATTAAAAATCAAAATTTCTTAGTCCTGTTCTGTACTTTTTCTTTATGGTTTATATGGATTTTAAGATATCCTGAGATCATAATCCTTGCTAAATTTGAATAGAATCAGTTTGACACTTCAGGATTCATGGCTAGCCAAAGGTTCAGTACAACTGAATAAAACACCCTGTATCTCAGAAACCAAGAGCCTAAGCTCATATTTAACTACTCTGTTCTTAAATCAACAAGTCCAGAGCATTCCTGCCAATAGGGTATTCAGAATCGCTTCGTATAATTAATATACTTATGCATATATTTCACAAGTCAAATAAACCCCTGGGGATTCATCCCTATTGGCAGGAACGCTCTGGACTTGTTGATTTATTAACAACGGTATCACCATTTTTCATTATTACTCTATTCTTGCTCCTTTAGGTAACATGTATCAATCATCAAACTATGAACATTTATTCGTGGAACAACCTGTATATTCATAGAAAAAAATGAAAAAATCATTATACACACATCAAGATCATGAAATGTTTATCATGTCCTAGAACTATATTATGCTACTATATATTTCCTGAGACGACAAAACATGCCAAATTTGAAAAGAATCAGTTTGACACTTCGGGATTTATGGTTAGCCAAAGCTTCATTCCGAGTCATTGAACACCCTTTATCTTAGAAACAAAGAGCCTAAGCTCATATTTAACTACTGTTTTCTTGTCCCTCCAGGCAAAATTTATCAACCATCAAACTATAAAAATTTTTTGGTTGAACAAATTGTATATTCATGGAATGAATCATTATATGCACATCAAGATTATGAAATTGTTATCAGGTCCTGGAACTATATGCTACATAACAACAATGTCTTGGAACCAAATGTTGTATAGAAATAATGTCGTGGAACTAAAGGATGTGTCATACCCATGGTGTAAGCCATTAATTCGAAAAGAAAACGGAACACCTAGTATATTTTCAGGCCTAGCGTTGCTTTTTAAAAGATTTCTCTCTCTGGCCAATAAATTCGAAACAAAACATGAACGGTTTATGTACCGTTATAGTGAGGAATAATATTCGTAAGGCAAATCTATAAAAAATTAGATGATATTGACGACGAATTGATATATATATATATATTCTTTTGAACTTGAGCATTACAATTTGTTTTGTATCTAACAATAAAGCATGTGTATGAAAGAAGTGTTAGCAGAGGTTAGTGTAACGGGGTACCATATTATTTGATATAATATGATACTAGAGCTTAGGGAAAAAACCTCAGCAAAAAAACCCTATCTCCCCGTTAGTGTTGTGATTTATGAAAATTGATTTTGTTAACAAAATATGCTGAAATATTAAATATTGAAGGGCATCTTTTTCTTCATTATCGCTTCTTCCTTCAACAAGCAGAGAAGATTCTCCAAGGTCCGAAACCCAATCTGGAAAAGGAAAAAACAAAGGGAGAAAACGAACAAATTAAAATGGAATATTCTATATTTCATTAAATAGATTTGAAACTCGCTACCCATTCTAAAAAAGATTCAGAAACATTATGAATAGCCCTAAAACCATCTTTGAATCTATAAATGCGACAATTATTAACTAAATGATCTATGGTTTCCTCTGCTTCCCCGCATTCACAACTAGGACTCTCAACTGAGTTCCACCTGAAAAGCATGCTGTTGCAACGACCATGACCGGTTCTTAGACGATTCAGAATAGACCATATTCTCCTTGGAAGATCAAACCCCGCAACTCTATCTGAAGGATCAGAAATTAAATCTTTGTTGAATAAATTGCAAGAAATCCATTCAGACCGCCAAACTTCCTTGTCACTTTTATTCGAATTAAGAAAACAGTTGGACCATAAAGGGTTTCGTGACTTCAATCTCGGAATCTTATTGCCTGGAATGTAGGAGATAATCGGAAATGAATTCGGAAAAGAATGAAATTTATTCCAAGAATTTGAAACAGCAGTCTGCCTGCGAATGTGGGGCGGGACAATGTTTGAAAGAACTGGCAACCAATGAATAGGTGTAGATCTAATAGTTCCAGTGATGATTCGCATAGATGAATTCAACTGTGCATCAATTTTTTGAGTATGAGCACTATTGAACCAGACAGGGCAACAATATTCAGCGGCAGAAAAAACCAAGGCTAAGGCTGCCGTTCGTAGAGTAGCTGCATCAGCACCCCATGAAGTACCAGCTAATTTCTGTAGAATATTATTTCTCGTTTTCAACTTCAGACGCAAGTCATCTAAATGGGCTTTGAAATTCAAAGATGAATCTAGTTTCACTCCTAGATATTTAGGATAAAAATTATGTCTCAAGAAAGAATCACCGAAAGTTACACTCAATGTTCTATATTTTTGGTGATTGTTCAAATGAAAGCAAGAAACCTCAGTTTTATTTGGATTCGGACACAAACGCCACTGAAATAGGTACTTTTTCAGAATATCTAAATCTGCAGAGAGATTATTTTCTATACTTTCGAAATCACAATGACGAAATGCAAGGGCAATGTCATCAGCGTATATGAATTTCTCAGACGAAGTAGCAGGAATATCACACAGATATAAATTGAAAAGAAGAGGTGCTAAAACTGAACCTTGTGGGAGACCATTATTCAAATTCTTGAATTTACTACTATTATTATCAATAAAAACACGAAACCTTCTATCCGAGAGCATATTTTCGAGTAATCGAACCATTTTGCCACACTTTAAATGAGTATAAAGTTTAAAAATCAAACCATCTTTCCATACCGTGTCATATGCTGCCGACAAATCCACAAATGCTGTTCCTGTTTTCATTTTACAATTGAAACCTGTTTCGATATATGTAGTTAGACTAAGCACCTGATCACAACAATTTCTATTTTTCCTGAAGCCCCCCTGGCAATTCTGTAGAACGTCTCTACAGACGATTCAATCCTAAAAAGAATCAATCTTTCTAAAATTTTAAAAGGAACACTCAACAGACTAATGGGTCGATAACTGCTAGGATCAGAAGAATCCTTTCCACGTTTTAAAATTCCTATGACTTTCGCTTTGCGGAATTCTTTTGGAATATTTCCTGTATTCAGAATATTATTATAGAATGATAATAACCAGGACAAGGCTTTTTTGCCCAAGTGTTTGATGAACTCAGGATAAATTCCATCAAATCCTTCTGCTTTTCGAGATTTAGTGCATTTAAGTGCTGCTTTTAATTCATCCAAGTTGAATATATTCGAGATACTGTCTACAGATGAAGATGATGTCCTAAATTTGTGCAAATTATACTTCATATCCTTGATTTTTGATTTTGAAATTTCAACCGAATTGGAAACATCAACTAGTCGACGAGCAATCAATTCAGGATCAATTTTGGAAGATGACAATGTTAGAGGGGTAGCCTCCCCTAATTTTCTCAAAACATCCCATGTACTCCTACTCGAATGTGTGAAATTCATATCGGAAACTACACTATTCCACTTTTCCTTACGACTTGTATTTATCGAATTTATTAGCTTCTCGCATTTTTCATTAGTTGGGGAATTTTGATAATCCTTATATAAATTTTCTGCTTCAACTGACCAACCAGGAATATACTCTTGACGGAAACCCCTCGGAATGAATTTCTTAGCTGAAGCTTTTACTACACCAACAAATCTATAGTAATTGTCATAAGTTGGTCGAATCCATCTTATGTCACTATCAACTTTTTTCGCGAATTGAACCCAATTAGCCTTCTGGAAATTCCAACGGGGTTTATTCAAACAGGGTGCAAGATGAACCACATTTCCTATAGTTAATAACATGGGCTTATGCTGGCTACGCGGAAAAACCCCTAAAATTTTACGTTTTACTGAAATAGGTTTAGAAGAAGTATCACAGGAAACCATGCATAGGTCTGGGTTATAGCCTCTATTCCATCTTGAAGAATGGAAAGAAGGTGTATCTTTTGCATCGAAAATCAAGAAATAATCATTGTCTTCCATCCAATCGGACAAAGCTATACCATTTCTATCATTAACATCATATCCCCATGTTACATGATGCGAATTAAAATCTCCGCAGTAAATTGATATTCCATGTACAGGGTGTTTCATCTGAACCGAAATTAGAAATCAAAATTTCTTAGTCCTGTTCTGTACTTTTTCTGTATTGTTTATATGAACATTATGATTTCCTGATATGAAAAAACATGCCGGCCGTGGGACGAAAGTATACCGAATCGGCCCCAGGAAGATATCAGGCTCATCATTATAGGAAATGTTGGTACCCTTAAGATACTTCGATGCTGCAAGTTTCAGATCTTTATCTATTACCGTTTCTGGATAAATAAAAAAAAATGCTGAAAATCAGTAAAGATTATTATTCTCAGCACCTACAGAATCGATTGATTTAAATACCAGATATGTATTAGGGGCTGATGGTAGCTACTAGGAAAAAAAATGAGAGCTGTATTGGTTCATAAGATCCTTAAAAAAATTGCGTTTATTTTTTTAATTTTAAATTTTAACCATGTTACGATGACGGTCAAACTATGAAACTATCTTTTTTAAATTCCTCATTAAATTTTTGATAGAATTATGAATTTTTGGAATTCTTAAAAACGGTACGCCATATTGAAAAAAAATAAAATCTGATTTTTTGCTCAAAAGTCGATTTTTTTCATGATTTAACCCTTGAAATAATAAAATACAGAACTACAGAACTTTTGGGATTACTGAACTGGTAAAAACAACAGAAAAAATTAGAAACACTCATACAGTGCGTTTCAAAAAGTACCCACCAATAGGAAATTTTCGCACCTGTATTGTTTTTTGAAATTTTGATTTTCGGGAAAGTTGGTGCTTAAGAAATTATGATTTTTGACATATATGTCATTGATCATGTTACTCTGCAAACCTGTCAAAATTGACATTTTTTTAGAAAAATGAACAAATGACGTAGATATCAGAACAATATCAAAAAGTTTCTCGAAGAAATGTTGCTCAGAATTTCCTTTTATACCAAACTGCCAAATTTCATAGTGAAATTCCGAAATATTTTGATATTAAAATTTTGATGACAGAACGCTAGAGGGAGCTTTGGGAATCGCGGAAATTTGAAAAATCATTCGTAATATAATTCCATTGGAAGAGACATTAATACAATTCAAATGAAGTTTATATTAATTTAATGTTCCTCATAAATTACTATTTCTATGGTGAAAACCCCACAATCTTGGTGCAAAACGAATTATACTTGAGAAAGAGTTAATATCCCGCTGATTATTCTTGGAACATCATAAGAAATTGAATTATTCGAGATCACATCAGAAGAATAATTCTCCAACCCTCTAAAATCGCTTTTGAATATATTTACTCAAATACCACTAAAAACGCAATACAGACCTCATCTAAAACATAGTTACCTGTGAAAATGAAATCGAGTTGGCAGGTGCATTTAAATAAATAAACAATTTAAAGTGTATTATTCCATGCGCCTGTCAAATCGAATTCATTTTATTATTTTCACAGGTATCTATGTTTTAGATGAGGTCTGTATTGCGTTTTTAGTGGTATTCGAGTAAATATATTCAAAAGCGATTTTAGAGGGTTGGAGAATTATTCTTCTGATGTCATATCGGAGGATTTAATTTCTTATGATGTTCCAAGAATAATCAGGGAGAAATTAGCTCTTTTCGAATTCAATTTGTCAAGTATAATTCGGTTTGCAACAAGATTGTGATGTTTTCACTATAGAAATCATAATTTATGAGGAACATTAAATTAATATAAACTTTATTTGCATTATGATAATGTCTCTTTATTTGGAATTAGATTCCGAATAATTATTTCAAATATCCGCAAAACCCAAAGCTCCCTTTAGTGATCTGTCATCAAAATATTAATATCAAAATATTTCAGAATTTCAATAAGAAATTTGGCAGTTTTGTATAAAATGAAATTCTGAGCAACATTTCTTTGA
The DNA here is from genome assembly GCA_937662695.2 of Halyzia sedecimguttata. Lineage (NCBI taxonomy): Eukaryota > Metazoa > Arthropoda > Insecta > Coleoptera > Coccinellidae > Halyzia > Halyzia sedecimguttata. The sequence goes on along the minus strand of OW569411.2, from coordinate 51,330,319 downwards.
GAAACTTTTCGATATTGTTCTGATTTCTACGTCTTTTGGTCATTTTTCTAAAAAAATTTCAATTTTGACAGGTTTGCAGAGTAACATGATGAATCACATAAATGTCAAAAATCATCATTTCTTGAGCACCAACTTTCCCGTACATCAAAATTTCAAAATTTTACCGTCATCGTAACATGGTTAAAAATTAAAATTAAAAAAATAAACGTAATTTTTATAAGGATCTTATGAACCGATACAGCTCTTATTTTTTTTTCTAGAATCTACCATCACCCCCTAAAACATATCTGTCATTTAAATCGGTTCAGCAGGTGCTGAGAATAAGAATTTTTACTGTTTTTCAACGGTTGTTCAGGTTGTTCAACGAATAAATGTAAATAATTTGATGGTTGAAAGATGTGACCTAGGGGAGCAAGAACACAATAGTTGAATATGGGCTTTGGCTCTTTATTTCTGATATACAGGGTCATTTATTGATTCGGACTGAACCTTTGGCTATAGCTATAAATCGAAGTGCCAAACCGATTCATTTCAAATTTGGCATGTCGTGTCATCTTAGGCTATAATAATGTTTATATAAACCATACAGAAACAGTACAGAACAGGACTAAGAATTTTTGTTTTTCAATTTCAGTTCTAATAAAGCACCCTGTGCATGGAATATCAAGTCGTCGTCAATATCATCTGACTTTTTATAGATTTGCCTTACGAATATGATTCTTCAATAGAACGGCACATAAACCGTTCATTTTTTCTTTCGAATTCATTGATCAGAGAGGTAAAATCTTCAAAAACCAACTCTAGGCCTGAAAATATACTAGGAGTTCCGTTTTCTATTCGAATTTATGAAGTATCGACTTGGACCATGGGTATGACGCATCCTATAGTTCCACGACATTATTTGTATACAACATATAGTTCCAAGACATTCTAGTTATGTACCATATAGTTCCAGGACCTGATAACAATTTCATGACCTTGATATGCATATAATGATTTATTCCATGAATATACAGGTTGTTCCACGAATAAATGTTCATAGTTTGATGGTTGATAGATGTTACCTAGAGGAGCAAGAACACAGTTGTTGAATATGGGCATAGGCTCTTCGTTTCTGAGATACAGGGAGTTTTATTGATTCGGACTGAACCTTTGGCTAGCCATAAATTCCAAAGTTCCAAACTGATTCCTTTCAAATTTGGCTTTTGGTTTTGTCATCTCAGGATATCATGATGTTGATATAAACCATACAGAATAAGAACAGAACAGGACTAAGAAATTTTGATATTCAAATTCAGTTTTAATGAGACATATATCCTGTACATGGAATATCAATTTGTCATCAATATCATCTGACTTTTTGCGCGTATGTTCTGGGAACATCGCATTATCATTTTGCCCAAATGTGTGTAATTATCGAATTTTTCGCCGAAAATGGTCTCAAACGATTGAGTTTGACAGGTTGAACTCAATCGTTTCAAGAATCGAGAATTTGAGGTCAAATTTGATTCTGTCCGGCCGGCCGTTACCACAATAACTTGAGAAAAAAAAGAGATATCGGCTTGAAATTTTCAGGGTAGGTGGCGCATCCCAATAGGACGGACAAGTTCGTTAATGGGCATAATCGGCCCAACGGTTTCCGAGTAATAATTTTGTCTACAACCAATACTGATTCGATCGAATTGAAACTTGGTGAGTGGTTGTAGAATATAAATCTAAGAACGTTTGTGAAATTTTGTGCACATCGTATAGCTAGAAAATTTAAAAAATATTATTTACGTCACAATAACCTAAGAACAGAAGGAGATAACGACTTGAAATTTTCAGGTAAGTTTGTGAATCTTAATGCGCCATTTGAGTTCGTTTATAGGCATAATCGGCAAAAAGGTTTTGGAGTTATACCCATCTGAAATTTGATTGTTATTTCCTCAATAACTAGAAAAATACAAAACCAATCCAATTCCAAGATGGTTATTAGTTGTAGAATGGTAACGCAAAAATTCTTGCCAAATTTATTGAGGACCTTAAAACTAGAAAATTTTTAAAAAATCATAGAAAATTATTGAAAAAAAATTCTATATATCAGAGCCTATTCTTCCGATATTGCTGATATTTTGGGAGAGCCTTCAGAACCTAACTCTACTACCAAGTTCCAAGTTTGAACATGATCGGATCCATATTGTTGGAGATCCGAGCAGCCTAGTGTGAGTTCAGTAGGTGGATGGGTGAGCGTTGCTTCGACAACTCTCGAGCTAAAGGAGATAGGGACTTGCAATTTTCAGGATAGGTTGCACATCTGAATGGAAGAGTTATGTTCGCTGTTGGTCATAATCGGCCCAACGGTTTCGGAGTTATACCCATCTGGAATATTATTTCCTCGATAACTCAAAAAATATAGACTCGATCGAATTGAAGCTTGGTAACTAGTTGCAGAATATCGACATAAAGACGTGTGTAAAATGTTGTGGGGAAATTTTAAAAAAATTACGAAAAAATATTATGCATCTCATGATTCCTTGAGAACGGAAAGAAATAGCGACTTGCAGTTTTCAGGGTAGATTGCGCATGTAAATACGACATTTGAGTTCGTTAACTAGCATAATCGGCCAAATGGTTTTGGAGCTATATCAATCTGAAATTTGGTTGTTATTTCTTCAATAACTCAAAAAATACAAATCCGATGCAATTCAAATATGGTTATTAGTTGTAGAATGCCAACGCGAACATTTTTGCAAAATTTCGTGAGGATCGTAGCACTCACTGACGTGAAGTCAGAAGCTTTTGCGCGTATGTTGTCTTGTGAATTCTCCTTTATTGGACACTCTTAATCGAATTTACCAAAGTGAATTCTATTGTCTGTTCTCTTGTATTGGACACTCCGAATTTACCATGGTGAATTCGATTAAGGGTGTCCAATACAGGAAAACAGACAATATAATTCACCATGGTAAATTCGATTAAGAGTGTCCAATACAGAAGAATGGATAATAGAACATACGCGCTAAAGCTCCTGACTTCACGAAAAAAAAAATTGGTTCAAGCATTGACGTGAAATCAGGAGCTTTTACGCGTGTGTTCTCTTGTCTATATTCCTGTATTGGACACTCTTCATCGAATTTACCATGGTGAATTCTATTGTCCGTTCTCCTGTATTGAACACTCTCTTAATCAAATATACCATGGTTAATTATATTGTCCGTTCTGCTGTATTGGACACTCTTAATCGAATTTACCATGGTAAATTCGGAGTGTCCAATATTTATAGGAGAACAGACAATAGAATTCACCATGGTAAATTCGATTAAGAGTGTCAATAAAGGAGAATGGATAAGAGAACATACGTGCAAAAGCTTCTGACTTCACATATTCTATTATGAGTTTACTGTGGACTTATAGTGAACACTATAAAAGTAACTACACTCTAGTCCACTACAGTTTACTGTCGTCTGACATATGTTTCGGAAACAAAGTATCCATCTTCAAAGACGAAGCGTTACTGACAGTAACGCTTCGTCTTTGAAGTTGGAAACGAAGTTTACATCTTCGAAGACTATGTCAGACGACAAAAAACTGTAGTGGACAAGGGTGTAGTTACTTTTATAGTGTTCTGACTTCACGCCAGTGCTTGAACCAATTTTTTATAGATTTACATTAACCGTTCATTTTTTCTTCCGAATTTATTGTGCAGACAGTTAAAATCATCAAATACCAACTCTAGGCCTGAAGATATACTAGGTGTTCCGCTTTCTTTTCGAATTAATTACGTATCGACCTAGACAATGGGTATGACGCATCCTATAGTTCCACGATATTATATACATACAACATATAGTTCCAAGACATTCTAGTTATGTACCATATAGTTCCAGGATCTGATAACAATTTTATGATCTTGATGTGCATGTAATGATTTATTCCATGAATATACAGGTTGTTCCTGGAATAAATGTTCATGTTTTGATGGTTGATAGGTGTTATGTAGAGGAGCAAGAACACAGTTGTCAAATATGGGCATAGGCTCTTCTAACAAAACACCCTGAGCATGGAATATCAATTCGTCGTCAATATCATCTGAGTTTTCATAGATTTGCCTCACGAATATAATTATTTACTAGAACGGCGCACAAATGTTGCATTGTTTCTTTCAAATTAATCGTGGAGGATTAAAGAACCAACTATAAGCTTCAAATTATTCAAAGGTGTTCTGTTTTCTCCCTATCAACCTAGCCCCTGAGTATGAAACATCCTATAGTTCCATGTAATTTTTTCTATGCAATATATAGTTCTACGACATTCTTGTTATGTAACTTATAGTTCCAGGACCTGCTAGCATTTCATCATCTTCATGTGCATTTTATGATGATTTTTTTCATGAATATACAGGTTCTTCCACGAACAAAAGTACCTAGTTTCATTGTTGATAGATATTACCTAGAAAAGTTAGAACACATAATTAATTATGGGCTTAGGCTCTACGTTTCTGTGATACAGGGTGTAATATTGATTTGCACTGAACTTTTGGTTAGCCATAAATCCCGAAGTGTCATACTGATTCTTTTCAAATATGGCAGGTATTATAATATATGCTGTTAACTATCAAATCAAAGAAACGCTGTATTGTATTTTCAATATACCTACTAAAGAAGTTATTGTCGTATAGTAATGAAGTGATAATGACTTTACATATATACTGACTCTTCCTTAACGTCATCTCATTCCTCATGCTCTATACTCGTATGTTACTTTTGATAACCCATTAATTCCTATTCCTGTTGATTTGTGGAATTACTGGATTTAAACTTATAACCATATTTAAAGAACTTGTGATAATGAAATAATATTTAAGGGTCGACTAACTTAATCCTCATACCGCATCGAACATACAAATTATATTAAATGGAAATATTGTATTATATTTCTATAATAAATGAAAACATATATGATTGTCTGTGAGATTATTCGAGTTGAGGATAGGTACATAATTTGTATTGTGTTGTTGATGTTTCTTGAAACCGATTTCTTAGAACTATTTTCTCAAACAAAAGTTTTGGAGCCAAATGTTCAATCGTTTGAGATCATTTTCAGCCAGAAATTCAGACCCGCCAAGAATATACCAAGAATAGAAGTATTAAAGTTAGCGAATAGTGATCTCGGATGCTTGTTTCACGAATCATAGATATAGATGCAACACGTCCGAGATGACTATTTGATGTATGAATTGCATGTTTCTTTGACTTGTACGAGAAAATTCAAGAAATAATTGATCGAACAATCACAATCATTTGAAAGTATGAAATAACTTTTGGCAATTCTAGGAGGATTGTATTGTTATGGAACATTCATCCCATCAACAATAGGATCAGAAATGCAAAAAATTATGACGATTAGTCTTGGAATTGCATGGTACAATGAAATAATCGATATAAGTTCAATAATGGCGGTTACTTCTGGAATTTTCTATTATCATTGGTGATATATATCGATATATGATAAATTCAATATACTCAAAGGATGAACTGGACATATATAATGAAATGTCCTGGAACTATACACATATTCATATCAGAAATTTTTTTTCCGTTTTTCGATGACCTTTCGAAATAGTACCTTATATATGATCGATTTAACCTGTATACAACAGAATCAAAAATGGTCTTGGAAGTAACCCTTGGATATATATATATATATATATATATATATATATATATATATATATATATATATATATATATATATATATATATATATATATATATATATATATATATATATATATATATATATATCAGTTCTTTTCCGATTTCGACTGCGCCATGTTGTATAATTAATTGATGTTTTAGATTATTCAGGATCAATGAAACACACGTGTGACTATCGCTTTTATTACTTTATAATTGGCTCAGTGGCCGGTCGTCTCCCAGGTACTCTCCTAGGTTCATGCGGACATTTGTCCTTATATATTAGAATTATTTACATATTGACTACTTACTATGCAACAAAATGTAGATTTCACAAGATTTTTCACTCAAAATAACAACCTTGCTCAGAAAAAAAATATATGCAGAATTTGGTTTACGCACCTCCCGGTTGTTGTTCCTTCCATACAGGTCTGAAAGTTCAAAGGATGTGCAAATTTGTAATCATTTTCCTTCATTCGTTCCGAAAATATCAGCAGATTCTATATTCCGGAAATTGAGCTTGATATGAAGTGTTCTTCCTATTTTTGGCGCTCTTGTTCCTCGGAACAGAGTGCTTATCAATCTCCCCAAATGTCTGTAATTTTAGAATTTTTGGCTGAAAATGGTATCAAACGATTTGGTTCGACTCACTGATCAAGAATCCGTGGTCGAAATTGATTCTGTCTGGCCGTCCGTCCGTTAACACGATAACTCTCGAACGAAAGGAGATTGAAATTTGCAGGGTAGGTTTGGAGCGTAAATAACTCGGACGAGTTCGTCAACGGGCGAAATCCATCAAGCGGTTTCGGAGTTATGGCCGTTTTTAGTAAAAATATTTTTCATGAATATTTCCGAAACCCATCACTTGATCTACCTGAAATTTAGCATCAAATTGTAGAATCATGTCCTTCAGACGCATGTGAAGTTTTGTATTGATCAGGTTCCCGTAAAGTGTCAAAAAAAATTTTTGAAAAGAATTCTCCTGTCCACAGGGCTTGAACCAATTTTTTAACGTAGAATATAGAATCACAATGTATTATCTTTATTTCTCGACAGCGTATATCATAACCATTATTGGAGTTACAGAAAACTATTTCATGTGATTTTATCTGAAATAAAGTCCACCCAAAATCAGCACGAATAGTTCAGTCCTGCAGTTAGATAAACAATTCCATCTAGCGAATCGAAAGCGGGGATGAGGCTTGAGCAGGATATCGCGTTATTTAATTTCGGCTTTGCACACCTAGAACATAAATTACCGGAAATTATGGCACGTTATTTGCCACGTAGCGTTCTCCCCACGGGCTCCGTTTCCAGAGCCGTCGGTCATATACGTGGACGCAAACTAAGGAGTGTTATGTTTGTCAGCCATCCCGATGATAATTACTTCGTACACGCACACACGAATTATATTTTCATTTTGAATATTATCACTACGCGCTATTACATAATTGGGTGGTGCGATGAAAGAGTTTCTTTGATGCATGCAGACGAAGCATTGCATAGTAATTATATGTAAGACAGCTCCTGACAATATCTATAAAGAGCCTTTAATTTAAACGAACGAAACCAGTTTTTCTCTGACTGTTACGATCAACAGTCTGAATACCACAGATGTAGAATTGTGTATTTGCGAAACTACGTAGCATTAGAATTAACATTTGAAGTGTTACCTTCTTCATTTTCTATCAATTCATCCATTTATGTGCGCTTGATTTCCAGGGTGCTATGTTTCCATCCAAATATCTGTAATTTTAGAGTTTCAAATGATCTCATTAAAATCACTGATCCAGAATTGATGGTCAGATCCAATTCTCTACATTAAATTAAGTAGTGCTAGCTAGCTCAGTGGTAGATCATCGGATCGGAAGTTCCCGAGTTCAATCCCGGGCTAGGAAACAATTTTCCTAGTCAGACGAAAGCTCCATCATTCACTGCTGGTTCAAAAATTAACAGTGCTATGCATGTGATGGCGTACGGGCAAAGTCACAAAGCATACAAAAAACACAACTAATTTTCCTAACTCGCTCCTAAGAGCTTATGAAGGCCCCCCTTGGAAGACTTAGCAGGGTCAGTATATTCATATTTTATATCACGAACCAGCCGTCCCTCCTTCGTAAACACGACCATTCTTAGAGCACACTACATGGATACAGGGTATATACCCAGGCAACACAGACCTCCCTAGTACGTGTCTGAGAGCTCACACTTGGAGATTGATAGGAACTACTAATGTGAGCTGATTAACTGATAGATATTCACAATAAAGTGTCAAAATGAGATCTATAAGAGCCCTAAGAGAGCCTATGGAATTCTTGAAGCAATCTTCTGGACATATAGCGAATGCTACTTATTTAACTTGCTATTGCATTGAATTTAATCCCATTGATGATATTATAATCTGATGTCATGATTTGTTTCATGTTCAATATAGATCCGATCAAGCTTAAATCCAGAACTTTACTGTATAATAAGGTTTTGATGGCTCTCGTAGAATTTCAACGATATCTCACGGATAGTTTCTGAGATACAGAAGTTTTTTTAATATTTTTTTTTTATTTTGCAGACATGCGATCCCCACAATATTTTGCATAAGTCTTTGTGTCGGTATTTTTCAACTAATGACCGTGGTTTGACTCGATCAGATTAGTATCTTTCGAGTTATTGGGAAAACAAAATTTGAAATGGATATAACTCTGAAAGCACTCTGTGAATTTTGTCCATTATTGAACTTAACCGGCACATTTGGATTCCAAACCTACCCTGAAATTTTCAACTCACTCATTGCGTTCGAGCGTAATCGTGCTGACGGTAGGCCGGACAGAATCAATTCTAACCTCGGATTCTTGATCATTGATTCGAAACTAATCGTTTAAAACCATTCTCGGCCAAATATTTGAAAATTACAGACATTTGGACGAATTGATAGTCACTCTGTTCATAGAACAGCGCACCAAAAATGGAAATTGGGAGAAATTTACTTTACATTTAGAAAGTCACCTACCAACAGAATTACCCTCTCTCGATGTTAACCCCAATACCAAACTACTCACAGACACTCTCACCGAAAGTGTCGACATGCACGTAGGAAAAATCAAATTAGTACATCATCGGAGTGTTCCCTGGTGGAATAAGGATTTCAAGATTGCAATAGCACAAATACCACAGAATATCTGATAGAATTCAAGAAGCTCAGAGCAATCGCAAGATACACAGTTAAATTTAGTAAAACAACTTTGTGGAATTAACATACGTCATCGATAACTCGTCCAAAAGAAATATGGAATAAAATACGGGGAATAGACGGCTCATTCACAGGAAATGAAATAACTTGTATCACAAATGGCTGACAATAGAGATAAGATATATGTAACACTTTTGCGGAATTCTCTTCGGATCAATCCACCAACGACAACACTGCCCTACAACAAAAATAAAATGGTGGAAATAACCTCGTCCAAATGAAAGAAGCAAACAATTATAAACTGAACTGAACCTAGAGGTTGGGAATAATACTTCACCCGGGCCGGACAACATCCCATATGTATTTCTGGCACACCTAGGTCCCAAAAGCAAGAGATTATGTGCTGAAACTTTATAACTACATTTTTACGAGAGGCGTGTTCGCTGTGCTGTGGAAGAAAGCATTATTTCCATCCTAAAACCCAATAAAAAAAGAAGTACCATCATATGGACCCATCTCAGTCACTTGTACAATGTTTAAAATATACTATATGGATTTAGGAAACAAAGATCTACCATAGACAACATTATAGCCATAGAAAATTATATCCATTACACGTTTGCATGAAGTCAAAAGGTTTAAGTTATTTAATTATATACGGACAAGCCATTTTACATATTTATAATAAACCAACAACAATATTAAACAGAAGAAATGGAAAAACAAATATCAGTGAAAATTTTCAAGAATCCTGAAATTGTTTTTCAGTTGAAATATTGATACATGAAAAAGATCTATCTCCACCGAACCAGCAGCCCGCAATGCTCTATCGAGAGGATTGTTCATCGAGTAATTGGTTCGACTTCACTTTATGTTGAATTACTTCCAAGTCCTGAGACTTCTCTGAGATACGTTTAGATTTATCCTCTGTAGAAGGTAAGGACAATCGATGTAATTGTACAAAATCTTATAAACAAGCATTACTTCAAAATTATGACGTCTCGTTTCAAGGGATGTAAGGTATAATTTATCTCGAATTTCCTCATATCGAATAGAATCGGAGGTTAATCCCAATTTGTATCCTATGCACTTCAAAAAATTGTTTTCGACCCTTTCAACAGCTTGTGCATGTACTGCATAATGAGGTGACCAAATAACAATATTCAACAATGCTTCTCACATGGGCTATATACATTGTCTTTATAGAAGAGACATTAAAATCCTGCATATGTCTTCTGAGGAAGCCAATCATTCTTAAAGCTTTCGATGATACATAATATATGTGCTCAGAAAAACTCAAATTAGTATCCAGCAATATTCCAAGATCCCTCACCGTGTTGACCGATTTTGATATAAAAGTGTTTACCGAATATTCAAACAAGACCACCGAATTAGTCCGGAAAAATCGCATAGTCTGACATTTATCCACATTAATTTCCAACTCATTTTGTACACACCATCCCATAACGTTTTCGACATCCTTCTGAAGTAACAAGCAATCAGTCAGTGACCATACAAGCCGAAACAGCTTCATATCGTCCGCAAACAGAAGAAAGTGACAAAATCTTATAACCGACCTTATATCACTGATGAAGCACAAAAACAAAAGCGGTGATAAAGGTGATCCTTGTGGGACCCCTGAACTTACTTCAATACCTTCAGAAAAAACCTCAGAAATTTTGACGTACTGTGTCAACCCAATCAAACGGTCTGAAATCCACTCGAGTAGGGGTGACCTAAAGCCCAATGCTCTGAGCTTGGCAATGAGTAACCAATGAGGCGACTTATAAAAAGCTTTGACCAAGTCTGTGTACACTGTATCGACCTGTGCCATGTCAATGAATGCTGACTGGATGAAGTCTATGAAACATAGCAGATTTGTTGTAACAGATCTACCGGCAATAAATCCATGTTGCTCCTCAACCAAAACATGTTTAAGGATTTGTTGTGATTCTATTGGTCATCAAAGTATCCAACATTTTTGGAATATACGAGCCTTTCGTTACTGGTCTATAGTTCCCCACTTCACCAACATCACTCGACTTGAATACAGGAGTGATATAACTTGATTTCCAGTGGATTGGATATTTACCTGAATTTACTGACAAATTGAATAAGATAACCAAAGGACCCGATAAAACATACCAGCACTTCTTTAGAAACAGTGCGGAAAACCGATCCGGTCCAGCATAACTCTTCTCTGGAAGTGCGCTGAGAACATTAAGAACTTCCGTTTACAGAAATGACAATCCCGAATATCGACAGTATTCGCGTACCATATTAATCGTGATACATCAGGTTCTGACCTCCCATATATTTCAGAAAAGTATTTTCTGAACAGATCGGCAATGCCCAAATCACAGTTCGCCGCTTCATCTCGTAAATACATAGACTTGGGAAATCCCTTCTGTGTTTTCATATCATTTACAAACTTCCAGAAATACCTGGGGTAAGTGGAAATTTCAAGTTCAACCGATTCAACATATCTTCTATAACATATATCAGTTTCGACTCTACACTCGCCTCTCAGTCTTGTGAATAGTAAATAATCATCTAAACTACCGGTTTGTTAATATCTTTTATGAATGTATTTTTTTTCAGAAATCAACTTTCTCAGCTCACCGGAGAACCAACATGGAAAAGTAAAAACTTTTTTAACCTTTTCAGGGACATACAACTTAATAGCGTTTAAAATAATTTCGTAAAACTTTTCGGTGCAACTCTCGATTTCTCTGTATGTTCGCAAGATTGACCAGTCAACTTCCTCCAAACACGATATTAGACCCTCATAATCGCCATTCTTGAAATCATAAAAGGTGTGAACCGATTTTGAAACCTCTACAGATGTCTCACTAAAAACAGCAAAATATAATGAGGGATGATGTAAGCCACAAGGTAAAATAATATCGTTTGCCTCCTCAATTTTAATAGCCGACCGGAGCTGCAAATATAAGATCCAAAGATACATGATCAACATTTTTTATGTGATTCATTTGAAATAGACCCAAAGTAGCCATAGTTGACCCAATGATCCCCCGGTCAGAAGGTACCCTGCCCACAACTAACATGTCCAAGTCCCATATAGCCCCAGGCATGTTATAATCCCCACAACAGATAAATTGGGAAGAAGGATACTGCTCCATAATGCTCTCAAGATCTTCGCAATGTGTAGCATAATGAGATGCTGCTGAGTTCGGTGGAATATATACATTAGAAAACAAAAAATACTTCGATGCAACATTAATCACAACAAACACCTGTTCAATATTAGAGCGGCCAATAAATATTTGTCGAGAACAAATATGTCTCCTTACGGCTATCAAGATCCCACCACCTCTCTGTTTCTCGTTATTTGTTTCGTCTTTATCTTTTCTATTTATACTGTACTCGCCTAGACCAAGTTCGGCATTATTAAAACTCAAGTTTAACCACGTTTCTGTGAGTAATATTACATCGAAATTAACATTTGATATTGAATAAGCAAATTTAAAATTTTTTCTTCTCAAGCCTCTCAAATTTTGGTAATAACAATGGATCATAAGACTACCTACTTGAAGCTTATGAAAAGACGATATATGGGGTAGCCCCTCTTCGTTCCGTGTTAAATGGTCGTATTAGCGTTCCCTCTGGCCAATGTTCAGCTGCCAGCATTACCTCAAGGTCCAGATCTCTAATTCCCAACTTCCCAAGATTTCTTAGCATGCTTCGATTTCAGATCAAAACACAGAATGTCCATCTTTGGCCATCTTTCGTTATCATATGAGATTATGATTTGGGCGGTTGTAGCATCATTAAGGCCTTCCACCCATATCAAATTTCTTCCCTTTGGTGCCGGTTGGCAATGGACTGGGCTGAAATGTACCTCTTTTGGTCACTTCAGTACTTTCATTCTGGTGCTTTGAGATCTTATGAGGATTTCTTCAAGACTTTTCGTGCTCGGTCGATGTAGTTTTCATTCTGTTCTTCAACAATTGATCAACCTCTGGAAATTTCCTGTTGGGTTTCATTGGTGGTATAATATCTCCTTCGACCCGACCAGCTAATGGAACTTCCTCTACTCCCAGCGCTCTATGTTCACTTTCGGAGGATAGTAACTGAACCATGTCGATGTTACTCTCCTTCCAAACACGGACTTCGGTTCGTAACTCAGATATTTCATCCAACATTTTTTGCACGATCGATTCTGATGCCTTTGAAATCAATTTTCACAAGTCTGCAATAAGGGCTTGATTGTCGAGACCCTGATGCGGTTCTGTCAACTTGGAATCAACGACAGGAACACAAATATCGCAGTAAAATCTCAGATTTCTTGACTCTGAAATTGCTTTCACCATCGGATCTTTGCAACGCAAACACTGCACATGCGATTGGGCCGAGCATAATCCGCATATAATGAACTTATTATTATTATTAACGATGAGGTTATCTTTACAAATAGGGCAACTCTGATCACCTTTATTTCATGACGACATGGTATTTAGGTGGGTGGCCCCCTTTAGATAACAACCTCTCACGTTATCTGAGCGATAAACAGCTGGCAATTATCTTCTTATTGTATTGATTGAAAAGAAGAACTGTATAAATTACCTGAATATCTCTCAAAATTCTCAGGATGAAATTAGTCCATCACTAGAACGTTGTGAACAATCAAAAACTGGGAAATTTCGAATTTAAGATCGCCTATTCAACAATGAAAAGCAAAATCAGCGAGGATCAAGAAAACATACGTGTGCTCACATGTACGTGGTATACGTGGCAGTATTTTTCGACATAAAGAGAGCATTCAACATGACGATGACATCCAACATACTTCAAGCACTAACCCCATTTAATGTAAGTAAGTAAGTAATCATTAAAGGATACTGTGGGAGGTATACTCATTATTCAACGGTTTTTTTCTGGGTTTTCTCTCCCAAACTCTGAAAAATATCTATAAAATAAAAATTAATTATTTTGTGATTTGCTTCTGCGTAAGAAACACAGGATATTTGTCAGAAGCAATTTTTATTTTATAGATATTTTTCAGAGTTTGGGAGAGAAAACCTAGAAAAAAACCGTTGAATAATAAGTACTTAAGTAAGTATTTTTGTCAGTGACCGCCCCTTCGGACGTTTGAGTGTTTTGTCTATGAGACTGCCCCCTGTAACTGGAAACATCTTCCGATTCATACAAAAATTCCCTTGATGTTTTCAAGTCAGAGTAAACGGAGTTTTGTCGGATCAAGAATCTCAAGAATATGTCATAATTCAGGCTGGAGTCTCCAGCACCCCTTTGTTCAACCTAGTCATTCAAGGATTTGTTGAAAGAGCTGTGGAAGCAGTAAAAGTTGTACTATTTGCAGATGACTTCGCAATATACGTATCTGTCAAAAATTCATATACTCTCCAATTATTATTACCACACACAATCAGAGAACTAGAAACAGTGGAAAAGCCCCGTGGACAGGAGCTTTGTTGCTCTTGTTCAAACTTCGACAAATCATATCTCCAAAAGTCTTTGTTCCTCAGAGTTGGGAATTGTCTAAATGGATTCTTATGAAAGCAATTCAATTCGAAAGAGGTGTCATTAAAAAAAACAAAAATTTTTAATCCGAAATCACCAGACCGATTCTACAAAATAACGAACATATCCGGGATATTAATTCCTCATATCTACTCTGAAAATTATATTATATTCATTGAAACTTAGTCAATATTCCAGTTTTGTTTTTACTGGAGATATTCTGGACCCAATTTAATTAACTTACCGAAGTACATATTTCCATCATGATATGGATTATGCACGGGCATTATATTTTCACCTTAAAAGTATAATATCATATCCTCATAATTTTACGATAGCTGATGTTATTTCATTGGTCATTTTGCATTCAATCATACTTTGTCTTCTAGAACAGGAGCGATATTTTATATCAAGAATAACGAACCAGAAATAAATTTGACATGTCTCCTATAGGAAAATAAGATGACATGTGTGGGCACAAAACATAGTAATTCATAGATAGAATTCTTAAGTAGAACATTCTGTGGAAACATAGAAGTAAGATTTATTATTCAAATTTTGAAATATAATACCTCCAAAAGTAATAGCTTGTTAGAGTTGAAAATGATATCAATTGATTCTTATGGTGAAACTGCATCTTAGGAAAAATTTAATTTGAAATTTTTCGTTACTCCGAATCCATCAATCTGATTTTGCCTAATAACGAACTTAATCGAGATATTTATTCCCCAAACCCACCCTGAAAATGTCGACTGTCTAGCTCATTCTGTTCGAGAGTTATCGTGTTAACGGGGGGCCGACTGGAACGGTCGGCCGGACAGAATCTTGATCACGGATTATTGATCAGTGAGTGGAACCAAATCGTTTAAGACCATTATTCACTCTGTTCTGAGGTACAAGAGCGCCAAAAATGGAGCATGAAAAAAGGGTTCAGTTTCTCTACGGAAAAAACAACATTTGTTCCTTTCTCCAAACAGAATAACAGTGATGACATACAGCTAAAATTGAAGCACAGATTGATAGAACAAGAGCAATGCATTAAATTTCTGGGGATGCATTTCGATGAAACACTGAATGGAAATATCACATAGACAGGGTAAAGACCAACTGCATGCAAATTTGATACCAGTACTTTCGCACAATATTTGGGCCTCGCACAACCTCACGAAATACTGCATGAACCTTCAAGCCGTCTTTTTTCAACCGGGTACTAGATTTGAATTGGATCGGCTCAGTATTTTTGGAAATATCTAACATCGCTCTAAAATCTCAGCTAACGAGGTGTTGTTACAATTCTGAAGTATACATGATTTGAAATTTCACAAGAAGTAGACACCGGTTCGAAATTTTATTTTCACAATATTTCCAAAATACAGAGCTGATCGGGCTGAAATCCGGTACTCGATTGTGAAATAGCGGCTTGTATGTTCATGAGGAATTTCAGCGGAATCTGCTGGATAGTTTCTGAAATAAAAAATGTTTGAAGACATTTTTTTTCCTAGTGATACCTACACGAAATTCTGCAGAAATTCGCGCGTTGGCATTCTACGACACGACCAAAAGTCAATTTGATCGGATCAGAATTTTTTGAGTTATCGAGAAAAAAATATTTCAGATGGGTATAACTCTAAAACTGTTTGGCTGATTATTCCCATTAAAAAAAAATTAAACGTTGCATTCTGATGCGCATCCTGCAAATTGCGAGTCGCTTTATTTTTCCCTTCGTTAGTTATCGTGGCAACGGCTGGATAGAATCGATTTTTACATCGAAATCCTCATCACTGAGAGCATTTTCGGCAATACATTTGAAAATTACAGACATTTGGGTAAAATCATCCTGATAATAATATCCTTCTTTGCACTCAAAAAGGCGGCAACCTTAGGGCCAAATGATTTTATTTTTTGGCGCTCTTGTTCTTCGGCACTTAGTGCTTATCAATCCACTCAAATGCCTGTAACTTTTGAATTTTTGGCTGAAAATAGTCTTAAACGTTTTGGTTCGACTCACTGATCAAGAATCCGTGGTCAAAATCGATTAGGTCCGTTAACACGGTTACTCTGGAACGTAATGAGCTTGACAGTTGAAATTTTCAGAGTAGGGTTGGGAGATAAATATCTCGGTTAAGTTCGTTATTGGGCAAAATCAGTGGTTTCGAAGTAACAAAACAAATATTTTTTTCATTACCTACATATTTCAAATTATTTTTTTCAAGATGCAGTTTCATCCGAATACATTGATATAATTCTCAACTCTAAAAAACTAATATTTTTGGAGATATGATTTTTCAAAGTTTGAATAATTAATCGTAATCTTATGATTTCAAAGGATGCATTCCTATCGTTTTTTGGCGCTCTTGTTCCTTGGAACAGAGTGATGGTGTTGGAGTAACAAAACAATTTTTTTTTCCATTACAAATTTCAAATTCAATTATTTTTCAAGGTGCAGTTTCATCATAATAACCCATTGATATTATTCCCAACTCATACTCAGATTACAGCACGCAGTGTTTCCAAGCGGTCACCCATCCAAGTACTAAATGCGCCCGAAGCTGCTGGGCTTCATTGTTCAAATCAAATCATATCAAAAACGTTTATATCTCCTATTCTGTTTACATTGGATGAAATATTTCACACTTATGTAATTTAATTTATTTACATTCATAGTTCCTACTTATAGTATTGGCTATAGTTTTAGTTTATTTGATGTATCTCGATACTTAAGGAAATTGGTGGGAATAATTTCTTTATTGTTGGTGTTAGTGCAACTTTCCAGAGTATTTTTGAATTAAATCAAATATGCATCACAGCTTCTTGAAAGGGCACTTATGCGCATGCTTAGTTGCGCGAATGAGGAGAATCGATTCATTCATCGATTGAGAAGAAACACGGTAGATACATGAGGTTTTTCTCGAATTCGAATTTTCCGAAGATTTTGCTACTTTTTCCAAAACATTAATATTGTTTTGCTGGGGGTGAAGATTCAGGCAGAAGGGAATCTTCAGGATCACGCATCCATACCTAATCGAAGGTAAGTGCCAGAAGGGTTTTGATGCATTTTCTTGATTTTGTGTGTTAGCGATATTTCCTTCTGGCACAAAATAAAAAGAAATGTTCTCGTCCAAATGGTACTTTTCCAGCTTCAATCCATAAAATCTCCAACTATTTCTTGTTCTCCGAATTTCTGGGTACCAACATTATTGAAAAACGAGAGTACATGTCCTTGTGAAAAATAATTTTTTACAATGACTAATTTTCAAACACACAGTATGCGTAAAAAAAATATCAATTAATATTGGTTCATTACACTACATTTAAAAAAAAATTATAAAAATGAGGAAAAATACCCATTCCGAAAAAAGCATAACTTTATTTTGAACAAAAATAACGTTGCAACAAATTGTATTGTGTTAAAAAGTATAAATATGAATATTTTTTTTAATTTTTGTTATGTTTAACCTTTAAAATGTAGATTTGTTGTTTTTTATGTAGTGCAATCATGAAATGTTATGATAATTTTTTGATGCACACAGGGTGTTTGAAAATTAGTCATTGATAATAATGTCGCTAAAACGCAACTGTCCTCTCGTAATCAAATAAGATTGGTATCCAGAAATTAGGAGAAGAAGAAATAATTGACGATTTTATGGATTAAAGCTGGAAAGTACCATTTGGAGAAGAAAATTATTTCTTTAAAATTTTGTGCCACCTCATTATCGGAACATCTAGATTTGAGTCAAGTTAATGAGTAAAAATGTTTCATGCGGAAACACCAAATACATTAGGTCTTACCAATTTTTTTCTGCTCTTTTCAAATTTGTCACCACATTCATTTCATTGATCCGGAACACCGTACACTAATGTATGATTATCCGAGATTCTTCATATCAAGCATCCAAAATATCAACTGGACATATTCTGGTAATTCTATGAATAATGTACATCCCAATATACAAATATGGATAATGCGTGGAAGTATATTTAAATGGGAAGTTATAAATCACGTACATCATCACTTATTAATAATGCATTTGAATAAATAGGTAAATGCATTGAACTCTGAAGAACGTGCAAATCTTCAGATTTTTTATGCAGTGAATCTCTCAGAGTGACGTCGCATATTGATATTTTTCAAAATAATAATAATAGTATATAAATATGGATAGTAGGTATTAATTCTTAACAACCACTAAAAATCGTTCCCTCGTTGAGATATCTAGTATACGGGAAAACCTTATTTTCTGTTGGAGAAACTATAGACCAAATTTTTCGGTTTTTATCGTTGCCACTTCGGTTAATACAAAATTTCAGTGAATTCTGGCAAAAAGTCTGATTTTGCCCATTCATGAACTCGGTGAACTGCGAATTTTAGTCCTTAAGTTATTTCTTTCCGAAGTTGTAGTGTTTACGGACTATCGGATGAAAGTCAATTCAACGATGGATTTTTTATCAATAAGTCAAATGGAAATGTTCGAGACCACTTCAGCTTAAAATTCAAAAATAACACATTTTCAGATTTAAAGTATTGATTCATTCATATTGGTACAGTGTTGTTTTGATATCGTAATTTTAATTTATTTTATTGCGAAATGCGATTTTGTTTATTGAGTATAAATACAACACATAAAACTTGGAAAGAAATAAAGCTGATGAGATACCAGTACTACCAGAATCTGATGAAATAGACCTACACATGAAAAATTCTCAATATTATCTACTATATGACTCGATGAAATAATTCATCTCGTCCAACTAACTTGAAATTGTACGTTGCAAACTATCCACGAAGGTAACAGGGCTTATTATACTCGTACTTGGCGAATATATCGATATTTTCAGACACATTTCTACATAAAACCTTCAATTAAACGAGAATGGACTCACCGATATATCAGTGTTTACACGAATGTAGGAAGAATAACTAAAACGTAACACAAAACTAAAACGTGACATGCCTGAGGCGGGTGGCATGATATCGAAACATGATCGAGAACAGCTGAAACAAATATGTATTCCAAATATCCCATGCCAGGAGTTATCGGATTACACCGGTCAAATGAAGAGTATTACTTGTTCGATTAGTTGGCATCGGTTTCATATGCATCACTGCAGGGGTCCTGAAGGCTCCAACAGGTAACTATTATGTTCTACTAAATGGAGATCGATCCGTTTGGTGTTCTTCTGATAATTGCATTAACATCTACATTGAAACGACAGTACTTTCAGCAGGAAAAAAACCAGGAGATGTGATATTACATTTGAGTCCCACACAATCTCATTATCTGAATAAATTGCAATCCTCAGCTTAAACAATTTCTGTGAATATTTCAATTTTATATTTATTGCCACTGATTGAAGGGGGCTACATAACTCACTTATCGTTTGCCTGGAGTAATTGTGGTATTAACGGTTTCTTATCCATTCCGTTCTTCTCAATATCTAGTTTCGTAGATTGTTCATCAGGTAGAGAAAATATTTGGGCAGATCAAAGTCTAAGGTATCTTAGAAAGGATACAGCTACTCTTCAGAGATCAAGAAATATCCCAAAATTGAAGATGAAGGAGACACTTGAGCAGATTCAACCTCCTCATGGAGGGTGTGACATCTCTAACTTACTGCTTTTCCCATAAAGGTCACACACGCACACTTTACCTTAATAATTCTTCCCTTCGTTGTTGACGAATCACATTTACTCCTGAATTGTGACGAAAAAAATCTGTTGATGCCATAATTGTCTTACCACATTGCTTCAGCGGTTTCTTACAAAATTCGAGGCTTTATGGTGAACAATATTTATTAATCATAGTTTTGCGAGGGGCCTTTCACTGGCTCTTTTTTGTACACTAAAATTCCATTTTTTGAAATAATTCCGTTCAATTCACCAAAATTTCATTCAATTCCTCATAATTCCATTCAATTCCACACAATTCCATTCAATTCCACACAATTCCATTCAATTCCACACAATTCCATTCAATTCCACACAATTCCATTCAATTCCTCATAATTCCGTTCAATTCATCGCACTTTTGTAAAGAACACTGCGCCTTTGACACTGATATAGGCAACCAATTGTTCATATGTAAAACCTGCTGAGTAAATTTCACTACGAATTCACTTTATCGAGTTGAAAACCCTGAAATGACAGTGCTACTATTACTATAATGAAAGCTTGTTTAGATTGAAAGCCTTAATAATCAAAATTCAAATGCATAAAAAACATCATTTAATAAAAAAAATAACATTTTGTATAAAAATTTTCAAACATAAAACAAAATAAAAATAAACTTATAAACGAAAAGGAACTTTTGGTTTTACAATGAGATCGAAAACAAGAAATAGAGGTACGAAGAAAATGCCAAAAATTAAAACTTATAAACGAGAACTCTTTGTTCACATGGATACCTTGAACGGAAAAGATAGAGATAAGAGAATTCAAATATAAACTTCCAAACGACAAGGAATTCTTTTTTCTCATTATGATAAGGAACTAAAAAAGGAGGTAGGTACTAAGGTAATAACAAAAAAATTCTCATAAAAAAACTCGTTTTTGGCAGTGTAATCTAAAACTAAAAAGATAGTACTAAAGTAATCCGTTAAAATTTGTAAAAGCTTTTCTGATATTATTTAAGCCAAATCTTGATATTTGAAGTGGATAAGTTCCCTTAAAACTGATAGGATCATATATAAAAAAAATATCTGTCACATTCTGAATGTCCACAATTTTAGGCCACACAAAATTTAGAAGATCTTGTTTCAAGAATTTCACCTTGTATGAATTGTCATTTTTCTCGAGGACTCGGCCAATATACCACCCATCATCATACGCTATCGCATAATACTTTTCCATTTGAATATTGACCTTCCTGTATATTTTGGATTGGTCGTAATTTTCTATTTCCTCAACGGGTACTTCGAATGGCTCGCTCGAAGAAGTGTCATCTAATTCCATTGTAATTTCTTCTGAGAGACTGCTATCAGAAACCTGTTCTTTCCGATTTCCTTTTCCTTTTTTCAATTTACATTTTACTTCTGTAATTTCTTCATTTTTTTTTGCTAGAGTACTTCCTTTTCTGATTATATCTTCTGAGTCTATCCGTGCTTATTCTACCCTTACCTTCTTCCAATAACCAACAGAAGGCAGATTTTTTTATCACCATTTTTTTATTCTCACCTATATCCGCTTCTATGTAAGGACTTGCAATTGAAAGGTCTACATTTAGATTTGAGTAATCTTTTAAATCTGTTTCATTAACCAAGTTATATTCAGTACCGTTAGTTTCCATGTCAGGTTTTAGAAGGTAATCTCGTTCCAAAAATGTAGATATTCCATCATCCTGACCTTCAATAATATTTATATTACAATCATAATTGTCATCATTGACTTCTTCGTTGAATGCATTTATTCTTATATCGAATGTTGAGCTGAATGTTTGTCCATTTTCATACCCAATCTCTCAGCATCAAGAAGTGCTTCTCCTAAAAAGTCTTCGAGGATTCTTTCTAAATCAATATTTTTTAATTCAAACGGAGTATTTTTTTATCTTCTCTAGGAAAAAGGAACTTCTTTTTTAAATCAGTGACCACAAAATTCATGAATGTTATTCTCTCAATTCTATCCAAAAATTCTTTGATGCTGAAATTTATCACGGTAGAATAAGTTGAAGTTATCGACCTAGCTGCTCTAAACAAACCTTCACAAGGTTGACTGCTAAACAGCCACGGACAGAATAAGTTTGTTGTGAGTGTTTCATCCGCCTGGAATAACTTTATCGCTTTGACAAGCATATGCCCATTTAGCTCTATACATGTGTAAGCATTTAATGTTATGTAGTTATTTTGTAGTGTATATTCTGCATGATTTTTTATCCAAGCTCTCCATAATCGCAGAAAAAAAATGTTATACCATATTCTGTGAATTCTTTCTGACAGTTTGGTTTTCTTTTTTATCAAAGAAATAATTAAGTTAGACATTATTTTCAGGTACAATGATGTAGCATCGCTTCTTGGTATTCCGGCTCTCAGTAGATTTATGACAGGTTCTTGACACATTTTATATGCAGTCTCATAATTCATTTTATCTTCTGACGAAAGGTCTGATTTAGTTAAAAAATGTGTTCCTTTACTATATTTTTCAATTATCTCATTTAGATGATTCGAAGTTGCTGAAAAGTCTCCCATCGGTAGATTGATATCTTTTTTCAAGATTCTAGTTTTCAATTTGGTGATAATATGCACCACATCTTGCATTAAGCAAAAATCATTCGCATCTACATCCATATGATAATAACCAAACATTGAAGGACTTTCAACAAAATGAGCCTGTATTTTCATGGCTTTTAATAGCTTAGGGTCTCCGTTTGATGAAAACCCCAGAATTCTAATTCCAAATTTACTAGCCTCAGATCTTAGCATCTCCCAATGCTTCACAACATCGTGTGCCTTAAAAGTATTGTTAGTAGCAAACACAGAAAGGCAGAATGCCGGTACTTGTGGGTGCAAAGGTTGAGCCATAATTGCATAAGCATATTGTGCTCTGGCGCCATTTTTGAAATATGACTTAATATTAGCAGCAGAAGTCGCTAAATAGGCGTTGATGTTGGGTATTCCATCAACCAAAGGTAATGAAAATCCCATAATCTTATTTGTTTTGGAGTTATATTGTAGTTTATCAGTTATTCTAGTAGCATCTTCTGATATCCATACTGTCTTTGGGAGATCTCGCAGCTCGAGAAATTGTTTTAGCCCAGCAAAATTAAAAATTCCTTCATCCTTACATACTATATTTTGAGTTCGAAATCGGTAAAGCGTGGATAAAGATGGAAGAATATTTTTTAAATTGGATGAAAGTGTTTCGTACAGAATATTTCCACCTGCGTAAAATAAATACAAACTAAATTTTTTTAGAAGTTCATCGAATTTGTTACAATGGGAGGATTTGGAATTAGTTTCAGAGATATCTATGAGATTTTGTAAAAAAATACTTGCCGAAAAATTATCTTGCTTATTCGAAATTTGTTTCATAGATTCATTGAAAATATCACAAAGGTCTTCGTTATTCTCAATGGCCTCTTCCAAATGTTTTTTTATAGTAAAAAAAGATATAATTAGAGTTTGGTTGGGCTGATCTCTTTCAAAATGTCTTCTTTGTCTCTCAGAACGACAATATTTATAAGAAGTCCATTTTGAACTGCTGGCAGATGAAAAATCCTCTTTGGATGGAGAATTAGTATCAAAAATCGTATCTGAAAGTGATTCTTCAACCGCTGGTAACTTCAAAGAAGAATATTCATCTTCAGCACTTTCAACGAAAATTTCAGGCAAACTATTTTTTTCGTCGTTCGAAACAAAAGGCGGTATAATTATCGAAGATAATATATTTATTGACTTTTCAGATAGGTTTTGAGAGTTTCCTGATTCTTGTGTTGATTGATGTTGATTTGAGCTCAAACTACACGCTATTCCTTCTACAACAAACGGAGTAGTTGACCAAAGTCTACAGAATTTTTGGTCGTATCGAATTTTTTTCTTGTGAAAATATTCACATTAGGATTTTTCATACCATGAGCTTGCTTCTTAGGGTCCGATTGATGCATAAAACGAGTTATCTTTGATTGATTTACTTTCGACTTTGGACTCATTTTTGGGCATTTTTTTAATGTGTGTTTTTTCTCAAAGTGAGTGTAGTAATTGGAGTATATCCACCTTGCTTTCGTCGTAGACGACCTTGATAGTTTATTAATTTTAATAGTTTCATTACAAAAACACGTAACCTGGCAAATAAGGGAGTTCGAAGGTGTCAAATACGTCTTCATCGCCACATTATTCCATTTCTCTTCAATTTGCTGAGAAAGCCAATAATTTTCAAACTTAGATTTCAATGCTTGCTTCAATTTTCTACTTACGGCTGCGTTTTCTTCGGTAAAATTCTCCGTTGATAATTGTAGGTTTTTTATTTCTTTCTTCGTTTTCCCTTCAGAAATTTCTATTTCATCATGCTTTTCAAAGTCTATTTCGGTCATGGTCCACTGATCCTTAGAATTTCTATTTCTCTTCTTGATAAGCTCACTCATTTCAAGCAACAGAATTTTATGTCCATCCAAAATCTGGAAACCACTTGGATCCGCGTGGAAAACTGGCCCAAAGAAGTCTTTTCGCTGTGCTGCAGATACCATTGTGACTAATTTTGTAACAGCAAACTTTTCCATTTTTCCGAAATCTTCTTCACTAAGTTTCATCAAAACCAATTTTGTATCATATCCTGTGGCCTTCAGCAAATTTTTCAAGTAAGTAGGAATCTTGATATTTGTCTCATGTTCTACTGCTGTGATTTCGCATCGAGCTCCCTCATGCTCCATCTGAGAATTTATTTATTATAAAACAAATTGACTAGTGAATCGGACAAAAATTGAATTACCAGTATTAAGCCGGTATTTATACCGGTACCCCAGAAAAAAATATTTCAATAAACATTATTCAAAAGTGCGAATGTTCGAATGCAAATACACTACAGCGGGTAATAACTCTTGTCCACTTCGGCCTGGTTGCAGTAGTTTTGAGGAATAACTGGTAGCAAAGATGTTGAGAAATGAAAGCTAATTTATATCATAGTACACAACTTGATTTTTCTATATTTGAAGCCATATGAAATCAAGTCCTTCGTTGCCTTTGCGAGATGAAAACCTTCTGCCAGGCATCTACAAAATTCATTTCAATATTATTCGTTTATATATTAGTATCTTTTACATGTCAGTATCAATATTTTTTCCTCAAAAATACCATGTACTCCCGGCCGATAAAATGCGATAATTTTTTTGTTTAAATATGTCTTCTATTATTACTTTACTAATCCATAGGACAGAAGTTTTCAAACGGTGAGCCGCGATTCTTGCAAAATTTCGTGAGGATCGTATCACTAGAAAATTTGAAAAAATCATTGAAAAAAATTCTATATATCAGAAATAATTCGTCCGACGTTGCTGAAATTTTGCGAGAGCCTTTAAAAGCTAACTGTACTGTCAAGTTTCAAGTTTGAACATGATAGGATTTATATTGTTAGAGATCCAAGCAGCCTTGTGTGAGTTCAGTAGCTGGATTGATGACCGTTGCCTCGATAACTTTCGAACGAAAAGAAATAGGGACTTGTGATTTTCAGGCTAGGTGGCGCATCCGAATGAGAGAGTTGAGTTCGTTGTTGGGCATAATCGGCTCAACGGTTTTGGAGTTATACCCATCTGGAATATTATTTCCTCAATAACTCAAAAACTACAGAGAAGTTCGTATTGAAGACGTGTGTGAAATTTTGTGAAGACCGTGCCACTAGAAAATTTAAAAAACATTACGAATTAATATTATGTATCTCACGATAACTCAAGAACGGAAAAAGACATCGACTTGCAACTTTCATGGCAGATTGCGCATCCGAATGCGACATGTAATTCGTTAATTGGCATAATCGTCCAATTTGTTCTGGAGTTATACTCACCTGAAATTTTGTTTTTATTTCCTCTATAACTGGAAATATACAAATCTGATTCAATTGAAACTCGGTGAATACTTGTGGAATGCTGCCCCTCTAATTTTCGCGGAATTTGGTGAAGATCGTATACTGGAGTTACTTGAGGCGTAAGTTCTTTCGTATTTCACTTCCAATAGAATACATATGTCACAATTGAAAATTCTGTGATCATAGACGATTCTCTACTGAAGTCTGTCATTAAAATGGTATGAAATGTATTTATATATTACAAAAACTGAGAAAACGGTATATCTCGTTGCTAAATTCGAAGTAGAGTGTCCAATAGAGGTGAGAAGACAATATAATATGAGAGCAAAAGTTCCTGACTTCACTTCAGTGCTTGAACCAATTTTTTTGCTGGTGCACCGTGAGGCTTTGATGAACGACATGTGTGCCATTAAAAAAAAAGATTTGAAAACGCCTTGCCATAGGGTATTGAAAGTGTTTGAATTACGATAGTTTCAAGTGTTGTCTTCAATTTTCAGATTGAAACTACTCTAATTCATAATATTATTACCGTTTTCAGTTGGTTATGGCGAAATAACCAACTTTTACATCGAATATCTATGCCGTGCCCTTCAAATACTTTTGTTATTTCAATGTCCATTTTTCATATCCTATAGATAATATGAATAATATATAGATAATTATAAAGGAAAAAATTAAAGGATATTTCCACTAAGAAATCCTACCATTTTGTGCATTGAATTAGCAAGAAATTGCTCATTTCTTAACGAACAGAGTTTAAATAATTCATAACAAACAAAACTTTTCATTTACCCCATCAAATCATTAACACTTCTGTGCTCACTTCGGTCGAGAGTTGAACTCAAGTCTCACGGGTGCAGTCGCGAACATTCTGTTCTAATATGTGAGAATTTGAGAAAAGCACTGACGTAGCGTAAGGAGCTTTTGCTATTGTCTTCCACACCCTCACGTAATACTGCATGGACCTTCAAACCGTCATTTTAGCCTTAACGCGCGTAAAAATGCTTCGGGCATCAATTGAATTTTAATTTTAAAATACATACAATAGTGAACTTACTTAGCGGGCATTCGAACCTGGATCTCCTACGCGGCAGGCGAGCACAACATCGATATGTTGTTAAAATTACTCTAATATTTACATCATTTGAAATACTAGAGGACATAGATACCATATAGAATTTTATTTTCACAATAATTGCTAAAATACAGAGCTGAAATTCAGTACTCGATTATGAAATGGCGGCTTGAAGGTGTGTGCAGAATTTCAGCAGAAGATGACGGATAATTTTCTGAAATATATTATGATACGATCCTCACGAACGAAATTTCATAAGTTGCACGCCGGCATTCTACAACTAATTACCAAGTTTCAATTCGATCAGATCTGTATTTTTTGAGGTATAGAGGAAGTACACAAAAATTTCCTATGGGTATAACTCCGAAACCGTTTGACATATTATGCCCATTACCAAACCGTCGCAATCGGATGTGCAACCTACCTTAAAAATTGAGAGTCGCTATCTATCTCTGTTCTCAAGTTATCGTGGCAACGGACGGCAGGCCGAAATGAATTTGACTTCAAATTCTTCATCAGTGTGTCGAACCCTCGGTCGAACCTGATCGTTTGAGACCATTTCGGCAAAAAATTCGAAAATTACAGACATTTCGGCAAAATCATAGCACGATATTGATGCCTAAGACATGCGCGCAAAAACTTTAGAGTTGACTGGTGGCGGGAGTATCCTACCACCCAGTCTTTACGGAGAACGTGATTCCTTAAGTTATTCCCAAGAAAATATTAATAAGTCACGCTTTATTCTAAGTATTACATAAATTAGCTTTAATTTCTTACATCTCAGAAAGGAGTTATCTCTTAAAAACACTGTAATACAAGGTTTGAGGTAGCCGAATGTCATCAGCAAGTTATCACCTGCTGTCTTTTGATTGAACAAACAAGTATTCAGCCTTAAGGCTGGTTTTCCTGTCACGCTGACGGTCGGCGCTGACGGTCAGCGCTGATCGGTCAGCTCGTATCCTTTTAGCATTACGCTGATCACATTGAGAAATAGAAGGATGCTATTGTCTCTGGCTCACTGAATGTGGAGGCTTGTCGGCGCCAGCTAGTCAGCGGTGTCGACGCGCTGGCGCGTACGTGCGCGTATATAGCTCAGCGCTGACGGCCGTCAGCACCGCGTGACTCGAAAACGCTACCTATAGCTACATACATATTGACCTATCAGCGCCGACCGTCAGCGTGACAGGAAAACCAGCCTTATAGTGTAACGTAATTCTGATGGTCACGGGCTCCTAGACTATAATTCTTTCAAACCAATTAGTGATTAGAGGGTTACTTCGTTTATCAATATACAATTTTATTCCTTCATCGCTTTTATCAGATGGAAATCAAATATACTCCCAAAATCATATGATTCTCAGTGCGAGAATAGTAAACAATATGAATTAATTTATAAAAACATGAGTCCTCTCTGGGAGAAAACTTTGAAATAATTATCTTAGAAACTTAATGTATAATAAATTGATTAAAGCTTACCTTAAAGCCGTTTCTTGAGCTCCATCAATGAGACACAAAAATATTGCACTTTTATAGGTTATGTCAAAACGCCCGTTAAGTGACGCGATAATTTAAAATGCAGTCCTTTGCGCATGTTCAATTCCATTCAATCCCTATAAAATGCCGTTCAATTCCAATCAATTCCATTCAATTCCGTTCAATTCCGCTCAATTCCGTTCAATTCCTTCATAATGCCGTTCAATTCCATGTAATTCCATATAATTCCATTCAATTCCGAACAATTCCACGCAATTCCTCTACAATTCCACAATTTTGTACACTAAAATTCCGCAGTGAAAGGCCCCTCGTAGTTTTGTCTATCGCCGGCCACTACTTTCTAATCTATCTCATTTTTTTCTAATTCAAAAGACCGGAAGTGCTTGTCCACAATGGAATATATACAGGGTGTCCTGGAAAATGTGGGAAATTTTAAATTACTTAATATATTTTTTTTTATAATGAAAATTTGAAGTAGTAAGGTAAAATACTGCCCTTAAAGTTTAGCTTGTTTAGTTTACCAGGGGCGGACTAGGTTGTGCATTTTGATGCTGACATTTTCAACACCCTGTATGATAAGGAGTTAAAAAAACAAATTTGGATACCTTGAACATTGAGGTTGAGAAAAGGTACTCCTGTTCATTGTCGATAAAATGAACCGTTTTAGAAAAACAAAATAATAAAAGAAGTTATTTTTGCGCGTATGTTGTGGGGAACATCGCGTTATCATTTTGCCCAAATGTCCGTAATTTTCGAATTTTTTGACGAGAATGGTCTCAAAAGATTCACTGATGAAGAATTCGAGGTCAAATTTGATTCTGTCCGGCCGACCGTTGCCACGATAACTTGAGAACAAAAAGAGACAGCTACTTGAAATTTTCAGAATAGGTGGCGCATCTAAATACGACGGAAAAATTTGTTAATGGGCATAATCGGCCCAACTGTTTTCCGAGTAATAATTTTGTCATCAACCAATACAGATCCGATCGAATTGAAACTTGGTTGCAAGTTGTAATACAAATCCGAAGACGTTTGTGAAATTTTGTGAGAATCGTGTTGCTTGAGAATTTGAAAAAATGTATTGAAAAATATTATTTACTTCATGATAACTTCATAATTAGGGTAGGTTGTGCATCTGAATGTGACATTTTTCTTATTAATAGGCTTAATTCGCTGAACGGTTTTGGAGTTATATCCATCTGAAATTTGGTTTTTATTTCCCCAAGAACAAATTATTTATTTCCTTAAAATACAGAACCGATCCAATTCAAGCTTGGTTACTAGTTATAAAATTCCAACCCGAAAATTCTTGCAAAATTGCGCGAGAATCGTATCACTAGAAAATAAAAAAAAATTGGTTCAAGCACTGGCGTGAAGTCAGGAGCTTTTGCGCGTTGGAATGTTCTATTGTTAATTCTTTCTGTACTGGACACTCTTAATCGAATTTACCCTGGTAAATTATATTGTCCATTCTCCTGTAACTCGAATTTACCATGGTAAGTTCGAATTGAGAGTGTCCAATACAGGAGAATGGACAATATAATTTACTATGCTGAATTCGACTAAGAGTGTCCACTACAGGAGAATGGACAATAGAACACGCAAAAGCTTCGTGACGACAGTACTTGAGCCGTTTTTTTTTTCATAATTTTTTTGAAATTTTCTAGCGGTACAGTTATTATACAATTTTCAACACGTCTTCATGTCGATATTCCACAACTAGATACCAAGCTTCAATTTGATAGAGTCTATATTTTTTGAGTAATCGAGAAAATAATATTCCATGTGGGTATAACTCTGAATCCGTTGGACCGATTATGCCCGTTATCAAACTCAACACTCCCATTCGGATACGCAACATAACCTGAAAATTGTCTCTACCTCCTCTCGTTCAAAAGTTATCAAGGCAACGGTCACCCATCCATCTACTAAACTCACACAAGGCTTCTCGAATCTCCAACAATATATATCCGATCGTGTTCAAACTTGGAACTTGGCAGTAGAATTAGCTTTTGAAGACTCTCGCAAAATTTTAGCGATGTCGGACGACCAGTTACTGATATATAGAATTTTGTTCAATAATACTCAATGATTTTTGAAAAAATTTCCAGTAATACGATCCTCACGTAATTCTGTAAGAATTTTTGCGTTGGCATTATACAACTAATGACCATGTTTGAATTGAATCGGTTTTGTATTTTATTATATTTTTTTAGTTATTGAGGAAATAGCAACCAAATTTCAGATGGTTATAACTACAAAACCGTCTGGCCGATTATGACTATAAACGAACCCAAATGTTGCATTCAGATGCACAACCTTACCTGAAAATTTCAAGTCGCTATCTCTTTCCGTTCTCAGGTTATCACGACATAAAAAATATTTTTTAATAATTTTTTTTGAATTTTCTAGTAATGCGATTCTCACAAAGTTTGACAAACGTGCCTAAGTTCATATTCTACAACTATCCAACAAGTTTCAATCCGATTGGATTTATATTGGTTGAAAATAAAAGTATTACTCGGGTACCATTGCGCTGATTATGCCCATTAACGAACTTGTCCGTCGTATTGGGATCCGCCACCTACCCTGTAAAAGTCGCCATCTCATTCCGTTATCAAGTTATCATGGCAACGGACGGCCGGCCGGCCGGACACAATCAAATTTGTCCTCGAATTCTTGATCAGGTAGTCGAACTCAATCGTTTGAGATCTTTTTCGGCAAAAAATTCTAAAATCACAGACATTCCGGCAAAATGATAACTCGATGTTTCCCAGAACATACGCGCAAAAAATAATCGAAAATCATTGAAAAAAATTCTATATATCAGAAACTATTCGTCCGATATCACTGAAACTTTGCGAGAGGCCTCAAAACCTATCTCCTCTACTAAATTCCAAGTTTAAACATGATCGGATGTATATTTTTGAAGATCCGAGCAGCCTTGCATTAGTTCAGTAGTTGGATGGGTGACCGTTGCCTCGATAACTTTCGAATGAAAAGAGGTATGGAGTTGAAATGTTCATGCTTGGTTGAGCAATGGGAGAGTTAGGTTCGTTGTTGGGCATAATCAGCCCAACGGTTTCGGAGTTATAACCATCTGGAATATTATTTTCTCGATAACTCAAATCATACAGACCCGATCGAATCGAAACTTCGAAACCTCGTTGTAGAATATCGACATATATAGACGTGCGTGGAATTTTGTGAGGATTTTACAACTAATAAATTTTAAAAAAAACTACGAAAAAACATTATGTTTCTCACGATAACTCGAGAACAGAAACAGATAGCGATTTGTAATCTTCAGGGTTCGATGTGTAGCCGATTGCGACATTTGAATTTGTTCATAGGCACAGTCGACCAAACGGTTTTGGAGTTATACCTATCCGAAACTTGGTTGTTATTTCCTCAATAACTCTAAAAATACAGAACCGATCCAATTGAGGATCGTATCACTAGAAAATTTTTAAAAAATCATTGAAAAAAATTCTATATTTTAGAAACTATTCCTTCGACATCGCTGTAATTCTGCGAGAGCCTTCAGAACCTAACTCTACTGCCAAGTTTCAAGTTTGAACACGATCGGATCTATAATGTTGGAGATCGAAGCAGCCTTGTGTGAGTTCAATAGCTGGGGGATGGGATGGGGTCAAGTTCGATTTTGAGCATATAATCGGTCCATCGGTTTCAGAGTTATACCCACCTGGAATATTATTTTCTTTATAACTCAAAAAATGTAGACACGATTGAATTGAAGAATGATAACTAGTTGTAGAATATCGACATAAAGACTTGTGTAAAACTTTGTAAGAACCGTGCCCTAGAAAATGATAACTCACCTGGATACCCACCTGGAATATTATTTTCTTGATAACTCAAAAAATGTAGACTCGATTGAATTGAAGCATGATAACTAGTTGTAGAATATCGACATAAAGACTTGTGTAAAACTTTGTAAGAACCGTACCCACTAGAAAATTACGAAAAAAATGGTTCAAGCACTGAAATGAAGTCAAGAGCTTTTAAGCGTATGTTCTATTGACCATTCTCCTGTATTGGACACTCTTAATTGACCATGGTAAATTTGATTAAGAGTGTCCAATACAGGAGAATGGTCAATAGAACATACGCGCAAAAGCTCCAGACTTCACGTCAGTGCTTGTTTACTTATATTAAAAAGAATCATGAATTCTAATTTTCTTTTGTCTGCAACAAAGTGTGATACGAAAGTTATTCAAGGAACAAAAAAGTTTTAGTTTATGATTTTGAATCCGACAAAATTACAAAGATTCTTAGCAAAGCAGTTCTGGCCCAGACAGGCACCTCAACAAAAATTATTTTTTAGAAATGTACTCTCACTGAACCTTGCAACGATTGAATCTAAATACGCTAATTAGAAAATCCATTAAAAACTTCATAAGTGGGTTCAACATGTGCTCCGTATACTCTGATACACTCGCGGGCACGACGAATAGTGGAATGCTGTACTTGCCACAATAACACAGCATTGTTTCTTATCAAATTTGATTCTCTGTAAAAGTTCCTCCCTAGTATCAACCGTAGAGGAATATACCAAGGTTTTGAGATGACCCCACAGGTGAAAATCCATTGGCGTTAGGTCGGGAGACCGTGGAGGCCAAGCAATGGATAGGTAGAGGAGAACTACCTATCCGACGGTTTGGATGGACGTGATTCCGTACAGCAACGCTAAAATGAGGTGGGTTGCAATTGGTAAATGCTCTATTGAATCCGGAAAAGCATTCTGAAGGAACTGTAAATAAAGTTCACCATTCAATCGTGGCGGCAATACGCATGGTCCAATCAAAAACCTGCCCTTTATTCCTGCCGAAAAATTAATTTATTGGAACTGATATCGAGAATGAACAACAGTGGCATGAGGGTTTCTATCATCCCATACATGCGAGTTGTGTAAATTTACAATACCATCTTTGGTAAACCCTGCTCCATCGGTAAAAAGAATAATGGTAATGAAGTTTGGGTTTGTTCGTTGCTGATCTAACAGCCAGTTTGCGAATTGGATTCTACGAGGAAAATCTACAGGAAGTAGTTGATGCACTTTGTGCAGATGATAAGGATATAACTACTGTTCTTGAAGTACTTCATGAACTTGATCATTAATAAATTGTCATTTTTGCCGTATTAAGCTGCGCGGCTAATCTTCGAGTTTTTATTGAAGGAGTAGCAGCTACAGTATCCAAAATATTTTCCTCTAATTTCACCGTACGTACGGTTCTTCTTACACTAGCATAATTGCTTTTTTTTGCAAAACTTCCTGAAAAATTGAAGAAAGTCAATAATGTTACCTTATCAACCGGAATAACCCACCTGTCTCTCTTAGACGTTGGTCAAGTCGCTGAAATGTTTTGTGATTTGGAATATTGCCATTAGGATATCTTTCTCCATACAACCTTCTTGCTTCCAAAGCATTGCAAGATGAAAGACCGTACACAAGATGCATATCTGCATACTCCCTAAATGTGTATTCCATTATAGAATTAAATTTACCAAGATCTTCACAATTCAATAAATTAATATTGAAGTAAAGGATCAACGTGTTAACAATAATGAAAGATGAGAAGATTTAAAATTTACACGTCAAGTTTTTTAATATTCGTAATTACCATAGCAACGTTGGTATTCCTGTCTGGTTGATACTAGAGAATCACATTTCATTGTGATGTGATGAGAAACAAATTTTGTCGGATTCAATAACACACCTAAAACTGTTTTGTTGCTTGAAAAACTGTCGTATCACACTTTGTTACAGACAAAAGATTAGAATTCATGGTTCTTTTTAATAGAAATAAAAATTCTTCTTTTATTATTTTGTTTTTGGAAAACGGCTCATTTTATCGACAATGAATAAGAGCACCTTTTCTTTAGCTTAATGTTCAAGGTATCCAAATTTTTTTTAAATCCTTATCATACAGGGTGTTGAAAATGTAAGCATTAAAATGTACGACCTTGTCCGCCCCTGGTAAACAAAACAAGCTAATTTAAATTTAAGGGCAGTATTTTAAGAGGCCCTTACCACTGTTTATCATATCAAATTTTCATTAAATTATACTAAGTAGTTTAACATTTATTTCAGTGAAATGGATTTCCAGTGGCGTCATTTAGGAGGCCGTATCTCCGTAGCGAGGGCCTCTAAGAAAAATATTGATGGGAACTTGTCATCTTATTTTTGCGCGTATGTTCTGGGGAATATCGCATTATCATTTTGCCCAAATGTATGTAATTTTTCGCGAAAATGGTCTCAAATGATTGGGTTCGACTCCCTGATGAAGAATTCGAGGTCAAATTTGATTCAGTCCGGCCGGCCGTTGTCACAATATCTTGAGAACGGAAAAAGATAGTGACTTGAAATTTTCAGGATAGGTGGCGCATCCAAATACGACGGACAAGTTCGTTAATGAGCATAATCGGCCCATCGGTTTCCGAGTAATAATTTCGTCTACAACCAATACTAATCCGATCGAATTGAAACTTGGTGAGTAATTGTAGAATATAAACCTAAGGATGTTTGTGAGAATGTTATCGCTAGAAAATGTTTAAAAAATTATTACAAAATTTTATTAACGTCACGATAATCTAAGAACGGAAAGAGATAGCGACTTGAAGTTTTCAGGTTAGATTTGATTATAGTTATAATCGGCAAAACGGTTTTGGAGTTATACCCATCTGAAATTTGGTTCTTATTTCCTCAATAACTCGGAAAATACAGAACCGATCCAATTCAAA
Source organism: Halyzia sedecimguttata (assembly GCA_937662695.2). Taxonomy (NCBI): domain Eukaryota; kingdom Metazoa; phylum Arthropoda; class Insecta; order Coleoptera; family Coccinellidae; genus Halyzia; species Halyzia sedecimguttata. Next base: position 51,295,118 of record OW569411.2, on the reverse strand, counting down.
CATGGTTATTAGTTGTAGAATGGCAACGCGAAAATTCTTGCAAAATTTCGTGAGGGTCGTATCACTAGAAAATTATTGAAAAAAAATTCTATTTTCGCTGAAATTTTGCGAGATCTTTAAGAAACTAACTCTATTACCCAGTTCCAAGTTTGGACATGATCGGATCTATATTGTTTGAGATACGAACGAATGGAGATAGGGACTTGCAATTTTCAGCATAGGTTGCACATCTGAATGGAAAAGATGAGTTCACTGTTGGCCCTAATCGGATCAACGGTTTCGGAATTATACCCACCTGGAATATTATTTCCTCGATAACTCAAAAAATATGAACTCCATCGAATTGATGCTTGGTAACTAGTTGTAGAATATCGACATGAAGACGTGTGCAAAATTTTGTGAGGACCGTACTACTAGCAAATTTTTTTAAAATTACGAAAAAATATGATGTAGCTCATGATTCCTCGAGAATGGAAAGAAATAGCGACTTGCAGTTTTCAGGGTGCATTTGAATGCGATATCTAAGTTCGATAACTAACATAATCGGCCAGATGGTTTTGGAGTTATATAAATCTTAAATTTGGTTGTAATTTCCTCAATAACTCAAAAAATACAAATCCGTTCCAATTCAAACATGGTTATTAGTTGTAGAATGCCAACGCGAAAATTCTTACAGAATTCCAATTCAAACATGGTTATTAGTTGTAGAATGGCAACGCGAAAATTCTTGCAAAATTTCGTGAGGGTCGTATCACTAGAAAATTATTGAAAAAAAATTCTATTTTCGCTGAAATTTTGCGAGATCTTTAAGAAACTAACTCTATTACCCAGTTCCAAGTTTGGACATGATCGGATCTATATTGTTTGAGATACGAACGAATGGAGATAGGGACTTGCAATTTTCAGCATAGGTTGCACATCTGAATGGAAAAGATGAGTTCACTGTTGGCCCTAATCGGATCAACGGTTTCGGAATTATACCCACCTGGAATATTATTTCCTCGATAACTCAAAAAATATGAACTCCATCGAATTGATGCTTGGTAACTAGTTGTAGAATATCGACATGAAGACGTGTGCAAAATTTTGTGAGGACCGTACTACTAGCAAATTTTTTTAAAATTACGAAAAAATATGATGTAGCTCATGATTCCTCGAGAATGGAAAGAAATAGCGACTTGCAGTTTTCAGGGTGCATTTGAACGCGATATCTAAGTTCGATAACTAACATAATCGGCCAGATGGTTTTGGAGTTATATAAATCTTAAATTTGGTTGTAATTTCCTCAATAACTCAAAAAATACAAATCCGTTCCAATTCAAACATGGTTATTAGTTGTAGAATGCCAACGCGAAAATTCTTACAGAATTTCGTGAGGATCATAGCACCAGAAAATTTCAAGAAAATCATTTAAAAAAAATGGTTCAAGAACTGACGTGAAGAAAGAAGCCTTTCGCGTATGTTATCTTGTCCCATCTCCTGTATTGGACACTCATAATCGAATTTACCATGGTAAATTCTCAGGTCTACCCTAGAGAATCAGACTCATTGTCTGGCTATTTCAGCTGATAGGCCAGTAATTGTTGAGCGAGCATGTCTGTGTCCAGGTATGCTTCTCCACATTTCCTGAACTTTTCTATAAGAGCTGCAGCCTGCACCGCTCTCCAAGTTCAGTAAGTGTGGTCTGACAATCCTGCACAAGCAGGGATTTGCAGTTGTATGAAGTCCAGGTCTTCAAGGCAGCTTGGCTATTCGATAGGATCTTGATTGATCTTTAGGCCCAACCTTTCTTAAGAGTGAGCTTCGCGCAGTAATCAGTGGTGAGAATTTCTTCTTGAAAGACGCAAAACTACCCACGCTGATAGATTCATCCCTAGCAATTCTGCAAACGCTGACTCCCGCTCCCACTGAGAAGACCCTGTCACTTCCAAGCACGCATATCTATTTTTGCCAGAGAGTACCTTTACATATTCAATATGGAAAATTATAGACCTGTTACAATAGTATCCAACATAGCGAAAATATTTGAGAAAATGATAGCATATAGTGTTCCATCATTCTTCGAAAAAAATAATATTTTCTTAGCTTCTCAGCTCGGATTACGCCCCAAAAGGAGTACTGAGGATGCAATACAGAACTTGCCAAATCATATTTACGGCAGCATGGACAAGAAACTCCCATGCTTAAGTTTGTTCATTGACCCCTGTAAGGCGTTCAACACACCCAGACGGCACAAACATATTGCATGAATATGCCATGCATATCCCACCGGCATATTGGCATATGCCAGGGATATTCCATATCCTCCAAAGCATATGCTACGCATATTCCATGGATATCCATGGTCACCATGAATCATGTTCCATGAATATGCCATGCATATGCCACTGGCATATTGGCATATGCCAGGGATATTCAATATCCGCCAAAGCATATGATACGCATATTCTATGGATATCCAAGGAATATGTTTTAATCTACTAAAAGATATTCATGGCATATGCTTTTTGAATATGAATAGCAAAAAATTATACAGGGTGAGTTTTTGAGCTGTACATTAAATTCAACCTTAGATTCCTTTCTTCAAATGGAATACTTTTTTCATTCAACATCTTTTCCAAATTTGACTCAGGTAAAAAGATACAGGCTGTTGAAATTTCAAAAAGAAAATCATATCATTTTATATTGTAACTTTGACGTGTTTTTCTGGAAAATATGTATCATAGTTATAGGAAACTTCAACACCAACATTCGTTTTATTCAGAAAAAGAATGTCAAAGCTGTACAAAATAAAAACTGATTTTTTTTCGAAATTTCAAGAGCCTGTACCTTTTTACCTTAGCCGAATTGGAAAAAATGGTAAATGAAAGAAGTGTTTCATTGGATGATAAGAATGTATGGTTAACATTAATGTACAACTTTAAGACTCACCCTGTATAAATTTTTTTTCTACTTTCACTATATGGTCAAATGTAGGTTAGTTATTTCGAGAAATACAAAACTAAATCAGAAAATATTTATTACAAAAAACAAAAATATTTTTTCGCAGAAAATACAAAAAAACATTATATGTAAAATATGTATATATTGCGGTAAACCCGCAAATTTTTTAGTCGCTTAGATATTATTATTTTTTTAAGTTATGAATATTGAATATTATTGAAAAAAACCACGTTTATATCTTACAAACTAACAGAGACCGCCGAGTTTTCACTTGAGATTTGCATTCTGGAGATGTCATTAAATACATTGAAGTAAATATATCTAATTAATATTAGAGAAATTAAACAAATAATAAATTAAAACAACCTCTTATTAATATTACTATGTATTTATAGCACCAATTCTTCTTCCGGGTGATTTTGTTTCTATTCCTTATTCCTAAAACCAACAAATATAAGAAAAAACACTTCGTCATAGAATAATTTACTCACAGTTTCAGTTGCTTTTTAGTCAGGAAAATAGCCATCCTTTCTTCTACTTCCTTTTCAGTGCATTGCTTCGTAAGTGGATTTTTCCCGCATATCACTGAAAAAAGTATTAATATATTATCTCGATGTCAATGATATTTCCTCTGCTAATTATGCATATTGATTCATTTGGTGAATAGAAATTGTATTTTGCGAAGTGAAGATGGTATTGACATTCAGTTGAAAAAAACCCTATGGCAAAGTAGTTGTTCTAAATACAGATTATGGAAATACCGAAACACAAATAATATATTCAAGAACAGTTGGACAACACAGGGAATATGTTTCTCAAATAGGTCAAAAACCCAATATAAAATTAGTAAAGAGAAAATGGAATTCACATAGACTACTGGATTATATTTTTACCTTTGATTAAAGTAGCCATGTGAAGAACAGAAAACTTCTTGCCCTCCTACTCAGCTTAACGGCTTCGAAAAACATCATCGACCAACTGAGGCATGCAACTTCTGACAACATCTTTGTGTTAGTGCCTCCAACATGGACAAGCTTAGTCAACTATGAATAATGATTTGTTTTCTATTTCTACTCTGGTATATTGATATCTACTATTGGTTTTGGCATATTGACATCTTGGGTAGTATTTTCACTCCTTGAATTCAGAATTGCCGTTATCAATTCCGTATTTTGCTCGACCCTTCCATTAAATTTATGTAGCATTCTTATAATTTCAGCAGAGTCTATAAAAAACAAAATAAGGTTCAAAGTCACAAATGCATAAATATATAAGAGATGTACTAACCTTTACTGGATAAACATTTCTGTTTTGCTGCAGTGGAAGTTGAAGTTCTGGAGGTAGACGCATCCGAGTTGGAATCCGGTTTTGGAATATTGTATTGCTGTATCACTTCCTTTTCTAAATTCAAGTTTCATTGCACCATTTCTAATGCTGCTTCAGACTGTGATGAGCAGGGTTGTTGTGACTGATAAGCTGGAAAAATATCTAATGTTGCTATTTGATGATATAAAATTCATTAGAAATAGAGAATTAGAGATTTTATACCAGTGGGGAAACTCAATATATAGGTAAAGCCCACAATTTAATATCTCAGGTGGTTACTTTGGCTAGGTCCTGAGAGACAAGTATTTCCAACTACATTACTCGGTAACTGAAGATCGTGACTGAATCCAGTAACAATTCTTCGGTTTTCTGGTAGAGTCAAGGCTGGAATAGTTTCAGTAGAACAACTATCTACTGTATCAGGTATCTTCAGTCCTCTGGTCATATTCTTGCGAATCATCAGTAATATTGTGCTCTTCAGTAAACGACAATGTTTGGCCGGACAATCTTTTCACTTTGCTCAAAAAAGATTTCTTCATTATGTAGGAAAACAAAACACGGACTGCAAGTAAATAGGTACTCTGTAAAACCCTTGATACCTTTTCACCTAGCCAAAGGTTGATATATCAGATAAATGGTATTCACCAAAAATTATATATAAATATAATACTCCTCTAAAAGCACTACTTACTTGTTAAATAACAACACAATTCCTTAATTTCACCAATTCACTGTTTGTCCATATCAAATAAAGACCAGCCAACTACAAAACAGATTTCAAACTTGATATTCTTTTGTTTTGACAATGGAAACAAAGAAAACCGATTTAGTTATCAGATGACCAATTGACCACAGAACACTATATAGGATAAAGCTTCTATAGACAAGATATAGTCATTGTATATTTATCTATATACAATGATATAGTCTTTATATGGTCTCGGTATAAAAATAATGAAAATTAAAATATCGGTCGGTAGGTCGCGGCGATGGAACGACTACGCCCGTCGGTCATCCTCGTCCATAGCTCACAAAACATCTGTCGGCGGATAAAATTTAAATTTTATCTTCGTTCTAGCTGGGATACCGGAGGTCCTGGGCAGAGACAACAAAGTTGTCTCTGTCCTGGGTTCGTATCCCGCTCAAGGAATCGATTCACACAACCCAACACGGGTTGTGTGAATGTACAAAAAAGATTTGAAAGAGTATTTTGAAATAAGGTAGATCTGTGTAGATATAGCCGCAGTTCCATACATATAGCATATAAACAAATAATTTAACCTATATAAAGGCGCATTTTGTAGTTATACATTGTCATAATTAAAAGTCTAACGTTACTAAACGTTCCATTTTTGGCTGCGAAGCTTCGACTAAGAATTTTCCCCGCTGGTTTTCTAACGAAATGTTTCAAATTGATAGTACAAAAATTATTACGTATCTATAAAGAAATGTGCAATGAAAATGCTTTTTGAATATTCATAGGATATTCGAATGCTCAAATTTCAGTTTGATATGCCGTTTGAATATGCCAGTCATATTCAAGGAGAATATCTGTGGAATATTCGTGGGAGTATATTCCAGGAATATGCCTTATGGATATAAGATAATGGCATATTCATGGAATATTCCAGGGATATTGCAATATCTATTGGAAAATAGGATATTGTAGGCATATTCCAGGAATATTGGGTGGCGTCTGGGCAGTGTGTCATGGAACTTTATTACATAAGCTTTATCGGTATGGCTTGAGAGGAATATGTTACGATTTCTTAAAGGACTATTTACACAAGCGGGAACAATATGTCGATTTGAATGGCGTGAAGAGTGAAAAAAGGAATATAACATATGGGGGGCCCAAGGGTACTGTGCTGGGTCCCATATTGTTCAACATTTATTTGAATTCACTGTTACGTTTAGAGTTGCAAGGCGAAATTATTCATTATGTGAACGATGCAGCGATATCTTATCTCTCGAGTTCGTGTTTTGATCTGAAGAACCAGGCAGAACAGATTTGCATCAGATACAACAGTGGTTTGGATATAACAAACTAACATTAAACGTAGCCAAAACAAAATACTTGCCATTAAGCTCCTACACCTCCATTATACCTAATTTGGGATCCTTGAGAGAAGGCAATGGAATAGAGATCGAAGAAGCAGATCATATGAAATACCTCGGAATAATCATGGATCGTCACCTAAAATGGGATCTTCAAGTGGACAATGTAGTACGAAAGGTGCGATTCATGCTGGGCCGTTTTAGAAAGTTGGCAGAAATCTTGGACTTCAAGCAAATAAAGACTCTCTCAATTGAGTCCTATTTATCGCACGGCATTCTAGGTTGGGGCGCAGCATATAATTGCCACCTCAATAGGCTGAAAATAATACAAAAATCATTCTTAAAAATAATCATAAGAAAAAGCAGAGCGTACAGTAGTGAGTTGACATATAAGTAAGCGGAAGTTATGGATCTGGCACAACTATATGAATTCAAGACTCTGATGGATATTGATAAAAATAAAGATGATATAACACATTCTACTCACGTATATCACACAAGAAATAAAGGTACTCGTCCCATTACTATCAAAAATGAAAAGATAATTGGCCAACGATGCAACCAATACTTGGCTCCAAGAATATTCAGCATACTACCTGAAGATATAAAAAATATCAAAATCTCTTATCAGTTACAAACTAAAAATGTGGATAAAAAACATCGAAAGAACATCACTCTACAATATTATAAACTGGAATTAAGGTTAAAAATATATATATATTACTTACCTGAATCTTGACGAACTACCTGATAACTGAGAATTCACCTGAATTGTGACAAAACATCCGGATATGATGGATTACCTGAATTGCGGCACTGAACCTGAGTTGGACTCTTCACTCAATTGAGAAAAAGATAGACCTGCATCTACTTACCTACACAATTAGGGTAATGTAAAATTCTGAAATATTTGTCATTTTACTCACAGAAAACCATTTCACTTGGTTGTCTCTATTATTTGTATATTCACGTCATTAGCCCCTCAGATAAATCGATAGTTTAATCTGAGGAAGAACTTTTTGTGAAAATTCATGTATCTTTTAACTTTGATGATGAATATATGTTTTATATATGTTATATATCTATGTTGCATATCACGTGATACTGTTCTGAATTACATATTACATTATCTGAAATTAAATTGATAAATTGATAACAGTACAATCCCACCAAGCAATGCTGCCGTAAGTGATTTGTGGTCTCCTCACCATCACGTACAACCAGTGGAGCTGTTTCGGAGCCAGTCCCCACCTCTTTCTACAAGTCCACTGGCCTAGGATTGCCTAGCCTTGTGGAAAACCCTTTCGACGTGTAAATTCCAGTTCAGCTTTCTATTCAGAATGACACACAGAAATCAAGCCTCTTCCACAAAAGGCATGTTAATTCTATTCAAAGTGAGGAAATCCATATTAAGCTTCCTCCTAGTGAATTCCTAGTGAACGACACGATCAAGGTCTATCGAGGATTCACGTTTAACTGTTCCCCCTCACACCAGCCTTGTGTTGCTGTGAGGCTCTCGACCCGGACTGAGTCATCCCGGCCCGTGGCCATAATGACTATGTCGTCGGCGTACGGTTCGACATAAATGTCCAGTGTACCTATTAGGCTTGTTTCACATGCATACGGTTCCATTCGGTTCGGTTCGTTTTCGGTTTCCATTCGTTCGCTGGCGACAAGTGTGAAACGGTGCTCCAGTTTAGATTCGGTACCGAATAGAAACCGTACAGCACCGAATACTCCCTCGACACGAATAGGTTTCTATCAGGTTTGGATTCGTGTTTAGGGAATACAGATCAACCTGGGCGTTCACACAAATACGGTTTAGTTTCGGATTTAACCATAAAGTAATAAATATTTACATATGTTTTCTGTCTCTTTCTGTGGTTTCAACCTCAAATCGAGCCGATATCTTTCAATATAAGTATAGAAATAACATTCATATTTTCGGGATATTGTTGCTATCTCAGTATTCATGAGAAAATGATGGTTTACCAAATGTGGATCGACTGATTTCAGCTGTAAATTTAAACCAGTGCTGCGGGACAAAACTTCCTAAAAATATAAAGATCAATTGAAGACGTAGGATGCATTCAAAGATGTATGTGTTCAATTTTGAATGGCTTTGATGAATCTGACGTCGCGGAAAAATTGTAATTGTGAGCCCGTGTCGGAAGATAACAAAAAACCTAATATGAACCGTATATGTGTGAAAGGCCTTCATTCGTTTTCGGTTGACGAGCCGAACCGAATGGAACCGTATGCATGTGAAACAAGCCTTATGGTCAGTAAATCGTCCACCAGGAGAGAACACAGCAGAGGGAGAGCACTTCTCCCTGTGGACGGCCCCTCCTGGCCACGAATCTCACTACGTCCTCATAAGGAGCGTGTAGTTGAGTCTGCTATTCAGCATGGATCTTATCCATTCCACAATGATGTCTGGTACCCCCCTTTTCCTGCATCGCCCCACAGAGCGAGTTCGTGAGCGATGCATTCAAAGCACCCCTGATGTTCAGGAAGGCCACCGGAGCTTCGGTCTTCTTGTGGTCTATAGAATGCTTCAGACTTTCCACCAGGTTCTTCAGGCCCAGATCAGTTGATTTACCACTCTGGAAGGCGTACTTAGAGGATTCAGTGATAGGACACTGGCTCTGACGTAGCGATCCAGTGTCTTCTCAGGGTTTTCAGAACGAAAGACGTGAGGCTTATTGGTCTGTATGAGTTAGGTTGTGAGCAAACTTTACCCACCTTAGGTATGTGAACAACCCTAACCTTACGCCAGCTTGTCGGCACAAAATTGCAGGCAACACTGGCTCTAAAAAGTCTTATCAGGTACGGGAGGAGGTCATCTTATCCCTGCTGAAGCAGAGCAGGAAAGATGCCATATTCGCCGGGAGCCTTGAAGGGTTTGTGCGAAGGAACCACCCATCTCAAGATCCCAGGGTTGATGATCAGTTTAGCAGTTCTCCAGTATTCTCGGCATGGCCTACAGCGCCGCTCCTGGGAAACATAGGCCATACTGCTATCCGACACATCAAGTATGTGACAATCTGGGAAGTGTGTCCTCGCAAGGATCTCTAACGTCTCTTTTCCAGAGTCTGTAAGATGACCATCAGATCTAGAGATATAACCCCATAAGAAAAAGTCTAACGGAGTCATATTTGGAGACCGAGCAGGCCATTCAATAAAACCTCGCCGACCAATCCACCTGTTCGGGATCACTTCGTTCAGGTAATCGTGTACATCTTGAAAATAAAGGGGTGGAACTCCATCTGATGAAACCATAGATTTGTATTGCACGATAATTTGTTGGTTTGATATTGAACTAGTGAAGCCACTTATGTTATTTATCTTGAATTTATCCTGAAATTCATCGATGCATTTTTGTCGGATCGATCTTTCGCCGTCAAGGTTGGGGATGCGATGTCTCCTTTGATGCCTGTACTGAATGGTGTGCCGCAGGGATCTGGCATTGGTCCTTTGCTGTTCATCCTTTATATATCTGATCTACCTACAATGTTAACTTCTCAATCAGCTTCCTATGCCGATGACACAAAATTATATAATAGGTCAGCCTACCACCATGTTCTTCAGAACGATCTGAATTTGTTGGTTGGGTGGTGCTTCGACTGGCTGCTTCCACTGAATTCATCCAAATGTCGGGTGTTATACCTAGGCAACAATAATCCGAGACATTCTTATAACATAGATGGTGTTGCTGTGGAAAGTTGTTTGAGCCATGTAGATTTGGGTGTCGTCTTCAACAGCGATCTTTCATGGAGCTCGCATATTCTAAATGTTTGTAACAAAGCTAAACAACGCCTTTACTTGCTCCAGCGGTGTTTCAGAGGTAGCCATCCAGATACAGTCGCTGCACTATACAAGACGTACATCCGTCCAGTTTTAGAATTTGCCGGACCCATTTGGCATCCATGGCTCAGGCAGGATGCGCAGATGCTGGAGTCACTTCAACGACGAGTTACGCGTTTAGCTTTCGGAGTCCAGAGACCCAGTTATCAGGAACGTTTGAGGATGATGTCCTTGGATAAATTTGCAGATCGTAAACTTCGTGGAGATATGATAGTCACGTTCCGGGCGTTGGGTGGATTTTTTGGCACCGATCTGTCAAATTTGTTCAGCCTAAATACGAACCATCTTAGAGGTCATAGGCTGGTTTTCCTGTCACGCTGACGGTCGGCGCTGATGGGTCAATATGTATGTAGCTATAGGTAGCGTTTTCGAGTCACGCAGCGCTGACGGCCGTCAGCGCTGAGCTATATACGCGCACGTACGCGCCGGCGCGTCGGCGCCGCTGACTAGCTGGCGCCAACAAGCCTCCACATTCAGTGAGCCAGAGACAATAGCATCCTTCTATTTCTCAATGTGATCAGCGTGATGCTAAAAGGATCCGAGCTGACCGATCAGCGCTGACCGTCAGCGCCGACCGTCAGCGTGACAGGAAAACCAGCCATAGTCGTAAGCTTGCTCGTGAGAGGTTCCACACGAGAAGTCGAGAACATTTTTTGCCTAATCGGGTTTTTGGCTATTGGAATAGATTGTCACCTGATGTTGTTGGAGCTCCGTCAGTGAACACCTTCAAAAACCGGCTGGACACTTGGAGAGCTAGTGCGTTGCTGTGACGTGTTTGTGTCTGTGCTTTGAGTTTAAAAGTAGTACTGTTTCATTAAGGTTTTTTTTTTGTAGTTTTCAAAGAGTTTATAGTTTTACTTTACTCTGTAATCTTTATAATAATAATAATAATAATAATAATATTTATTTGTCATCTGCCCACTTTTTATCGAGCTCTCCATGTGACTTTGAATATACTATTGCATTAGAGCGATATCCTTTTAGAGTACAAAATATATGAAGCTCTGGCACGCATTGATTTGACTCGGTAGACGCTGCCTCAGCGTGAAAAAATTATCAGATACCTAACGAACGAACAACTATTCATCACGATGTAATATGATATCATATCATTATGAAAGAAGAAAAAAACATCTGAATAACTCAGTTTAGAGTTCATCCAATCTTCCCCAATCAAAATTCAATTAAACCTATTCAGGTTGGTCATAATTGAGCAAAAGGCGTTCAAACAAATTGGTTCCAGATTCTAAGTAATACGCTTCATTACAAATTATGCACGGGCATCCATCAGGCGTCACCTTACTCAAATTCATTATAAGATATTAAATAACATATGAATAGAATCCCACTATAGTTCCTGCTGATCAAATGAATTTTAATAGAGTTAATATTCGAATTATCATTGTTCGTTCATTATTTTCTCAAATAATTCCACTTAGCGATTGAGCAAAGAACAAATTGGGTCCCTCCCCAGAAATGTTATGTTTCAAAGTATGTATATATCCGTTCGCTGTACGCCGGCCAACGATGCTTTCCGAAATTATAACAAATGTGGAAAGTCCTGTGGACAGGAGCTTTTGGCGCTCTTGTTCAAACTTTGACAAATGATATTTCCGAAAGTATTGGTTTCTCAGAGTTGGGAATGGTATCACTGGATTCTTTTGATGGAACTGCATCATAAAAGGAATTAAATTCAAAAAACTGTAGTACAAAAAAAAAACAAGAGTGCCAAAACGACCAGGCAAATAAAAACCAATAACGAACTTATCCAAGATATTCATTCCTCAAATCTACTCTGAAAATTATTTTATATCAATTGAAACTCAGCAAATATTCCTGTTTTATTTTCACTAGAGATATTCTGAACCCAATTTGATTAACCTACCAAAGTATGTAGACATATATTTTCATCATCTTATGGATTATCCAAGGGCATTATATTATCACCCAAAAACTATTATACCCTATAATACACATAATTCTACGATAGCTGAGGTTATTTGATTGTTCATTATGCATTCAATCATACTTTGTTTTCTAGAACAGGAGGTATTAACTTTGAATAGAACCAGAAATAAATATGGCATATCTCATTTATCGGTGGACTTTCTATAGTCAGAGTTGGCAGATAAGATGACATGTATGAACACAGATCATGAAATTCATAGATAAAAATACGGACGTTAGTTTTCGATTACAGCACTCTGTGAAATCTTAGAATTAGGATTTATTATTGAACTTTTGAAGAATCATATATCCGAAAGCACTAGCTTGTTAGAGTTGAAAATGATATCGAATGATAAAACTGCACCTACAAAAAATTGAACTTGGAATTTGTGATGTAAAAAACAATCGAGATATTTATCTTCCAAACCTACTCTAAAAATTTCAATAGTCTAGCCCGTTCCGTTCGAGAGTTATCGTGTTAACGGCCGGACGGATGGCCGAACAGAATAGAATTTGAACACGGATTCTAGATCAGTGAGAGTCGAACCAATACCTTAGAACATTTTCAGCCAAAAATTCGAAAATTACAGACATTGTGGCAAATTGAAAAGCAATCTGTTCCGAGGAACAAGAGCGCCAAAAAATTCTCTATTGCCCAGTACCCATCTGATTTTCAATGGAATCGGTTTCATCTAGGGGGCGAAATCAATCAACGTGTTTATCGTCACACCCCGCCGCGGCGTATGACGATTCACCTATATTAAATTCGAAAAGTAGAATGTACGTATAACATCAGCCTCTTCTAATTTGCCAATTATGCGATACGAACATCCAAATACCAATGCAAAAATTCGAGAAAAGTACTGACAAGAAGCCAGGAGCTTTTGCGCGCATGATATGTTGTTTATTCACCCCTCATACACCCTCACGAAATACTGCATGAACCTTCAAGCCGGCTTTTTAGCGTTAAAACGCGAACAAATATATCGAGCATCCATTGAATTCAAATTACAAAATAAACAAAATACTGAACTTACTAATCGATGATTTGAACCGGGATCTCCTGCGTGGCTGTCGAGCAAGCTATCATCTTGGCCACTTTTTTTTTGAGCGGTTGAGGAAATAATATTTCAGATGGTATAGCTCCCAAACCGTTTGACCAATTATGCCTATTAACGAGCGTCACATTCGGATGCGCAATCTACCCGAAAAAAAGTCGTGATCTTTTCGTTCGAAAGTTATCGTGGCAACGAATGGCCGGAACGGGATCATTGAAATAGGGAATTCTTCATCAGTGAGTCGAACCTTATTATTTGATGACATTTTGGTAAAAAGTTCCAAAATTAAACACATTTGGGCAAAGTGATAGCACGCTGTTCCATGTTACATGCCCACAAAATGGGCTGTTACCATGAATGATATAACAAAAGATGATAGCATTCTACTGATAGGAATTGGGTTAGTTAACCTTGCTCAAGCATAGGGCTCACAACTCGAATTAACATACATTGAATTGTCGAAAGTAAGAAATGACACTTGTGGTCTAGCGCCAAAAGATTTGTGACACGTTGCATTGTCTTGATGAATGATCACACGCTGCACCCACTTTGTACCCAGCTTTCTCGTAGACATATTTTCATGCAAAATGAACCCCATAGGTTTCTTCGATATGTTTCGATTGCCAGCTATCTCCTACAACTTCCTTACGGTTTGCCAAAATGATTTTGTGGACTCTTTTGATGAATAAATGAGATATTCAGTAAATTTTTTATGTATTTATTCGGATAAATATGCAATTTCTCGAATATGTCTATTGATATTTCAAAAAATCTAAGAATAATAATATTAATTGCATTTCAAACTTAATATTATTTAGTAAATCCAATTCTTAACAACGTATAAATCGTTAACTTGGATGCATTCATTGAGTGATGTTTCCAGAAAGACTACATTTTTGCGGGTGTGTTCTGGGGAATATCGCGTTATCATTTTGTCCAAATGTCTGTAATTTCGATGAATTTCTTGCCAAAAATAGTCTCAAATGATTGGGTTCGACTCCCTGATGAAGAATTCGAGGTCAAATTCTGTTCTGTCCGTCCGGCCGGCCGTTTGCCAGGATAACTTGAGAACGGAAAGAGATAGCGTCTTGAAATTTTTTAGGGAAGGAAGGATAAGTGTTGTAGAATATCGACGCAAAACAGTTTGTTAAATCTTGTGGGGATCGTATTACATGAAACTTAAAAACTATATATTAAAACATATTATTTATCTCACGATTACTTGAGAACGGAAAGACATAGGGACATAGGGCAATTTTTAGTATAGGTTGTGCATCCTTATGCACCATTTCAGTTCGTTAAAAGGCATAATCGGCCAAACGGTTTTGGAGATTTATCAATCTGTTATCAATCAATCAATCAATTGTTAATTCCACAATAACTCAAATAATACGATGTCGATTCAATTCGATTAAGAGCGTTCAATAGAAGTGAATAGGCAGAACATGCGCGCAAAAGTTCCTGACTTCACGTCAGTGCTTGAACCAATTTTTTATATAATGATTAACTTGTAATATTTTGTAAAGCTAATTATAACTTATTTTTTCGTTGATGCTCTTTAGGAACATACAAAATTTTAGTGAATACTGGGTGATCCGATTCCAATATATTGATTTCTCGCTTCTAGTGATATGATTAATGCAATTGATAAATTGGATTACACCATACCTACCTGACTCTTAGTGTTAACCGTTTTTAGATGTTAGATCATTTGGAAATGATCTCTACTTACACCTATCCCAAGAATAACGAATCCGTTATCATACAGTAATTTGCGACCAATAAGCATACTTCGAATTGTCTATGGTGGGTGGATAGCTGCCAAACAAATATCTTACTATGTGCAAACGAATGGCATTATTCCAGACAAAAACTCTACTACTCAATTAGCTTGATGATGTTGTTAGATCTCAAGATGAAGGCCTTGACACCGCAATGGTGATGCTTGATGACTCCGAATCCTTTTATACACTGAACCACTCACTTCAATGTACGGAACTTAAATACTATGGATTTGATCGTGTTGCAGTTACGAAATTATTTGTGAGACTGATGGTAATGTGAGTTTACTGAGAATGAAAATCTAGTCCCTTTGCAGGTGTCACTTCTGGGGTTCTACAAGGCTCGGTGTTAGGTAAATTTTATATCTCATATACTTGTCTGATATTAACAGGGTTGTCAATCGTGCAGAGCAGAGTTATTTTGCTGATACCACTCACATTTAACTGTAGGCTTCGCAAAGAGGAGCAAGTGGCTCTTCTTGTTAAAAAATATTACTTGGTCATAAGACGTCTGTATAGAATACGGCAAATAAGTAAGTCTTCAGTCTTTTCCATTCTTTGGTATGGACTGTAATCATTTGATCCCTTTTTTACGCAATTACTAAAAAATAGATTACAAAAATACCATCTTTGCGCTGCGTTGATGTGACAGTACGTCTCCCAAGGTTAATGATTTGCAGTGGCCAAGATTGGATAGTTCATTTAAATAATCCTTTTCTACAACGGTGCTTCGTCGTGCGCTTCTGTATGTATCCCTTCGTACATGGGAAATATGCTCGTTTTACACAGCAGTGTGCGGGTGACGCCTTTTGAGATTTGGCAGTAGATTTGAGATGCCAATATATCACCTGACCAATTTCAGGAAATATTTCATCTATAACGCCATTTCAGTGTACAATAGTAAGCCAATAATATCACTAAATTCATATTCCTAATTGAAACGTTTTCATTAAGAAGGATTTTGTGGATGAGGCATGATACTTATAATTATGAGATGAAAACAAATGAAGAAAAAAAGAAAACAACTTGCGAAGAAATTAATTCAAGCGCTGACGTGAAGTCAGGAGCTTTTGAGTGCATGTTATATTGTATATTCAAATTTACCATAGATATAGACCGTGTTCTTTGCTTTTATAAGATATGAATACACTTTGTACCATTATAATGACAGACTTGAGTAATGAAAGAAACTTATAACGTTTTGAAATCTCCTGAAAAGGGCTGTAACACTTAATGCAGGATTGAAGTATGTTATGTGGGTTTGCCTACAATATTTTCAACGTATGCGGATCAGCGATTATTTAAAAATAAAAACATATATGTTCCATGTGTTGGTAAGAATCACAAATTATTTCTTCATTCTGAAATTCACGAATGAAAACTCGAGTAGCTTGTTTGATAGTGTTATATTTGCATGAATTTTTCGTCGAAAATTCCATATTAGTGTGGATCAAAAATATTCACTATATTATCCTTAATATATTGCTGATTTGGTAGTAGGAGCAGCGTATATTTATTACCCTTTTGGGGATTTATTAGCAAGTTATTGAGAGAATTCAATCACAAGGCCGCCCAACAACTTCAGTAAGTGTCATTTTCTGTCTGCCTAAAATGAATTTTAATTTCCCCCTTCGATTTTCAGGGCCCTTTGTTTTCCTATTTTTTTCGTTATTTCCTAGTTCAACTTGTCGTCGACATTTCCATCATTGAAGACAATTGGAATAACGCAGTTTTGATTCTTTGAGAAAATATCCATATATTATCCCGAACGAGAAAACCCGGTTCAACGTTCACGTCATATTACACCACGGAGGGATCATTGAGATCGTGCTGGATTCTTTTAAGATCTGGGATAAAATATAAGACTGGTGACAGGTTTGAAAACCTTGGAATTTTCATTTGGTTTCGAGATTTTCGGTATGTAGGATACCTTATTTTAAAATCGACATTAGAGACTCCATTTTGTCCTAGTCATCGACATCACAGCGGCTGCGCTAAAAGATTCGTTTAATTTTCAATCAAAATAATATACTGAATTGTTTATTTTTAATAATTGGTTTTTTTGCTACCATTTTTTTTATAAGTAACTTGCTAGGCATTTACGTGTTTTGGCCGACACAGGTTAATTGATAATTATTATTTTGTTTTCCTTGCTTTTTTTTACCTATTTAGTTTATAGTTAGAGTAGCTAGAACAAATACGTTGGCGCCCCTTTCAATTTCATCTTATCAAACCCACGCCATCTCTGCTAATAGCGAACCGAGGTAATTCTAGCACTCTTTCTTTTTCTTATGTTTTGAGTTTGACTGAAGTACTTCGATTTTTTTGTCTCCGATTATTATTCCGAAAGGGAAGCGTTACAAAAGGATTAATAGAATTTGACGTCGAAGTATATTGATATATTTTTTTTCCTTTATTTACTACTTTTCTTCAGATCATTATTTTCAGAAAGTTTTTTTGCTACCATTTTTTTTATAAGTAACTTGCTAGGCATTTACGTGTTTTGGCCGACACAGGTTAATTGATAATTATTATTTTGTTTTCCTTGCTTTTTTTTTACTTATTTAGTTTATAGTTAGAGTAGCTAGAACAAATACGTTGGCGCCTCTTTCAATTTCATCTTATCAAACCCACGCCATCTCTGCTGATAGCGAACCCAGGTCATTCTAGCACTCTTTATTTTTCTTATGTTTTAAGTATGACTGAAGTACTTCGATTTTTTTGTCTCTGATTATTATTCCGAAAAGGGAGCGTTAAAAATTTTGGCGCCCAACGTGGGGCCATTTTCCTTTTTGTTGAAACCACAGATTTGAAATTCTATTTTTTTCCATATTTATATTTGCAATGTGCTAATAAACTCCCGCATATAAATTATCTATGACATTGTTGGCGGACGAGAATAAGGCATGGTAACGTGGTTTACAGCTTGATTCGGGATTCCAACACTCAGGGACGGATCCATAAAAGTAGTGAAATTTCTGGAGTTTTCCATTTTAAAACATTCAATGAAGAATATTTCGAAAACGGTGCGTTTAAGGAGAAATGATGAATTATAATATAATGTTCTAAAACGATGGAATATTCTTGAAATGACTCAAGAAAAACTTTGTATGCTTTTTTATGCTAATTTCATTTAGTTTTATGAATCCACGAGTCCATAACTAAAAAACCAGTAGAAGTAGAAAATAACTAATATTTGGAAAATATGTATCATAGTTATAGCAAACTTTACGCCAACATTCATTTTATTCGAAAAAAGGATGTCAAAGCTACTAAATAAAAACTGATTTTTTTTCAAAATTTCAACAGCCTGTATCTTTTTACCTGAGCTGAATTTGGAAAAATGTTAAATGAAAAAAGTGTTTCCTTTGATGAGAGGAATCTTTGGTTAAAATTAATGCAGTGGTCAAAGACTCACCCTGTATATTCAATTGGAATTGAAATTCCTTAAATATTCAATAATATATGAAAAAAGTTATGTCTCGAGTAATTTCAGGATACGATATTCATGAAATTCCGCAGTCCACAATTTATTACGGAGTTTTAATTGAATCGTATTTGTATATTTTGTCAAAATTATAGCACGCTGTTCCCCAGAACATGCGTGCAAAAAAACAACATTAAATGAAACAGAGCACTTCATGTCTTTTGACAATTTTAATTTTTCGTCCTCTGCTATTGATACTTCATAATATGTATTCACGAATTTCCAAAATAATATAGAATAATATATAAATTACGCCTGGTTGGATTTATTTTTTTTCAAATATTGGGATAATACAATCATAAATACTATTTCGGAAACCACTATGCAGATCTCCGAGGTAATTCTAGCACTCTTTCTTTTTCTTATGTTTTGAGTTTGACTGAAGTACTTCGATTTTTTTGTCTCCGATTATTATTCCGAAAGGGGAGCGTTACAAAAGGATTAATAGAATTTGACGTCGAAGTATATTGATATATTTTTTTTCCTTTATTTACTACTTTTCTTCAGATCATTATTTTCAGAAAGTTTTTTTGCTACCATTTTTTTTATAAGTAACTTGCTAGGCATTTACGTGTTTTGGCCGACACAGGTTAATTGATAATTATTATTTTGTTTTCCTTGCTTTTTTTTTACTTATTTAGTTTATAGTTAGAGTAGCTAGAACAAATACGTTGGCGCCTCTTTCAATTTCATCTTATCAAACCCACGCCATCTCTGCTGATAGCGAACCCAGGTCATTCTAGCACTCTTTATTTTTCTTATGTTTTAAGTATGACTGAAGTACTTCGATTTTTTTGTCTCTGATTATTATTCCGAAAAGGGAGCGTTAAAAATTTTGGCGCCCAACGTGGGGCCATTTTCCTTTTTGTTGAAACCACAGATTTGAAATTCTATTTTTTTCCATATTTATATTTTAATGGCTGGAAAGATATTGGTGACTAGGTTGAACCAGTCACAGTTGATATATCTATTGACAATTAGAGGTTTGCCAACTGGAACGGTTGACAATATGCGTAAATGTTTGTCTAACTCGTAAAAGAGTGCTCCTCACTTTCTTATCCCTCATACCCATTCTGTTTTGCAGACGATAAAAGTGCAGTTGATGAAGTTATAGATAAGGTAGAAGGAAGTATTTCTGACTTACAATCTCTTACACTAGGAGGTAATCGATATATAGTGAACGAGACACGTTTGAGATATGCATTGATTCGTTTAGAACATCTAAATACAACGACTCCTGAAGAGGAACTGTACAAGAGAAAGACCTTCGCGAAAGTTTTGAATCTGTTGGATTGTCTTGAAGATAAAACAGCTGGTCCATCATCTGGACAACGAAAATCACTCAAGGAAGATAACTCTGCCACTGAAGACGATGATGAGTCCTTGGATGACATTGGTGGAAAACAATTGCTAGCTTCAACTCCTCGTGCAGCTTTAACACCAAATCCAGGGCCGAGCTTTGGTCAATTGAAGTCTGTTCCAGTTTACAGACGGGGATTACGTTTTTCAGGTGAGAAACAGGAAATGTCTGTTCATGCGTTCTAGCAGCGCGTGGAAGAATTATGTGAGGCAAGAGGAGTGACAAAATGTGAAGTATTGAAGACAGCGGTGGACTTATTCGAGGGAAGAGCATTGATTTGGTACAGAGTGGTGAAGGATGCAATTGTGGATTGGGATTCATTCGTTGGCAGTTTGCGAGCTGAATTCGAACCGTTCAACTACGACGAGAAACTATTGGATGAAGATCGAAGACGGACTCAGGGTAAGGATGAACCTATTGGGATATATTAAGCTATTATGAGATCTCTATTTAACCGTTTAATATCTTCACCTGCTGAGCAACAACAAATAAGGATAGTTCTGAGAAATATACTTCCCTTCTTCCAGACCCAACTAGCTTTGGTTGATGTAGACTCGTACGAAGAATTAATAAAGTTATGTCGTCAATTAGAAGAACGAAGAGAGTACGTTGAATCTTATACTCCACCACCTAGGAATTCTCAACTTTGTCTTGAACCTGACTTGGCATACACAAGTTTCGAAGCAAGTATCGATGAAATGCGACGTGAAGATCGTCAGTCATCAAACGTGCATGATTTGAGAGAGGATGGCAAGAACTCAAAATTTGAAAGGCCTATAATATGTTACAACTGTAACAAACCAGGACATAGAGCAATAGGATATGCTGTACCTAGAAACGTACATTGCTACAAATGTCATCAAGTGGGTTATACTACTAGAAACTGCCCAAAATGCAACTTGTCGGGAAACGGATCAAGTCGTTAAGAGTTGGAGCATCTTCGACGACTGATATACCTAATGGTCCCGCTAGTCATTTGAACCCTGTACTGCATTATATTTTGGATAGTATGGTCGGCGATGAGAGACCATATTTACGTTTATCCATTTATGGCAAGGAATTCCTTGTTCTTCTCTATTCTGGGGCATCCAGGACAATTATAAATGGAAAATGTTGGTCTATAATGCGGGAATTGGGAGTTGAACTCAATACCAATAGTAAGGTCATGTGCACGGTCGCCAATGGACAAGCATGTTCGAGTTTTGGTAGCTGTATGTTGCCCATAATAGTGAAAGGTAAAGTGGTGCTAATGGAGGTATTGGTAATGTTGGAATTGCCGCGGATGATTTTACTCGGATCAGATTTTTGGAAGGCTTTGGGAATCGTACCTGACTTAAAGTATAATTAATGGTTCTTTTCAGCTGATTCTGTTGATGTTGCTGTGGAGGATACGGTGCTAGACGAAGATCAGAAACGAAGATTAGATGACCTGGTGGAAGAAAAGTTCAACCTTATGGGAGATGTAATAGGTTGTACGAATGTGGTTGAGCATGAAATAATTGGAGAAGGATCTACAATCAAGCAGAGGTACTATCCTGTGTCTCCTGTACTGCAGAAACATATCGATGAACAATTGAGTGATATGATGGAGCAGGGAGTTATCGAAAAAAGTTCTAGTCCGTGGGCATCTCCGATTATCATGGTCAAGAAGAAGGATGGTTCGTACAGGTTTTGCGTGGATTATCGCAAGGTAAATTCGTTTACGAAGAAAGATAGTTATCCCCTTCCTTATGCATCTAATACTTTGGATAAGTTGCGAAATGCGAAGTACATAAGTTCCTTGGATATTAAATCGGCTTTTTGGCAGGTCCCGATGAAAGAAGAATCTCGCCAATATAATGCTTTTACGGTTCCTAACAGGGGACTTTTCCAATTCAAAAGAATGCCATTTGGATTAAGTAACAGCCCAGCTGCTTGGCAAAGACTGATGGATACTCTTATTGGAAGTGATCTTGAGCCGTATGTATTTTTCTATTTAGATGATGTTATTGTTGTCACAGAAGACTTCAATAAACATCTCGAGATACTGGAAGAGGTATTTCGTCGATTGTTCGGAGAAGGGTCAGTGTTTCAAAAGTTAAATGCCATTTTTGTAGGAGTGAAATGCGGTATTTAGGGTATGTTGTCAATAGTCACGGACTTCAAGTTGATCCCGACAAAGTAAAGGCGATGGTGGAGATTTCTGTGCCACACAATGTCAAGTGAGTTCGCAGCATTTTGGGAACTTTCTCATGGCACCGCAGGTTTATACCTAACATCTCGGATCTGATTTCACCATTAACAAGCCTGTTGAAGAAGAATAATAAGTTTCTGTGGACACCCGAATGTGACAAATCGTTCAATTTTCTGAAAGAAAAACTCGTATCCGCGGCAATAATGAGTTGTCCCAACTATGACCTTCCCTTTCAGATTCAAACGGATGCATCTGGACATGGATTGGGTGCTGTATTGAGCCAACCTGACCCAGGTGGAGGTGAAAAAGTAATTTGTTTCATCAGTCGTTCCCTTACAAGACAGGAACAGAATTATTCGACTACAGAGAGAGAATGTTTGGCAGTTTTATGGGCTCTCGAAAAACTACGACCATATATTGAAGAGATCAAGGTAGAAATAATTACGGATCACTATGTAGCATAGAGATGTCGAGATGTCGGCGAGTAAACAAGTCGATTTAGGTGTTCTACAACTTTCAGTTCCTCAATGTGGGGTCTGTAGAAAATCAATAGTTAAAAATAGTTATAGATGTAACATTTGTTGTAAACCGTTCCATCCTGGTTGTAGTTCGAAAATAAAAAAGTGCTGTGATGTAGAAATTACCAACACAATTGTGAGTGATCTATCCCCGCTAGCAGAAACCGCTTCGAAAACTGTAAATAATGAATCATCCAGTAAGGATCTACTACTCAAGATTATTTGTGAACTTGAATCAAAAAATGATATCTTAATGGAAAACAATTCCTTGTTAAAATTCAAAATTTCTTCTCTGGAAAACGAAATTCGCAACAAAGAGAAAGAAATAATCTTACTCGGCAAGCAAAAAATGTCATCACACCTTACATGCGGCAGTTCCGACGAACGAAGTTTGAAGGTGCCATCGGCACGCTCCGTAACTGTGTCTCATCGGCCTCCTGGCTCAGATTTCAGCACAGTGCTAAAGCGTTCTTCAATTGAAGCTCCTACTGGGGAGTTGTCCGAAAAGTCTAAATCAAGTAAGCAATCAAGGTCTTGTGAGGCACTTGGTACCGGTTTATCTAATGGTGAAGAACAGAATGTTGTTGATACAAATGTGACTAGCTGTCCAACTAATCTGAAGGATAATACTCTCAACAATCTTCCTGTTGGTGAGGATGGTGCTGATTGGAGGGTTGTGAAACATAAACCAGTTCGGAGACAAAGGAAAGCTTTGGTTGTTGGTTGTTCTACTGGCTGTACCTCTGTTGAAGGATTGGATAGATACAAAGCCTTTCATGTGACAAATCTCAGGCCGGATACAACTGAAGACGATTTACATAAATTTTTGAAACAAAACTTTTCAAACGCCATCTGTGAAAAATTAGTATCACGTTATCCAGATCAATATTCTTCTTTCAAAGTTTTGCTTCCGAGCTCTGAATATGAAAAAGCCCTTGATAGTGCCAGCTGGCCAAACAAAGTGAATGTTCATCATTTTTTTCATCGTCGCAAAACCCAGATACCACGGGTGGATTAAAGCTTACTGTAGATGATACTTCAAAGGCGGTCGTTTTTGGTCTGATGCAGCTAAATGTTCAGTGTGTCTCAAATAAACTGAATGGTTTAGAAGTTTTGTTGGAGGAAAAATATCCTGATGTGCTCAGCGTCTCGGAGCATTGGTGTAAAATGGACAATATTGAGTCCATGGTATTACCGGGTTATAAGCTGGCTGATTATTTCTGCCGCCCCACGAGAGAACATGGTGGATCGATGCTATATACGAAAGATGGGCTCAAGTTTAAGAAAATGAAGATATTTCAATTCTCTGTAGAAATGCACGTAGAGATCTGCGGTATTGTGGTCTCAGTTGGTGGTGCAAGTTTCGGCATTTTAAGTGTTTATAGACCTTGTTCAGGCGACATTGATCTATTCTTTGAAAGAATGTTTTGTTCATTGCAGTTTAGTATGTCAAATGCTGATTTCGTTTTCTTGTGTGGGGATCTTAACATCGATTCACTTACTACAAATTGCAACAAAATCAAACTCGATGAGTTGCTAGATTGCTTCAATCTCACAAGAACTTCTGAGTCTCCAACCAGAGTCTACACTAATATAAATGGCGTCACTTCAACTTCTAAGGTAGATTATATCATTTCTAGTTCTAATCTCTGTAATTATAGGTGTACTGTATTTGAACCTCATTTGAGTGATCACAGGGCAATGTTGTTGAAACTGCATGTAAAATCCATATCAACTCTTGATTCCAGAATCTCTATTAGAAGTATTAATCAAAACAATCTAAATGAGATGATTACCCGGCTTTCTGAGAGTAACTTTACAGCTCTTTACTCGGATACTGATGCTGACCTATGCTTTGAGGCATTCAGCAGTGAAATTTTATATTACTTGGAAATGTGTTGTCCTGTTAAGGAGATTCTTGCGAACAATTCTCGAAAAAAATGGATAACATCTGAAATAAAGCAGAGCAAACAGAACTTGTCGAATTTGTACTGGCTTCATTCAGTTATTCGTTCGCCATCAACCTTGATTAAATACAAAAATGCGAAACGACATCACAGCTTACTGATAAAGACAACTAAATTGAAATATTACAGCTCAATTATTGATAACTCCGACAATAAGAATAAATCTTTGTGGAATATTGTCAATGAATCCACATGTAGGAAAATAAGGTCTCACGACCCAATTAGTATCAATTTAGGTGGAGTAAGATATGATTGTCCGTCAGAGCTGGTAAACGTTTTTGCAGGTCACTTTACATCAATAGCAAGATCTAAGTTGAAGACTTGTTATAATGGCAACTTGTCTATTTCTTGTACAACAGCGCCTTTGGTTGGTAGCACTTTCTATTTCTATCCAGTAACTGAGGTCGAGGTCCTTGATGCTATAAAGGTTTTGAAAAACAAGAAATCGGTAGGGTTACTTTCTATCTCTACCAAGATATTGAAGAGCATCTCTGGAATCATAAGCAGGCACTTTGCCCATGTGGTCAACCTCTCAATATCGTCAGGTAAATTTCCAAATAGCCTCAAGGAGTCCATAGTAATCCCGATACACAAGGGCGGTAACCTGGATGAAATCACTAACTATCGTCCCATTTCAATATTGAATGTTTTGTCCAAAGTTTTTGAAAGAATTGTCTTTACGAGAATGACAAAATATCTCAGTAAATTCCAAATATTAAATCAGGCTCAGCACGGCTTCAGAAGTGGGCGGTCAACTCAGACGGCAGCGCTTGACTTCATTGAGTCCGTGTACGAGTGTATGGATCATAACTTACATGTTGCAGGCCTGTTTTTTGATCTGTCTTGTGCCTTTGACACTCTTTCATTTGAGTTTATTTTTAGTAAGTGTTATAATTTAGGGTTCAGGGGAATATTTCTTGAGTGGTTACGTAGTTATCTCAATCAGAGAACTATGCGTGTTAAGATTAGTTCCACTTATTCGAATAAATTCCAGATCGACTGTGGGGTTCCTCAAGGTTCCGTGCTGGGACCACTATTATTTTTGTTATTTATAAATGATTTGCCAACTCATTTGGCCGCTTTTCTGCTTATACTCTTTGCTGATGACACCTCTGTAGTGGTCGCAGCGGGGAGTTGCGAGGAACTCCACCATGCGTGCGAGGCAATTATAAGCCAGTTTGTTGTTTGGTGCCAGACAAACAGAGTGATAGTAAATGTCAATAAAACTGTTTGCATTTATTTTGGTTTAAGGAATAATCCAGCTGGTACTCTGAAAATAGATCACTCAGACTTCTGTATAACATCTGCTGCCAGTTGTAAATTCTTGGGTATATACATTGATAGGAACCTGAGCTGGTCCACTCATATTGAAATGCTTTGCAAAAAACTTAACAGCTCTTTTTTTGCCATCTCTAGAGTAAGGGACATGCTACCACTCAGTTCTTTAGTTCAGGTTTATTATAGCATTGTGTACAGTATACTTTCGTACAACATCTTACTATGGGGTAATTGTACTGACTTCAACAGAGCTTTTATCGCTCAGAAGCGGATCATTCGTCGAATTTTCAACCTTAGTTCTCGTACATCTTGTAGACCCACTTTTGTTACAAACAATTTGCTATCACTGCCATGTATATACATATTTAAATGTTTGTTGTATGCTAAGGAAAATGAAAGAAATTGGACCAGTTTATCGAACAATCATAATTATAGAACAAGAAATCAAGACATTTTGCTTGTGAAATGGGACGAAAATTTAGCAGAGCTAACCTGTGCAATGAGAACCTCTAAAAATGAAACAACAAAATATACTTCTTATTTCGTTAACTTTGGAAGTACGATGATGTTATCTGGTGATGATTATGGTATTACTTTGCAGGAACGGTCGAAGGTATCGGAAGAGACCAGATCTGAAGGATTTAAAAAACTTCATACCGAATTAATGGGCAGATTGAAGAAAGCCCCAGAGAGGAATGCACATTATTACAATTTGAGAAGGAGAAGAGAAGAATTTATGGTGCATCAACCTCTTTATAGAAGGAACTTTGTTCTGTCTGATGCAAGTAAGCATTTCACCAAAAAGTTAGCACCGAAATGGATAGGACCATTCATAGTTTCTAAAAAATTGTCACCTTGGACCTACCATTTACAAGATAACTTAGGTAAAGATAGGGGGGTATGGCATGTGAAGGATTTTAATGATGATCTAACTTCTGAACATGAATGATTGAAGGGTTGTACCATGGTTCTTGTGTTTCTTTTCCGTGTGTTTCAATTTATTCCTTTTTCTTCCTCTATACATTTTTTTTTCTTGGAAATTTTGGGAAAATTTCTTGACGAAGGGGGGGAATTTATAACGTTTTGAAATCTCCTGAAAAGGGCTGCAACACTTAATGCAGGATTGAAGTATTTAATGTGGGTTTGCCAACAATATTTTCAACGTATGCGGATCAGCGATTATTTAAAAATAAAAACATATATGTTCCATGTGTTGGTAAGAATCACAAATTATACCTTCATTCTGAAATTCACGAATGAAAACTCGAGTAGCTTGTTTGATAGTGTTATATTTGTATGAATTTTTCGTCGAAAGTTTATTGATATATTATTTTTCCTTTATTTACTACAATTCTTCAGATCATTATTTTCAGTGAGTTTTTTTGCTACCATTTTTTTAAGTAACTTGCTTTGCATTTACGTGATTTGGCCGACACAGGTTAATTGATAATTATTATTTTGTTTTCCTTGCTTTTTTTTACCTATTTAGTTTATAGTTAGTGTAGCTAGAACAAATACGTTGGCGCCCCTTTCAATTTCATCTTATCAAACCCACGCCATCTCTGCTGATAGCGAACCGAGGTCATTCTAGCACTCTTTCTGCGTTACAATCTAAGATTACAAAATTTTCAATTCTGACATATACAGGGTGAGTCTTGGACCACTGCATTAATTTTAACCAAAGATTCCTCTCATTAAATGAAACACTTATTTCATTTACCATTTTTCCAGATTCGGCTCAGGTAAAAAGTTACAAGCGTTTAAAGATTTCACAATGTGCTAATAAACTCCCGCATATAAATTATCTATGACATTGTTGGCGGACGAGAATAAGGCATGGTAACGTGGTTTACAGCTTGATTCGGGATTCCAACACTCAGGGACGGATCCATAAAAGTAGTGAAATTTCTGGAGTTTTCCATTTTAAAACATTCAATGAAGAATATTTCGAAAACGGTGCGTTTAAGGAGAAATGATGAATTATAATATAATGTTCTAAAAAGATGGAATATTTTTGAAATGACTCAAGAAAAACTTTGTATGCTTTTTTATGCTAATTTCATTTAGTTTTATGAATCCACGAGTCCATAACTAAAAAACCAGTAGAAGTAGAAAATAACTAATATTTGGAAAATATGTATCATAGTTATAGCAAACTTTACGCCAACATTCATTTTATTCGAAAAAAGGATGTCAAAGCTACTAAATAAAAACTGATTTTTTTTCAAAATTTCAACAGCCTGTATCTTTTTACCTGAGCTGAATTTGGAAAAATGTTAAATGAAAAAAGTGTTTCCTTTGATGAGAGGAATCTTTGGTTAAAATTAATGCAGTGGTCAAAGACTCACCCTGTATATTCAATTGGAATTGAAATTCCTTAAATATTCAATAATATATGAAAAAAGTTATGTCTCGAGTAATTTCAGGATACGATATTCATGAAATTCCGCAGTCCACAATTTATTACGGAGTTTTAATTGAATCGTATTTGTATATTTTGTCAAAATTATAGCACGCTGTTCCCCAGAACATGCGTGCAAAAAAACAACATTAAATGAAACAGAGCACTTCATGTCTTTTGACAATTTTAATTTTTCGTCCTCTGCTATTGATACTTCATAATATGTATTCACGAATTTCCAAAATAATATAGAATAATATATAAATTACGCCTGGTTGGATTTATTTTTTTTCAAATATTGGGATAATACAATCATAAATACTATTTCGGAAACCACTATGCAGATCTCGCCTTTTTAAGAACTTGATCGTTCAATACGAGCTTCGAATCTATCCTGCAAATTTCAAGTCCTCGAGCGAGTTTCTTCTTTCCAAAGCTATCGTACTTACAAACGATTGGACAAAATCATACTGAATCCACAAAAACTTTCCTACCTCCTTATAATAGATGTACATAGCTAATGTAATCGTTTCCGACTATTCTCTCTTCAAAATTCTACAAATACTGACTTTCGAGAAAAATTATAGCTCCCGATTCCTGTGATATACTGGGTTATTCCATAAGAGTATTGTTTTATACAGGTATGCATCATTCGGGTAAACTCACAGTTCTCGTAGGCAGGCCCCTCTTCCCCACTGGGCACTATGGGCACGTGCCCAGGGCCCCGCGATCGAATGGGGCCCCCTAGTTCCTGCCAGATTACCAAAAGATAACCGATATTTAGGTATTACCGAAAAACATTAATTTTGAAAAATCTGATGATAATGACTTACTACAATACCTGCGCTTATTATATTACCCTTAGTTTGCCGCATGCGGATAGCTATACCTTGTACAACATAGCTTGGACTTTTTGACAGATGGGTCAGTGATGGGAAACAGAAAATATCTTGATGTAAAACATGTGTTGGCTAAATATGTGGCTGTATGTATGTTTTAAACTATTCAAAATAAATAATTTCATTCGTCAATCAATTTTATTGCACTAGACATAAAAACATTGGGTAGGTAAGAGACCATAGGTTTCAGTTTTTCTATTTAAATTTTACTTCGAAGCAATAAAAACCACTTAAGACTTTCGGAAAATGCTTGAGTCCTTAACAGGTACTTTTATGTTGTGTGTCTATTCTTATGATTATTATCAATTTTTAATATTATTAAAATAAGAAAATATTGTTCGTCGTTGCAAAGTTATATCGATTTCAGATTTGACATCCGTCAAAAAGAAAGATCAAACTAATAAATAAACAGGGTATCCGTATAAGTACTCCACTCTCTCTCAAAAATGAGTTTTTCCGATATTAGTATGTTTAGGTTAATTTAAATACCTATATGTAAGTATAAGAATACAATTAAAAGAAAAATTATTAAATTAAAAAAAGAAGAATTATTTGATGCGGTGTGGTTTATGCGTTTATGTCTTACAGAAACCTATTCGAACGTCATTCGTAATACCAAAGACAAAAAAAGGGAATTCCCGACTCCCGATCGTCGTTTGACTTGACGAACGGGGGAATTCCCTTCAATTATTTGTCTGCGATGTTGTGGCGTTTGTTTTGTTTGTAGTTGTGAGTTTGTTACTGACTGTGCTCGAGCTCTGATAAAAAAAATAGTATTGTTTGATTAAATCGTCGTTTGTCTGTTTTGTGTTAGCGAATATTTTCGTTATAAAATTAATTAAATACTGAATTATAATATAAAATGTCGAAACGGTCATATCCTAGTGGATCTGAAAAAAGGAAAAAAGCTCTACATCAGAAAGAAGTAATTGAAAAGTTACCAAAATTAACATCATATTTTACTACTACTACTGGAGAAACTTCTGTAAGTAGCAATCAACTCATAAATGTTCCACATGATGACTCAGCTCAATTACAAATTGCGGGCATTTCTAAACCTTCCAATTTTGAAAAAGAGATTGAATCAGAAAGCGACTATTCCTACGACGAAAGTGCAACGACTTCAGTGACTTCACTAAAACCGATAACTCCAACTGTGTCAATTGAACAGCTGTTTTCCAACACAGAAGAATTAATATCGCACGATCCCGCCGATTATTTTCACGAGAAGTTTGTTGAAATAAATCGCGAAATTTTAATTCGTAAAGGACCAGTATATTTTCAAAATAAAGATTCTGACTTTTCCGAGGCATCCAGAACCTACAAAGATGGTAATAAATTAGTAACGAGATATTTCAACAAAGCATTATTTATTCGCAAATTAAAGAACAATGAAAGCGTCGAAAGAAAATGG
Organism: Halyzia sedecimguttata; assembly: GCA_937662695.2. Lineage (NCBI taxonomy): Eukaryota > Metazoa > Arthropoda > Insecta > Coleoptera > Coccinellidae > Halyzia > Halyzia sedecimguttata. The sequence goes on along the minus strand of OW569411.2, from coordinate 51,264,641 downwards.
TTGCTGCATTCGCCCTCCAAATGCTCTGTATTTTGTTTTTCATGCTGCTTATTTAACCCAACTGATGTTAATCTTTACTCTCGGAATGGATGTAATGATTGGAAGCATATTAATCACATAATTTTAACACATGAAAATAGCCCAGCGCATAAGCAATCTATGATGACTTATCTGGCACGAAGTAAAGCGGTTGGTAGAGTAGATATAGACTTATTATCTCAACATCAAAAGGAAGTGGATTACTGGAGAAACGTTCTTAAACGGATTGTAGCTGTTGTAAAATTTTTGGCATCCAGAGGGCTTCCATTTCGCGGCGACAATCAAATCCTAGGATCTCCAAACAATGGAAATTATTTGGGTTGTGTGGAATTATTGAGTGAATTTGATCCATTTCTTGCAGATCACTTAAAAAAATTTGGGAATCCTGGAAAGGGTAACATTTCTTATTTATCAGCAAATATCTGTAATGAGTTTATTGAAGTAATGGGAAAACAGGTTCTAAAAAAAATTATAAATGAAATTAAATCAGCAAAATATTTTACCATAAGCGTTGACAGTACGCCCGATCTGTCTCATATTGACCAGCTAACTTTCATCATTCGATACGTAAAAGACTGCGTTCCTGTTGAAAGGTTTTTGAAATGTATACCTATTAAAGAGCATAAATCTAAGTATTTAGCGGAGACCATCTTAAATTTTTTAGAGATACATGATATTCCCATAAAAGATTGCAGAGGCCAAAGCTACGACAATGCTTCAAATATGTCGGGAAAGTATAGTGGTCTACAAACAAGAATCAAGGAAAAATGTGAATTTGCCACCTTTATACCATGTGCAGGACATTCACTAAACTTGGTAGGTGTCCATGCTGCTGGGTGTGTACCGGAGGCATCACAGTTTTTTGAAATAGTTCAGAAAGTGTACAACTTTTTTTCGGGCTCTACCCACAGATGGAACATGTTAACAGAACATTTAGGTTCAAAAAAAGTTGTTAAGAGTCTTTCACAAACCAGATGGTCAGCCCGAGCTGATGCAGTAAGTGCTTTGCATGGGGGTTATAAAAGAATATTAGAAGCTTTAATCACCATCGCAAACGATACTGAACAGACACGAGAAACAAGAGACGCAGCCCTTAGTCTGTCTAGAAAAATGGGAAATCTAGAATTTATTATATTGACGGAAATCTGGAGCACTATATTGGAAAGAATAGACAAAACAAGTAATTATCTTCAGAAAGATACAATAACACTGGACGTTGCAACCAATTTGTTGACTTCACTTTATGATTTTATTACTAACCTCAGGGATAAATTTGATAATTTCGAATCATCTGCCAAAGAAAATAACCCAGAATCTGACTACAAGGATCTATCTCAAAGAACAAGACATAGAAGCTCACGTAGGGTTTTTTTGATGGCTCTGCGCCATCAGTCCAATTGAATGGAAAAGAGCGATTCAACGTAGAAACCTTTCTGCCAATAATCGATACCTTGAGTGTTCATCTAAAACAGCGACAAAGTTCATATGAGACCGTCAGTCAACGTTTTAGTTTATTTTTTCACTTAAAAACTCTGAATTCCGAAGAGATACGAAAAGGATGCAAAGAATTTTCTCAAATCTATCACGAAGATGTAAATGAAAAAGAGTTAGAAATAGAATGTCAACATTTAAAAGAATACTTAAAAAATGTTCAGAGTGAAAATGAAGCATCTAACAGTGTACAGGAAGTATATAATCTATTAAAGCAAAACAAAATTGAAGACACATTTCCTAACGTAGAAATTGCATTGAGAATATTTTTAAGCATGATGGTAACTAACTGCAGCGGAGAACGCTCCTTCTCCAAATTGAAACGAATAAAAAATGAATTAAGAAGTACAATGCTTCAAGAGAGATTAACTAGTTTGTCGCTGATGTCCATAGAATGTGATATTCTCAATACCATAGATTTTGAAGAAGTGATTAACGATTTTGCTCATCTTAAATCTAGAAGGGTACCTTTGCAATCAACATAGAATTAATCTAAGGATTTTAAGTTAAGCGAGACAGCGAGTTATTTTAGTAGATTATTTTTTATATTTCCTATTTTTTTAGAGTTAGTAATTAAATAAAAATAAATTTAGAACCTTGTTTGTCTTTCTTTATCTATTGTAACTAAATAGTGTTTTCTCAAGGTCATAGGGGCCCCATGATCCTAATGTGCCCAGGGCCTCAAATAGTTTAAAGACGGCCCTGCTCGTAGGCGAAGATTGTTGAAACGTAACAGGGACGACTAGAATCAACTCGTTCATAACATCGCTGGTCGGGAAAAAGACTATGATAACTCAGAAAATGTTATTTTTCAGGATAGGGGTTTGAATTTTTGATAACGTGTGAATTAATTAGCCTTTAAAATGGGTAGCTTCCTGCTATAAAATAACGAACAGGACATCATGAAAGTATATGCTATGTTCACCTCATACTTGGTAACCCCCTTTTTTAACCCCATTTCTGAGCCTTTGTACCCGCAATTTTCAGATGTGATAATATTCGCCAAAACCATTCATTAATTTCTCGAGATATGATCCTTTTGGAACAGGAGGTTTATTAAATAATGTTGAGTTTTAATGAATCTCTCACCAACTACTGACGAACTTTGTTTTTTGCGCGTATGTTCTGGGGAACATCGCGTTATCATTTTTTCCAAATGTCTGTAATTTTCGATTTTTTTGCCGAAAAAGGTCTCAAACGATTGAGTTTAACTACCTGATGAAGAATTCGAGGACAAATTCGATTCTGTCCGGCCCGCCGGTCGTTCGTTGCCACATTAACTTGAGAACGGATTGAGATAGTGACTTGAAATTTTCAGGGTAGTTGGCGCATCCCAATACGACAGATAAGTTCGTTAATGGGAATAATCGGCCCAATGGTTTCCGACTAATAATTTTATTTTCAACCAATATAAATCCGATCGAATTGAAACTTGGTGAATAGTTGTAGAATATGAACTTAAGCGTTTGTAATTTTTTTTTTTTTTTGTGAAAGACGTAATATGCTTGAAGCCTTCCCAGATATTGAGGTTCATTTATACTCTGGAACTGGAGGGCGAGCTGTAGATGGCGTAATGGTGAGAACAGCTCTGATGGGGGGCACAATAGATCTCAAGGTCGCGGTGCAACGTAACCCCTTATCAATAAAAATAATAATAATAATAAATTTTTGTGAGAATCGCATCACCAGAAAATCAAAAAAAAATTACTTAAACATATTTTCATGTCACGATAACCTGAGAACGGAACGAGATGGCGACTTGAAATTTTCGAGTTAGATTGTGCATCTGACTGCAACATTTGAGTTTGTTTATAGACATAATCGGCCAAATTTCTTTGGAGTTATAACCATTCGAAATTTGGTTGTTATTCACTCAATAATTTGAAAAATACGAAACTGATTAAATTAAAACATGGTTATTGGCTGTATAATGCCAACGCGATAATTCTTACTTAGTTAATTTGTTATTGCACATAATTCTCCACACAATTTTGAGTTGGTACACCATTAAAACTAAAAAATGGCATTTTTTTAGTTATGATAGTCTTTTTCCGACCAGCGACATATCAATTTCACCTATCCGAATATAATTAGTATTAATTAGTAGTGTTTTTACGCTGACGCGAAGACGATGCAGACAAAAGGTAGAGATAACCAGTTCGAATAAAATGAAGGCATCGCGCTATTATCATTAATCGAAATCATGAATATGTCAAACGAATAACCACTCAAGATTTGAAACGGTGCAGTAAACGATCATAATCGTTTCGATTGGGCAGCTTTCGGAACAAGAAATGAATATGTAACTTTACGCTGGAGAATGTTATTCAAATTTGAGGCGTATTCTCGAACTAGCCAAGATGTGTTGGCTCAGGTGTAGCTCCCACGGTCCCGAGCACCTGGAGTTGTGGTATGTAACATCTGCCACCCTCATGAGACGGCGTTGGTGAGATCGTCACCTCAGGCTTTGACCGCACCCGTGTAAGTGTACATTCGATGATAATGGCCAATCATCAATTTCTTCGGTGGTAGCATGAAGTATCTTCCGTGATAAGGCCGATGTGAAGGGGTGAATTGGCAGCTGATCTGACGCAGAATAGGACATTTTCATCGGGAAATTGTTAAAGTTTCGGTCCTCAAAACTATGCAATAGAAACCGATCTATTCAGGACATATTTTTACACAAATAGAGACGGTCAGTGTATTTTTCAGGAATGATGAATCTCTGTGCAGTTTTCGCGAGCTTGTACCAGGGTGCTATCATTTTAACAAAATGTATGATATTTCCTAATTTTGAGCCGAAAATGGTCTCAATAAATTTATTGTGGATTAATGCAGCATTAAGTAACAATTATCAAGAAAAAGGTATCAAATAGCAAATATCAATTAACAATTTTGAAGGTTGTTCCCACGTCTCTGAAGATTGATGATTTGCAGTGGCCAAGATTGGATAGTTCATTTAAATATTCCATTTCAACAACGGTATCGTGCGTTTCTGTATTTGTCTCTTCGTACTTGAGGAATATGCTTGCTTTGCGCGGCAGTGTGCGGAGGACGCCTTTGGATATGTGACAGCAGATTTGAGATGCCAATACATCACCTGGCAAATAACGAACTCAACAAAGGTATTTATCTCAAAAACCAACTCTGAAAATTTCCACTGTCTAGCTTATTCCGTTCGAGAGTTATCGTGTCTACGGCTGGCCGACTGTAGGGCTTCACACGAGAGCGAGATTTTTCTCGTTTCGTCTCGTTCTCGTCTCGGAAGAGCGAGAAGAGACATTTTGAAAAATATTATAGGCGATACCAAGACCACATACAGCGCAAAACGAGTGTTTCGTTTTTGGTCTCGTTAATTCTTTTTTATGAAGTTTTTATTCGAAAAATTTCGATATTTTATTGTAAATTTAAATAATTGTTTCTCATTTTTATTTCAACTTGTTGACTGTTCGTATAGTAGCGTATCTCTTACCATATAAATATTTATCCTTGCAGATTTTTATATTTTAGGTTTGAATGTGTTTTTTTTTCAAGATTGATTTTTGACTCTCGGTTTAGTACCTATATGTGTATATAAACTAGTGAGTAATAAACGTGTATACTATTGAAAGGGTTTCTCTGGCTCGAAATTTTCTACTTGGAAGATCGTCTTATTTAATACAGATACATACGGTAAACTTATCTTATCGACTCGACCATGTTCAACACTCACATAAAACAAATGAAATGAAGAGTTTCCACTATAATTACCAATATATTTTGTGTATATCATACATTGATCTGTCTAGATATACACGATTTTTCAAAAGATTATCAATTATTATGTTTGTTATGACCTCGCGATAATTCAGATTATTTTCCAAGAAAAAATAGAAGATATTATGTGAATTCAATAATTCTAAAGACCTGACGACTGTTGAAGAAAACTTTTCCTGTGTTGTTACTGGATATATTTCACGTATATAAACTGGTTGAAAGATTCAGATATGCTATTTTCTTATACGGAAATAAGGAATCAAGTGTTGACATTTTATTGAAAACATAATGGTTAGAGTAGTCCGTTATTTCGAGATAGTTCATTTGAAAAAAAAAAATTAGTACCTGAATAACCCGGCAGGAAAACTTCTGAACGAACAGACGTATCTATGGAATTCCCCACTTTTCGAAATTCTCGAGAAATAAACCTACAGAAGTACCTAATTTAAATACCTTGTTGCACAACTTGAAATAAACCCGAGTCACTGTTAAACCTTAATAAAATATAGTGATAGGAAACTAGTAAGTAATTTCATTCGAGAGTTCAACATGTCCTGAGATAGATATGCTGGGGCCACACTTGCAGGCTAACATTTTTACGACTCATTCGCAATGAAAATATTTCAAAGTTTTCGTCGCGATGTACTTGTCTACATCTACCCTCTGCAGTCAAAGTGACGTTATGATTATTCTTGAGTATTGAAATTGAGGAAGCAGGGGTGTTCTTATATGTCGTTGAATAATTATCTACTACTAGACGTAAATTTCCTCCGAAATCAAGCATGCACTCAAAATCTGGAGCGCTACTGAACTGAACCCCGAAGTCGAATATTGTATAATGAAAAACCCTTTGAATCGTGCCAATTTACCGACAGCTCGACGAAGTATATTCGTCATCGCCAGAACACACCGCGATTCACACTTGCAGCGAAAACGCGAATATTCGCAGACTCGCGCTAGTGTCGCCCCAGCAATAGAAGTTCCTATTACATATTTCAGTTCTGTATAGCACTTACTGATACTTTGTATCTGCTTCACAATACTATTTTTGGCATTTTCAATTTCAAAGCGAAGAGTTATTTATCATTTGAAGATAATGGTCTGTGATAATATCTTGTCTGAGATGGAAGATTATGTTGAGAATAGAAATTGCCAACGACTCGGAGAATTATTTTGACATTGACTGCATTTCAGGAGTGCCAACCTGCCTCAGTTTTAGTTACGAAAGAAAAACTTGGTTCAAGCGCTGACGTGAAGTCAGGAGCTTTTGCGCGTATGTTCTATTATCCGTTCTCCTATATTGGACACTCTTAATTGAATTTACCATGGTGAATTCTATTGTACGTTCTCCTCTACTGGAACAGACAGTCCCTCCGCTATCACAATAAATCGCTGAGGCATGATGCGTGGATAGAAATAGGAAAGAAATTGATATGCCTATTGCTGACTTGAAGAAGGAAATGACTACTCTTTTGGCGTCATATAGATATCCAAAATAGCTGAAAGTCATTGCACTGGTTCTGGTAAGTACTGATATGATTTTGTATTTGTTGCTGTAGAGTTAAATAATGAAAATTTAATAATTTATGCAACAAACTAAATCCTACCAAAATGGTTCCTCTCATGGTTACTTTCTGGTATTTCTCGCACAAACTCTGAATAATATCTATAAAATAAAACATATATTATTTTGTAAATGTCTTCTGCGTTAGAAACACATAAAATATTTGTTGCCTTACAAACAATATCGACACAACATCAATGATAAAACAACTATTTTGTAACGTTTCAGACACAAGATCAAACTTCTTAGTCCATACACCAAGAGAAAAACTCCAACTAAAAATAAATCTGAAGATTTTCGCTTGGTGTCTGAAGAAGGACTGTGGTCTTGTTTTCGAAACGCTACGAAATAATTCTATCATCGTTGATATTATTGTTTGTTAGGAAACATTCTTCTATACGATGTTCTGACAAATATCTTGTGTTTCTAACGCAGAAGCAATTTACAAGATGATACATTTCTGATTTTATAGATATTTTTCAGAGTTTGGGAGAGAAAACCCAGAAAGGAACCACGAGACGAACCATTTAGTTAGGTTTAGTAGGGTTTCATTTGTAGCATAACTGCATTTTTATTATTTAACTATACAGCAACAAATACAAATTCATATCAGTACTTACCAGAACCAGTGAAATGACTTTCAGCTATTTTGGATTTCTCTATATTTTATAGACATTTTTTAGAGTTTGTGAGAGAAAACCCAGAAAGGAACTATTTAGTAATGAATACACCTCCCAAAGTATCCTGTAATGTTAACTTAAATGAAAACCTATCTCAAAGCTTCAAAAATTATTTTTCTGAAGTCTGATTCTTTCTCTGAGAGAATTCTATTCAATGAATATAATATTGTATTCTGGCTATCCGCCGCACTCTGTCCGAGTAAAAAAAAATGGGTTCAAGCCCTGTGGACAGGAGCTTTCTGGCGCTCTAGTTCAAACAGACAAATTATATCTCCGAAAGTATTGGTTTCTCAGAGTTGGGAATTATATCAATGTATTCTTATGTTAGAACTGCATCATAAACGAAATTCAATTCAAATAATAGTTCATTTATCAAGATTAAATGAGCAATCTGAGAACTGCACCATGGAAAAATCAAATTAAAATAGCTGAACTGAATTTGACTCTCTCTTATAGAACAGGATGAAATGTACGAGTATGAACATAGATCATATAATAAATCATAGATAGAATAATTATAGCATTCTGTGAAAACATAGAAGTACGATTCATTATTGAAATTTCGAAAAATCATATCTCCGAAAGTATTAGCTTGTTGGAGTTGAAAATGACATCAATGTATTTTTATGGTGAAACTGCATCGTAAAAAAAAATTCATTTTGATTTTTGTTTGTTAAAAAAAAATTATTTTTCGTTACTCCGAAACCATCTGGCCTATTTTGCCCTATAGCAAACCTAACCGAAATATTTATCTCCCTAACTGACTCTGAAAATTTCAACTGCGTAGCTCATTCCGTTCGAGAGTTATTGTAGGAATTTTTTTTTAATGTTGATTCTTTTTTTTTGGAACATTACGGTAACCTGGTCAATACAAAACTACACATGCGTATAAAGGTCGTGATTCTACAATTTGATGCTAAATTTCAGATAGATCGAGTGATCGGTTTCGGAAATATTCATAAAAAATGTGTTTTACTAAAATCGGCCATAACACCGAAACCGCTTGATGAATTTCGCCGATTAACGAAGTTGTCCGAGATATTTACGCTCCAAACCCACCTTGCAATTTTCAATCCTCTAACTCCTGTCGTTCGAGAGTTATCGTGCCTACGGCCGGCCGGCTGGACCGGCCGGACAGAATCGATTTCGACCTCGGATTCTTGATCAGTGAGTCGAACCACATCGTTTGAGACCATTTTCAGCCAAAAATGCGAAAATTACAGACATTTGAGCAAATTGATAAGCACTCAGTTCCGAGGAACTAGAGCGCCAAAAAGTGTAATTCCCTTTCCGGGATTTGAGCCCGCCTTCTCTCGTTCCGAAACCGAAACCTCGACGGATTATACCGCCGGGCTATCGGGCTCCTCTTACGATCTTCATTCATATTCATATTCATATCATTATTCATACATAGAATAATTATATAATTCTGTGAAATCATAGAAATACGATTTATTATTGAAATTTTGAAAAATCATATCTCCGAAAGTATTAGCTTGTTAGAGTTAAAAATTATATCATTGGATTATTATGGTGGAACTGCTTATTGAAAATTTAATTTGTAATTTGTTATGTGAAAATTTTTTTTTTTGTTACCCCGAAACCATCTATCCGATTTTGCCCAATACCGAACTTAACCGAGATATTTATCTCCCAAACCTACTCTGAAAATTTCAAATGTCTAGCTCATTCTGTTCGAGAGTTATCGTGCCTACGGCCGGCCGGCTGGCCGGACCGGCTGGACAGAATGAATTTCGACCACGGATTCTTGATCAGTGAGTCGAACCAAATCGTTTAAGACCATTTTCATCGAAAAATTCGAAAAAACAGACATTTGGGCAAATTGATAAGCACTCAGTTCCGAGGAACTAGAGCGCCAAAAATGGATGGCTCGGTCTACTAAATTCATATCTACATATTGGCTCGCGAGGCAAATGAATCTCGAGCATTGGCTTGTGAGGCTGCCGCGCGTAGTTTATACGCACCTTTACACGCGCCGGATGCGCTTTAGTCAGTTTCAATCGAACGAAACGAAATCTTGATCATTGGCCTTACTCTTGATGTCGTTTTCGAATAGTACCAGCAGACTGCTGTAGCCTGGTTTGTAAGGCCTGGGCTATAACAGTATGGACCCGATGGCGTGTATTTATCTGGATTTATAAAAATTCAATGGAGCTAGTGACTCGATTTCTGCCCGATCCTTGTCTTCCAGCAATACTGCCTGTCTGCTGAATGCGATTCCATACCTGTTTGCTCATCACGACACACCTACACGTGTTGCTAGAGAGCTCTGAGATTGTCCTTCGTGAGTTTCCATGTTCATATAGTGAGAAAAACCAGACATAATTATCGATACTAATACCAAAAGAAAATATTCTTATATAAGACTTTCGAACGAAACGCTTACTATGGACCCGGGAACAAAAGTGATGAAAAATATTTGTGAAGTGCAAGTTTAAACAATTATGTGTTCCTGTCTACGCTGTAAGCGTAAGGTTGGTAGCCAAAACATAGAAAAAAAAGTGGGAAAGCTCTAGGCCCAGGGGCTTTGGCGCTGTTGTCAAACTACTAGCGAGTAATTATTCAAACTTTGACAAATCATGTCTCCGAAAGTATTAGTTTCTCAGACTTAGAAATGATATCAATGGATTCTTATGATAGAAATGCATCATAAAAAAAATAATTAAAACGTAGGTATATGACTCACGATGATTTACATACATCAGCAAATTATAATTAGAGCATTCTAAGGCTGAGGTTACACGGTCAATCTGGTATATCCATCTGGCAGCAATCTGACATCAATCTGGACCATCAATCTATCAGTCTACGAGTGAAGAATCGGTTGCCCGATAGCGAACTTAACCGAGATATTCATCTCCCAAATCTGCTCTCACAATTTCAACTGTCTAGCTCATTCCATTCAAGAGTTATCGTATTAATGACCAGACGGCCGGGCAGAATCAATTTTGATCATGGATTCTTGATCAGTGAGTTGAACCAAAACGTTTGAGAGCTTTTTCAGCCAAAAATTCGAATATTACAGACATTGCAATTATTATTACAACATTGCGATTGGCTCAGTGGTAGAGTAATTGACTTGGGAGCGGAAGCCCCAAGTTCAATTCCGAGGCTAGGAAAGAAATTTTCTAGTCACGGTAATCGCCACCATTCGCTGTTGGGTCAAAAATTAACAGTGCTGTGCCTAAGGTGGCGTAAGGACACAGTAACAAAGCCTACACAGAACACAACTGGTTCTCCTAACTCAGGGCAAGCTCTTAGAGCTTATGAGGGGTCTCCTTGTGGAAGACCCAGGAGGATCAGTATAATAATAATAATAATAATAATAATAATTTGGGCAAATTGATAAGCACTATGTTTCGAGGAACAAGAGTGCCAAAAAATGTAATGTAATGTAATGTAATAAATATGTGAACCATAAGATTACAGCTTCACATTGCTAATGGGTATAAATTATTTTGTACACAAAAAAAAAGGGTTCAAGCCCTGTGGACAGGAGCTTTCAGGCGCTCTAGTTCAAACAGACAAATTATATCTCCGAAAGTATTGGTTTCTCAGAGTTGAGAATTATATCAATGTATTCTTATGATAGAACTGCATCATACAGGAAATTCAATTCAAATAATAGTTTATTTATCAAGATTAAATGAGCAATCTGAGAATGAGAACTGCACCATGGAAGAAACCAAATTAAAATAGCTGAAATGAATTTGACTCTCTCTTATAGAACAGGATGAAATGTACGAGTATGAACACAGATCATATAATAAAGCTTAGATAGAATAATTATTATAGCATTCTGTGAAAACATAGAAGTACGATTCATTATTGAAATTTAGAACTTCATCTTAGCAGAAATTGAATTCAAACATCATAGAAACTTTTTTGTTACTCCGAAACCATCTGTCCGATTTTGCCCAATAACGAACTTAGCCGAGATATTTATCCCCCAAACCCACTCTGAAAATTTCAACTGTCTCTAGCTCATTCCGTTCGAGAGTTATCGTGCCTACGGCCGGACGGCCGGACCGGCCGGACAGAATGAATTTCGATCCTCGGATTCTTGATCAGTGAGTCGAACCAAATCGTTTAAGACCATTTTCATCAAAAAATTCGAAAATTACAGACATTTGGGCAAATTGATAAGCACTCAGTTCCGAGGAACTAGAGCGCCAAAAAGAGCTACTCGATGTGGACCCTCTTTTATTTTTGGGTAGTTTATGTATATCTTAGACCATTTTCTACTCAAACTTCACGATATACAGCATCCGGACGAAATGCTATTTCATTGGTACAAATGAGCAAAAATGAATATCGTTATCAGATAAGAATTACAGAAATCACTTGTAGGTTAGATAATCCACTCCATCTTGAATTCGCGGCTATTGAAACCACTGTCATAAGCCATCCTGGACTCCTAGTTAGCATTCAAATTCATATGCAAATCGATTTGCAAACTACCAGCAAGAAAAATCAGACTTTAAGTGGAATTTACATGAGAATCCTTTTTAACTCATTCGCATTGTAGCAATTCTATCCTCGGAAATCGCTCCACGCAATATGTTTTTATTTGGATGGAAAGATAATGTAAATGTAGATTGAAAATTTTAACTGTTATCGCCTCCTTTATGGAGTTGGAATGAAGTACAAATCTAGCAAGAATACTCTCTACGGGAACTGGGAGTAAAATATTCCAGTTAATTATTCATAAAATTTATTGTTGATGTTAATGATGATCATCTTTACATTGTGGAAAACCTTCTACCTCTGATATATCTTTCCACTGAGGAGACTATTAGTATGTTCGGCTACTGCTGATATTAGAAAAACTGAGGCTTCGTTTCTTCTGATTTTTTGGCATGCTTGTTCATCCGAACAGTGCGCCTATCAATTTGCCCAAATGTCTTGAATTTTCAATTTTGTGGCCGACAAGGGTCCCTAATAATTCACTGATGAAGATTCCGAAGCCAAACTTGATTCGGCCGTTAGCACTATTACTTTTGAACGCAATGAGTTGAGTTGAGAGTTCAACTTTTTAGTGTAGATTTGGTGTCCAAATGCGACGACTTTCAGTATTATAGCCGTCTGAAATTTTGTTTTCACAATATCTCGAGAAAAATACGGATCTGATCGAATTAAATTACGGTAGTAAGTTGAACAATACCGACCCTCAAAACTGAAGTTGACCTATTTTTTTTAAATCTCCGAAAATTCTTCGTTTCTGAGGTCTGGGGGAGGGGGTCAAATTTTCGTTGGGACACCTTGTGTATTGGTAGATAGCGCAGAGTTATGTCAGTAAGTAGTAGATCTTGGGTATCATCAAGTTATCATCTAAACAGGATTTCGAATTTCCGGTCCAGTTGCTAGTGAACCGAAAACATCAAAATAGAACCTTATCACTTGTTTTTTTAGATTCGAGTATTCTTCGCGTTTATTAAATTGTTTTTATGAAATTTCAAATTCACTTCAATTTTCTCCAAAGCATTTTGAATTAGAATCTTCCCAAAATTAAATAGTCTCAAAGATTAAAATTTTGCCATGTGGGTCTAACCCTTGAAAATAATACGTTTGCAGCAGATATCTTTGCTTTGCCTTGACCATTATGCAGCTATTTATTTCCCTTTTCCTGAAAAAAGAATTCAGAACAAATGCTAAAATACATTCAACCACGGAAGCGTAAAGAAATTCATCGCTTCTTGAAATATTGACCATCATGCAATTCACTTCAACTGGTGAATCAAGTAAAGTCAGCTCAGATGAGAGGGGCAAATTCCAGATTTCGAATGCCTAAAATTCTAGAAGTGCCCTTCCCATTGGTGCTTGCATCCGAAATTTTGGAGATATTTCCACTCTATTAAAAAACGACAAATGAGAGTATTGTTGTAATATAACAGGGCAGTTTTAAAATCGAAACCCCAATCAATGTTAATATTTCCTCCGTTTTTACCCAGATGAAGAAACCTCCTATTTTACTTCTATCTGGTCGTTTATGTAGAATTACACTGCAATAATTCACTACTACTTCCCTAAGTTCTCAAAACAACTACTTCCTTTAGTTCTCGAAATAATACTGCTGCTTCCTTTAGTTTGCGTCACTTCTTCCTTGCTATTCTTTTCCATAGAGAAGGAAGATTTTAGATTGTATAAATATTGCATTTGTATAATTGCTTCATGCTTGTTATAAAAGTATCGGTAACAAGAAAATACAGTATGTTTTTGGCGCTCTTGTTCCTCGAAACAGAGTGCTTATCAATTTTCCCAAATGTCTGTACTTTTCGAATTTTTAGATGAAAATGGCCTTAAAAGATTTGGTTCGACTAACTGATCAAGAATCCGTGGTCAAAATCGATTCTGTCCAGCCGGCCCTCCGTTAAGACGATAACTTTCGAACAGAATGAGCTAGACATTTAAAATTTTCAGAGTAGGTTAAGGATATAGGAGGGGTGAAGTTGATCGCCTACTCGTGGTGCCCCCTGCGTAATCCAAACGATCAACAGGGCGGTTCTGAAGCACCAACCCGAGCGTCCCCAGGTGGCGAATAGGGGAGGACAAATTGTGGATGATCGTAAGTGACGCAATCTGGTCTACAGGGCGATAAGGGGGCTCGTTCCATTTAAAACCGGAATTGGAAGACCACCGAAAACCCTGTCGCGGACCAACTTTCCTGACCTAGCTGTCGTGTCGTGGCTAAGGGTTTGCACACAGGCACAACGGCACCGATAACCGTATGACACGGTGATCGACATACCATGCCTCTGCATGAGGGTTCGTTACTAACGGCCAGCATGCATTGGCGGGGGGCCTTGGTTTCACCGCCTGGACCAAGAGGAGTAAACCTTATAAAAAATCCCCAACTCTCAGTGGAACAGCTTGCGCTGAGGAGTTGCTTCTTTTGAAGTGGTCCTTTGGGAAAGAAGAGGTCTCTTAGTAGGCGGACTCCGGCACTTGCCGATCTCCGGTTTCAATAATGGCTTACCTGGGTACGGGAGCACTGTCAGGCGGACTTTTAGTTCTTCCCATACTCGTGGGATCTATTTATGGACCTAAACAAACAAAAAACACAAACCGACGAGGCTGTTAATCCCGAACCTCTTTTAGAGGAACTGATGGAGGAGGATGAAACTCCCCCTCTACCGGACCTACAGCTGCTGACGACGGCCTCAGAGGACACGGAACTCCCTGAGTTCTCAGACACCACCGAGGGTGAGTCAGTGACTGTTGCGGAACCTAAAAAACCCCGCAAAAGATTATCAGACAGCATTAAAAAGCGACTGAGACGCCTGCTGAAAACAGGGCTGGATTTTAACACCGCCCTGGAAAAGGCACGAAACCCAGACCGTCCCTTAGGGCCGATCGGAGAGGAAACTAATCCTCCCCAGGGTCTCTCTGACAAGGGCAAACGTCTTCTGTCGGATGGCACCCCTGAGCAGAAGCCGAAAATGCACTGCCCAGAAATCAAGAAAGCATCCGACAAGGGGGCTAAGGTGGCCTCCTACAAAGATGCTGCAGCTGGGATTAAGATTGGCTTAGTCCACTCGGAACATCCGGCTGCACAGTTGACGGCAGAGCAAAACAAGCTACTGCAAGAGGCAATACTGGAGCAGCTGTGCAAAGGAGTCGAAACGGGGACGCAGGTCCGCTTTTTGTGCTCTGCCCCCAGACCAGGCTGGCTCCAGATAACCTGCGCGGACGAGGCCAGTGTCTCTTGGCTGAGGAGCCGAGTACCGACTCTGATGCCGTGGGACGGGACAACGCTGCGCCTGGTTCAAGGAGCGGACCTACCAAAACCGCAGGTCTGTATAGCGTTCATTCCGGACCCCTCGGCTAATAAACGGCTAAGGGCGGATATGGTGCTCGCAGGCCTCAGAAGCTCCAACTCTGGGCTTACAACCCAGAGCTGGAATGTAGACAGACACGAAGTTTCGAAGCCGGGACAGACATGGGTCTTCGCTATGAATGACCCATCTGTTTCGGCCCTGAGGGCTCTCGAAATGAGACCCAACTCCGGATCGGTAGGGTAACCTTCTGAATTAGACAAGCAACCGCACCTCTTGTGGCTCCGGGCCCCTCTGGTGGTGGAGTGGATGGCGGGAGTGGGAGACCACAGAATCTGCTACGTGCTTCATCATCGGGGGGTGATACTGGGGCTGCCGGTGTCGGAAGCAAAGGGGGGGCCCAGCAGGGCCCTCTGGAATGGTCGCTAGCCCGTCTGGGTCTGGTGGTGGAGGCAGGGTGCCTCCGCCCCCGGCACCGACTAAGCGAGGGACCAAAGACGCTGGCAAGGGTTTACGACCTGCCAGTGGCAAAACCACTGGAAAGGGCAAACAACCTGCCAGTGGAAGACCGGCACCTGTGAAGACCAGCAAAAAGGATTCACAGGGAAAGGCTACCCCTCCCCCTGGGCCGTCAAAATGATGCCCCCAGGGGTGAAGTGCTTACAAGCAAATATACAACACTCCAAGGCAGGATCATACCTCCTTGGGAAGTTTATCCGTAGTGAAGGACTAGATATAGCCTTCATTCAGGAACCATGGCTGGCAGGCACAAGCGTTTGTGGGCTTAGTAACCTGCCAGGCAAGATAATTTACAATTGCCCTGGGGTCGAACCCAGAGCGTGTATATTTATCAACAACAGGATTGAGAACTTCATCCTGACTGAATTCTGCACAAGGGACGTGACAACAGTTCTTGTGAATGTTCCGGTGGACTGTGGCAGACTAGAGATAGTGGTCTGCTCAGCTTACTTTCCGGGGGATTTGATAGAATGTCCACCTGTAGTGGTCCGCCAGCTGGTGGACCACTGCAGTAGGAAAAACTACCACCTCTTGGTGGCATGTGACGCAAATGCGCACCACACGGTGTGGGGCAGCACAGACGTCAACTGGAGAGTGGAAAGTTTACTGGACTTCATCATGGCAGAGGCTCTCCTAGTGAATAACAAGGGAGCCGAACCAACCTTTGTGACTAAAAACCGTTCAGAGGTACTGGACATTACGTTCAGCTCTAACTCTCTGGGAAACAAAATTTCGGATTGGAGGGTATCCCGTGAGCCCTCAGGCTCGGACCACAGACATATTCAATTTTCAATTGAGTCTGGCCCAAGAGCGACGGTGGAATATAGAAACCCTAGAAGCACTCATTGGGGTGGTTTTAAACGCTCCTTAGGTGCCCACCTGGGGTACATTTCTTCCGTCACCAACTCTCGTGAGGACGTTGAGAGACTAGCTGAGGACCTAGTCCTCACTATAAACTCGGCGTATGAAGAAAACTGCCCACTAAGCAGGAAACCTGATAACATGTGGAACCCTGTCCTTGGAAAACGAAGAAAAGAAGTTCGGAGACTATTCAACTGAGCTAAGATATCCGGCAACTGGGACAACTATAGAAACACTCTGTTTGAGTTTCCCGCCTTCACCTTCAAAATACGCTTAGTGCGCATAATTCAATTGATGTTTGTCGCATTAATAAAGGTACGATGAGCAAGTCAACCTCGAAGAGTCTCTGCTCCAAGTTTTCCTCTCTCGTCTATATCTGTCGAAAATACATACACTGTACTCAGAATTAAGAAATATTTAAGCTCTCAGATGGTGAAGAAACCCCAGAACTATATTCAACAGGACAATAAATTAAAAACTCTTGTGTAAAAGAAGTTTTTCTTTTCCCTCATTTATGTGCGTTGTGTAACCGCTACACACTCTAACAAACTACAACAATGAAATAAGAAGGGCTAAGAGAGATTCCTGGAGGAGGTTCTGCGGGGAGTCAAGGCTACCCCAGAGAGTGCCAGTCTCCACAGAATCCTCTCCAGAGATCAGTCAGGAGGGCTGGGATCTATCTCTAGATCTGATGGTCGTCTTACAGACTCTGGAAAAGAGACGTTAGAGATCCTTGTGAGGACACACTTCCCAGATTGTCGCATACTTGATGAGTTGGATAGCAAGTCTGTCTGTGCTTCCCAGGAGCGGCGTTGTAGGCCGTGCTGGAAAGACTGGAGAAATGCCAAACGGATCATCAACCCTGGGACCTTGAGATGGGCAATTCGCTCGCACAAACCTTTCTAGTCCATCGGCGAGGATGGCATCTTCCCTGCTCTGCTTCAGCAGGGAGCAGATGACCTCCTTCCGTACTTAATCAGACTCTTTAGAGCCAGTGTGGCCTGGAACTTTATCCCGACAAGCTGGCGTAAGGTTAGGGTTGTTTACATCCCTAAAGTGGGCAAAGTTTGCTCACAACCTAACTCATACAGACTGTTAAGCCTAACGACTTTCGTTCTGAAAACCCTCGAGAAGATACTGGACCGCTACATCAGGGCCAATGTACTATCACTGAATCTTCTGAGTGAGCACCAGTACCAGAGTGGTAAATCAACTGACCTGGCCCTAAATAACTTGGTGGGAAGGCTGAAGGAATCTCTGGACCACAAGGACACTGCTCTCACTAGTGACCTTCCTGGACATCGAGGGTGCTTTTAATGCACCGCTCACGTACTCGCTCTGTGAAGCGGCGCGGGCCAGGGGAATATCAGACCTCATTGTGGAATGGATAAGATCCATGCTGACTAACAGACTCATATCCACGTCCCTGTGTGGGGACATAGTGAGATTCGTTGCCAGATGGGGCTGTCCACAGGGAGGAGTACTCTCCCCCCTGCTGTGGTCTCTTCTGGTGGACGATTTACTGGCCATAATAGGCACGCTGGATGTATATGTCCAAGCGTACGCCGACGACATAGTCATTATGGCCACGGGCCGGGATGACTCAGTCCTGGTTGAGAGCCTATCAGAGGAACTGACAGCAACACAAGGCGGTTGTGAAGGGGAACAGTTAAACGTGAACCCTCGAAAGACCTTGATAGTGCCATTCACTAGGAAGAGGAAACTAAATATAGTTTCCATCAATATGAATGGAATTAACATCCCGTTTGTGGATGAGGCTAGATATCTGGGTGTTATCCTGGAAAAAAAGCTGAACTGGAACTCACACCTGGATAGGGTGATCCATAAGGCTAGGCATTTTCTCTGGGCGTGCCAGCGGACTTGTGGAAAGAGTTGGGGACTTACTCCGAAACAGCTCCACTGGTTGTACGTGATGGTGGTGAGACCACAAATCACTTACGGCAGCATTGCTTGGTGGGAGTGTACTGCAAAAGTGCAGTCTCAGCTGAAGCTTGCAAAAATTCAGAGATCTGCGTGCTTGATGGTGACAGGGGCTTTTCGCTCCACCCCCACCGCAGCCATGGAACGACTAATGGACCTCGCCCATCTTCACCTGGTGATCAGGAGGTGGCCCGGATGGCGACATACAGACTTCTGCATACGGCTCACAATGAGCCAGATGCGATCGGCTACGTGCCTAGTTCTCTGCAGGCTGAATTGGAGGCCAATGAGATAATGGGCATGCGATCGGACGTATCTAAAACCAGAACCTACACAGAGTGGCCCTACCGAGTCGTTTTTCCCAGCAGAGACGACTGGGACGTCTCTGAGACCCGACTGCTTGAGGGTCCCTGCTGGTTCACAGATGGCTCCTCTACTACCCAAGGGGAGGGAGCGGGATCAGCGGTTGCAGAGTTGCTAGGGGTGAATCCATCAGCCTGGGTAGTTTTGCGACTGTATTTCAAGCAGAAATTCTCGCCATTGATCACTGTGCGAAGCTCATACTTGAGAAAGGTTGGGCTCACGGATCAATCAAGATCCTATCGGATAGCCAAGCTGCCTTGAAGGCCTTGACTTCATACAACTGCAAATCCCTGCTTGCGGACCACACTCGCTGAACTTGGAGGGCGCTGCAGGCTGCAGCTCTTGTGGGTCCCGGACAACTCGGGCATAAAGGGTAATGAGTTGGCGGACTCATTGGCGGCACGGGGGGCTTCCATGGGGCTCATTGGACCTGAACCGGCCTGCGGTATCTCTCTCAGAGCAGCGGCGAAGGAAAACAACAGATGGGTGGATTAAAAGGTCCAAGAAATCTGGAGCAGCATACCTGGACATGCTCACTCAACAATTACTGGCCCATCAGCTGAAAGAGCCAGAAAATGGCTCAAATTCTCTAGGGCGGACCTGAGAATCCTTACAGCTGTATACGGGCCATTGTGGCCTCAGGAAACACCTCAATACACTGGGGTTGATTGAAGACTCCGAGTGCAGACTTTGCTTGGAGGACGACGAGTCTATCGAACACATCATGTGTGACTGCCCCGCTGGGGATAGGATCAGATTGGAGGAACTAGGAGTCCACAAGTTGACACTGAGGGAACTGGACAAGTTCCTACCACCAGACTCATATCCCTCATCAAGAGACTTGAGCTTGTGGGTGAAGTATAGATTACATACTACAGGTGTGCCACAATAGACCGATTGGTCACAACCCATATAATAATAATAAGGATATAGATATCTCTATATTAGTTTCGTTATAAGGCAAAATCGTCCTAATGGTTTCGGAGTAACGAAAAAAAATTTTTTTCTACATTATAAATTTCAAATTCAATTTTTTTAAGATGCAATTTAACCATGGAAATCCATTTGTATAATTTTCAACTCTAACAAGTTAATACTTACGGAGATATGATTTCACAAAATTTCAAGAATGAATCGTAATATGATATGTGTTCTTGCATGTCATCTTATTCTCCTATGAGATAAAATGTCAACATTATTTCTGATTCGTTATTCTTGATATAAAATACACCTCCTATTCTAGAAAAAAGTATGATTGAATGCAAAATGACCAATGAAATAACCTCAGCTATCGTTGAATTATGAGGACGATATGATATCATACTTTTAAGGTGATAATATAATGCCCGTGGATAATCCATATGATGATAGAAATAATATACTTTGGTAAAATACATAATCAAATGGGGTTCAGAATATCTCCAGTAAAAACAAAACGGCAATATTGTCTAAGTTTTAATTGATATAATATAATTTTCAGAGTTTATTGGAGGAATGAAGATCTCGGATAAGTTCGTTATTGAGGAGAATCGGTCTGTTTGAATTTAATTCCTCTCATGATGCAATTCTATCGTGAGAATCCATTTATATAATTCGCAGAGACCAATAATTTCGGAGATAGGATTTGTCAAAGTTTGAAAAAGAGCGCCAAAGCAGTGTCCTCAGGGCATAAACAATTTTTTTGTTTAAAGTGCCTTCGGACCTTTCACCACTTCCCATCTTCGTAATTGTTGTCTAATTGTAAATAATAACTTAGGCCGTAATCAAAGAGATGAAAGCTGCTTCTGATGCATTCATAATGGCCTTAATCAACGAGATTAATAATCTTCACCCGTTGGTTCTCAAAATAGAAACAACAAAAACTCATCCTCCTGATAAGAGAATCAGCGTACGTAACATCTGGTCCTTCGAAACATCATTACCCTGGTAAAACAATCAGGGTGCCACACATATGGTCCTTTGAGCCACGGTTATTGTTAATTTTTTCCAAGAAGCCATATTATCCTGAAAAAAACAATCAGGATACAACAAACTCATTGAAGGCTGGCGCAGATACATTGTATATGAATATAAGAAGCACATAGTTCACGCATAAGCAAATTCCATTGTAAATTTCCAATTCTTCAATTATGGATACTTAAAATAATATCTGGCGTGTGCCCATTTGATCTTCTGTTATCTTTATATAACGGATTCAAGTATCCGAAAATGTCAGAAGTGCACGGTGTTACAATTCAGTGAAATACATTGACCATTAATAATAATGATAGTAATCATCAATCTAATTTTAATTGAAATTGTAATCACATAGGTCTCAACTTCATTAATCGTAATAATAATAATGTTTAAATGTATATGTATATCAGTTTGGACAAATGTGCTGTTTTTCATCTAAGCAGAGCAGTAACTGTAGAAACAGGAGAAGACATCGACCTAGAAGGGGGAATAAGCATTCGACACCTCAAAGAGGAAGAAACATACAAATTCATTGGGATGAAACAACGAGGTACACCAGAGACAACCCAAATCAAGGATGCCTTAACAGCTAGCTACAAAAAGAAGATCCGAGATATATGGAAATTACAGTTGTCCGGGAAAAATAAAGTATCTGCTATGAATAGCTTGGCAGTTCCGATAATCGCCTACTCCTTCGGGAAAGTTAACTGGAGATCGAATAAAACTCTCGAGCTAGACAGAACCACTCGTACAGCGATGAACATGAATCGTAGCCTGCATCCTAACTGCTCGATTCAAAGGATATACATTCCACGAACACAGGGAGAAAGAGGTTTGCCAAGTTTGGAATACCAACACCTTCAAATAAAGGTTGGAAATGGCGGCTCAGCATGACATCAGGAAACAAGGAGCTTTTGTATTTAGGACTGGTCAGAAAGCTTTGGAGAAGCTCAGTATAACTGGAATATCCATCGATTATGAGCTGGCAGGAACACCTAACTGTCCTTCGCCTTTTTAAAGTCAGCTGGGCTTAGGTCGGAAACAGAGGCATTTATTATAGCATATCAAGATGGTGTCATAAATACCAGATTGTATAAAAAGAACATCATGAAAAATGACACTCCAACAACTTGCAGAGCATGCCACACTCAGCAGGATACTATTATGCACATTATGTCTACTTGCAGAGTCCATGCTCCATCAGGATATTTGGAAATACATAATGCGGCACTGCGAATTCTCTACTCCCAACTGAGTGAGGTATATGGTATAGATAACGAACCAGTGCTACCATAAGTACCTCTGGAGATTGAAGCAGTTGTTCTAAATGACAGATCTGGCATCTACTGGAACTATGTGATCCTAACAACTTGGCAGATCCACGCCATAAAGCCAGATATACTTTTGCTGGACAAAGAACTCAAGGAATTGTTAGTCGTCGAATTTTCCTCCCCCGCCGAAAATAATGTGGTGATGAAAAAAGAAAAAGAAGAGGGAAAGGATCTAATATTAGAAATGGGGATCCTATATCCAAGGCATAAGGTTAGGATGCTCGTACTAATCATAGGATGCATAGGTGGAATGACTCCTAACTGAGTTGCTCAGTTAAGGATAAATACGAATCGCAACCTCAGTTAACGTATGTACGGTGCTGAAACAGGCCTTTTTCAAGTTAATTTTCACCTAAATTGAGGTAGCGATTCTTATTTATCCTTGACTGAGGATAAATTATGAGCATAATCGGCCAAACGGTTTTAGAGTTATAGCCATCTGAAATTTTGTGGTTTTTTGTTCCTCATTGACTCGAAAAATACTGAACCGATTGAATTAAACATAGTTATTAGTTGTAGAATGCCAACGCGGAAATTTTGCGAGAGCCTTCATAAACTAACTCTACTGTCAAGTTTCAAGTTTTAACACGATCGGTGCAATATTGTTGGAGATTCGAGCATTCTTTTGTGAGTTCAGTAGATGGGTGACCGTTGCCTCGATAACTTTCGAACGAAAGGAGATAGGAACTTGCAATTTTCAGGGTAGGTTGCGTATCCGAAAGGGAGAGTTGAGTTCGATTTTGGGCATAATCGGTCAAACGGTTTCCGAGTTATACCCACCTGGAATATTATTTCCTTGATAACTCAAAAAATAAATATTCGATCGAATTGAAGCTTGGTAAGTAGTGGTAGAAAATCAACATAAAGACGTGTTTAAAATTTTGTAAGAACCGTACCCCTAGAAAATTCGAAAAAAATGACGAAAAAAAAAATTTAAGAACCGTATCCCTAGAAAATTTCAAAAAAATCACGAAAAAAAAAATTGGTTCAAGCACTGACGTGAAGTCAGAAGCTTTTGCGCGTTTGTTCTATTGTCCCTTCTTCTGTATAGGACACCCTTAATCGAATTTACCATTGTAAATTATGTTGTCCAAGGACTAAACGGAGATTGAGTGCTTTATGAATACGGCAGTAAGTGCAACACGTACGAACTGATGATTTGAAGGCTACTGATTCGGCTACTTATAGGCGTTATTTATGTCGAGTATACTGGATATGAAATCTCTTGATTGACTCAGGATCCAACTTTTCATTTTCTTTTTAAAAGCACTCATGTGTTAAACGAACGAGTGCGCTAAAGCTCCTGACGTCACTTGAGTGCTCTCAACATTTTTTTGGCGCTCTAGTTCCTCGGAACTGAGTGCTTATCAATTTGCCCAAATGTCTGTAATTTTCGAATTTTTCGATGAAAATGGTCTTAAACGATTTGGTTCGGCTCACTGATCAAGAATCCGTGATCGAAATTCATTCTGTCCGGCCGTCCGGCCGACCGTAGCCACGATAACTCTCGAACGGAATGAGCTAGACAGTTGAAATTTTCAGAGTAGGTTTGGGAGATAAATATCTCGGCTAAGTTCGTTATTGGGCAAAATCGGACAGATGGTTTCGGAGTAACAGAAAAAAAAAATTTTTTTACGTAGGTAATAAATTCCAAATTAATTTTTTTTCAATAAGCAGTTTTTCCATAAGAATCCAATGATATCATTTTTAACTCTAACAAGCTAACACTTTCGGAGATATGATTCTTCAAAATAACAATAATAAATCGTATTTGTACGTTTTCACAGAATTATATAATTATTCTATGTATGAATTGTCATAATGTCAACTTATTTTCCTGAGACATGACAGTTTTCTGGCCTGAAAGTTGACGAAAAGCGAATATATGGGTAAAAAAACAGTCAAATAAACCCCCATGTGGCGATCTTATGTCGAAAAGTGAAGATTAAGAATATATATCCCAGGTAAGTACCGACGTTTTATTCCAATACCGGAGATCGATAAGATCGTTCGAGGAGCCCGATAGCCGGTCAGTCTGACCCGTCGGGTTTCGGAACGAGAGAAGGCGGGCTCAAATCCCGGAAAGGGAATTACACTTTTTGGCTCTCTAGTTCCTCGGATCTGAGTGCATATGTATTTTTATTTAAGATGCAGTTTCACCATTAAATTCCATCGATATCATTTTCAACTCCAACAAGCTAATACTTTCGGAGATATGATTTTTCTAAATTTCAATAATGAATCGTACGTAGTTCCTAGTTTTCACAGAATGCTATAATTATTCTATCTAAGCTTTATTATATGATCTGTGTTCATACTCGTATATTTCATCCTGTTCTATAAGAAAGACTCAAATTCATTTCAGCTATTTTAATTTGATTCCTTCCATGGTGCAGTTCTCATTCTCAGATTGCTCATTTAATCTTGATAAATAAACTATTACCTTTATGATGCAGTTCTTTCATAATAATCCATTGATATAATTCCCAACTCTGAGAAACCAATACTTTCGGAGATATAATTTGTCTGTTTGAACTAGAGCGCCAGAAAGCTCCTGTCCACAGGGCTTGAACCAATTTTTTTATTTTACAAGTTTCGTACAGGCTATTTCTGATAAATGGTTTATATTGATTATTCTACCTCATGCTAAGAAATGGACTCGCCTTTAAAAACCCTATATGTATATACCAATAATGTGTCCAAAATAACCAATTCCATGAAGCCGGGAGATGCAGAAATTTCTTACAATATATTATTTTTTCAGATAAATCGGTAATTTTACGATCTCTCACGGGCACACCATCGCAGGTTTGTCTCTCTGAAAGCTTCACACCAACAAATTTACGACAGTTCATTTAATTCATCGAATGTTAATTGAATACGTTTCGAGCCGTTTCAGCTCTCCAGGGGTTTTCTATAAATACCTTCGAAATTATTTATAGGGCAACTCTAACGGCAGTTATTACGCTAGCAGATGTATGCTTACACACATACACACGTACTTTTGTTGGACGTTAATTATTTCCATATACGGCCCAATGAGGTGGGCCGATGCCTCAAGCACGTCTTCGGGTCTTCCATCACACTCTTAATAATTGTTCAGTAAATAATGCCGAATTGTGCCAATGGCCTTTTTCATATTTTTCCTTGCAGTCTGTGGGATGATAATACCATTTATTCGATTCGACTGCAGGTGGTGTGACGATATATTAGCGGCAATAATTACCTATACGTGGATAATTTGATATTTACTCATTGCGTTACTACTTTAACGGCAAGGCTACCAATTCACCTCTCCATTAAAGATTCAAATTGTATTCTCCCCTTGCATATTTCATTTATGCAAATATACATGTGCGAAATGCGATGCTATGATGAGTCTTCTTGAATTTTTATGATAATTTTCTATAGGCTGGTAGTTGATACCTAAATCTTGATAATTTTATTATTTATTAATGACAAGTACTTATACCTAATAGAAAATAGCAAAAAGGATAAAACTACTTAGAACATGG
Source organism: Halyzia sedecimguttata (assembly GCA_937662695.2). Lineage (NCBI taxonomy): Eukaryota > Metazoa > Arthropoda > Insecta > Coleoptera > Coccinellidae > Halyzia > Halyzia sedecimguttata. The sequence goes on along the minus strand of OW569411.2, from coordinate 51,238,829 downwards.
AATTGAGTTTGTAAACAGTAATTTCAAATCCGACTATATATCTATATATCTACATATACTTAGGCTGGTTTTCCTGTCACGCTGACGGTCGGCGCTGATGGGTCAATATGTATGTAGCTATAGGTAGCGTTTTCGAGTCACGCGGTGCTGACGGCCGTCAGCGCTGAGCTATATACGCGCACGTACGCGCCAGCGCGTCGGCGCCGCTGACTAGCTGGCGCCGACAAGCCTCCACATTCAGTGAGCCAGAGACAATAGCATCCTTCTATTTCTCAATGTGATCAGCGTAATGCTAAAAGGATACGAGCTGACCGATCAGCGCTGACCGTCAGCGTGACAGGAAAACCAGCCTATATATCTACTATATCAGAAAATATAAAGGAAGGCAAAAAAATTCAAACACGTCTTGGATCCTAAGAGGAAATTTCAAAGAGAAGAGATAACTGGTTTATAGGCAAATGCCCGGAATCCCATCACAGGAGTTTTATCGGATAGCCGCCTTCATAAGAAGAACGATATTTCACACTGTTCCATTTCAAGTGGTTCGCCCATAAAGGATTTCTGCTGTCTATAAAAGAAATATGAAAATTGGTTCAAAGCACTGACGTCAAGTCAGGAGCTTTTGCGCGTATGTTCTATTGTCCATTCTCCTGTATTGGACACTCTTAATCAAATATACCATGGTGAATTCTATCTTCCGTTCTCCTGTATTGGACACTATCTTTAACGAATTAACCATGGTAAATTCGATTAAGACTGTCCAATACAAGAGAACAGACAATATAATTCCCCATGGTAAATTTGATCAAGAGTGTCCAATACAAGAGAATGGACAATAGAACATACGCGCAAAAGCTCCTGAATTCACGTCATTGCTTGAACCAATTTTTCTCTGTGAAGTCAGTAGCTTTTGCGCGTATGATCTATTGTCCATTCTCCTGTATTGGATACTCTTAATCGAATTTACCATGGTGAATTCTATTGTCTATTCTCCTGTATTGGATACTCTTAATCGAATTTACCATGGTGAATTCGATTAAGAGGTGCAGAATGCTATTCTTCCATAGAAACCCCCTGGGAGTGTCTGCGCATGCGTGTATTGAATCTTCGATATCTCTTGAACCTATGGTGTTGAAGAATCAGAGTTTTTTGTGCGAGGTGTGTGATTTGGAGAAGGACTTTCAGCCACGAGTAGAAGTGGCTCTTTTTGAGTTGTATGGCTTATGTTGGGTGCGGTTTACGTCATTGATTTGGTGTTGAGCCGATATTGCGAAGTTTCAAGAGAAATATCATAGCAATTCTGTGCACCGATACGTCAGTTTCGGGGAAATAGCGGTGTTTCCAAGTTGAAACGTCTGTATCGTGGCCCTAGGGCGGGCTAATTTATAAATAACTATATGTGGAAGATCTATATTGACTTACGGGTTTGGTTAATAGACGAAAGCAATTGCGTTCCCAACGAGGGTCCCATAACCGCATTTTCTTTATTTCGATCTACGGTGAAACTAGTAGCCAGGTTCGTTGAAGGAACTTGAAAATTACAAAAAAGCACTGACGTGAAGTCAGTACTCTTCGGCACGCTTGTTCACGTTGGCTAATTTGAAATGAATTATGTGCGTTTTAAGCTTAGTGGATAGAACGAGGCGGAGATCTACCCTGAGGGTAATGGACACCCTTCACAGTCGGGTTATAAATTAAAAGTGCCATGTCTAAGCTGGTACAAGGATAGAGTAACAATGTTGACAAAGAACACAACTGGAGGATCTTCCTGGGGAAGACTTCTATCCACTGAGCTTGAAACACTTATCATTCAATTCAAATAAGCCAACGTGAACACGCTCGCCGGAGAGTACTGACTTCATGTCAGTGCTTTTCTAATTTTGATTCTTAAAGTTATTGCTGAATAAGCTACAATCACTCACCAAAGAAACTTGGATAATGAAACGTACATTTCTATATGCACCCAGAGCTCCAAGACATATTTTTAAGCGCATTTATCGTTGCCATTTCAACGTTAAACAAAGAGCTACAACTAATAATTTAAGACTAAAATCATCTGAAGATTTGGGATGTCCAGGTGAATTATTTGTAACCATTCAAAGAATAAATGAAAAGAGCAAATCTAAAAACCTCACAGATTTTGATATAGAATGGCCGTGTCTTAGACAATTTAGAAATAGTCATAATAAAAGATTAACCGCCGTATTCACAAAGCATTGTTAAGTGTTTGAATCTCCGTTAAGTCCTAACTGAGGTCCTCAGTTAAGGATAAATATGAATCGCAGCCTCAGTTAACGTATTTAACGGGGGTGAAACTGGCCTGTTTTACCACCATTACCCCTTATTGTCCCTTATTATCCCCAATTTATCCTTAACTGAGAACCTCAGTTACGACTTAACGGAGATTGAATGCTTTGTGAATACGGCGGAATATGTTGTTGAAGCTCTTAGGCATCGACCAATAAGTAGTGAAACCAAAGACTTTATATTACATTTATTCAGTCATGGTCATTCTTCTTCTACATACGTTCTGCAGCATTAAAGGAGAAGAATTCGGTGAAAATTATGATGATTGTCTTGGATAGATACTACTTTCCAACTAAAAATGACGTATGAAACATATGGAAATCAAATTTTAAACAACAATACGATGAACATTCAGGAGAAGGCATGTCAGAAATATTAGAAAATTTACTAAATAGCTACAAAGACGTTAAATTCAAAATTGTTCGAAATGAAAATAATGAATTCGCAGTGGCAGTTTGTACACCATTTATGCAAAGGTGCCACATATTACATCAAAGTCAGGAAATTATGTTTGTGATACACAGGACCTCAAAGTTTTTTTTTTTTTACTTAATCAGCTGCAGGAAGTTTTCCCATTGGTTGCATTTCAAACAGCATTAAAAAAAATGACAATGCATTTCAGGCTCTTTGCTAATTGTTTGATAATAATATTCCACCATCTGTTATTATCACTGATGATGATTTATCAGAAAGTAGTGTACACTTTCCATGTTTCGAAGGATGTTTGGTGGTGGATTTCTTTGTCAAAAAATAAATTTCTAAATTTGTAAAGAGAAAACTCAAATATATTTTAAACTGTTTAAACGTATAATGTACTCAAAGACAGAAGATGAACTCAGTTTTAACGAAAATGAGTTTCTAACTGAATGCATACATGAAAAATTGAAAAAATATATAGAAAATGTATTCCCTCGAGAGAAAGAATGGTGTTTGTTCTACGGAAGAACACAGATCCTTAGAGGAACCTTAGGGGAATCATTCTGAGGGAATTTTTCGTTTTTGCGCGCGTGTTCCACAAGGAACAGAGTGCTATCGTTTCGCCACAATGTCTGCTTTTTTCGATTTTTGTTCCGAAAATGATCGGAAATGATTCAGTTCGACTCACTGATGAATGATCCGGGGTCAAATTCAATTTTTTCCGGCCAGCCGGCCGGTCGTTAGCACGATAACTCTCGAACGGAACGAGTTAAAGCGTCGAAATTTGCAGGGTATGTTTGGAGCGTAAATATCTCAGACAAGTTTGTTAATGGCAAAATCCACCAAGCCATTTCGGAATTATGGCCATTTTTAGTTGAAAAGTTTTTCAAGAATATTTCCGTAACCAATTGCTCGATCCATCTGAAATTTAGCATCAAATTGTAGTATCATGACCTTTATATGCGTGCAAAGTTTTGTATTGATCGGATGGCTATAAACTAGAAAAAAAGTCAAATATTTGAAAATGAAATTTGTTTTCACTATGACTCGAAAATTATTGATCCAATTAAATTGAAGCTCGGTAGTTACCGGTATATACTTGGTAGTACCGACCAAAACACTTTTGCAAAATTTCGTGTGGGTGGCATGAGTAGAACAAAATTCAGAAAATGTTCAACTATTAACGGAATATTTTGCTTCAAATTCGGAAACCAAATATCGGATTGAGTTCAATTTTGGTACTTTTTGGTGCGGTGACCAATGATGACCTCTTGGGATTTGCAAAATTTCACTGAGAACAGACCAATAGGAGCCTAAAAATAATATACAAATTTTGAACTTCCAACTGGACAAATTATTTCAGTTCGAATGCCTATAGTCCGTTTAAGATATATTGACATCAAGGGTGCCTATGGAAAATCGAAATTCAGTTGGCAACGGCCGGTCTAGTTATATTTCAAGTCGCATAATTTAGGTTGTTCGCATTGAAAATAACCATGAGCTGATGAACTGTCATTTATTATTTATTTCTTACAATTTCGATATAACGAAAATCTAAAAATTTGGGATAGTTTTTACATGTGTGTTTATAATTAATCGTACCGAGTTTGAATATTTCCGCATCCTTATGCTATCAAAAATGTCTGGAATTGATTACGATACCTCTCGCCTATCAAAAAGGGAACTCGAAGCAGTATATAGATGTTACTGTGAATTCTTCAGGGAATCTAGATATTACCGCCAGTAATGCTCTAGTGTTCCAGGTAAACTGTTATTCAACCACTAAGAGTGTATTCTGATTATTACATTGGCCATAATATTTCAGATTTCTTCAAGTACTGTTCGAAGAATTCTTAGGAAAAAAGAAGAAGGCACATCATTAAAACCTAGCAGCAGTTGTGGAAGAACTCCTGTGATATACGAATATACATTAAAGAGACAATAAATTAAATTAAAGTTTTTGTAAATTTGAGAAAGCACTCCACTGAAGCTTTTCTTTGATTAGTTCTTTCGTTCATGAGATCTACGAACTAAGCAAATCAAAGTTTGAAATAGAATTTTAAATCATTAAGTTTTTCAATATAATTATAATACTAAAACGACAATTCATAGGAAAATGGCAAATAATCTTGTCTGTTCCTAGTAGCAATTGAAATCCATAAAACTCACAGCTTAACTAAATAAAATTTATGTAGTAGAATTTTGGTTCCGATTTTATTTGTGGAAAAATAAACACTTGTACTATTATCATTGCATAAAGATTATAATATTTTTCAAGCTATTATTTTACAAGTTAAATTAAGACAGAAATAATAAGTCTGCTGAAACACTGATAAATTAACTCTTCTTCCGAAATAATGCTCCATTATTCAACCCACCTCTCAATAATTTATACTGACGAAGCAATAATAATAACATTATATTTATAAACATTATATTAATTAAATAATTCAATAACCAATATGGATTTAATAAATGAAAAGTGAGTTTCTTATGTGCTTTTACACCTTGATTGATTGTCCAATGGCTTTGGATAGGGAACCTAAGTTCTAAGATATATTGAGATGCACATGATTATTATGTCAAAAGGTTCTTCATCCTGCATTAAAAAAACTATCCAATTTTTGTTCTTCTCTATTATAAATCATGATTTTTCCAATTCCTTGGAATGGTTCCTGGGTATCAACCTCATATTTATATTTGTTTCATCAGTCTGCTGCAGTTGAACTTGGAAAATTATCCTTCCAAAATCTCAGGATAAAATACATTCGGGATTTGAATTTCCAAAGTACATCAAGAATTTATTTATAAGTTCTTCAATTAATTACAAACAGGAGATAGCATTGAAAATATGCAAGGTTATGTTAATATTTCTCTTCTCTGGTTACAGAACAGTAACTTTTTGTAACTAGAAATAAGGCACCAACTAGACGTTCAAGGCCTACTTCGATGTCAATATATCTTAAACGGACTATACATGAAATATCTAAAGGCCGGTCGATACGCTACGTTTTGCACAACCTTTTGCCTGCACAGGTCAACACGTTGCGTGTAGATAGGAAAATTGCGCAGTTTTGAAAACGGTTGCAGTAGCAGCGATAACCGTGCTACAGAGCATAGATATCCATGAACCGCGCGGATTTGTCGCTGCTTGTAGACGCTAACTATGGTAACAGATTGCCAAAATTCACAAGAGTAGTACCTCCTCCATGACGATATCACTAGACTAGAACTGCGCGAAATATACAGATATCTCTGTATCATGTGGACGCTCTGAAAATTGCCTCGTTTTCATTCCGTCTTGAGACTGCGCAGACAAAAGGTTGTTCAAAACGTAGCGTTTGGACGGACCTTTACATCTGGTGAACATAAATTTTGACAGGTTTTTTGCGCGTTTATCTGAATCAATGCGATATGTACGAGGGCAACTGATTAAAATATGGAAGAGGAACTACTGTGGCAATTGATGTAATGCGAGAGCGATATGGGGAATTTTAAATTGGTTTTCAAAATTTGTCATAACGGTGAACGACTGAAGGTGTGACTATGGAAGGCCATATTAACAGCTCATGTCAATTCTGTGAGTTTGCGAGCCAGTTTCGAGGAGACAGCGTAGTGTCCGAGGTGTAGCGTTATTAACATAATCCTTGGGGCCAATATTGAAATTCATAATCATAGGATTGGGGTTTTGAGGTGGAGGATGCTATTCCTCCATAAAATCTACTTGTGAGGGTCCGCGCATGCGTGGATTGAAGGTGCTATATCTCCTGAACTACTGGTGTTGGAGAATCAGAGAATTTTGTGTGAGGTTTGTGATTTTGAGAGGACTTCTAGCCACGAGTGGACTGCAGATGCGCAGAAAAGAAATGACTGTGTTTGGGATGTATAGGTTATATTGGGAGTGATTTGGGAAAATTTGTGATGGATCTTCTGCTGAGCCGATATTGTGAGATTTTAAAAGAAAATTCATGGCAATTTTGTACAGGAACAAGTCAGTTTGGGGGAAATTACGTGGTCTCCGAGTTGGAGTATCCGTACCGTGGCCCTGGGGCTAATTTTGAAATTCATATTTATGTGCATGAGCGCATGAGCAGATTAGGACTGATTCAACTGCTGCAGTTTCCGTGTGAGAAGATTGGGGTTTTTGCGTGGAGGATGCTATTCTCCCAAAGAATCAGCTGTTGAGCGTCTACGCATGCGTGGATTCAAGATGCGATATCTCCTGAACCGTTAATTCTTTGCATGGATAAGTCAGTTTGGGGGAAATAGTATTGTTTCTGAGTTGGAATGTCCGGACCGTTTGGCGAAAATGGTCACAAACGATTGGGTTTAGCTCACTGATGAATAATCCGGGGTCAAATTCAATTCTATCCGTCCGTCAATGTCCGCCGAGTGGTTTCGGAGTTATGGGCATGTTGACCTCAAGCTTTTTTTTCTGTATATTTTTGAAACTACTGTTTTGATCTGTCTGAAATATAACACTAGATTGTATTATTACGACCTCCATTTGCATTTAAAGTTTGTATTCATCGTATGACTTTGTACGAAAAAAAAATTAAAAAAAAAACATTAGTCTTCTTCTTCCTATAACTCAAAAACCACAGATATCTTCGAACGGAAACTTGATAGTGAGTTGAAAAACACTGACATAAAGACCTTTGCTGAATTTCTGGAGAATGGCATGACTTAAAAAATTTTGAAAATTTTCTTATTTTGCTTGAAATTCCGAAACTTCGGATCGGATTGAGTCTAAATTTGGCATTAAAGTGATCATTAATGACTAATTTCATGGAAAACGGACCCGGAGGAGTTTCGGAAAACATAAAAAGGCACTGACGTGAAGTCAGTACTCTTCGGCGCGCGTGTTCACGTTGGCTAATTTGAATATAATCATGAGTGTTTTAAGTTAAGCTCATTGGATTTAGTGAGATCTACTTACGGTAGTGGACACCATACACTGTCAGGTCAGAAATTAACAGTACTGTGTCTGAGCTGGCGTAAGGATAGAGTTACAAAGTCGATGAAGAACACTACTGGTCTCCCTCATCGCACAAGCTCCTAGGAGCTTATGAGGGATCTCCTTGGAGAAGACATAGGACGGTCATTATAATCATAGTTATGTCTATAGCACGCGAGCAAATGCAGGTTGAGCCCACGTCAATACTTTTTTAGCCTTTTTCTTTCAAAGTGAAGTCAATCTGCATTTTCTCGCTTGCTATAGAAATGATTATGATTATAATGTCATTGAAGAGTGTCGAAAGAAGTAAAAGCTCGATATCTGATTCATGCCAATGATTTTATTATTATTATTGTATATTATTATACTGGATCCTCCTAGGTCTTTCCCAAGGAGACCCCTCATAAGCTCTCGAAGAGCTTGAGCGAGTTAGGAGAACCATTTGTGTTCTGTGTAGGCTTTGTTACTGTGTCCTTACGCCATCTAAGGCACAGCACTGTTAATTTTTGACCCAACAGTGAATGGAGGCTAGAAAATTTCTTTCCTAGCCTCGGGATTGAACTTGGGGCTTTCGCTCCCAAGTCAATCGCTCTACCGCTGAACCAACCGCATACATGTGGAATATTGTCATCGGATTTAACTACCATGGAGTTCCAGGTTTAAAGTGCAAAAAAAGGTTATAGATTTGATGTAGATATGAATGTGTGTAAAAGTTCTTGTCCGGTTGGATTTAATGTTAAATTTTGTCACCATCAGGCATGTATTTAAAAAATTTATTATTTTAAATATTTGCAATACAATGACTGCTGAAAACAAATAAAAATTTTAAAACATTGCCACTGGAAAACAACCTAACTCTGATTTATTTCTTCTTCTACAATATTATAATGACGAAGCATTATCACCTACCACAACTAACGCTACCGTACTTAGTTCAGTAGATCAAACTAGTTTTATCAACAATGTTAGTACTGGTGATAGTCTAAGAGAAGAAGTTTCCTCAACAATTTCATTAGACCATGTTCAAAGGACACAGGATGATTCGAAAATATATTGAAAAGGAATCTTAAAAAATAACGATGATCCAGACCTTTCTGATCATGCTGGAAAACAAAAATAAATATTATATTTCCATACTGCATTTACCCCAAGGTATGAAGTTCCGAAATCGAGAAGTGGCACTTTGAAATTAAAAACGAAACGAAGGGGACCAAAGTTAAATCACGTTGGAAGACCTTCGATTGGCGTAATTACAAAAAGCAGAAAGGCAGCACAACAGGGTTTATCGAAATGTGTTAAAGCGAATATTGGCTAAGGTGGCAATAAAAAACGGAAGTGAAAAAAGTCTATTCGTAATTGTTTTAATACAAGATATACTGTGCATTTATAGTCTCTAAATATATTATTTAAAACAAAATGATCATTTTGTTTAACAATCTTTGTTGTATTATGTTTTTTTGTTACATAAGAGAACTGAATATTTTCTTGTTTAGTTCTGTCACAGCATATAAATTGTGTTTGACAAAACTCCATTATGTATACATATACATATACAGGGTGTTCGGGGAATAACTGTTCATACTCTTACCAGATATAGAGTTGGACTAGCTGATTACTGATTGACTATAAAAAATGTATTTCTGGATTTCCCTAGAAAGCTACAGGGTGATTTTCCAACTTCATGGAAATACTTAGACCATCATAAAATCTAAACTTATGGACGGATATTATTGAAACTTGGGAGGTTATTGGTACATGCTAAGGTAGAGTCAGAAAGATATCAATTATTTCATTATTCCAGGGCCGGACTAATTAATCTTCATTTAAAGTGTTCAGGGTAAAAAAAACACTTTGTATTTCGAATTACAAATAATTGATTCGCTTTTTAGAAAGAAGCTAAATTATGCTTCAAATTGTGGTATCGTTTGAAGTTGTCACATCAACAATTATTTTGTTATGAATTTTTGAATTTGGATAAAGTTCGAAAAATTGAATGAGAACTGAAAATCTCATGTTTGAATATAAAATGCGAAAGTATTAGTAGAAAATTAGTAGAAAATAGTAGAAATTTTCAAAAAAGTTCAGAGCGTTAATAAGGACATACCATAACGAAACAATAACAAATGAAATAAACTAAAATACCGACAGTAAAGAGTACCTGATAAAAATGGAAATAGGAACGAATGAATTGCTGAGTCAAAGTTATTTCAGAAGTGGTAAACTTTAAAGAAACAGACTAACAAATTGAAAAATCACTACTCATACTGCTCGATTTACTAATTCAGTTAGAGGTTTTTACATTGGAAGAAGTGTCACTATGGTCTATATCTTTGTTGTCGAACACCCGGTATACATACGAATAATTCTGAAATATGCTTATGTATACCCTATAGGTACAATTCAATTTTTTTTCGAAATATACCTTCATTTACTCCATCGCAATGAGATCCGCGTCTGGGGTGGCCACCCAGTATACCAACAAATTATTATAGTCTCCCTCACCTTCGGTGACTTTTTTAAGAAAATTTATTATTTATGTGCGACCTCCACAAGATGACTAAGTCCTGTTCAGGTAAATAAATTAAAATTTTCGAACTTTATGTAAATTCAAAAATTCATAAAAAATACATGTTGATGTGACAACTACAAGAGATACCACACATTGAAGCATAATTTAGCTTCTTTCAAAAAAGCGAATCAATTATTCGTAATTCGAAATACAAAGTGTTCTTTTTACCCTGAACATTTTAAATGAAGATTAATGAGTCCGGCCCTGGATTAATGAAATAATTGATATCTTACTCGAGCTTAGCATGTACCAATAACCTCTCAAGTTTCAATAATATCCGTCAATAAGTTTAGATTTTATGATGGTCTGAGTATTTCCATGAAGTTGGAAAATCACCCTGTAGCTTTCTAGGGAAATCCAGAAATAAATTTTTTATAGTCAATCAGTAATCAGCTAGTCCAACTCTATATCTGGTAAGAGTATGAACAGTTAATCCCCGGACACCCTGTATTATAATACATAAGGATTATCATTCTAGTATGCTACACTTTTAAAAGCTTTTCTTAACTCTATTTTATTTTAAATTTTTAGCAGTTCAAGTAAAGTTTTATAACTCTCATCAAAAAGTACAGTAGGTATCTCATTTGCCCTTCTCCATGTTTTATTGGCTGGGATAAAATATGTACACACAATAATTGTTAATCATCAATGTTTTTGCATACCAAAAATTAAACTGCATGGCATAATTTTGCCACAGTGTCTGTAGTTTTCGATTTTTTCTGCCGAAAATGGTCCCAAACGATTGGGTTCGACTCACTGATTAATAATTCTTGGTCGATTCTAATTATGCCCGTCGGGCCGGTCGGTTCGGCCGTTAGCGCGATAACTCTCGAACGAAAAGAGTTAGAGGATTGAAATTCGCAGGGTTGTTTTGGAGCATAAATATCTCGGACAAGTTAATTTTTTATGATTAATTCCGAAACCGACCACTTGAACTATCTGAAATTCAGCATCAAATTGTAGAATCATGACCATAATATGCGCGCGAAGTTTTGTATTGATCCGATGGCTATAAACTAAAAAAAAATTTTAAATTTTCGTTTTCACAATAACTCGAAAAATACTGATCCGATTGAATTGAAACTCGGTAGTTAGATGCAAAGTACCGACGCAAAAACTATTAGCGGAATATTCTGCTCGAAATTGCGAAAGCAAATAACGAATTGATTCAATTTTGGCACTTCTGTGACCAATGAGGACCTCTTGGGGTGTGCAGAATTTCACTGAGTACAGACCACTAGGAGTCTAAAAAAAATTTTATTATTTTGAACTTTCAAACTGAATAATTTATTTCAGTTGATTTCATACGTGGAAATTAACATCTGCTCGAACATTCGACGTGTTTTATCTGAATATTGCGATATAAACGAGGTAACATATTAAAATATGGACGAGCAACTACCGTGGCTATTGAATTAGTGGGTGAACGATGTGTGGAGTTTCAAATTGGTTTTCAAAATTCGCAGAATGTTGAGCGACTGGGGGTGTAACTAAAAGGCCATATTAGCACCACATGTAGATTTCGTGAGTTTGCCAGTTTCGAGGAAACAGCATAGTGTCCGAGGTGTAGTGTTCATAACATAATCCTTGGAACCTACATTGAAATCCATGCAGCCTCGATTTTTCGTTATTTGCATGAGCAGACGAGAAATGATTTAACTGCTAGAGTTTTCGTCTGAGGATAGGGGTTTTGAGGTGGAGGATGCTATTCCTCCACCACGCATGCGTGGATTGAAGATGCGATATTTCCAGAACTCCTGGTGTTGGAGAATCGGAATTTTGTGTGAGGTTTGTGATATAGAGAGGACTTGCGCAGAGGAGAAAGGACTGTTTTTGGACTATATGGATTATGTTGGACTATCGGTCATGGATCTGGTGCTGAGACTATATTGTGAGGTTGTAAAAGAAAATTCATGGCAATTGCGTACACGGACAAGGTAGTTTGGGGGAAATACGTTATTTCCGAGTTGGAGTGTCCATACCGTGAGCCTAGGGCCAATTTTGAAATTCATTTGACCCCTTTTGGGCATTTTTTTATGCGGATGAGCAGACGAGAAGTGATTTAACTGCTGGCGTTTTCGTATGAAAAGATTGGGGTTTTGAGGTGCAGGATGCTACACCTCCATAGAATCCCCTTAGAAGAGGCCACGCATGCTTGGATTGAAGCTGTGATATCTCCTGAACCACTGATATCTAAGAATCAGAGTTTTTTGTGAGGTGTGTGATTTTGAGAGGAATTTCAGCCACGAGTAGATTACGCATGCGCAGAGGAGAAGTGGCTCATTTCTGATTGTATGGCTTATGATAGGAGTGGTTTACATCTAGTGGTCATGGATTTGGCTGATATTGTGAGGTTTTGAAAGGAAATTATGTGCACGGACAGAATTCGTCAGATTCGACGAAATAGCGTTATTTCCGTATTGAAATGTCTGTACCGTGTCTCTGAGTCCAATTTATATAATATAACTGGGTATATTCGGAAGATCTTTTCTAAATCAAATTCGGATTTGAAGAATAAGCGTAAGCAATTGCGTTCCTAACGGGGGTCGCATTACCGCTTTTTTTTTATTTTGACCTACGGTAAAACTAATAGTCATAATTGTGAAAGAAACTTGAAAAAATATAAAGAAGCACTGACGTATCAGCTCACCCAGTTTTGTGCGAGGTTTTTGATTTTGAGGGTGTAGGCAGCCACCAGTAGATTGCTCATACGCAGAGGAGAATTGGCTCTTTTTGGGTTTTAGGGATTATGTTGGGAGGGGCTTACGTCTAGCGGTCATGGTTTTGGTGCTGAGCCGATATTGTGAGGTTTTAGAAGAAAATGCATGCCAGTTCTGTGCAGGCAGGTCAGTTTCGAGGAAATAGCGTTGTTTCTTAGTTGAAATGTTTGCACTGAGGCCCTGCCAAAGAAACTTGAAAAAATTGAGGAAGCACGTGAAGTCTGTCCTCTTTGACGCGCTTGTTCACGTTGGCTAATTTGAATTGAATCATGAGTATTTCAAGCTCAGTGGATACAATGAGCTGGATATCTATTTGGAGGGTAGTGGACACTATTCACTGCCGGGTCAAAAATTAACAGTGCTCTGCCTAAGCTGGCGCAAGAATAGGGTAACAAAGTCGACAAAGAACACAAATTACTCTCCCTTGTCACACATGCTTCCTAGCCACTTCTGATGGATCTCTTTGGGGAAGACCTAGGATGGTCAGTATAATCACAATCATGTCTATCGCAAGCGCGCCAATGCAGATTGACTTCACTATAGAAGAGAGGCTAAAAGAACATTGACGTGGGGTCAATCTGCTTTGGCGTGCTCGATAAAAACATGATTATGATTACATGGATATCGCATATGGATTATTAGGATATTATTATTATGTATATTATTATCGATAGGTATGGATTATCAGGATATACCCCAGGCAAGTAGAACAAACTGTTCATAATCTTGTGCTGAAGAAAATTCAGTCAGTCCCATGGATTCTGGGGGGGACAGAAAATCGACACCAAGAAATTCATCCAACATAAAACATTTAAGATCATAACCTACAACGTGAGAACATTATCCTCAAGTAGGGAACTCCTAGAAATCGAGGAAGAGATGAAAGTTACAAACTGGGATATAATTGGCTTGTGTGAGACAAGAAAACGAGACGAATAACGTTTCACGTTGAAATCTGGACAATTATTATACCAGAATGAAAACCCCAACAGCCCTATAGGTGATATAGCATTTCTCATCAACGAAATACATGTCAACGCAATAGGCACTATCAAGACAGTATCAGATAGAGTTGCACACATAATCCTTTCCCTCAGTAGCAGATACAAAATGAAAATTATCCAAGTCTACGGAGCAACAACAACACACTATGGTGATGTAGAAATGGCCCTACAAGAGGATCAATGCCATTACAATTTCCTCATGGGTGCCTTCAACGCTAAGCTTGGTAGACGTTTGGATGAATCAGAAATAACCGTTGGAAATTTTGGCCTGAACGGCTGAAACGAGAGAAGACAAACAGTGCTGGACTTCTTGCATAACCATAACGCAATGAACAGCTCCTTCAGTAAGAAAACCAATAGAAGATGGACATGGGCCAGCCCGGATGGAAGAACAAAGAAAGAAATAGACTTCTTCATAACTACACGGAAAAGAAATGTCAGCGATGTCACAGTGCTTAATAAATTTTTCGTAGGAAGCGACCATAGAGCTTTGAGAACAACGGTGAAAATAAATATAGCTAATGAACGAACACGAATGATCAAAAAGAAACTGACCATGAAATGGAGCCCACCAGAAGACGACGTTGGCTACAGAGATTTCGTAATCCAATCCCTACAACAAAACCAGGCATGAGACATAGACGCGATAAACGAGGTAATTAAGGAACGATTGACGAAAGCACAGTGACAACACTGCAAAAATACTAGACCGAGGAAAGAGAAGTTGAGCAAGAACACAAACTAGAAGAACAAAAAGGAGATCTGCGTGAAGTAAGAGAGTTGAGCAAGAAAATTTCAAAGGAGATTCGTAAAGACTTGAGAAACTATAACACTGAAAAAACCGAACAAGTAATTGAAGAAAATAAGAGCATGAAGGTACTTAAGAGGAGTCTAGCCGAAGGAAAAAAAGAAATATTTAAGCTGAAAGACAAACATTTACAAGAAACAACAAATAGAAAAAAACTTCTGGAAATTGCCGAGAACTTCTACAAAGAACTCTATACAAGCAAAATTGAGAACCCTAGCACAACAGAGAATGAGCTCAAGATCAAAAAACAGGGTTCCGAAGATCTGCCAGATATAACAAGCGAGGAGGCGAGTAAGGCTCTCAGAGATGAATACTAAAAAAGCGCCAGGAGAGGATCAGATATGTAGTTGTAGAAGCCATAAGAGCCGGCGGTGAAGAACTTCTGAAAGTGATAGTCTCTCTTTGCAACCTTTGTTTGGAGAATAATGTAATTCCGACGAAATGGAATAATGCTGTGATTGTCCTTATCCACAAAAAAGGGGACATAACTAATTTAGAGAATCTTAGACCCATTATCATACTCTCACACCTCTATAAGTGTTTTACTAAGATAATAACCAACCGCCTAGTACAAAAGTTAGACTTCTACCAGCCTCGAGAGCAAGCGGGTTTTAGAACTTGATTCAGGACAAACGATCACCTACAGACGATTAAAACACTGATAGAAAAATCAATAGAGTATAATAGGCCGCTTGTTCTTGTATTCGTCGACTTTAGAAAGGCCTTCGATACAGTAGAACTTCTCAGCTCTGCGACAGTGTAGAATAGACTACAGGTACACAAAATTAATAGAACATAATATATGTATACAATAACGCAACCGCTAAAGTAAAAATCCACGAAACAACAAATACATACCGCATAGAGCGTGGAATCAGACAAGGCGATACAATATCTCCCAGGCTCTTCACGGCTGTAGTAGAATATTCCTTCAAAAAACTAAACTTGGAAGGAAAGGGTATAAACATCGATGGCGAGCACTTAAATCATCTGCGGTTTGTTGATGATATTGTGATAATTGCTGACAATATGGGAGACGCTCGAGAGATGATTGCCGACTTAAAGCAAGTATCGAAGGGTGTTGGATTATACATCAATTAAGAAAAAACTAAATTTATGTCAAATTTGGTTACCAGCAACAATATAGATATCGGTGGGAGTATTATAAACCAGGTATACGAGTACAAATATCTGGGCCATGAAATCACCATAGGTAGAGATAAACAAAAGTGCGAGGAAAGTCGTCGTATTCGACTAGGATGTATGGCTTTTGGCAAACTGAGCACCACTTTTAAGGCTAATTTGCCGGTATTTTTGAAAAGTAAGGTCTATGAGCAGTGTATCTTGCCCATGATGACGTATGGTGCTGAAACACTCACTCTAACAAAACAGACCACAGAGAAGATGAGAGTAGCACAGAGAGGTATCGAAAGGGTGATGTTGGGAGTCACGAGAAGAGACCAAATTCCTGACCCAATCATAAGAAACAAAACAAAAGTTAAGGACATCGTTCAGATTATAGCTAGACGAAAATGGAAATGGGCGGGACATGTGGCTCGGATGACGGACAACAGATGGACGAAGAGAGTGATAGAGTGGCGACCTAGAGAGGACGAGAGGTGTAGAGGTAGACCACCAACAAGATGGAGTGATGATGTCAAAGAGTTGCAGGAAATTGGATGAATGCCACCCAAGATCGAAGCAGATGGCAGACACTAGAGGAGGCTTATGTCCAGCAGTGGACGAAATAGCTAATGGATGATGATGGTTATATGACACTCCTAGGACTTCCCCAAGGAGATCCCTCAGAAGGAGCTTGTGCTCCTCAGAGGAGGGGCAGTTGTGTTCATTGTCGACTTTGTTAGTTTATCCTTACGCGAGCTTAGACTTTTTGATCTGAAAGTGAATGATGTCCACTACCCTCTGGCTCGATCTATCCACTGAGCTTGAAACACTCATCATTCAATTGAAATTAGTCAATATCAACAAGCGCGCCAAAGAGTACTGACTTCACGTCAGTGCTTTTTTAAATTTTATCATTTATTGATCGTGATGAAGATCTTTTTCTGATGTGATCTGCTGTAGGTATAGCTTTGGCTCAAAATTAATTTAGCAATCCAGATTTGGTAAGCATTCACCTTGCCTTTTCCACCAGTGTTCTATTCCTCCTTTCAAAAAATCCATATTGTTGAGGAATATGGAATTATCAATCGTCCCTTGATTCCATTTTCACATACAAATTAATCAAATTCATTGTTTACATATTCTGTACCGTTGTCATCCTTGCTCAATACTCTTTAAATTCGCTAAAAGCCGATTTATTCTCCATGAAATAAACTTCACAATCGCATCGATGATTGTATTTATTACATATCTCGATTTTCCTAACAATTCTATCTGAATTGATACACATTCATCCGAAATTTTCATATCTAATGTTTCAGTAATTCGGTTGATTAATCTGGATAAGGTAAACATGTCATCTTTCCTTGTATACAAATTTCGCAATTGATATATTCATTGGAGACTACTCTTATTTCTCCTAAACCGTTTACAATTTTCTTATTCGACATATTTCCTAAATCAGTAAAATTTAGACGTCCAAGATGACGATGCCACTCCTTAATTTTTTCTGACGATGAATTATAATTACTTGATAGATTTTCAGCTTGAAAAGGTGATTCCTCTGCCACTTTATACAAATCTCCATTTCTGCTTGCTGTAAAGACTGGGCTGTCCATTATTAAAGCATGATTCTCCTTAAAAATTACAGTACATATAACGAACAAAGCACCAATAAAGTCTTTTGAAGATCAATCCTGTTTACTAATTTACCAATTCTCATTTTGATTTTCACAATTTCAACAAAGTTTTCGATGATTCAATTAATTTGTTTTCTCGAAACGTTCAACGTTCCCGCAAAGACGACATCCACTGTCGAGTCATCATATCTGTCGAAAGTAGCAAATTCTTCAGATGTATACGTTGTCTGATCCTTTTACTTTATTTTACAATCTGCATATTTATGTCCCACTTTTCGATATTTGTGTTTGAAATGATTGAATTCTTCTTTCAAATTTTCGTTTTTTCGTTGAGAATTTCCTTCAAAAATGTTATATTTCTTCGATATTTGTTTCTGATAATTATACGCATTCATAGCGTTGCGATTTCTACCATTTCCCTTTATTGCATCATTTTCTTCTATTATCTTAAATTTATTATTTTAAAGTCTCGGGATCAGATAAATTAACACGTGATTCAGTTGCACATCTGAAGTTTTTGAAATGTTCAGGTGAAATATATAACATCATGATTGCTATAGCAGATCAGGATTGATATCAACTTTTGTGTCGCCTAACTTATCAAATCTATCACGAAATTTTTTTTGATGTCCTCTAATGTCAGCAGTATCTCTCATTCGATGAAGTACCAATTGTTTCAGTAACAGTTTCGCGCTGGTCCTCTGGACTGATAAATTTCTTCCAGTTCGTACCAGAAATCTTTAAAATTGTCACAATGTTTGATTTGTTTCAACTCTGATGCAGATCTGGATAAAATAATATCGTATTTAGCTTTTTCATCATTATCCTTTCAGTTTGCTGAATTATTCAGATGTATTTCGTCTGCCTCATTCAGACTTTCCAGATCTTTAAATTGACCATTAACATATTTGCAGTTATTGTTTTTTTTATCAGAATGGCTTTCATTTTCATTTTCCATGTATTTGATCCGTTATCATTATTGACGAAATAAAAAGAACATTTCAAAAATATATATATATATATCTCCAAAATCGTTTGGCCGATTAGACCTCTTTTGATTAACTTAACTGTCGCGTTCGGATACGCAAGCTACCCAGAAATTTGCAAGTCACTATCTCTTTCCTTTCGAAAGTTGTCGTGCTAATGGTCACCCAACCAGATACTGAACTCGCCCAACGCCGATTTTTTTTGAATAACTCCATCAATGTAGATCCCATCGTATTCAAATTAGGAACTTGGCTTTAGAATTAGGTTTTGATGGCTTCATCGATATCACACGTATAGTTTCTGAGATACAGTTTCAATTTCAATTTTCTATGGATACGATCCTCACGGAATTTCTCAAACGTTTTTGTGTTGGTATTCTACAACTAGTCACAAAGTTTCAATTCGATCCAATCTGTACTGTTTGAAAACAAAATTTCCGGGTCGCTATCTTTTTCCGTTCTTAAGATTAATTACAAATTTAGATTTGGGCAAAATGATAGCTCGCTGTTCCCTTGAACATATTTAGAAAGAGATCACCCAAGGATGTTCGATCAGTGCTGGGTAAAATTAAAGTGGTAGTATCAGTCCTGAAGAATCCATCTCACTATGCAAGAAAAGTAAAGACACAGAGTTCACCACTGATACCTTGTCGAATATACCTATAAATGAATAACGACAGATTATTCCCTAAAGTATCGTCAACAGCAAAGACAATTCAAATTGAGATAGACTACAAAGCATAAATCTGACTTCAGAGTTGTGTTCAACCGTTACACCTGGTATACACTAATCCAATACTCCTCCTCAAAGGCTTGTACCAAAAATAATGATCTGATGTAGAAACTCCGTAACGAGGCATCATACGTATGTGAACGTTCTCTTACTGGTTCTGCTCGTTATAGACCGAATACCAAGAAAGTTCTCCTCCACAAAAATACAAAGCAAGGTTCAATTAAATTTTATGATCCCTAATACGAGCTCCGGAATCATTTAAAATTTTGCCAAAAGTGGGTTGCATTGAGAAATATAACTGAAACTACTGTTAATTCATTTGATTGCACTAACGCCAACAATATAAATCATTCCCTTTGATCTTTCCGCTAAAAATGTAGCACAAAGGCCATTAGGGACCTGCTGCACGTTCCAGTGGCGAAGTTCGAGCATTCCTAAATCGCATAGCTGTTGAGATAACACCGCCTCCAATTAAACCCGACCTTATTTAGAAGTATTTTATAACTCTTCCGTTGTAATAACGCTCCCCAAGAATAATTACCGATGCGTCATCTTAGACGTGGTTTGACAATTACAGTGGGATTCAGGGAAATCGGCGCGCTGATTCTTCTCTGGATGATAATTCTGGAAGAGGAGGGAATATGACTTATTGAGACGATTTGGTACTGTTGAAAGGTGACAGTCTCGGTTTAACATGGATGAATAGTATCCGATCAATCAAGCAGTGAATAAGAGCTGCAGAGCCTGCAGGCATGTTCTAAGACTGCGAAAAACAATAGAAATACATTTTGTAACTTTTTGTGACGGAATCATTATAATTAATTAAATAAAATTATACACAGAACTTACATATTTAATATTATCAATTCATGTACGTGAAATTGTCATCTCTCAATTTTCATAAATCACAACACTAACGGGGAGATAGGGTTTTTTTGCTGAGGTTTTTTCCCTAAGCTCTAGTATCATATTATATCAAATTATATGGTACCCCGTTACACTAACCTCTGCTAACACTTTTTTCATACACATGCTTTATTGTTAGATAAAAAACAAATTGTAATGCTCAAGTTCAAAAGAATATATATATATATATATATATAGGAAGAAAAAATTATTTGGGTACTCGGCAAGTTATGGTGAGGGCAAAGATCAATAAACTATCGTCTTCAACATCTATATTTCAAACCTTCTGCGGTTCTTCTTCAGGATGCTGTAAAAATACATAAGGTACGTGAAAACAATCGAAAAACAATGAATCTTATACTAACAAAAGAAAAATGAATAAATAACTCACATCTGACAGGATTATTGTTAAAATGACAAAGATTGCATCGGAACAACCTCTGCTCAATTACAATATTAATAATAATAAAATTCGTTCAAGCAAACAGTCGATGTGATTAGGTTAAAATTTTTAAAAACAACAAAAGGAACACAGAAAACAATCAATCAAGTGATGGCACTGACATTATGTTCTTCTTCAGGCATTGGGACGTTTGGCCAATATAGACCGAATCACAGCCTCCACATGGAATACGATATATTACATCTGACCTAGACATAATGTGAATTCTATCCTTAACGTTACTGAAAATGCTGCCCACTGTCAAGGGATTATATTTCGCAATTTTGATGTTTTCTATGTCTTTCAGAATATTGGCCAATTTACCCGTTAATGGTGGAATGAAGGGCAGGCTTACGTATCTGTCTCTTTCAACTGGACCAGCCGCGACGACTTCATCCATCCGTGATGTCTCTCCAACTCGGTCGAGGGTCAAGGAATGGAGACAACTCCTCAAAAATATGCCAGGGTAACCATTCTGTAGGAAGATATCGAACAATCTCTGCTCGGAAGTCTCCAAGAAGTCTGGATGGCAAATGTTTTTAATTCTCCTGAACATACCTTGATGAGATTGGTTTTCACATTCCATGAGTGGTTGGACCTGTAGTGTATATACCGACCAGAGGAGGTCGGTTTCTGATACCAATCAAGCTTTATTTGATTTTCGGCACATCTCATAACCCTCGTGTCAAGAAACGGAACACCTCCGTCAGTCTCCTCTTCCACTGTGAATTTGATATGTGGATCAAACCTATTAAAGATGGTCAATGTTTCGGGGGTCATATCCTCAGGAATGGCAAGGAGAAGGTCATCTACATATTGGTAGACCAACGGTACGTCGAAGGAAAGCAAGGATATGCAATATTTCAGAAGTACTGTCATGACAATTAGTGCAAGAATGGGGCTGAGTTTGTTACCCATAGCACAACCAAAAATCTGTGCAAAAAATTCCCCCCTGTAAACAAAGTAACTGGAGTCAAAAAGGAATCTAATGATCAATAAGAATAGGGGCATTTCAATGTTAGTGACCTGACTAATCCTGGACCATTCAGACCGAACGATCCGTAACACCAATTCAAGTGAAATATTTGTGAATAAACTGACAGCGTCCAGGGAAACAAGTTTGTAACCGAGAGGTAATATGAAGTTGTTAATTTTGTTACTAAATTGAAAAGAGTCAGCCACAGAAAACGTTGAGAAATCCGAGAATGTTTGAAATATAGATGTTGAAGACGATAGTTTATTGATCTTTGCCCTCACCATAACTTGCCGAGTACCCAAATAATTTTTTCTTCCTGAAATTTTACGGCAACTATTTTCATTACATATATATATATATATATATATATATATATATATATATATATATGTCAAACGTATAGTTCCGGTACTTTTTTTGAGCCCTATTGCCTTTTGCCGGAACTTTTTTCGAGTTCCGGTACTGGTCCGGAATAAATATATGTTATTCGTCGGGTTCCGGTACAGTACCGGAACAAATATCGTATTTATGTCAACTGCATGCTTCCGGTACCTCACCATATCAGTACTAAATTTCAATGTATTTTGGATAAATGCTACGTTATATCTGTATCATGCTAATTATCAAATATGAATAGATATCCTTGGCAACTGCATATAATTTGGGTAGATTATAATCCAATATTTTTCATTCCACAAATAGATTTCTTGTCAATATAAAGTACGGTACAATGAATATTTATTTAGTGAGTAGACATTTATTCCTCCACATATCCGCATTATTTTCCGACGTTTAGAATATATTTGTATGGTTGTGAATACGATAATCTGTAAATAGAGATCTAATCGAGATGAACAATTAAATGGAGAATTTTAAGATAAACATCATTTCCCCCATGGCTCCGACCGGTATTTATGTGATTAAATACAAAACTTCTTGATTCCAATATATCACCATAAGTTTCAATCCTTTATTCAAAACCATTCAACAATTACTGTTCTACTTCATGTTCTGGTCGAAATTTGTTGAAATTCACTGAAATGAACTAAGCTTTTGCAGCCCTTTCATTTCATTGTTCAGATTATTTTCAATTCAACAACGTAATGGATACAAACGAAAAATATGAATTTGTCAAGCCGGTTTTTTTGGATCTAATGTCGATAACCCTGACTTTTCTTGATCTACGGTACTGGTAGAAGTTAGTTTCAAATACCTAGGAGGATTTGCGCCTATTCATTCAGGTAAATTTCAAATAATTTCAAATAATATTTCGATTCAATTATACACACCACTGTTAATCTATCTCATGCGCATATAATTACTGGACTTTTTTGGTACCTGATATCGTTTACTAGGACTTCAGTCGAGTTCTGGTTCAGGCTGAAATTAGTTTAAAGTCAATGAGGTGAACTCTGGAGTTTTTGCGTGCCCGTTTATTTCACGATTCAAATAATAATTATCTGAACCATGAAATGAACGGTCCTTTTCAACTGATTTTATTCAGTACCGGAACTCGTCAAAACAACCTCAAATGAAGTACCGGATATAAACCCTTGACATATATGTATATGGTATAGTCTAGTGAAACTCAAGTGAAGTATTGTGAATTATTTAAAATTCTCCACTTGAGTTTCACAAGGATATACATATTGTTATAGAAAATAATAATGAAATTTACTTGTATGATTTCAATTATTATATAACTGAGACTCAATACTCATTTGGAGGTTTTTTATACAAATCTAACACTTACTTCCCTGAATTATATTTAAAAAGACTCTTCCCAAATAAAGTGACGCTTTTATCTGAATTAATATATTTTCAAACTACCTACAAATGTTTCCATGGATCACTTAAAATTATATAACACACTCACTCTACCAAATTTACATCATATTCCAGTATATCAAAATGATAATTTCAAACCATATCAATATATGTCAAGCGTTTAGTTCCGGTACTTTATTTGGGACGTAATGTTAGTTTTTATACATTTAGAGAAAACAGTCTGCATAGTAAGTGTTGGCCTGTAACCTAATTAACATGAGTAAATCGATAAAACATTTTTTTGATTATATTTTATTTTTTTTTTAATACAAACGTGTACATAATTTATTGCTTTGCGGCTTACATACTTTGGATTTGAATTACACAGGGACATAATGCCATTTGGAAGATTTTGTTAACATAGAGCTATAGAGCAATAGAAATCATTTCTAAATCCGCTTCAAACTCAATTTCGCCCAAATTGAACATGCGTTTTGAGTGGTTACTCCTCAATTATAAATTATTTATAATTCTTTACTTGTGTTTCGCTAGAATAAACATACTGTTATAAAAATATATTAATAAAACTTACTTATATGATTTCAATTATTATATTACTGAGACTCAATACTCATTTGGGAGTTCTTAACATAAATCGAAAATTTATTTCCTTGAATTATATAAAAAAAAACTCTTCTCAAATAAAGTGACGCTTCTATCTAAACTCATATATCTTCAAACCACCTAGCAATATGTTTCCATGGATCTCCGAAAATTCTATAACACACATACTCTACAAAATTTACATCATTTTCCAGAATATAAAAATAATAATTTCAAACCATAACAATATGTCAAGCGTTTGGTTCCGGTTCTTTACTTGGTACCTAATGTAGTTTTCCGGTACTTTTGCCAAGTTCCGGTACTGAATAAATTCAGATTAAAAGGACTGAAGTAAAGTGCACGTTCATTCAGACTTTTCGAAATTTCTTCACTGTAAAGTTTGAATCGCCTTAGGAAAGTTTAGTGCGGGAAGAATTAGAATCCATCATGATTATTCAACCAATATAAACAGGAATACAATATACCTAAAAACATATATTTTGGGTTGATAATAATCCAACATTGTTCATTGAACGAATAGATTTCTTGTCAATATAAATATGAATATCAATAATGAATATTCATTTTCTTGAGAATACATTTTACTTTCTAACCCTTTCATTTCATTGCTCAGATCATTTTCAATGCAACAACGGAATGGATACAAACGTAAAATATGTATTTGTTAGGCCGGTTTTTTTTGGACCTAATGTCGATAACCCTTACTTTAGTTGATCTACGGTACTGGTACATGTTAGTTGCAAATACCTAGGAGGTTTTGCGCCTTTTCATTCAAGTAAATTTTCAATCATTTCAAATAATAGCAGAAATATATTTAAGTATTATCCTAAAACACTATAACACACATACTCTACAAAATTTACATCATATTCCAGAATATCACAATAATAATTTCAAACCATATCAATATATGTCAAGCGTTTAGTTCCGGTCCTTTATTTGGGACATAATGTAGTTTTCCGGTACATTTGCCGAGTATCGACACTGAATACAATCAGATGAAAAGGACCGGAGTAGAGTGCATGTTCATTCAGACTTTTCGAAATTACATCAATGTGAAGTTTTAATAGCCATAGGAAAGTTTATTGTAGGAAGAAGTAGAATCCATCATGATTATTCAAGCAATATAAACAGGAATACAGTATACCTAAAAACATAGGGCATCTACATATAATTTGGGTAGATAATAATACAACATTGTTCATTCAACAAATAGATTTCATGTCAATATGAAGTAGAGTACAATGAATATTAATTTTCGTGAGTAGATATTTTCCTCCGAAATCACATATCTGCATTACTTTCCGGCTTTTTGAATATTTGTTGTAAGGTTCTGAATACAATATTTCCGTGAATAAAGATCTAATCGAGATGAATTTTGGCAATTACATGGAGAATTTTAAGAGAAACATAACTTCCCCCCAGGGCTCCGACTGGTATTTACGTGATTAAATAAAAAAATTATTATAAGTTTCAACTCTATGCTTTTGCTAGCCTTTCATTTCATTGTTCAGATCATTTTCAATGCAATACCGGAATGGATAAAAACGTGATATATGTATTTGTTAAGTCGGTTTTTTTGGACCTAATGTAGATAACCCTTACTTTTGTTGATATACGGTACTGGTACATGTTAGTTGCAAATACCCAGGAGATTTTGCGCCTATTCATTCGGGTGAATTTCTAGTCATTCCAAATAATATTTCAGATAAATTATACGAATCACTATCAATCTATCTCATGCGCATATAATTACTGGACTTTTTGCGCGTATGTTCTGGGGAACATCGCGTTATAGTTTTGCCCAAATGTCTGTAACTTTCGAATTTTTTGAAAAAAATGGTCTCAAACGATTAAGTTCGACTCCTCAATGAAGAATTCGAGGTCAAATTTGATTCTGTCCGGCCGGCCGTCCGGCAGTCCGGCCGTTGCCACGATAACTTGAGAACGAAAAGAGCTAGCAACTTGAAATTTTCAGGGTAGGTGGCGCATCCCAATACGACGGACAAGTTCGTTAATGGGCATAATCGGCCCAGCGGTTTCCGAGAAATAATTTTGTTTTAAACCAATATAAATCCGATCGAATTGAAACTTGGTGAGTAGTTGTATAATATGAACCTAAGCACGTTTGTGAAATTTTGTGCGAATCATATGGCTGGAAAATTTTAAAAAAATTTTTAAAAAATATTTTTGTTGTCACGATAACTTGAGAACGGAATGAGATAGCGGCTTGAAATTTTCAGGTTAGGATGAACACCAGAACGCGACATTTCAGTTTGTTTATGAGCACAATCGGCCAAACGGTTTTAGAGTTATAGCCATCTGAAATTTTCTGAAATTTCGTGGTTTTTGTTCCTCATTAACTCGAAAAGTACTGAACTGATTGAATTCAAACATGGTTATTAGTTGTAGAATGCCAACGCGGTAATGTTTGCAAAATTTGGTGGGGACAGCATTTGTAGAAAATTTTTAATAAATCATTGAAAATAAAAAAAAAAAACTATATATCAGTAACTAATCGTTAAAAATTGATGAAATTTTGCAAGAGCCCTCATAACCTAACTCTACCGCTAAATTTCAAGTTTTAATACGATCGGTTTAATATTGTTGGAGATTGGAGCATTCTTGTGTGAATTCAGTAGATGGGTGACCGTTGCCTCGATAACTTTCGAACGAAAGGAGATAGGGACTTGCAATTTTCAGGGTAGGTTGCGTATCCGAAAGAGAGAGTTGAGTTCGTTTTTGGGCATAATCGGTCTAACGGTTTCCGAGTTATACCCACCTGGAATATTATTTTCTTGATAACTGAAAAAATAAGTATTCGATCGAATTGAAGCTTGGTAACTAGTAGTAGAAAATCAACATAAAGACGTGTTCAAAATTTTGTAAGAACCGTACCACTAGAAAATTCGAAAAAAAAGACGAAAAAAAAAATTTTAATAACCGTACCCCTAGAAAATTTCAAAAAAAATCATGAAAAAAAAATTGGTTCAAGCACTGACGTGAATTCAGAAGCTTTTGCGCGTATGTTGTATTGTCCATTCTTCTGTATTGGACACCCTTAATCGAATTTACCATGGTAAATTATGTTGTCCATTCTCCCGTATTGGACACTTAATTCGAATTTACCATGGTAAATTCGAATTAAGAGTGTCCAATACCGGAGAATGGACAACATAATTTACCATGGTAAATTCCATTAAGGGTACCTGATATCGTTTACCAGGACTTCAGTAGAGTTCTGGTACTGGCTGAAATTAGTTTAAAGTCAATGAGGTGAACTCTGGAGCTTTTGCGTTTCCGTTCATGATTCAAATAATAATTATTTGAACCATGAAATGAACGTTCCTTTTCATCTAATTTTATTCAGTACCAGAACCCGGTTATTTCATGGTTCAAATATTGATTATTTAAATATTCATTAAAGGATACCGTGGCAGGTTTATTCATTATTGAATGCTTTTTTCCCAGGTTTCCTCTCTCAAACTCTGAAAAATTACTATTAAATGAAAATTTTATAATTTTGACGAAGTAGTCTGATTTAGGCTTCGACATTGATCGATTTATTGTTTCTGACAAATATCTTGTGTTTCTTACGCAGGAGCAATTCAAAAAATAACAAAATTTTTATTCAATAGATATTGTTCACAGTTTGGGAGTGAAAACCCAGAAAGAAACCATTTTATAATGATTCTTTGAATCATGAAATGAACGGTCCTATTTAACTGATTTTATTCAGTACCGGAACTCGGCAAAAGTACCGGAAAACTACATTATGTCACAAATAAAGTACCGGAACTGAACACTTAACATATAATTCTAAATCAAACGAAGAATTGTATATTATGTACAATTCTTCACTTCAGTTTCACAAGATTATACATATTGTTTTAGAAAATATTAATAAAATTCACTTATATGATTTCAATTATTCTACAGGTTACAGGTCGTTTCATTGATGAACGAAAAAACTGGAACAGTGAATATAGGACACCAAGGTGGTTCTAGAGATATACCCAATTTATTGGCTCTGACTGCTTTGGTTACCGAGATACAGTGTGATTCATGAATTTTACTTATTACTTTTCGAGCTTATAACAATCGAACCACCCAGTACATTTTCTTTATATTTGGAGCACATCTTTCTTATTTGATGCTTAAATAAATCAATTAATTATCACAAGGAAAATCCAGGTCCAGATTAACAAAAAAATATGGAACGATTGTATCCTTGAAACGATACCCTGTATATCGAGATTTTGAAAATCCGTTGGTATTCTACAACTATTTATCGAGTTGGATCGGATTTGTATGTTTAGAGTTATTGAGGAAATAACAACATAATTTCTGATGGATATAGCTCCGAAACCGTTTAGCCGATTAAGCTCGTTAACCAACTTAAGTGTCGCATTCCGATGCGCAGCCACCGGTGTGAAGATATCAGCCTAAAGGTAGCAGCCGATTTCAAGAAATCGGCTGCCAGACCGTAGCACCCGAAACTTCGTTTATGCGTACACTTTGAATTTGAGTATTTCTCACTAGTTCTACAATTAAAAAAAATATTGCTACCTGCTTAGGGGCCTAAATTACATACTCTAACCAAAAAATATATCACGATGTACCTTCTGTCAAAAACTACCAAATTATCCTATAATATATAAAAGGAATCTTAACTACTATATAGTGAACTCGAAATTAAAGAAAAATATGAAGTAAAAGGTGTTTCAGGATAAAAATTTGATATGTGAATGTGCCTACTATATTTTTTGGGTAAAAATCTATTGCGAGGCACTTACAAGCGTCCCTTGTATGGAAAAATGTCCCTTTTTCTTATACTAACAATATATCCAGTGTATCAGAATAATCGTGCTATCTCAAAGTTGAGAAAAATTATGAAGAAAATTATGTTTGACTCTGAAAATTTGATACGTTATTTATCATGATATACTCTTTCAGAAAAATCTACCGCGATGTAATTACAAGCCACTCTTGTATGGAAAACTACCCCTTGTCTCTACGACCAATATATATCGAATATATCACAATAATCGTGTTATTTCAAAGTTGAAGAAAATTATGATTTTTCACCATGAAAATTTGATATGATGATACTCGTGATGTACTCCATAAGAAAAAGCTACCGTGATGGGCTTACAAGCCTTCCTTGTATGGAAAACTACCCCTTGTATCTACTTCCAATAGATTGAATGTACCAGAATAATCGTGTTATTTCAAAGTTTAAAAAAATTATGAAGAAAATGATGTTCCACTCTGAAAATTTGACGTTTTAATAATCATAATGTACTTTATCAGAAAAATCTACCGCGAAGGACTTACAAGCCTCCCTGGTATGAAAAACTACGTCTTGTCTCTACTTCCAATAGATCGAATGTATCAGAATAATCGTGTTATTTCAAAGTTAAAGAAAATTATGGAGATAATGATGTTTCACCCTGAAAGATTTTTCTGATACAGTACATTATGATTATTAACATATTAAATTTTCAGAGTGAAACATCATTTTCTTGATCTTTGAAATAACACGATTATTGTCATACATTCGATATACTGGTAGTAGAGATAAGGGGTAGTTTTCCCTAAAACGGAGGCGTTTGAGTACACCGGAGTAGATTTCTCTGAAAGCGTACATCATGGATATTCACATATCAAATTTTTATCGGAAACACCATTTTCTTCATATTCTTCTTTTACTTCGAATTCCCTATATAATAATAGTTCATATTCATTTATTATATGATAGGAAAATGTGGTAGTTTTTGACAGAGGGTACATCGTAATATATTTTTTAGGGTAGATCCCTATTGAGGTAGCAACATTTTTGTATTGAAGAACTATTGGGAAATATTTATATTTCTTGAAAATGTAAGCATAAACGAAATTTCGGCTGCTACGGTCTGAAAATTTTTAAAAAATATTTTTGTTGTCACGATAACTTGAGAACGGAATGAGATAGCGGCTTGAAATTTTCAGGTTAGGATGAACACCAGAACGCGACATTTCAGTTTGTTTATGAGCACAATCGGCCAAACGGTTTTAGAGTTATAGCCATCTGAAATTTTCTGAAATTTCGTGGTTTTTGTTCCTCATTAACTCGAAAAGTACTGAACTGATTGAATTCAAACATGGTTATTAGTTGTAGAATGCCAACGCGGTAATGTTTGCAAAATTTGGTGGGGACAGCATTTGTAGAAAATTTTTAATAAATCATTGAAAATAAAAAAAAAAAACTATATATCAGTAACTAATCGTTAAAAATTGATGAAATTTTGCAAGAGCCCTCATAACCTAACTCTACCGCTAAATTTCAAGTTTTAATACGATCGGTTTAATATTGTTGGAGATTGGAGCATTCTTGTGTGAATTCAGTAGATGGGTGACCGTTGCCTCGATAACTTTCGAACGAAAGGAGATAGGGACTTGCAATTTTCAGGGTAGGTTGCGTATCCGAAAGAGAGAGTTGAGTTCGTTTTTGGGCATAATCGGTCTAACGGTTTCCGAGTTATACCCACCTGGAATATTATTTTCTTGATAACTGAAAAAATAAGTATTCGATCGAATTGAAGCTTGGTAACTAGTAGTAGAAAATCAACATAAAGACGTGTTCAAAATTTTGTAAGAACCGTACCACTAGAAAATTCGAAAAAAAAGACGAAAAAAAAAATTTTAATAACCGTACCCCTAGAAAATTTCAAAAAAAATCATGAAAAAAAAATTGGTTCAAGCACTGACGTGAAGTCAGAAGCTTTTGCGCGTATGTTGTATTGTCCATTCTTCTGTATTGGACACCCTTAATCGAATTTACCATGGTAAATTATGTTGTCCATTCTCCCGTATTGGACACTTAATTCGAATTTACCATGGTAAATTCGAATTAAGAGTGTCCAATACCGGAGAATGGACAACATAATTTACCATGGTAAATTCCATTAAGGGTACCTGATATCGTTTACCAGGACTTCAGTAGAGTTCTGGTACTGGCTGAAATTAGTTTAAAGTCAATGAGGTGAACTCTGGAGCTTTTGCGTTTCCGTTCATGATTCAAATAATAATTATTTGAACCATGAAATGAACGTTCCTTTTCATCTAATTTTATTCAGTACCAGAACCCGGTTATTTCATGGTTCAAATATTGATTATTTAAATATTCATTAAAGGATACCGTGGCAGGTTTATTCATTATTGAATGCTTTTTTCCCAGGTTTCCTCTCTCAAACTCTGAAAAATTACTATTAAATGAAAATTTTATAATTTTGACGAAGTAGTCTGATTTAGGCTTCGACATTGATCGATTTATTGTTTCTGACAAATATCTTGTGTTTCTTACGCAGGAGCAATTCAAAAAATAACAAAATTTTTATTCAATAGATATTGTTCACAGTTTGGGAGTGAAAACCCAGAAAGAAACCATTTTATAATGATTCTTTGAATCATGAAATGAACGGTCCTATTTAACTGATTTTATTCAGTACCGGAACTCGGCAAAAGTACCGGAAAACTACATTATGTCACAAATAAAGTACCGGAACTGAACACTTAACATATAATTCTAAATCAAACGAAGAATTGTATATTATGTACAATTCTTCACTTCAGTTTCACAAGATTATACATATTGTTTTAGAAAATATTAATAAAATTCACTTATATGATTTCAATTATTCTACAGGTTACAGGTCGTTTCATTGATGAACGAAAAAACTGGAACAGTGAATATAGGACACCAAGGTGGTTCTAGAGATATACCCAATTTATTGGCTCTGACTGCTTTGGTTACCGAGATACAGTGTGATTCATGAATTTTACTTATTACTTTTCGAGCTTATAACAATCGAACCACCCAGTACATTTTCTTTATATTTGGAGCACATCTTTCTTATTTGATGCTTAAATAAATCAATTAATTATCACAAGGAAAATCCAGGTCCAGATTAACAAAAAAATATGGAACGATTGTATCCTTGAAACGATACCCTGTATATCGAGATTTTGAAAATCCGTTGGTATTCTACAACTATTTATCGAGTTGGATCGGATTTGTATGTTTAGAGTTATTGAGGAAATAACAACATAATTTCTGATGGATATAGCTCCGAAACCGTTTAGCCGATTAAGCTCGTTAACCAACTTAAGTGTCGCATTCCGATGCGCAGCCACCGGTGTGAAGATATCAGCCTAAAGGTAGCAGCCGATTTCAAGAAATCGGCTGCCAGACCGTAGCACCCGAAACTTCGTTTATGCGTACACTTTGAATTTGAGTATTTCTCACTAGTTCTACAATTAAAAAAAATATTGCTACCTGCTTAGGGGCCTAAATTACATACTCTAACCAAAAAATATATCACGATGTACCTTCTGTCAAAAACTACCAAATTATCCTATAATATATAAAAGGAATCTTAACTACTATATAGTGAACTCGAAATTAAAGAAAAATATGAAGTAAAAGGTGTTTCAGGATAAAAATTTGATATGTGAATGTGCCTACTATATTTTTTGGGTAAAAATCTATTGCGAGGCACTTACAAGCGTCCCTTGTATGGAAAAATGTCCCTTTTTCTTATACTAACAATATATCCAGTGTATCAGAATAATCGTGCTATCTCAAAGTTGAGAAAAATTATGAAGAAAATTATGTTTGACTCTGAAAATTTGATACGTTATTTATCATGATATACTCTTTCAGAAAAATCTACCGCGATGTAATTACAAGCCACTCTTGTATGGAAAACTACCCCTTGTCTCTACGACCAATATATATCGAATATATCACAATAATCGTGTTATTTCAAAGTTGAAGAAAATTATGATTTTTCACCATGAAAATTTGATATGATGATACTCGTGATGTACTCCATAAGAAAAAGCTACCGTGATGGGCTTACAAGCCTTCCTTGTATGGAAAACTACCCCTTGTATCTACTTCCAATAGATTGAATGTACCAGAATAATCGTGTTATTTCAAAGTTTAAAAAAATTATGAAGAAAATGATGTTCCACTCTGAAAATTTGACGTTTTAATAATCATAATGTACTTTATCAGAAAAATCTACCGCGAAGGACTTACAAGCCTCCCTGGTATGAAAAACTACGTCTTGTCTCTACTTCCAATAGATCGAATGTATCAGAATAATCGTGTTATTTCAAAGTTAAAGAAAATTATGGAGATAATGATGTTTCACCCTGAAAGATTTTTCTGATACAGTACATTATGATTATTAACATATTAAATTTTCAGAGTGAAACATCATTTTCTTGATCTTTGAAATAACACGATTATTGTCATACATTCGATATACTGGTAGTAGAGATAAGGGGTAGTTTTCCCTAAAACGGAGGCGTTTGAGTACACCGGAGTAGATTTCTCTGAAAGCGTACATCATGGATATTCACATATCAAATTTTTATCGGAAACACCATTTTCTTCATATTCTTCTTTTACTTCGAATTCCCTATATAATAATAGTTCATATTCATTTATTATATGATAGGAAAATGTGGTAGTTTTTGACAGAGGGTACATCGTAATATATTTTTTAGGGTAGATCCCTATTGAGGTAGCAACATTTTTGTATTGAAGAACTATTGGGAAATATTTATATTTCTTGAAAATGTAAGCATAAACGAAATTTCGGCTGCTACGGTCTGGCATTCGAAATCGGCTGCTAACTTTAGACTGCTATCTTCATACCGGTTGCGCAACCTACCTGAAAAAATGCTAATTGCTATCTCTTTCCGTTATCATTATCGTGGCAACGGTCACCCATCCAGCTACTGAACTTGCCCAAGGCATCCCGACTTCCAATTGTTTTTCAATATCTCCATCAACCAAGATCCGATTGTATTTAAATTCGGAACTTGCCTGTAAAATTGTATTTTGTAGACCCTACCCCTAGCCCTATGCTGCTCGCTTTCCAGTATTGTTTCAATATCCCCATCATTATAGATCCGATCATGTTCAAATTATGAATTTGGCTGTAGAATTATGATTTGAAGGCTCTCGAAAAATGTAGGTTTACTGTTAGATATGGGTTGAAAAAAATTGCAGGTAAACGCCTAGTTCCGAGACCTCGAATATGTACACTACGAGATATAAGGATTGAACGTGTTTGGACAAGTTTAATACTTTTCAGATATGTACTATTTTATAAGGCCTAGTTCCGGGACTTCTTATGTGGAAGATACGAAGTACATAAGGAAATATACGTTATAACAAAAAATTGCTTACCACGTGTTGAATTTTCTTTCCCGCGCGAAACCAACGATTAAGTCTAGGACATATTTTTTATGACGAGATACGGTAGCGTTTGTCATTTATTAGGATTTGCGATTTGGATATCAACCCCTATGCTCCTTCATCTTACCGCGAACTCTTTCATCTTACGGCGACCTCCTAGAGTTCGCTAAGAGAAGTACGTAATTATAGAACAGGGTCACTTCAGGAACCTATATACCCAAAAAGCGTGGAAGTAAAGTCAATATGCTTTGACCGATCTGAATATAATGTTGAACAACCCTCAAAAACAGACTGATCATCTTAATTTCACTATACTCATGAAATTTTGCATGCATATAAATGTCATTATTTTACACCCAGGTTTCAACTGGGTCAGGTATTTTCAAGAATAAAAGGAAAATAATATAGAATTTTCATTCGAATTTTCTGTACTGCCTCAGATTGAAATTTTGCGTTCTCTAAAAATCACTTTCCATGACCAAAATATCAAATTTGAAAAACAACAATTGTATTTGAAATTTTTTCGTCCCTAGTAAACCGATCCATAGGAAATTTTGCACACGCTTCTATGTCATTATTATCTCTCTGAACACCAAATTTCAACTCTAATCAATAGATGAAAAATTCTTAAAAAGCACTGACGTGAAGTCAGGAACTTTTCCGCGCATGTACTATTGTCTATTCACGCCTCGTACAAAGTGGATCGAACTGAACTTCAGTACTCGATTGTGTAATTATGGCTCCAAGGTATGTGCGGAATTTGAGCGGATTCTGACGGATACTTTCTGAAATATAAAATTTTTGAAAAAAAGATATTTTTTTTGTGATACGATATCACTAAATTTCATAAAAATTAGCACGTCGGCATTCTACGAGTAATTACCAAGTTTTTGCGCGTACGTTCTGGGGAACATCGCATTATCATTTTCCCCAAATGTCTGTAATTTTCAAATTTTTCGCCGAAAATGGTTTCAAACGATTGGGTTCGACTCCCTGATGAAGAATTCGAGGTCAAATTTGATTCTGTCCGTCCGGCCGGCCATCCGGCCGTTGCCAAGATAACTTGAGAACGGAAAGAGCTAGCGACTTGAAATTTTCACGGCAGGTGGCGCATCCCAATACGACGGACAAGTTCGTTAATGGGCATAATCGGCTCAATGGTTTCCGAGTAATAATTTTGTCTTCAACCAATATGAATCCGATCGAATTGAAACTTGGTGAGTAGTTTGTGAAATTTTGTGAGAATCGTATGGCTGGAAAATTATTAAAAAATTATTAAAAAATATTTTTCTTGTCACGATAACTTGAGAACGGAAAGACATAGCGGCTTGAAGTTTCCAGGTTAGGGTGTGCATCAGAACACGACATTTGACTTTGTTTATAAGGATAATCGGCCAAACGGTTTTAGAGTTATAGCCCTCTGAAGTTTGGTTTTTTTTCTCCTCATTTACTCAAAAATACTAAACCGATTGACTTGAAACGTGGTTGTTAGTTGTAGAATGCCAACGTGAAAATTCTTGCAAAATTTTGTGAGTATAGTATATGTAGAAAATTTTTAAGAAATCATTGAAAATTAAAAAAAAAATCTATATATCAGTAAGTCGAATTTACTATGGTGAATTCGAATTAAGTGTCCAATACAGGAGAATGGACAACATAATTCACTATGATAAATACGATTAAGGGTGTCCAATACAGGATAATGGACAATAGAACATACGCGCAAAAGCTCCTGACTTCACGTCAGTGCTTGAACCAATTTTATTTAGTTTTATGAATCCGTGAGTCAATAACTAGGACACCTTTGTAGGAAGTAGGAAAAAACTATATTTGGAGGATGTGTGATTGTTATAGGAAAGTTCACCCTAGATTCAATTCATTAGGAAACACCATGTAAGATACAAAATAAAAACTGATACCTGGGCCGAAGGTGGAAAAGTATTCAATGAAAAAAGGGTTTGATGAGAGTGATCTAGGTTGAAATTGATGTATAACTCAATGAGTCACCGTGTGTATGGAAAACGTACAAAAAAATGTTGGTCTATTTGTAGTACCTAAACGGGAAATAAACGACATATTGTCATTCGAAATTAAGCAAATGAATTACATTCAGAATAAACAGAGTTTTAAATAATCTTTGAACCATTATTTCTATGTGTAATGTCCCGGAACTAGATACTATGGTGACATCTGAAATGAATCTTTAGAATTATAGGTATTCCAGATGAAATAATTTTGTAGGAATATTGTGACATTTCCAACTCGACGGCGTAATATATTGTAGGTACGTAACTATGCGAAATCACCGTCGAAAAAATTAAATCAACAATTATTTCCATGAGTAATGTCCCGGAACTAGATGTTCTGGCAACATCTGAAATGAATCTTCCGAATTATAAGTACTCACGAAAAAATAAGTTTGTAGGAATAGTTTGATATATCCAACTCGACGAAGCAATACCTATGAATATATTGTACCTATGCGAAATCACTGACGAAAATATTAAATCAACAATTATTTCCATGGTAACATATTAAAGTTATCTTTCGCATTCGAAAGATTACTTACATACACATTACTTACATATAATTATATGTATTCGATATAATATAAGTTTGTAGGAATATTTTGACGTATCCAGCTCGAAGGCTTAATGAATATATTTTACCTATGCGAAATCACTAGCGAAGATATTAAATCGACAATTATTTCCATGAGCAATGTCCCGGAAATAGATATTATGGTAACATCTTAAAGTAATCTTCCGAATTATATGTATTCGATATAAAATAAGTTTGTAGGAATATTTTGACATATCCAACTCGAAGGCGTAATATGAATATATTGTACCTATGCGAATCACTGACGAAAATATTAAATCAACAATTATTTCCATGAGTAATGTCCCAGAACTAGATTTTATGGTAACATCTGAAATGAATCTCCAGAATTATATATTGAAGATGTAATAAGTTTGTAGTAATATTTTGACATATCCAACTCGTCGTTGTAATATGAATATAATGTAAGTATGACGACGGAATATGAAAATTCTCTAGGCGATAAAACCGACAAAATTATAAAAACTTCAATTATTTCTATGAGGATTGTACTGCAATTTGAGCAAAAATCGATTTCTGGAATAATACTGATTAATTATAATCATAATGAAAGTAAGTTTTGTGAGTCTCTTGACATAATAAGACACGTCGAAGTGATGCGAATCTATTGTGTGCGAGAAAGTCGATAAAAATATAAAATCTTCGATTATTTATATGGTGATTTTCCCGATTCTAGACGATATATTTATTTGCATCTGAAATAAAACTGATGAATTATTGCAGAATAATGTAGTATTCCATCTTTCGACATTTATGTCGGAGTAAAATTTTTTCTGTGTTTATTAGTTTTTGATGATCTTTTGACATAATTTGAGAATAACTTATCGGAATAATATGAATCAATTTTGTGCGAGGAATCCGACGATAATAATATACAATCTTCAATTATGTATTTCTATGAAAGTCTCTGAACAAGACGACATCTTAAATGAAACTGATGGATTATATTCTGAATCAAATGAGTTTTTAGAAATCTTTTGACATCTATGACTCGTGGGAGTAATATGATTCTATTTTGTGCGAGAAAACGCTCAAATATATCTCGCGGATATATCGATATCTCTGAAATGGAACTGAATTATATTCAGAATACACTAAGTTTTCAGGAATCTTTTGATATCTACCATAAGAGTACCTATTTTGAATCTATTGTGTTCGAGAAAACCAACAAAAGATATAAAAGTTTCAATCGTTTATTGAGCAGACGTTCGATAATATCCAGGGGTTTTCAGAGATTTTTTGACATCAATGACTTCTTAGAGTGCTATTGATGTAAAGTATGCGGAAAAACTATGAAAAATATCAAATTTCCAATCATTTCTGTGAAAAAAGTCTCGGAACTATGCCATATATATCTTGAACAGAAACCACTAGACATATATTGAAAATTCAAAAAGAAACTAGATATTATGGTAACACCTTAAATGAATCTTCCGAATTATATGTATTTGACATGAAAGAGGTTTGTAGGAATATTTTGACATATCCAACTCGAAGGCGTAATATGAATATATTGTACCTATGCGAAATCACTGACGAAAATATTGAATCAACAATTATTTCCATGAGTGATGTCCCAGAACTAGATATTATGGTAACATCTGAAATGAATCTCCAAAGTTATATATTGAAGATGTAATAAGTTTGTAGAAATATTTTGACATATCCAACTCGTCGTTGTAATATGAATATAATGTAACTATGACGACGGAATATGAAAATTCTTTATGCGATATAACCGACAAAATTATAAAAACTTCAATTATTTCTATGAGGATTGTACCGCAATTTGAGCAAAAATCGATTTCTGGAATAATACTGATTAATTTTGATCATAATGAAAGGAAGTTTTGTGAGTCTCTTGACATAATAAGACACGTCGAAGTGATGCGAATCTATTGTGTGCGAGAAAGTCGATGAAAATATAAAATCTTCGATTATTT
The DNA here is from genome assembly GCA_937662695.2 of Halyzia sedecimguttata. Lineage (NCBI taxonomy): Eukaryota > Metazoa > Arthropoda > Insecta > Coleoptera > Coccinellidae > Halyzia > Halyzia sedecimguttata. Next base: position 51,200,031 of record OW569411.2, on the reverse strand, counting down.
ATATGGCGATTTTCCCGATTCTAGACGATATATTTATCTGCATCTGAAATAAAACCGATGAATTATTCCAGAATAATGTAGTATTCCATCTTTCGACATTTATGTCGGAGTAATATTTTGTCTGTTGTTTATTAGTTGTTGAGGATCTTTTGGATTAATTTGAGAATATCTCATCAGAATGATATGAATCAATTTTGTGCTAGGAAACCGACGATAATAATACACAATCTTCTATTATGTATTTCTATGAAAGTCTCTGAACAAGACGACATCTGAAATGAAACTGATGGATTATATTCTGAATCAAATGAGTTTTTAGAAATCTTTTGACATCTATGACTCGTGAGAGTAATATGATTCTATTTTGTGCGAGAAAACGCTCAAATATATCTCGCGGATATATCGATATCTGAAATGGAACTGAATTATATTCAGAATACACTAAGTTTTCAGGAATCTTTTGATATCTACCATTAGAGTACCTAGTATGAATCTATTGTGTTCGAGAATACCAACAAAAGATATAAAATCGTCAATCGTTTATTGAGCAGGCTTTCGAAAATATCTAGGGGTTTTCAGAGATTTTTTGACATCAATGACTTCTTAGAGTACTATTGATCTAATGTATGCGGAAAAACTATGAAAAATATCAAATTTCCAATCATTTCTGTGAAAAAAGTCTGGGAACTATGCCATATATATCTTAAACAGAAACCACTAGACATATATTGAAAATTCAAAAAGAAACTAGATAGTATGGTAACACCTTAAATGAATCTTCCGAATTATATGTATTCGACATGAAGATTTTGACATATACAACTCGAAGGAGTAATATGAATATATTGTACCTATGCGAAATCACTGACGGAAATATTAAATCAACAATTATTTCCATGAGTGATGTCCCAGAACTAAATATTATGGTAACATCTGAAATGAATCTCCAAAATTATATATTGAAGATGTAATAAGTTTGTAGAAATATTTTGTCATATCCAGCTCGTCGTTGTAATATGAATATAATGTAACTATGACAACGGAATAGGAAAATTCTCTATGCGATAAAATTGACAAACTTATAAAAATTTCAATTATTTCTATGAAGATTGTACCGCAATTAGAGCATAAATCGATTTCTGGAATAATACTGATTAATTATAATCATAATGAAGTTTTGTGAGTCTCTTGACATAATAAGACACGTCGAAGTGATGCGAATATATTGTGTGCGAGAAAGTCGATAAAAATATAAAATCTTCGATTATTTATATGGTGATTTTCCCGATTCTAGACGATATATTTAATTGCATCTGAAATGAAACTGATGAATTATTCCTGAATAATGAAGTATTCCATCTTTTGACATAATTTGAGAATAACTCATCAGAATAATATGAATCAATTTTGTGCGAGGAAACCGACGATAATAATATACAATCTTCAATTATGTATTTCTATGAAAGTCTCTGAACAAGACGACATCTGAAATGAAACTGATGGATTATATTCTGAATCAAATGAGTTTTTAGAAATCTTTTGACATCTATGTCTCGTAGGAGTAATATGATTCTATTTTCTGCGAGAAAACGCTCAAATATATCTCGCGGATATATCGATATCTGAGATGGAACTGAATTATATTCAGAATACACTAAGTTTTCAGTAATCTTTTGATATCTATCATTAGAATACCTAGTATGAATCTATTGTGTTCGAGAAAACCGACAAAAGATATAAAATCTTCAATCGTTTATTGAGCAGGCTTTCGAAAATATCTAGGGGTTTTCAGAGATTTTTTGACATCAATGACTTCTTAGAGTGCTATTGATCTAATGTATGCGGAAAAACTATGAAAAATATCAGATTTACAATCATTTCTTTGAAAAAAGTCTCGGAACTATGCCATATATATATAATAATCTAAAACAGAAACCACTAGACATATATTGAAAATTCAAAAAGAAACGGATTATATATTCAATATATGATCTATGTATGCAGAGAAATATACACCTTGCAAAAAGTACCGGAACTATACACTTGACATATATATATATATATATATATATATATATATATATATATATATATATATATAGGAGAGATCGTGAATTTCTCTGATCTTATAGCATACTACCTCTGAATGCAACGTGAACTAATCGCCACAGTTTCAAATCGTGAAATGTCTGACCTTGAGCTGACCAATCGCAATTGAGAATCATCTGCAGGGACTAGAGGGCATAATATTTCAAGGTGAGTTCTGACATGAGCGTTTAGGCTGTTGTCAAATTTGTTCGAAAGGCTTGTCATTTGTCTTTCTCATAATGTTTGTTTTGTTAGGGGATGTACTGTTTTGTGAATTGAAAAATTCGTTTAGTATCGAATAATAAAGATCTTTTAAAATTAAACATTTACTCGACACAGCAAGTTGAACGGAATGGACACACTATGGACGCATAAATTTCTTTCACAAGCCGGGGAATAAACTGTGAAAATTTAATCGAATCATTCATTAAAATAGGAATGGATATGTGGGCTTGTTATAGAAAATTGGCTATTTTGTTTCGTTTGTGAACTATTTGGTAGTGGCAAACAACTGTTACCGCCCTATTCACAAAGCAATTCTCCGTTAAGTCCTAATTGAGTTCCTCAGTTAAGTATATTTTTTAATCGCAACCTCAGTTAACGTGAAGATTAACGTGAAACAGGCCTGTTTCACCACCGTTGAATACGTTAACTGTAGTTGCGATTTAAATTTATCCAAATGCTTTGTGAATACGGCGGATACTCTCGTTTAAAATACATTAAATTTCCAAACGCCAAACTAACAAAATTTATTTGACCATTTTAGAAACCCAAAACATACAAGAACAGCTGGATACTAAATACTGGGGAAACATCGCAATTATTCTTAATGATAAGATGCTAGAAACAGGTTTCAATCGTCAAAAATTTTAGAAGCCATTGAATTGTGTGATGCATCTCGCATTACGGGGTCATGGCGAAAGTTTATTGTCGATACCTTGGGTAGGCAGCACTACTAACAGGTCACGAGCTGGCACTGCTATAAAGAAGAATAAATAAGGACAGATCACGTCTTGCTATCTGTCAAATATTTAATGCTGTATATACTTTTGAACAAATCTGATGAAGAAAATAATATAAAATTCTATGAAATTTACGCATTTTGTATGATTCACGTATTTTTGTATATTATTATACTGATCCTCCTAGGTCTTCCCCAAGGAGACCACTCATAAGCTCTCGAAGAAATAAACTCTATTTTACAATGAATAATTATAGTTGTTAGTAGATAATCTTATTATAGTGCCTCCCAATTCGCAACACCCATGAAAATTTCAATAAGACAAGATTAAGTTTTGGTGCGCTTGTTCACCTGAACACGGTGCCTTTCAATTCGTAAAATGTCTGTAATTTTTGAATATTTGGCCGAGAATGTTCCCAAACGATCAATTTCGACTCACTGATCAAGAATCCGAGGTCAAACTTGATTCTGTCCGTCCAGCCGTCAGCACGATTACGCTGGAACGTCCAAATGCGCCGGATAGGACCGTTAAAGGACAAAATTTGTCGAGTAGTTCCGGAATTATTACTATTTGGAATTTTGTTTTCACAATAACTCGAAATATACTTATCTGATCGAAAGTGTTAGTTAAAAAATTGGTTCAAGCCCTGTGGACAGGAGCTTTGGCGCTCCTGTTCAAACTAGGACCCATCATATCTCCGAAAGTATTGGTTTCTCAGAGTTGGGAATGATATCAATGTATTGTTATGATAGAACTGCATCATAAAGGAAATAAAATTCAAATAATAGTTTATCAATCAAGATTGAATGAGCAATCTGAGAATGAGAACTGCACCATGAAAGAAATTAAATTGAAATAGCTGAAATGAATTCGACTCTCTTATAGAACATGATGACATGTACGAGTATGAACACAGATCATATAATAATTCATGGATAGAATGATTATAGCATTCTGTGAAAACATAGAAGTACGATTCATTATTGAGATTTCGAAAAATCATATCTCCGAAAGTATTAGCTTATTAGAGTTGAAAATGATCAATGGATTTTTATGGTGAAACTGCAAACATTTTTTGTTTCGTTACTCTGAAACCATCTTATCTATTTTGCTCAATAAAGACTACCTAGCTCACTCGGTTCGAAAGTTATTGTGAAACAAATTTTAAAAATGAAAAAAATTTTTTTTTACACTTCATAGCAACCCGATCAATACAAAACTCTGCAAGCGTATGAAGCTCAGTATTCTACAATTTGATGCTAAATTTCAGATAGATCGAGTGATTGTTTTCGGAAATATTCATAAAATGTTTTTAATAAAATGGCCATAATTCCGAAACCTCTTGACGCCCGTTAACGAACTCGTCCGAGATATTTACGCTCCAAATCTTCCCTGAAAATTTCAATCCTCTAACTCCTTCCGTTCGAGAGTTATAGTGTTAACGGAAGGATGGCCGGCCGAACAGAATCGATTTCGACCAGGGATTCTTGATCAGTGAGTCGAACCTAATCGTTCAAGACCATTTTCAGCCAAATATTCGAAAATTACAGACATTTGGCCAAATTGCTAAGCACTCTGTTCCGAGGAACAAGAGCACCAAAAATGCCGACACAAAGACAAAATTTTGTGAGGATCACATGACTGGAAAATTAAAAAGAATATATATTTAAACATTTCTGTATCTGAGAAACTATCAGTCCAATATCGTTGAATTGTCTGATTTGCATAGATGGAATTATAAGTGTCATTCATGTCTGTCTCTATGTCTATGTCAATGTCTATGTCTTCCTCTATGGTCATATCAGTGACAATGTGTCATTTTTATCGGGGAAGAGCTAATTGGTTCAAAAAATGATTTAATCGATATTTAATGCCTATCGCGGATCCAGACGAGTTAAATATGGTACACATGGGCTTATTTTGAAGAATATGGGCTCAAATATTGAATTTGGCTGTATTCCAGTAGAATAATTAAACCCGGAAGAAGGGAGGAACCAAATTAAGGTGTTTTTGGTTTTTCAGTTATTGTAAGTGGATTATAAATATATTTACTTTTCAGCAGTAACAATAAACTTGAAAATGGGTATACATAGTAACTTGGTAGAGCAATTCAAGAAAATGTTATCCCCTATCGTGTCAGACTCAACATGTCTCGTCTGAACATTTTGAAGTACCCAACCCAGTAAAAATTCCAGTTGAGGTTGCAGTCACAGTACCTCTACTCTATCCCGTTAAAAAAATTCTGCATGTACCTTACCAAATTTTGTTGATAAACCATACTCCATACCATACTTAACGTTTTGGTGGCACAACCGTACTCAGTAACCTATAACACGTCCCATAATCAGTAAAAGTACATGTTGACCATCCAAACCCAGTGCATAGTGAAAAGAAGATAGAGAACTGTACCATACCCAGTTAAAGTACCTTTTCACAGACTTGTACCTCACCTCGTAGAAAAACCATACCCAGTAGCTTTCAAAGTACAATACCCAGCCTTTCCCAGTAGAAAGACCAGCAGTTGCATCAGTAATCAAACAGATTGGAGTTCCATCTAAAGTAGCATAGGCTTTACCCAGTTACCGTAGGAAAAATAGGTCCATATACAAACGAAAAGACAGTACCAGATCCTGTCAAGATTATTTTAATTTCTATTGAAATAATAACTCCGAATAAACAGTTATCGAACGAATTTAGGTCGATTTTGTTTCAAATTACGGGAAGCGTCAGTATTATTGATAATACCCAGCAAATTGTATGTCCTAAGATCCTATTTGAGTTTTGTGAGCTTTTTCGTCCGTATACAAATGGAAAGGATCTAAACATTCAATACAAAAGTAACTACACTCTTGTCCACTACAGTTTTTGTCATCTGACATATGTTTCGGGAACATATGTCAGACGACAAAAACTGTAGTGGACAAGAGTGAAGTAACTTTTGTAGTCTTCATAATAAGTCCACAGTGAACTCAAACTAGAATATCCAAACGTTCGACTACTGTCCACGTCTGCTACGTCTCCTTCCACATGGCTGTGATCCAGAGCTGTGCCGAGCACTGAAGAAAAGTGCTTCAAGCCCTAAGCACTAAGCACTCATGGTCGTTGCAACAGCATGCTTTTCAGGTGGAATTCAGTTGAGAGTCCTAGTTGTGAATGCGGGGAAGCAGAGGAAACCATAGATCATTTAGTTAATAATTGTCACATATATAGATTCAAAGATGGTTTTAGGGCTATTCATAATGTTTCTGAATCTTTTTTAGAATGGGTAGCGAGTTTCAAATCTATTTAATGAAATATAGAATATTCCATTTTTAATTTGTTCGTTTTCTCCTGTAGTCTTTTCCTTTTTCAGATTGGGTTTCGGGTACCTTGGAGAATCTTCTCTGCTTGTTGAAGGAAGAAGCGATAATAAAGAAAAAGATGCCCTTCAATATTTAATATTTCAGCATATTTTGTTAACAATTTCAATTTTCATAAATCACAACACTAACGGGGAGATAGGGTTTTTTTTGCTGAGGTTTTTTCCCTAAGCTCTAGTATCATATATCAAATTATATGGTACCCCGTTACACTAACCTCTGCTAACACTTTTTTCATACACATGCTTTATTGTTAGATAAAAAACAAATTGTAATGCTCAAGTTCAAAAGAATATATATATACTCAATAAAAATGATCACGAGCCTCGAGCACAAAGCACAAAAGGCTTGCGATTACTAAGCACTTTATAAAAGTAATTCGATTTTTCGAGCACTAAGCACAAAGCACTTTTAGAAATCTGTCGGAAATGAGGATATTTACTCCGAATGGTTATATAATAGTATATTCTAATACAAGTTGCAGAATAGGCTCCTATTCAAACACGAATGCGAAATTTGAAAACGAGCGACTAAGGAGCGAGTTTTTGAACGCATGAGTGTTGGAATTGCCTTCTGCAACGAGTATTAGACGATATTTTCTCTATTTCAGGCAAGATTTGTAAAGTACTGTTGAAATTTAATGATAAATCCGGATTATACATCCTAGTGACTTTTGTATTGTATCCTGGTAGTTGGTTTGACTGTTACCAAAGTTGACAGATTACGGAATTTGAATTTGAATCATACGTAGGGCGCATGGAGATCGGATTCAAATCAGTTTGCTAATAGCATGAATCATTCAAAATTAGCAAGAAGGAAATCTCTAGTACCTTATTTTTCAATCAAAATAAATCTTTTCCCTCGACAATTATTTCACTATACCCAGATTATATTATATTGATAATTGACGTGTGTTGAAATTTGATAGCATCAAATGTCAGTGCTGACTACCACAAAACGGAAAATGTAACTAGAAACAATGCTGGAATGAGTTCATTCCAGCACTGTTTTTAGTGCTGGAATGGAATCATCACGATACTGAAATAGAGAATAGTATATTCTAATACAAGTTGCAGAATGGGCTCCTATTCAAACACGAATGCGAAATTTGAAAACGAGCGACGAAGGAGCGAGTTTTCGAATGAATGAGTGTTGGAATTGCCTTCTGCAACGAGTATTAGACGATATTTTCTCTATTTCAGGCAAGTTTTGTAAAATACTGTTGAAATTTAATGAAGAATCCGGATTATACATCCTAGTGACTTTTGTATTGTATCTTGGTAGTTGGTGTGACTGTTATCAATGTTGACAGATTCCGGAATTTGAATTTGAATCATATATAGGGCATGGAGATCAAATTTAAAACAGTTTCCTAATACCATGAATTATTCAAAATTAGCAAGAAGGAAATCTCTAGTACCTTATTTTTCAATCAAAATAAATCTGTTCCCTCCCAATTATTTCACTATATCCAAATTATATTATATGGATAATTGACGTGTGTTGAAATTTGATAGGATCAAATGTCAGTGCTGACTACCACAAAACGAAAAATATAACTAGAAACAATGCTGGAATGAGTTCATTCCAGCACTGTTTTTAGTGCTGGAATGGACTCATTACGATACTGAAATAGAGAAAATTGTATTCTATTGTAGAAATATGTAAACTAGCAAACCTGCATTCCCCATATGCATCATTGACGGATGAGGAATAGAGTGCAGCGAAACAAATTTCTCTGATTCTAACGAACTCAAAATTAGCTCTATTTTCACTCAGTTTGAGAAGTTCTGTATTATTTTAGTATATCATGATACAATTAATGGAAATATGAATTCCATAAGCATCTCAGTTTTTTCTGCATATGTATATAAAATGTTTTTCCCAAGTTCAAAATGGGATAATACCCGAAACATATATGACAACAACATCGTATTATATTATGAAACTTAGGCCAAGTGTTTTCTTTGCCTTGCTAATAAAAAAAATTGGTTCAAGCACTGACGTGAAGTCAGGAGCTTTTGCGCGTATGTTCTATTGGCCATCGAATTTACCATGGTAAATTCGATTAAGAGTATCCAATTCAGGAGAACGGACAACAGAATTCACCATTGTAAATTAGATTAAGATTGTCCAATACAGGAGAATGGTCAGCAGAACATACGTGCAAAAGCTCCTGACTTCACGTCAGTGCTTGAACCAATTTTTTTTTTCGTAATTTTTTTTTGATTTTCTAAGGGTCCGGTTCTCACAAAATTTTACACACGTCTTTATGTCGATATTCTACAACTAGTTAGCAAGCTTCAATTCGATCGAATCTATATTTTTTGAGTCATCGAGGAAATAATATCCAGATGGGTATAACTCCGAAACTGTTGGGCCGATTATGGCCAACAGCGAACTTAACTCTCCTATTCAGATGCGCAGTCTACCCTGAAACTTGCAAGTCCCTATCTCTTTTCGTTCGGGATTTATCGAGGCAACGGTCACCCATCCAGCTAATGAACTCACACAAGGCTGCTCAGATCTCCGACAATATAGATCCGATCGTGTTCAAACTTGGAACTTGGTAGTAGAGTTAGGTTTTGAAGGTTCTCGCAAAATTTCAGCAATGTCGGATGAATATTTTCTGATTTATAGAATTTTTTTTTAATGATTTTTAAACAAATTTCTTGTGATACCATCCTCACAAAATTTTGCGAGAATTTTCGCGTTGGCATTCTTCAACTAATAATCATGTTTAAATTGGATCGGTTTTGTATTTTTCGAGTTATTGAGGAAATAACAGCCAAATTTAATATTGTTATAACTCCAAAACCGTTTGGCCGTTTATACTTAAAAACAAACTCAAATGTCGCATTCAGATGCGCAACCTAGCCTGAAAATTTCAAGTCGCTATCTGTTTCCGTTCTCTGGTTATCGTAACATAAAAAATATTTTTTAATAATGTTTTTTTAATTTTCTAATGATACGATTCTCACAAAATTTCACGAATGTGCTTATGTTATTATTCTACAACTATTCACCACGTTTCAATTCGATCCGATTTATATTCGTTGAAAACAAAATTATTACTCGAAAACCATTGGGCCGACTATGCCCATTAATGAACTTGTCTGTTGTATTGGGATGCACCACCTACTCTGAAAATCTCAAGTCGCTAGCTCTTTCCGTTCTCAAGTTATCGTGGCAACGGCCGGCCGGTCGGTCAAATTCTTCATCAGGGAGTCGAACCCAATTGTTTGAGACCATTTTCGTCGAAAAATTCGAAAATTACAGACATTTGGGCAAAATGATAACGCGATGTTCCCCAGAGCATACGCGCAAAAACACTTACGTGAATTCAGTGCTTTTTTGGTGCAGTTTTCCAATAATCCATAATTTAATTTGAATTGATCAAGATGACATAAATGCTTTTTTAAATTTTTCAAAATGTCAAAAATATAATCTGCATAAACCGGATAGCATTATTCCCTATTGTGATTGTATTCATAAGCAATTTAGCATTGGAAATTTAAATATTAATACAGGGTGAGTCTTTGACCACTGCATTAATTTTAACCAAAGATTCCTCTCATCAAATGAAACACTTTTTTCATTTAACATTTTTCCAAATTCAGCTCAGGTAAAAAGATACAGGCTGTTGAAATTTTGAAAAAAAATCAGTTTTTATTTTGTAGCTTTGACATCATTTTTTCGAATAAAATGAATATTGGCGTAAAGTTTCCTATAACTATGATACATATTTTCCAAATATTAGTTATTTTCTTCTTCTACTGGTTTTCTAGTTATGCACTCGTGAATTCATAAAACTTTACGAAATTAGCATAAAGAAAGCATATAAAGTTTTTCTTGAGTCATTTAAAGAATATTCCATCGTTTAGAACATTATATTATTCTTCATCATTTCTCCTTAAACGCACCGTTTTCGAGATATTCTTCATTGAATGTTTTAAAATGGAAAACTCCAGAAATTTCACTACTTTTATGGATCCGTCCCTGAGCGTTGGAATCCCGAATCAAGCTGTAAACCACGTTACCATGCCTTATTCTCGTCCGCCAACAATGTCATAGATAATTTATATGCGGGAGTGTATTAGTACATTGTGAAATCCTTAAACGCTTGTAACTTTTTACATGAGCCGAATCTGGAAAAATGGTAAATGAAAAAAAAAAAAAGCACTGACGTGAAGTCAGTACTCTTTGGCGCGCGTGTTCACGGTGGCTAATTTGAATTGAATGATTCAAAAATTAACAGTGCTGTATCTAAGCTGCCATCAGGATAGAGTAACAAAGTTGGAAAAGAACACAAGTGACTCTCCTTAGTCGCACAAGCTCCTAGAAGATTTGGGAGGGTCAGTATAATTCTAATCATGTTTATAGCACGCGCGCCAAAGCAGATTGACTTTTTACACTTTTTCTTTCATTGTTAAGTCAATCTGCTTTTGCGCGCGTGCTATAAACATGATTAGGATTATACTGACCCTCCCAAATCTTCTAGGAGCTTGTGCGACTAAGGAGAGTCACTTGTGTTCTTTTCCAACTTTGTTACTCTATCCTGATGGCAGCTTAGATACAGCACTGTTAATTTTTGAATCATTCAATTCAAATTAGCCACCGTGAACACGCGCGCCAAAGAGTACTGACTTCACGTCAGTGCTTTTTTTTTTTTCAAGTTCCTTTAACAAATATAGCTATCAATACAGTTTGGCTGTTAGTTTTACCGTAGATCAGAAAAAAATTCGGTTGTGGGACCTCCGTTAGGGACGAAATTGCATCTTCTCCAAATCCGAACGCATTTTAATATAGATCTACCGAATATAGTTATTTATAAATTCGCCTCAGGGCCACCATACAGACATTTCAAATCGGAAACAACGCTATTTCCCCCAAACTGACTTGTGTCCGTGCACTGAATTGACATGAATATTCTTTTAAAACCTCACAATATCGGCTCATTACTCCCAACATAACCCAAAACCATTCACTTATCGTCTGCGCAAGCACAGTATACTCGTGGCTGCAAGTCCTCCCAAAATTACACACCTCACAAAAAACTCCGATTCTCCAACACTAGTGGTTCAGGAGATATCGCTTCTTGAATCCACGAATGCGCAGACCCTCACCAGGGGATCCTATAGCGGAAAAGCATCCGCCACCCCAAAACCCCAATCCTCTCTGACGAAAGCACCACCAGTTAAATCACTGATAATCTGCTCATGCGCAAAACGAAAAATGCCCGTAAGGGGTTACATCCATTTCGAAATAAGCTCCAGGGCCACGGTACGGACACTTCAACTCTGAAACAACGCTACAGCCCCCAAACTGACTTGTCCTTGCACTGAATTGCTATGAATATTCTTTTAAAACCTCATAATATCGTCTCAGCACTCCCAACATAACCCATCCAACCCAAAAACAGTCACTTCTCTTCTGCGCATGCGCAATCTACTCGCGGCTAAAAGTCCTCTCAAAATAACACACCTTACAAAAAACTCTGATTCTCCAACACTAGTGGTTCAGGAGATATCACATCTTTAATCCACGCATGCGCAGACCCTCAACAGGGGATTCTATAAAGGAATAGCATCCGCCACCCCAAAACCCTAATCCTCTCTGACGAAAACACCACCAGTTAAATTACTGATGGTCTGCTCATGCGCATAACGAAAAATGCCTGTAAGGGGTAACATCAATTTCAAAATTAGCCCCAGGGCCACGGTACAGACACTTTTACTCGGAAACAACGCTACATCCCCCAAACTGACTTGTCATTGCACTGAATTGCTATGAATATTCTTTTAAAACCTCATAATATCGACTCAGCACTCCCAACATAACCCATCCAACCCAAAAACAGTCACTTCTCTTCTGCGCATGCGCAATCTACTGGCGGCTAAAAGTCCTCTCAAAATAACACACCTTACAAAAAACTCCGATTCTCCAACACTAGTGGTTCAGGAGATATCACATCTTTAATCCACGCATGCGCAGACCCTCAACAGGGGATTCTATGGAGGAATAGCATCCGCCACCCCAAAACCCTAATCCTCTCAGACGAAAACACCACCAGTTAAATCACTGATGATCTGCTCATGCGCATAACGAAAAATGCCTGTAAGCGGTAACATCAATTTCAAAATTAGCCCCAGGGCCAAGGTACGGACATTTTAACTCGGAAACAACGCTACATCCCCCAAACTGACTTGTCCTTGGACTGAATTGCTATGAATATTCTTTTAAAACCTCATAATATCGACTCAGCACTCCCAACATAACCCATCCAACCCAAAAACGGTCACTTCTCTTCTGCGCATGCGCAATCTACTGGCGGCTAAAAGTCCTCTCAAAATAACACACCTTACAAAAAACTCCGATTTTCCAACACTAGTGGTTCGGAAGATATCGCATCTTTAATCTACGCATGCGCAGACCCTCTTCAGGGATCTGAATTCTATGGAGGAATAGCATCCGCCACCCCAAAACCCCAATCCTCTCTGACGAAAACTACAGCAGTTAAAGGACTTCTCATCTGCGCATGCGCAATACGGAAAATGCCCGGAAAGGGCAGCATGAACCTCAAAAACATATGTTTCGGCATTAAAAGCAAAGTATTCCGCAAAATAGTAGTAATTTTTTTATTTTTTTCATGTCACGTGATCTTCACGAAATTTTGCAAAAGTGTTTGCTTTGGTCTTTTGCATCTAACTACTGAGTTTCATTTTAATCAGATCAGTATTTTTCGAGTTATCTCGAAAACAAAATTTTCAAATTTTCAAAAATTTTTTTTGCCACTTTAGGGCCGTCTGTTCAACACAAAACTTCGCAGGCATATAAAGGTCATGATTCTACAATCTGATGCCAAATTTCAAAAAGATCGAGTGATCGGTTCCGGAAATATTCATAAAAAACGTTTTTATTAAAAACGGCCTTAACTCCGAAACCGCTCGGTCGATTTTGCCCGTTAACGAACTTGTCCGAGATATTTACGCTACGAAACTACCCTGCAAATTTCAACGCTCTAAGTCGTTCCGTTCGAGAGTTATCGTGCTAACGGCCGGACCGGACGGACAGAATTGAATTTGACCTCGAATTCTTCATCAGGGAGTTGAACCCAATCGTTTGAGACCATTTTCGAAAAAAAATTCGAAAAATACAGACATTGTGACGAAATGATAGCACGCTGTTCCTTGCGGAACACGCGCGCAAAAAGTGTTTCATTTGATGAGAAGAGTCTTTGGTTAAAATTAATGCAGTGGTCAAAGACTCACCCTGTATATCAGATACATCTGTGAATTCACACGACAATTTTCTAAAATAATTCACTTATATCTTCTTTATAGACGATCCACTTAGGTAATAATGCTTTAATACTGAATAATATTCAGGAGTTGGTAATATTCACATATCCACGTCCCATTCCAGGAATTGATAACCAACAACTAATGATTACAAGTTACAAGACAAGATTTACAAGTTCCGTTCATGCCTCAATTGATCTCCCTGGTACACATTAACTCCTACGACCACAGCGCGCCAGCGTCTATTCGTGTTACGACATGATTTCGGAAAGGCTTAGTGCTTAGTAATCCTCGGAAGTGCTTGGGAGCACTTAAGGGATTACTAAGCACTAAGCCTTTTCATGAAGTGCTTGAATTACTAAGCACTTAGCACTGGTTTTGAAAAGTGCTCGGGAGCACAAAAAGGCTTCAAGACTAAGCACAATGCTTTGGCTCAGCTCTGCTGTGGTCTAGTGTGGCAGTGTCATGAAGTAATTTTCCAAGAAATACTCTTTTATAACCATTATTCAGGAAGAACTTAAAAAGCGTATCGCTGGCCTACCTTTTGAACTGTGGATGTACATTGTACAATGTCCATAAGTGGTCTCTTCCTACCCATACCAGAATCACCTTCCGGAGCAAGATTGTTTTCTATACCAGTCTAATTCTATGCTGTTATCCATGTATATATCCATATATCTGAACCCCAAGTGTTCAAAAAAAGTACTGCTAAATCTGTTTCTTTTCACACTATGAACTGAATGTGTTTATCGAAATTGTTGAAAATTGACAGTCTCCTCCACCCTGTCACCTGGAATTGTTGAAATCGTGTCTACAAATTGATATACAGGATGTTTCAGAATAAGACGCCAATACTTAAGGGTGTGAATCCTCAGGTCAAATTGAGAAGAAAAGCTCTAATATACCTATTTCCTAAACCTCGTATCTTTTGGGTGTTAAAGTTTCAAGAAAAAAACTAACTTCATAGACATTTGACACACTTTCTAAAAGCATCAAAGGACATTTTTGATGCGGGAGACACAGGATGTGGACTAGATTGGAAAAATATTATACACGCCTCTGTATACAGCTTTTTTTGCGCTCTAGTTCCTCGGAACAGAATGCTTATTAATTTGCCCAAATGTCTGTAATTTCAGAATTTGTGGATTGAAATGGTCTTAAATGATTTGGTTCGACTCACCGATCAAGAATCCGTTGTCGAAATAAATTCTTTCCCGCCGGTCCGGCCGGCTGTGGGCACGATAACTCTCGAAGGAAATGAGATAGAGAATTGAAATCTGCAGTGTAGATTTGGCGCATAAATATCTCGGATGAGTTCGTTAAAGAGCGAAATCCACCGAGCGGTTTCAGGGTTATGGCCTCTTTTAGTAAAAACATTTTTATGAATATTTCTGGAACCGATCACTCGATCTATCTGGAATTTAGCATCAAATTGTATAATCATGACCTTTAAATGCATGCAAAGTTTTGTATTGATCGGATTTCCTTAAAGTGGCAAGAAACTACGGCCAGCTGTAGGCATGATAACTTTCGAACGGAATGAGCTTCAAAGTTGGAATTTTCAGAGTAGGTTTATTGGGCTAATTCGGCTTAATGGTTTCAGAGTAACGAAAAAAAATTTTTTTACATTCAAACTTTCAAATTCATATTTTTAAGATGCAGTTTCATCATATAATTCCATTGATATCATATGATACATAAATCACAAAGTGATTTATGTAACTTCAGTTGAATCAGTACTGAACGGAGTGATTTATGTAAATAAGATCAGGTGAATCAGTTCCAAAGAAAATTGTTATTGAGCAGCGTTACGCTGCTTAAAACGGAAGCAAACTAATTATTATATCATATACAGGGTGTACCAATTTCGAGTGCCTATTAGACGTTTCTGGAGAACTGGACGTATTTGATATCTGAAAATTGGTATCATGATATTGCTTAGAATTCTCTACAGAGCTGAAATATTTTGCACTTGATACTGCGGTGAAAAATAATGATAGTTTTCTATCATGATTATGCCCCTAAATTCAATAAAAATCTCGGAAATTATTGAATTTAGGGGCATGTTAGAAAACTATCAATATTTTTCAACGCAGAATCCAACGCAATCATAAAAAATAGGATTCTAATTAGAAAAAACAGAAGTTATGGCCAATTTTTGATCACAATTTTCGACACAAAATGTGGAACACCCTGTGATAATATTACTAAAATTCAAAAGATGCATGACCTTGCCACATTCTTCCTCTTCGATGTTGTAAAAACGGTTAACGACCAGGATGTTTAAAATAAGAATAATGAACATAATACTGAATAAACATATTTGAATTTTTCTCCGGTTTTTTCGATATTTCGACAACTATTCGAATGAATACAATGGTTTTAGCAGAAATGTATTCAGCATTGGATACTCGATCATACCAGGAATGCATAACTTGAAAAAAAATGTTTTTCATCGAATTTATTTTCACTCCCTGTATAGCCAGAAGTTCTTGAGATTCAAAAATATTTTAGCTCTGTGAAGAATTTCAAGCAATATCCCAATTTTCAGATTTCAAATATGTCCAGTTTTCCAGAAACGTCTAATAGTCACTCGAACTTGGGACACCCTGTATTTAATTAGCCATGAAATAATAATTACTAGAAAATAGTCTTCAGAAAAGTGTAAGTCGTCTCTACAAAAAGGTTAAACCAAACTGAAGCGCATTTCAAAGTAATTTGGCGAATTAAATAGATGAAATAATTACTACAATATTAGCTTCGGAAGGTGTAAATAGCCTCTGAAAATAAGGTAGGAGGAAGTAGAAGAAGAGGTGTTTTGATCAATTTGTTTGTATTTGAACAATTGGAGCATACACTCATTCCTCGATACGTGCGAAAATCTCGACCAATCCTGGACAAGCGTGTGTCTTGCATCAACGAGAGAGAGCAAAATCGGTTTTCTCTGTCATGCTCCTCAGTAATTTCAACAGTCTTGTCAAAACGATATTGATTTTTGAAGAATTCCTGGTTTTGTAGTATCTATAATCTATGGTTTTTGTGTTTAATCAGCAAGTTTGGTTGCTCTAAATCATATCTGTATTCCTAAGTTTTTAAGAAACAGGTTATTCAACATGGATGGAGTGAAGTAAGTGTTCATTCAATGTTTGACTTTATTTTTTAAGTTTTATTAAAAGTATCAATTTTCAGCGAAAATCTGATTTGTAAGGTTTGCCGAAAGAAATATTCTAGTGGTTGGGCAAAAAATCGTGATTTGAAAGATGGTCATCATGAAGAACCAGTTAAAAAACCGACAGTTTATATTAAGTGCCCCATTTGTTCTGAAGAAGAAAAAATTGATCTTGATTATTATGATATTATGTTGATTCATCATTTGGAACATATTAATTCTCTGAGTATCAAGACTTCACCTTTGAGAATGACAGAAAATTTGAGGCTTGGCCAGCACTAAATAACTGGAATATCGATTATTTAAAAAGAGTAAATGGACAATTGGTATATTACGAATGCAATAGGAGGGTTACCTACTTATTATTCACCATGATGAATTGATAAATTCCTTCAATTCATCAGAAATGGATTTTATATTAACAACCCAGTTTTTTTAGGGTATACTAGCCAGTGTAGCAAACGCAGCATGAAAACTGGTGGAAATATCTAAATCTGTGGATTCTGCCCTTCTATATAGAATGCATGTGAAAATTTGTAGTACCCGTAACTATTGGAATTAATATGTTTTAATGGCAGATAAATGCAGAGACTTGAAAATTCTATTTTAGCTATAAATGAATTTTTCGAGGCACATTTTGGTCATCAGGACGAACGTCGATCTAAACATTCAAAAAAGAGTCAACAGGAACTGATTGCAAATAAAATGACAACTGCTGTAAAAAAGAAAGAATTTGAGAGGATTTTAGAACCATAACGAACGTAGAGAAAATAAATGTGCTTACCACTGCAGATATCGGAAAGAGAAGGGATTCTGTTTTAGGTATTAAAACTTCAGTTGATGACCATGATGATAATAATTTATACATATGTGAACCAACAACAAGTTGATCTTCTTATGAAATGGACGTACAAAATTTTATGGTTGAAATCTGTCCAGTTTTGGATGCTTCTGTAGATTCTAATAGAAAACTTGAGGTAAGGCTTTAAGATGATTCATGAATTTGGTTTTACATAATTGATTTTAGATTATATCAGAACAAACTAAAATGAAACTCTAGTTATTGGATGAGGATGACATTCGGAATGTGGCAAAAATTGTAGATGACATGAAATATGATAATGCATGTACCAATAAGAAAAGAAAGGAGAAACATTCATATTCAAGTTTCAAGAATGCATGGCTAAGATGGGAGTTGAGGAATCACCCCAAAAGAAGTATGTTATCAGTAATATCTAAAAGCTTGATACAAGTATGACTTATTTTCCAGATCAGAATGAGATTTCATCGACCAAATAAAGTTATGCTCAAAGAGGAAAATTCAGAGTTTTTTCAATGCAGTATGTTAAATGGAGTGTTTAAGGTGGCAGTTCTGGGAACATCAATATGTAAGCTAGATTTTGAAACGTTACACAGTTGAATTGTTTCATAATTTTTGTTCTTAGGTTACTATTTATTAGGCAATATTGTTCTGAAAAAATGCTTCTGACAAATATCTAGTGTTTCCAATGCAGAAGCAACATCAAAAATATTGAAAATAATGTTATTCTATGGATGCTTTTTAACAGCTAGCTGACACATCTTCTGCATTCAATTGAATTACTGTTATGATTGGAATTTTTAATTGTGAATCCTTATTTTTTCTTAAATGATGAGGGTTAAAGTAGTTTTTGTTGTTTCATTATTAGTTTTCTGAAAATGTCTCTTCCTATTTCAGGGGCTGCTACAAATTATAATGACACGCTGTAAAAATTACCTAAACGAGTCAACTTTCATCAATATGAGATTAACTTAATCGTGGAAATCTTGGAACAAGGAAGCTAGGAATGAAATGATGTGAATGGAATGCGAAAGATGGACAGAGGAAAGGCAGGAGCTAAGGAGTCTCTTCGTGGATAACTGGTTGGCACTTGTCAAGGAATCCTAGAGGAGATGCTTGAGAGTGAAAGAAATGATAAAACGGTTTTAGAAATAATCAGGCTGTGGAACGGAACTATAAACAGAAAGATATTTACTTATCTTCTATATTTATTTATCAACTATGGAATTCTTAAATGTATCCTTTCAAACCTTTTTTTTATTTTTATGAGGTGGAGAAACCCATGTTTCCCTAGGGAGTGTTGGACACAATACAGTGCCTACGAACCAAACTGCAATTCCTCGCCTTTCTTCCGCTCCACAGAGATGCAAATGGCGCTCTACCACTGTGGAGCCGAAGAGAGGCGAGGAGCTGGAGTTTGGTTGGTAGGCACTGTATTGTGAGTCCAAGACTCCCTAGGGGAACATAATATCCTAAATGTATATTCAATGTAAAAATTGTTGAATATAATGAGTAACCCAGTAACCCATCAAATATATTTCTACATAGTCACCAAAAATATAGTTACTCCATAAGAGTAATAAATCAATTTATTAAGTCATCTTCAGGGCTCTGAAAATTACAGACAGAAAATTTACAGATGCTGAAACTTTGATCTTCAGAACTGAAAAATAAACAGATTCATATCTTGCATAACACTGAGAGAAATGCAACTAAAAACATCAAACAATGAAAGAAAAAACTTATACAAACAAAACAACAGTCAAAAAATCTAACTTACTGTGCTAAATTCAGTTTTCCAATCGTCAAATTATGCAAATTCAATTTCAAAGACGGTACAATGTATTCAGCATTTACGTTGCATTTGATCATCAGGAAATAGAAGAACAATCTGATTTTGACCACTCGATGAATTATCAAACATGTGGTGTTTGGACTACAAAATAACAAGGAAACGCAATATTGTTACAATCTCATATATTTGATTTTGAGAGAATTCCAAGGAATCCTTGATTCAGATCTTGCATTTCTCTCCTGTAATTAACTGAGTCACGTGTTATAATGTGACACAATTCATGAAACTGCCTTCTTTGTAGGAAATTTTGATGACTTATGATCTTAGTTTCTTCAAAGTAAAAATTGTCTTCAGACACAATGATAGGGGTTCTTACTTATCGTTTGTGTTTATCGATGCAATTTTTTAAATATCTTCCGGTCTGCCCTACATTCACTTTTTCGCAAGGGATCTCATGAACAAACCCCTTTTCTTGACTGAAAAAAGTTATGTCTTTAATTCGTTTGAAATAGAGTCTTCCTATTGCGTTTTCGTATAATATTTTTAAGTTTTCTAATTTCAAGATATCGGACAATTGTTCAGAGAGGCACATATATGTATAAGTGATCCATATTTTATCCTGTTGCCACTTTCCTTAGTTAGAGCACCTATCCTCTCATTGTCAAGTTCTAGATGAGCCTGAGGTGTATGAAGAATTTAAGAAATCATATTTCAGCATCTGTAAATTATCTGTCTGAAATTTTTCTGGAACATGACGAAATAAACCGTTGAAACGTTGGCCAAACTAAGGTAGTTTTCTTGAAAATGCAGAACCTATCCAATCAACCAAACTTCCAAATATAATGATCATTAATGTTAATGAATAATCCATAAATTTCCATCAAATACAAACAATTACATCTGTCAGTGTCAATTACTACGTTTACATGCATCCTCTCGAACCGTTTTAAGCCAATGCGTATTCCGTAATGCGCATTGAAAACGCATGTAAACGTTTTTTCAATTCGAATTGACTACTCAAATGCGAATTAGTAAATGCGATTTGAAAAGGTGGATTGAGTTTTCCCAAACCGATTTAATGTGCATGTATACACCAAATACGCATTGAGAGTAGTTTTAAGAGAAACAAATTTCAGAATTACCAACACCAAATTTATTAGTTTGACAAATCTGATAATCTAACGAACCTGCTTTGGGGTTACGTTAATCGTAATTCACAGCTGGAAGATCGAAATAAATCTCTTGAGATAAAAATGATATAATATATTGTTCGAGGTAACTTTTTCTATTATCTTTAATCATTTTCTGCCAATTTTCTGGATTCATTTTCACGATTTGCTCTTTCAATCACTTGTAACCACCCAGAAAAGGTTAATTCCTTGCGAAATTATGGTGTTCTTCATCATTTTTTAAGATATTTAGAATGATTTTCTTTTCTTAATTTCCATTTTTAATTTTTTTCAATCTTCCCATGTTGGCTACGCGAGCTTAGAATAAAGCCGAATTACAGAAAACTAGTTTCAGATAAGGCATGTAAACTCTCAAACCATATTTCATCTAATTCGCATCAAAACATGCGCATTGGTTCAAAACGGATCGAGAAGGTGCATGTAAACGTAGTAAGTTACATAAACAAGATATTTCGGCGGTCGCTGTCACAACAGCTTGAATTTTCAACACGTCGACCCAGCTGACGATTGACGTGGAGGGAAATAAAATGGGACAGAGCGCTGCGCCCTCATTGGTCCAGATTTTCGCACGTATCGAGGAATGAGTGTATGCTGAACAATTGGTCGATAACACAATACATAAAATATAAAACGTATATAAAGTTTCATTGAGGTATAAAATAGTCAATGAATGAGATAATGTTAATGATACATAACAATAGTATTAGATTTAAACAATCAAGAAATCTTTGCAAATAGCCTCTGAAAAAGAATTATTTATATTTGAACAAATCTCGGTCAAGTTCATTATTAATTTAACTGTCCGATGGTTTCGGAGTAAAGAAAAAAAAATGTCGATGTTACTTTCCTTAGGTATTTGAGTTGTGAAAACTATGAACCAAATGTAAGTTGCAACAACCCATTCCATGAGGTTGAATCATTGCAGATTGCTCATTTAATCTTGATAAATAAACTATTATTTGAATTTAATGCAGTTCTGGTGCAGTTCTATTATATGAATCTATTGATATAATTCCCAACTCTGAGAAACCAATATGAGATTAACACCCATAAGGATTAACATCTTATTTTAAAACACTCTGTATAAAATGTGGTCAGTAGCACAGGTGAGGAATTGCAAACATTATAATCCATGACATAACGGCATTCGCTAGGAGGGGACTCCGACTGCCCATCGGACAGCCAAAATAATTCTGCCACGGGGCTTTCCCTCTTTTTTCATTAGAAACAGATATTTGGACGAAAAAAGAACGAGATATACAATTTACCCTTAAATGAATCATAATTTTATAAATAATTTTTCTAAGAGAAAATAGTGAGGTGCATATATTTTTTCCAAAAATATTTAGTCCACATCCTGTACGGATATCACAGGCTGAAAAATCAAAAAATCTTTCACATCAAAAAATGGCCTTGGATGGGCGAGTGCCAATTTTCATAAGAATATCTATGCAGTTATTGAAGTTATGACCAAAAAAACCCTTTTTTTGTAACTTTAACACCCTGTAGCTCAAAAGTTAGGAGGTTTAGGACATAGGTTAATTGAAAGTTTTTTTTCAAAAAATCACCTAAGGATTAACACCCATAAGGATCAGCATCTTATTTTAAAACACACTGTATAAAATTTGGTCAGTAGGACAGGTGAGGAATTGCAAACATTATAATCCATGACATAACGGCATTTGCTACGAGAGGAAAGTGACGGCTCGTGCCCTTTAGGTGTGGGTCGGCCATTTTTAAACAAAAATGTGGACTATCTCAGAAAATTCGAACTTTTTGTATGAAACGTTCGAAGTAAACTTGTTTGAAATCACAATTTAGATAAATGTGCCAAAATTCAGGACGAAAATCCTTAATAATATTTTTACTTTTTTTGCTGATAACTCTTTTTTTTTTGGTGGCGAGACCATATTGGTGTCAACATGAATATGATTGAAACTAGAAAATTTTGTTTGGACTTGGGTTTTCGGCATATGAACGAATTTTCACAAATCGGTGATCATAGAAAATAATTAATTGGCGTTGAAATTGAACTAACGATGGAGACTCATGACAATATTCTATTTCAATCAAAAGTCTTGCTATAAATTGGCAATTTGGAGCAAGATTTAAATTCTTGGGATTCTCAGAGGTGAACTGAATGTGAAATTGAAAGATTTTTATGGTGAAAATACGAACAGGAGGTACTTAGCAGCAGAATGAAAGTTCAAACTTTCGAGGGAAAATTCGAACAAATGTCGAAAAACCAAGTTCAAACAAAATTTACTAGTTGCAATCATATTCATGGTGACACTAATCTCGTCTGGTAGCCGAATAAAAATCCGTTGTGTAATGAATCCATTTTTGAAAGAGGTATGAACAAAAAAAGAAAAAATATTTTTGATTGTTTGCCGACCTGAATTTTGGCACATTGATCTAAATTATAATATCAAACGAGTTTATTTAAAGCGTTTTCAGAAAATAATTTCAATTTTCTGAGACATATTTGTCTCAGTTGGCCGAGATTTATATAATTTTTTATCATTGTTGATGCACCAACTTTTTGTAATTAATAAAATTCGGAAATATTAATAGAAAAGAAAAGTCCCTCTTGGTGCGGAGTTGTTGGGAAGCACCGTATATGTATATATACTCGAATAACTGACATTTTCACCGTTACTGATTGTTTGCAAGTTTCTAATCTAAATTCTCGATACCTAAGCAGAATTGTCAAAAATACCAGAAAAAAGTGTTATTCCATACAAAATAATCGGGTCTGAACGTTTTTATAAATGGTTGGCGCAGAACCTGAAAATGGTTGTTTCGTTTTCAGCTGGCCACCCTGTATAATAATACATATTATGAAAAATACGTTGTAATGAGGAAGAATTATTTCAATATTGATATGAACAAGCGCACAAAAAATCCTGAATTCATGTCAGCGCATTACTTAAATTTTCAAAGCAATAGATTGGATTAAAAATCCCCAGGGTTGAGATCTACACGATATATCAATAATCGGTTATCAAACCACCGATTCTTCTTGAAAATCTATTAATCCGACCATCGGGCATCCTAAAATTCTTATATATGTCGAGGTCCTGAAAGAATGTCATCAGAATCTTTAACGTGAGATAACAAGAAATTATTCCGACCATTTCAGTCCGTTTCGGTAAAAAAATTGCCGCACGTATATAATTTGCCGCCATCAAAAACTATATTATTATCGCATTTATCAAGAGCAAGGCTCAATTAAATATAAATTTCCAAACGGCCGTATATTTTCATTGCACAACCATTATCATTAGTCATGTACTAGTGAGCGGTCTATCTTAGTGAGCAAATTATGACAATTAACAGGTAATTATTCTTTGTTATCACTGTTATTTCAAATATTACCCACCCACATAAAGGAGAAAAGTTAATGACGAAATATTTATCAGAAGAGGGGCTGGTGTGGCACGCCCTTTTCAAATATCTGATGATATTCCACTGTTATCATTTATTATTTTAATGAAATATGAAGTTATTGAATACTTCATTGAAAAACTTTAACACCCGGTTTCCGGTTTCTGAAAGGCTGGTCAACTAACAGAACTGTCACCCCCGGTTTCTGAAAGGCCGATCAACACAAATGTTAACTAATCAGTGATCAATCTCTTGCTAACCTTTATCTGAGTTGCGCAAAGCGCAAAAACTCGGACTGATTTGACATTAACAGTTCTGTTAACTTTGACCAGCCTTTCAGAAACCGGGGGTTAATGTCAAATCAGTCCGAGTTTTTGCGGTTTAGGCAACTCAAATGATGGTTAACAAGAGATTCATGCCTGATTAGTTAACCTTTTTGTTGATCAGCCTTTCAGAAACCGGGGGTAAATCTCTAGACTTCGGTATTTCATATAGATACATTCATATTTCCAATATAATGATTGAATATTGTTAGAAAAGCGTTTTCGGGTGCCCGGAACAGGGTTCGTAGAAATGACTATTTTACTTCTTTTGAACCGGCCTTGGTCTCAGACAATTACTCTAAAGCCCCACATTAATTGCACATACCCGACCGCCAACTGAGACTCCAAACCTATTCGCTAATAATCTTGTAATCAGTGTACTTACACTGGCAGATGGGTCAGGGTACTCTTTAATGATGCGCGATCCGCCGCAATATTCATCCTATTCAATTACCGATAATTATTCACAAAAAATTAGGGAAAGCCCTGTGGAAAGGGGTTTTGGCGATCTTATTCAAACTTTGACATATCATATCTCCGAAAGTATTGGTTTCTCAGATTTGGACCTGCACCATAAAAGAAATAAAATCAAAAAAGGGTCATTTAAATAAAACCAAGAGTGCCAAAAATACTTAATTGGAAACCACCGGTCCGATTCTACTCAATAACAAACTTATCCGAGATATTTATTCCTCAAATTTTATTATATCAATTGAAACTTAGCCAATATTCTCCATTTTAGTATTTACTGGAGATATTCTGAACCCAATTTACCATAGTATATATTTCCATCATCATATAGATTATCCAAGGGCATTATTTCACCCAAAAATTATAATATCCTTTAATCCACATAATTCCACGATAGCTAAAGTTATTTCATTGGTCACTTTGCATTCAATCATACTCTGTTTGACTAACGAATTTTGGATAGGACCAGAAATGAATATAACATGTCTCATATCGATAGATAAGATGACATGTATGACACAGATCATGAAATACTTAGATACAAATACGGACGTTAATTCTCGATTACAGCATTCTGTCGCATCATGACTTACGATTTATTATACAAATTTTGAAAAATCATATCTCCGAAAGTATCAGTTCGTTGGAGTTGAAAATTATATCAACGGATCCTTATGATAAAACTGCATCTTAAAAAAATTGAATTCGTAATTTGTCATTCAAAAAAGAAAATTTTTTTCGTTGCTCGGAACCCATTGGCCGATTTTTCCCAATAATGAGCTCATTCCGTTCAAGAGTTATCGTGTTAACGACCGGCCGGACAGAATCGATTTTGACCTCGGGTTCTTGATGAGTGAGTCAAACCAAATCGTCTAAGACCATTTTCATCCAAAAATTCGATAATTACAGACATTTTGGCAAATTGATAAGCACTATGTTCCGAGGAACAAGAGCGCCAAAAAAGTTTGTTAGCTCATCTCGAAATGCACATACACTTGTAGATCAGTTGCGGTTGGAATCGGGTCGGCCCTTCTGGACAGCGAGCCCTCAACCCGACGATCCATGATACTACGATACTAAAACACACGTGTTTTAGTATCATGCGACCGATCCATCTAGAGCTAGACAATACACTCTCGGATGAGTTGGCTTACGAGTTCGAGCCAATCGATCGGGCGTACCAATCCACCAGTGATTGAGGATTCCATTAGCCACTCCAAATTGATCTGCGATTACACCACTCAAACCAATCAGCACGATGTCGAGGTGGTAGACGGAACTAAATAGTCGTGGGCTCTTCCTTGATAAACTAAATTGAATGAATAGTTTCATGATTGTAAATGGATGTATTCCTATTTCGACAGCACAGAAAACATAACACATAATTCAGAATCCCCCACATGACTGAAGCGAAAGTTTTCTATCCAATTTTCAATTCATCACTTCAGCAATATCATTAGCGTTTGTTGAAAGTAAATTAAACCTACTTAAACTTGGGGGTACCACCTGGTTTACCGATGGCTCTGTGATGCCTACGGGGGCCGGTAATGGGATTGTGGATCTTCTCACTAATCTGTTCCTCTTTGGAAGT
The DNA here is from genome assembly GCA_937662695.2 of Halyzia sedecimguttata. Taxonomy (NCBI): domain Eukaryota; kingdom Metazoa; phylum Arthropoda; class Insecta; order Coleoptera; family Coccinellidae; genus Halyzia; species Halyzia sedecimguttata. Next base: position 51,173,575 of record OW569411.2, on the reverse strand, counting down.
AGTGCTCTATAGTGTAGGCAGCACGATTTGCTTTTCTGGCCTGCACGCCGGAGGATATTCGGAGAGGATACTACGGCAAACACTTCTATTTTTAGCCCCCAAAAATCCCTTTGTGATGATCAGCTCCTATCTGGTGGAAGAATGCAAATAGCCTTGCGCGTGCTGGGCTTTAATAATGCTCTGAAAGTTATCTGGTGTCCGGCGCACACAGAAATCCCTGGTAACGCGCAAGCAGATGCATTGGCAAAGCGAAGGGAACTTTCATTATTCATAGCTAGAAAGTAAACTTTCCTTTGACTAGAGCACGAGGGTCGACATCAAGCACTCGGGGATTTTAATTGACGGGACTTTCTCAAACAATGAGGCCAAAAATATCCTAATTCTGCAGAAGAATCAACTAAGTCTGATAACTGCTGTTTTAACATGCCTGTTTAACGAACAATTGAAGAAAATGGAGCTAACTGGCTATTCCTTTTGTCTATGGTATAAACTTATAAAGGAACACATATGGAGCAGCCCAACATATTCTGTTCAACTGCAGCATCCTAACCGAACTAAGGTCCCTTCACCAAGGAATCCCAATACCCACTATTCCTATGGTGAGAAGCAACCCTCCCTTCCGACTCACGGCATTTCTTTCGGCATACCTTCAGATCTGAGTCTCTCCAACGTTACGCGGTGGGTCTATGGACCTCAAAGCACCCGTTCAGTCCAATATCGCCATCGCAGAAGAGAAAGAAGAAATTAAACCTTCAATATTTAGTATTTCAAATTCTCAATTTGTCCTAGATATGTAGCACAAGAAGATATATGTAAAGGGCCAAATTCACTGGTGGATTGGTACACCCAGCCAATTACCCCAACTCGTAAGCCAACGTAAGCGGTCGAGTTGAGAGCTCGCCACCCAGAAGGGCCAACCCGAGACCAACCCCAACCGATCTGCGTAGTATGTGCATTTGGAGGTTAGAAAGAAGATATTTCTGGGAAGAATTGTTGGCAACTGAAAAGGATGAATGTTGCGGCAGCTTTTCCCTCCATAGAGAGTACCTCGACCCATCTGTCAGTCTATGTGCGATTCAAGGTTAGTCGCGAGTCGGGTTGGAGATGCGGTTGACATTCAGGTGCATCTAGTGATTGGGGGGCCTTAAAAGAAATTGTTCACAAATATGTTTCGGTTTTTATCCCATTTTCAATACTGGGGAGAATAAACTTAACAATGCAATTTATGCGTAACATAAATATGAGGGGTGTGGGGATGTATGAAATTCTGATTCGTCATTAATTACAGTTTAATTTTTTCTGTGAGCGTATGAAATTTCTGAGGATTCGTCCAAATCTGATCATTAATAAATAAACCATTAAAGGATACTTTGTGACAATGATACAATGTTTTCTAATGAACATTGTTGTAAATATTGCTTCTGAGAAATGTCCAGTATTTCTGAGGCTTATTTCACAATGATGCCATTCCGTTCGGTTTAGATCGTTATCGGTTTTCATTTGGTTACCGGCAACCAGTGTGAAGCGGTTCTCCGATTTAGATTCGGTACCGTACTAGGGCTTCACACGAGAGCGTCTCGTCTTGTTCTCGTCTCGGAAAAGCGAAAGGAGACGAGACGAGACGAGGCGTTTCGAAATATTTTATATGTTTCTTATATACGACTCGACCTATCAATATATTTTATCTATATTATAAAGGATTTTTTATTCAATTCGATAATTATTCCCAAAAAATTAGGGAACGTCCTGTGGACAGGGGCTTTGGCGCTCTTATTCAAACTTTGACAAATCATATCTCCGAAAGTATTGGTTTCTCAGATTTGGACCTGCACCATAACAGAAATAAAATCAAAAAAAGTGCCAAAAATTATTAATCGGAAACGACCGGAGCGATTCTACTCAATAACAAAGTTATCCGAGATATTCATTCCCCAAATTATATTATATCAATTGAATCTTGGCCAATATTCCATTTTAGTTTTTAGTGGAGATATTCTGAACCCAATTTGATTAACTTAGTAACCATAGTATATATTTCCGTCATCATATAGATTATCCAAGGGCATTATATTATCACCCAAAAATTATAATATCTTATACTCCACATAATTCCACGATAGTTAAAGTTGCGATAATTATTTTTCAAGAAAAAATAGAATTCACAACAATAAAAACTGATCTCATTAGGAATTCATTACTAACGGACAACTTTTACTGCCCCTAAATCCCAATGCTTTTAAAATTTCGTCTCTATTTGAACATCTGGAGAAATTTATTGTGCTTCTTGTAGTGAACATGTGAACAATTATTCTGTACATCTGTGGAAGTACATATAATAAAACTGGTAAAGAAATGAAAAATGAAGCTATTCAATGTTTTGAAATGTGTTGTGAGAAATACGCCAAGAACACCCTCAATGATCTACCCACGATACCAATTTTTCCAATTCTATTAAAAAATTTATCGAATATGTGCTGTTAGAAAGAGCAAATAGGAATCAAAATTGAATTTTAGGGTGGTGGGAAGTGTATGAAAATGTTCCCACACTTTCCAAGATGGCCGATAATTTATTAATGGCTACATCCGTTCCTGTTGAAAGATTATCTTCCACAGCAGGTATGATCATAGCAAGAACAGGTACATCATTGAAAGATGATGTAATGCAAGCGTGATTATGTTTGAATTCGAGTCATCGAGTAATTTAAAAGATGAAACTAACAGTTTTTAAATTCAAAAGAATTATGTTCATGTAGGTACAATTTTGTATAAGTGCGTAATAAATATAGCTTGTTAAAATTATTCATTGTTATCTACCATTTCGTTTATATATTACAATATTTATTATTGTTATTCATAATTAAGCGAGATGAGACGGGACAACTGATAACGAGACGAGACCGAGACTTAAACGAGACGAGATTTTTTATATTCTCGCCTACTCTCGTCTCGTGTCATCTGAGGCGTTCACACAACCATGAATTAGTTGCGGGTTTAATCATAAAATAAATATTTACATATGTGTGCTGCAGTTTTAACCTCAAAACTAGCAGTTATCTTTCACATATAGAGAAATTGAATGAATTAATCATTGCCAAATTATTTACTCGTAGTAATATACACATAAATACATTTTTGGGGATTTATTGCTATCTCAGTATTAATGAGAAAATGAACGATTCACCAAGTGTTGATGTGGATCGACTGATTGCTGCAGTACCTATACCTAAACCAGTCCTCTTCTTTTTCTTCTTTTTCCTCAGCCTCCATTCGTCCACTCCTGGACATAGGCTTTTCCAAATTATCTCCACCGCTCTCTATCCTTCGCCGTCTGATACCAATTTCCACTTGCTATCCTCCTAAACCTGGTAAACGAGTGCTTCAGAAAAATCTAAAGAAAAATTGAACACGCAGGAATCATGCAAAGATGTTTGTGTTTAAATTTGTAATGACTTTGATGAATTTGACGTAGCGAACAAATTGGAATTTCGATTGAGCCTGTGTTTCAGAAGAAAACATAAAACCTAATATGAACCGTTTGATAAACGTGTATATGTGAAAGGGTTTCATTAGTTTTTGGTTTCAAGGGAAAACGAACCGAACCGAATATACAACCGAGTGCATGGAAACAAGTCTAACGCAGAACCAATTTCAAAACAATCAAAATGTTTCATTTTATAGATATTTTTCAGAGTTTGGGAGAGAAAACCCAAAAAAACCTCTGAATGACTGATCATTAATCCCCGAATGCTAAATTTTAGTTTTAGTGAAATGTATCAAACAGGCTCCTATATGAAACATAAAGAATTTTATGACCATTGACCCTAATGTTTATGGAATGTCTGAGCTGATCTATGTATAATAATGGCATTATAAAATAATTTGCACATAAAACGGTCCACGTTTTCGGGGAATGACTTTAACAGTCGAGAAACTATTCAATTTCCAGACAAAAATGTATAAACGTTGGTCCGCAAACGCTTAATAAGCTAGCAACAATGTGTTCGAATCTGTAGGTTTTTTCGATTTTTTTGTATTTCTCTTGTATTTCCCGAGATATTCGAAATAAACATGTAGGAGGGGGTACTTTTTGTGGTTTAAAGTGAATGATTATGATAATTATTGTGAGAATCTACAGGGTTATATACTTTTTTCAAGGTTAATATTTTCACCCAAAATATTCTTGTCGAACCCCGATGCCCATTTTCCATGGTTTATTTCAAATTCTTTCTTGTATCTTCCAAGCTTGTCGTACTCGCGACCATTCACAAGAAAAAATCGAAGTAGGATATAGGTATGTATGCTTCGGATTTATTATCCAATTTTCAAAAATTTTGAATTTTTGTCAATAATACCAAAATCATTTTTCGATGTTTTCTTATGATTGGGCGTGTGTACGAAAAATGGATGCATAAAAGTCTTTAAATGATAAGAAAAATTAAATCATACTATGACTCTTGCTCAATTATACCAACATAATATGGTGATAATTTCATTTCGCTTTAGGATATTGCATATTTTGTGGAAAATTTGTGGAATATAATTGATGCTAAAAGTATTTTAGATTGATTTCATATAAAAGGGCGTACATGTGGATGAAATTCATCTTTCTTGTTGATTTTTGGAAATTAATTTATTTTATTTATATAATATTTCTATCGAAGCCGTTATTTGAAGCTGATGTTAAAATTCTGAAATATTTTCGAAGTTTGTAGGTAGAGGCGGATTTAGAGTATTCTCTTTACAAATGCCCGAAAGGCAGACATATAACTACTATTATTTGTTAACAAATTTATTTTCAAATACGCCATTTAATATTGAAACGAAATATTGAAAAAAAACACTTCTCACATATGATTTATACCATTATACCTATCTAGGGGGAGAATATAATGGACGACGTAATTTTTCTCAGATTGAGTATAGTACACACACTGTGTGAGATTTATTTATTCCGCATTTAATCAAGAAAATACTGGAACCACACGACAATATCATCTTGTTTCTTTCAAGCAATCCATACTAGAAATGTTTCCTGTTATCCCTTAGTATCTCATTTCACGTAGAATAGAGCTAAACATAAGACTGATAGTTTAGGTAAGATTATTCATTTTTTAATTGCCCTTTGTACACTTACACATTTCAGTGAGTTCTGGTGATAAGTTTCAGAGGTATTGAATTTTTCTTGAAAAGTCTTATTATCGATAATTTGAGTAGGTACTAAATTCCAACTCGACCAAATCTTCAGTTCTGAAATATTGGAAAATTAAATTATTTCAAATGGATATATCTCTGAAACCATTTGGTGGATTTTGCTCAATCACGAATTTTGCAGGACCATTCCGACATGTAAACAACTCTGCAAATTCCAAGTCTATAAATTCCTTCCTTAGCAAGTTATTGAATCTAGGGTCGTACGGATATAATTAAATTTGACAACGGGATATTCCTGAGTAAGTCAGATTGAATCATTATTGAATTGAAGAAAACTACTTAGTTTAAGTTTCACAATATAATAATATGATTTTGCGTGTGTTGCAGATTTCATCCCATATTAAAAAGTGACTGGAAGTGCAATTTATATACATATGGACGCAGTGGGTATAGTGACAGGAAGATTTTGTCTGGGAGCATTAGAGCTTCCTTGGCATTACGCTCGCAGACAAAAACTACATGTAACTAATGATCAACTATATTGCACCTAGCATTAATATTCACGGAATACACCGAAAACATACTCAAAACCCTACAAGTGCAGATAAATGGCCGAAAATTGCTGTTCAGAATAATTGTTGTTCACAAGACGCTTGGAATCGGAAAAAAAAAGCCACCCTTCGAACCCCATTCTAGATACCTATTGTTACATCCGAGCAACCTGCACGTAGATGAAACGGCACGAAGACATCCAACCTTGGAAGACCGTTTCATGTTCCTCTCAACCTGCCTAGCATTTCCGGAATCTCTATAACACGCGGCACGTTGGTAGTCAATTACACCGAATATTAGAAAGAGATGGACGGAACGAGAGGAAACGAGACCCTCGTACATATTTGCTGAGTATTCGTAGCCGAATAAATTGAAATCTAACAGCAAAGAAACCCCGCGGACTCGAACGACATTCTTAGACATCTATTGTTATCCGCTGCCTTGGTTCATTTTCATATTTCTCAGCTTTTCCCCCGATTCTCCCCCTCTTCCCGTCATTTCCCTTGCGTATATTATTGATCTTAATGACATATCTTCCGTGCTTCGCCTGCTCCAAGCATCTCGCTTAAATATATGACCACTTATCTTAAGTATTTCTCTCTCGATATTTCAATTTTATGCCAAGGTTATTAATTCGCCCAATGTTCCCATTCTCTCTTTCGGATTTTTCGTTTTTGATTAATCCGCCGAATGTCTGGAACAGGAATTCCGGATAGCAGGAATCTGGGCCCGTACTATAGGCACATTTTTTCATATTGACCTGGTATGCAGATTTGAACGAGTGCTAACTTATGTGTTATATATTTATTTATTGTTCATGATAACAAGATGTTAATCAACAACTGACAATCAGGTCGATTATGTTCACTATTTGCTATAATAAACATTACTGTTCATTTTGCTATCTTCCTAAGATATAACAATATGGCCTATGGTATTAAATATTCTGTTCGGACTGTTGTAGCAAATTAGGTTATCAATTTTATCACACCAATAATACAATAATTCTTTTCAAATATTAGTGATTTCGGTGCTGACAACACTATATTTCATGACTTTTATGTGGACAGAAAAATTTAACATTACTTGATAAACCAGTAACTAAACTTTTGTCCACTTAAAATTTTGTCATCTGACATATTAAGTTTCGGAAACGTCTTCTGAGACGAAGCTTTACTAAAGCATGCTACCTTTCACTACACTCAAGTATTGGTTTACATTACCCTTGGTTATAAACCGATTAAAGAGAACAATGAGAATAGGTCATTATTGATTAAAACATCTCTTCTCTTATACAGTCCGATAACTTCAAGTGTTCCTAACTATGATTTAATGTAATTTTTCGAACAATTTGACGGAATTTTCGAACATTGAGGGGCCGGTTGTTAAACCGTGATTTGCAACAGCAGATTTATCGATGTTGTTGTTCCGTATGCTCTTTATACATTATGAGAATGTTTCTGGTTATTTATCAGACGTAGCACTTGTTGCAATCGAAAATTTAATTCGGTTCAATCAATTTATATGCAGAGTGATACATCGGATGAACAACCAGAAACATTCTATATACCCGTGGATTCAATAAACTGAACGAAATTAGCACAAAGAAAGCAGATGAAGTTTTTCTTGAGTCAATACAAGATTATCCAGTCGTTTTAGAAAATTAAATTATTCTTTATCATTTCTCCTTGAGATATTATTCATAGAATGTTATACAATCAGAAAGTGCAGATGTTTCACCACTTTCAACTCCAATATTTCTAACAGTATAGATCCGATCGAGTTTACATCTAGAACTTGGCTGTAAAATTAGGTTTTGAAGGATCTTGAACATTTTCAGCAATTTCTGACTGATAATTTCTTTAAATAATTTTTTTTTATTTATAGTCTTACGATCCTCACGAGTTTCTATTCGATCTGATCAGTATTTTCCGAGATATTGGAAGAACCAAATTTCAGATGGCTGTAACACCGAAACCACTAGGCGGATTTTTCCCATTATCGAACTTAACTGAGATACTTATCCCCCAAGTCTACTCTGCAAATTTCAATTCTTTGTCTCATTTCGTAACTAAACGTTTAAGACCATTTCCGGCAAAAATTGAAGACATTTGGGGGAACAAGCGCGCCAAGAACGAAATATTTTCCATGTTTTATCGAAAAGATAGAAGAGGCAACGACTTAAAATTTTCAGGATAGGTGGCGTGTCCCAATACGACGGACAAGTTCGTTAATGGGCATAATCGACCCAACGGTTTCCGAGTGATCATTTTGATTTCAACCAATACAAATCCGATCGAATTGAGACTTGGAGAGTAGTTTTAAAATACAAACATAAGTATGCTCGTGGAATTTAGTGAGAATCGTAGCACTACAAAATTAAAAAAAAATTGTTAAAACATATTATTTATGTCATGATAACCTGAGAACGGAAAGATATAGCGACTTGAAATTTTCAGGTTAGGTTGTGCTCAGGAATGCAACATTCGAGTTCGTTTATAGGCATAATCGGCCGAACGGTTTTGGAGTAATACCCATCTGAAATTTGGTAGTTATTTCCTCCACTCGTAAAATACATAACCTATCAAATTCAAACATAGTTATTATTTGTAAAATGCAACGCGAAAATTCTTGCGAAATTTCGGGAGGATCGCATCAATAGAACATTTTAAAAAATCATTGAAAATCATTGAAGGAAATTCTATATATAAGAAAGTATTCGTCCGACATCGCTGAAATTTTGCGGGAGCCTTCAGAACCTAACTCTACTGTCAAGTTCCAAGTTTTAACACGATTGAATCTATTGTTGGAGATCTGAGCAGCCTTGTGTGAGTTTAGAAGCTGGATGGGTGACTGTTGCATGGGTAACTTTCGAACGAAAGGATAAAAGGACTTTCAATTTTCAGGGTAGGTTGCGCATCCAAATGGGTAAATTAAGTTCGATTTTGGGCATAATCGGTCCACCTGGAATATGATCTCCTTGATAACTCAAAAAAGAAAAAAAGCAGTATCATGTTGAATACCTTAATATTATTCTGGAACACAAATTTTCCATTACAATAATCTTCATCTAGCTTCTATTTAGTATCAATTCCTGTAGAACATGATCATAATAAGTGTTTTCCATATAATAAAATGTGTTTGAACTTGGTATGTAGGAAATCTGACATCAATTATTGGAATTAATTGATTTGACAAACAGCCGTCAAATGAGGTAAATAGATTTTTGTGACGATTTTCTGTGACCATAGAACGTCAAAACACGCTGGAATGTGAATTTTAAGCAATATCTTCTGGAATTGAGATCGTATCGAACTGAAATTTTGCACACTCGTGTAGAATGCTTGATTTAACGTCGGTACAAATTTTTTTATTAAAAAATTTTCCAACTGCCCGATCCCAACAATACTTAGGTAATATTATATCCATAAATTAAGCATTTCATTATTGCATTTCTTGAAATAGGTACCTTTTCAAGTCGATCAACATCGTCCTTCTTTCGACGTCTAAACTATGACTTGATTCTTTATGTTTATGTCTTTGAATTTGTTTTCGGTGGAATTCAAAGAGTTCATAGAATAATCGATGAAAATACTGAGAGAGACCCAGGAAATTTGACACATTTTGTCTTATATCTCCAGAAATTGATATCGTATAGAGCCAAAATTTTGCACAATGTTGCAAAATACTACAATTGACGTTAGTACAAGTTTTTGTTGCAATCTGATGAATAGTTCACGAAAAAAAAATTTTTTTTTCGAAAAAATTAAAAGAAATATTTTTTTAAAAATTACCAACATTTCGATCATAACAGAATTTTGCCAAAAGTTGCGCGTTTATATCCTCGAACTGACTACCAAGTTTCGATCCAACATCTTCTTTAGTTCCTGAAATATCAGGGAAATAACCTCAAAATTTTAAATGTCTATAACTCCTAAACCGTCCGGCCGATTTTGCCCGTTAACGAACTTAACCGTCGCATTTTGATCAGAAACCTACCCTGAAAGTTTGAAGTTGATAGGACCTTCGGTGCTCCTGTTATCGTGCCTACGGCCGGACGGCACCCAAAAATCTGACACCGGATTCGTGATCAGGGAGTCCGAATTAGTCTATTAGCCAATTTTCAGCTCGAAATTCGAAAATTACAGACATTTGGACGAAATGATAGGACGATGTTCCCCTAGAACATGCGCCCAAAAATATAGACTAGATGGAATTGAAGCTTGGTAACTAGTTGTAGAATATCGACGTAAATATGTGTGTAAAATTCTGTGAGAACCGTACCCCTAGAGAATTTCAAAAAAATTTGGAAATAAAATAGCTGCAAGCGAATTACGAAAAAAAAAATTACCATGGTACATTCGATTTTAAGAGTGTCCAATACAGGAGAATGGACAATAGAACATACACGAAAAAGCTCCTGACTTCACGTCAGTGCTTGAACCAGTTTTTTACCAATAACTTAAAACATAATAAAACGCTGAAAACCGTCAATTCATTTTTAAATTTCCCGATATTTTGGCTGCAACCCTACCAAACTTTTGTTTTTCAAATTTAAGGGCGATTCTCTGTAAGCTCGTAATCGGATGTCCCGACAGATTTTTTCGAAAAGTAATTTAATTATTTAAGAAAAAATCATTTCTAATGGGACTTCAACCTCGAAACTTTACGGGCCCATTGATTTTAGCACCTTAACTATGGTAAGTTTTTTTCTAGACGTGATAGAAGCTCTAAAAACACAGTCCCCTGGCTGTCCCCATCAAGGTATTCTCGCCTAGAAACTATGTTTATGAAGGAGTTATTGAAACTTCCTACATTTGGCAGTCAATATCATGCATAAAAATAATCGAATCATATTATTTTCGTAAAACAGTTTTTCATTACGTATTTTGTTTATTTTCTAAAGTCCTTTAAACTTTGTCCCCAGAATTTCCATACAGTCCCCTGCCAAAAATTCAAAGTCATAATCAAAGAAAACTGTAATATTTACAAACTTTATTTTGATTGAAACGAAATGCAATTGTTGTGAAGTTGGCGATCTTCCCAAATGCGGCGGCGATACGCTGTTTTGTCTAGTATCAGAGTGTCATTTGTGCGACCAACACGCGTTTGGACTGCTACCTCACACAGACCTTTGTTAAGTAATAACATTTAGGTTAATTATATTAATTATAACTATGTATATCTTATTGTCATATTACTTATGTCTAAATTGATCGATATGTTTTAAAAAAACTAATTTACATCAGTTTGGTAAATATTGTGAAATTTAACCGAAATACACAGTCCCCTGGCTACAGTCCTCTGTCTGAAAATTTATTTTGCGTATTGAATATTATTTTTGTGTATTATTCGTGAAAAGTTGTCCGCTTGTCGGTTTTATTTATGTAAGAGTCATCAATGTATCATTGCTCCGCATTATTTTCTCTTATAAACTGATATTATTTTGCACAGGCTGATCGAACACACATGATATGGCTCCTTAAAAGATGAAGTTATCTTGGAAGATCTATGTTGCGGCCGGTATAATTTGGATCGTTTGGCGAGATTATGTCATACTTGCCGTGATAAAAACCCGAATTATAAAAAATATGATGATAGAAATGTCATAAAATATAGAATGTGAGTATCCGAAATGCAGCAAATCCTAGATTACAAGACTAACAAGACCCGACTGGTGACCAAATATTTGAAAAAAACATTTGAAGTACATCCAATACAGCTCATAACACATTTCGAGGAAGATTTACAGAAAATTTACCATGGTAAATCCGATTAAGAGTGTCCAAAACCGGAGAATGGACAATAGAATATACGCACAAAAGCTTCTGACTTCACGTCAGTGCTTGAACCAATTTTGTTTTTTCGTAATTTAAATGTTCAATGATTCTTTTATAATTTTCTAATGATACGATTCTCACGAAATTTCGCAAGAATTTTCGCGTTGGCATTCTACAGCTAATAACCGTGTTGGAATTAGATCGGTTTTGAATTTTTCGAGTTATTGAGAGAATAACAACCAAATTTCAGATGGGTATTTCTCCAAAACCGTTTATGCCTATAAATAAAACCAAATGTTGCATTCGGATAAACAACCTGACCTGAAAATTTCAAGTCGCTATCTCTTTCCGTTTTCAGGTTATCGTGACATAAATAGTATTTTTTAATAATTTCTATTTTATTTTCTTGTGTTACGTTTCTCACAAAAAATGTCACAAACGTCCTTAGCTTTATATTCTACAACCGCTCACCAAGATACAATTTGATCGAATTTGTATTGGTTGAAAACAAAATTATTACTCAGAAACCATTGGCCGATTATGCCCATTAACGAATTTGTCCGTCATATTGGGATGCGCCACCTAACCTGAAAATTCAAGTCGCTAGCTCTTTCCGTTCTGAAGTTATTGTGGCAACGGCCGGCCTGTCAGGATCAAATTTGACCTCGAATTCTTCATCAGGGAGTCGAACCCAATCGTTTGAGACTATTTTCGGCAAAAAATTCGAAAATTTAGACATTTGGGCAAAATGATATCGCGATGTTTCGCAGAACCTTCGCGCGAAAATAAGATTGTATGTTGATTTCGGTGAGTACAAAATGTTTCTACCACTTAAGAGTAATTTTTGATATGTATGTTTAAGGAAAGTTATATTTTCTGTTGATTTTTTCTGAAGAAACATTGTTGATTATTGATGCGCAAATATGCCATAAAAATAATAAATGATGATTAATTTTAAATGACTTTTTTCTAACTATAACATTCCCCTGATGCCTCAGACAGTCCCGTGTCATAATTTTTTGGAATATCGCTGATAACTAATAAGTAAAAATACGTATAAATTCAGAAGGCCTCCATATCTAACTAAAATAATAGTTAATTTTCTTCGAAATAGAACACGTTTTCTTGACAAATGTTAAAAAAAATTGCTAGGACTGCATCAGTAGGGACCTGTACGAGCTTTCAGAGAAATGCCCATAAACATCATGTCATATGTAGGCTTGTTGGAAAGCTCATGAGAAATGGAATTTTACCATACTATTATTTTCTTTTCAGTTTTGTAATTGAGTTCAATTCTGAATGAGTTTTTGTTTTAGATCGATTACATCGACAATGATAAGTTTCAAAATTATGTGTTAAACAGGATTCGTGAATTAACTATAATGAGGTATCCGACAATATTAGGTAATTGTTATTCGTGGGGACGTCGTTATGTCAAACAAAACCGTATCGATCAAAACCATGAGGAGCTAACGCTGGGTAGATGATCCGAGAAAATGCCGTCTCAATGATCCATCTTCCAGAGCTAAAAGAGTAATTATTATACATGCGGGGGTGTACCGCTTAATTATCCAATGTCAAGACGATCTTTGTTATTGATCAAGAGTGAACCACGATATTTCTTATTTATACAGATGGTTTTAATATTATGTTTACTCATTATATTGCATACATTGTCGCTTTTTTCCGGATGTAATTGATTGAATGATATATCTCCTTTTCTTCTGAATAAAGAGGTGGAAAGATGGACGTCATTAATCTTTTTTGTTGTTTTTGGCACTCTTGTTGTTCGGAACAGAGTGCTTATCAATTTGCCCAAATGTCTGTAATTTTCGAATTTTTGGCTGAAAATGGTATCAAACGATTTGGTTCGACTCACTGCTCAAGAATCCGTGGTCGAAATCAATTCTGTCCAGCCGACCGTCCGGCCTTTCGTCCGGCCGTCCGTTAACACGGTAACTCTCGAACGAAAGGAGTTAGAGAATGGAAGATTGCAGGGTAGGTTTGGAGCGTAAATATCTCGGATGAGTTCGTTAACGGGCGAAATCCATCAAGCGGTTTTGGAGTTATGGCCGTTTTTACTAAAAACGTTTTTTATGAATATTTCCGAAACCGATCACTCGATCTATATGAAATTTAGCATAAAATTGTAGACTCATGGCCTTTAGACGCGCGTGAAGTTTTGTATGGATCGGGTTACGTAAAGAGCCAAAACAAAAATTTGCAAATTTTTAAATTTTGTTTCTACAATAACTCTCGAACGGAATGAGCTAGGCAGTTGAAATTTTCAAAGTAGGTTAGGGAGATAAATATCTCGGCTAAGTTCGCTATTGGCCAAAACAGGTGGAATGGTTTCGGAGTAACGAAAAATAATTTTTTTTCATGATGCACTTTGACCCTAAAAATCCATTGATATCATTTTCAACTCGAACAAGCTAACACTTACGGAAATTTGATTTTTCGAAATTTCAATAATGAATCGTACATATGTTTTCACAGAATGTTATAATTATTCTATCTATGATTTGTTATAATATAATAAATCATAGATTTTTTAGGACAGGATGACATATACGAGTATGAACACAGATCATATTATGATCTGTGTTCATACTCGTATATGTCATCCTGTCCTATAATAGAGATTCAAATTCACAGAATATACCCTAGGGTATATTCTGTGGTCGAATTCAATTCAGGTATTTTAATTTGATTTCTTCCATGGTACAGTTCTCATTCTCAGATTGCTCATTTAATCTTGATAAATAAACTATTATATACCCTAGGGTATATTCTGTGGTCAAATTCATTTCAGGTATTTTAATTTGATTTCTTCCATGGTGCAGTTCTCATTCTCAGATTGCTCATTTAATCTTGATAAATAAACTATTATTTGAATTGAATTTCCTTTATGATGCAGCTCTATCATAAGAATACATTGATATAATTCTCTGAGAAACCAATACTTTCGGAGATATAATTTGTCGGTTTGAACAAGAGCGCCAGAAAGCTCCTGTCCACAGGGCTTGAACCAATTTTTCAGAAATTAATTTATCTACGATATTTGTGTCGTATATATAACCGTTATCAGAAGTTTCTAAATTTCTGATTTCTTTTTCCCGATTTTAAGGTGAAAGTGGGATAGTGAATAACCTGTGTACAAGGCGAATGAATTGCGGACATTTTTTTTTTTTAGTGAACTTTTATTATGTCGGTGAATGTGGAAAAATATCAAATGCGTCTAGCTGTTAGTAGGTTTTATTATTCAATCCAAAATAACTCTGTTTTAGACAGACTTCAGGTAAATGTATTGAATGAAAATACATTACCTACATGGTAATATTGCAATAACTACCCAAATTATATAAGAAACAATGCTTTCACTTGGAGTCCGCCTAAAACAGAGTTATTTCAAATTTAATAATAGAATCTAACAACAGCTAAAGGTCTAGCAATATGTTTCCCCTGTCACCTTTTTTGAGCGAATTATTCTTAACTTTTCTTGAAAAGAAAATTTATTCTGTGTAGTGTTTTGTGACATCACTGGTTATTGGGCGTATGTGCTGGGGAACATTATCATTCTGCCCAAATGTCTGTAATTTTCGAATTTTTTGCTGAAAATGGTCTCAAGCGATTGGGTTGGACTCCCTGGTGAAGAATTCGAGGTCAAATTTGATTCTGTCCGTCCGGCTGTTGCCACTGTAACTTGAGAACGGAAAGAGATAACGACTTGAAATATTCAGGGTAGGTGGCGCGTCCAAATACGACGAACATGTTCGTTAATGGGCATAATCGGCCCAACGGTTTCCGAGTGATAATTTTGTTTTCAACCAATACAAATCTGATCGAATTGAAACTTGGAAGGACGTTCTAAAATTTTGTGAGAATCATGTCACTAGAAAATTTAAAAAAAATTATTTATGACACGATAACTTGAGAACGGAAAGAGTTAGCGACTTGAAATTTTCAGGGTAGGTTGTGCAACTGAATGCGACATTTGAGTTATTCTATAGGCATAATCGGCCAAACGCGGTTTTGGAGTAAAACTCATCTGAAATTTTGTTGTTGTTCCCTCAATAACTCGAAAAATACAAAACCGATCTAATTCAAGCATGGTTGTTAGTCGTAGAAAGCCAACGCAAAAATTCTTGCGAAATTTTGAGGGGATCGTATCAGTATAAAATTTTTAAAAACTCATTAAAATGATTGAAAAAAAATCTACATATCAGAAACTATTTGTCCGACATCACTGAAGTTTTACGAGAGCATTCAGAACCTAACTCTACTCCAAGTTCCAAGTTTGAACACGAACGGATCCATATTATTGCAGATCCAACCAGCCTTGGGTGAGTTCAGTAGCTGGATGAATGACCGTTGCCTCGATAACTTTCGAACGAAATGAGATAGGGATTATTTGCAGGGTAGGTTGTGCATCCGAATGGGAGAGTTATGCCACCCTGGAATTTTATTTCCTCGATAACTCAAAAAATATAGACTCGATATAAATGAAGTTTGGTAACTAGTTGCAGAATATCGACATAAAGGCGTGTGTAAAATTGAGTGAGAACCGTACCGCTAGAACAATTTGAAAAAATAACGAAATTGGTTCAAGCACTGACGTGAAGTGAGGTGCTTTTGCGCGTATGTTCTATTGTCCATTCTCCTGTATTGGACACTCTAAATCGAATTTACCATGGTAAATTCCACAAATTCACTATGGAAAACGAAAACTCAAAAAAGTTATTTTCAATGACATAAAATAAATATTTGTGTAATTTCATAATATTAATATACCTATGTATGTCGGAAGAAGACGAACACCATGAATCAATTACCCAGAAAGATGAGAAAAATTTTGATCAATCCTATATTATCATATCACATCATTGAAATCATACTTTGAACTTTGACTCAAATCGAATGATTTGAGTAACTTTGACGTAAATTGCATCAGACCTATTCGACTATTCCTGTTCTACGCTATCTCTCTCTTTTCATTCCTCTCGCATCTTACGGTCCTACTTCCCAAAAGATCATAAAATTCTATGGCATATGATTCCGGCTTCTCATCAGCAAACACTCATAAAATAGACATCTCATTCCCTTACCCCCCTTCGTATTTCACGAATATTCCACTTGATTATGCCCCCCTCCGAGCTCCAATTCTACGTATTGTCGATTTCTTTACCGCTGTTTTGTACGGCACAACTAAGATTAATTTCTGGAGTCACATAAATCCATGCAAGGACATAATACATATATTACAGAGGATTTCATGAGATCAGCGGTTAGCCGAGTACCTAAGGGGACGGCTCATTGTGTTCTCGAGAGGTGTTGTGACGTATCCAAAGGGCCCGGACCATTGTGTATGCGGATAATTCCAATCACTATTGATGTATTGATTATATTGGGAGCACCAGGACCGTAACAGAACTTCTATCAGATCAGATTCGTTCGTACATTATAAGTTAGTACAGAATGTAAAAATTTTGTTTAGATTAATAGATTCAGAAAAAATTTCAAGTTTCTAAGTTGTATCCATCGAAAATTATCGTACTTACGGTCGTACGGAAATTGAATCATGGACTCTCCAGCAGTTGGTCTGATGCATAGGTCTCACACTCAATACGTGACTTGTGCCAAGATGAAAAGTGCATTAAAGAGGGCCACAACGAATAAGTCCGTAGAATCTAGTTATTTTTCATATATGTATAAGGTAATACAAATATTAATAATAATACCAATAAAAAATAATAGCAATAGTATTACATCTAAATAAAGTATAGAGAACAAATAAGGCACAATTTTACGAGGTACATACCCTGTGCCAAACATGTAAATGCAGTTCACAGAAAAAATATCCAAAAATTCCTTGACAGTGGTGCCACCAAAATTGTCAATGCGAGCAGTGAGTTTGTCTAATGTATTCGTTTTAGAGCATTTTCGGCTTGAAATTAAAAATATTCAGACATTTGGACGAAATGAAAGGATACCTGAAAAAAAAACGCTCAAAAACAAAGAAACAACAAAGAATGGTTCTTTCATAGTTCACTCGGTCATGGTATATGGTACAGATTTAGCTCTCTGTAATTCTTTCTGGCATCGAATTTCGTCTCTCACCTCAATTTCAATATCTACACAGGGGGCACGATAGGTGGATAGAATGCAGCT
Source organism: Halyzia sedecimguttata (assembly GCA_937662695.2). Taxonomy (NCBI): domain Eukaryota; kingdom Metazoa; phylum Arthropoda; class Insecta; order Coleoptera; family Coccinellidae; genus Halyzia; species Halyzia sedecimguttata. The sequence continues at coordinate 51,155,921 of OW569411.2, read as the reverse complement.
GCTTTCTTAGCCTACACGCCTGCCGGATCTTAACCCCTGCGATTTTTATCTTTTGTGTTGAAAACTTCGTGAACGGAAAGTAAGTTATCTAAAGTAATTGTATAGTGGGTAAGGATGCTGTTCTGTGATTAAGGAATATTTGTTATTAAGTGGCTCATTTTAATGCAGAACCACGCTCTACTGACAGTAAACCAATTGTTGTTAATGAGTTTACAAAACTCGCATGAATAATAACAGGCCCTTATTTAGATCAATTTTATCAGTTAGTTTGGGGATTTCCTTATTTTGCACCATTTTTATACTATTGTTGTCAGTTATTAATAATAGGGACAGAACTCATAAAAATGAACTATTTCCCAGAAAATCGATCGATGAAAGCTACAAAAGATGTGACCAATTGTTTATATTTGTTTTTAGTTTTCTATTTGTATAATTTGCAGATATATATTATTTTTTTGTTTTTTGAGAATTATTTACTTCCTAGTTTTTGTTATTAATGTTTGTATTAATAAATTGTTTTTCTTCAATACTGATATTTCATTTCCGCATACATTGCTATTACTAGAATTCATCCTCGATGGTTATCTTTTGAGTATTCCTTAGAGATTTCCCATGCATATTCCTGAAGAATATCCAACGGATATATATGAAAGATTTCATTTGTATTTCCATTGGACATCCATAAAATTTATAAATGTTGTTCTATGGATATCCATAGGATATGCATGCGTTTGCTGATCTGATGATGAGATTTGTGGAATAGGCAAATTGAGGTATTGGTGATAATTCACACATTGTATTACTTTACATTTTTGAAATTGGCTCCAATATGGTTTAAGATATTGGAGCCAAACGAAGAGCACGCCAAAATATCAAACAGGATGCAGTACGGACACGTCCAAATCCAAAGTTAATTTATCCACTCGGAATCTGGAACCTAGACAACTTCTACCATTAGGAATACGGCCCTGATGGCTGAAATACCGCCGAAATAAAACCGATTGAAAAATGGAGGGCAGGTCCGCTTTGTGCTCGAATACATTGTTAAGACCGATTTGGCAAAGTCAAAATCTATTGATGTTTGTATTTAGTTGTGGCTTTTCATGGAGCATTCGGTGCAGACCCCATTAGACAGAATTAGATGATTTATGTCAGCGAAGAATCGCAATAGCGATGAATTTTTGCCGGATGTGCTAGTGGAATGTTTTCGGGGAGATTACAGATTGTCGATTTCATAGATCTAACCATTAACCATTTTATGAATCGGGTAGCCCTTAATTGAGAATATCCGGAATAATAGATTAAAATGGATATCAGTCATTGAAAATGGTTTATATTTCAAAATATTTTCCACAATGTTGAATACGCTTTTTTATATGTCTGAACCAATTTTTATGACGCTTTTTATATTTCGATTCGTTTTTTCCGAAATATTATTTTATAACACATCAACCACTCCTGCAAACGTTGAATATTGTTAACCAAGTAGGTAAGGTATTCACGAGCAGGAATGAAAAAAAAAATAAATGGGAGTCATGCAAGAGCCGTATGGTGGATGACTCATCAGTTGGACATTTTAATTGATCAAATAGTACATCGGCTGATGTGCTCCCGCTCTAATGAAGAAAACACAAGTTTTTTGATCAATTTCGATGCTATTCATCAGAATACTCTGCTTCAAAAGCGGCAAAGTAATTCCACTGCTTCTCTAAAATACCTTCTGGGAGAACGACATATCATTGACTACAATATAGTCGTTTGTTCCAGCGTCACCTCCTCATTTGAGCAAAATCTCTTTCCGACGAACATTTCTTTAAGTTTGCCACCAATTAAAAATCGCTCACGCAATTTTCTCACGAAATTGCTCACATTCCTCGTTTCTGAAAGTTTCAACTAACTACGACGTTGGAATTCGATCAGACCAGTATTTCTTGAGTTATTGGCAAAAAAAAATTCGGAAGATTATAACTCTGAAACCTTTCGATTAATTCTGCACATTAACGAACTTAACTAAGACATTGATGCCACAAACCTACCCTCAAATTTCAACTCTCTGACTCATTACGTTCGAGAGTTGTTGTGCTTACGGCGAATTCTGATAACCATCAACTTAGTTGTGTAAAATGTTTCAAATCAGTGGAATTTGTTAATAATTCAGCGAACGAACGTGCAGGAGCTCGCGAGGCAACGAACGTCAGTTTCTTTGATTTATTTTCATATTTTTTAAAAATGTGTACAAACAAATGGTTGTGTATCATTTAGAACTTACTGCCCTACGATTATTCAATGGCGCTGTGCGTAAGCACAGTTACATTTTTTCCAAAAAACAGGCGACCTTCTGCCTTGAAGTGGATCTTGCACGAATTTTCGTTTGGGTTTGGCTCATCTTGAAAACTCATCAAGGCCACTACTTTTCAGCTTGAACGCATATTTTCGAGAATCATCAGCTGTAGATTATCATCATATATTTGTCTAGATAATTGTAGACATCAATTATTCACACCAATCAACACTAATATTTTTTGTGGGTGGTTTTTAAATTATACGAATCTCAATGCACAAATCTTGTTCACGGATGAAATCCTGATGCCCGTTGATGCTTCCATCTCACGGGCATATGACATACGCACAACCAGAAAGTGCTTGATCGCCGAAAGTCGATGGATGCACCGTCGTTGTGATAATTCACATCAAAAGTCGTTGCACGAATATTTTTATCCATGAAGTCCAGCCTTGCAGATGAAATTTTAACTCAACGCGTTCATAGAAAGAATATTCTGAGTACGTATATCGTTGAACAAACCTCACAGCGTAAGTGTCACAAGTCGTCTAGCACCATTTGTGATTCCAGTTCTAGATACATCAATAGCATCATATCTTGGATACATGATCAATTTAAAAGAATATTATTACCGTCCGTAGAAAATCCTTGGTGATATTTATATGAGTATGTTCATTAATTCTTCAGCTGTTTAAGAAATTTCTATGCCACATGTCCTTATGGACCCCTGACATTTTGTGAACGGCTTTTGATGATTTTGGCATTAATGTAGGATAGTACTAGTATTTTATACCATACGGAAATGGAGAAGGAGTAAATATCAGTAATCAGTAATATCGTTTCAACTTCACTCTACCTCAAACTTACGATTGATACATTTGTGGGTGGTTAGGAGGAAATATATGGAGTTAAGTATCAAATTTAATGTATCTAAAACAGCAGGGGAAGGCATGGGTCGGAAATAGTTTGGAAGAGAGTACCATCAGTTGGTGTAAAAGATACTTCAAGTTCGTTTCCCGTTACTCCTTTTCATTCAAGTCTGGGACAACCTGTATATATATATTTTGAAAGCTGTCGATAGACCTACATTAAAATCATGCGCTCGTTTCTGCGAATATATCTCCACATAATCGATGCCATCCAACAGACTCCTGAGAAATGATATTTATTGTTCTTCAGAATTATCGCCCACGAAACATCGAAAAATAATGGTTCGGTTTGGGCAGGTGTTAACAATTTGACACTCAACGCATTATAAATTTCAGGGTGTGTAAAAGTAGGTGTTACATGAATAAATATGCACTGCACACGTACAGTCTCCACATATGAGCTTTCAAGTTCAACAATTCGAATTACGTCTCAAATAAAAAAATGTGACAACAATATAACTGCTAGCATAAACTGACTTCCTACATGCACTTGTATACCTTATAATAAATTAAAACTGTCCAAGAGTACGTACTAATGTGGAATGTAGTTGCATACTTTTCTGGGACGCTGGTATACATAACCTAAATGCTTCATTGTTGCTACACATGCTAACATTGATATATTTCGACTAACATACAGGATGGTTCTCATATAAGGCAGCAATTCACAGCAAGAAGAATATCCCATTATAAATATTAAGGTATTGTGAACATGACAATTGTTTCACAGACACAGTAGATTCCATATTATTCATGAATTACTAATAATTTGTTTGAAGATTTTTTTTTTCGAATATTTACATTCTACTATAAAAAATTCTTAAAAAGCACTGACGTGAAGTCAGGAGTTTTTCAACGCATGTTCCATTGTCTATTCTATTCACGTGTCATACGAAGTCGATCGAGCTGAAATTCGGTAGTTGATTGTAAAATGGTGGCATGAAGGTATGTGCAGAATTTCAGCTGATTCTGATGTATACTTTCTGAAATAAAAAATAAGATTTTTTAAAATATGCACCAATTTCGCGAACATTAGCGCGTCGGAATTCGGACACACAATCTACCCTGCAAGTCACTATCTCTTTCCGTTCGAAAGTTCTCTTGGCAACGGTCACCCAGCCAGCTACTGAACTCACCCAAAGATGCTTGAATCTCCAACAATATAGATCCGACCGTGTTTAAATTTGGAGCTTCGCTGTAAAGTTAGGTTTTCAAGGCTCTCGCAAAATATCAGCGATATCGGACGGAATGTTTCTGAAATAGGTACAGATTTTTTCGATGATTTTTTAAAGTTATACGATCCTCATGAAATTTCTCAATAATTTGCGCGTCGGCATTCTACAACTAATTACTTTGTTTGAATTGAATCGGATTTGTATTTTTTTTATTGAGGATATTGCAAACAAATTTCAGATGGCTAGGTATGTGTTCAAAACCATTCGGCCGATTATGCCTCTTAACGTACTTGAATGATGCATTTGAATGCGCAACCTACCTAAATTGCAAATCGCTATCTCTTTCCGTTCTCAAGTTGTCGTGAGATACATAATATGTTTTAATAGTTTTTTCACATTTTTGTAGTAATACGTTCCCCAAAATATTTCACACACGTATTTGTCTCGGTATTCTACAACTGGTTACCAAATTTAAATTTGATCGGATCTGTATTGTTAAAAAACAGAATTATTATTCGGAAATCGTTTTGGTCGATTATATCCATTAATCACTTCAACCGTCGCATCCGATATGTAACCTACCCTGAAAATTTCAAGTCGTTATCTCTTTCCGTTAGAAAGTTATCGTGTCGGCCGGACATACGCGCAAAACCGCATGAGCTGATATGATTACCTGATACGGATGATACTTATTCATGTTAATTCAGGAGCCTCTGCGTGCTTGTTCATATTATTATTCGAATTATTTTCAATATTCAATTCTTTTCTGGATAAACAGAATATATTTTTGGAATAAAAAGGCTCCTAGCATATTTGCTAATTCGCCTTTCATATCGTATCAACATTTTCCACTTGGCTTTGCTCATCTGAACGATAAAACATTTGAAACTTATCGTTTTTTGCCATATTCAATGAATTTCGTGAAAAACATTGAAACAATCCCAAAATTCAATATTTTCTCTTTCTAAGCGAATCTATACATTTCTCCGACCCCTCAATCCACAATATATAAATAAATTCAACCACTGCGTCCTCGAAATGATTCTTGATGTCTCTTATGATATTTCGGATATCTTCTTTTCTCGTTGCCATTTATGTACCAACACTATTTCCACGAATTTCTGAGATAATTAAACTTTTCTTGATTTTGGCGCTCCTGTACCAGGGCGCGATCATTTTCATCGTTTCGAATTTTGTTTTCTTGATATAATCAATCTCTGATCAGTAAAAAATTCCGCTAAAACAGCTGCCCTTACGTAAGTGCTTCAATAATTTATTTTATGTTTTGATGAATGATGATACGATCCACACGAAATTTCGCATGAACCATAAAGACGTTATTCTACACCCAAATACGAAATTTCATGTTAATTGGACGACTAGTTTCGGATATGTTGGAGGAATGAATATTTCCAATATGGTTCTAGGCCCCAAACCTACCCTGCATATGTCATGATCTTAAGTTCCCTCTTAAGTTAACGTTTAATTCGACCGGAAAGACATAAATAATTGAATTTTACCATGGACTCATCAGCAAGCCAAATGGAATCAATTCAGACATTTTCGACATATAATTAGGAAATTACAGAAATTTGAGAAAAATGATAGCGCCCTGGAGAAAGTTTATATTTCAGAATGCGGGAAATGTACATTGAGTTCTTTAGTTCCGAGGTATTCTAAATGTCCATACTGTATATTGCAATGTTTCAAACACAATTCTCAGAATGTTCACCGATTGCGGTCTATCATCTGAGTCCCATAAATAGCGAAATGAAACTAATTTGTCGGTTTCCAACATAATTGTTCACTGAAGGAATTCAGATAATTCGATTTCTAGTCGTTTCAGCAAGAGTGCGCGCTAGTAAATGCTACACCATTCCGTGAAAAACATTCAACATGAAATATTACCCTGTGAAATACGCGACGCCTAGAATGCCTTTGATTGAACTTTTTCGTTCACACGTAAATTGCACAGGAATGTGTGTTGTTCAGTTCCAAAGAAGAGATTTTTCCTATTTTCCATGACTAGTTTCGTATGTCTGTTCGTGGTGTCGCTTTGAAGGCATAGTGGGCTTATTTTTAAGATTTTCTCTCCTGCTTCATTGTAATTATTCTTCAGGTAAATTGTTAAAAGACTTGTTCGCGTCTATACTGTCAATAAAAGGAGGGGTTTTTATCCAGTATATCCGTGATAAGTACACTGGTGCTTATGATTATTATTATTTTTTTGCGTCTTTGTGAAAGGAAAACCCTGTTCTTCACCCAGCCTTTACAGAGGCCATAATATTTTCCATCACATGGACGAAGTAACGTTGGATTTTGAGCATCTCTAGCAGCCATATTATCAAGCTTTGTACCTATGTGTCAAATGCTTATTAGCGTAATCTAAGCACTGGCGTCACTGTTTAGATCAAATGGTTTGTATAACATGTAAATTTTATGGACCACCAAGCGGTTCTCATTGTATAGAGACTTTTGACCTTCACTGACCATGGGTTATACTCTGCATAGTAAGGAAGAATTACCGTTTCTTCTTTTTTTCTTGGTGTCAATTAACGAATTTTTAGGGCACATTCGAGATTTATATCTCCCCTAGAAAACCCGTCATCCTAAATATAGTGAAAAATCACCACGTGAAATGTATTTTCTGCGTTTCATATCAGATCTGTTGTGAAAATTCCATGAAGAATACAATTCTCAATCCGAAACCACCAGATCGATTCTACCGAATAACTTACTGATATGAGATATTCATTCCTCATACCTATCATGGTAATATGTCATCATGACGGTTTTAATTTTTCCAGCTCATTTTTTCATTATTCTACAAAGTAAAACAAGCATCTATGGGAGATGCTAGCCCTATATAAGGGCCCTGTAGCGGTCTTCGAACATCTAAAGTTCTGAATAATCATCGCTTGGACTGGTCAGACCTGGTTTTGAAAGAGAACCTCCTGGCCTTACGAGCAACATTTTCCTTTTTGAATTCAAATATTGAGGGGATTTCTAAGAACAATATCTTTGAGAACTAGTGGAGGCGATTCTTCTCCAAGAGATCCCATGCGCCTACAGAGAAGTATATTTGTGAGAGGAGACTTTTGAAAGGTTATGTATTATTTTTAGTTTGTTCGTTCTTCTCCTCTTGTCTTTTTGCGCGCGTGTTCCGCAAGGAACAGCGTGCTATCATTTCGACACAATGTCTGTATTTTTCGATTTTTTTTTCGAAAATGGTCTCAAACGATTGGTTTCGACTCCTTAATGAAGAATTCGAGGTCAAATTCAATTCTGTCCGTCCGGTCCGGCCGTTAGCACGATAACTCTCGAACGGAACGACTTAGAGCGTTGAAATTTGCAGGGTAGTTTCGTAGAGTCAATATCTCGGACAAGTTTGTTAACGGGCGAAATCTATCGAGCGGTTTCGGAGTAAAGGCCGTTTTTAGTAAAACCGTTTTTTATGAATATTTCCGAAACCGATCACTCGATCTTTCTGAAATTTGGCATCAAATTGTAGAAGCATGACCTTTATATGCCTGCGAAGTTCTGTGTTGAACGGACGGCCCTAAAGTGGCAAAAAAAAATTCAAAAATTTTTAAATTTTGTTTTCACGATAACTCGAAAAATACTGATCTGATTAAATTGAAACTCAGTAGTTAGATGCAAAAGACCAAAGCAAAATTTCGTGAAGTACACGTGACATGAAAAAAATCAAAAAATGACTACTATTTTGCGGAATACTTTGCTTTTAATGCCGAAACCTATGTTTTTGAGATTCATGCTGCCCTTTCCGGGCATTTTTCGTTATGCACATGCGCAGATGCGAAGTCATTTAACTGCTGTAGTTTTCGTTAGAGAGGATTGGGGTTTTGGGGTGGCGGATGCTATTTCTCCATAGAATCCAGATCCCTGATGAGGGTCTGCGCATGCGTGGATTAAAGATGCGATTGAGAGGACATTTAGCCACGAGTAAATTGCACATGCGCAGAAGAGAAGTGACTGTTTTTGGGTTGGATGGGTTATTTTGGGAGTGCTGAGTCGATATTGTGAGGTTTTAAACGAATATTCATGGCAATTCAGTGCAAGGACAAGTCAGTTTAGGGGATGTAGCGTTGTTTCCGAGTGGAAGTGTATGAACCGTGGCCCTGGGGCTAATTTGGAAATGGATGTTACACCTTACAGGCATTTTTCGTTATGCGCATGAGCAGACCATCAGTGATTTAACTGGTGGTGTTTTCGTCAGAGAGGATTGGGGTTTTAAATGATAATTTTTGAAGCATTTTTTGGTAAACGACACTTTTTTAAATTTAATTTCTTTCATGATGCAGTTCTATCATAAATAATTCCCAACTCTGAGAAAACAATACTTTCGGAGATATAATTTGTCTGTTTGAACAAGAGCGCCAAAAAGCTCCTATCCACAGGGCTTGAACCAATTTTTTTTTGCTGGAAGCTAATCAGCTTTGAGCGAATTCAGTACATGGATGGGTGACAGCTATGGCTGTCACGCGCCAAATCAGACTGCTGTCACGTAAATGCCTTTCCAATTTTCCATACAAAGTTTCATTTTTCTTCCTCCAATATTTCAGAGGAAGATTTTCAATTTTGTCTTTGGGAATATGGTTAATGCAATATATTCTTTGTATGAAGCTTATACGTTATTATTAGGAAATATAAATTCCAGTCTTAATAATCATAAAAGGCAAGCAGAGCCTCTGTAAATGGATGATTAATAACGGAGACTCTTAAAATTAAACACAACCTCCCAAGAACAAAGATGAATGAAACCTCCAGAGACAATATGAAAACAATTTAATCGACTGCAACTTCATGACTAGGCCTTCGACTCTCCCTCGGTACTCTCCCTTAATACTTCCTTAATATTAATGCTGCATGTTGCAACCGACCGTGAGCAGGGCTAGCATGGGTAATTTCAGATTACATTACCTTCATCATCTGCATTTCCTCGTGTTTGCGTTACTTACTCGAGAAGGAATTCTTACGACACACCCCATTGATATAACGCCGTGCAGAGTGACGAGTTGCATTCACGTATTTTCGATGCAACATACCTGACGTGCCATTAATTTGATTGGATTCCTCTTCACCTCCACGATGTGGACGGATAGTCGTTAGATTCCCGATGAAAGTGTGCGAGATAGGTATCGTTCTAAAGCAATCGTTTTTCTTGGCATTTTATTTGTGGAGAATCATCAGGCTTGGAAATGACGCAGCTGAAAATATCCTTTGGTAAAAGAATGATTATATGTTTTCAGCAAATTATTGCTACTCAACTAGAAAACAACACTTTATAGTCTCTAGGCTAAAAAGTTCCCGGTTTGACATACAGTATTCTTATACTATTCCTCAGAAGGTAGCGGTCAAAAATGTATGACGATCTGACGGTTGGCTAAAAACTTATTGAAAAGAATCTCGTGTGCAGATGAAATATTGCTTTTTGATAGGAAAAAACACCATTGAAATGAAAGCTTAGCTTGATAAGTATTATCCTGACTCTGCACCAGGAAAATGTACCATTATTGATCGCTTTTCTGAATTGCATCGTGATTGTGATGAATACCGATGATGGGCCTCACTCTGATCGTTCAAAGAAGTTAATTATTCCCAAAAAACATAAAAAGAGTCCATAAAATCGTTTTTGGTAAGCAAACCTTGAAATCTGGCAGTCTAAATACATCAAAGTAACCTGTAGGTTTTAATTTGTATGAACTATGAGAAAACTAGCTCGAAGAAGGTGCCACCTGTAATTTTTCACCAAGACAGTGCTACATGTCACAAATCTTTGGCAAAATGCAAAATTGCTTCCGCAACCACCATATTACCCAGATTTCTTCCCCAGTGGCTTTTTCCTGTTCGCAGGTCTAAAAATAAGGCTGGCCGGAAAGAGATTCAGCTCGAATGAGGAAATGATCGCCAAAAAACTCCCTTATTTTGAGGCCAAAAATAAATCGTTATTCGAGAAATGTATCGAACTCGTAGAGGAGGCTCCGTTAGAAGTGATGAACGCAAAAACATTCGCCTAACTTGAGGGCAAAGATGAATCGCTCTTCATGAAAGATGCCGACATGATGGAAAAAATTGTAACGACGTGTTGAAGAATTTGACAAAAAGAGTTGTGTTTTCTTTATTAGACCGGGAACTTATTAGCCGATATTACGAGTATCAGCCCCATGCCAAAGCCAATAGCCCATTGGTGTATTAAACGTCGAACCGGGAGATCATGGATTCAAATTCCACCTGATAAAGAAGTTTTCTGGGCAGACTAAATCCTCCCCAGCGAACTGCTCGGTGAAAATTCGACAGTGCTGTGCCTAAGGTGGTATGAAGATGCAGTAAAAGATTGAATCACGCGATGGTTTAAAACATAGTTGAGTTATTTAAGCTACAAAAAATTGGTTCAAGCCGTGACGTGAAGACAGGAGATTTTGCTCGTATGGTCTAATGTCCATTCTCCTGTAATGGACACTCTTGATCGAATTTAACATGGTAAATTATATTGTCCATTCTCCTGTACTGGACACTCTTAATCGAATTTTCCATGGTAAATTCGATTAAGAGTGTCCAGTACAGGAGAATGGACAAAAGAACATACGCGCAAAAGCTCTTGACTTCACGTCAGTGCTTGAAACAATTTTTTTATCATCATTTTTAAAAAAATTTCTAATGGTACGGTTCTTATAAAATTCTAAATACTTCTTTATGTCGATATTCTACAACTAGTTACCAAGCTTTAATTCGATCAGGTCTATATTTTTTGAGTTAACGAGGAAATAATATATTCTAGGTGGGTATAACTCTGAAACCGTTGGACCGATTATGCCCGTAATAGAACTCAACTCTCCCATTCGAAGACGCAACATACCCTGAAATTTGCAAGTCCCTATCTCCAGTATCTCGAAATTTATCGAGTCAACGGTCACCCATCCATCTACTAAACTCACACAAGGCTGCTCGAATCTCCAAAAATATAAATCTGATCGTGTTCAAACTTAACTTGGCAGTAAAGTTATGTTCTTTAACGCTCTCGCAAAATTTCAGCGATGTCGGACGAATAGTTACTGATATATAGAATTTTTTTCATTAATTTTCAATGATTTTTTGAAAATTTTCTAGTAATACGATCCTCCAGAAATGTTGTAAGAAGTTTCGCGTTGGCATTATACAACTAATAACCATGTTTGAATTTAATCGGTATTATATTTTTCGAGTTATTGACGAAATAACAACCAAATTTCGGATGGTTATAACTCCAAAACCGTTTGGTCGATTATGCCTATAAGCAAACTCAAATGTCACTCTCAGATTCAAAACATAACCTGAAAATACAAAGTCGCTATCTCTTTCCGTTCTCAGGTCATCGTGACATAAAAAATGGTTTTTAATAATTTTTCAACAATTTTCAGTTATGCGATTCTAACAAAATTCCACAAATGTAATCAGGTTTATATACTACAACTATTAACCAAGTTTCAATTGGATCGGATTTATTTTAGTTGAAAATAAAACTATTACTCGTAAACCATTGGGCTGATTATGCCCATTAACGAACTTGTCCGTCGCATTTGGGATGCGTCACCTACCCTGAAAATTTCAAGTCGCTATCTCACTCCGTATCAAGTTATCGTGGCATCGGACGGCCGGCCGGCCGGACAGAATCAAATGTGTCCTCGAATTCTTCATTAGGTAGGTGAACTCAATCGTTTGAGACCATTTTTGGCGAAAAATTTGAAAATTACAGACATTTGGGCAAAATGATAACGCGATGTTTCCCAGAACATACGCGCAAAAAGGTGAAAAGTTCACACCATAAGTTTTGTTCAACGTATATTGGTTGTTTACAAAAGAACATGCATGGATCATCAACATTTATATTCTAGTAGAATTTGTATTTACCAGAGATAATTCCCATATCCTTGCTGCAATGAAATGTATAGAATCCAAGAATTTACATGTCACATCCAGGAATTCGTTTGCAGTGCAGCAATTCAGCAGAAATTTATAAAAGTGCTGATGTGGCTTCAAGAACCTCGCTTAATCACAGCTCCACACCTATTGACAATGATATTGCTCATGTTGTATTATAGTAAATCAGTCCTTTCGGCTATCAGAAGAGACCTGAATTAAAATTAGTAATGTTGCCCATATTCTTTTTAATTCTTCTTTGTAGCACGTTCCAAAAGTTCTCGAGTGGATTGAGGTCTGTAGATCAGGCTATCCCTGGAAATACTACAACTGTTCCGTTATTCAGACAATCTGTCATAAAATAATTCGGTGAGATTGTGGATGGAATCCAAATCTTGATACATCCATGAACAAAACTGTAGCCTATTCTTTACACCCTAGCTCTGCAATTCTTGAGCCCATTTTAATTTTGCAGCATCATTGCAGCCTTGAAAGAGGTCGACATCTAAGTGGTCTTCGAGAATGAAGATTGATGTAGCATTGATTTGCCTCATGTCACTCGGTTCATCTCTCCTAAAGTTAAGTGACGTCATTCCACTATCAACAATGATTGCAAACAAATTAATTCCAATATTCGTCGTCAATAGTATAGCATAGTAAAATGAACAAAAATATTGGAATCGAACAATTGAATGCAGATTGAAAATTCCATTTTTGCACGTATGTTCTGGGGAACATCGGAATATCTTTTTACAAAAATATCTGTAATTTTCGTATTCTTTGCCGAACATGTTCTCAAACGATTTGGTTCGACTCTCTAATGAAGAATTCAAGTTCAAATTCGATTATGTCCGCCGTTGCCACGATAAATTAAGAACGGAAATAGATAGCGCCTTGAAATTTTCAGGGTAGGTGACGGGTCCCAATACGACGGAAAAGTTCATTAACGGGTATAATCGGCCCATTGATTTCCGAGTAATGATTTTGTTTTCAACCAATACAAATCAGATCGAGTTGAAACTTGGTGACTAGTTGTAGAATACAAACCTAAGGACGTTTGTGAAATTTTGTGAGAATAATATCACTGGACAATTTTAAAAAAATTATTAAAAAATAGTATTTATGTCAGGATAACCTGAGAACGGAAAGAGACAGCGATTTGAAATGTACAGGTTAGCTTGTGGGTCTGAATGCGACATTTGAGTTTCTTTATAAGTATAATCGTCCAAAGGGTTTTGAAGCTATACCCATCTGAAATTTGGTTGTTATTTCCTGAATAACTCAAAAAATACAGAACCGATCCGATTCAAACATTGTTTTTAGTTGTAGAAGTAAGTTCACTATTTTATTCATTCAATTTATTCGATGCCCAATACATTTTTTAACGTAGGTATTAAAAAGGTGAGTACTCTTCTGGAATTTTTGACAGGTGTATTAGACAAGTTATACATTCTATCATTAAACGAAAAATTTCCCCGCAATTCCAAATAATTTTTATATGACCGTTGCCCGAGTGCACTCATGCCTCCCAGCCCAAAAATACTCCTCTATTTGATTAACATTTTACTGTTCTGAATCCATTGTTGCCACTCCTCCACTCCTCTAAAAAAAAGTATGTAAAGCGACAAATCCTAAGAGAGTTTGGCACGGCTGGATGCTAAGATTCTAGATACGGCATGGCGTCGGAAGTATCATACAAAAGCGGAGTTTATCTCAAGTATTCGGTAAATACTCCGCAAAGTGCAAGTTCGCTGAATATAAAGTGCACTTGGCAAGTTCAATTCGTACGGAGACCGAGTCTTTGTTGTTCTCTGAAAGAGTTGAATGACTTGTCCGAAACCCTGAGTCAGTTATTTCGGAACTGCTAGAAAGAAAGTCGAAGCTGGAGGGCTGATTCGCCACGAATGATTCGAACGCTTCAGACACGAGAACAGTTCCTATAGAGGATGATAATTTAGGGGACTTATTAGGAAAATCGGAGCTTGAATACTGCCTGCATTGTGTGAAGCGTGATCGATAAATATTACTGAAATATTGAAGGGTGTCTCTTTTGCTCATAAAAGTTGTGTTTTATAAAAAAATATAAAGGCACTGGGTCGATACGCTTATGAAATTTATGGATATAAGAAACCTGCTATATCAAGAAATTGAAATTTCAAATAGGCCATTGAACGTTCAGTGAAAATATAATAAATATTTGTCCTAAAAACTCCCAAATAAGACTTTTCTGTTTATGTTCGTTCCTACGTTCATCTTTACCCCATTTTTCGGAGTTATTTCATAATATATATATTTACAAAGAGTTTATCGCTTTGAGGGAAAGCTTAACGGTAGTATATGAGAGATAAAGAGACTAGCAGAGACCATAGTTCCACTTTGATGAAATGACACTCTATGGATTGCGTTGAACTATAACCTCTCTGCTAGTCTGTTTATCTCTCGTAAAATATGTTATTAGTTCAGTCAGATACTTCATTGAAATCTCCGATTAACTCACTCAAACGGTCAAAGATGTCACTTTTCGCGATGCTTTTCTTAAGAAAGAGAATATCATTACGGGTATATCTCCGAAATCAATAGGCTGATTTTGACCATTGTCAAACTTGATCGGAGCATTTGAACATCAAATCTACCCTGCAAAGTTCAAGTCTCTTAGCATCTTCTTCCGGTAATTATTATGTTTACGGATGCACGGACGGACTGACGAATAGACAGAATCGAATTTGAATACGGATTATCAATCAGCAAGTAAAATGGAATCATAACAGATATATCTCAGCTTCAAACTCGGAATTCATAGTCATTCTCGAAGTATAGTAGTATATCGAAGTATAGCGCCTGGTACGAGAGCCCAGCAACCATGAATGAACTGACGTGACATAAAAGGTTCAGCGCAATCTCACTAATTACTTGAGTTTTACTAACGGTCGAATATGTATTACCTACATATCGTCCCCTCAATGATAACTGGATAACTCAAACACTGTAGTTTCCAGAAAAAATTAATTAAAATATTATATGTCAGGTATGGAAGGAGTTATCTATACTGAATAACCCGAAATATGGAGTGCTATACCTACAGATTTCTATAGATATCTAGTTGTTCCACTTGTTAAATGGTGTGGCATCAAATTTGACCACAAATGTAGGCATGCCTGCCTTAACGCAAAACCTGAATGGGCTTTTTCAAACATATCTACTGAATATGTGCTTGTATTCAAGAGAAGACAGTTATCTAATTTTAGCATAAAATGGGTGATAGAGATCACATCCGTGTATAAACCCATAAACTTCTGAGTTATCCAGTTGTAGCATTGAGGGGACGATATTGAGGTACCTATCTATTCCGATGATCAGACACTCTGCTGGTGTTATTTGTAAAGATAATTACGAGAACGCCGAAATATTTCCGGAATCATTTTTGTCCTTTTTTACAAATTAACCTACTATAGATCTTGTCTCAGGCATGGGCCGAACAGATGGGAATGGAGGGGGATGATCCCCATCCAATGTTGAACAGAGTTGGCAAATTTTGAACACAGTTGGAAAAATTTCGAAGGAGTTGGAAAAACTTTCCAAGCAGTTGGAAAAATGGAGTTGGAATATTTCCGAGAAAAATGTTATAAAATGCGAAGGAATTTGACCGCTTGACCGGATAAATGCAAAGCAGGCCGGTAATAGGGAAGGTATAACATCGATTAACACCATATGCCCTTGTACACATTCATGTTGCCGTAAATTCAATATTCGATAGTTTTTTCCACAATGTGTGTAGCCGGCAAAAAATAAGATTTATTATAATATTGCGTTATCCCAAAGCGGGTAGCTTTCTGTTCTAGGTTTCTTGCAAATGGGCATTTCTACGGACGGAATAACCATTACGCATTACCAGTAACGGGCCTAAGGGGGGGCAGGGTGATCTCCCCAATGTTGAATGGAGTTGGCAAAATTTCAAAGCAGTTGGAAACACTTTGAAGCATTTGGAACGTAATTCTGGAAATCCTGTTTATATAGTATACATTGGACTCATCCAAAGCCTTTGACACAGCTTGTTTTGCCATGGTAACAGCCAACATTAGGTTCGGATTTGTGGTTACCTGTCTTTTCCTAGATTAATTCCAGGTGCACCGTGGTGTACGGCAGGAATATGTCCTGAATTAACTGCCTAATGGGTAAAGCCTTTCATAAGTGCCAGCCCGAAGTATGCGCTGTACTACTTATGTCGTCCCATACTTGAGTTAAGCAAACTCAAGCGGAGAGGGTTCCAGACCTGCCAAGCAGGCCTGTCTGGAACCCTCCAGTTGGTGCGTAGCTCCCGAGAAAGAGTAGATATGGGCTACCCGTATTCCGTATGGCAGTATGGTAGTTACGAAAAACTACCTCTGAACATCGCAACTTGGTGCCTTCGCTGAGCGGCGCTTGAGGGGACATCTGATTGTTACCTACACTGCTAAATGCTCTACCGATTGGATCATTCGGACACTTATTTCCTGAATTCTTATCGGCTACGAGGAACAAATTAAGTAAGCAAAGACTGCCACCTATAGTGTTATTGGGGACCCTTTGCTGAATGCTTTCAAGTCTAGATAAGAAGTATGGTGTGTTCAGCAGTGACCGTTTTGTTCAAGTATAATCTTAAAGTTGTAATTTAATTATTAATTATTTTTGTTTCTTGCTCCATTACCCAATGCTTTGTTCAATGTTCATTTTCTACGATGTACACTATATAATATTCTGCGTTTTACAACCTTTGCAGGGTACTATCTCAGCTTTCATACTTTTTGTAATAATAATAGGGATGTCACGTTATCTGCTACTTCATATTTTGCCAATGTTCGCAACCCTTACAATGCGAAGCCAATTCGTACTCTACCGGTCTAATATACGTATAATTTATCTTGGTACAACATACATCCTGTTTGTACAGCTCAATATCCCTCTACCAGCTACAACCGATCAATATCCAACTTCAGCAAATGAATGAGGAATTATTTTCGGAGAAGAGTGCAGATATACCATTACAGAGAGACATTTTTATTTTTTTTTTTTTTTTTTTTTTTTTTTTTTTTTAACCAGGAGAAACCTTTTATAGGCGAACCTTGAACGGAACAGTGTGGGAGTCCATCTTCTCCTGAAGATGTTTACCGCACTAAAACTCCTGTCTCCATCAGGGCGTCGATGGGTGTTTTGAGTTAGTATTCAATACTTTTACTCATGTTGTCTCTCTTTGAGAACTTCTTTTTAATTAATTGATAAGTGGGACTTCTTCACTTCATTTGATGTCGGTTTCTTCATTGTCCTCCGACAGTTATTAGTGCCCTTTTCGGCCGTTTGATCTTTGATGGGTCTTCTGGGTCATAATTCAGAGCCTCTCTGAGTGTTGTATTCGTGTGTCGTTCGGTGTTTTCCAGGATCTTCTTGTTCCTTTGTCGTATTTGGTCTTCCATCGTGCTCATCCCTAAGTCTTGCCGGATGTTCTTATTCCTGATGAACCAAGGCGCATCAGTTATTTGTCGCAGAAGTCTATTCTGGGCAATTTCCAGTTTCTTCATGTGGCTTTTGGCTGTCTCTCCCCATGCAGTTGAACAGTACAAAATGCGTGGAATTATGATGGATTTGTACAATCGCAGTTTGTTACTAATGCTGAGCTTACTCTTTCTAGCAATTAGTGGATGTAGTTCTATTTTCCTTACGGCAATTTTCTGCTGTATGTATTCGATGTGGTCTTTCCACGTAATTTTTCTATCAAATATTACCCCTAGGTATTTGATCTTCTCTTTCCACGGAATCTTCTCTTCGTCTATCTCTATTTCGTCTGAGGGTAATGTGCTTTTCTTGCTGAATACAATCGCCTGCGTCTTTCTTGAATTCAAGAGACATTTTTAGAACTTTTTTCGCCATTTTTATATCGATTCCAATTCACCAGATATCGAGTTCTGGGCCCAGATAGAGCGGCTATGGGCGGTCACACCCCTTCAAGGCACACCCCCTACCTCTCCCCGTTGGCGTATCGTATGTGAACATGTGAAGGCGGCTGAGGGTGGAAAGCCTGCATCGTATATATAAGAAAAGAAAGAAAGTCTTATAGAGGAGTGAATTTCCCACCCCCGATTTTGCCTTGCGCGAGTTCCACATATCCCTTCCAGTATTGTAATTCTTTTCTTTGCGATTTTCGCAGAAGGCAGAGTGGAAATTCGTTGCCCGCTAGCGGGAGTGAAAAATTTGCATTCCCTCCAACAATACATGTCTCCTGTCTCATATTTACGGAGACGACGGCAAATAAAATTGGAATGGCGAATTTGAATTCGTGCCGCGGCGTGATAGAAGGAAATAAAATTCGGATAGAAATGAAGTTAAGAGCGACATGCAGAAAATACGTCCTGAATTCTTAAACCTTATAAGGAACAAAAAATTTCAAGAGGACCGTCAAGATAATTCTTCACTAGATCTTCAACTTAAAAGAATTGTTATTGAGGATAGAACTTTTGGTGTATTATTTCAAATATTATTCGAGTATGATGGCTCTAAGTGGAACTGGCACCAATTTTGACAAATTAAAAAGTTCAGATCTGACCGATTTCATATTTGATATTTAATTGTGAAAAATGAAATAGCCCTTGAACTTATTTTGTGCCTACCTGCAGATCAACGATAAAATGAGTTATCTGTCAAATCAGCCATAAAGCTTGTTTATCAGTTACCTACTGGCTTAAAATCTATCCCAGATATATTTTGCCGTTGAAGCGATTGTTCTTGCAGTCTGTTACCCTAAACTAAACTTTACATTTCCAGACATCTTGTCTGTTATATGTTTTCCTAGATATAGTGTATCCACTGATATTTACGGTGGACACTATTTCGTTGCTCGCTGAGGGTACTTTCTATAAACGCTTCAAGATAATTAATCCGTTCCATTTCCGAAGTGAAAATGTTCAGTTTTATGTTGTGAAATTTCTAGGAAAGAGTCTCTCGAGCTGCCGTCGTTGACTGTCAAGAAAACCCGGAAAAACATTGCACATTTCAGAAAAATCGTCATAATATCATTATTTCCCTAGTGATTTGAATTAAATTTTGAACGGTTATATAATTTATTTATCAGATCCTTACGTCTGTTACAAAATGATCATAGCAAGCTAATGTTCAAATAAACGATAGTCAACTTTTATTTTTCAAATACCACATAATCGATATAACATACAAAAGGTTTATTTTACATCTTCACTAATGCTGATGTCAAATTTAGCATTGAAAATACCGTGAATTTGCTTAAAATATTACAGTTTGTAATATAATGAACAAACTTCTACAAAAAAATAAAAAACACAATGGAACTGACAAACATCACAAATCAATAAATTACCTATTAACAATCAACGAAAATCAATGGAAAATATAATGCAGACATGATACTAAGGTTATTGTAAAAATTGCTCAAAATGTGATCCACTATTATAAATACATATCTTTATCCTGTTCTTCAAATTTTTGACACCTCTTCGGAGCACGGGTGGAATTGTCGTTAGTTGGTTCTCTTAGCGATTTCTCAAATCATCAATATTTTCAACTCGGATGAGTAGCTCCAAAAAAAATAGTCGACTGAATTCAAATCCGGTGACCGATCTGGCTAATTCGTTGTTGTAGAAGAATTTCATCTAAATAATTTAGCACCAAAACCAAATAACGTGGATCTGATCCATCGTGTTGATACCAAATATACAGTCTTGCACTCATGCAAATGAAATATAACTAAATCGAGTGCAGTGATTTGAAGAATATTCTTTTTTTCTAGGTTTAACCAGGATTCCATAAGAGTGCAATTTTTTTTCCATGTGAATGTCATAAATAAAAGTAACCAGTTGAAACTCAAATCGGTTGAAAAACAGATAATTTTTCTGAAATGGCCAATGCAAGTTTTTCCGGATGTTCTCGAAAACTAATGATGTCACCTTCAGCGGCTCTTCGTAGAAATTTGTGATAGGTACTAAAACTGTAGATTTTCACATTGGAACGGCATTTTTATCTTGAAGGGTTTAAAGAGTGAGCAACGAAATAGTTTCCACCGTGTATATTCAAGAATATTCACGTTACAAAGCAAGATTTGAAGTCCCATTGTGAAAAAACGACAAAACTGTCGAACACAATTAAAACTACCGTAAAAACTCCGTCACAATATCACCGTCCCGAGAAGTTGAAAAGATCCATAACAAGAATAAGAGACGATGGCAACGAACTTGAAAAGAATTGGAGCAGGAAGCGCAAAAGAAAGAAAAAGAATTAGAATAAACCTCGTAAAATTGCCAGTTAATGAATGGCCGATGCCGGCGAACATTGGGGTGAAGATTCTCCAAGACCTACCCCAAGTCTGTTTAATTTCACTCTTTATAAATACTTTCCCTTGACTTTCATCCTCATTCATTATTCCCCTCGTGACCCAGTGAGCTCTTCCTTAATAAGTGCTCGGTCTTGGCATGCGCTGCAGCTTCAATTAGCATGCCAGTACGGCCCTTAATTACCTCCGGGATTGCCGAAAACTCCGGGAATGGAGGGTTCAAGGACGGGAGCACTGACCCTTGAATTATTATTGGGAACGGGTCCTTCTCGAAACTTTCACGATTATTTTCACAACAACTGAAAGATGTCTTGATTTCAAACGCACATTATAAATAAATTGATAGAAATATTCCCAAAGTCACACGTCATTTGAAAATTTTTGAGAATCATCGCGTAAAAAACTATAAAAATACTGTCGTCAAGTCAGTAATGTTGAATGAAATTTTTTTATGATTTACATCTCTTATGAAAATCGTGACACGTTTTGTCGGCACATAGACTACGTCGGACTACATAAAACCAAAACAATTGATGATCTCCATATATAATGCAATCGATGACCTGAACAACCTGAACTATATTTTCAAACGTGATGGTTACAAATTCTACTACACTCACGGTGGGTTTCACGAAGCTTTGACAGCTCTTAATTGCCGAATTAGTGCGATTCTATGTCGATTTTCAGTTCATTTTTGATACAACCATCGAATTAAATCCACGATTAAGCTAATCGAAGCTTCTTGAAACCCAATGTTAGTCCATTGTAACGAATAGAAATAATTCATTGATATTCTGAATTTATTCTCTATTAAAACAGTAGATAAAGGAGAAAAATTATTATGCAATTATTGTTCATTAACTAGCTTACCCATATGTTCTTATCTATTTGTTTACACCATTTCCCAATCAATTATTTCCGCACCTATATTAAAATAGTTTAAAAATTTAAATTTAGCTAAGAAATTTGTCGATATATAAACCGAGATATATCACACAGGATTTTTATCACAGATTTTGAACTCATTCAGATCAACAAGTGGGAAAGCCCTGTGGACAGGAGCTTTGGCGCTCTTGGTCATACTTTGACAAATCATCATATCTGTATTGATTTCTCAGAGTTGGGAATGATATCAATTCCAAACGTAGATCTATGACCCACGTCATATGTTGGATTTACATGCATCAGCAAATTTAGAGCATTCTATGAAATCATAAAATTTCGATTGATTATTGAAATTTTGAATCATATCTCCGAAAGTGTGAACTTGGTAGAATTGAGAATGATATCTATCAATGGATTCTTCTGATAAAACTACATCTTGAAAAAACTATAATTTGTAATATAAAAAAAATTTTTTTTTCGTTACTCCGAAAACATCAGTAACGAACTCAACCGACATATTTATCTTTCAAACCTACTCTGAAAATTTCAACGGTCTAGCTCATTATGATCGGGAGTTATCGTGTTAACGACCGGCAGGACGGACAGAATAGATTTTGACCAAGTATTCTTGATTAGTGAGTCAGACCAAAACGAGAATTTTCAAAAATTCGAAAAACTAGCGAGAAATCATTCGAACTTGGACAAATCATATCTCTGAAAGTATTGATTTCTCAGAGTTGGGAATTATATCAATGTATTCCTATGATAGAACAGCATCATAAATATAAATGCAGAGTTAGAGGAAGAAATAGTGTCTGAGACCATATACACTTAATATGCTAGATACCGTCCGAACAATGAAGCCAAGCAGCGTCAGGCGCGGTTAGTACTTGGATAGGTGACCGCTTGGGAGCACCATGTCCTCATCTTTTTTCGATTTGGCTTCTGTGCGTCAATTTTCAAGAACTTTCGATCTTGGGCAAATTGATAAGCATTCTGTTCCGAGGAACAAGATTGCCAAAAATGTAACATTATAACTCCGAGTTACTAAATTCTGTGCTTAAAATTTTAACCCTGTATTCCAAGTAAGAAGGCCTTAAGATTGACGCTCATTTAGACGAAGCGGCGCGAACGGAAGCACGGCGAGGAGAAGAGTCATTTCGCCGAGGACCGCCCATTGGGACGAGGCGTCAGGTCGCGTATCGGAAGGAATTGAGAGTCCCTTCCCTTGAATCTTTTCAGTATCATTTGAATATTTCATATCGTGCGGTCAAGATAAGCAGGTCTTCCTCTAAAGTCGAGCTGTTTGTTTTGGGTTTAATTGACGGTATTGAAAAAGTAGAAGATGCCAATAAAAATTTATAAATAACTATATTCGGTAGATCTATATTAAAATACGTTCGGATTTGGAGAAGAGGCAATTGCGTTCCAAACGGAGGTCCCACAACCGCATTTTTTTTCGATCTACGGTAAAGCTAACAGACATACTGTATTGATAGCTATATTTGTTAAAGGAACTTGAAAAAAAAAAAAAGCACTGACGTGTAGTCAGTACTCTTTGGCGCGCGTGTTCACGGTGGCTAATTTGAATTGAATGATGAGTACTTCAAGCTCAGTAGATAGAGCGAGCCGAAGATCTACCCAAAGGATAGTAGACACCTTTCACTGTCGGTTCAAAAATTAACAGTGCTGTATCTAAGCTGCATCAGGATAGATTAACAAAGTTGGAAAAGAACACAAGTGACTCTCCTTAGTCGCACAAGCTCCTAGAAGATTTGGGAGGGTCAGTATAATCCTAATCATGTTAATCGCACGCGCGCCAAAGCAGATTGACTTTTTACACTTTTTCTTTCATTGTTAAGTCAATCTGCTTTTGCGCGCGTGCGATTAACATGATTAGGATTATACTGACCCTCCCAAATCTTCTAGGAGCTTGTGCGACTAAGGAGAGTCACTTGTGTTCTTTTCCAACTTTGTTAATCTATCCTGATGGCAGCTTAGATACAGCACTGTTAATTTTTGAACCGACAGTGAATGGTGTCTACTATCCTTTGGGTAGATCTTCGGCTCGCTCTATCTACTGAGCTTGAAGTACTCATCATTCAATTCAAATTAGCCACCGTGAACACGCGCGCCAAAGAGTACTGACTACACGTCAGTGCTTTTTTTTTTTTTTCAAGTTCCTTTAACAAATATAGCTATCAATACAGTTTGTCTGTTAGCTTTACCGTATATCGAAAAAAAATGCGGTTGTGGGACCTCCGTTTGGAACGCAATTGCCTCTTCTCCAAATCCGAACGTATTTTAATATAGATCTACCGAATATAGTTATTTATAAATTCGCCTCAGGGCCACCATACAGACATTTAAACTCGGAAACAACGCTATTTCCCCCAAACTGACTTGTGTCCGTGCACTGAATTGACATGAATATTCTTTTAAAACCTCACAATATCGGCTCATTGCTTCCAACATAACCCAAACAACCCAAAACCATTCACTTCTCATCTGCGCAAGCGCAATATACTCGTGCCTGCAAGTCCTCCCAAAATTACACACCTCACAAAAAACTCCTATTCTCCAACACTAGTGGTTCAGGAGATATCGCTTCTTGAATCCACGCATGCGCAGACCCTCACCAGGGGATTCTATAGAGGAATAGCATCCGCCACCCCAAAATCCCAATCCTCTCTGACGAAAGCACCAGCAGTTAAATCACTGATGGTCTGCTCATGCGCATAACGAAAAATGCCCGTAAGGGGTAACATCAATTTCGAAATTAGCATCAGGGCCACGATACGGACACTTTAACTCGGAAACAACGCTACATCCCCCAATCTGACTTGTCCTTGCACTGAATTGCCATGAATATTCTTTTAAAACCTCACAATATCGGGTCAGCACTCCCAACATAACCCATACAACCCAAAAACAGTCACTTCTCTTCTGCGCATGAGCAATCTACTTGCGGCTGAAAGTCCTCCCAAAATCACACACCATACAGAAAACTCCGATTCTCCAACACTAGTGGTTCAGGATATATCGCCTCTTGAATCCACGCATGCGCAGACCCTCACCAGGGGATTCTGTAGAGGAATAGCATCCGCCACCCCAAAACCCCAATCCTCTCTGACGAAAACTTCAGCAGTTAAATCACTGATGGTCTGGTCATGCGCATAACGAAAAATGCCCGTAAGGGGTAACATCAATTTCAAAATTGGCCCCAGGGCCACGGTATGCACACTTCAACTCGGAAACAACGGTATTTCCCCCAAACTGACTAGTGTCCGAGCACTGAATTGCTATGAATATTCTTTTAAAACCTCACAATATCGACTCAGCACTCCCAACATAAACCATCCAACCCAAAAACAGTCACTTCTCTTCTGCGCATGCGCAATCTACTCGCGGCTAAAAGTCCTTTCAAAATAACACACCTTACAAAAAACTCCGATTCTCCAACACTAGTGGTTCGGAAGATATCGCATCTTTAATCTACGCATGCGCAGACCCTCATCAGGGATCTGGATTCTATGGAGGAATAGCATCCGCCACCCCAAAACCCCAATCCTCTCTGACGAAAACTACAGCAGTTAAATGACTTCTCATCTGCGCATGCGCACAACGAAAAATGTCCGGAAAGGGCAGCATGAACCTCAAAAAAATAGGTTTCGGCATTTTAAGCAAAGTATTTCGCAAAATAGTAGTAATTTTTTTATTTTTTTCATGTCACGTGATCTTCACGAAATTTTGCAAAAGTGTTTGCATTGGTCTTTTGCATTTAACTACTGAGTTTCAATTTAATCAGATCAGTATTTTTCGAGTTATCCTGAAAACAAAATTTTAAAATTTTTGAAATTTTTTTTTGCTACTTTAGGGCCGTCCGATCAAAACAAAACTTCGCAGGCATATAAAGGTCATGATTCTACAATTTGCTGCCAAATTTCAGAAAGATCGAGTGATTGGTTTCGGAAATATTCATTAAAAACGTTTTGAATAAAAACGGCCTTAACTCCGAAACCGCTCGGTGGATTTCGCCCGT
The DNA here is from genome assembly GCA_937662695.2 of Halyzia sedecimguttata. Lineage (NCBI taxonomy): Eukaryota > Metazoa > Arthropoda > Insecta > Coleoptera > Coccinellidae > Halyzia > Halyzia sedecimguttata. Next base: position 51,130,363 of record OW569411.2, on the reverse strand, counting down.
TAACGAACTTGTCCGAGATATTTTCGCTACAAAACTACCCTGCAAATTTCAACTCTCTAAGTCGTTCCGTTCGAGAGTTATCGTGCTAACGGCCGGCCGGACCGGCCGGCCGGCCGGACCGGACGGACCGGACGGACAGAATTGAATTTGACCTCGAATTCTTCATCAGGAAGTCGAACCTAATCGTTTGAGACCATTTTCGAAAAAAAATTCGAAAAATACAGACATTGTGACGAAATGATAGCACGCTGTTCCTTGCGGAACACGCGCGCAAAAATGCTAGGTCAGCAACCTAAATCAAAGGAGAGAAATGTACGGTGAATTTCATCACTTGTTTTCCGACCTCAGACATAATAAAAAGAAATATATTAAATACTTCCTACAGCCTACAGTAAGCATTTCCTACGGAATACTACCACTGAATGACTATAGAACACGGATCAAGAATACAATTTTTTTTTTTTTTTTTTTTTTTTTTTTTTAAACAGGAGAAACCTTTTATAGGCGAACCTTGAACGGAACAGTGTGGGAGTCCATCTTCTCCTGAAGATGTTTACCTCACTAAAACTCCTGTCTCCATCAGGGCGTCGATGGGTGTTTTGAGTTAGTATTCAATACTTTTACTCATGTTGTCTCTATTTTTATTTCCTTCTTGAATGTGTTGTTGAAGTGTTACCTCTTCACTTCGTTAGATGTCGGTTTCTTCATTGTCCTCCGACAGGTAATAGTGCCAATTTTGGCCGTTTGATCTTTGTGGGTTCTTCTGGGTCATAGTCCAAAGCTTCTCTAAGTGTTGGGTTCGTGTGGCGTTCTGTGTTTTCCAGGATCCTCTTGTTCCTCTGTCGTATCTGTTCTTCTATCGTGCTCACCTCTAGGTCTTGCCGGATGTTTCTATTCCTGATGAACCAGGGCGCATCAGTTATCTGTCTCAGGAGTTTGTTCTGGGCTGTTTCCAGTTTCTTCATGTGGCTTTTTGCTGTCTGTCCCCATGCAGTTGAACAGTACAACATGCGTGGTACAATTATTGACTTGTATAAGCGTAACTTGTTGCTTATACTGAGCTTATTGTTTCTAGCAATTAGCGGATACAGTTCTATTTTTCTCACAGCAACTTTCTGCATAATATAATCGATGTGGTCTTTCCACGTGATTTTTCTATCAAATATTACACCCAGGTATTTGATTTTGGCTTTCCAGGGAATCGTTTCTCCGTCTATCTCTATTTCTTCTGTGGGTAATGTTCTTTTCTTGCTGAATACAATAGCCTGTGTCTTTCCTGCATTCACTTTTATTTTCCATTTCTCCATCCATTCCAGGATGATGTCAATTGCCGTCTGTGCATATCGGGTTCCTAGGTTCAAGTTCCTTGAGTGTGCCAGGATTGCGGTGTCATCTGCGTATGTGAACACTTTTGTGTCGTTGGGGAGTCCATTCGGTATATCTGCGGTGTATAAATTATACAACTTCGAAGATAGTACTCCTCCTTGTGGAACTCCTCCTGTTATGGGAGTTTTTCGGGATCTATTCCTTCCAATTTTCACTTGGAACGATCGGTTCTTCAGGTATTTTCCAATTATCTTTATGATTGGTAGGCTTATATTGGCTTCTTTCATCTTGAATATCAATCCTTCATGCCACATCTTGTCGAATGCTTTCGAGACATCTAGGAATGCTGCCACGTTCACGTGTTTTCTGTTTATGTTGTGGATTATGTTTTCCGTCAGTCTTAGTGTCTGGAGTTCTGTTGAGTGTCCAGCTCTGAATCCATATTGTTCTGGTGGGATCACTTTCTTCTCTTCCAGTTCATCTTCTAATCGTCGTAGTATCAATTTCTCTACCAGTTTTCCTAGTGTGCATAGCAAGCTTATCGGTCGGTGGTTCTGCGGGTATAGTTGGTCCTCTCCTTGCTTCGGGATCATGATCACTGTGGCATTCTTCCAGGCTTCAGGGAAGTATAACAGTCTTAATATGCCGTTGCAGATGTTCACGATGAATTCCAGGTATTCCATCGGAAGGTGTCGTAGTTGAGTGTTGTTTATTCCATCTTCACCGGGTGCACTCTTCTTTTTAAGGTGTTTGATTTCTTCTTTCACCTCGTCGATTGTTGTAGGTCTTATTCGTTCATCTGTATCTGTTTGCAGTATTCGTGCTGCTGTTCTTTCCACTTCCTCTTCGAAATCGATGTCGTCGTCTGGGGTGCGATGCGGTGCAAATTGCAGCTCTAGCGTCTCAGCAAATGCGTTCGCTTTTTCTTCGTCGGCGTATACTATGCCATTTACCCCGTGTAAAGGCCGTGATCTGTTGCACCTTTTCTTCAGGATTCGATTTAATCGCCACATTGGTTTATAGTGGGCGTCTTGTTCTTCGCAGTCTTCGTTGATGCTTTCAAGTAGCACTTGCCATTTCTCGTTCCTGTACTTCTTTATTTCTTCTTTGACTAAGTTTGCTAGTCTGTTGGCCTCTCTCTTATCTTCGGGATAAAGTGTTCGTTGTGCTATTCTTCGTGCTCTATTTTTGTTCCTGATTAGAGCTTTCAATTCAGGGGGTAGTTTGTTGACGTCTTTGGCACACTTCTTGATTGTTTTCGTGGCTTTTCCTAGTGAATTTTGAATTTCCTTGGTCACTTTGTTTACTTCTAGTTCGATGTCAGTGGTAGTTCGTAGATCCGGTGGAACTCTCTCGGTATTCTTCAGTATTTCGGTGAATTTTCTCCAGTCGATTCTTCTTTCTTCCTGTTGTTGAGGTATTGAGTTCCAGTGATCCAGTGTAAGAATAACTGGATTATGATTGGAGCTCAGTACCGCCTCGGTGTCTATGGTGGTGGGTTGATTGACGTTATTCGTAATAAAAATGTCTAAGAGATCTGGTCTACCTGTTGACCCGTAGAACGTCGGTCTGTCCGGTCCGATTACCGAATAATTATTTGTTTCCGCGTGAGCCGCTAATGTTCTGCCGCGCGTAGTAGTTACTCTGGAGTTCCAGATGCTGTGTTTAGCGTTCAAGTCACCGCCTAAAATTATTTCGTTGGGCGAAGGGAACATTTCGTCCAACTCGGAAGTTAAAAGTGTTTTTCTAGGCGCGTTATATGCGGCTATGACAGTTATTGTTCTGTTGCCAGCCATATATATGTTAACCGCGGCGTTTTCTAAGTTTTCCGTATTGAAATTATTAATCCGCTGGTGCGCTATGGAGTTCTTAACGAGTACGGCTACTCCGCCTCCTTGATTTGTTCGATCACTCCGGTATATCGCGAAGTTCGGTAAAGCTAAATGAACTTGGGGGTCGAGCTTTGTTTCGCTCAGTAACGCCACGTCGATATTTTCTTCGGATAAATAATCCCCAAGCTCTAGAATTTTGTTCCTGATGGAATTCGCGTTCCACGCAAGTATCTTTAATGATCGCGGTTTTGATTTATCCAAGACGACTGGCTATCTTGGTCATCAGCACTGTCATTTGTGCCAACATCTCTGCGACTTGATTAGGACTTGTATTTGTTTTCGTACTCTTTTCCGGCGTTGGTTTCGCGGATTGTTTTGCTGCTGAGAGGTAAGATTTACCTTCAACAACTCTGCTTTCCCGAATAATTCTTTTCGGTTGACTTTGGGTCGATGTTTTGGGGGTATTTCCCGGATAATATTTGCACCCACGATAATTAGCGGGGTGAGCAAGCTTGCAGTTGGCGCACACTGCTGGGGTATTTGTGGGTTTCGCGCATTCATTGGACCAGTGTCCTTCGCCGCATTTAACACATCGCGGGAGGATGTGGCAAGTCGATTGAGTATGGCCATAATTTTGGCAACGGTGACACTGAAGGTGTCTCTTCGTTGACCTCTGCGGCTCTACTCTGATTTTGAAGAATCCTAAATAATTCATTTTGAAGATGTCTTTGCTGTCGTCCGTTTTCGGCAGCTTGACCAGCATGAGCGGAAACACATGTTTGACACCTGCTTCCCGTTTATAGAGTTGGGTTACTTGGATTACTTTGAATCCCTGGTCGGTGAGTTGTTGGAATACGGATTCTTCCGTCTCGTGCGACGGGATTCCGCGAATGACTACCCTTAATACTTTCTCGTCATCACGAGTGTAAGTATAAAACTGTTGTCCGTGCCTTTCAAGGCCTTTCGTCAGTTTACGGTGATCGGCTTCTGTCTCTACGTGGATGTGCAGCGCGTTGCTGTTTTCCGTGGCGTATTTGATTTTAATATCGTCGTTCTTTGCTAAACTGGCAATGGCGGGGAATGACGCTTTGTTTGAAATTTTGATTGGTGGAATTCTCTTCACCGGGATCTTTTTGGGGGTAACAGTGGTCTGACTGACCGGAAGTGGAGGGAAGTTAATCAAATTTGAATTCCTAGAGTTCCTTCTCGAATAGGAAACTCTGGGATTGCTGTCGGTAGCAGGGGTATTGTCATTCACGATAACAGACTCTGTTGACATGAGCATGTCGTCATTATCGTCTTCATTTTGAAGAACATCAAATCTGTTTGATGTTCTTACCGGGGAATTTGAGTCTTGGCGTTGAACGCGGGGTCTTTTTCGATTTTCCGTTTTCTCAAACGCATTTTTATTGAGAGGGAAACCTAATTTTTCCGCTATTAGCACGAACAGCTTGGCTAGCGTTTCGCGGTCTCCCGCTATCGTTTCAATAAACGATTCCGCGGTAGAGCCGGCCATTTTCGAATTTTAGTTTCTCAGTAGATAGGGGGTTATATAATCAATATCATATTTTCAATAAAAAATAAAGAAAAATATTAAAATATCACAGTCGTAAGACTCACCTGTAGTTTCCTGTGGAACCAACGATCCGAAGATCTGGACTCAACACATCACTACAAACATCACTAACTTGTCACCAGTACCCGTAACGGGTCGATCGAGTCGGCTAACCCGTCAGACGGGTTGAACTTAACAGCACTGCACACTGGTACGGGAGCGCATGCGCACTGATCGGACGAGCTCTGAACTGACGTCTGCACTGGACGAAGCCACGACGAATACAATTTTGAATCTTCTCTTCGCCTGATACCGCCCACTTGTGCGAAGCGTCAGGAGAAACGACTCCTAGTTGCCCCGAAGATCATTCGCGCGTCCACCGACTCGCCTCTTCTCTTTACGCCTCTACTTCACCTCGCCTAAGTAAGCAGGTCTCCATTTAATTCAACGTACACCCACTAGACAGTTGAAATTTTCAGAGTAGGTTTGAGGGATAAATATCTCGGTTAAGTTCGTTATTGGGCAAAATCGGTCCAATAGTTTCGGAGTAAGGAAAAAAATTTGTTTTTTTATAAAACAACTTTTGAATTCAAATTTTTTTAAGATTCAGTTTCATCATAAGAATCCATTGTTATCATTTTCAACTCTAACAAGCTAATACTTTCGGAGATATGATGTTTCAAAGTTTCAATAATATATCGTAAGTTCTATATGTATTCACAGAATGTGAACACAGAATCTGTCTGTGATCACTATTCATAAATGTCATCTTTTCTAGCTATTAGAGATTATCAATTTATAGTTGTTAATTTCTCTTGGAAAGTATTCGATTCTTGAATGGGCGAAATCTTGCACACGCTACGTTTGTCCCACTCTTTAGAACCGATTCGGAACTGTCTCTACTGCGAACCAAAACAAGCCTAAAATACACCTCTAACAGAACATAATATATGTCAAACGCTTCAAACATCGATATTGTAGAGTGGTCTTGGTTTTAACATTTTTTGCCTGATTTTCACATTTCTCGTTCATTACTAAAATAAAAACTGTTTGCACCCTTCGAAGACAGCAACTCATTGAAAATTTCATCGCTGTCTTATATGCGCACGTCCCTTCTCGTCAGTTGCCATTTTCCAAACTGACTGCAAGTGGTGAGAGATGGCGTATTAATCATTCTCACAACGAACTGTAACCAAACAAAAACGGATAGAACGCGGTTTACCCGGGTAAAGCCCGAAATAGGTATAATGTGGGTTATATTTCGTACTTTAACCATGTTCCTTGAGTATTTCGTAGTTTACCCGGCTGAACCTAGGTTTACTCGACAATCCAACTTTACCCGTAACATATATACCGAGTGTAAGTTGCAAACAACCCATTCCACGAGATTGAATCATTGCAGATTGCTCATTTAATCTTGATAAATAAATTTAATGACAATTTTTTAAGCACTAAAGCATCGAAGCATTGTAGATTGCTCTTTTTGCGCGTATGTTCTGGGGAACATCGCGTTATAGTTTTGCCCAAATGTCTGTAACTTTCGAATTTTTTGACGAAAATGGTCTCAAACGATTAAGTTCGACTCCCCAATGAAGAATTCGAGGTCAAATTTGATTCTGTCCGGCCGGCCGGCCGGCTGGCCGTTGCCACGATAACTTGAGAACGAAAAGAGCTAGCGACTTGAAATTTTCAGGGTAGGTGGCGCATCCCAATACGACAGACAAGTTCGTTAATGGGCATAATCGGCCCAGCGGTTTCCGAGTAATAATTTTGTTTTCAACCAATATAAATCCGATCGAATTGAAACTTGGTGAGTAGTTGTAGAATATGAACCTTAGCACGTTTGTGAAATTTTGTGCGAATCGTATGGCTAGAAAATTTAAAAAAAATTATTAAAAAATATTTTCGTTGTCACGATAACTTGAGAACGGAATGAGATAGCGGCTTGAAATTTTCAGGTTAGGATGTGCACCAGAACGCGACATTTCAGTTTGTTTATGAGCATAATCGGCCGAACGGTTTTAGAGTTATAGCCATCTGAAATTTTCTGAAATTTGGTGGTTTTTTGGTCCTCATTAACTCGAAAAATACTGAACCGATGGAATTCAAACTTGATTATTAGTTGTAGAATGCCAACGCGAAAATGTTTGCAAAATTTGGTGAGGATAGCATTTTTAGAAAATTTTTAATAAATCATTAAAAATAAAAAAAAAAATTCTATATATCAGTAACTATTCGTTTGAAATTGATGAAATTTTGCAAGAGCCTTCATAACCTAACTCTACTGCCAAGTTTCAAGTTTTAATACGATCGGTTAAATATTGTTGGAGATTCGAGCATTCTTGTGCGAGTTCAGTAGATGGGTGACCGTTACCTCGATAACTTTCGAACGAAAGGAGATAGGGACTTGCAATTTTCAGGGTAGGTTGCGTATCCGAAAGGGAGAATTGATTTCGTTTTTGGGCATAATCGGTCTAACGGTTTCCGAGTTGTACCCACCTGGAATATTATTTCCTCGATAACTTGAAAAATATAGACTCGATCGAATTGAAGCTTGCCAATTAGTTGTAGAATATCGACTTGAAGATGTGTGTAGAATTTTGTGTGAACCGTATCGCTAGAAAATTAAAAAATATATTTTTTGTGTCACGATAACCTGAGAAAGGAAAGAGATAGCGATTTGATATTTTCATGTTAGGTGGTGCATCTGAATGCGACATTTAAGTTTGTTCATGAGCATAATCGGTCAAACGTTTTTGGAGTTATATTCATCTGAAATTTGATTGTTATTTTCGCAATAACTCGAAAAATATAGAACCAATCCAATTCAAACTTAGTTATTAATTGAAGAATGCCAACGCGAAAGTTCTTGCAAAATTTTGTGAGGATCGTATCACTAGAAAATTTTTAAGAAATCATTGAAAAAAAATTCTAGATATCAGAAACTATTCATCCGACATGGCTGACATTTTGCGAGAGCCTTCAGAACATAATTCTACTACCAAGTTCCAATTTTGAATACGATAGGATCTATATATGTATATGAAATGTATTCCATTTTTTTATTAAATATTTAAAACTGTAATTAGTTCTTTGAGATACCATTGAATGGAGAAATTCTTGTAAGTTGACAAAATATCTTTATTTGAACAATAAAAATGCATCATTTTATTAAAATGATAGTTTGACTATCCAATTGCTTCTTTTCTTTATAATATTTTAGCTGTAAGTCAGTATTGCTTAGTACTTTTAAAGTAACGTCCTACAATATTAATTTAAATGATATTATAAATAAAAAAAAATTGGTTCAAGCACTGACGTGTCCAATACAGAAGAATGGACAATAGAACATAAGCGCAAAAGCTTCTGACTTCACGTCAGTGCTTGAACCAATTTTTTTTTTCGAGATTTTTTTTAAATTTTCTATGGGTACGGTTCTTAAAATTTTTTTTTTCGTCATTTTTTTCAAATTTTCTAGGGGTGCGGTTCTTACAAAATTTTAAACACGTCTTTATGTTGATTTTCTACTACTAGTTACCAAGCTTCAATTCGATCGAATATTTATTTTTAGAGTTATCAAGGAAATAATATTCCAGATGGGTATAACTCGGAAACCGTTAGACCGATTATGTCCGAAAACGAACTCAACTCTCCCTTTCGGATACGCAACCTACCCTGAAAATTGCAAGTCCCTATATGCTTTCGTTCGAAAGTTATCGAGGCAATGGTCACCCATCTACTGAACTCACACAAGAATGCTCGAATCTCCAACAATATTTAACCGATCGTATTAAAACTTGAAACTTAGAAGTAGAGTTAGGTTATGAAGACTCTTGCAAAATTTCAGCAATTTCAAACGAATAGTTACTGATATATAGAATTTTTTTTTTTATTTTCTTTGATTTATTAAAAATTTTCTACAAATGCTATCCGCACCAACTTTTGCAAACATTTTCGCGTTGGCATTCTACAACTAATTACCATGTTTGAATTCAATCGGTTCAGTATTTTTTGAGTTAATGAGGAACAAAAAACCACCAAATTCCAGAAAATTTCAGATGGCTATAACTCTAAAACCGTTTGGCCGAGCCGATTATGCTCATAAACAAACTGAAATGTCTTATTCTGGTGCACATCCTAACCTGAAAATTTCAAGCCGCTATCTCATTCCGTTCTCAAGTTATCGTGACAACAAAAATATTTTTTAATAATATTTAAAAATTTTCTAGCCGTATGATTCGCATAAAATTTCACAAACGTGCTTAGGTTCATATTCTTCAACTACTCACCAAGTTTCAATTCGATCGGATTCATATTGGTTGAAAACAAAATTATTACTCGGAAACCACTGGGCCGATTATGCCCATTAACGAACTTGTCCGTCGTATTGGGATGCGCCACCCACCCTGAAAATTTCAAGTCGCTAGCTCTTTTCGTTCTCAAGTTATCGTGGCAACGACAGAATCAAATTTGACCTCGAATTCTTCATTGGGGAGTCCAACTAAATCGTTTCAGACAATTTTCGTCAAAAAATTCGAAAGTTACAGACATTTGGGCAAAACTATAACGTGATGTTCCCCAGAACATACGCGCAAAAAATCAGATGGCTATAATGTAGAAACTACTCTACGGATTTCGTCCATTATCGAACATAGCTGGCACACTTGGTCTCCAAACCTACTGTGAAAATTTCCACTCTCTAACTCATTGCGTTCGAGCGTAATCGTGATGAAGACGGCCTGCCGGACTGAATCAAGTTTGACCTCGGATTTTTGATCAGTGAGTCGAAGCTAATGGTTTGAGACTATTCTTGGCTATAAATGGCAGACAAGTTGGCCAACTATCATCTTTATTTCTTGTTTTATTTTATTTCGTTTGAAAACTCAAAATGCACATGCTCAGAGTTAAAAGAGTTAAATTGACAGAACTTACAATCAATCTGCGATTTGGTTGTCTTATTCTTGTTTCTTATTTTGTTTAGATCATCTGTATAAACCAATCCTGTTAGCCCTTAGTTCTTATTTTATTTCAATTTGTTTCTTATTTTATTTTATTTTATGTATAACGCCACCTGCCGCCTTTGAAAAGTGCTTTTTTCGAAACTATTTGTATAATGCAGGTACAATTTTTTTTCCTATTTTATTCAGAAAAAAATATTGATACTCTCGAAAATCCAGAATCGCCAGAATTTCGGAGGTGAATTGAAATTAAGGAAGAAGGTGCGAAATATTTTCTTTGGACTCTTTAGAATAAGATCACATGGTGAGCATCATCAATAGTGACGTAATATCCAGAAGGAAGTAATAAAACTGTCTTCATGATTCGGAAAAGGGTGAAATTGTATTTAAATATTCCTTTATGCGGAGTTGTTGGATACGGGTTGCTGTCTGCGAGCCATTCGCTCGTTTATATCTGAAGATGAGGGGCATATGCTGATAAAGGACATCCGTATTTTATGGACCGAGCGTAATGTCCCTGTTTATTTTTCTTGATTCACATTCAGTATGGTGGAGACTGCTACTAAGACTTTTTATATGTTATACATGAGTGACTTGAAGGAATATTTCATACAGTGTTTGTTTATGTTCAATGGGGAGCGTTGACAACATTTCCTTGTACCTCTAAAAAAGGATGATCTAGTACCATACTACGAATCCATATTCTTTCCATTTAAATTGGTGGTTTTCTGAGAAACTCAAATGACTCGTTTATTTCGGGATCGAGTAAAATATAACATACGTCGTCCCGTTTTTCACTCACAGAACTCCTCAGATTACCTTTTTAGCCATAGACGTGATGTCGAAATGAAGAACATAACTTATTATTATGTGCTTTCCTCAGTAAGTGCAATTCATATTGAAACGAAATAGGATATCAAGGTAAAAGAATTTAAAACAGAATTTTTAGATAATGCCAAATTTCATTAGACCACTACAGTTATGCACCTAACTAAATTCTAACACTTCTATCAACTCTAGGTATCTATCTGATATTCGATTATATTGAAGAAACCGAAAGGATAAATCAAAAGTGGGGAAACCTTGTGAACAGGAGCTTTGGTGTTCTTGTTCAAACTTTGACAAATCATATCTCCGAAATTATTGGTCTCTAGGAATGATATAAGAAGAGCGTTTGGTTTTTTGCGTATATCTCAAACAGTACAGGAGATTTTTCAAATTTGAAAGAAGATTCAAAAAGAGGAGGAAAATTCCCAAAAAAATGCCAACGCCCGGAACTGTAGGACCAATATTTATAATTTTCCAAGAGGTTTGAATATACACCCGAAAACGGGTACACCGACTTGCGCAAGCCACGCCCACTTCGGACCTTTGATGAATAAATATTATTTGAACTTATTAAATATGAAAATGAAGAACTAAAAAAATTCAGGCACCAACAAGATAGATTATGAACAATAATCCGTGGTACAAAAATTATTATCGCGATTTTTCAATTAGTTATCCATTAGTTCATTAACAATGGAGCTTGAACATTAAAATTGCAAGTGCGATAATTGTTAAACTATTAATCTGAGAATTTTTTCGCTGGTTCAACTATTTTTAGAAGGCCTTAGAATAGATTCCGGTTGGAAAAATTTAAAAAATTTTAATTTTCGCTTTGCTATTAGCCATTTGAATTATAAAGCTTAGTTAAACATTGAAAAAACATTTGTTTTATGACATTACTATCGATCCGTTTTCTCATGATTAGAAGTTACTTAAAAATTATTTTGAATAACTTTTATCTCTTATTATTTAATTTTTTTTTAATTTTCGCATTGTTATTAACAATTTCCTTAGGTTAAAAGTTATAAAGCTTAATTAAACATTGAGAAAATCATTTTTTTTTATAGTAATATTATTGATCCGTTTCGTTATGATCAGAAGCTACTTAAAAATGATTTTTAATAACCTTTATCTCTTATTGTTTACAAAATTTATAAACAAATGCGTTGTTTATAAGATGATTTGAAATGTGTCTCCATAAGTTTAAAAGTTATAGTAAAATTAATATAAAAACCAGGTGAGAATAATTGAATAAAATAAAAATATATATATTTTTTTTAATCATGTATGATCGTTTTTGTTTTTATAATTAGAAATTAAAACAATTCAGATAGACCATTCCTTTGTTTACAACAAATTGTTTATTAAATGAACAAGGAAAATTTAAATAATAATCAATTTTTTTTCAATATCAAAGACCAACATAAATGATTATTTAACAAAAAAATTATTCCTCAATATAAATTACAAGTAGCAGAAAAAAATTGATTATTTATAGGGTTATTAGTTATAGGGTTTCTTGAAAATTTAAAAATAATTTTATGTTTTTTTTCAATGATTAATTATGCTTTATAATTGTTAACCTAAGCAAATTGTTAATAACATAGCGAAAATTAACAATTTTTTAATTTTTCTAACGAGAATCCATATGAGGCCTTTGAAAAATAGCTCCACGAATGAAAAAAATTATCGTATTAATAGTTCAATAGTTGCACTTGCAATGTTAATGTTCGTGCCACAAAAAATTGTTAATTAGCTAATGGATAACTAATTGAAAAATCGCGATAACAATTTTTGGGCCACAGAAAATATGTCATTGATCTATCCGGTTGGCGCATGAATTTTTTCAGTTCCTAATTTTTATATTTAATAACTCTACATATAATATTTATTCATTAAAGGTATAAGTGGACGTGACTTGAGCAAGCTGGAGTACCCGCTTTTGGGCGATTTTTCAATTCTCTGGAAAAATTATAAATATTGGTCCTACAGTACCGAGAGTTGAGACTTTTCCTGCTCTTTTTGAATCTTTTTTCAAGATTGAAAATCTGGAAGAGTTTTTGAGATATATGCATAAATCAAACCCCCTTTTTTGCAAGCGGCCCTTGAATTTTCTGAAAAAATGCCATTCCAAATCGAATGATACCTCAATCATAATTTTAACTGTAAAAAGTTTTGGCCTAAAAGGCACTCGTTGACTAGACTAATAGGTCCTCTCGAATAAAACTTCTTGGAGTACGTTCGTTGTTCGAACGTAATACGCGAGAAAACCATAACTTCAACAAAACGTGCTCATTGTAATTATTTGATTCAATGTCCTGAAATGCACATACACAAGCTTCCAGTCCACAGTAATAATCCACACTTCATTATCTGTGTTATACGAAGCAACTTCAAGTTCATTGATATGTCATAACTAATACCGTTAGCGATGGGAGCGGCTTCATACTACTAGGAGTCAACAAGAATAAGTCCTAAAAATAATGAAGACAACTGTAAAACTAAATCCAAAACCTACCAGTTTTGTTTTCAATACAGAATTAGAAAACTATTATTATAGCCCTTTATATACCTATGCACTGGACGTGAAGTCAGTACTATTTGGCGCGCTTGTTCGCGATGACCCATTTGAATTAAATGATGAGTGCTTCAAGCTCAGTGGATAGAGCGAACCAGAGATCTAGAGAGTCGGTAGTGGCCACCATTCACATTCACAAAATTAACGGTGATGTGTCTAAGGTGGCGAGAGGATACAGTAATAAAGCCAATACAGAACACAACTGACTGTCCTAACCCGCGCATGCTCCTAGTAGCTTATGAATTTATGAATGGTCTCCGTGGGGAAGACCTAGGAGGCTCAGTAATAATAATAAACATGTCAATAGCAAGCGCGTCAAAGCAGATGGACCTAACGTCAGTGCTTTTCTAGCTTTTCCATTTCTTTCATAGTGAAGTCAATCTGCATTGGAGCGCTTGCTAATGACATGATTATGATCGAATTTGGCTGCGTATGCTTAATCAACTAGTCGAATGGGAACTACGGACCTTTATCGGCTCAAAATTCGAAAATTTCCAGTAACTTGGGCGAAATGGTAGTGCCAGTGCGCTAAAATTCGTTTTCTTTAGTTATGAAGATAAAAATAATTAAAGTTTGAAGAAATAAATAAGACATAAATTGAGAGAATAGCCGTGTAAATTTGCTAAAAGGTCTCAAACGATTAGGTTCAACTCACTGATAAAGAATTCTAGCTCAAATTCGATTATGACCGACCGTCCATCCGTTGCCACTATAACTTTCGATCGGAAACATATGCGACGGTTGAGTTCGCTAATGGGCGTAATCGTCTAATACGGTTTTGGAGTTTTAACCATCTGGAATATTTTTTCATCAATAACTCAAAGAATACAAGCTTGATCGAATTGAAACTTGGCCAGTAGTTGTATAATACCGACACGAAAATATTTGAAGGTTTTCGTGCGGATCGTATCACTAGAAAAAAAGTTTTTTTTTCTTCAAAACTTTTATATTTCAGAAACTATCGTTCAGATTCCGCACAACCTCCAAGCCACCATTTAACAATAGCGTGCTGGATTTCTGCTCGATCAGATCAGTATTTTAGCAAGAATAGTGAAAATAAAATTTGGAACTGTGGTCTATTTATCTGAAGTATCTATGGTTTCCTCAATAACTTGAAACATATTATCAAATATTGAAATTTGATAATTAGTTGTAGAATGCCGACGCGCGTTGAAGAATATCGTGACGTACGTAAAACTAAACAAATTTAAAAACATGTTTTTTAAAAATGTTATATTTCAGAAACTATCAGTCATATTCCGTTAAAATTCCGCACAAACCTTCCAGTCGCTATTTTACAATTGAGTACCGGATGTCAGCTTTATGGGCTAAGTATTTTAGCGATTATTGTAAAAATAAAATTGGTATGTACTTCTTCTGAAATTTCAAATAATGTGAATCTCACCTCGATGGCTGAGATGTTAGCGTGCTCGCCTGATGTACAGGAGATTTAGGTTTGAATTCCCACTGAGTAAGTTCACTACGTATTTTATCTATTTTAAAATTTGAATTCAGTTGATGCCCAATGTATTAATTCACGTGTGAACTCCTGTAGGCTTGTAGGGTCAAGCAGTATTTCATGAAGAGGTCTGAGGCGTGAATAGATAATAGAACATGTGCGCAAATGCTACTGAGTGCTTTTCTCGAATTTTTACCGTTGTAACCTTTCGTATACAATTTGTGAGAGAAATAAACTCTATCTAGATCAAGCATCTTTTATCAATTTTGATTTTGAATTGTGCAAAACACGTGATGAGTGAAGCCTAATAACTGAATACAATAGATTGCTGCTGACTCGATCTTTGCCGTCATTTTGTAATTAGTTTTTGATGCATCCGCGTGTTCAAATTTGATTTTACTGGTTGAATTGCAGTAAGTATTTTTATTGTAATCTGAATATTTGCATATTCTTTCTATTAAAGAGTAGATAAATCTACAATGTAAAAGGATTGGTGAAAAAAAAAATTGATGAATTAAATACTTTTATCCAACATTCGACAGTTATGACTGTCATTATTAATGTCCCTTCAGACAAGTAAACTATCAAATAATCCACTCGACTGTTATAAACCATAACTCAGTGAGTTATGGTTTATAACTCACGCTCATATTTAAAGTATTATACTATTTTTTTTATTAGTATTACAAGCAGAATTTTCATTAATATTGAAATTAAAGGAAAACGCTAACGGTCTCAAAGACATTTTTTACCCAAATTGATCGGGTTGACTGTAAATCCTTCTTCAAGTATGGTGAAACTTCTCGATATTATCCCTGTGGCAACCAAACAAACAACCTACTTTGACCAAAATGTAAAGAAGTCACTGTCAAGTCATTCTGACATTTATAGGGTACTGAGAAGCAAGTAGCTTTGATTTGATTACAAAGCTGATTGGCGCTCTTGTTCCTCGGAACAGAGTGCTTATCAATTTGCCCAATTGTCTGTAATTTTCGAATTTTTGGCTGAAAATAGTCTTGAACGATTTGGTTTGACTCACTGATCAAGAATCCGTGGCCAAAATCGATTCCGTCCGGCCATCCGGCCGATAACTCTCGAACGGAATGAGCTAGAAGTTGAAATTTTCAGAGTAGGTTTGAGGGATAAATATCTCGGCTAAGTTCGTTATTGGGTAAAAAGTTTCAATAATACATCGTAAGTTCTATGTATTTACAGAATGTGAATACAGAATCTGTCTGTGATCACTTTCATAAATACTATCTTTTCTAGCTATTAGAGATTGTCAATTGTAGTTGTTATTTTTTCTTGGAAAGCAAGTATTCGATTCTTGAATTTGTGAATATATACAAGACTGTTTATGGAGGCAATAGGGAAGAAGAACATAATGGTCATCATCAATAAGCATCAAAAGAAATTACTGTTCGTTGACCACTGAGGTTAATATTACCTGTTACTTCCTTAAGTAGTGAGACATGTTCCTATATACAGTATTTTCATAATGTTGCTAGCAAAAAAATACTGTAATATGGATCCACATTTGTGTATCAACCATTTTTTCTTGAGTTAAGGTTCATAATACAGAAAAGAATGTGTTAGTGGTATGAACTATTAAATTCTAAATTATTAAAAGAGGATAGTATTTTATTAATATATTTTGAACTATTAAAATAATCTGTTCGTAATCCACTACCTACTCATATATCAGGAATAAATGGACAATCTGCTATGATTGTCTCCAGCCTTGCTCTAGATATTTTGATGATACTTTCCTTAGGTATTTTGGGTTGTGAAAACTATGCACCGAGTGTAAGTTGCAACAACCCATTCCACGAGGTTGAGTCATTGCAGATTGCTCAATTAATCTTGATGAATAAATTTAATGAAATGAATTTTTAAAGCATTCAGGCATTGAAGCATTGTAGATTGTTCTTTTTTTAAAAGATAATTTTTGAAGCATTTTTTTTGAACGACACTTTTTTTAAATTGAATTTCTTTCATGATGCACTTCTATCATAGGAATCCATTGATATAATTCCTAACTCTGAGAAACCAATACTTTCGGAGATATAATTTGTCTGTTTGAACAAGAGCGCCAAAAAGCTCCTGTCCACAGGGCTTGAACCAATTTTTATTATTTTCTCATAAAAAACCGTTTCTTCCACTTGTTGGATGAAACATTGTATGCCACTCGCGTGACTGATTTTCAACATAAAACACTAGCATAAATAACTATTAAACAATTTCAAAGACGTAGTTTATGATCTAGTGTTGAGTAGGACACGACTTGAAAAAGAGTTTGTAAGAGTAGCCTCTTTTTTGTCCTGAGCCAGTACAATGTCCCACTTCAAAAGAGGCGAGGCGTACTGAACCATTTGAAGTTATTATAGTACGAATTATGCCTCAAATGTTAGACGCGACGTGCTTTTGTCACTGCGGTATTGATGAGTAAGCTCTCTAGGAGGTTTGTCACTCGAACTTGGAAAGTTGTAAGAGTGCTTAGCTTATGTAATGAGGGTTTCGGCAAGAACATATCTAACGGACAGATATTAGGAGGATGAACCACATTTGATTGTTTAGTACAAATATTATGAAATTATAAATCTTACAAGTATAAAAAATGAATTTTATGTGTTTGTAGTCTGTTAGGTACTGTAACCAAATGATTACGATTATAGAATTTCTTACCTAATATACCTATTAAAAATGAACGCAGAAGTTTTTGAGGATGGATGTGGGATGGATGGATGTATGTTTGTTACTCTTTCACGCAAAAACTACTGAATGAATTTTAATCAAACTTTACAAGAATATATATTATACTTACAAGTTACAGATACCCGACGGAAGCAATAAATGATGGTGGGTCATAAATAAATTAGGCAATTCTACTACCCTCACATCGAAGGTTCCGACACAAAATGGAATTTCTTTATCTGCCTCTGCCTCGCTCTCGCTCCACCGCGACAAATAAATTGAAGTAGTACAATTTTAAATTTCGAGGCACTCTTACATTTTGACGTCATGTCCGGGACAAATGAAGCGCCTCTTGTATGTCCTACTCAACACTATTATGATCTGTATTTATTTTTTATTCATATCGATATTTAAAACCATTCGTAGGTCAAAGATTATATCAAATATGGTGTATTCGACGTATTTTGATGAAACATGTACTTTCAGATCAGATATGCTGAAGTAGTTTTGTTCACATTGGCGAAGAATATTTATTTGTTTTTAATGATCTTATTTGCCTTAACTGATTATCTATATTATTCAGCAGTATTATGAAGAGAAAATTGCAGTATTGGGCATCGATCCTTATCTTTTGTGGACTGAAGAATAGTCATCAAAGATTTCTCTATTTAAAAAATTATGTATCCAGGTATTGTTAATTATTTAGTAAACACAGAGAGTGCCTGCACAATGAGTGAACTGAAAGCGTACAAGAGCTTGGAAGCCTATAATCCGATGCATCACTTAAAAATATGAGAAATTAGTAATCAACAATGCTATAGGTATGTTTGTTCACCTCCAATAAGTAAAATATGAGAATTGATGTGCTTCGCACAAAAATGTTCGACCCATCTACAACTTGTCCGATTATAGGCTTCCAAGCTCTTGTACGCTTTCAGTTCACTCATTGTGCGGGCTCTCTTTGTGTTTACTAAATAATTAAAAATGGCTGGAAACATCATTCTTGTGAATAGAGAAATATCTGATGAATATTCTTCAGTCCTGAAAAGATAAGGATCGATGCCCAATACTGCAATTTTCTCTTTATATCGTATTTGATGAATACCCTCTTAGGCTGAATAATAGTTAATCAGATCCATTATTACGAAATTTCGAACGTAAGACAAATACATCATCATTAAAAACAACTAAACGTTATTCGCCAATGTGAACAAAACTACTTCAGCATCTCCGATCTGAAACTACCTGTTTCAACAAAATACATAGAATATACTACATTTGATATACCCTTTGACGAATGGTTTTTAAGTATCGATATAAATGCGTCTAAATAACTATTTTCCAACTTATTCTGGAACTGATAATGATATTATCGTATTGAAAAAAATGTGGTAATCAAGAAAATTCTCAAAGATATGTTCCTTACGCTTTCTCATTGTTTGTTGTATTAAAGATCGATTTGAAATCATCTTTTAAACTAATTGTACTTTCCTAAAAATATGACGTGACCACTGACAAACATGACCTTTCTAATTGCATCATCATGAAATTCATTCGACACCACGTGAAATATAAAGAAGCGTCGACAACTTCGTTGTTCGAGTGTAATAAAGTGGACCAGTACAATGCAAACGGTTGCAGTGTATTGAAATATCACAACGGGTGATATTTCGTTATTTTCCAATATCTTTAACAATATAGTTCGAGTTCAAATCTTTGAAGTTTCTGTACAATTAGGATTTGAAAGATCCTGTAGAATTTCAAAGATATCTGACGGATAGTTTCTGAGATAAAGAATTTTTTTAAATCATTTTTTCACAATTTTCTAGTAATTCGATCCTCACGGAATTTTGCATAAGACTTCGTGTCATCAGTATTTCTCAACTACTACCTAGCTATAATTTGGTCAGAAGAGTATTTTTCGCGTTATTTGGAAAACAATTTCTCATATTGGTATTTGAAGAATCGACTGTTAGTGTATACATGCGGAGTTTGAAATCGGAACAGTAATCATACAATACATCAATTTAGTTAATTTTAATAGTAATTAGCCCAACTTTCGAGCAATAGCTTGCTCTTCATCAGGGGTACTGGAAAATAAGGGACGTGAATATCTGTAACAATGATGAAACAAAAGAAATTCCTTACAAACAATTCGATCTAAAAATTCAAAGACATCTCAATTGACAATTCTCAATATTGACGATTGCTGAAATGTCAACTATCATGTGGAATTTTCTTATTTTTTTCTTAAGTGGTACCAACTGCGTCAAATCTGTTTGCATTCTTCTTTGTTTCCCGGTCAGATATGTATAGTCCGTTTAAGATATATTTACATCAAGGGTGGCTTTGGAAAATCGAAATTCAGTTGGCAACGGTCCGTCTAGTTACATTTCAAGTCACATAATTTAGGTTGTTCGCATTGAAAATAACCATGAACTGTCATTTATTATTTATTTCTTACAATTTCGATATAACGAAAATCGATAAATTTGGGATAGTTTTTACATGTGTGTTTATAATTAATCGTACCGAGTTTGTGTATTTCCGCATCCTTGTGCTATTAAAAATGTCTGGAATTGATTAAGATACCTCTCGACTAACAAAATGGGAACACGAAGCAGTATATACGACTTTAAATTTAAAGAATCATTACATTAAATTCGAGATTAAATTAAAGTTTTTGAAAATTTGAGAGAGCACTTCACTGAAGGTTTTCTTTGATAGGTTCTTTCCTTCATGAGCTCTACGAACTAAGCAAATCAAAGTTTGAAATAGAATTTTAAATCATTAAGTTTTTCAATATAAATTATGATACTAAAACGACAATTCACAGGAAAATGGCAAATAATCTTTTCTGTTCCTAGTTGCAATTGAAATCCATAAATCTCACAGCTTATGTAAAAAAATATACATATTAAAGTTTTGGTTCTGATTTTTTTTGTGGAAAAATAAACACTTGAACTATTAGATATCATTCCATGTAGATTATAATATTCTACAAGCTATTACTTTCCAAGTTAAATTAAGACAGAAATAATAAGTCTGCTTAAACACTGATAAATTAACTCTTCTTCTAAAATAATACTCCATTATTCGACCCACCTCTCAATAATTTATACTGATGAAGTAATAATAATAACATAATATTTATTGACATTATATTAATGAAATTATTCAATAACCAATATGGATTCAATGAATGAAAAGTGAGTTATTTATAGGCTTTTACACCTTGATTGATTGTCCAATGGCTTTGGATAAGGAACCTAAGTTCTAAGATATATTGATGCACATGAATATTATGTCATTCATTAAAAAACTATCCAATTTTTGTTCTTCTCTATTATAAATAATTATGTTTTCTAATTCCTCGAAATGGTTTCTGGGCATCAACCTCATATTTATGTTTGTTTCATCAGTCTACTGCAGTTGAACTTGGAAAATTATCCTTCCAAAATTTCAGGATAAAATACATTCGCGATTTGAATTTCCAAAGTACATCAAGAATGCATTTATAAGGGTCTTCGATTAATTACAGATAGGAGATAGCATTGAAAATATTCAAGGTTATGTTAATATTCATTTTCTCTGGTTACAGAACAGTAATTTTCTGTAAGTAGAAATAAAGCACCAACTACAGGTTCAAGGCCTACTTCGATGTCAATATATCTTAAACGGACTATACTTCACAATACCACATTAGATGGAGCTAATTTGGTGATAATCAGTGATGAGTTTTAAACTATCACTATTACATTGGATCTCCAACGTTTAAAAAAACATTCTCTTAGTTGTATTAACTTAACAGTGGTTTGGCCCAACATGTTCTCTCCACCGGTCATAACATTAATTTTGCAGAAACTAGGATGCTCCGAACTGAGAATAATACAATTAAGATAATGTTTCTTGAAACGTTGGAGAACCAATATTATAGCGATAGTTTGAACCTGATCACTGATCATCACCACATTAGCTCCATCTATTGTGAAGCACATATCTGACCGGGAAACAAAGAACTATGCACACAGAGTTGACGCAGTTGGCACCACTTAAGAATACAAATAAAAATAAGAAAATTCCGCATGACAGTTGACTTTTCAGCAATCGTCAATATTGCGAATTGTCTTTGAATTTTTCGATCGAATTGTTCGTTTCATTTGACTGTGATAATTGCAAGCCATAACTTGAATTCTTTATTGTTAATATAGTTTAATAGTATAGGTTCTTTTGTTGTTGATTGTGATATAGGTTGTTTTGTTTTTTCCTGTTATTTTGTGACCGATTGTATAACACAACAGGAGTTGCCCACACGGAGCTTCTATTAATCCAATGTTTATCCATTGTGTAAGAAATTTCAGTTGCTTCATTATTGTTACAGATATTCACGTACTTTATTTTCCAGTAACCCTGATGAAGAGCAAGCTATTGCTTGAAGGCTAGGCTAATTGCAATGGAGTTTAACTAAATTGGTGTTATGAATGACCACTAGGTGGATTTTCCCCTTAAACGAACTTAACCAGCATATTTGGCCTCCAAACATACACAACAAATTTCGACACTCTATAACTCATTGCTTTCGAGAGTAGTCGTGCTGACGACCGGACATAATTGAATTTGACCTCGGATTTTTCATCAATGAGTCGAAGTAATCGTTTAAGACCATTTCTGCCAAAAATTCGAGAATTACAGATATTTGGGCAAATTCCAAAAACGGAGCTGGAACCATCTAAAAACACTAATGTCTGAATAATGGTAAGTAATCATTAAAGGATACTGTGGGAGGTATACTCATTAGTAAAAGGTTTCTTCCCCATTAATGAAAAACAAAAATAAAAAAACTGTGTATATAATATTCCTTGAATTTGTGGTAAATCAAACACAGGAGAAACATCAAGACCACTAGAAGTAAGAAAGTCAGAGCATAAGAATATCTTGAGAAATATAGACGTACAGAAATCAAAAATAGCAGAACATGTATGTACAATCCAAGGAGATCACATGATGGATTGGAGTAATACAAAGATTCTAATGACAGAATTATATTAAAAAGGAAACTTAAGGAGTCAACTTGTATTTTATTGAACAGAGAATGCAAGTTTGCAAATTGCTCAATTGGTATTGACCATATTTGGCTGAATTTATTGAAAATGGAGTTGGAGCTTGGAAATTTCTAGGCAAAGTAAAACTATGTTAGCTTTGATTTTCAAATACTGTCAATGTGACAATTCTCGAATTTTAGAATAACTATCAACAAAATAATTCTAAAGATTTTCGTTAAGCGTCTGACGAAGGAGTCTGATATAGACTCCGAAACGTTATGATATAGTTGTTTCTTCGTTGATGTTGTTTCGTTGTTGTTTGTTAGGAAAAATTGTTCAATTGATTGCTTCTGACAAATATCTTATGTTTCTTACTCAGAAGCAAATCGCAGAATAATTAATTTTTATTTTATAGATATTTTTCAGAGTATGGGAGAGAAAACCCAGAAAGAAACCTTCTAAATAGTGGTCTTTAGTAAAAAATGTAAAAATGTTAATCTTAAATACATACATATCAAATTTATCAATGTCCTGCGGAATATATCTCCTTTTGCAGATTGGCAAGAAAAAACTGATGTATCTTACTTAGACCATATATTTTTCGAAAAACATGATGAGTTTTTTTAAGGATTCGTCCGTTACGCAATGAAGGTGACGCTTAAAATATTATGCGCTGATATTCAGGGGGCCCTATAAGAGCAATTGTGTGTCTGGAGAACAAATCGAAACAAATCTGGGACTGCCGAGAACTGCACTTTATTCTGACAGACCATAACAAGATACTATTTGCGTGGGTGCCAGGACACATTAAGATTCTTGGCAACGAGAGCACAGATGCCAAATGATTTTCTCAAAGTTCCTTTATCGGCCCAGGCCAGCAGTCGAGATATCCAAAACCGCTGCGTGTCTTTATGGATAGGGAAGCAACACCAGACCTGAGACCTGGTAAGAAAATACTGAGAGGTGAGAATATCTTACCTACCAAAGAACTCCTCAGGCTGAGCAGACATCAAATAAGATCTATCACTGGACTAATAACCGGTCACTGCAATCTGAGGAAACATATGCATACTATTAGGACCTTCAGGGAAGAACCACTGTATAGGTTGATGAGGTGGATGAGATGTTCTCCCATGTCATCTGAATGTGAAACCACGCTAGAGACAAAAGAACCCCAGATGAAAGGGCCCCCAAACGGAACCTAGTGAAGGAGCTATTAGATTCCGTTGAGCTACATAACCTTTTCATATAACAGATCACCAGGATATCACAATAAAGGCGTGTTCCTAAATGTTATAGAAAGTTTATAAGTTATTGAAAATACGTCCCTAATTACATTTCTATAACAAATTTGAACCGGATTTCTATAACTTATAAGATTTCAATAACATTTAGGAACACGCCTTCAGTCTCATAGGCACGGTGAGTGAAAGTCCCACCTCCTAGTGACTCTGACAATCTACTGATAGGTATATGCGCTCTTCTACGTACACTCCAAACGGTGACGTATTTTTTAACTGAGATCTGATAGATGGAAGATACTACCTCAACAGAAATTCATTTCTGTAATTTCCCTGCATTTTGACGCCCGATGAAATCAGCATCTAACAAATAGAATAATTACAAAAAGACACTTTGAAGACTCACTATCACATTCGAGAAGCACTTTACCTGAGGAGTACCGACATTATTATGGTAATGAACAACAAAAAAAATGGGTTCAAGCCCTGTGGACAGGAGCTATCGGGCGCATGTTCATTCTGGAACACAAATTTTCCATTACAATAATCTTCATCTAGCTTCTATTTAGTATCAATTCCTGTAGAACGTGATCATAATAAGTGTTTTCCATATAATAAAATGTGTTTGAACTTGGTATGTAGGAAATCTGACATCAATTATTGGAATTAATTGATTTGACAAACAGCCGTCAAATGAGGTAAATAGATTTTTGTGACGATTTTCTGTGACCATAGAACGTCAAAACACGCTGGAATGTGAATTTTAAGCAATATCTTCTGGAATTGAGATCGTATCGAACTGAAATTTTGCACACTCGTGTAGAATGCTTGATTTAACGTCGGTACAAATTTTTTTATTAAAAAATTTTCCAACTGCCCGATCCCAACAATACTTAGATAATATTATATCCATAAATTAAGCATTTCATTATTGCATTTCTTGAAATAGGTACCTTTTCAAGTCGATCAACATCGTCCTTCTTTCGACGTCTAAACTATGACTTGATTCTTTATGTTTATGTCTTTGAATTTGTTTTCGGTGGAATTCAAAGAGTTCATAGAATAATCGATAAAATACTGAGAGAGACCCAGGAAATTTGACAAATTTTGTCTTATATCTCCAGAAATTGAAATCGTATAGAGCCAAAATTTTGCACAATGTTGCAAAATACTACAGTTGACGTTAGTACAAGTTTTTGTTGCAATCTGATGAATAGTTCACGAAAAAAAAAATTTTTTTTCGAAAAAATTAAAAGAAATTTTTTTTTAAAAATTACCAACATTTCGATCATAACAGAATTTTGCCAAAAGTTGCGCGTTTATATCCTCGAACTGACTACCAAGTTTCGATTCAACATCTTCTCTAGTTCCTGAAATATCAGGGAAATAACCTCAAAATTTTAAATGTCTATAACTCCTAAACCGTCCGGCCGATTTTGCCCGTTAACAAACTTAACCGTCGCATTTTGATCAGAAACCTACCCTGAAAGTTTGAAGTCGATAGGACCTTCGGTGCTCCTGTTATCGTGCCTACGGCCGGCCGGCCGGCCGGCCGGACGGCACCCTAAAATCTGACACCGGATTCGTGATCAGGGAGTCCGAATTAGTCTATTAGCCAATTTTCAGCTCGAAATTCGAAAATGACAGACATTTGGACGAAATGATAGGACGATGTTCCCCTAGAACATGCGCCCAAAAAAAAAATTTTCCAACTGCCCGATCCCAACAATACTTAGATAATATTATATCCATAAATTAAGCATTTCATTAATGCATTTCTTGAAATAGGTACCTTTTCAAGTCGATCAACATCGTCCTTCTTTCGACGTCTAAACTATGACTTGATTCTTTATGTTTATGTCTTTGAATTTGTTTTCGGTGGAATTCAAAGAGTTCATAGAATAATCGATAAAATACTGAGAGAGACCCAGGAAATTTGACACATTTTGTCTTATATCTCCAGAAATTGAAATCGTATAGAGCCAAAATTTTGCACAATGTTGCAAAATACTACAATTGACGTTAGTACAAGTTTTTGTTGCAATCTGATGAATAGTTCACGAAAAAAAAATTTTTTTTTCGAAAAAATTAAAAGAAATTTTTTTTTAAAAATTACCAACATTTCGATCATAACAGAATTTTGCCAAAAGTTGCGCGTTTATATCCTCGAACTGACTACCAAGTTTCGATTCAACATCTTCTTTAGTTCCTGAAATATCAGGGAAATAACCTCAAAATTTTAAATGTCTATAACTCCTAAACCGTCCGGCCGATTTTGCCCGTTAACGAACTTAACCGTCGCATTTTGATCAGAAACCTACCCTGAAAGTTTGAAGTCGATAGGACCTTCGGTGCTCCTGTTATCGTGCCTACGGCCGGCCGGCCGGCCGGCCGGACGGCACCCTAAAATCTGACACCGGATTCGTGATCAGGGAGTCCGAATTAGTCTATTAGCCAATTTTCAGCTCGAAATTCGAAAATTACAGACATTTGGACGAAATGATAGGACGATGTTCCCCTAGAACATGCGCCCAAAAAGTACCCACTCAATTGGAATTGGCGCATTCGGACGACCGGCGATTCATGCTAATTTAAGAATGTTTTAGGTTCCTCCTGTTAATTTAAGTAATATGACATTTGCAGGTTTACACTCTAACACCCGGTTTCTGAAAGGCTGGTCAAAGTGTTGTTCAATTAACAGAACTGTTAATGTGATATCGGACCGCGTTGTTGTGCTTTGCGCAACTCAGATGATGCATGGTTAACAACAATTGATGTCTGATTATTTACAATTTGTGTTGATCAGCCTTTCAGAAACCGGGGGTAAGGCAACGATATTTTGAATAGGAAATAATAAACCATTGCGTGAAATTTACAGTTACTCTAAAAATCGAAAGTTTATTCTACGTACGTATACTGCGAAATTATCCATTTCACGAATTCAAAGGTTTATTATTTGAGGAAATATTGAAACGAAGCCGGGGGAGTGTCCGTTTTGCTTTCATCATTGAGCTGTCTAATTTTATTCCCAATGTGTAGGATAAAGCTTCATTGAATAAATGCCTCCATTGTCGGTTTCGCATGAAATTCCTTCGTGGGGATATTAAGTTACAACATCGTCCTCGGATAGACTTGAGTGCCTCCTTCATTGCGTCTGATAAATATTCAGTAGATGTAGGATCGTGAACTGACAAAGTACATCTACTACTTTTTGCGCTAATGTTCTGGGGAACATCGCGTTATAGTTTTGCCCAAATGTCTGTAACTTTCGAATTTTTTGACGAAATTGGTCTCAAACGATTTAGTTGGACTCCCCGATGAAGAATTCGAGGTCAAATTTGATTCTGTCCGTCCGGCGTCCGGCCGTCCGTTGCCACGATAATTTGAGAACGAAAAGAGCTAGCGACTTGAAATTTTCAGGGTGGGTGGCGCATCGCCATACGACGGACAATTTCGTTAATGGGCATAATCGGCCCAGTGGTTTCCGAGTAATAATTTTGTTTTCAACCAATATAAATCCGATCGAATTGAAACTTGGTGAGTAGTTGTAGAATATGAACCTTAGCACGTTTGTGGAATTTTGGGCGAATCGTATGGCTAGAAAATTTTAAAAAAATTATTAAAAAATATTTTTTTTGTCACGATAACCTGAGAACGGAAAGAGATAGCGGCTTGAAAATTTCAGGTTATGTTGTGCATATGAATGCCACATTTGAGTTTGTTTATGAGCATAATCGACCAAACGGTTTCAGAGATATAGCCATCTGAAATTTTCTGATATTTGGTGGTTTTCTGTTCCTCATTAACTCGAAAAATACTAAACCGATTGAATTCATACATGGTTATTAGTTGTAGAATGCCAACGCGAAAATGTTTGCGAAATTTGGTGAGGATAGCATTTGTAGAAAATTTTTAATAAATCATTGAAAATAAAAAAAAAAAATTCTATATATCAGAAACTATACGTTTGAAATTGCTGAAATTTTGCAAGATCGTTTATTACCTAACTCTACTGCCAAGTTTCAAGTTTTAACACGATCGGTTGAATATTGTTGGAGATTCGAGCATTCTTGTGTGAGTTCAGTAGATGGGTGACCGTTGCCTCGATAACTTTCGAACCAAAGGAGATAGGGACTTGCAATTTTCAGGGTAGGTTGCGTATCCAAATGGGAGAGCTGAGTTCGTTTTTGGGTATAATCGGTTTAACGGTTTCCGAGTTATATCCACCTGGAATATTGTTTCCTTGATAACTCAAGAAATAAATATTCGATTGAATTGAAACTTGGTAACTAGTAGTAGAAAATCAACACAAAGACGTGTTTAAAATTCTGTAAAAACCGTACTCCTAGAAAATTTGAAAAAAATGACGAAAAAAAAAATTTTAAGAACCGCGCCTCCCGAAAATTAAAAAAAAATCACGAAAAAAAAATTGGTTCAAGCACTGACGTGAAGTCAGAAGCTTTTGCGCGTATGTTCTATTGTCCATTCTTCTGTATTGGACACCCTTAATCGAATTTACCATGGTTAATTATGTCGTCCATTCTCCTGTATTGGACACTCTTAATTCAAATTTACCATGGTAAATTCCACCATGGTTAATTATGTCGTCCATTCTCCTGTATTGGACACTTAATTCGAATTTACCATGGTAAATTTGAATTAAGAGTGTCCAATACAGGAGAATGGACGACATAATTAACCATGGTTAATTCGTTTAAGGGTGTCCAATACAGAAGAATGGACAATAGAACATACGCGCAAAAGCTTCTGACTTCACGTCAGTGCTTGAACCAATTTTTTTTTCGTGATTTTTTTTTTTTTTAATTATCTAGGTATGAATGTATGAATACAGAGTGAACAATCGCGATTAGGTAATATAAGAACACGTTGTCAAAAAACAGTAATTGGCTGCTATCTTTTTTCTTAGGGGAAAGATTCGTTAGGAAAGGTTATTGTATTGGATAACAGCTACCTACAGTGCTCAACAAAGGAAGTAGATAATTCCTATCCACATCAATTTTGAATTCAAAACTATTGTAAATGATCTTGCTGTATACTTCGTATTCACACTTCATTGTAAGGACTATTTCATGTTCTTGGTTTCATTTTTATTGAGTTTCCATCTTTATAACGATAACAGATGGAAATGTGTTTCCAGGATGATAACATTACAATTAAATAAGAAGTGTTTGCACTGGTTTCATTCAGCCGCGATTATCAAGAACTCATTCAATTGTCATCATATTTTGCCGTTACATCGAGCAGAACCAGTTCAACTTGAGAAAGTATTTATGTGCTAGGCAACTGTAGGCCATCTACACAGTTATAACTCTTATATCGCAAACTCTTTCAATTTATTTTTGGACACTCACACAACCCAACACCACATCTATGCCCTGAGCGGGATTCGAACCCGCGACTCCGGCACCCTAGGCCACCGGGCCGGCTTGTGTATTGGTGTTGTAGGCATATCATCGAAATATAACGACTGGGTCTGCAGCGTACACATATTGGGGAGGACGACAAAGGGCTACATTTATTTTTTAACAAAAACATCAAAGTTGCTTGACACAAACATCTATAATTTAAGAACGCGTGGTCCAATTGTCATGAAATTTTGAGACAACCTTCAAGAGGATGATAATATTACCGAATGTCGTAATTGATTTTGCATTTGTGGCTCCATCTGTGGACTATGTACTAGTCTATGTAGTAGTCCTGACTGTAACAAGAAAGTGAATTTTCAAAGCTTCAAGATTTAACAGTTTTTTAGGGTGAACTACAGGAAGGGCCATTTCCTCTCGAACGGAAAAAGAAGGATGCGTGCAGATAATTTACTAGTAAGAAGACCTGCTACTTACCCTCCACTTAACGGCTACTTAACGGCGAGGCTGCGAGGCAGCGTACATTGAAATATCGATTGGCGATAGAACACACTCATTGGAATGTTCAAGATTGAAGCCATCTTAATGCGCGCGTGTTCCACAAGGAACAGCGTGTAAGCATTTTGCCACCATGTCTGTATTTTTCGAATATTTTTGCGATAATGGTCTCAAACGATTGAGTTCGACTCACTGATGCATAATCCGAGTCAAAGTCAATTATGTCTGTCTCGTTCGGCCGGCCGGCCGTTAGCATGATAACTCTCGAACGGAAGGAGTTAAAGGATTGCAATTTGCAGGGTAGGTTTGGAGCGTAAATATCTCGGACGAGTAAGTTAACTGGCGAAGTCCACCAAGCTGTTTTGGAGTTATGGCCCTTTTTACTTAAAACATTTTTTATGAATATTTCTGGAACCGATCACTCGATCTATCTGAAAATTAGCAAATTATAGAATCATGACCTTTATATGCATGAGAAGTTTTGTATTGAACGGAGTGCCCTAAAGTGGCAAAAAAAATTCAAAAATTTTAAAATTGAAAAAAAATACTGCTCTGATTGAATTGAAACTCAGTAGTTTGATGGAAAAGACCGAAGCAAACACTTTTGCAAAATTTCGTGAGGATCACATGACATGAAAAAATTCAAAAAACTACTACTACTACTACAACTACTATTTTGCGGAAAATTTTGCTTGAAATTCCGAAACCTATTTGTTTTAAGTTCATGCTGTCCCTTCCTTGCATTTTTTGTTATGCGTATGCCCAGATGAGAAGTGTTGGAGAATCGAAATTTTTTGTGAGGTGTGTGATTTTGAGAGGAGTTTACGCCGCGAGTGGATTGCGCATGAGCAGAGGATAAGTTTTTGGGTTGTATGTGTTATGTTTGGAGTGATTTAGGAGTCATGAGTCTGATTCTGAGCCGGTCTGAGTCATGAGTCTGATGCTGAGCCGGTATTGTGAGGTTTTAAAAGAATATTCAATTCTGTTCACGGACAAGTCAGTTTGGGGAAAATAGTGTTGTTTCCGAGTTGGAGTATCCGTACCGTGGCTCTGGGGCTAATTTTGAAATTCATGTTACCCCTTACGAGCATTTACGTTATGCGCATGAGCAGACGAGTATTCAACTGTAGGAGTTTTCGTCTGAAAGAATTGGAGTTTGGAGGTGCAGGATGCTATTCCTCCATAGAATCCCCTTGGAAGTGACCGCGCATGCGTGGATTGAAGCTGCGATATCTCTGGAGCCAATGGTGTTGAAGATTCAGAGTTTTGTGTGATGTGTGTGATTTTGACAGGCCATTCAGCCACGAGTAGTTGCTCTTTATGGGTTGCATGGCTTCTGTTGGGAGTGGTTTGCTTCTAGCGGTCATGGATTTGGTGCTGAGTCGATATTGTGAGGTTTTAAGATAAATTTAATGCCAATTCTGTGCATCGACAAGTCAGTTTCGAGGAAATAGCGTATTTTCCGAGTTAAGTTGTCCCTGTATCATGGCCCTGGGGCCAATTTATAAACAACTATATTTGGGAGATCTATATTAAATTAGGTTCGGATTTGGAGAATAGGCGTAAGCAATTGCGTTCTCAACGTGGGTCCCATAACCGCATTTTCTCTTTATTTCAATCTACGTTAAAACTAATAGCCAGACTGTATCGATAGCCAGATTTGTTAAAGGTCCATGGAAAAATATAAAAAAGCACTGACGTGAAGTCAGTACTCTTTGGCGCGCGTGTTCACGTTGACTAATTTGAATTGAATGATGAGGGTTTCAAGCTCAGTGGATAGAACGCGCCGGAGATCTACCCAGAGGGTAGTGGTCACCATTCACTGTCGGTTCATAAATTAACAGTGCTGTGTCTAAGCTGGCATAAGGATAGAGTAACAAAGTTGACAAAGAACACATCTGACTTTCCTTGGTCACACAAGCTCCCATGAGCTTCTGAGGTATCTTTTTGGGGAAGACTTGCTATAATAATAATCATGTTTATAGCACGCGCGCCAATTGCAGATTGACTTCATAATCGAAGAAAAAGTCTAAAAGAGCATTGACGAGGGGTCAATCTGCTTTGACGCGCGTGATTATTATTATTCTGACCCTCCCAAGTATTCCCCAAAGAGATACCACAGAAGCTTGTGCGACTAAGGAGAGTTCGATGTGTTCTTTGTCAAGTTTGTTACACCCTCTGGGTAGATCTCCGGCTCGTTCTATCCACTGAGCTTGAAACCCTCATCATTCAATTCAAATTAGCCAACGTGAACACGCGCGCCAAAGAGTACTGACTTCACGTCAGTGCTTTTTTATATTTTTTTATGTCCACTCAAGATTTCGATTGTATTGTGATGTTAGAGCTATTGTTTGAAGGGAAAGAGGACACCGATATCATGCGGACTTAATGCCAAACACTCTTTCAGGTGGAGGGCCAGGTTGTGCCTGAGGAAGTATCTATTATAATGATCACGCACTGACCTACATACCTTAGGTATGCCTAATCAAACGATTATGTAAGATATCGCGACATGGTAGAGACAATATTTGTACCAGTCAACGAAAATATTACTCGTCACAGGACAAGAATTTTGAATGAACGGGCAAATGATCATAGAATTACGATAACGGATATCGGCCGGAATTTCGAGGCAATTCAGCTGTCGCCAGACTCCGCCGTGAACATTATAGAAACAAGCTAATTTCAGCGGATTTTGTCAAATAGTTTCTGAAACTCGTCGGCATTCTCCAAGTTATTACCAAGTTTTGGATGCGCCTTCCCTGAAATTTGCAAGTCGCTATCTCTTTCCGTTCAAAGGGTATCGTGACAAAGGTCACATATCCAGCTACTGAACTCACCCTAGACTGCTTTGATCAAATGTGATCAAATTTGAAACTTGGCTGCAAAGTTATGCTTTGAAGGATCTCGATATCGGACGAATAGAGTCTAGGACACATAATTATTTTCTATGATATTTTTGAAGTTTTCTAGTTTTACGATCCTTATGAAAGTCCTCAAAAATTTGCGCGTCGGCATTCTACAAGTAATGTTTGAATTGGACCGGATTCGTATTTTTTGAGTCATTGAGGAAATAACTAAAACATTTCAGATGGGCCTAACTCCAGAACTGACTGGCCGATTATGCCTATTAACAACTCAAATGTCGCATTCGGATGGGCAACCTACCCTGAAAATCTCTTTCCGTTCTCATGTTGAGATACATAATCCGCCGTATTCACAAAGCATTCAATATCCGTTAAGTCCTAACTGAGGTCCTCAGTTAAGGATAAATAAGAATTGGAACCTCAGTTTAAGTGATAATTAACGTGAAACAGGCCTGTTTCAGCACCGTTACATACGTTAACTGAGGTTGCGATTCTTATTTATCCTTAACTGAGGACCTCAGTTAGGACTTAACGGAGATTGAATACTTTGTGAATACGGGGGTATATGTTTTAATATATTTTTTTAAATTTTCTATTGGTACGCTCCTCATTCTTCTTTGTGTCAGTATTCTGCAACTGGTTATCCACTTTCAATCTGATCGGATCTGTATTCTCTGGAAACAAAAGTATTACTATCAAACCATTTGGCCGATTATGCCCATTAACAAACTTGACTGTCGCATTCTGATCTGCAACCTACCCTGAAAATTACAAATATATCTATCTATCAACGGCCGTCTGGCCAGACAGAATCAAATTTGACCTCGAGTTCTTCATCAGTGAGTCGAATCTAATCGTTTGAGACTATTTTCGGTAAAATAATCGAAAATGGTTAAGGAAAACTTGTAATATCTTCTCCAATTATCATTTTTGTTCGGCCTCCACTGGTTTCCGAGTTATAGTCTCGTATATTTATAAAGCAAATGAAGTTTATCTTGAGTCATTTCATGAATATGCAATCATATTA
Source organism: Halyzia sedecimguttata (assembly GCA_937662695.2). Classification (NCBI taxonomy): domain Eukaryota; kingdom Metazoa; phylum Arthropoda; class Insecta; order Coleoptera; family Coccinellidae; genus Halyzia; species Halyzia sedecimguttata. The sequence goes on along the minus strand of OW569411.2, from coordinate 51,097,074 downwards.
GAAAATTAAATTATTCTTCTTCGTTTCTCCAAAAACGCAACGTCCTCGAGATATTCTTCAATGAATCTGATTGAAATTCTAGAAATTTTACTATTCTTATGAATCCGAATTGAATCGAGGATTCTAGTTCAGCTAGAATCCTCGATTCAATTCTCTTAGCCACATTGCCGCACGTTCACCATCAAACTCATAGATATTTATGCACACAATTTGTGTTTTCTTCGATGTTACTTCAATGGAGTACATCTGGCAACGTTCATCCTCGCATTTATCAACAGAAATTGATGATCATAACGTAAATATCTGTTCACTTTATATGCATATTATGCCTACGATATTATTAATATTATTATAAGAATTAGAATATGAATAGGCGATGATGAAATTATGTATGATAGAATAGTGGAAACAATTGGTTATTGGAAACAAATCCAGTGGAAGTGTTTGTATATATAGTGAAATATTTATATGCTGCATTAAGAAACTTAGAGTATTGTCTAAGTTAAGAACAAATCATAATACTTGATTGAGTGTATTACAGTACAGGAGTGTATTAGAACATTCTGAAATATTTAAACGCTTTTAAATTTTTACCTCAGCTGAATCTGGAAGAATGGTAAAGGAAAAACGAGTTTTTTTTTATGGGAATCTATGGTTAAAATTAATGAACATCTTAAAGATTCACCCGGTATACAGTGCTTTCCAGCAACTACGCATGAAGAACGAATTTTTTTTTTCGATTAATATTTCTGAATTTGTTTTTGTCACACAAAGTTGGTGCAGCGAAAATAAAAAAAAGTGATATAAAACTGCTACTTTCCGTTTGAGCTGAAATCACCATTTTTAAACAAAAATGTTGATTATCCCCGAAGATTCCAACTGTTCGTGTTCAACGCTCTAAGTAAACTTGTTTGAAAATACATTCAAGGTCAATGTGCGAAAATTAAAAACCTCGAGAAATAATTGGATCACTATTTACTGTTTGATATCAATTCCGTTAAACTTCATTTGAATAGTTAATAACATGGGGCCCTATTTGTGTGGGCTGGGAATCGTAGGTACCTTACTTTGAACCAATTCATGAAATATAAGATCATCCAGATGCCATGGAAGAATTTCCGTCACACAGTGCCTGAAAATGACCGTAGAACAAGCCTTCATTCAAATAAGTCCTAAGTATCGCTTGAAATAGCGGACATCGTCCGCTATCGAAGTATGCATGATAAACGAGTGCTATGCGATCCGATTTCTTTGTGCGAACGTGAGTGGAGAATGTAATCTCCTGCCTCTGGAAGTTGGAGATGAGCAGCATATCATCCCCCATTTCCTCCTTCTCCCGTTCGAACGATCGATCAAGGATGGGCCTCGTATGCCTCCAGTATCCGGCTCCACCCGCATTTAAAAATACCCAAGGCTCGCCTGGATATGCGAAACGGTAGAAAAAGCACAAAAATACACACCAGCACTGGCTGTCTCCCCCGTTCTACCCCGTAGTTTCCCCTTCATGTGTAGTGGCGTTGTTCGCGAACGAAAGGGGCACGCAAGCGCTCTTACAACAGTCAATACTTCACATTCGAACACCTAACGAGAGCCGTTCTGGCTTGCATGAGGCTGGCTGGACCAGAATGACAGTTTTTTGTCCCCTGGAACTTAGAGCATGTTTGTAGCGTTTAGGCGATTGTTTACTGATTTGAAATGAGTTCTCGAATGATCTCCGTTAGATATACAGAGAGGGACACATCAATTATACAGGGTGTCTGTTGACCAGGGCTTTTGTTTCCAAGATACAGTGTGTTTCGAAAAGAAAATTTCAAATTACTGTAACTTCGGAACAATTCAATCTATTATGATTATTCTTCATCGATTAGTCATATAATGAATCTACAAACGTCGTTAAAAAAATTCCTGGGATCATATAATCAGAATTCTAGATTTTCATGAAATGTTATAAAACGACACAAACATTTTTAATGCAGATATCGGTTAAGTAGGAGAAAGTCATCCAGATGCAACCGTCCCATCGTATTGCACAAATTTGTATCTCCATTTTACGGCATTGAATATCCGCAAATGAAACATTTTTGATATCCCCAACATACCTTCAAATTACTAGAAAAATCATCTCGAGTTGAAAGACAGTACTTTTATGAGACACATTCGGTGACTTGTTCGACCTCGTTTTGAGTACCATAACTCAACTCCAGATTTCTTCACTCATATGGAGTTAGTGGAAGATCTAGTTGTATATAAAATTGAAATAAGAGAGAGTGCGAATTCAAAGAAAATCATTTGCGGACATGAATTTTCCGGCTCCCTATTTTTTTACGTTTTGCGAAATTCTAAATTCCTGATTACCGTCCTGGAATTGTTTCAAGGACGATTATTTCACTTATTATAAGATCCATTAGAAAACTAATTGTTCGAAAAATAGTCAGAATCGGTTGAAACTGATAGGTGGTTGAAATTTCTCCGTTACTCACGAAACACCCTGTATCTCAGAAATGAAAGCCCTAAATCTATGTTCTGGCTCGCCTAATCGACTTCTCTCTTCCTCTGAACGCTCTCCCTTTGGTCACCAGACATATATAAAAACACATAGCTCAAAATATAAAAAAATTAATTTATCATGCAGTTTTCCAAAGACCACTGTGATTAGCTAATTTTACTTCAACGGTTAATCGCCAATCATGAGCAGAAAAAGTGGTAAAGCCTTGTGTACAGGAGCTTTGGCACTTTTGTCAGACTACTGGCGAGTAATTATTCAAACTTTGACAAATCATATCTCCGAAAGTATTGGTTTCACAAAGCTTCGATAAACTTCATTGTGGTTGTATCAAAAAGGACAAAATTGACATAGCATCACACTTATTTGCCAATTAAGAGATGTCAGAGCTTTGTGAAACCCACCGTAGGAGTCGGGAATGCGAATTATATCAATGGATTCTTATGATAGAACTGCATCATAAAATATCAATTCAGTATAAATATCATCCGTATTTCCTTACATTGATATCTTCATATGGCTGTCATCAGAACTGGACTAACCTTTTATGTCAACGTATGCAAATAACTTTCATACTGAAACATGCATAAGATATTAGATATAAATTATTATTTCAAATTTAAACTAACTTTCGCCTGAGCAAATTACATTTCATTGGGCATTTTGCATTCAATCATACTTTATTTTGTAGAACAGGAGGTATTTTATATAATGAGTAACTCATTTCGAATAGAACCAGAAATAAATATGACATTGGTAGATAAGATGACATGTATGAACCTAGATCATGAAATTCATGGATACAAATACGGCCGTTAATTTTCGATTACAACATTCTGTGAAATCATACAATTACGATTAAAAATTGAAATTTTGAAAAATCATATCTCCGAAAGTATTAGCTTTTTACAGTTTCAGATGATACCAGCGGATTCTTATGATGAAACTGCATTTAAAAAAAAATTGTTTTTGAAATTTTAATTTTTTTTTGTTACTCCGGAACCACCAATAACGAACTTAACCAAGATATTTATCTCACAAACCTACTCTGCATGTTTCAACTGTCCAGCTCATTCCGTTCGAGAGTTATCGTGTTAATGGCCGGACCGACGGACAGAATCAATTTCGACCACGGATTCTTGATCAGTGAGTCGAACCAAAACGTTTGAGATCAATTTCAGAAACATTCGGAAATTACAGATATTTGGGCAAATTGATAAGCACTCTGTTCCGAGGAACAAGAGCGCCAAAAATTATCTGAATCACTTGACGACAGTGAAATGACGGTACTTCTGTTTGAGTTTCTACCTGTTCAGTCAATCCTGTTCTCTTTTGGAATTTATTAAAGATATCCGATATAATGTTGAACAATTGAACCAGATGCACAAAATTTAACGGACACCACACATTTCTGATCGTAGAAATTGTCTTGACAATTTTTCTGACTGTGGCCATATGCAATGCTAGTGGTGAATGATCTTTTTCGTTACTGAAAAAACTTGAAAGTTATTTAGGGAATAGTTTATCGCAAGCAAATTTGAGTGCCTTGACGATTTTGTTCATCGAATCTGAATTAGCCAAAGAAAATTAATATTATTCTCTGGTAGAATAAATTGCGAAACAAATTGTCCCTTTATGTTTTATTCATATGCATACTAGGATAGTTTTATATTTTCATATATTTATCGGGATCAGTATTACTATCCAAAGAAAGTACTTTTCATTTTGTTATTGTCGTTTTAGAAATCTTTATTTATTGTACTACTCAAGCAGTTTTATTTATTTTTACCCAAACTCAATGTAATTCCTCAAACATCTATATTCGAATTTGATGTAGGTACCTACATTTTGTATTTATTCATTGAAATATTTTTCTATATTTTAGATATATATTTTATCGTCATTGTTCTTATTGATTTGTTACATAAATAAAATGATCTTCTGACCTCATTCTTGTACCTGGTGTGATCAAAATATAACCGATTCTCATTTATAAAGAGAAGGCGTAATCTTGATCGTGATTGAAGAAAAATTGCCTGCGGCACGGCACATTTTACCGACTTTGGGCCTCAGATTTGCCTGGCGTCTAGGGTCCCTCTTATATGTTTCAGATACCTCATCGTATCGTTGGTCTTTATGTATATACAATATTTAAGCGAATTTTAGTGATTAGTTGGCATATTCTTGAAATTGTTTAATATATGCATTCGGATAAATGCGCAAATCCATATTCAAAAAAACATAATTTTTGATACAAATCCAGTTTTTATGCAGTTTAGTGAAGGTTTCAAAGAAACGTTGTCTATCCAGTTGACAAAATTAATATTAATAATAAATCAAATTCATAGCAACGCATAAATCGTTTGCTTAGAGAGCATCTTTGAGTTATGTAGCCATATTTTCATTTTAACGAGTATTATTATAGTTGACTTCTCATTTTATAGATACTTAAAAAATTTAATCAAATTCTGGTGGCAGTTTCCGTGATATCGATTTTTTCTCGTTTCTACCGACAAGAGTTTCTTTGAATTTCGCATCAACTTTGAAGTCCTTATTATCTAACTAATTACAAATGATTGGATCATCAGTTTTGGGAACATTGAGAAAATACACTTTCAAGTAGCTTCATCTGCAAATTGTAATTTTCTAAGTTCCTTCATTCGAAAGTTCTTCATCAGTAATGCTGTAGCCACACTAGCGCGATTCTGCCAATATTCGCGTTTTCGCGGCAAGTGTAGCCGGGTACTTCCTCGAATCGCAGTGTATTCTGGCGAAGACGGATATACTTCGGCGGCTATCGGTAAACTGGCACGCATCAAAGGGTTTTTTATGATACAATATTCGACTTCAGAGTTCAGTTCAGTAGCGCTCCAGATTTTGAGTGCACCTTTGATTTCGTAGGAAACTTACGACTTGTAGTAGATAATAATAATAATAATAATAATAACGTTTATTCAGACTCAGATCACAAAAAATAACTTAAAATCAACAGACAAGCTGAACAAACATGATATAAACCACAGAAGCATCAGATGTTGCTTCTTAGTGGTGAAAAGAAAAAAAAAAGAATATGATATAAAGTTCACATAAGTATAAACCATGGTAAAATGACTCGCGCATATAAACAATCCACCTTATACACATAATTAAAATCGCACAAGGCCAATGAAAAAATCACACAATAAAACATCAGTAAAGCAGGTAAAAGTCAAGCGCTCAAAAACATCATATCCCAGTACAAAATGTATACAAATATAAAAAGAAACCATTGGCAGTTTCACAATGAAAATCACTTAAATATAAAATCACACAAATATTGAATTAAAATGAGAGAGTAAATATAAAATCAAAACCATAAAATAAGTTTACCAAATACATAAAGAAAACAAAACAACAAGAAACGTCAAAACCGACATGGTAGTCTTCGAAAGTACACCCCATACAAACCCAAACAATAGGAGATGGTCTACACAAATTTTAGAATTACACGCTGAGAACACAGCAAAGGAAGGTATGGTTCTCTCTCATCTACTCAAATAGACGTAGAGTTTCAATTCTTTCTCCTTGCAGGATATGCTGTTTCAATACCCTCTTGAATCGATTGATATTTGAAATGGATTTTATAGTTTCAGGAATGCGGTTGTAAAGTTTAGGAGCAAAGTAGATGTATGATCTTTGAGTAACCACCCTGACCATCAAGGGTGTAGTATACTGATCTCTTTGGCGAGTGTGGTACTGATGTGAAGGAAGCAATGCCGCATGCCTACCCACATGATATTTAGTACTAGAGCATAAGAAATATAACTGTCTTACGTCCAGCATACGAGTTTCGAAATACAAATCATCAGACGGATACCTACTATCTCTAGAGAACATCAACTTAAGAAAACGTCTCTGCATAACCTCAATCCTATATATGTGAGCATTCAAGGCTCCCCCCCACACTGCTATTCCGTACCGGATATGACTTTCCACAAGCGAATAGTATAGAGTCTTGAGACATCTCAGAGGTAGGAGTTCCTTGAGTTTCCTAAATTAGAACAAAATGGTCCTCAATTTATTGACAGTATACTTAATATGGAGGTCCCATCTCAAGTGAGTGTCCAGATACTTATTCAACGACATATAATAGAGCGCCGCTGCTTCCTCCATTTCAATTCCCAAGAATAATCGTCACGTTAGGTTTACTGCAGATGTAGACAAGAACATCGCGATGTTTTCATCGCGATAAAGCCATAGAAATCTTCGCCCGCTAGTGTGGCTCCAGCATATGGGAAATGCAATAGAATTAAATATAACATAGAATGTTGGGCCACACTATGCATTAATTATCAAAATACTATTTATGTTTAATTACATTCTATATGGATTTGCACCAATTAATAGCCTCTAATATTCAAAACGCAACTGGAATAATTTCAGAACATTTTCGTTAAGGACATTTGTGTAAAATGCGGACGCCCTGTTACGAGAGCGCAGAATTACCTACCGTAAAATAGAAATTGAAAACTTAAAATTTTTCATTCTTAATTATGGAGGAATGTATAACCGTGAAAATTGCTGCATAGAGTTTCTGAATATAATAATTAAATTCTACGAAACTTTAAGTCTTTAATATATAATTTGGTAAATTTCTGCATATCTTGGAATTTGCGATGTATTGAATTCTAATCGTATTATCTACAACGTACAACTAGTACATTGAGTAATACGTGAATGAATGTGAATTATTTGCACAAAAAGAAATCTATCCTAAGGAAATTTTTTATGAAAGAGAAAAATGAATCTCCAGTACAACCTATCTCCATTGCTTCCATAAATTCAGTGAAAGAGTAATTGAATCATTAAAAACTTCCAGGTGAGGCCCCTTTCATTGTTCAGAGCTACATACTGAAAACAGATATTAAGAAACCAGAAATATTTCAGGGACTGGATCAGCGCTCGAGTTTCCAACATAAAAGTTGTATTCATGCTTTAAACGAACTCCCACATTAACGCTCTGTAAAATAGTTCTTTTGAATTTTTCCTGAACATAAAGGATGAGAGCATTTTCGCAATTTTGTTATCTAGCGACGTTCCATTTTCCAAGGCAACTTCGGAAGCGGTAATACACAGGGCCGGTTTCTGAAAAGCAAGACGACTGTGTTCGCACGCCTCTGTTTCAATTTGTCTGAGCTCTCTAGTTATCCATGATTGAAGTTACCGAAAATTTTTCACATTGTACAATTTGAACTTTGTATGTTGTGTTTTGAATTTTGTATTTGGATTTTAATAATTCAATCCAATATTTTGAATCCATATCGCTTCTCAGGAGCTTTAGCGCGATCGTTGATTGAATGATAAATATCTCTGATTTCTAATACCATACATACTGAAATTTATGAGTATTCCAATTGGACATATCCTGGAAATTGTTCAAAATATGTATTTGAATAAATAAGCAAATTTATTGAATTCAAAGAATATCACTTTTCGATACATCTATGGATTTTTGACCTGATTTAAGTGAATGTCAAAGTAACGTTCTTTATTGTTGATTTTTGGTGCGCTGTTCTATGAACAGAGTGCCTTTCAATTCGTCCAAATGTCTGTACTTTTCGAATATTTGGAAGAGAATAAACTTAAACTATTACTTTCGACTCACTTATCAAGAATACGAGGTCAGAATTGATTCTGTCGTGCCGTCCGGCCGGTCGGCCATCAGCACGATTACGCTCGAACGCAATGAGCTAGAAAGTTGTAATTTTCAGGGTAGCTTTGTAGTCCGAATGCACCGGCTACGAGGCCGGCTGAGTTCGTTAATGGGCAAAATCCATCTAGTGGTTCCAGAATTAAAGCCATTTGAAATATTGTTTTCCCAATAACTCGAAAAATACTAATCTGATCAAATTAAAGCAACTTCATTAGTTGAAAAATACCGACACAAAGGCTCATGCAAAATTATGTCAGGATCGCATGTCTGCAAAATTAAAAAAAATATTAAAAAAGATTCTGTATGTCAGAAACTATCCGTTAGATATCGTTGAAATTCTACAAGGGCCTTCTAAACCTTAGTATACAGTAAAGTTCTAGATTTGAGCTCGATCGGATCTATATTGGTGAAGATATTTCCAAAATTTCGATATATTCCAAAGATCGCGGTGAATTGGTCCACTGGTTTTACATTCAACCAAACAAATTATCAACAATTTTTTGATTTTTGAAAGAATATATAAGTAATCATGACGTGTTTGCATAGATGATTATTATTAGTAATCTGTGACGTCATATTTCATAGCGTTCTATGTTCCAGTTCATGAAATTCTCTGGAATGACAGGGACATGATTGACACGTTGACAGACACACCTGTATGAAAATGATCAGAAATATATAACAAAACTTGGTAATAGCAATAGGATTAGGAATCAGTTTCGCAAGTTATACACATAGATTGGAAAATGGTTAGATATCCAAAAACATTTTTCCCATGCGAAAGAAGAAATATGTATTTCAAAGTGAAAATACGATTTGATAATTGCAAGTATAGGTATCTGCTCAGAAAGATAGCAGGTTTTTTACTGAAATTGATATCTTTTCAAGGGTTTCACAAAACTTTGACAGCTCATAATTGCCAAATCAGCGTAATTCTGATCCCCAGTTCATTATGTGATATGATGAGTTTTGTGAGATTTTCTGTATTATTTTTCAGAGGTTGGGGGAGAAACCCATGAAAGCAACCATTAAATAATGAATATATCTCCCAAAGTATCCTTTAATAACATACCACAGTGCTTCTGTTTTCACTTGGAAAAGGAAACTTCCAGCTGTGAGATCCCTGTTTTTGAACGGAGATATTATAAAATGGAAGTCTGAAGTTAAATATATAGGAGTAACATTAGATAGTAAAATTTTGTGAAATAAAAGCAGAAATCTAGCCGGTAAAAATTATGAACTGTGATGGTTGTAAGTCATGATTGTGAGACCCATAAGCACGTATGAGGGAGTAATCTGGTATACAAAACTAAGTCAGAATTGTACCAGGAAAGCACTCGAAAAAAGACAAAGGCTTGCATAAGAGTGTCAGACGGAGCTATGGAAACCTGTCCTACCAGGGCACTTGAGATTATCACAAATCTCACCCCTTCACATTGTGAAAGACGAAATGGCCAATGAAGCCATTCTCAGAATATCTAGGAACGGAACAGGTAGTGAGAGTATTAAAAACCAGAAAGGCTGGTCCTCTCTTACCGGGTACATTTCATTATGCTCCTATCCGATCGTCTTTCAGGCAGAAATAGTAGCAATTGAAAGAAGTGTGGAAATGAACCTAGAAAGAAACTATCAGAGATGTGATATAGGAATCCACTCTGACAGTCAAGCTGCTATTAAAGCTCCCATGTTATCCATTGTAAGCAAATATGGGAGTTCAGAAGAAAACTTAATGAGTAGGCAAGCTTTATAAAATTCAAAATTTTCTTGTACGTTATAAGGCTCACATTTTAGTATGAAAGAATTAATTCTCCTATGTAGTAATCAATGCAATGCATTCATTAGCTTCATGCACATATTATTATACATAGCATCATTCTGTGTCACAGTCAACGTCAATATTGACTGAGTAATGTACTGCATGTACTCGAGTGGGTCCATATGCTACCACACACGCATCACTGTTTGTTTTTGACCCAACAGTTAAATTATGTATTTGAATAGATACTATACGCCACACAGCACTGTTCATTTTCGAACCACTAGTGGTTGAATGTATTTGAATGGGACCTTATGCCACTGCAAACACAGCACCGTTCGTTTTCGAACCAACAGTGAATGTATGTATGTGAGTTGAAACTAATCGTTTGATACTATTCTCGGCCAAAAAGTGTACCAGTTTTTTTTGACGCTTGTTTTTACTGTTGGATATAAATTCTTGGAAATATTATTTCTTTTCCTGAAGGTAGGCAGCTTAGGGCGAGTTCAGTACCTGGATGGGTGACAGCTCTGCCTATAGATTTGGACAGCACGTCAAAGCTCATGTCCACAGGGCTTTCCCATTTTTTTTGCAAGCCAAATCTTATCATTGTTCTCTAGGTGAATACAAAATTTCAGCTAATTGTCTGTAAGATTCTGAGATTGCTTTTTTTTTATTTCCTGCTCTAGTGAACATTAGAGTCAATATTCTAAACCAATGAGTACTAGATGATAAAATCTATAGTTTTGGAAATATTAAAAAAAATTAAGAAAACAATCGGGTGAATGTTGCCATTAACGAACTCAACCGGCGTATTCCAGTTCCTGCTTCCGAAAATGATTGTTTTTACGGTCGGACGAACGGACATAATTCGATTTGAGTTCGGATTCTTCATCAGTAGCTCAAATTAAATCTTTTGAGACCATCTTCTGCTCAAAATTCGAAAATATTTTGTGAAATATAATAACGCCTTGGTACGAGGGCAGACAAAATGATAATGACGTTGCTTGAGGGTTCACCAGCTGACTCGATCATGCAATGATAAATATATTCCCATGAATTGTAATGCCGCACACTAGTGAAAGTTTTTGTTATCAGAGATCCATCATACTAGTATCTATAACAAGCATTTCCAAAAAAATTGTTTATACCAATACAGATCCGATCAAATTTGAATTTGGTAAATAGTCATAGAATACCGACATAAGGATGTATGTCAAATTTTGTGTGGATCGTATCACCGGAAAATTAAAAAATTATAATAAAAAATATTATTTATCTCAAGATAACTCAAGAACGGAACGAGATAGCGACAGTCAATTTTTAAGGTAGCTTACGCATCCGAAGCGATATTTGAGTTTGTTGAAATGCATAATGGGTCAAATGGTTTCGGAATTATACCTCTGAAATTTTGTTGTTATTTCCTCAATAACTCAAGAACTACTAATCCTATTCAACTCAAGCATGGTAGTTAGTTGTAGAATGCCTACCCGCAAATTATTGATAGATTTAGTGAGGATCGTATCTCTAGAAAAATTTTAAAAAATTATTGATAATCGTTAAAAAACGCCCATATCTCGGAAGCTATCCTACCGAAATCGCTGAAAGTGCCTTCAAAACTTAATTGTACATTTCCAACTTTTACAAAGTTCCAAGTTTGAAAATGATCGGATTCATTTTGTTGGAGATAAGAGCAGCCTTGTGTGCGTTCTGTAGCTGGTTGGGTGACCGTTGCCACGATAACTTTCGAACAGAAAGAGTAGCGACATGCAATTTTGAGGGTTGGTTGTCCATCCGAATGGGACAGTTAAGTTGCATGGTTGTTGGGCATAATGTGTCCAATGGTTTCAGAGTTATACCTCTCTGGAATATTATTTTCGCGATACCTCAAAAAATACAAATCCTATGGTTTGAAACTTTTAAGCTATTGTGGAATACCGATATAAAGACGTATATGAAATTTCGTGAAGATCGTATCACTAGAAAATTTTACAAAAATCATGAAAAAATATTATATATTTAACTTGAGAACGGAAACAGATAGCGACAATTTTTAGGGTAGGTTCCGCATACGAATGTGACATTTGAATTCGTTAATAGACATAATCGGAAAAAGTGTCTCAGTTAATGTTGTTATTTCCTCTATAACTCAAAATATACTAATCTCATCCAATTAAAACTCGGTAATTGCTTGAAGAATTCAGACGTCCAAATTTTCTACCATTTTCGTTAATATCGTATCCTGAAATTACTTGAGAAGTAAGTTTCTCCTATATCATTAGATCTTCCATTCAATTCAATACGTATGTCAGAATTTAAAATTCTGTTTCTGTATGTCATTAAAATGGTTTGAAATGTATTCATATCTTATAAAAATGAGAAAACGGTCTATATCGATTGTAAATTCGAATGAGAGTGTCCAATAGAGGTGAATAAAACATAGTTAACAGTAATTTTGTCGGTTTAAGGTTAATTTAAATTGTTTTCAGCTATCTTGGAAAATTTTATATTTCAGAAACTATGCTCGATCCAGCGAAAGAACAATAGATCATGGGCGCAAAAGCTCCGGACTTCACATCAGTGCTTGAACCAATGTTTGACACTCTTATTCGTCGGTACAGAGTGCTTATCAATTTGACCAAATGTCTGTAATTTTCGAATTTTTGGCTGAAAATGGTCTTAAACGATTTGGTTCGACTCACCGATCAAGAATCCGTGGTCGAAATGAATTATGTCCGGCCGACCGGCCGTAGACACGATAACTCTCGAACAAAGGAGTTAGAGGATTGAAATTTGCAGGGTAGGTTTGGACGAGTTCGTTAACGGGCGAAATCCACCAAGCGGTTTCGGAGTTATGGTAAAATTTTTGGTCATCAATTGAGGAACAGACATTCGACAGAAATCTCAACAAGGTATCTACTTAAAGGAGTAAATTTTGCATATGCCGAGATTCCTATGGGAAGTGGTTCAATAATGGGTAATTTTTGTGTGCTATTAACTTCTGCGTTGACATTAATGTCAATGAATCAGCCTTGTAGATGGGTAAAACAAAATAACCTCCTACATCAGATGTTCTGTTTCTAGAAACGAGATTACATGGAAGGCACAGACCAGATGGATGCAAATATGAATGTTTACAGGGTTGGTATGATTATGATTGTGATATGCTTATACCGGTCCTCGTAGGTCTTTTCCATTGCAAAAAATGGTAGTGATCAATTTTCACCTATCTAATATGCGGCTATTATGAATGCTTGGGTGATCTACAGAATTTATCACCCAGAAACTTATCCACTCAATTACAGGAGAGAAATGGTGCAGTCCAACACGGAGAAATTTCGTAATTTACCGAATTCATCTAGAAGATCAACAAATTCCAAAATATCTCTGAATATCCGCCTTGATGGCAGAGGTCAAAAAAGGATCAAAAATTAGACTGATCGTATTGGCTCCGTCGTGGTGGTCACATACCAGAAATCCTTATCAAATAAAAAATGGGATTAAATTGAATATTCAATCGAAAAAATGAATAAAATAAATACTTGATTAATTTTTGGATGTTTTATTTCAATTTTGAGTCCTCAAGCTCCCTTTGAATTCGAAACGTCATATTATACTGTCATGGTAGGAACCGGATTTTGACACCTCTAACTCTCAAACGAAAGGAGTTAGAGGATTGAAATTTGCAGGGTAGGTTTGGACGAGTTCGATAACGGGCGAAATCCACCAAGCGGTTTCGGAGTTATGGCCGTTTTTAGTGAAAACATTTTTTATGAATATTTATCAAACCGATTTCTCGATCTATCTGAAATTTAGCATCAAATTGTATAATGATGACCTCTATATGCATGCGTTTTGTATTGATCGGGTTGTCGTAAAGTGTCAAAACAAATTTTTAAAATTTTTATATATTGTTTCTACAATAACTCTCGAACAAAATAAGCTAGGCAGTTGAGATTTTCAGAGTAGCTTTGGAAGATAAATATCTCAGTTAAGTTCGTTATTGGCCAGAAGCGACCAGATGGTTTCGGAGTAACGAAAAAAAAATTTCTTTTTACATCACAAATTTCAAATTCAATTTTTTTTAAGATGCACTTTTACCATAAAAATCCATTGATATCATTTTAAACTGTAACAAGCTAATACTTTCGGGTATACGATTTTTCGATATTTCAATAATGAATCGTACTTCTATGTTTTCACAGAATGCTGCAATTAATTATTCTATCTATGAATTATTATATGATCTGTGTCTTGCATGCCATCTCATTCTCTTATGAAAGATAAATGTCAAAATTATTTCGGGTTCGTTATTCTTGATATAAAATACACCTCCTGTTCTAGAAAACAAAGTTTCATTGAATGCAAAATGACCAATGGAATAAACCCAGCTATCGTAGAATTATGAGGATGATATGATATTATACTTTTAAGGTGAAAATATAACGCCCGTGGATAATCTATATGATGATGGAAATATATTCTATGGTAAGATACCTAATCAAATTGGGTTCACAATATCTCCAGTAAAAACAAAACTGTAATATTATCTAATTTTTAATTGATATAATATACTTATTAGAATAGATTTGGGGAAGGAATATCTCGGATAAGTTCGTTATCGGGGAGAATCAGTCTGTTTGAATTTAATTTCTTCCATGATGCAGTTCCATCGTAAGAATCCATTTATATAATTCCCAGAGACCAATAATTTCAGAGATATGATTTGTAAAAGTCTGAACAAGAGCGCCAAAGTTCCTGTCCACAGCGCTTGGACCAATGTTCATGTATACCTATTCAAATCTCAATGAAATCAATCAATCAAGATCCGCGTTGAAATATGTGGTTAGAGGTGTCAAAATCCGGTTCCTACCATGACAGCATAAATTGACGTTTCGAATTCAAAGGGAGTTTTTCAAGAGCTTGAGATCTCAAAATTGAAATAAAACATTCAAAAATTAATCAACTATTTATTTTATTAATTTTTTCGACTAAATATTCAATTTAATCCCATTTTTGGCGCTCTAGTTCCTCGGAACTGAGTGCTTATCAATTTGCCCAAATGTCTGTAATTTTCGAATTTTTCGATGAAAATGGTCTTAAACGATTTGGTTCGACTCACTGATCAAGAATCCGTGGTCGAAATTCATTCTGTCCGGCCGGTCCGGCTGGTCCGGCCGGCCGGCCGTAGGCACGATAACTCTCGAACGGAATGAGCTAGATAGTTGAAATTTTCAGAGTAGGTTTGGGAGATAAATATCTCGGCTAAGTTCGTTATTGGGCGAAATCAGACAGATGGTTTCGGAGAACAAATTCCAAATTAAATTATTTAAATAAGCAGTTTCACCATAAGAATCCAACGATATCATTTTTAACTCTAACAAGCTAATACTTTCGGAGATATGATTTTTCAAAATTTAAATAATAAATCGTATTTCAACGTTGTCACAGAATGATATAATTATTCTATTTATGAATTGTCATAATGTCAACCTTTTTTTTCTGAGACATGACATTATCTAATAAATCGAAGAATTGTGAGCGAAGTGAGAAAATCTCAGTTGTTTGCTCCGAAATTAGTTTTTCTCAGAAAAGTCTTACATTTCGGAACGGAACATGAAGTAAGAGATCTGAGAGTAGTGAGACTGCTTTTCATCCATAGACATAGATATAACTCTCGAACGGAATGAGCTAGGTAGTTGAAATTTTCAGAGTAGGTTAGGGAGATGAATATCTCTGTTAAGTTCGTTATTGGGCAAAATTGGCCAGATTTAATTTGATTTCTTCCATGGTGCAGTTCTCATTCTCATGATTGCTCATTTAATCTTGATAAATAAACTATTATTTGAATTGAATTTCCTTTATGATGCAGTTCTATCATATGAATACATTGATATAATTCCCAACTCTGAGAAACCAATACTTTCGGAGATATAATTTGTCTGTTTGAACTAGAGCGCCAGAAAGCCCCTGTCCACAGGGCTTGAACCCATTTTTTATTTGATAAGGATTTCTGGCATGTGACCACCACGACGGAGCCAATCCGATCAGTCTAATTTTGTATCCTTTTTTGAACTCAAGGCGGATATTCAGAGATATTTTGGAATTTGTTGATCTTCTAGATGAATTCGGTAAATTACGAAATTTATCCGTGTTGGACTGCACAATTTCTCTCATGAAATTGAGTGGATAGGTTTCTGGGTGATACATTATGTAGATCACCCAAGCATTCATAATAGCCGCATATTAGATAGGTGAAAATTGATCACTACCATTATTTTACAGTGGAAAAGACCTACGAGGGCCGGTATAAGCATATCACAATCATAATCATACCAACCCTGTAAATATTTATATTTGCATCCATCTGGTCTGTGCCTTCCATGTAATCTCGTTTCTAGAAACAGAACATCTGATGTAGGAGGAAGGTTCTTTTGTTTCACCCATCTACAAGGCTGATTCATCGACATTGATGCCAACGCACAAGTAAATAGCACACAAAAATTACCCACTATTGAACCACTTCCCATAAGAATCTCGGCATATGCAAAATTTACTCCTTTAAGTAGATACCTTGTTGATAGATTTCTGTCGAATGTCTGTTCCTCTATTAATGACAGTTTTACTTACTTTTTGGCGCTCGTGTTCCTCGGAACAGAGTGCTTATCAATTTGCCCAAAGGTCTGTTATTTTCGAATTTTTGGCTGAAAATGGTCTTAAACGATTTGGTTCGACTCACTGATAAATAATCCATGGTCATAATCGATTCTGTCCGGCCGTCCGTTAACACGATAACTCTCAAACATAATGAGCTAGACAGTTGAAATTTTCAGAATAGATTTGGGGGATAAATATCTCGGTTGAGTACGTTATTGGGTTTCGGAGTAACGAAACGAATATTTTTTTTACCTCACAACTTTCAAATTAAATTTTTTTAAGATGCAGTCTTATCATAAGAATCCATTGATATCATTTTCAACTCTAACAAGCTAATACGTGGAGATATGATTTTTTTAAATTTCATTGATACATCGTAGTTCTATGTATTCAAAGAATGTGAACAAAGAATCTGTTTGTGTTCACTGTTCATAAATGTCATATTTCCTAGCTATTAGAGACATGTCAATTCGTAGTTTGAAAATATTTTCTACAAGACTGTTTTGAAACCGAAAATAGTATTGACTGGTTGCATATTGAATAATTTATGTATATATTCGGTATGATGTTTCAGAAGATTTAGAATTGGATCATTTCAATGATGTATTTTATGAGGGAAAGAAGAGCATAATGGAATCATCAAAACAAATTACTGTTCGTTGACCACTGAGGTTAATATTACCTTTTACTTCCTTAAGTAGTGAGACATATTCCTATATACAGTATTTTCATGATGTTTCTAGCAAAAAATTGCTGAAATATGGACCTACATTTGTGTATCAAATATTTTGTCTTGTTAAGGTTCATAATACAGAATGAATGTGTTAGTGGTATGAACTATTAAAATATGAAAAGTGGATTGTATTTTATTAATATATTTTGAAATACTAAAATAATTTGTTCGTCAGCCCCTATCTACTCAAATATTAGGAATGCTCAGCCTTGCTCTAGACATTTCGAGGATACTTTCCTTATTATTTTAAATGATAATTTTTGAAGCATTAACTCTTTCAAGTACGGTGGTTCAAATTTTGAACCACCACTTTTATGTCCGTCGCAGTACGGTGGTGTAAAATTTGAACCACCAGATATCCAGTGATTTATTTGAAACGGAAACGGGTTCAGATTGTACACCGCTATTGCAGGCCCTTCATTGGGTTGTATAGAGTCACATTATCATTTGTTTCAACTGAAATCAGTTACTACATAAGGGAATGGATATTGTACATACCACTCCGTCACGATCAGTTAGCGCGATTTTCTATATACGTTTGGAAGTTATTCTTTGGATAGTTTCTTCAGAAAAGTAGTGAAATATAATCTACAGGACTTACTGAAGGTATGCAGCTATTTTTTTGTGTTTGCTTACCGTCAATAGGTGACTTTTGAATCTTAATTTTAGGTGTTCAAAAATTGTACCACCGTTCTTCAACGCAATGAATAGAAGAAGGGAACCTTTATCATTCAATTTGGTCGACATATCTGTGAATGAATTTTATGATGAAATTGAGCGAATTGAGAATGATTGTGCTTCGATTCCTTCAAATAATGTTTCGGATAATGACAGCGACTTGGAAGGCGATATGATTGAACTCTTGGAAGATTCCCCACAAAATATATTGCTCTGGGTTTCCTTTTTTTGTTTAATGATATTTTTCAAATCAGTACACTGGTTCAAAAAATAAACCACCTTCTATTTTTTTCTTAATTACCTTCAGATTTTTTTGTGTACCTAATTTATTTTCAGTGTGATATAACTACCTAATATACTCAATTAGTTTTCAATTTCATGAAAAAAAAATTGTCTGTACAACTGGGGTTTTGTTTCTGCTGGAATTCCTGTACCGGAAAGAGTTAAAGCATTGAAGATTGCTCATTTAATCTTGATAATTAAACTATTATTTGTATTGAATTTCCTTTATGATGCAGTTCTACCATAAGAATCCATTGATATAATTCCCCACTCTGTGAAAGCAATACTTTCGGAGATATAATTTGTAAAAGTTTGAACAAGAGCTCCAAAGCTCCAAGCTAACATTCATCAATTGAGGAACAGACGTTTGACACAAATCTATTCAGAATAACAATAAATCTCTTGTAACTGGATGGCGATACCTACAGAAAAAAATGTCGAAGATCTTCCACTTTGACAAGCGTAATTCAAAAATTACCCCTATCGAGTCTCGATATATCTTATGCAGCAAACATTCGAATCATTATCTTACATCTGATTTCACGTTCAAACTTGAATGGACCTATATTATTTGAGATGTTAAGGAATCACATTTCCAAAGGCAGATTTCCGGAATCAATCGACAAATAGTGTATATTCATGAACTTGATTTACCATTCGAACTTTCAACCCTGTGAGATATTTCATTTGTAGCCATTATTAATTTTGACCATGTATTCTAAATGAAAAATTCCAATTTAATACTATTTTCGAATAATAGTGGGGAGGCAAAAAACGCAAATTTCACACAATGGTTTAAAATTACCCTTATTCAAAATGCACTGATATTACAATTTTTGTCTATGTACACTGATATTTTTCGCAATTCTCTAGCCTTCAATTCGATCGAGTCTATATTTTTTGAGTTATCGAGGAAATAATATTCCAGGTGGGTATAACTCCGAAACCGTTGGGCCGATTATACCCAAAAACGAAATCAACTCTCCCATTCGAATGTGCAACCTACCCTGAAAATTGCAAGTCCCTACTCCTCTTCGTTGGAAAGTTATAGAGGCAAAGGTCACCCATCCAGCTACTACACTCACACAAGGCTCCTCGGATCTACAACACTATAGATTCGATCGTGTTCAAACTTGAAATTTGGCAGAAGAGTTAAGTCCTGAAGGCTATCGAAAAATTTCAGAGAGGTCGAACGAATAATTTCTGATATATAGAATTTTTTCAATGATTTTTTTAAAAACATTTTCTAGTGATACAATCCTCACGAAATTTCGCAAAATGAGTATAACCCCAAAATCGTTTGGCCGATTATGCCTATGAGCAAACTCAAATATCGCATTAAGATGCACAACCTAACCTTCAAGTCGCTATCTCTTTCTTTTTAATATTTTGGGAACTCTTCAGATTATTCTTATCATACCGAAAGCTTGATGTATATATTTATTTTCGTCAAATGCAATTCTTTTTTAGTCCTAGATCTTTTGAGAGTCGCAAACATTTTTACTCAAAAATACAAATTCAGAACGTAGTCTTGTTTGTGAAATAATTTTCATTCATAGTTATATTAATTTATAATTAATTCTTCATTGAGAAACTATGTAGTATTTATCAATATATGTACACTTTATCCATATTTTTGTGTTTTTCAATTTTTGTATATTTTTTCAAATTAGGGGTGCCAAAAGCCGTTTCTCCCCTCCCTCGGAAAAGCTCTTAGCTACGGCCCTGGGGCGAGATTTAGCTCACACAATCTTGGCTAATATGAAAATGGTGAATACTGTGAGATCGATACCAAAACATGTGTCTATTCTTCCATCTAACCCTCTGGAATTAATTTAATTATGAAAATAGAACAAACATAATGGAAAGTAAAAAACAGCCAATTCAATACTACCGCATAAGAAGATAAAAAAAAAATTATTCCGAGCACTTAAACTCTCCACTCCAGATAGCTCGCACAGAACCCTTAACTCTCATTGAAAAAAAAATAATAAAAAAAAATCATCAACCTAGTCATACATTGGATCATTACGGAAATTATTTAATAATATTAATATTATGCAGTTTGAATTTATCTAGTGCAAACTTTCTATAATCAAACGTCAACTTGTTCATTACGTTGGCTACCTGATATGAAAAAGACCTAGTGAAAATTGCAGTTCCGTGTTTAGGAACAGAAATCCCTGATTTTGAACGAACCTTAACAGAATGAACACTAGAACGGAAAATAATCTTGTTAAAAAGATACAATGGCGATTCTTCCCTAATTATTTTGAAGAACAAAACCAAGGAATGAAACTTTCTTCTGTGCTCCATATTGAGCAACCAGTTTTCTTGAGCGTATTAGTTATATGCTCGTATTTATTTACATCATGAATAAAACGAAGACAAGAATTCTGCAAAACCTGGATTCTGTTTATATCAAAAACTGCCAAACAGGGATGGTAGATGGCATCACAGAAATTCATGTGCGAAAGCACCAAGGATTCACAAAGCACAACCTTAGTAGATCTGTTCAAATAATTTTTGAACTGGTATAGCAGCCTCAAACTAAGGTATGCTCTGTTCAAGCATTTAGATATTTGCTCCGTGAACCTTAATTCAGAATCCCCAGTCAATCCCAAATTCCTAGCACTATCTCGAAAACTGATAATATTGTCATCAATGTTCACACTTTGACTGAATGTCCCCAAAAATCGACTTCTATCCATCTTCCTCCCAAACAGTTGGCACACAGACTTACCGGCATTCAATTGGAGACAATGTTTCCTTGAAATCTCATAGATGTTGTGTAGATCAAAATTAAGTGCTGCAACAGCCTGACGTGATTCCATAGGTCTGAATGATAATATAAGCTGACCGTCATCTGCATAAAAATGAGCTGTTGCTGGTATGCAGACATCGATGAAACATGAAATATAAATGATGAATAAGAGTGGGCCCATAATGGATCCTTGCGGGACTCTACATCTCATGTTAAGGAACGAAGATAATTTGCCATCAACTTTTACCGCCTGAGATCTTAACTTAATATAACTGGCCAACAGATCGATAGCTCCCTGGGACAGACCAATAAAATACAATATAGCAAGAAGTAGCTGATGATTTATCGAATCGAAGGCTTTCGAATAATCTAGCAATGTTAAAATTGTGAGATCCCCTCGCTCAATAGACCTGAAGATTTCATCAGTGATATTGAGCAAGCCTGTGCAACAACTATGGCCAGGTCTGAACCCATATTGCACACTCGGAATGATTTTATATCTGTCCAAATGTTCTCGCAATTGGTCTTGAATAACATGTTCGATAATTTTAGTTAAAGCTGAGAGTATGCTGATAGGTCCTATGTCATCTAAAGTTTTTGGATCATACTTTTTGGGAAGAGGAATTACCAATGCTTTCTTCCAATCAGAAGGAAATACCGATTTCCTGAGGCAGTAATTCACCACATGGGTCAAATATGGCAGAATGAAAGGGGTACAAAGTCGAATAGTTTCTTTATTAACACCGTCATGACCCGGTGCCTTGGATTCAATTTTCTGAATAATTTTAAGAATTTCATATTCTTCTACCTCATGAAAACGAAACTCCTTCATATTAAGGATATTCAATATTAAGATTGTTTCCAGAGATTCAAAATATCCAATGCTTCAAAGGCCCAAAATGTTTTCTCAAGTTAACAATATTATTATACTAAACATTGGTGCAAGCACTGACGTGAAGTCAGGAGCTTTTGCGCGCATGTTTTATTGTCTACTCTACTACGAATTTATCATCCATATATACCGTTTTCTCAGCTTTTATAATATATGAATACATTTCACAGCATTTTACTGACAGACTTCAGTAGAGAATCGTCTATGATCACATATTTTTAATTCTGTCATAGGTATTGTATTCAAATTGAACTACGGTAAAAACTTACGCCTCAAGGAACTCCGGGATTCGATATTTACGAAATTGCGCGAAAATTAGTGGGTCGGCATTCTACAAGTAATCACTGAGTCTTAATAATACTAAGGAATCTGAGGACATAACAACAAAATTTCAGATGAGTATTACTCCAAAAAAATTTGGCCGGTTATGTCAAATAACGAACTTGGACGTCACATTCGGATGCACAACCTTACCCTGAAAATTGCAAGTCGCGATCTCTTTCCATTCTTAAGTTATCGTGAGATACATAATATTTTTTCGTGAGTTTTTTTTAATTTTCAAGTGGTAAGGTATCAGAAAATTGCACTCACCCCTTTATGTCGATATTCTACAACTAGTGTCCAAGCTTCAATTCGATCAGGTCTGTATTTTTTGAGTAATCGAGAAAATAATATTCCAGATGGTTACACGGAAAAAAATCATAATTTACATTCAAGTATACACATAGTCTTGATGAAATATTCTAAAACTAAGTTTTTCCATACTTGAGTTGAAACTATTATACCTGAATATAGAAAATACTGCTTTCATTTTGAGAAGACACATATACTTATTCACCAAGATTACGATACATTTTGTTGAACATGTTATATTCTCAATACAACAAGATCACTTGTAAGAACGCAAGAACCGCTATTGAATTCCATTGAAAATCATTTTGTATTCTCTAAAGAACATGCAAGACTTAAGCCAAAATTATTCAAAGTTGATCGTAGCATAATTTTGACATTGAATTAAAAGGAAGACATTTTTATAGCTAGATTATTAATTCTTAATTGTAGGAAATATTATACTGATCAAAGAGTTTTAATAATTCTATCAAGAATAGCTCACTTGGTTGAAATCTAAAAGTTCTCATATGAGTTCAGGTACAATTTTGCCCGAGAACAGGCTATTCTTACTCGAAATAACATTCTATACGTAATCAAGTCTTAATACTCTCATCTATCGATGGAGTGGAATGATCCTAGGATCTCGCGTCGATCGAGGTCGGTCGAAGTCACCCGGTAGGGCATGCGCATGATGCAATTCCACATATCTGCACCGGGTGGAAAAGTAGACGGCAGACATTTTGGACGCTGATCCAAAAAGAGCATGATCACGAATCACGATCGGCAACAAGTAGTGTTTTATAAGTTTATGTGATAATGAATGTTGAGGATATTTTAATCGAATGGGAAGTGGCCGAGTTGATTCCTGTATTCAATGGTGAGTACCTACTTATATTTACTTTTGATTATCACCTTTTAGATTAGAAAAATCATGTCCTTTTCAAACAGTACTATGTACTATGCACTTTCGGTTCGTAAATTAGGTTTGTATCAGATTGAATTGATGATGATTGGCCAGGAATACGTTCCCAGTTCCCATTAATGATTTGGTATAATAATGAAATTCGTTCATATGCTTTGTTTTTTAGAGCATGAAATATCGTCAGAAAATATATTCAAATTATCTGAAGAGCTCATTAAGGAATTGATCCCTAATATTGGAAAGAGAATTAAATTCACTGAAAACTGGAGAAAAATGAAAGAGCCATCGGTATGTACCCAAACATGTTTTTTCATTTATTTGTATTTGTGATCACCCCTGAAGTCTCTCTTGAGCTGAGTCCTTATATTATATTTTGCATGAACCTTCAGACCGTCTTTTTTGCGCGCATGCTCAAGGTAACGGCAGCTACAATTTTGCCCAAATTTGCGTATTTTCGAATACGGATTCGGATTCACTTCATATCAGCTGTTTATTCGCGGATCTACGGAAGTGGATAAATTCCAGTTTATAGGATGTTTCCTAATTAATGTGAAAGTTTTCAGGGGGATATTGCTTGTCAGAAATAAAGGCGACTTTGCTGTAAAAACTATGTCCCATAGAGATTCTTTTCGAATATTAGTTACTGAAAGATGTGAAAGCACATATTTTCCAATAAAATTTTAATTTCTGCCAGTTGCGTGTATCACTTCAGAAACAACCTGTATTTTTCCACAGCAGTCTGAGGAGTTATCTGGATCCGTCACTTATTGAGAGCTGTTATGATCTGCATATAATGATATTTTTTAAAGTAATTTCGCTTTTATATTTCAGCCGACTTACTCATTCACAATATAATACAATATGTGCCAAAATAATTTTCCTGTTTCCAAACGAGTGCTCAACTCGTTATTATAAATCAGGACATAAAATGAATAATTCAATAGTGCAGGCTAAAGGTAAATTGGTGGATAAAGTTAGAAATTTGCTTTATAAAAGTTCAGATAAAATATATGTACGAAAACGAAAATTTGCAGAAAATCCCCCAAAAAACTCAAGAGACGTTACGGAAGGTAACATATTTAGTAAAAAAAAAGTGCACTGTTTTTTTATGTGTAAATGTATAGTATATCATATTGTATGTATGGTATATCATATTGTTTTCAATTTTATTCTGCAGAGGAAAAGGAAGCTACTACTTGGCTAAAATATAATAGAGATCCATGGACAGAGGTTATAAGATTATGGAAGTTAACACATAAATATCGGATAGAAGCTAAAAATAAGACATTATCTGAACTCATAGATTGTTGGCCCTTACTAGAAGATCCCAGGGGAGATTCTTTGGTGAGATCAAGATTACAATGATATTTTTGCAAGGCAATGATAATTGTTTCGAATTCAATTTAATCAAAAATTTAGAATGTATTTTTGTGTCTATACCTGGCTGAAATTCAATTCAGTAATGAAAACCTCGTATATTCAGTGGTTCATAAATATTTTATGGGTTCTAATCAAAGTAAACTTTTCAGGTTGAAACTGACTTCGAACTAATGCATCCGGGTGAAGAATTGATGCTGATGACAAATTGGAAGACATTTTTTGATAAGGTACAACTTTTGAAAAAACCTCATCTAGGCATAAAGACCCGATTTTGGACGATATTCAAACAAACTCAAAGAAGGAAATCTATCAGTAGGTGAGTACATCTGATGTTTTCGTGTTTGTATGCATGACAAATCTTGATGACACCAGACTTTCAATTTCAGATGGCAGAAGTGCGTTACAGTTGGCAGCACTGGGAAGGTTGATTCCTCCCAAGGGTAGACTGCAGAAAGGATAGGTCCATTGGAAATTTTCCGTTGCAGAATCCATCGACTCAATTTTTATCCACTGCGTGGTAAGTTCTATACTGTCATTATAGGTTTATAATTGGAAAGTATGACATATGGAAACAATCATGTAATAATATTCATAGATTATTTCAAAGATAATATGTATGCCCACTGATGCTTCAGTAACCAGTTATTACTCAACCCCATTGATACCGCGATGTTAAAAACTATTTATGACTTTACTACCTGTATAGATTCCACGCACAATGAGTCATATATATTTTATTATTTAAAGGTTTCTTTCTGGGTTTTCTCTCCAAAACTCTGAAAAATATTTATAAAATAAAAATTAATTATTTTTGGATTTGCTTCTGCGTAAGAAACAGAAAATATTCGTCAGAAACAATCAATCGAACAATGTTGCCTAATAAACAACAACGAAACAACATCAACGAAGAAACAAATATATCGTAACGTTTCGGAGTCTATATCAGTCTCCTTCGTCAGACACTTAACGAAAATCTTCAGAATTATTTTGTTATTTTTTGAAACGTTAAG
This sequence comes from Halyzia sedecimguttata, assembly GCA_937662695.2. Lineage (NCBI taxonomy): Eukaryota > Metazoa > Arthropoda > Insecta > Coleoptera > Coccinellidae > Halyzia > Halyzia sedecimguttata. Next base: position 51,071,193 of record OW569411.2, on the reverse strand, counting down.
ATATAGTTGTTTCTTCGTTGATGTTATTTCGTTGTTGTTTGTAAGGCAACATAGTTCGAATAATTGCTTCTGACAAATATCTTGTGTTTCTTACGCAGAAGCAAATCACAAAATAATTATTTTTTTATTTTATAGATATTTCCCAGAGTTTGGGAGAGAAGATCCAGAAAGAAACCTTTTACTAATGAGTATACCCTCCACAGTATCCTTTAATGATTATGTATTTTAGTGTTCTCATTTTCTAATACTAATAATATTTTCTTTACTTCTTAGCTTTTGTCATTTGCAATGATAATAATAATTTTTATTATTTTATAGAACCATAGCGAGGTGGAAAACGTGGTGACAAATCAAAAAGAAAAAGCTCTGAAGCGAAAAATATCTTACGGGGAGGTGCAGCCCTACCTCATTCTCGTCGGGCCACAGCTATCCGAAACAAAAGCTGCCTATGTTGTAGTTGACAAAATTTTATATAAAATAAATTGCGTTCTGAAGGCAGTTATATATTATGTTCAAAATTTTCATTGCTCTGGATTTGAAATATCCCCCCCCTAGTGAACATATTTATACTTGAATACAAAAAGGTATATTTGAAATTTCGTGTGATACTGACAAATCTATACCATATATCTGAGATATCTTGAAATATTTGACAGAATAAAGCTGATATTACAATGCATTGCAACTATTGTGGGAAAGATATATCCAATATCAATAAATTTATTTTTCATTTAGAATATGCTCATAATAACCTCACTCAAAGTAGCTTTTCATGCCCATTTAGTTATTGTTCTCGATTATTTCATAGAAAAGATAGTTTCAGAAACCATCTCAATTCAAAACATATGTCTGAAAATAACAGTGAAGATGCCTGCTCAACTGGTAAAAAATCTCAGCTGATATTTTCGACTCGATATTTTTCATCCAATGGATTAGCTGATTCCATAGAAATTGGTAAAACTCTTAATGAATTCCCCCACTATGAACAATATAGCTTTCCAAATGAATTCACCCACGATTGGAGTATGTAATTATTTTGAAGTTAAGTGGTTTCACAAAAATGATATACCTACGATACGACAAACAAGATATTTCTTACTATGACACATCTGATCCTGTAACTCCCGGACTTTGCAAATTGTCCATATATTAGTACTTAAGTCCGATATCAAAAAATGTTACTTTATATGTGAGGCAATGGAAATCGCTCGGATCAATAAGCACTTCCAATCCTTTGAAGTAACAAAAACAGGAAATTATTTCATTTCATTTTCAAATGACATTAGGTACGTCTTCCCCACAATAGTTCATTCCATTGAAAATACTCATTTAGTACCTATTTTAATTTTGAATAACAGCCATGTTATCCTTGAGTTGTTCTAGTTTATTTTCATGTACTTTTCTTGAAGAAATAAAAATATGTCGAATGTTTACATTTGTATAATTAATTTGGAACCCATAATTCCCAGGAACCTGCTACCAAACTGCTCTGTACTTGGCACTTTTTCAATGAATCATTTGCACGAAGAATATTTGAAAAGTGCTCAGTTGCTGATCAAAATATTGTGCAAATGAATAAATGACATATCGCTTTCCAAATTTTGTAGAGTGAAAAGTAACGATGTTGTTTTGAGCATCCCCTACTCAATTTTGTATCGATTCTATTTTTCAGAATGAATGACATTTAAATAGTATGGAGTGTCAAGTGGTACCTCATTGAAAATAATTATTTTTGTTGTCCTTCCAACTATCCGGATTTTTTTTGACGACGTGATACTTGACCTCCCATATTTGAAAATTTGAACTTAATTTTCTATCCAGCGTCGTTTACTTAGTATCACAATGTTATTTAATTCAAAAACTTGGGTATTTTGAATTTATCCAAACTAATCCCATATCTACTTTGAATAATATACCCAATACAAGTTTTTGAAATAAATGACATTGTAATACTTAATAGATGAAGCTCGAGAGAAAATTAACTTGTTATCCAAACTAATCCCATATCTACTTTGAATAATATACCCAATACAAGTTTTTGAAATAAATGACATTGTAATACTTAATAGATGAAGCTCGAGAGAAAATTAACTTGAAATGTTCAGATAGTTTGAAGGACAACAAAAAGAATATTTTCTATGATGTACCACTTGACACTCTATACTATTTGAATGTCTCTCATTTCAAAAATAGAATCAGAATTGATATGAGTTTCACTATACTCGGAGGGATAGTAGATGATTTTCAAGCAAGTTTGAATCTTCTTCTACCAAACTCAAGAATAATTTAGATATGATTAGAAATATTCTCATTTCAAGTAATATTATTATTAGTCTGCATTAAGGAAATAGTTGTTCAGAAAATAACTATACTTGTTCGAAGATTCCTCATCTTTCACTGGAATAGAAATAGCATTCAAGATAATGGTTGCAATGTTAACTGAACAATATTTATTCTTGTTTGTGTTATTCTCATACTTATAAATAAATGGTACTATACTATTTTCAAGTTTGTTTTTCTTTATCGGAAGTGAAGTGAACTGATAGGTATAAGAATAATGTACATTTTGCATAGAGTTAAGTTATCTTTGCGGATATATGAGTCTACCATATCTTCCAGTCAATACTAATAGTCTTGCACACAGTGTACATTTTTTTCAGTGTATAACTCCGAAACCGTTGTGCCGATAATGCCCAACAACGAATTCAACTGTCCCATTCGGATGCACAACCTACCCTAAAAATTGCAATTCCCTATCTCTTTTCGTTCATAGATCCGGTCGTATTCAGACTCAAGACTTCGCGGTAGAGCTAGGTTTTGAAGGCTCTCGCAAAATTTCAGCGGTGTCGGACGAATAGTTTCTGATATATGGAATTTTTCCAATTAACTCTTTTTTAAATTTTCTAGTGATTCGATCCTCTCAAAATTGCAATAATAGTCACGTCGTCATTCCTCTAATAACCATGTTTGAATTGAATCGGTTCCGTATGTTTTGAGTTATTGAGTAACAACCAAATATCAGATGGGTATAACCGTTTGGTCGAATATGCTTACTAACAAACTCAAATGTCGCATTCAGATGCACAACCTATTCTGAAAATTGCAAGTCGCTATATCTTTCTGTTCTCAGGTTTTCGTGAAAAATAATAATTTTTAATATTTTTTTTTAATTTTCTAGTAATACGATTCTCACAATATTTCACAAAGATCTTTATGTTTGTATTCCAAACCTATTCACCAAGTTTCAATTCGATCGGATTTGTATTGGTTGAAAATCAGCCATTAGGCCGATTATGCCCATTAAACGAACCTGTCCGTCGTATTGGATCGCTCCACCTACCCTGAAAATTTGAAGCCATTATCTCTTTCCGTTCTCAAGTTATCGTGGCAACCGAGGTGGCAACGGACGGCCGGCCCAACATAATCTAATTTGACCTCGAATTCTTGAGCAGGTAGTCGAACCCAACCGTTTGAGGCCCTTTTTTGGGCAAAAAATTCGAAAATTACAAACAGGCAATATGATCACGCGATGTGCCCCAAAACATGCGCACAAATATATACGGATGAGTTCTATTCACTCATTCCTGAATAGTAAATCTCTCTGTGCGAAGCACGAAACATGGAGAGCTAGTTCAATGCGGATAACTGAGAGATACTTAATATTCCATGATTCAATCGACCCGAAAATGTTTTAGCAAATTCTCAACATTGGGTCGACAATCTACGCATATAATCTATTCACTCATTTCTCTATAATTTTATAACAATCACATTACTATGTGCGAATCAAGACACATTTGAAGTTAAGTTATCATTAAAGGATACTGTGGGAGGTATACTCATTATTAAACAGGTTTTTTCTGGGTTTTCTCTACCAAACTCTGAAAAATATCTATAAAATAAAAATTAATTATTTTGTGATTTGCTTCTGCGTAAGAAACACAAGCTATTTGTCAGAAGCAATCAATTGAACAATGTTGCCTAACAAACAACAACGAAACAACATCAAGGAAGAAACAACTATATCTTAACGTGTTTCTTACGCAGAAGCAAATCACAAAATAATTAATTTTTATTTTATAGATATTTAACAGAGTTTAGGAGAGAAAACCCAGAAAAAAACCTTCTAATACATTTGAAGTTGCTTGAAAGCGGAGTATTGAGATTATGGAGGCAGGGAAATTGGGGAGCTCAATTTCCATGGTTTCAATTGACCCCAAAATGTTTTCTCGAATTCAAAAAATTGGATCGAATATATTATATTCAGATATTTCTCCGAAATTTTATCACAGGGAAATTACTTAGTTTTCGCAAATTCACAATGTGGGAAATCATTAAAAGATACTTTGGCAGGTACATTAATTATTAAATAGTTCCTCTCTTGGTTTTGTCTCCAAAACTCTGAAAAATATCTCTAAAATTAAAAAAATATTATTTTGTGAATTGATCCTGCGGATTGGAATATCGTCGATTTGTTAGGCCCATGTGCGGACGGACTACTTTAAGAGGAATTTCTCAACAAGGCCTTAAATCTACAAATCCTACATCGTGGTGAAAAAGTATGGCTTGAGATGCTTCAATTGACCTCAAAATCTTTTCGCAATTTCAAAACATTTGATCGGAAATTTACGGATATACTCCACTTATTTTTCTATAATTTTATCACAAATGAATTACTCAGCGCGAAAAACTACACATGAAGAGTAAGTTCGATGCTGATAATTAGGACTGTTTCCAGATATACTAATTAATATCCGCTGCTTCAATCTCGGCTTCAATCGACCCCAAAATGATTCTCAAAGATTAAAAATGCAAATTCCTCTTGCAATTCTACCCTACTCTTTCCATTTAAACATTTTAGGTAGCATTATATTCTCATGGCTGTTCAGAGTTCGAAAACTTGATACTTTTCACAGCCCGTTGCATATCGTTAATGGGTGTCTTTTAATCGTGATACTTCCTCTTGATATGATATATGGAGCCCTGACTCGCTACTCCGGCACAACGAAACATAAATCGATTCATCATTACGTCGCGAATATTTATGTCCCTCTATTTACGACCTGAAACTCAAGCAGTCATTAGGACTGAGGTATCGTAAATATATTTATTGAGATCAATTTGGAAGAAGGGATGTTGATGCGATATCAAGTATCTGAAGATACTGAGGTACCATATAACTACAGATTTCAATTCATTTTTGTTTTAAAATTTCATAACGTACACATTAGTTTTGAATTACATACGTAGAATTACAACATTGTCTGGGATTTTCATTCAAAATGATTGGAAGATTTCATGGAACTTGGTATAAAAACCGATCACTGTAACGATTTATTGTACAAAATACAGTTAATCCAAACTCGAAGAAGTAATATTCTCTATATAGAGAGAGTTTCATGGCATTCGAAAAAATATTTGTACTAAACTGCTGGCGACTCGAATCGCAACAAACAAATTCTTAGACCTACTTTGAAGTAAATAATTTCCGAACGAAAAGAGATATTCGTGCGGGGTTTTGGTAATTGGCGCACAATTTTATTCTACATAGGTATAGGTACTCATTGATACAAAATTTCTTCGCTTATTTACTCTTATTCTATACAAAGTCAACGTTTTGTCACCGGAAATTCATTGATGCCCCTTTTCCTCCGAATTTTTTTCAGATTTTTTCAGAATCCAGCAATTTGTACGCTAGGTTATAGCAAAAAACAGAATTCTCAGAGTTGTAATTTCTCTCTCATTTAGGATATACAGGAGTTCAAACATTCAAGGAATTGCAACTGAAAAGTGGCTTGGACAGGAACAGCTCCAAACCAGATCACAATCTTTTGGCATTTGCGAAGTTGCTTAGGTCTCTTAGTAACACAAATTTCACAGAATCTAAATTTTTTAAGTTCACCATATATAAACATTTTTAGATAGAGGTCACTTTGAAACCATTTTTTGCTAGCTTAGCTAACTGTCCGTCCAGTTTGGTGCTGCTTTTTAGCATTATCGTTCTAAAAACCAACATACGATTATATGTTCGTCTTATTGGCTTTAAACCAACACAAGTTTCTTGTTATTTCAGAAAACTGGGTCAAAGGTGAAAAGTAGAAGTGCAAAAATAAAGAAAACCTTGAGAATCATTTGTCTGAAGGAAATCATTTGTCATAATGCGTTACATAGAATTGATTTTCTAAGTAATCTTAAGTACGGGATTTCCCAGTTTGTTTCAAGTGTCAAGGCATAAGAATATCAACCATTGGAGCTATTTATGTTGAAGTGGCTTTTATTAAACGATTCCTTTCAGGGTTTCATCTTCGAAACTCTGAAAAATATCTATAAAATAAAAAATGTATTATATTGTGAATTGCCTCTGCGTAAGAAACCGAGTTCGAAACAGAAGATACTTGTCTGAATCAATGTATCGAACAATGTTGCCTAACAAACAATAACGAAACAACATCAACGTGGCCTTTCGGAAAAAATCAGGAGAATCAAGGGACAAATTGATCTTAGATCTATATTAACTAAGACAAAACACATTAATGAAAAACAAAAATCCAAAAACTATGTATAAAATATTCTTTGTATTTGTGGTAAATCGTATACAGGAGAAAGATTGTGATTACTAGAGGAAAGAAAGTCGGAACATAAGAACAACTTAAGGAATAGAGACATACAGAAATCAAAAATAGCAGTACATGTATGTACAATCCATGGAGATCATGATCGATTGGAGTAAAACACATATTCCGATGACAGAGTCAGATTACATTGAAAGGAAACTTAAGCAGTCTACTGGTATTTTGTTAAACAGAGAATGCAATTTTCCAAAATTCCCAATTGGAATTGAGCATATTTGGTTGAATTTGTTGAAAAAGGAGGTCGAACTTAGAAATGTCTATGCACGGTGAAACTATGTCACTACGATCTTCAAATACTGTCATGTGACAATTTTCGAATTTCACAATAACTAATAAAACAAATTCTGAAGATTTTCGCTTGGTATCTGACGAAGGAGTTTGATCTAGTCTCCGAAACGTTACGAAATAGTTGTTTTATCGTTGATGTCGTTTCGTTATTGTTTGTTAGGCAACAGTATTCGATACATTGCTTCTGGCCAATACCTTGTGTTTCTAACGCATTCGCAAAATAATAAATTTCTTATTTTATAGATATTTTGAAAAATTTGGGACAGAAAAACTAGAAAGCATCAATAATTTAATAATGAATATACCTCCCAAAGTATTATCCATAGATTACTTAGATTACTTTTCATTGAAATCCGTTGAATTTTGAAAACCCCGTATCTTCTAAAATGACACAGATATAAAAATTCTGAGAAATTGGTTTTCTCAAAATAACCTAGCATACAAGCTGCTGGACTTTTTTGAGGGAATGGAGCATCAATGGATTTTGGTGGAAAAAACAGTTGAACAAACAACGAAGGAGTCCGTCAAATACCAAAAACCAAGCACAAATATCTCTTTTCGTTCAGAAAATATTTTACATCCATTTATATTTAATTATTATGTCAAAATTTTAATAATTAATTTCAATCATATATCATAATATTTCTCGATTTTGAAATTTACGCCATCCATTTTCACTTCTGGAGCCAATCGGGTTGAAGAGCTCGGAGGATCCACACTAATTTGTTGCGAGTTAGCACTAAGACGCTAGCATGTCATGCAAATGTATATTTCATATTTGCTGAGTTTGTGTCGAAGATGGCCATTAAGACCTATAAATACAAGATTAAGAATCCATGGTCAGATTTAATGTCATTTGTAAGCACGATAGTATTCGAAAGAAATAACTTAAAGCTTGAGTTCAAACTGTTGAATAAGCAAGATGTATTAAATGGATGCGGAAAAATGTTCATTCGAAATTTTGTTTACCGAGTATCGCACAAAATACAGATCCACTCAAATTCAAATCAGAAAATCACGTTCATGCCAAATTTAACGAGGAACTATTTCAAATGTACCTGTCCTCTTATGATAATATGGAAATCAACTATTTGTAGTGAAAGGACAGAAAAGGATATACAGTGAAACCTCCCAAGAGCGGACACCGTTGGTTCCAGCATTTTTGTCCGCTCGTGGGGGGTGTCCGCTTTTGGGGAGGTTCAAAATAAATACAAGCAGAAATGAAAAAAAAATATATTATGAATAAACTTATTAAAGAAAAATAAATTGTATAATATGAAGATTACAACCGCTAATAATAAACAAAATGCTTAGAAAAAATCACTTATTTTGGATTGGATCATATTTTTCTCTCTGTCTTTTAATAGTCGCATTTGAAAGTGAGACTCCAGATTTTTCACGTGTCGAAAAGCCACAAAATCATCGTAGACAAATGTTTTCAATTCACCAATAATTTTCAGCACTTCACTATTTGAATTGATTTTGGTGCTTTGGGAAATAATGTTATCTTCTACGTCACTCTCCTGTTCTTCTTCATCTTCATGTCCAAAATCAGAATGTTCTTCTGTAGTTACTCCCACGTCCAAATTAATGAATTCGGTATCATTTATTGTGTGGCTCACTGCGTTACAGTTTTTTAAAAAAGTGGCTAATTCTGACAAGGGAATGTAGTCCTCTTCGTCATATGCTTCCTCAGAGATATTTGAAGAGGGCTTATTTTTATTAAATCCTGCTTTAGTGAAGCAGTTTTGGATAGTTGTCTTGGAAACTTCGTCCCAAGCTGTTTTAACGAAGTACAGTGCTTCCAGAACATTTATCGATTTCGATAATTCTGAAGCAGATGAAGCACTATCCATTTTTGATAAAACATGTTTCAGAATCAAGTTTCGATACAAAAATTTAACATTTTTGATTATGCCTTGATCTAAAGGTTGGCACACTGAAGTACAGTTTGGTGGTAAGAAACATAGCTTTATATTTGTTAGATTCAAGTACTTGGGATGTGAACCAGCGTTATCCAGAAACAACAGTATTTTTCTCTTCTGAAACCTCATTCTTCTATCCATATCTATCAGCCATTCCTTCATTATGTCACCAGTCATCCATGCTTTGGAATTTGATTTCCAAGTAGCTGGCAGATCTTGTAGTGAAACATTTTTGAGTGCGCGTGGACAGGCGGCTTTTCCGATTACTAATAATTTTTCTTTTTCTCCAGTCATGCTAGCACAGAATAGAATAGTGAGCCGCTCTTTCGACATTTTCCCGCCAATGCATTTCTCTTTTTTGAGTGCCATTGTTTTATTTGGTAGTGCTCGAAAGTATAAACCACTCTCATCTGCGTTGAAAATATCATCTGGTCTGTATCCCAGAAGAAGAGATGGCAACTTTTGTAAAAATTCATCAACACTTTTAACATCAACATCTGCAGACTCGCCTGATATAGCTTTGAAACATATGTTATGTCTTGTCCTCCATTTTTGAAGCCAACCATTGGAAGCACTAAATTGTTCATAACTTAGCCTACTGGCAATTTCTTTTGCTTTGGCTTTAATCAATGGTCCTGATACGGGGATGTTCTGATTTCTCACTCGCGCAAACCAATCTAGACATTCCCTGTCAATTTTTTCAGGGATGTTTTTCAATCTGCACAGTTTCTGCTGCAGACTATCACCAGAATGCCACATATTACGAATTGCCCCTTTCTGATTCAGTATTGCTGCCGCCTGAGTTTTTCCTATGTCGAATCTGAAACGATTAAAAATAAACTTACTCAACTAATCAACATATAACTTTCCGGATTGAACGATTGAATATGTTATAACTCAGAAAATATGACTTACCTTTCTGCTAACTTACGCACCGATAAATTATCTTTTTCTGCCATATTTATTAGCTCCATCTTCTCCTTTATTGTCAGAAATCTTTTTCTAGGCGCCATGATACCCTTAACGATTCACTACTAGCGGCCACTGTGTACTGAAAACTAGGAACGTATTGTCACGATTAAAGACGAAATGAAGGGGATTCCCCGGAATTCATTTTTGAGCGGTTCCGCGAGAAATAATATCACGAGATCTTCTATGAACATATTGATTTTTGGCCGGTCCTCAGAATTCCGTGTCCGCTGCTGGGAGGTTTTTAGGCCTCGCTATGGATATTGTAGTGTCCGTGTCCGTTCGATAGAGGTGTCCGCTCCTGGGAATTCGTTTAACAGGAAAATTGTCTCGAATTTCTTGGTTCCAGGGAAATTGTCCGTTTGAGGGGAGTGTCCGTTCTTGAGGAGTGTCCGTCTATAGAGGTTTCACTGTACTTCATTTAAATTGCCAACCTTTCGATAATCTATTTGGTCTTCCTCAGGTCCGAAATAAAATAATATGGGGAAGTTGATCACCTATTTTGAATTATCGAAGTTGTGCTTCTCACGTCAAATGAATTTGATTAGATTTTATAATACTATACCTAGTTATTTGAAAATAATATTTAATATCGGTTCTAAGGTTCTCGTTGGGAGTAACAGATAACTCCACAAATACAGAATTAATATTTTCCTAAAAGAATTCTGACCCTCAAGAAGATTAGTTCTAGGACTGACGTGAAGTCAGGAGCTTTTGCGCGTATATTCTATGGTCCATTCTCCTGTATTGGACACTCTTAATCGAATTTACCATGGTAAATTCGAATTAGAATACTTCGTACAAATACCTACGTAAATCCATTGAACATCGAATTATTAGTGAGCAAAAAGTCATTCACTTATAGAGCATTGAACAACAATAATTAAATATTGGCTAAGGCTCCTCGTTTCTGAGATACAGGGTTATTTATTGATTCAGGCTGAACATCTGGTTAGTTATAACTCCCGAACCGTCAAACAAATTCTCCTCAAATTTGACAAGATTAACATCTCAGGCGATCAACATGTTTTTATAAGCGATACCTACATACCAAGACATAGATTTTTCCTTCGAATATAGTTTTTCACTAGAACGGCACATCTTTCAAATTCATTAGGGAATTATAAATATAATAATTTTTGAGAGTCACCATGGCCCTGATTTTTATTGCAGTTTGGACGAGTCCGAATATTTTCGTTAGTATAAACAAGATTTTGTAATGATATCTATCGATTAAAAATAATGGAAAATGTTATTTATTTGAAAGTTGAAGTAACAGTTTACGATATTTATATTCAGTCTATTATTAAGTGAATATCAACTAGATGAAAAATTAAAATATGAGATTTGCAGGTAACAAATTATCTTTTTGTCCGAAATATTTTCTGGATGCATAAAAAAATACTGAACAAACTCAAATAATAAAAAAAAATTATAAAAAAAATTCGAACACTTAAATACATACTCCCAATACATTCGAAAGATTTCTTGCTAAAGATGATGATTAAGTTGGAAAAGCATTGACGTAAAGTCAGCGTGCTTTGGCGCGCCTCTTCAACATCACTACAGCGGTCACCCATCTAGGAACTGAACTCTCCCAATGGTGATAGGCCTCCATAAAAAAAAACGTTTTCCTAATATTTCCAGACATAAATCCGATGGAGTTTGAATCTAGAACTTGGTTGTAAAATAAGTGCTAAATTTCAATAATATTTGTTGGTTAGTTTCTGAGATACAGAGTTTATTCAATAATTTTTTTTTAATTTTCTAGTTATACGATACTCACGAAATTGTACAAGTCTTCGTATGGGTATTTTTCAACTAACTGCTGAGTTTCAATTTGATCAGATCAATTGATTTTGATTCATTAAGAAAACAAATTACCTAATTCAGAAATAATTTGTTCTATGTCTTGTTATGGCTGACCAAATGTTCAACCCGAATCAATAAATCAACCTGTATCTCAGAAACGAAGAGCCTTAGCCCGTATTTAATTGTTGTTTTCTAACTCCTATAGGCAACATCTATTCACCATCAAACTATATCAATTTGGCCAATTATGTCAATTAACGTACTTAAATGTCGGAGTCGGATGCGCAACCTACCCTGAAAATGGCAAGTCGCGATCTCTTTGAGTTATCGAGAAAATAATATTCCAGGTGGGTATAACTCCGAAACCGTTGGGCCGAATATGCCCAACAACGAACTTAACTATAATGGTCGGATGTCCCTATCTCGTTTCGTTCGAAAGTTATCGAGGCAGACGTCACCCATCCAGCTACTGAACTCACCCAAGACTGCTCGGATCTCCAACAGTATAGATCCGATCGTGTTCAGACTTGGAACTTGACAGTAGAGTTAGGTTTTGAATGCTCTCGCAAAATTTCAGCGATTTCGGAGGAATAGTTTCCGATATACAGAATTTATTTCAATGATTTTCAATGTTTTTTTTTTTCAAATTCTCTAGTGATACGATCCTCACGAAATTTTGCAATAATTTTCACGTCTAATAACCATGTTTGAATTGGATCGGTTTCTTATTTTTCGAGTTATTGAGCAAAATTTCAGATGGGTATATTGTATATTATTTTATTGTATATTATTATACTGATCCTCGTAGGTCTTCCTTCCCCAAGGAGACCCCTCATTAGCTCTCGAAGAGCTTGAGCGAGTAAGGAGAACCAGTTGTGTTCTGTGTAGGCTTTGTTACTGTGTCCTTACGCCACCTTAGGCACAGCACTGTTAATTTTCTACCCAACAGTGAATGGTGGCGATTACCGTGATTAGAAACTTTCTTTCCTAGCATCGGGATTGAAATTGGGGCTTCCGCTCCCAAGTCAAACGCTCTACCCCTGAGCCAACCGCACTACATATATGGGTATAACTCCAAAACCGTTTGGTCGATTATGCCTTTTAACAAACTCGATATTTGTTTCCGTTCTCAGATTATCATGACGGACGGATTTTGTCTGTTCAAGAATTCGAAGTCTCGAAGTTCTTCTTTTCGAATGTTTCTGGATGAAATGACAGAATCGAATGTGATTATGGAGCCTTCATTAGTTAATCGAATGGAATCGTTTGAGACCATTTTGTGCACGAAATTGGAGAATTACATTTGACATTTGAATCAAAACATAGATTCCTGTTACGAGCGTGCAAGAAATGAGAATACAATACCTCACGTTTGAAAGCAGCCTGTATAAGAAAAACATTATCCCCCTACTCCTTATTCCCATCGACTATTATCTGATGGTTACGTTCCCATCCTCGCCCTTTCCCCACACCCATTGCAACTCAACATCAGGTAACAGATCCTATAGTGAATACATAAATTCCAGATTTCAATTAAAATTCATACTTATTCATCAACCGTCGTAAATATTCATGCATCTACTGAAATAGAAGTACACAGGGACCACCTAGTGAGTAGCAGAATTGGATTGCATTACATAAAAGCCCTAGCTCGAAATAATTCTCGATAAAAAGGGTTTAGAATAAAGTTAAAAGGCTTATTCGATATGTTTTTCTGTACCTGCTATCCGTCACTGAGAGGATATCAATGAAGTTGATATTATTGGTTTCGTGAGAATCCGCCTCATTAGCATATAATTCGCTGAAGTATGTAAACCCTAGGCCTTCTATCGCTCTCATTTGAATCTCGATTTGTGTGCATTATGAAACTTTGTTATGTATATCATATGAAAGAAGATCAGGAAGTAGAATATTCAACTACTTCAGGAGCTATCAAACAGTTACTGTAGCAAAATCAAAATTCTAATTGCCTGATTGTAGAGGAATTTCATGTATATAAATGTAGTGATGTTCGAACCAGTGGCATAGAGGAACTTGGTGTGGAATTTGCGAGAAAGATTTGGAGCACAAATGTGGAATTCGTGAAAGGGCATATAGCCAAAAAATAATCTTTAAAATGTTCGTTCATCTCCAAAAATACAGATCGGAACAAGTTCGAATCGAAAATTCGTAGTATTTGATCGATCATTAAAGAACTTCGTTCGGCCCATTTAGAATCGAAATGTTAGAGAAAAGTTGATCAAAAAATTTATGTTTTATGTATTAGATCGGGAACTTATCTTCCGATGTGTTATAATATTTTATTTCATTTATTTGTACCTTATTTATTGCTTGAAACACGATGGTATAACTGGCGTGGCGCCAGGGGCTTTAGCATGCTCGTTTGTTGAGTTGTGAATAGATTTCAACAATTTTAAGCATCTAACACTAGTTAGTATCTAAATATTTACAGTTCATCGAGTAAATTAATAATTAATAATTTATCGGTTCGGACAACGTAACCTTCAGTGTAATCAGATCTCCTATTCACTTGAACTCACATGAACTGTAACGAAATGTGAGCAATATAATTCTATAAAAATCGCGAAAGTAGTAATTCTGGATAAACATACAAATAATTTTTTACAATTAATTGCACGATTTGAATTAGTTCTATCCAATGAGCGGATAGTGCATTCCGGAACTCATATTTGCGCTTGATCTTCAAATGTACCCTGCAAATTTCAAGTTATACACCTTACAATTTATCATAATCGTTGGAATCCGTTTTGCGGATGAAAATGGGCAAATCAAAGACATTCGAATGAACTTAGCAACCTGGAGTGAGAGCAGAAAACGAACTAATTAAATCCAAATTGCTTAGTCCACGGCAGGAAGATTCTTAAATATTTTCCATCAGATCCTGCAAACTGATATGTTGGCAATTTTAATATTGCATTAGCCACAAGATCCTCCACTTAAATGTTTAATTTCAAATCTATCGAATCTGATGGTTTGGAAATATTGGGTAAAGAAAATTTCAAACCGAATTAACTCCGATGCCTGGCGGATATTGTCCATTCAAACAAGTGCATTTTGAGATCAAACCTATCCTGCATAGTGCCTATATTCTGGTTTGAACCGCACTGAACTCTTGTACACTACATATCGTCAGATATATCATTCAGGAACGATGTTCCCATCTTCTGCAGGCGGTTCATTTCGGTTTGGTTCAATTTCGATGTCAACCGAAAACGACTGAAACCCCTAGAGCAAGTCAACATCTGTACTCAAAGTCGGCATCATGAATTTATACTATCCAAATGTAATACTTGAAATGAACCAATTGCAGGACATGGAGGAGTCAATTTTGGACAAAATAGTGGATTTGTGGTGAAAGGTTCCAGTTAAGCCTAGTTTCCATCATTCTGTCAGAGTTGCAGCCACAGGGAGGGGCAAATCTCACAATGGTGGAAGATGCTGAATTGCGTATGTCCCAGGTAGTCAAGACTATGAAAATTAATACATTCATATAGGTTCACAACAAAGTTCGCACCTCCAATTGAAGGATTCTTCGCAGGGGAACAGTACTCGAGGTGGTAATTTGGCCTGGCACTAAGTCTATTGAGACCCTGAGAGCTGAAAATTGAAGAATAAACTACAAATTAGGCCAAATTCATTTCCGGCTTAAGGGTATTAAGGAAAGTAAGAGGAGTACGGAAGAAAGAAAAGCTTCTGCAATTGCCAATGCTGAAGAACCTAAAGTGGATAAAACCAACATTACTATCTTAGGTAACAGGAAATAACAACAGAAATGCGAACCATATGGTCGGTTATGCCCATTATCGAACTTAATGGTCACATTTGCAGGTGAAACCTACCCTGGAAATTGCAAGTCGCTATCTCTTTCCGTTCGAAAGTTATCGTGCCAACCGGCCAATCAATTCCCGAAAATTCCGATAGATTGTTGAAAAATTCCAATAAATTTACCTGAGAAGACATGGAAAAGTAAATATGTTTTAAGCAGTAATGATCTAATCCCTACATTAACATCTCCTGGTCCTTACTAATCGATTAATGACTAAAGGTAATGCTAGGCCATATTTGAGTAAAGTAGTAGTTCATGTTTCTCACTAATTTCTTCGAAAAGTCTTTTCCGGTTGAACCTATAAGTCGAAGCAAACGAAATCGCTCACCTTCGAATATTCAAGTTACGAGGCAATTTATACAAGTCCCCCCCTAGAGCTTTCCCTGAATCCCAATTTTCCTTGAACTCCCAACGAATAAAGGCTAGATGATAACGTGTGTGGGTGGAGTCCTAATAATTTCCATCAAATTCTATATTACCACGGAAGTGAGTGTGCGCAAGGAGCTCGCTCATGTGTGCGTGTGTGAGATGCCTTGAACGCGTGTGCGTTACGCTCCTCCATGTGATTTTCTTCACTATTTCTTGGGGGCGTCGTGGATTTTTCAGTTCCAATCGGAGCTCTCGCAAAGTTTATTTGCCTAATGCATTATTTATGCCGGCGGATCTGGGCAGAATTTTACGGAGTAAGATTGACGTGAAATTATTTTT
Source organism: Halyzia sedecimguttata (assembly GCA_937662695.2). Lineage (NCBI taxonomy): Eukaryota > Metazoa > Arthropoda > Insecta > Coleoptera > Coccinellidae > Halyzia > Halyzia sedecimguttata. The sequence goes on along the minus strand of OW569411.2, from coordinate 51,055,012 downwards.
CGGTGGATTTGTCAGGAACAAGAAAAGTTTCTGTGAGCTTGGAAGAAGTTTCAAACCTAATATCATACTTTCATATTTGCACTTGGACAAATTCTGATTGGATTCGTGGAGGAGATCTGAAATTCAAGAGATAAAGTACATTTTAAACATAGTAAGCAAGTCCTTCAGGATAAGGGGACGTATTTATGTGATACTATTTTAGTTGAGAAAGAAATACCTAATTCCGTTTTCCACGGAACTCCGTCTTTAGAAGACAAAATTGATGTTCGTTCCAGCGTAATCCTTCTAGAATGATTAGTTTATCAGAGTTTCATTGATTTTTGATTGATCTATTTGGCTGAGAAAAGGTATTTTTGGAAAGTGACTCGAAGAAAGTAGTTGATCGTTCTTTGATGAAATTTACTAACTGGATGAATACTATTCGATTTATCATCTGAAATAGAAACAGTTTAAATCGTTTCAAAATTTACTATTTTCAGTAAACTATTTATTATCTCAAATATTAAATCTTTGAAATTTCTCCAGACAATATCACAGTTCAAGTTTTGAGGTATGTAGAATACTAAAACTTCCGTTTGCATCTGGGTTTTTCCTCATCAACTAGTCGAGGAAAAGCCAAGAAACTTGGTACCAAAGTCGAGTATACTGTTCTGATAAAATTACATGTTTTCAAGATCAAATCTTCCTATCAAGCCGTCAAATGTGGATATCCGTTTTCGGCTTGACGTTGATGGACACTATGTATCGAAAGGATCAATAATTGCAGGAAACTCATCGGAGCAAGGATGCTGAAACCCTCGAAAATTGCAACATCAGTCGTCCCAAACTTGCAGAACAAAGAAGGCAATTGCGTGTGGGTTCAGTTTGAAGTGAGTAAAATACAGGATTCAAAGATGGCCGCCGAAGGACGGGAATGACAAGGGCACTTGGAAGCAAAGGCCGCAAGAAAAATGGCTGCAATAAAACGTGTGCGATACGAGAGGTGCTCCGCCAGAAATATGAGATAAGAGGAGAATGAGAAACTGCCAGATATTGTACGCCAAATGAGAACGCACACGTTCTAATATGAATACCGTGCCTCCAGCTATACCGGCCTCAGAAGCCCCTTTGATTACTTCCCCAGTCGAGTGTCTTTATCTTTTCCTGAGTATCGTCTTAAACAGCATGTCGGAGATCATTTTCTCATTCTTTTCGAAATTCATTTCGGATCACATCAACTTGATATTTGGTCTGGATATTACTGCTCTACGTTCTACGAATGAACGAAATTTAATAATGGCCTGGAGCTCGACTCAATATGTTCTATATTATATTTTCATTCTCGTGATATTAAAAATATCTCCGTCTACATTTCAGGCACTCGTGGAAATATACTCTTTCGCAAATATTAGAAACAGTGAACTGAAAGCGGAATTCTAATAAAAAGATATCATTCATGCACAGGATTCTCGAACATCGAGATACAATTTTGCAGACAATCGTTTTGATTTATTATTTTCTCGAATAATGAACCATCAGAATAGTGCAGTGCGAATATATTTTTGTAACCTCCCTCCAAATTGGCGCACTTGAGGATTCGATGTACAAAGAATTATAATTTTCTTGATTGATATTAGACATGCATGACATAAGGCAAACTTTCGATTGCACACATTTGCTAACTGTTTGCGTCTGGTTGACACCATCAACAAGGTTTATCTGTCAAACTAAAGCAAACGAGAGCAAACAGTTAGTTCAACGAAAGCAAGGCTATTAATTGCTGCTATGTCGTAAATGTCAACGGAACACTGTGCGAATTGTCGCATAAATGTCGCTTTCCATGGTCCTTTTCTGTTCTATTTTGCTCTTTCGTTGCACCCGCCATGATATCTAATTTCATTTCCAACCACCCCGTCCTTGAAATAGAATCAGGAAAAATTCAATTGCTTCTCAAATATAATAGATAAGAAGCTGATAACCAATATTATAACCATCATGTACTCAAATAATTTCTACGAATCCTGACGGTAAAGGAATTTGCACTAACTTTGTAACCTAAATACTGATTGGATTCGTAGTTTTGGAAATGCAGGGAAAATAAAATTTCAAATGGGTATATCTCCGTAACCATTGCGTGGATTTTGCACATTCGCAAACTCGACCGACGCATTTCGGTATTTAATCCCCTATGCAAATTTCAAGTCTCTATAAGTCTTTCGAAAGCTGTCGTATATTTATGGACAGACAGCATCGAATTTGACTAGGGATTTTTGATCAGTAGGTCAAATACTTCTTACACTTATCATAAGATTGTCCCAAACGTTGAAAATAGGATTATTTACGATCCTGCTCTGGTGGCTAATGAGTTTGCCAGATATTTTCCTGGATAGGTGAAAATCATGATAATCTTTGTTATCGTCGTCCTTTGAGTGCAGACATTCAGAAAAAATCATTTCCAGTGATACGATTTACATGAAATTTGTCACTAGTGAGTATTGAGAAAATACATTTCAAATTAGTATATCCCCGAAACCATTCAACGGATTTTGCCCATTCATTAATGCGACCGACGTATTCTGGCCTTGAACATACCCTGCAAATTATATCTTTTAGTTCCTTCTTTTGGAGTCTAGTATTTACAGACGAATTCTTCATCAGTAAGTCAAATCATTTGAGACCATTCACGGTATTTCGATATACGATACGCTGTCAGAACCTGGAGTCTACTAGCTGATTATATGAAATAAATTCCCTAATTTTTCCGATGAACTAAGGATTAATTACCCAACAACGGCAGTCCTCCCTGCTGTATACCCCGTGTCTCTAACAAGGTCCCTCCATCACATGTCAGTGTCATTCAAGCCCGAACAGAGAAGCGGGGAAGACGCCGTAATAAAGTCCGCTTTCAATCTGAAGAAGTTCTCCGGGTTAAATCCATCATTATATCAAGGCTGAGGGCGAGGATCCGGGCTGTTTTGCTACACGCTTCCCAACAATGGATATCAAGAGGCACGCACGCACAAAGGACACAGGGATTCAGAGATGCTCTGTCCCCCGAATCCAGCCCCTCGTGTTGCTTATACATTTTTTATTTTTGTGCCATGTGGTTTTGTTGAAATATACCTCGGATTTTGTAAGTGTGGAACCGTGAGCGACATGAAAAGTGGAAAATAATTTACTTTGAAGCTAACTCAGTGACAGTTTCACAATTTCTCGAGTGGAGTTCGAAATAATGGAATTTTAACACCCTGCTAGTTGCGCCTCTAGAGAAGAGTTTAATTCACAGAAAATAAATATTTAAAATTTCGAATTATCAGTGAACATACACACACATCGCCAAAATTCTTGGAGCCCGTCGTAAATTTTAAAACGAAATATTTCTCATGATTGGGTTCTGCTACATTTAATGTATGTTTATTTCACTGTTGTCATAGGCGCCCGCAAGGAGGAGTAGGGATTTGGAAACCAATTACGAACTTGTAAGTTCGAAGAATAATTCATATTACATATTCGAATATGAAATTTAAAAAGAGCAGATACCGATTTCCAAATAGCTCATTTTATCCCAGAACGATGTAGGTGATTTTGGTTTGTCCCAATGAAATTTTAACTTCCAGTCGTTTCAAACCTTTTTGGCGCTCTTGTTCCTGGGAACAGAGTGCTTATCAATTTGCCCAAATGTCTGTAATTTTCGAAATTTTGGCTGAAAATGGTTTCAAAAGATTTGGTTCGACTCACTTATCAAGAATCCGAGGTCGAAATCGATTCCGTCCGGCCGGCCGTAGGCACGACAACTCTCGAACGAAAGGAGTAAGTGGATTGAAATTTGCAAGGTTGGTTTGGAGCGTAAATATCTCGGACGAGTTCGTTAATGGGTGACATCCATCAAGCGGCTTAGGAGTTATGGCCGTTTTTAGTAAAAACATTTTTTATGAATATTTCCGAAACCGATTACTCGATCTATCTGAAATTTAGCACCATATTGTTTAATCATGACCTCCCTCAGAAACTCCTAAGAGCTTGTGGGACTAAGGAGAGTCAGTTGTGTTCTGCGTCAACTTTGTTAATGTTTCCTTACGCCAGCTTAGGCACAGCGCTGTTAATTTTTGACCTAACAGTGAATGGTGTCCACTACCATCTGACTGAATCTCTGGCTCGCTTTTTACACTAAGCTTGAAGCTCTCATAATTCGATTCAAATTTGTCAAAGTGAAAAAGCGAGCCAAAGAATACTGACTTCAAGTCATTACTTTTTTATGTTTTTTTTCACCATAGATTCCACTCATCAAGTCAAACGATTTTTTCATTTACCATTTTTCCAAATTTGACTCATGTAAAAAGTTACAGGCTGTGGAATATTCTAAAATAAAATCGATTTTCAATTTGTAGCTTTCACATGGTTTTTCCGAATGGAACTAATTTCGGTGTGTAGTTTTCTATATGTATGACACATATTCTCCAATCGATAGTTCTTTCCTAATTTCACTGGTTTCCTAGTTATAGAAACGACAATTCCTGAAATTATGAGAAATAAGCATAAATAAAGCAGATGAGGTTTATCCCAAGTTATTGTAACAATCTTCAATTATTTTATATATCGTCGTTGCACCTTCAAAGAGCGACATGTGAATTTTGATAAATTGTGCATGCATACACTTTGCGTGTTTGCAGGAGCATATTTTCGATTTCGTACTTGTCGCTTTTCGATCAAATCCAACTGGAACCGAAACTAGCGTGATTATCACATGGCAGCCTTTAACGAAATATCCATCTTGCGCAGTTCTTAATCGAAATATAAACTTAACGCATTTTGCACAATATATGCACATGTCGCGTTTTGAAGGCGCAACGACGATATTTGAATTATTCCTCATTATTTCTCATCAAAGGCATCATTTTAAAGATATTGGACGTTGAATATTACGTGAGAATGTTTAACGGCTAATTCTGCAAAAGGGGAAAGTGAAAAATCATTCTGCTGGTACCTGCTGACACGTGTTTCTGTTTGTTGGCTTTTTCAGGACAAGGCAACCAAGGAAAAGATGGAAATAAAACTGAAAATAACGACACCACAACAGGAGCGAGCAAACAATTGTGCCTTTAGCTCTAGGATCTCCAATTCGGAGGTTAACTATAGCATCGGCACGGAGGAAGCATAAGGAGCCTGTGCGATGCGACCTCAATCCGAGGATATGAAATATAGGAATATGGATAATGCGGAGAAGTATATTTAAGTGAAAATGCTTAACTGGTAATTCCGCAAAAGGAGCAGAGAAAGATCATTCTCCTGGTACTTTCCCACACGTGTTTCTGTTAGTTAGCTTCTTCAGGACAGGGCAACCAAGGAAACGATGGAAATAAAACTGAAAATAAAATGTATAGTCTACCTCTAAATTGAAGGTCCTAGATTTGAAGGCACAATTGGTTGCTCGCTCCTATTGTGGTGTTACCTACTTTCCATTTTATTTACATATTTTCCTTGTTTGCCCTGTCCTGAAGGAGCCAACTAGCAGAAACACGTGTCGGTAGGTACCAGCAAAATGATTTTTCTCTGCTCCTTTTGCGGAATTACCCGTTAAACATTCTCACTTGAATATACTTCTTCGCATTAGCCATATTTCTATGTTGAATATTATGAAATCTGATCTGAGCTAGAAAAGGCCTTGCATCAAGCTATATCCACGTTGCCGCACTTGCTTCTGTTTCATATAGAATGGGCATAATCGAATGATTTCAATAATCGATATATAAGTTCTCCAGAAATCTCAATAAACCAATGAGCATTCGAAATATTGATCATTCGGTATTCCACTAAGTTCTCATCTCGAGATATCTCGAGATGTTTCAATAATCGAAAGGTTGGATTATTTTCACTCGAGAGGTCCCATCACTAGTTTCATAGTCAAAGTCATAGATGGTATATTATATTATATGTTAGAGCCCAGTACACAGATTGACAATGCCACATGAAGACGTCGAACGAAGGCATCATTAGCATAAGATGATCCCAAAGAATTTGACCTCACATAGAGTTTCTGTTATCGTTACCTAATGATTATTATAATTGTTCTGTCAGTTGGAATCACAGATCAACTATTCGATTTGGGATTATCTTGGAAATCAAGATATATATGGAATTTTCAACATGAGAATTGGCGATAATCAAATTGTTATAGCGAAAACAAATGGATATAGAATGAAAATACATTGTTTTAATGGTCAAGAATAGTGAAATAATTTCGTTACGATTACTACAATAAGCACCAAATCATAAGAATTGAATGAGTAGATAAGTTTTCTCAAATAATAAAGATTATAGTAAGAATTATGTGTTGAACGTGTAAATAAAGTGTTGGAGTATATCAACACATTGCAAAGGTGTTATATTTGAGGAAAATAATCTATGGCTGAAATTTGCATATAACTATATATATATATATATATAACCAAATCAACTGTATTTTATAATGCGCTTCTTTACCTGAAATATCATTTTGAAGGACATGAGGAGGTCCAAGAATTTTGGCGATGTAGTTATGTATTTTATATCCTATAGGTACAGACTCGAAAATGGAACCACAGACAATAGGATTCTCAATGATACACAGCGACATACACAAAGCATATTTCGAAATATACTGCGAAAAATGTCAATCTCACATTCCGCCGTATTCACAAAGCATTCAATATCCGTTAAGTCCTAACTGATGTCCTCGGTAAGGCTAAATAAGAATCGCAACCTCTGTTAAAGTATGTAACGGTGCTGAAACAGGCCTGTTCCACGCTAATTTTCCCTTAAGCTGAGGTTGCGATTCTTATTTATCCTTAACTGAGGACCTCAGTTAGGACTTAACGGAGATTTAATGCTTTGTGAATACGGCGGATTATCTGTTCCAGCCTACATATTATGAACAGACATTGAAGTACCTCTGTAGCTAGAATTGACCAGGAAATACTTCATTCATAGTGTATAATTTACTAAATTTTCTTCATCTGGCTGAACGAACTCTTCTCTGGTCAATTCTAAACCCTTTAGTCCACTGTTTCTATTCTGGATCAGTATATTGCAACTTTTACTTCCGTAAGTATAGTCATATACCCGATTTACTTTTTCATTGGTTCAAAGAGGAATATAACGAAGAAGATGATTGAGAAAACGAAATAAAATTTACGTCAAAAGTATCGCAGAATCAGAATACCGTGAAGAAATTAATCAAGAATGGCGTAGGTTGTAGAGATCGAAAATAAAGAACCTATCCCTACGGTACATGTATGGCTAACACCGAAAAATTGTATCTTACCATTATTTAGATCCAGCATATGCAAACTATTTGACAAGTATCAATAAAAAAGTATTGGTGGAGTTGAAAAATGGTCTAGAATCATTCTCGGGCATTTAAAATAAAACCCTCTCTATATCAGAAAGGAGGAGTATTTTATCGAAGTATATTCGGTTAGATCTTCATATTTTGTAAGGTTCGTCCAGCTACTATGTACAATTAACAGTGAAACATCCTTATAATAATTAAGGTACAGCATCGCAATTGTAACGCCAACCGTCCAATGAGAGCGGAAAGCTGCGAAAAGTTGTGAAATCAAATTTGTCAGATTCGATACCGATATATATGCTGGGTTTCACGAAGCTTCGATTAGCTTAATCGTGGATTTATTTCGATGGTTGTATCAAAAATGAACTGAAAATCGACATAAAATCGCACTAATTTGGCAACTAAGAGCTGTGAAAGCTCCGTGAAACCCAACGTAAGCGTGAAGATAAAGTAGGGAATAAAATTCGTGACTGCATTATTGATCGTTTTCAAGCAAGACTCTCGGAGAGGTCAATTTTAGTTTTTAATTAATCACTTTATGGCATAAAAATTGTACTTACGACGTCATTAATTTTTAGAGACTGTCATATTCTTTTATTTACTGACCACCCCATTTTTTTTAGCTGCGTCACTAGAATTACCACAACTTACCAAAATGTTAAATTGTTACGTAGATAAAAAATTTTACAGTCATTTATGTAAGCGGCACCGTGTAATAAAGCACCAAAATAATTTTGGTGTTTTCATTTAGAACAAAAATTATGACGCCAGTCTGTGAAAATGAATGACGTCATAAGTTAAATTTGTATGCCATAAGGCGGTTAACTAAAAACTAAAATTGACCTGTCCGAGGGTTTTGCTTGAAAACATTCAATAACGCAGTTATGAATTTTGTTCCTTACTTTATCCACACACTGTATACGTAGGAAAACATTCAAATCTACGATTACCTACGGTATTGGTTCGGACGAATATCACTTGGCAGCTTTCCGCTCTCACTGGACGACCGGCCTAAGGTAATTGTACATTTTTTGCATCTTCAATAAAATGAACAGTTGAAGACATAAACATACAATTGCGGAATATGCATTACTTAACACTTGGGTGTTACATCCACAAACCGCAAGAATACGGCACAATTTCGCAAGAACCTGATCAAAAGATAGTTATTTCATATGGTATGGCGGTTTCAGGGAATCGTTATTTTTGTTAAGGTGAATACATTAATTGCCGCAAGAGAATTCTATAAAAGATGAGCATTCTTTTTATATCTTTGTGTAAACAGGCAATGTTCCGAGATAATTTAAATACCTATTCCAGTTGCCGTAATAATAGCGGTAAGCCAGCAATGATATTTACTTTTCGCGAATACCTTGAAATAAAACGAGGAAGAGAGCGGAAAACATAGACCGTTAACCACAATTTTATCTCGGACTTCGTTCACCCACCCCATTTCAATAATTTCAATTAATTCAAACTCTGCAAAGCGTCGATCTTTCTATTTATTTTTGCGCGTCTTTTTCCGGCTCTTCCTGTACATATGAGACTAAGAGGTATTTATTCAAAGTAGCCTCCTCGGCATTCATTACCGCGACATTACGGTCATCAGGCACGTCGAACGAGTGTTGGACGTATCTAGGAATTTGCTGGAGAATCTCGGTGTAAGCTTTCACGTCGGCATTAAACTTTCCTTTCTACGCCAAACATTTTTCCGAATAGGAAGCAATTACAAGTGAATACAGCAATTTTTGTCGCAAAAGTCTAGACTATTGGAAAAAATCCTTCACCAAATATTTCCGTCGAATCGTAGAAACGAATTCACATTGTCTGAACTTTTAACTTCTCCAACCATCTTTTAATCGGATTGGACTCATCAGTCACTGCACTTTGATGCTTTGTTTCTGGAATAATATTGAAAGCACCACGATTCATTGAAAGTAGCTCTTCCAAAATTTTGTTAGTTTATGTTTTGGAGTACATAATTTAGGAATCGAGGAAAAAAATTGCATCCACCATCGTCAATCTTTTTGTCCTAAACTACCAGTGAATTAATTAAACAAGTAAAAATCGTGTTTTTTCAATAGGTATGATTAATTGATTTCTTGGGTGATTACATGGCTTGGAAATTTGTAAAAACTAGAAATAGTCTTCAGAGAGGCATGAAACATTTTATTCTGAAAATTGAATTTTTTTTTCAATAATTGAGGAAAATGAGGGATTTCATTTTCTGTCTCGGGTCAACTAATATACACATGAAAATAGTTCGACTTCCCATTATATATATATATATATATTCTTTTGAACTTGAGCATTACAATTTGTTTTGTATCTAACAATAAAGCATGTGTATTTAAGAAGTGTTAGCAGAGGTTAGTGTAACGGGGTACCATATTATTTGATATAATATGATACTAGAGCTTAGGGAAAAAACCTCAGCAAAAAAACCCTATCTCCCCGTTAGTGTTGTGATTTATGAAAATTGATTTTGTTAACAAAATATGCTGAAATATTAAATATTGAAGGGCATCTTTTTCTTCATTATCGCTTCTTCCTTCAACAAGCAGAGAAGATTCTCCAAGGTCCGAAACCCAATCTGGAAAAGGAAAAAACAAAGGGAGAAAACGTACAAATTAAAATGGAATATTCTATATTTCATTAAATAGATTTGAAACTCGCTACCCATTCTAAAAAAGATTCAGAAACATTATGAATAGCCCTAAAACCATCTTTGAATCTATATATGCGACAATTATTAACTAAATGATCTATGGTTTCCTCTGCTTCCCCGCATTCACAACTAGGACTCTCAACTGAGTTCCACCTGAAAAGCATGCTGTTGCAACGACCATGACCGGTTCTTAGACGATTCAGAATAGACCATATTCTCCTTGGAAGATCAAACCCCGGAACTCTATCTGAAGGATCAGAAATTAAATCTTTGTTGAATAAATTGCAAGAAATCCATTCAGACCGCCAAACTTCCTTGTCACTTTTATTCGAATTAAGAAAACAGTTGGACCATAAAGGGTTTCGTGACTTCAATCTCGGAATCTTATTGCCTGGAATGTAGGAGATAATCGGAAATGAATTCGGAAAAGAATGAAATTTATTCCAAGAATTTGAAACAGCAGTCTGCCTGCGAATGTGGGGCGGGACAATGTTTGAAAGAACTGGCAACCAATGAATAGGTGTAGATCTAATAGTTCCAGTGATGATTCGCATAGATGAATTCAACTGTGCATCAATTTTTTGAGTATGAGCACTATTAAACCAGACAGGGCAACAATATTCAGCGGCAGAAAAAACCAAGGCTAAGGCTGCCGTTCGAAGAGTAGCTGCATCTGCACCCCATGAAGTACCAGCTAATTTCTGTAGAATATTATTTCTCGTTTTCAACTTCAGACGCAAGTCATCTAAATGGGCTTTGAAATTCAAAGATCAATCTAGTTTCACTCCTAGATATTTAGGATAAAAATTATGTCTCAAGAAAGAATCACCGAAAGTTACACTCAATGTTCTATATTTTTGGTGATTGTTCAAATGAAAGCAAGAAACCTCAGTATTATTTGGATTCGGACACAAACGCCACTGAAATAGGTACTTTTTCAGAATATCTAAATCTGCAGAGAGATTATTTTCTATACTTTCGAAATCACAATGACGAAATGCAAGGGCAATGTCATCAGCGTATATGAATTTCTCAGACGAAGTAGCAGGAATATCACACAGATATAAATTGAAAAGAAGAGGTGCTAAAACTGAACCTTGTGGGAGACCATTATTCAAATTCTTGAATTTACTACTATTATTATCAATAAAAACACGAAACCTTCTATCCGAGAGCATATTTTCGAGTAATCGAACCATTTTGCCACACTTTAAATGAGTATAAAGTTTAAAAATCAAACCATCTTTCCATACCGTGTCATATGCTGCCGACAAATCCACAAATGCTGTTCCTGTTTTCATTTTACTATTGAAACCTGTTTCGATATATGTAGTTAGACTAAGCACCTGATCACAACAATTTCTATTTTTCCTGAAGCCCCCCTGGCAATTCTGTAGAACGTCTTCTACAGACGATTCAATCCTAAAAAGAATCAATCTTTCTAAAATTTTAAAAGGAACACTCAACAGACTAATGGGTCGATAACTGCTAGGATCAGAAGAATCCTTTCCACGTTTTAAAATTCCTATGACTTTCGCTTTGCGGAATTCTTTTGGAATATTTCCTGTATTCAAAATATTATTATAGAATGATAATAACCAGGACAAGGCTTTTTTGCCCAAGTGTTTGATGAACTCAGGATAAATTCCATCAAATCCTGCTGCTTTTCGAGATTTAGTGCATTTAAGTGCTGCTTTTAATTCATCCAAGTTGAATATATTCGAGATACTGTCTACAGATGAAGATGATGTCCTAAATTTGTGCAAATTATACTTCATATCCTTGATTTTTGATTTTGAAATTTCAACCGAATTGGAAACATCAACTAGTCGACGAGCAATCAATTCAGGATCAATTTTGGAAGATGACAATGTTAGAGGGGTAGCCTCCCCTAATTTTCTCAAAACATCCCATGTACTCCTACTCGAATGTGTGAAATTCATATCGGAAACTACACTATTCCACTTTTCCTTACGACTTGTATTTATCGAATTTATTAGCTTCTCGCATTTTTATTAGTTGGGGAATTTTGATAATCCTTATATAAATTTTCTGCTTCAACTGACCAACCAGGAATATACATTGAAACATAATCTCCAGATAATTTAGTTCAGTAGCTTAGTCCTTAGTCATTGTTTCTAGTTATATTTTTCGTTTTGTGGTAGTCAGCGCTGACATTCGATCCTATCGAATTTCAACACACGTCAATTATTGTCAATATGAGATAATCCGGATAAGGTGAAATAATTGTTGAGAGGAAAAGTTTTATTTTCATAAAAAAAAGATACTAGAGATTTCCTTCTTGCTTATTTTCAATCATTCATGATATTAGGAAACTGTTCAATCTGATCTCCATGCTCTACGTATAATTCAAATTCCATGATCTCTCAACTTTCGTAACAGTCACACCAACTGCCAAGATACAACACAAAAGTCACTAGGATGTATAATCCTAATTTTTCATTAAATTTCAACAGTATTTTACAAAACTTGCCTGAAATAGAGATAATATCGTCTAATACTCGTTGCAGAAGGCAATTCCAACACTCATGCGTACGAAAACTCGCTCCGTCCTCGCTCGTTTTCGAATTTCGCATTCGTGATTAAATATCAGCCCATTCTGCAACTTGTTTTAGAATATAATATTCTAGAATTGAATTGAATGTAGACAATGTGTTAATTTTTCGATCATTGCATTCTATCCTGACCTCACGAAAAAAAAATGGTTCAAGCACTGACGTGAAGTCAGGAGCTTTTGCGCGTATGTTCTATTGTCCAATCTCCTGCATTGGACACTCTTAATCGAATTCACCACGGTGATTTCGATTGAGAGTGTCCAATACAGGAGAACAGACAATATAATTCACCATGGTAAATTCGATTAAGAGTGTCCAATACAGGAGAATGGACAATAGAACATACGCGCAAAATCTCCTGACTTCATGAAAAAAATTGGTTCAAGCACTGAGGTGAAGTCAGGAGCTTTTGCGCGTATGTTCTAACGTCCATTTTCCTGTATTGGACACTCTTAATCGAATTCACCATGGTGAATTCTATTGTCTGTTCTCCTGTTTTGGACACTCTTAATCGAATTCAGCATGGTGAGTTCGATTAATAGTGTCCAATACAGGAGAATGGACAAAAGAACATACGCTCCTGACTTCACGTCAGTGCTTGAACCAATTTTTTTTTCGTGCATTCGTCCACTCCTGGACATAGGTCTCTTTCAACCGCTTCTATGTCTCCCTATCCTGTGCCACGTTTATCCATCTCCTACCAGCCAGCCTCCAAACATCATCCACTCACCGTTTTTGGGGACGCCCAACGCTTCTTTAGGTTTCTCTGGGTCTCCACAACCTTATCCTATGAGCCCATCTGATCTCGGACATTCTTGCCACATGACCAGCCCAACTCCATTTCATCTCTGCCACTTCCTGAACAACGTCTCTGATTTTGGTACGTTGTCTGATGCAGTCGTTTCGTATTTTGTCGCGGAGAGAAATACCCAGCATGCGGCGTTCCATAGCTTTTTGAGTTATTGAGATTTTATTTGCAAAACTTTTAGTTAGACTCATTGTCTCCAATCCGTATGTTTGCAGGGGCCGTACGCATGTGTTGTATACTTGGCGCTTCAAATGTATAGGAATCAAGTTGTTTTTTAGGATGTGTCCTAGTTTACCAAAAGCTACCCATGCCATCCTTATGAGTCTTTTCACCTCTGCATGCTGATTGTTCTTCCCTAGTTTGAAGGTATGGCCGAGGTATATATATTCGGTAACGCATTCGAGGTTACTCTTCCGGACATTTACAGTGACACTGTCTGCACTCATGATTTTCGTTTTATTTAAATTCAATTCGAGTCCTATGTTAGACGCTGTTAGTTCTAATTCAGTCAGCATTTCGCTCAGTTCTGTGATATTATTAAATATGAGGACTATGTCGTCAGCGAACCTCAGATGGTTGAGTCTAATGCCATCCACAACCATGCCTCTAGTGTCCCACTTCAATTGCTTGAATAGGTCCTCCAAAGCTAGTATGAACAGCTTGGGCGAGATAGTATCTCCCTGACGTACACCTCTACCCAAAGGTATCCGTCCGGTTACAGCTGATTCGACTAATCTCATCCGTATCGATGCCCCCCAAATAGATATTTTCTATGATCCTGATGTACCTAGAATCCACTCTGGCATTTTGCAAAGCTGCGATCAAGAGTGTCCTACAATACAGGAGTATGGACAATCGAACATATGCGCAAAAGCTCCTGATTTCACGTCATTGCTTAAAACAATATTATTTTTCGTAATTTTAATGAAATTTTCGAGGAGTAGGTACGCTTCTCACAAAATTTTAAATACGTCTTTATATCGATATTCTAAAACTAGTTACCAAGCTTCAATTCGATCGAGTCTATATTTTTTGAGTTGTCGAGTTGTCCTCGTTTTAGGAACCAATAATATTCCAGGTGGGCGTAACTCCGGAACCGTTGGATTGATTATGCCAATAAACGAAATTAACTCTCCTATTCGGATACGCAACATACCCTGAAAATTGCAAGTCCCTCTATCTCTATTCGTTCGGAAGTTATCGAGGCAACGGTCACCCAACCATCTACTGAACTCACACGAGGCTGCTCGAATCTCCAACAATATATATATCCGATCGTGTTCAAACTTGGAACTTGACAGTATAGTTAGGTTCTAAAGGCTCTCGCAAAATTTCAGCGATGCCGGACGAATAGTTACTGATATATAGAATGTTTCTCAATAATTTCCAATGATATTTCAAAAATTTTCTAGTCATATGATCCCCACGAAATTTCGCAAAAATTTCCCCGCTGGCATTCTACAACTAACAACCATGTTTGAATTTAATAAGTTTTGAATTTTTCGATTTATTGAGGAAATAACAACCAAATTTCAGATGGATATAACTCCAAAAACATTTGGCCTATTATACCTAACCAACTCGAATGTCGCTTTCAGATGTACAACCTAACCTAAAAATGTCAAGTCCCTGTCTCTTTCCGATCTCAGGTTATCGTGACATAAAAAATATTTTTTAATATATATTTTTTTTAATTTTCCAATGATAATATTTTCATAAAATTTCACAAACGTCCTTGGGTTTATATTCTACAACTACTCACCAAGCTTCAATTCGATCAGATTTGTATTGATTGAAAACAAAATTATTACCCAGAAACCATTGGGCCGATTATGCCCATTGACAAACTTGTCTGTAGAATTGGGATGCGCCACCTACCCTGAAAATTTCAGGTCACTAGCTCTTTCCGTTCTCAAGTTATCGTGACAACGGTCGGACAGAATCAAATTTGACCTCGAATTCTTCATTGGGGAGTCGATCCCAATCGTTTGAGACAATTTTCGGCAAAAAATTCGAAAATTGCAGACATTTGGGCAAAATGATAACGCGATGTCTCTAGAACATACGCGCAATAATATCAATATCCAACTAACAACAATTATTCTATCCTCTAATCTACTGAATCGAGAAAAACAATTTTTAATTCTATTAAGGAAAGTGACGACCTCGTATAGACACAGTATAATAATATTTTATTATACCGCGCGTGACAGAAGCAGGCACAGAAATGTATTAGAATATTAGTTTAGCCACAAAATATATCGTTGGTCTAACCTTAAAATATAACGTCCGTTGTTATTTATGTTCACTGTTTGGATAATTCCATGGATGCAGATTAAGAATTTCTCGTCAAGAATAATTGGGATGAAAGAATTCCTTAGAATGATTGTGCAGAATCGCAGCAGTATGAAAACAAATGTTTAGATGACATGGATAACAGTCAATTCAAAATTTCCATATTCACTATTAGGGATATCTACACAGAGAAAAATTCATAGATGAATCCAGATCATGGTGAGCCTATTAGGTAATCTATCTCCCAAAAGATAACTACCTTGCGAATCAAGTTGTTTTAAGAAGTTGTTATTAACTCATCTTATTTTAAGATGGTAATAATGACCAATCAATTTGGAAAAAAGCGAGATTGAGTATTGAGTGTCAACTCAATAGTGTATGCCTTTATTCGAGCAGATCATCTGTGATTGTCCAGTTTCGGATTGATAAAAGCAGATAAATTTCTGTAATTTTATGACATTCAATGAAGAATATATCGAAAATGGTACGTTTTAAGAGAAATGATGAAGAATAATTTAATTTTCTAAAAGGATAGAGTATTTCAAAAATGACTCAAGATAACCTTCATCTGCTTTCATTATTCTAATTTCTCATAGTTTTAGGAATTCGCGAGTTTCTAACGAGGAAACCAGTAGTACGGAAAAACTGTTAATTGGAGATTATGTGTCATAGTTACAGAAAACTTCAAACAAAAATTCTTTCAATTCTGAATAACCATATTAAAGCTACAAAAGAAAAACTGATTTTTTTTCCAATTTCAACAGCCTGTATCGTTTTTCTTGTGCCGAAACTGGAAAAATGGTAAATGAAAATAGTGTTTTATTTGGTGAGAGGAATCTATGGTTTAATTTAATGCACAACTTAAACACTCACCCTGTATATTCAAAGATACAAATACGGACTTAAATTTTCTATTACAGCATTCTGTGAAATAATAGAATCATGATTTAATATTAAAATTTTGAAAAATCGTATCTCCGTAAGTATAAGCTTGTTAGAGTTGAAAATGGTATCAATGGATACTTAGGATGAAAAATAGTATTGAAAAAAATTGAATTTGAAATTTGCAATTTAAGAAAAACTATCTTTTCGTTACTCCGAAATCATCCGGCCGATTGTGCCCAATATCGAACAAACCTACTGTGAAAAATGAAAATTCCAACTGTCTAGCTCATTCCGTTCGAGAGTTATCGTATTTACGGCTGGCTGGCTGGACATAATCAATTTTAGCCACGGATTTTCCATCACCAAATCGTTTAAGACTATTTTCATCGAAAAATTCGAAAATTATAGACATTTGGGCAAATTGATAAGTGCTCTGTTTCGAGGAGCAAGAGAGTTAAAAATCACATACATCAAACAAGGCAATCGATCCTTGTAACAATAAGTCCTCATGGTTACAAATACTTGAGATCAAAATGTCTCAAGTATTTGTACTTATCTTTCCTCATCCAGATACGTCATTATAGGCAGCTTGCAGGCGCATAATATCATATTTCTATACGATAGTTCTATGAATCGAAAAAAGGAATTCAATTAAATAGCAACATCAAGCAACATTCAATTTAAGCAGTTTCTCAAAAATATTGATATCTTTGACGAAATTGAAGAAAGCCATTCATTTTCCATGATCATTCTTAGCATCACGTCAAATGCTGAGGAACTGATAATCTTAACATAAGGATAATCCAACTATTCTGTCCTTTTTTGATACCATTCATAACACATAATTGAATGAATGCATTTTAAAGTCGTATTTCCCAGTAGATTGGAAATTTGCAAGTGTTATACCTCTCCCGAAAATGAATCAACCAACTAATCTAAGTCATTTAAGGTCAATAAGTATTTTACCTACGCTATCTAAAGTGCTGGATAAAGTTATGGAATTGCAGATTAGATCACACTTGTCGGAATATAATTTATTACCTCCTAAACAATCGGGGTTTCGTCAGGGATATAGTTGCGCGTCTGCTCTTTCGGATGTCGTGGATAATCATTTGAGGTCTCAGGATCAAAATGAAATAGGCGTTCTTGTATTATTAGATTACACGAAAGCTTTCGATACGATAAACCACGACATTCTTGTCGCGATTTCACATTTCTTGGGTTTTGAAGACAGCGCATCCAAGTTCTTAGAGTCATTTCTTACTGACAGATTCCAACGTGTTCGAGTAGGTGATAGAGTCTCTTCAAAGAGAAGGTTATATTCTGGTGTTCCGCAGGGAAGCATTTTGGGACCCCTTCTCTACACTATGTACACGATCAGATTCCAAAACTCGCTCAGATTTTGTAGTCATCACTTTTACGCTGATGATACACAGATCTATTGTTCCCTCGGATTTGACGAGTCAACGTTTTTGATCAACGCTGATCTTGTCCACCTGTTCGAAATCTCTAGTGACCACTTATTGAAGTTGAATCCTGGTAAGTCAAGTGTAAAAGAGGAACAAATCTCGGTCGAGTATCCATCTACATATTTTTTCCTTCCCCATCCTCTCTTCCTGTCTCTACCTTTTTTTTTTCATTTTTTTCCCCTTTTCCCTTCATTTTCTTCACTATATTTTTCACAGCCTGAATCGCTCATCTTGTTCATAAATATTCTGGGGCATTGGTGGAAGAACAGACCTGGGTTTACCTTGGTGTCTCAACCAATTGCCATTTGTTCATCTGATGTGCCATTTGTACAAACTTTTGATGTAACTATATATGTGTGTATATAAAGGTATATATATATATATATAATATATATAACATAGAAATATGGATCATGCTGAGTAATATATATATATATATATATATATATATATCCCGACATCATTTCAGCGTCATTACATGATACCGACATCTTTGCGTCCCCTTCGAAGTGTATATCGACGTATGTTGGGTAGACTATCTCCGTATACACCTCACGATCATTTAGCGAGTCTCAGATCTCAATATACTTGAAAACTGAGGGAGAAAATTTTCATGTCAACGGTACAATGAACCTTGCGTCCTTACAAAATATCGTAGTTTCTGCGTCCGTATATTTATTTGCCGATATTTCGATCATTTCTGCGTCATTCGTTTTATATACACGTCAACCATTCGGACATTGCTGCACAGGCTGTGTTGCCAAATGTATGAGGGTTTTTTATGAAGGAATAGACTGATTGGCCTTGACATTCCATTCGATGTGAACGCAGGCCTGACCTACACAGATGTTACATTCAACGGATTTTCGCCCCTCTTGATAAGGAAGAAAACATATTGAGTACGGGAATTTTCGATAGGAATTTCTTCTGCGTGTTCGTTGCCTTAATTATATAGAATAGATGAATTAATAGAATAAGATGAGACCTAAAAAAAAAATCAGTTGAACAAATTGTAATATGATTTTTTAATCTTGTGATAGCACAAGAATTAAATGTAACGTCTTCCCTTTGTGTTAAAATACTTGGTTTTCTTCGACCAATTTTAGATGGATTATTCTGTTGTTCTGAGAAGTAGTTGATTGCAGAGAGTTGATAATGAATAGCCATAATCAATACTAATATAATGCATTGCCTATTATTCGTAATATTATTATTCTCTAGCAAAAGACCGAATCAGCAGAATGACTAATTATTTGAATGAGATTGCATAAAAATTTTCTGTTTAGCAGTTGGTGACTTTTAATTCGACTTTTTAACTTAAGGTCACTATTTCAATAACAGATATGATTTTTTTAAATGGCACCCTATATTTTATGAATGCCAAAAATGGAATTTACAATTAGTTTCACTTTCAAACATCACTCTAAGTTATGCAACTTTTTCAATTAGGTAGAAAACGGTTGATTTTGAAGTGTTTATAATGCATAGCCATAATTTAAATTTCGTTGAAATGAAATTCATTATTCCCAATATTTATTTTATGTTCGAATCAAGCTACTTATGAAAATGCCCTCGTTTCTAACCACATATTATTTATGTATGAAACAATGCATATTAGTGGAAATATAAATTCTGATTCAGTGGAGTGTTAGTATTGAGTTGAAAGAGGTTCTAGTAAATTACCGGAACGGAAGAGTAACTAAGAGTTATTCACACAAGAGTATGAAATGAAGGCGTGCTAAAACAGATCCTTGTGGGATGAGGTTCATTATTCGAAATTCTGAAGTTATAATTATTATCATCATCAACAAAAACACGATGTCTTCTATCCGGCAAAATATTTTTTGAAAGACGAATCATCTTTCCACACTTCAAAAGCGTATACAGTTTAGGTGCTTAACCATCTTTCTACACAGCAGAAGATTATTCTATAAAAATTATATCTATTTTCAATTTCTTGTTTAAACCTGATTAGATAAGGATTTTAAAACTGAGAACTTGTTATTTCCATTTTTCCCGAAACCGCCTTGGCAATTTTGAAGAACAAGATCCTGCAACTACAAAGCTTGTAGATGGCAAGATAATACATAACAAGAATTACGAAGTAATATTATTTCCGAATTTTTAGAGCAATGCAAGAAGATTTGAAACTGAAATCGTATTATTTATTGAACTAAAACCCTCAAAAAAATTGCAATATTTCACCTTCATAAATCACACCATACCTTGAGTAGATAGTCAGTATGGTGACAAATGACAGGATATTCGTGTATTCTTTATGAACAAACACTGATCAGGGATGGTTGCAAGAGGTGAATAATTGTAATTTATGCAATGGAGAAATTTTGTAAAACAAGTGCCAGGTGCTCTTTCTAGGAGTTGCCTTGCAGGTCCCAACATCAACTTAAATTTTTCGCTCTATTCATTTCTGGTATGAAAAATATGGCATGCAATGTAAACAAACATATTTCACCTTATCTTCGAGCCCGATATCAAGGTGAATATTAAATTGATCGTCTCTATGGAAACTAGGGTTTGAAACATTTCTCTCAAAAATGCTCATCAGTCAGCCCTTGTGGGATTGCTCTACTTGCTAGTTTCTATTGTATGGTAAAACGGATCGAAGACTTTGATTCAATTTGCCAAAGATATTTTGGTTCGAAGTATAACAAGGGACTAAAGAACTAAACAGATTCATGTAGACTTATGGGACTATATCGATGTACATTGGCAGAAAATATTCCGAGAAAATCTATAACTACAGCGTGCGAATTGACTTTCTCCTCTCAGAGGCATTTTTCGTTATGCGCATGAGCAGACCAAGAGTGATTTAACTGGTGGTTTTCGTCAGAGAGGATTGGGGTTTTGGGATGGCGGATGCTATTCCTCCATAGAATCCCCTGGTGAGGGTGTGCGCATGCGTGGATTAACGATGCGATATCTCCCGAACCACTAGTGTTGGAGAATCGGAGTTTTTTGTAAGGTGTGTGATTTTGAGAGCACTTTTAGCCGTGAGTAGATTGCGCATGCGCAGAAGAGAAGTGACTGTTTTTGTGTTGGATGGGTTATGTTGGGAGTGCTGAGTCGATATTGTGAGGTTTTAAAAGAATATTCATGGCAATCAGTGCAAGGACAAGTCCGTTTGGGGGATGTAGCGTTGTTTCCGAGTTGAAGTGTCCGTACTGTGGCCCTAGGGCTAATTTTGAAATTGATGATACCCCTTACAGGCATTTTTCGTTATGCGCATGAGCAGACCATCAGTGATTTAACTGGTGGTGTTTTCGTTAGAGAGGATTGGGGTTTTGGGGTGGCGGATGCTATTCCTCCATAGATTCCCCTGGTAAGGTTCTGCGCATGCGTGGATTAAAGATGCGATATCTCCTGAACCACTGGTGTTGGATAATCGGAGTTTTTTGTAAGGTGTGTGATTTAGGGAGGACTTGCAGCCGCGAGTGGATTGCACATGCGCAGAAGAGAAGTGACTGTTTTTGGGTTGGATGGGTTATGTTGGGAGTGCTGAGCCGATATTGTGAGGTTTTAAAAGAATATTCATGGCATTTCAGTGCAAGGACAAGTCAGTTTGGGGGATGTAGCGTTGTTTCCGACTTGAAGTGTCCCTACCGTGGCTCTGGGTCTAATTTTGAAATTGATGTGACCCCTTACGGGCATTTTTCGTTATGCGCATGAGCAGACCATCAGTGATTTAACTGCTGGTGTTTTCGTCAGAGAGGATTGGGGTTTTGGGTTGGCGGATGCTATTCCTCCATAGATTCCCCTGGTAAGGTTCTGCGCATGCGTGGATTAAAGATGCGATATCTCCTGAACCACTGGTGTTGGATAATCGGAGTTTTTTGTAAGGTGTGTGATTTAGGGAGGACTTGCAGCCGCGAGTGTATTGCGCATGCGCAGAAGAGAAGCGACTGTTTTTTAGGTTGTATGGGTTATGTTTGGAGTAATGAGCCGATATTGTGAGGTTTTAATAGAATATTCATGTCAATTCAGTGCACGGACACAAGTCAGTTTGGGGAAAATAGCATTGTTTCCGAGTTGAAGTGTGCATACCGTGGCCCTGCGGCCCATTTTGAAATTGATATTACCCCTAACGGGCATTTTTCGTTATGCGCATGAGTAGACCATCAGTGATTTAACTGCTGGTGTTTTCGTCAGAAAGGATTGGGGTTTTGGAGTGGCTGATTTTATTCCTCTATAGAATCCCCTGGTGAGGTTCTGCGCATACGTGGATTCAAGATGCAATATCTCCTGAACCACTAGTGTTGGAAAATCGGAGTTTTTTGTAAGGTGTGTGATTTTGGGAGGACTTTCAGCCGCATGTAGATTGCGCATGCGCAGAAGAGAAGTGACTGTTTTTGGGTTGTACAGGTTATGTCGGGAGTGCTGAGCCAGTATTGTGAGGTTTTAAAAGAATATTCATGGCAATTCAGTTCACGAACAAGTTAGTTTGGGGTATGTAGCGTTGTTGCCGAATTGAAGTGTTCGTACTGTGGCCCTGGGGCTAATTTTAAAATCGATGTTACCTCTTACGGGCATTTTTCGTTATGCGCATGAGCCGACCATCAGTGATTTAACTGCTCGTGTTTTCGTCAGAGAGGATTGGGATTTTGGGGTGGCGGATGCTATTCCTCCATAGAATACCATGGTGAGGGTCTGTGCACGCGTGGATTCAAGATGCAATATCTCCTGAACCACTAGTGTTGGAGAATCGGAGTTTTTTGTGAGGTGTGTGATTTTGAGTGCAGAATAGAAGTCACTGTTTTTGGGTTGTATGGGTTATGTTGGGAATGCTGAGTCGATATTGTGAGGTTTTAAAACAACATTCATGGCAAGTCACTGCAAATGTATGTAACGTGGCCCTCGGGCGAATTTAGTAATAACTATATTCGGTAGATCTATATTTAATTACGTTCAGATTTGGAGAAGAGGCAATTGCGTTCCTAAAGGAGGTCCCATAAACGCATTTTTTTTGATTTTCGGTAAAGCTAACAGCCAAACTGTACTAATAGCTATATATGCTAAAGGAACTTGAAAAAAAAGCACTGAAGTGAAGACAGTACTCTTTGGCGCGCGTGTTCACGGTGGCTAATTTGAATTGAGTGATGAGTACTTCAAGCTTAGTGAATTGAGCGTGCCGGAGATCTACCCAAGGGATAGTGGACACCATTCACTGTCGATTCGAAAATTAGCAGTGCTGTATCTAAGCTTCCGTAAGGATGGAGTAACACTGTTGAAAAAGAACACAACTGACTCTCCTTAGTCGCACAAGCTTCTAGAAGATTCTGAGGGATCTCCTTGGGAAAGACTTAGCAGGGTCAGTATAATCATAATCATGTATATAGCACGCGCGCCAAATGCAGATTCACTTAGCAATGAAAGAAAAAGTGTAAAAAAGCATTGACGTGGGGTCAATCTGCTTTGGCGCGCCTGCTATATACATGATTATGATCATACTGACCCTGCTAAGTCTTTCTTAAGGAGATCCCTCAGAATCTTCTAGAAGCTTGTGCGACTAAGGAGAGTCAGTTGTGTTCTTTTTCAACAGTGTTACTCTATCCTTACGGAAGCTTAGATACAGCACTGCTAATTTTCGAATCGACAGTAAATGGTGTCCACTATCCCTTGGGTAGATCTCCGGCACGCTCAATTCACTGAGCTTGAAGTTCTCATCACTCAATTCAAATTAGCCACCGTGAACATCCGCACCAAAGAGTACTGACTTCACGTCAGTGCTTTTTTTTTATTGTTCCATATTCATTCAGCTTCATTGGGAGTACCAATTTAAGCAGATAGTACTTTTGGTTCTCTCATGATCGTAAGAAGGCTTAACTTATAAGGAAAAATATGAGAGAATAGTTTGGGTTGGTTCCTAAAAATAAAAAAAGCAGTTTTGCATAAATTTGGTATTTTTGAGAAACCTCATGTGCTTTCTGCCTGAATTAGTACTCATATTGGAGCCGATTGCGTTGATATTCGAAAGTGAATCATGACGATAAAAGCTAAAGCTTTTGGAAGAAATCAGCCAAATAGCAAATACCTTCTGTTATTATCATTTGGACTTATAGAAATTTATTTGCACCCAAATTGTTGCGAATTTAATGAACGATAAATTCACAAAGAATCAGGTTTTTTTCAAATGACCATTGTTTATGTATATTGAATGGGGTGCAAAACTTTTTTCGTTAATTCCACGAAAAGCACAGAAAATTTAGTTATTGCTCTTCAAGTGCCACTTACAAAAATTCAGATTTACTTGCACTTTTGCTGAATTAGTAATTTTTGTGACGGTTTTGACTGACTAAGAGTGCTATTATGCAGCTTACTGACTAATTCACATTGTAATAATTCATGATTATCAATTTTGCTTGGTTGTAATTTATTCAGTCATGTTGAAACAAGTATTCCAGTGAATTTTTCACAATTAAGCTAACTAGTTTATAAAAATCCTCAACATAATTAATGGTGTTTGATGATTCAGAACATAACATGATGAATCTGAAAATAATTATTCGATCTTAAAGTGTACTGAAGCTACGTTATGTGAGAATTTGAAATTATCATTAAGCCCCATTATAAATGCTAAGGGACCTGAATCGTAGAAAGTCGAATTTTTGTGACCTTGAAGCTTCGAATACTGCTTCAACATGAAAAACGTAAACAACACACATCTGGAAATCATTGAAGGACGCAGAAATATCGGTTTGATGGTAATCGACATACGGAACAGTGTTGCCGGTTTTCTTGACGCATGAATGTCGGGATGGTGTAATAGTAATATACATTTCGAATATACACTTCCTGACTGCAGCGCCACGAGTGGAGACAACACGAACTACAGTATACAAAAAAAGTACACGATACCGTCATTGGGACGTCATCGCCGTATTACAACGAAACGAACGAGGACGTTAAAATAAAGCGTTTAGCATTGACTTGCATTTCTGCGTCCGTATACAGACGCAGCAATGCGGTGGACGCAGAATTACATGTAAAAAACATAATGTATGGACGCAGAATTACAGGAGGGCTATAAATATATATGGACAGGTTTAACGGGTAATTCCGCAAAAGGAGCAGATTCAAAATAATTCTGCTGGTACCTGCCGACACGTGTTTCGCTAGTTGGCTTCTTCAGGACAGAGCAACCAATAAACCAAGGAAAAGATGGAAATCAAAGTGAATATAGGGGACACCACACCAGGAGCGAGTAACCAATTGTGCCTTCAGCTCTAGGACCTCCATTTCGGAGGTAAACTATGGCATCGGCACGGAGGAAGCATAAGGAGCCTGCGCTCCTTATATTATTATATGATTCATACCGATCATAAATGTAATATTCATACGATTGTTCATATTTTAGAATATTGTAATAACCTCCACAGCCAACACTCTTCTAAAAAAATACTTTGGTATATCAAACGACCGATTGGCTAACGGTGCGTTGGCATAAAGCATCTATTAGCTTAATTATAGATTATATTGGATGGTTCCATTAAAAATGAACTGGAAATCGACATAGAATCACACTAATGTGGCAATTAAGGACAGTCAAAGTTTCATGCAATCCACCGTAAGTCATCTAAAAGTCGTAAATTAAAAACATTACCTAACTAAATAGGACGTTTTGTTGAAGTGATTTATGGTTTTTGCTTTGAAACTTCATTTTTCCATGTTAAAATCGAATGGGGTGCGAAAAAGGGCTCAGTTGACGAATGGTACCCTCTTTGAACAAAAAGACCTTCTATAATTTTGAAAATTCCTCCTTTTTGGCGCTCTAGTTCCTCGGAACTGAGTGTTTATCAATTTGCCCAAATGTCTGTAATTTTCGAGTTTTTGGCTGAAAACGGTCTCAAACAATTTGGTTCGACTCACTGATCAAGAATCCGAGGTCGAAACCGGTCGGCCGTAGGCCCGATAACTCTCGAACGAAAGGAGTTAGAGGATTGAAATTTGCAAGGTCGGTTTGGAACGTAAATATCTCGAACAAGTTTTTTAATGGGCGAAATCCATAAAGCGGTTTCGGAGTTATGGCCAACTTTAGTAAAAACATTATTTATGAATATTTCCGAAACCGATCACTCGATCTATCTTAAATTTAGCATCAAATTGTAGAATCATGAGCTTTATACGCATGTGAAGTTTTGTATTGACCAGGTTACCGCAGAGTGTCAAAAAAATTTTGAAAATTTAAAAAAATCTTTTCTACAATAACTCTCGAACGGAATGAGCTAGGAGGTTGAAATTTTGAGAGTAGGTTAGGGAGATGAATATCTCGGTAGAGTTCGTTATTGGGCAGAATAGGCTAGACGGTTTCGGAGTAACGAAAAAAAAATTTTTTTTTCAACTAACAAATTTCAAATTGAATTTTTATTTAAGATGCAGTTTCACCATAAAAATCCATTGATGTCATTTTCAACTCCAACAAGCTAATACTTTCGGAGATATGATTTTTCGAAATTTCAATAATGAATCGTACTTCTATGTTTTCACATAATGTTATAATTATTCTATCTAAGCTTTATTATATGATCTGTGTTCATACTCGTACATGTGATCCTGTTCTATAAGAGAGAGTCAAATTCATTTCAGCTATTTTAATTTGATTTCCTCCATGGTGCAGTTCTCATTCTCAGATTGCTCATTTAATCTTGATAAATAAACTATTATTTGAATTGAATTTCCTTTATGGTGCAGTTCTATCATAAGAATACATTGATATAATTCCCAACTCTGAGAAACCAATACTTTCGGAGATATAATTTGTCTGTTTGAACTAGAGCGCCAGAAAGCTCCTGTCCACAGGGCTTGAACCCATTTTAACGCTAAAACAACGCAAATAGCCTATGAGGTACGCCAGCACAACGCGCTGCCTGCCTGTAGTGACGTCACGCGAGAGTCCTTGTAATTTCGTTGTCAACGGGAGATTATGATTAATAATAATAATAAGGCGAATTATTGTGGACCTATCAGATTCAAAATTGATATGTGTGGATTTTTGGAGTCGAAAATTATGATTGATTTCTCAAAATAAAAATGATAATGAGACGAGTTTTATGAATATTTCCAGACTCGATTCAGAATTGGTATGCGTAGATTTTCGGGATCGAAAATTAAAATTTTTTTGTCAAAACAATAATAATAAGACGAGTTTAGTGAATATTGGCCAAAATCGATTCAAAATTGGTATTTGTGGATTTTTCGGGTCGAGAATTATGATTTTGTTGTCTAAATAATAATAATAAGATGAGTTTTCTGAATATTGACATATTCAATAAGAAATTGGTGTTTTGATTTTCGTTGTCAAAACTATGATTTTTTTGTCAAAATAATAACAGTAAGAAGAGTTTTCTGAATAACGCCAGATTCGATTGAAAATTGGTATGTTTGGATTTTCGGAGTCGAAGATAATGCTTTTTGTGGCATCATGATAATACGACCAGTTTTGTGAATATTGTCAGATTCGATTCAGAAGTCGTTTGTGTGAATTTTCAGGGTAGACAATTATAATTTTTGGAAAATTTAAGCATTACACGAAATAAATATCATTTTCAGAGTGTTCATTGTTCCACGTTCTCATACAGGGTGTAACATTAGTAAAAATATTCAAGTGACGTATTCCTGAGACAATTTTAAGAATAAAGTCTATGTAAACTAAACAGTCTATGTAAACTTGTGGCCCGAAAAGCTTCTTTTCGGAGATACAGGGTGTTGAAATTGAATTTTTTTGTTCACTTTTTGAAAATAATTCTTGCAAAAAATAAGTTATTTTCATTTTTACTCAAGAAGTCATAATTTTTTATTAATTTTTATGTAAGATCTAGAATTCATTATTTATTTCAAATTGCCCTAACATTTTTGACAGTAAACTATTGGTACTTTTCATGAAAAAACCTTATTCCCCCACCTTTTCCAAGTTGAAAAGGTACACTTCTTCAACAACGTTGCAGGTGATCGTTTTCGAGATATTTACGATTTTCTCGATGCATGTTACTTATCTCCAAGGGAGTTAAGTGAAGTGCTGAGAACATTATAAATAACAAATGAATGTATTATGGTTCTATGGTACTTCCGAATAAATTATTATTATTATTATCTCTTCAAAATGAACTCCCAGGTACCAAATTTCGTGCAAATAACTCATTTTTGCAAAAATCGTTTTTAAAAAGCAAACAAAAGAATTCAATTTCAACACCCTTTTTCTCCAAAGCGCATCATTTCTGGACACAAGTTTACATAGAAAATTTTCTTAAAATTGTCATACGTGACTGGATTATTTTAACGCACTTATATTACATCCTGTATAAGGATATTTTCAATCAATCCTTCCATATGAACATTCAGCAGTTTTACGTGAAAAATATATGTTAAAATCAGGTAAGTTGAATGCATGACCATTCTTGGGAAACATATTTTTTCTGCATGAATACTTGAAAACCTTCTGTCCGGCCGTTGCCAAGATAACTTGAGAACGGAAAGAGATTGTGAAATTTTCAGTGTTGGTAGCGCATCCAAATACGACGGACAAGTTCGTTAATGGTCATAATCGGCCCAACGGTTTCCTAGTGATAATTTTGCCATCAACCAATACGATGATCGAATTGAACCTTGGTAACAAATTGTAGAATACAAATACAAAGACGTTTGTGAAATTTTGTGAGAATCGTGTAGCAAGAAAATTAAAAAAAAAAAATTAAATAATATTATTTACGTCACGATAACCTGAAAACGGAAAGAGATAGCGACTTGCAATTATTAGGGAAGGTTGTTCAAACATGGTTATTGGTTGTAGAATGCCGACCCGAAAATTCGTGCAAAATATCGTGAGGATCGTATTCCTAGAAAATTAAAAATAAATTATTGAAAATCATTGAGAAAAATTCTATATATCATAAACTATTCGCCTGTCATCACTGAAATTTTGCGAGGGCCTTCAAAACCTAACACTACTGCCAACTTCCAAGTTTGAACACGATCAGATGTATATTGTTGAAGATCCGAGCAGCCTTGGATAAGTTCAGTACCTGAATGGGTGACCGTTGCCTCTATAACTTTCGAACGAAAAGTAGTAGGGAGTTGAAACTTTCAGGGTTGGTTGCGCATCCGAATGGGAGAATCAAGTTCGTTGTTTTGCATAATCAGCCCAACGGTTTCGGAGTTATACCCATCCGGAATATGATTTTCTGAAAAAATACAGACCTGATCGAATTGAAACTTAGTTGTGGAATATCGACATAAAGTTGTGTGTGAATTTTTTTGAGGATTGTACCACTAGTAAATTTAACAAAAATTTTAAAATAATTACCAAAAAATTGCTTCAAGTACTGACGTGAAGTCATGAGCTTTTGCGCGCATGTTCTATTGTCCAATCTCTTGTATTGGGCACTCTTAGCATGGTAAATTCGATTAAGAGTGTCTAATACAGGAGAATGGACAATAAAACATGCGCGAAAAGGCTCCTGACTTCACGTTAGTGCTTGAACCAATTTTTTCTATGTGATTCGAAATTTGAAAAAAACAATTACTCTTCGGCCTTAGCAATTTTGGCATTTCTGCTTCGACAAAGTGTCTCAGAAGCGAAATGTCTGTTCTTTATTCCTGGAAGTACCAAAAGGATAACACCAACAATGAATAACAAAAATTAAACTGCGGATTTCGATTTTTTTTCGAATAAATAAGATAATAAGACAAGCAAACAATATTGGTTTTCATACTGGCCACAAATGCCCTACTCAATATTGAAGAAATATTCATAGGACACGGTTTTCAAGTATTCGAGCACAAAGAAATATGTTTCCCTAGAATAAAAAATGGCCATACATTTCACTTACCTGATTTCAACATATTTTTTTCACGATAACCTGAGAACGGAAAGATATAGCGATCTGAGATTTTCAAGTTAGGTTATGCATCTGGATGCGACATTAGAGTTCGTTCATGAGCATAATCAGCCAAACGATTTTGGAGGTATACCCATCTGGAATTTGGTTGTTATTTCCTCAATAACTTACAAAATACAACCGATCCAATTCAAACATTGTTATTAGTTGTAGAATTCCAACGCTTGCAAAATTTTGTGAGGGTCGTATCACTAGAAAATTTTAAAAAATCATTGAAAAAAATTCTAATCAGAAAATATTCATCTGACATGGCTGAAATTTTGCGAGAGCCTTCAGAACCTAACTCTACTACCAAGTTTGAACACGTCGGATCTATATTGTTGGGTGCCGAGACCGTTGCCTCGATAACTCTCGAACGAAAGGATACAGGGACTTGCAATTTTCATGGTAGGTTGCGCATCTGAATCGAAGAATCGGACCAATGGTTTCGGAGTTATACCCAACTGGAATATTATTTCCTCGATAACTCAGTAAATATAGACTGGATCGAATTGAAGCTTGCTAACTAGTTGTAAAATATCGACATAAAGAAGTGTCTAAAATTTTGTGAGAACCGTGCCGCTAGAAAATTTTTAAAAAATTACAAAAAAAAAATTGATTCCAGCACTGACGTGAAGTTAGGAGCTTTTGCGCGTATGTTCTATTGTCTATTCTCCTGTATTGGACTTTTGTATTGTAATTTACCATGATAAATTCGATTAAGGGTGTCTAATACAGGAGAACAGACAATAGAATTCACCATGGTAAATTCGATTGAGAGTGTACAATACAGCACTACATGATAACTCAAAAAATATAGACTCGATCGAATTGAAGCTTGCTAACTAGTTGTAGAATATCGACATGAAGACTTGTGTGAAATTTTTTAAGGACCGTGCCACTAGAAAATTTTTAAAGAATTACGATAAAATATTATGTATATCACGATACCATGAGTACGGAAATAAATAGCGACATGCAAGTTTTCAGGAGAGATTAGGCATCTGAATGCGACATTTAAGTTCGTTAATTAGCATCATTGATCAAATGGCATATGTATTCCACAATCCACACGGAATCCCATATATCACCCCAGATCTATGATCTTTTTGCGCGCGTGTTCCGCAAGGAACAGCGTGCCATCAATTCGTCACAATGTCTGTATTTCACGATTTTTTTCCAAAAATGGTCTCAAACGATTCAGTTCTACTCACTGATGAATAATCTGGGGTCAAATTCATTTCTGTCCGTCCGGTCCGGCCGGCCGGCCGTTAGAGCGATAACGGTAAGCAACGGAAGGAGCTAGAGGATTGAAATTTGCAGGGTAGTTTTGGAGCGAAACAGTTTATCAACGGGCAAAATCCACTGTGCGGTTTCGGAAAATGGATTTTTTTAATTAAAACATTTTTTATGAATATTTCCGGAACCGCTCACTCATTCTGAATCTGAAATTTAGCACCAAGTTGTAGAATCATGACTTTTAAATGCGTGAGAAGTTTTAGTTCATCGGATGGCTATAAAAAGGCAAAAAAAAATAAAAAATTTGAATATTTTGTTTCCACAATAACTCGAAAGATGCAAACACTTTAGCAAAATTTCGTTAGGATCACAAGACAAATTCAAAAAATTACTAGATAGGTACTGTTTATAACGACATACGACTGTTCCCAAGTCGCAGTGGTTAAGATCGGAGCTACTAGAACTCAGGGATCCGCGGTCTAGCTTCAGTGGAGATGGGAGTGGATTCCTAAAAAGGGAACCTAGTAAATGGGCGCCAGGTGAATTTAAGTCTCCCAGATACCCCTGCGTAATGTACTAATTCCTAAATTCACCAAAAGAATATTCACGCTAATAACAAACAGTTTATTCTAATAGCATACAACCCAGGTCTTTAGATCCAGAAAATTTAACTATTATGAAACCCTGAATGAGGGTGACGGAAATTGTACGTAGATATTTCTCTCTGATTCAAATACGCGTCGCTTGAGCTCAGGCGCATCCACGTTTCTTATCTATGATCTTGTATGATTTACGCAAATCTTTCCCCAATTTCCGCTTTACAACAACAATAATTTACACAATTGATGACCATATATGTTCAAGTTATATATATATAGCAGGTATAAGATGTTTCGAGATATGTTTTCTATAACTTGCGTGCTATTCCTTATGCCTGAACGTAGTATTGCTTCGATGGTCTCGCAATACTGTTCTCCTTCCGCCTGTGCTCGCAGTCTGCAACCCTTGACTGAATGTCCCCAATCACAGCGCTACTTCCTGACCACCTTGTATATACTCGGGACCAGCAACACTGCGTTGGCTGTCTCACAGCGTTTCTTATGGACCACCTTGTATATACTCGAATATCTCAGTTATACTCTTCCTGATATAAAAAATCGTGCTGGCCTCAAAACTCGGGCTGCCACAAAAACTTCGGACTGCCACAAAAACTCCTGATGTTACAAAAAAACCCTAATGACAGAAAAGAAATCATCAGTGACTTCTCTCGGATAAGAAACAAATGAATTTTCGCAATACATAATAATTTCGGTTATCATAATATTAATCAGACCAATTATTCATTGTTATGCAATAGTCATAGAATTCGTACATACCCTGATGTTCGGGGTTGTCCTGCACACGTTTGCTTCGAAACCCAATCTGGCCGTGCCTCCACCAAATAATTCTTCAATCACACAGTGATATTCTGGATATAGAAAGATAATTACGACCTGAATTGATTCCACTATAAATGACGAGAATAGAACATCTAACACAAACCTGTCAAAGTCGCCAAGATCGTTCACGTGGTCAACTCTTAGATTTGCAGAAAGGTCGTTAGATCCTCTTTCGAGACGAGTGCAAGGTACCTGTTATCTTCCCAAATCAAACCAATGTAACCCTCACTCCTAATTCGATTTTCGAAACTATATCCAACTAAGAAGAAATCACCAATTCTTACGAAGTTCCGAAAATACGCCTAACCTACTGCTCCTCCGTTGAATGTTGACAAAATGGACGACCTCATGTCCCTGACTGGCGCAGACCCTCACAAATTTCAGACTGTCACAATTCCACACTATTGCCAACTTATTCGGTTCTTCGAATAAAACAATTATTATTTAGCGTCGATTGGCACCACTGAGATCCAACCTCAAATTCGACGTCAACACAAACGACAACCTTATCGTAAACAAAACATAAACAAACCCCTGCCTGAGTCAAAAAGAAACGTTACAAAATCCCCCCTCACTTGAAGAAATTTACCTCGTGAATTTCACCTAGGGATTAAAATATATAGGATCAAAAAAAAATATATAAATTGACTAGATAACTCATAAATGCAGGCAGATAGATACCGAAATGTTTCCATCAATCGGAGCCCACTACAATCAAGTATCCCTGAAGGAGGAAGTAATCCACTCATACCCAATCATTCCTACGTCCTCAATCACAACAAGCATACCCTTCTCATCCAATCATTACCCAGAATCATACATCATCCAATGCCCTATCATACATCACAGTCGTCCCGGAAATCCTCTTCTACTCTCATTACTCCATCCATCCAGCAATTACCCTCAATCTTCATGCATTCTCCGACCATGTACTTCATATGTCCACGACGAAATTCTACTGTCAATTCTAATTGGTCCCATATAAACAAGGGTAAGTTCTCCAACATGGCGCATAATTCCATACAATTCACACAATAATAATAAAACCGTTGCGCACGAGACAACTACTACAATTCACAGTCCTGCTCAAATAAATTTCCCAACTCGACTCCGACCGACCATCGCCAGAGATAAAAAAAATTGTATAAAAATAATTCTCAATAAATTAGGACGAGACAAGACAGATATAGGCCAAGAAGCAAAATGACTAGAAATAATTAAGCACGAGAAAGCAAGTCCCCTAAAAAAAAAATCGGGTCAAATATTAAAAAAAACAACATCATCTATACAACTGACTCAGACCTACGTTACATCGGGCTCGGGCCCCACGTTATTCGAGAGTAGGCCCCACGTTATTCGAGAGATAGGCCCCACGTTATCTAGCCAAATATGATGAACAATACTATCGGGCCCCACGTTGGGTTCACGCTAATAACAACAAAATTCGCCCCATGTTACATCAGCGTAAAATAATAACGACAAAATTCGCCAAATAGTAATACCTAAATTCACCAAAAGAATATTCACGCTAATAACAAACAGTTTATTCTAATAGCATACAACCCAGGTCTTTAGATCCAGAAAATTTAACTATTATGAAACCCTGAATGAGGGTGACGGAAATTGTACGTAGATATTTCTCTCTGATTCAAATACGCGTCGCTTGAGCTCAGGCGCATCCACGTTTCTTATCTATGATCTTGTATGATTTACGCAAATCTTTCCCCAATTTCCGCTTTACAACAACAATAATTTACACAATTGATGACCATATATGTTCAAGTTATATATATATAGCAGGTATAAGATGTTTCGAGATATGTTTTCTATAACTTGCGTGCTATTCCTTATGCCTGAACGTAGTATTGCTTCGATGGTCTCGCAATACTGTTCTCCTTCCGCCTGTGCTCGCAGTCTGCAACCCTTGACTGAATGTCCCCAATCACAGCGCTACTTCCTGACCACCTTGTATATACTCGGGACCAGCAACACTGCGTTGGCTGTCTCACAGCGTTTCTTATGGACCACCTTGTATATACTCGAATATCTCAGTTATACTCTTCCTGATATAAAAAATCGTGCTGGCCTCAAAACTCGGGCTGCCACAAAAACTTCGGACTGCCACAAAAACTCCTGATGTTACAAAAAAACCCTAATGACAGAAAAGAAATCATCAGTGACTTCTCTCGGATAAGAAACAAATGAATTTTCGCAATACATAATAATTTCGGTTATCATAATATTAATCAGACCAATTATTCATTGTTATGCAATAGTCATAGAATTCGTACATACCCTGATGTTCGGGGTTGTCCTGCACACGTTTGCTTCGAAACCCAATCTGGCCGTGCCTCCACCAAATAATTCTTCAATCACACAGTGATATTCTGGATATAGAAAGATAATTACGACCTGAATTGATTCCACTATAAATGACGAGAATAGAACATCTAACACAAACCTGTCAAAGTCGCCAAGATCGTTCACGTGGTCAACTCTTAGATTTGCAGAAAGGTCGTTAGATCCTCTTTCGAGACGAGTGCAAGGTACCTGTTATCTTCCCAAATCAAACCAATGTAACCCTCACTCCTAATTCGATTTTCGAAACTATATCCAACTAAGAAGAAATCACCAATTCTTACGAAGTTCCGAAAATACGCCTAACCTACTGCTCCTCCGTTGAATGTTGACAAAATGGACGACCTCATGTCCCTGACTGGCGCAGACCCTCACAAATTTCAGACTGTCACAATTCCACACTATTGCCAACTTATTCGGTTCTTCGAATAAAACAATTATTATTTAGCGTCGATTGGCACCACTGAGATCCAACCTCAAATTCGACGTCAACACAAACGACAACCTTATCGTAAACAAAACATAAACAAACCCCTGCCTGAGTCAAAAAGAAACGTTACATGTTTTTCAGAATATTTTGCTTGAAATTCAGAAATCTTTTTGCGCGTAGGTATGTTCTGGGGAACATCGCGATATCATTTTGCCCAAATGTGTGTAATTTTGGAATTTTTTCCGAAAATGGTCTAAGACGATTGGGTTGGACTCCCTGATGAAGAATTCGATGTCAAATTTCATTCTGTCTGGCCGGCCGTCCGTTGCCACGATAACTTGAGAACGGTAAAAGATAGCGACTTGAAATTTTCAGGGTAGGTGGCGCATCCCAATGTGACGGACAATTTCGCTAATGGACATAATCGGTCTAATGGTTTCCGAGTAATAATTTTGTTTTCAACCTATACAAGTCCAATCGAATTGAAACTGGGTGAGTAGTTGTAGAATACAAACCGAATCGTATGACTAGAAAATTTTATTTATGTCACGATAACCTGAGAACGGAAAGAGATGGCGACTTGAAATTCTCGGGAAAGGTTATCTGAATGTGACACTTGAGTTTGTTTTTAGGCATAATCGGCCAATCGGTTTATGAGTTATACCCATCTGAAATTTGGTTATTATTTCCTCAATAACTCGAAAAATACAGAACCGATCCAATTCAAACATGGTTGCTAGTTGAAGAATGCCAACGCGAAAGTTCTTGCGAAAGTTCTTGAGGGTTGTGTCACTATACATTTTTTCAAACAATCATTGACAATCATAGAAAGAAATTCTATATATCAGAAACTAGTCATCCGATATCGCTAAAATTTTAAATGAGCCTTCAAAACCTGACTATACTGCCAAGTTCCAAGTTTGAACACGATCGGATCTATATTGTTTGAGATCCGAGCAGCCTTATCAGTTGTCTCGTCTCGTCTAGCTTATTATTTATTATAACATATAAACGAAATGGTAGATAACAATGAATAATTTTGTAAAGCTATATTTATTAAGCTATTTTTCAAAAATATTTGCACATGTACATATTTTTTTAACACTGTTAATTTCATCTTTCAAATTAATGGATAACTAAGAATTCAAACATAATCACGCTTGCATCACATCATCTTTCAATGAAGTACGTGTTTTCGCCATGATCGGCATGATCATACCTGCTGTGGAGAATAATCTTTCAACAGGTACGGATGTAGCCATTAATAAATCATCCGCCATCTGTGTAAAGTGAAGTGAAGGAAAGTGTAGGAAGAACTTTTTCATGTACTTTCCACCAATCTAAAATATTTTGATTCCTATTTGCTCTTTCTAACAGCAAATATTCTTCAAACTCAGCTTTCCAATGTTTCGAAGGTTTTGTTGATGTTTTAAAGAGGCTATCGATGTCGATACATTTTTTAATAGAATTGGACAATTTGTTATCGTTTTCAATGGATACCTTCCCAGCGGGTAGATCATTAAGGTTGTTCTTGGCGTATTCCTCATTACACTTTGCGAAACATTCAAGAGCTTCATTTTTCAGTTCAGTTTTTTCCAGTTTTATTATTAGCACCACTAGGGTGATTCAAAAAAAAAGAATATTTTTTTTTTCGTTTGGTACTCTGAAAAATAGGTTCCTAGACACCTCTAAGAAAGCCTCTCCAAGCATGAGTTTTTAATTGTAACGGGAAGGTCCTCCTTCTTACAGTTTTCTATTTTTTCTTATTATCAGATAGAAAAATTTATATCTCGCTTCCAACTACTTGAAAAAATATCTTGTTCCTTAGATTTTGTAGGAAATTGAATGCTCTACAAAAAAGTTATCTTACGATTTTTTCTTAAACCCAACCGTTTAAAAGATATTAACGTTTAAAGTTTGATTATTTTTGGGAAAATTTTTTATTTCTTATGAATTTTATAACTCAATGAAAAAAAATCATTATAAATGATGAAACTCATAGTTTTGTAGGAAATTTACTGCTCTATAAAAATGGTCTCTTATGATTTTTCGATCAAGTTGAGCGTTTACGAGATATTCATCGTCAAACATCAATGCATATCAATTTTTCTAGTTTTTGATCAATAATTCGAAAAATTTCAATTTATTCTGTGAGTTTCAAGGAAATTTAAACAAATTTGAGTTTCTATGAATAGAAATATGTTATGAACTATTTTTTTAATTAGTTTTTTTAGTCTTGGGCATGTTTGATTACATTAAAACAAAAAATTAGTGCATTTTTTTAAATATATAATTCAATTTAGTGTGTTTCACATGTGTTTCACTTTTTTATCGAAGAATTTATTTATTTAATTATCAACTGCCATATAATTTTCAATATTTTATTACGTATTCAAGATGATCAGTTTTAGGAACACTGAAAATACGGTATTAAATGGGTAGATACTGAAGATAGTTGAGAGTAAAAAACATAGATTGCGTTAGTTTCAGAAGACAAACAGAAGAAGAAATGGAATTCGAAACAAAAATCCCCTCGAACGAAAATTTTATGTATATTTTGTGAAAAACTATTTAAAAATACGCACTGAACAAATTTCATAATAATAAATGACAACGCGATTAAGATTTTAAATTATTAAAGATAAAATTAAAAAAAAATATTATTAGAATAAAAACTTTCAAATGAATTTTTGAACAGAAAACATCTACAGGAGTTGCTTTTATAACAAAAAATCAAATTTGTCTAAATTTCCTTGAAACTCACAGAATAAATTGAAATTATTCGAATTATTGATCAAAAACTAGAAAAATTGATATGCATTGATGTTTGACGATGAATATCTCGTAAACGCTCAACTTGATCGAAAAATCATAGGAGACCATTTTTATAGAGCAGTAAATTTCCTACAAAACTATGAGTTTCATCATTCATAATGATTTTTTTTCATTGAGTTATAAAATTCATAAGAAATAAAAAATTTTCCCAAAAATAATCAAATTTTAACCGTTAATATCTTTTAAACGGTTGGGTTTAAGAAAAAATCGTAAGAGAACTTTTTTGTAGAGCATTCAATTTCCTACAAAATCTAAGGAACAAGATATTTTTTCAAGTAGTTGGAAGCGAGATATAAATTTTTCTATCTGATAATAAGAAAAAATAGAAAACTGTAAGAAGGAGGACCTTCCCGTTACAATTAAGAACTCATGCTTGGAGAGGCTTTCTTAGAGGTGTCTAGGAACCTATTTTTCAGAGTACCAAACGAAAAAAAAAATATTCTTTTTTTTTGAATCACCCTAAGCACCACAGATGTATACAATAATTGTTCACATCTTCAATACAAGATTCACAAGAAAAATCAATAAATTTCTCCAGATTTACAAATAGTTATACAAAATTTTGAAAGCATTGGGATTTAGGGGCGTTATGTCCGTTATGTATTGAATTCATAATGGGATCAGTTTTTATGGTTGTGAATTCTATTTTTTTCTTGAAAAATAATCTCAATTAACGCAAGGTCATAACGAACATAATAATTAAATGGGAAGGTTTAGCGGGTAATTCCGCAGAAGGAGCAGAGAAAAATCATTCTGCTGGTACCTGCCGATAAGTGTTTCTGCTAGTTGGCTTCTTCAGGACAGGGCAACCAAGAAACCAAGGAAAAGATGGATATAAAAGTGAAAATAGGTGACACCACACCAGGAGCGAGCAACCAATTGTGCCTTCAGCTCTAGGACCTCCGTTTCGGAGGTAAACTATGGCATCGGCACGGAGGAAGCATAAGCTACCTGTGCGATGCGGTGTCACCTATTTTCACTTGGTTTCTTGGTTGCCCTGGCCTGAAGAGGCCAATTAGCAGAAACACGTGTCGGCAGGTACCAATAGAATGATTTTTCTCTGCTCCTTTTGCGGAATTACCCGTTAAACCTTCCCAGTTATATATATTTCTCCGCATGATTCATATTTCTATAATATTTGATAATATTTAAAAAATCGTGTATTTCTAGAAATGTCGATGTATAATAAGACAAAATATATTGGTCATTATAGTAGAAACTCTTCATATTCAATTGTTCTCTGTGGGTATTGAAAAAGGTCGATTCGAGAAAAGTTTACTGTATGTATCTGTAGTAAAGAAGACGATCTTCCAGGTAGAAAATTCCGAACTAAAGAAACCCTTGCAATAGTATCCATACACGTTTATTACCCAGTACTTTATAGACACATATACCCAACCGAGGGTAAAAAATCGATCTTGAAAAAACACATTCAAACCTAAAATATAAAAATCTGCAAGGATAAATATTTATGACAAGAGATACGTTACCATAAGAACAGTTAACAAGTTGAAATAAAAATGTGAAAAAAACATAATTTACAATAAAATATTTCACAAGAGTTTATATTTTTTAAAATATATTGTTCTCTATGTAGACCTTTCCTAATTTTTCGAATAAAAACTTCATGAAAAAAATTAATGAGTCCAAAACCGAGACTCTCGGTGTGGTCTCGGTATCACCTATAATATTTTTCAAAACGTGTCGTCTCGTCTCGTCTCTCTTTTCGGAGACGATAACGAGACGAGACGTGTGAAGGCCTAGGAACTTCGCGTTATCATTTTGCCCAAACATCTGTCATTTACGAATTTTTTGCCGAAAATGATCTCAAACGATTGAGTTCGACTCCCCGATGAAGAATTCTAGGTCAAATTTGATTCTGTCCGGCCGTTGCCACCACAACTTGAGAACGGAAAGAGTTCACCTTTCGAAATTTTCAGGGTGGGTGGCGCATCCCAATACGACGGATAAGTTCGTTAATGGGCATAATCGGCCCAACGGTTTTCGAGTAAAACTGTTGTTTTCAACCAATACAAATCCGATAGAATTGAAACTTGGTGAATAGTTGTAGAATATAAACCTAAGTACGTTTGTGAAATTTTGTGAGAATCGTATCGCTAGAAAATTAAAAAAAATATTAATAAATATTATTTATGTGACGATAACCTAAGAACGGAAAGAGATAGCAACTTGAAATATTCAGGTTAGGTTGTGCAGCTGAATGCAACATTCGAGAAAATTTATAGGCATAAACGGCCAAACGATGTTGGAGTTATACCCATTTGAAGTTTGATTGTTATTTCATCAATAACTCGAAAAATACGGACCGAACCAATTCAAACATGGTTGTTCATTGTAGGATGCCAACGCGAAAATTCGTGCAAAATTTCGTCCCGATTGTATAACTAGAAAATTTTTAACAAATTATTGAACATCATTGAAAAAAATCCCATATATCAGAAACTATTCATCCGACATCGCTGAGAGAGCTTTCAGAATCTAACTCTACTACCAAGTTCCAAGTTTGAACACGATCGGATCTATATTGTTAGAGATCCGAGCAGCCTTGTGTGAGTTCAGTAGCTGGATGGGTCACCGTTGCCTGTATAACCCTGATAATGAAAGGAGATAGGGGCAGTTTTCAGGCTATGTTGCGCATCTGAATGGGAGAGTTAAGTTCGCTGTCAGCCAAAATCGGCTCAACGGTTTCGGAGTTATACCCATCTGGAATATTATTTCCTCGATAACTCAAAAAGTATTGACTCGATCGAATTGAAGCCTGCTGCCTATTTGTAGAATATCGACATGAAGACGTGTGTGAAATTTGATGAGGATCGTACCACTAGAATATTTTTGAAAAATTACGAAAAAATATTATGTATCTCACGATACCTTGAGAACGGAAAGAAATAGCAACTTGCAGTTTTCAGGATAGATTGCGCATCTGTTTGCGACATTTGAGGTCGTTAACTAGCCTAATCAGCCAAATGGTTTTGGAGTTGTATCAATCTGAAATTTGGTTATTATTTCTTCAATAACCCATCAAATACGATGCCGATTCAATTCAAACATGGTAATCAGTTCTAGAATATCGACGCGAAGATTTTTCCAAATTTCGTGAAGATCGTGTAACTAGAAATTTAAAAAAAAATCATTGAAAGAAAATGTATATTTCAGAAAGCATTTATCCGACATCGCTGGAATTTTGCGAGAACCTTCAAATTATGAATGTCATGATGACATATCGAATAATAAAATAAATTTTCGGGCCGATTTTTTCATATCACAATAGAAAGTGAAGCATGTATCTATGGGAGATGATAGGCCTACATTAGGGTCCTTAGCGGTCTTCGAACATCCGAAGTTCTGAATAATCATCGTTTGGATTGACCAGACCAGGTTTTAGAGGATATCCTCCTGGCCTCATGAGCTAC
This sequence comes from Halyzia sedecimguttata, assembly GCA_937662695.2. NCBI lineage: Eukaryota > Metazoa > Arthropoda > Insecta > Coleoptera > Coccinellidae > Halyzia > Halyzia sedecimguttata. The sequence continues at coordinate 51,013,382 of OW569411.2, read as the reverse complement.
GACATTTTCCTTTTTCAAATCAAATACTGAAGGGATTTATAAGAATGAGAGTGAATATCTTTGAAAATTTGCGGAGGCGATTTTTCTTCAAGAGATCCATGGGCCTACAGAGGAGTATATTTGTGATAGGAAACTTTGGTAAAGTTATGTATTATTTTCAATTTGTTCGTTTTTCTCCTCCTGTACAGGTTTGCCTGCGCAGGTTAACCAAACGTCAGTAACGTGTAAGGGGACGTTCCGGCGAGGTCTTCAGTTCTTTTTGCGATGGCATCGATTGACATCGATGACGATTGACAACCGTCCAAGACTAACTCTAGAAAACAACTGACGCAAACTGTGCAGGCGACCGGAGTACAGGCCTGCGCAGGTTGACCGGAACGTCCGTGGGAATAGACCTGCGCAGTTTTTCGTACCTGCGCAGGTGACCAGCGCAAGATCGAAAAACAATTCTTTCGAGCTACACCGTACGATATACCTGTGCGTATGTGCCTGTACTCCGGTCGCCTGCGCAGTTTGCGTCAGTTGTTTTCTAGAGTTAGTCGTGGACGGTTGTCTCTACTCGATTGTATTGCCACGAATACCAATTCAACATTCGAAAATAACCGGAACGTCCCCATACACGTTACTGATGTTTGGTTGACCTGCGCAGCCAAACCTGTACAGGTAACCTGCCCGGTATACCGTAGCGTGTATGGCTTACATTACTTCCAGGCTTCTCAAAATTATCGGGAGCATATATGTGTATACCACGAGTATCTGAAGATTTTCTAGATGAACTTAAGCAGAACAAACTTGTTGGAGACTCAGCAATTATATTAACTATTGACAAAATCGAAACCCGTAAGTAAGTGAGTAATGCTGGAAGAAAATAAAAGGAATATGTACAAACACATTCTCATAAAAACTCACAGTAACTTTTCTGGCAGCAAATAGCGCCGTCGAACTCCACATCAACATCTCATAAACATCATATTTCCTCATCAAGGAAGTCTGAAAACTTTCCAAGTGCTAAAACCTCGTTGCGAATAAAATTCGGAATTTAACTTAAAGCGGGCGCCCGCTAAGGAAAATGGAATCTCCGAATAGAAAATGTAAATTTCACAAAAGTGTAAAATAAAATGAAACGATGAACATATCCAATAAGGTTAACCTGCAGGGAGGTTTGTTGCCTTGGTAACGGCGTTCCTTCGAAGAAGTCCCGAGTTTACATATTACGATGGAGAAGGTGGATCTCTTATTCGTCACTTTCAGGTTTTCATTCCCACACTGTAATTTCTTTCATGAGAATTCAATTACAACAGCAGAGTAGGCTTCTAAATGCAGAGGAGCGTAATAATAATGGAAATAACTCAAAAGTTGAGCTATAAAATAAGAAATAAATATTACTCCATGAAAAAACAGCTGATAGCAACTCCACAAATTTTTAGTTGACTCAATTTTTACCTGCCCCACTATAGAGAGAATTTGTTCGAGATAGATTCAAATAAGCGAAATGTAGTGTATATGAAGTAGCTGCCTACGTGAGGAAGAAAATTGTTATATTAAAAAATTATAAAAGCACTCACTGGTTGTGGTTAATTGGGATTCGTTATATCATGAAATTAAAATTTCAATTGGACCATTCAGAAAACGTCAAATTCCGCTCTTAATTCTCAACATATCTAGAAAGAAGTTGAAATGATAAAGAAAAATTCTCATAATCAAGCATAATGCATATACATTTTTCTGGATAGAAATTTCTGCATACCTATATATATATATATATATATGCCTTAATAACTCTCAAATAAAACTTTTCTATTTATTTTCCTTCGTACGTGAAAAATCCATAATAATAATTTCAGCGGTCTAGCTCATTCCGTTCGAGAATTATCGTGCTTAGGGCCGGAAGGCCGGACGGATCGATTTTGACCACGGATTCTTGGTCAGTGAGTCGAACCAAAATCTATCTATTATCTATCAAAGATGATTTCATTTCAGTTCCTATTGCTGAATGTATTAGTCATATCAGCAAAGCCACAACCATGTGATATGCCTAATTAAATATTAGTCATCCATAGTTTTGATTAGAATTATTCTTAAATTAAATCATATGTCTGCACACATGAAATTAATTTCGTTCAAGGTAAATTATGTGTAGGAAAATATAATTTTATCTCGTATTTGCATTATGAGTTTGTTGCTCTTATCTAGACGTACCTGAGTCAGCATTCATAAATTTGGGTGAAAAAATAGGTTCGAGCACTGACGTGAAGTCAAGAGCTTTTGAGCGCATGTTCCATTGTCCATTGACCTCTATTGATCACTCTTAATTGAATTTAGCATCGATATACAGGGTCTTTCACGAGGAACCTCACCCATATTTATACGGGAAACTACTGAACGTTTTTTCATGAAATTTAGCACTTATAAGTATTTCACGATGCTGATGAAATCTAAAATATTTTCAAGGCATGAGCACCTCCAGTTTTTCCGGAAATGACGTCAACTTCCGTTTTTCAAATTAGAACACCATTTTTTTATTGCAGAAATAGATTCCTTAGAAAATTTCAAGTTATTTTGATGTAACATTTTTCATTTTTGGTTGGAAAATTCTCTCTGAGCGGGAAAATTCGAAAAAGAAATCGAAAATAGAGCACCGCTGAAACAAGAATAACTTCGAGGTTTTTGGATGGAAAATTTTCATTTTTGGGATTTTTCAAGATGTAAAATTGATGTATCCACTTTAAAAATCGAAATCGCGATTCATGATACAGGGGGTGAAAAAATCGCTTTCAAAGTTAGGGATGACAAAATCGTGAAAAATCAATTTTTTCAAATTAGAACCCCATTTTTTATGGCAGATATTGAATCTACGTTGAAAAATAATGTGAGTGTATGCATCACACCCTTGCCCTAAAATGGATATTTTCTGAGTTATTCACAAAAAACTGTTTTTCGTCTTGAATTTTCAGCTATTTCTTTTCCCTTCACGCCAAAAAGATGAAATTTTCAGGAACTGTTATTTGAACCATACCCGGGATTATTCACCCCTTCTTGAAACCGACTTCAAGTTACTATTAGGAGAACCATGGTAAACTCTCGCAGTTATAACTAGAGAAGATGCTCAAAGTTTTGACCGTTCATTTCTAGACATTTATTTATACGTCTCAGGAATGCTTCGTGCGTTGCTCTTCTTATTTCATCGGGAGGAAGAGATCTGCAAAAGTGTTTAAAAACCAAATTGAGTTTCAAAACTATGAATCTAAAAATCTAAACAAACCTGAACGCATTTCTGACTCGTTCTATGCAGTCCTCTTTATCAGTCAGGGGAGTTGAGTAGACATTATTTTTTATCCTCCCCCAAACATAATAGTCTAAAGGAGTTAAATCGGGAGAACGTGGTGGCCAAAGATGTGGACCATTGTTCGCCAACCATCGATCTTCAAATAGCCTGTAGAGGATATTTGACACATTGAGTGAATTGTGTGGAGGCGCGCCATCTTGTTGATACCATAAGTCATTATGGTTCTGTACTAGCGGCTCAATTATTTGAGTCAATATGTCAGAATATCTATCTCCTAAGGGAGAACATTCTTTAAATAATGCAAACATGTGTAGTGTTCTATCTTACCAGTTAAAGTCCCATCATAAATGTGAACATCGAGAATTGCATTATTTTTGATGGCGCAAAAAACATTGAAACTCCAGGTCTCTATAAAGTTCCATTGTCTGAAGTGGTGGTTGTTCTCTTCATCCCAATAATGACTGTTATGCCTATTGAAAGAACCATTCTTTGTGAATTTAGATTCATCTGTCCAAATTATACAGTCCAAAAAGTTTTCATTCTCTTGAAATAGAATCATCATAGCTTCGCAAAACTCTGTTCTCCTGACGAAATCAGTTTCCTCCAAATGCTGTACCCTATTGAATTTATATGGGTGTATTTTATGTTTTTTTAATATTCTCCAAACACTCGATTGAGATAATCCCAGATCAATCTCGGCATCTTTGAGAGAATTTTGAGGATTCACACGAAAATATGCAAGAACTGTAATTTCGTTGTTCTCATCTTCTACTACACTTTTTTCTCTGTGTATAGTTTTCTTAACGAAAGATCCGACATTTCTCAAGTTTGTCATGGTTCTGTTAATGGTATCTCTCGTTGGTCTGGGTCGGTCAGGAAACCTCTCAATGAACAGTCGAATCGTTCTATCTACAACTTTATTACATTCTCCATGAAGTAGAATGAGATTTAAATAATCTTCATTGGTAAAATTAGGCATAGTGATCGATTTTATAACTTAATACGAATTATCACCAAATTAATAGTAAACACAAAATGCTACTGAATAAAGAGGAATTTGGCAGATGTAATTAATGATATCTATCATTAAAAAAAAAGAATGTAAAACATGGTAAGTTTTTGCATATGGTTCATAAGGAATTATTTATTTATCACTGGAGAGAAAACCGATGGCCGATTAGTTGAAATAAAGAGGTTTCCGATACAAATTCGAATCAAAATTCGCCATCTATTTAGGAACAACCTGTAACTTTTTCCTCTTGCATATTAGGGTAGTAAAATCTAAAACATGGTTTAAGTAACAGTTCCTGAAAATTTCATCTTTTTGGCGTGAAGGGAAAAGAGATAGCTGAAAATTCAAGACGAAAAACAGTTTTTTGTGAATAACTCAGAAAATAGCCACTTTAGGGCAAGGGTGTGATGCATACACTCACATTATTTTTTAACGTAGATTCAATATCTGCCATAAAAAAATGGGGTTCTAATTTGAAAAAATTAATTTTTCACGATTTTGTCATCCCTAACTTTGAAAGCGATTTTTTCACCCCCTGTATCATGAATCGCGATTTCGATTTCTAAAATGGATACATCAATCTTACATCTTGAAAAATCCCAAAAATGAAAATTTTCCCAAAAACCTCGAAGTTATTCTTGTTTCAGCGGAGCTCTATTTTCGATTTTTGGCGCTCTAGTTCCTCGGAACTGAGTGCTTATCAATTTGCCCAAATGTCTGTAATTTTCGAATATTTCGATGAAAATGGTCTTAAACGATTTGGTTCGACTCACTGATCAAGAATCCGTGGTCGAAATTCATTCTGTCCGGCCGGTCCGGCCGGCCGTAGGCACGATAACTCTCGAACGGAATGAGCTAGAGAGTTGAAATTTTCAGAGTAGGTTTGGGGGATAAATATCTCGGCTAAGTTCGTTATTGGGCAAAATCGGACAAACGGTTTCGGAGTAACAAAAAAAAAATTTTTTTTTTACGAAACAAATTCCAAATTAAATTTTTTTTAATAAAAAGTTTTATCATGAGAATCCAATCATATCATTTTTAACTCTAACAAGCTAATACTTTCGGAGATATGATTTTTCAAAATTTCAATAATAAATCGTATTTCAACGTTGTCACAGAATAATATTATTCTATGTATGAATATGAATTGTCATAATGTCAAATGATGTTCCTGAGACTAATCAATCGAAGAATTGTGAGCGAAGTGAGAAAAATCTCAGATATGATTTTTCAAAATTTCAATAATAAATCGTATTTCAACGTTGTCACCATAGATTAAAGACCTTTAATCTATGGTTGTCACAGAATGATATTATTCTATGTATGAATATGAATTGTCATAATGTCAAATGATGTTCCTGAAGTAATCAATCGAAGAATTGTGAGCGAAGTGAGTTAAATCTCAGTTGTTTGCTCCGATATTAGTTTTTCTCAGAAAATTCTTACATTTCGGAACTGAACATGAAGTAAGAGATCTGAGAGTAGTGAGACTGCTTTTCATCCATAGACATAGATATAACTCTCGAACGGAATGAGGTAGGTACTTGAAATTTTCAGAGTAGTTTAGGGAGATGAATATCTCGGTTATGTTCGTTATTGGGCAAAATTGGCCAGATTTAATTTGATTTCTTCCATGGTGCTTTTCTCATTCTCATGATTGCTCATTTAATCTTGATAAATAAACTATTATCTGAATTGAATTTCCTTTAGGATGCAGTTCTATTATATGAATACATTGATATAATTCCCAACTCTGAGAAACCAATACTTTCGGAGATATAATTTGTCTGTTTGAACTAGAGCGCCAGAAAGCTCCTGTCCACAGGGCTTGAACCCATTTTTTTTTTTCAAATTTTTCCGCTCAGAGAGAATTTTCCAACCAAAACTGAAAAATGTTACATCAAAATAACTTGAAATTTTCTAAGGAATCTATTTCTGCAATGAAAAAATGGTGTTCTAATTTGAAAAACGGAAGTTGACGTCATTTCCGGAAAAACCGGAGGTGCTCATGCCTTGAAAATATTTTAGATTTCATCAGCATCGTGAAGTACTTATAAGTGCTGAATTTCATGAAAATACGTTCAGTAGTTTCCCGTATAAATATGGGTGAGGTTCCTCGTGAAAGACCCTGTATATCTTGACTTGACTTGAGTATAATCGAAGAATCGTCTATGATCACAGAATTTTTATTTCTTACATATGTATTCTATTGGAATTGAAATTCGTTGAATATATAATAATATACGAAAAAACTCAAGCCTCAAGTAACTTCAGGATACGATATTCACGAAATTCTACAAGTAACTACCGAGTTTTAATTGGATGGGTTCAACTCAAATGTTTGAACAATTATAACAATTAATGATCTTAATTATTGAATTCGGATGCGCAACCTATCCTGAAAATTGCTAGCTGTTATCCCTTTCCTCAAGTTATTGAGAGATACCTAATATTTTTTCATAATTTCTATAAAACTTTCTAGTGATACGGTCCCCACACAGCGATGTCTGACGAATAGTTTCTGGTAATAATAATAATAATAATAATAAAGGACTTTTATTGAAAATAAAATTATTTACATCTAAGTTTCAACATTAATACAGGGCGAGGTTCAGTTCGTTCCGAGTAGTTCATACCCCGAACGTCTGTTCAATGTAGAATTTTTTTCAATGATTGTCAATGTTTTTTTTTCGAGTGATATGATCCTCACGAAATTTTGGCAAAATATTCTCTTCGGAATTCTACAACTAATTACCATGTTTGAATTGGATAGGAATATTATTTTTCGAGTTATTGCCGATTATGCCTATCAACAAATTAATTATGCCTATTGACAAATTCATATGTCGTATTCGGGTGCGCATTCTACTCTTAACATTGCAAGTCGCTATCGCTTTCCGATATCAGGTTATCGTGGCATACATATTATTTTGTAATTTTTTTTTTATTTTCTAGTGATACTATTTTCAGAAACGACTTTGTCTTTATGAACTTCAGACCATAAAATTTAGTTATTAAACATATACCTCGAATAATATGTTTTGAACAAGGGCACGAAAAAGTGGAAAAAGTTTGACTCTTTTGACGTTCAAATCCATTGATCTGTCGAGCACACTCAGAAACTATCTGTCCCGAAAACGAAAATTGCCTTCGCGCATTTCTGCATAATTTTTGAATCGGTGCATCTATATTTATTGGGACATTAGATTATTTATTGGGATATTAGATTATTAAATTAAAAAAATCCTAATTATTTTTTTACAGAATTAACGTGCTCACACGAATTAATTTTGGTATTGGAGAAATTCAGTGACATAAATAACAAAATATATTTTGATTAATATAATTTACGGTTTGCAGCCTATAGCGGTCTAATCCGAAATTCATAGAGAAATATCTTATCACTTTTGAGTTGTTTTTATAACTCTGAATGTTAAATAAAGTCGAATAAAACTTGAATCATGAGATTAATTGGAAATGAATGTATAAAATTCAAAAACAGATATATATTTTTCTGTGACAAAGGTAATTTCGTTATCAAGTGTAACCTAAGTTTCCAATGTTTGATGGTCCATTACGTAAAATAAATATCATTACAGACCTATGGTCAATATCATCATTTATATGACGACTAACTTTGACAGAATCACACAAATGTAATAAAAATTAACACCGTGTGCGGTTATATGTTGGACATCGCATCATTTTTGGCGCTCTTATTCATCGGAATGGAGTGCTTATCAATTTGCAATTTGCCCAAATGTCCGTAATTTTCGAATTTTTGGCTGAACATGGAGGTTTTGGTTCGATCAACTCATCAAGAATCCATGGTCAAAATCGATTCTGTCCGGCCGTAACCAGTATAACTCTCGAACGGAATGAGCTAGAGATCTGAAATTTTCAGAGTAGGTTTGGGAGATAAATATCTCGATTAAGTTCATTATTGGGCGAAATTAATCTGGTGGTTTCGCAGTAAGGCAAAAAAAAATATTTTTTTTACATAACAAATTTCAATTTCAATTTTTTTTTAATATGCAGTTTCGTCATAAGTATCCATTGATATCATTCTCAATTGTAACAAAATCATACTTCCAGAGAATCTATTTTTAAAATTTCAATAATTACCTATTCTTAATTCTATGATTTCATAGAACATTCTAACAATATCGTGAGAGAGACTTTCAAAGTCATTGATTATGGGGAAGTCAGGAGAACTTTTAGCACGACTGACCGGTTTGCTGTCTTGGGCGGAGGTGGTGCTGAGGAGAAGTGGAAAAACATCTCTGACTATGTTAATATTATAGTAGATGGCAATACAGAATTTAAAGAATCTATTACTAGTAGACTCAAACCATGGATCCACAATCAACTTTTACGATGCATAAAATATAAGAAGAGCCTTTGGCGACGATATATCCGAAGCAAGAGTGCGGCTATATTTCATCAGCATCGACAGTTGGCTAACACCCTGTCTCAGTCGATTAGGAATGCGAAAACGTGTTATTAACGTGTTATTAATAAATTGGCGACATCTGTCAACAGGAGGAAGTTTTTAAGTTCACACGCCAATGTCTCAACTCTAAGGTCTCTATTCCCTTGGTTCGTTCTGCTGGAGTCAGCAATTTACTCAACACCGTTGAGACAGCGGAATCATTTGCAACTTGCTTCTCTGCTGCCTTTGTATCAGAGCCAGAAGGTCCTATGCCGCCGCTGACGACCCCAGTAACTAGTCATCCATTTCAGATATCGCTATCACGCGCGAACAGGTTGAGGGACATCTGAAGGCTCTTAAAATTTCATCATCACCTGGTCCAGATAATATCAGTGCCAAGCTTTTGTCAGAGTGCGCTTGCAGCTTGTCTGTACCTCTCGTGTCAGTGTTCTCTTCCTCTCTTGTATCTGGTGAAATACCCTCTTCCTGGCGCAGAGCCACAGTGAAGCCAATCTTTAAGAAGGGCGACAGGCACAATCCTGAAAACTATTGGCCAATTAGCCTCACTTCAATAGTCTGTAAGACCTTAGAAAGAATTATTTCTGAGCAGCTGAGGTCTTTTCTCCACATTAATTCCAGATTCACAACATGGTTTTGTCCCTGGTCGGTCCTTAATTACTAATTTATTATTTTGCCTTGATATGGACTTCAGCATTAGACAGGAAGATTCCTGTTGATGTAATTTATTTGGATTTCTCGAGGGCCTTTGATAAGATTCCTATGTCTCGTCTGCTTTTCAAGTTGGAAAATATTGGAATACGCGGTGTACTTCTCAAGTGGATCTAGAGGTTTCTGACTAATAGAACTTTTTCAGTGAGTGTCGGTCAAGCAAATTCAGAACCCAGGGAAGTGCTCAGCAGCGTGCCGCAGGGATCTGTACTCGGCCCTCTGTTATTTATAGCCTACGTAAGAGATTTGACCTCATATATAAGCTCTCTAAGTGTATCCTATGCAGACGATCTTAAGTTTTTCGGAGAGGCTGAGTCCTGTGAAATACAACTTCAAGAAGATCTCGACAGAGTATCCCTTCGGTCCTCTCGTTGGCGTATACCTCTCAACCAGTCAAAGTGTCGCATTGTTCACCTTGGTGCAAACAATCCCAGGCACAACTATTACATTAATGGACTTAGAGCGGAAGGTTGCACCACACACGTTGACCTGGGTGTGACCATCACCAGTGATCTCTCCTGGTCAACCCACATCACCAATACTCTGAACAAAGCAGAAAGATTATTTTACATTATACAGAAATCCTTTCAGAGATGTGATGCCTCAACCGTGTGCCAAATCTACAAAACATATCTGAGGCCAATTTTAGACTTTTGCTGGTCGTGTTTGGCACCCGTGGCTCAGGGGCGACCTGATGCTCCTGGAGAGGTTTCAGCGCAGAGTGACACGTCTGCCTTATGGTGTCTTCAGACCGTCATACCAGGAGAGATTGGAACGGATGTGCCTGTCTTCAATGGAGGAGAGACGGCTGCGCGGGGACCTAATTATCACGTTTCGGGCGCTCCATGGATTGTTCGGTGTTGACATCTCGCATTTGTACGAATTGAACACGAACAATCTGCGGGGTCACAACTTAAAACTTAAGCGTGAGAGATTTCATGTGAAGTGCCGCGAATTTTTCCTCTCCAATAGAGTGTTCAGTGTTTGGAATGGTCTCCCCTGTGACGTGGTGGATACACCCTCTTTCAAGAACGGGCTTGATGCCTGGTTTGACATCGGCTTTCGCATCTGAACAATTCATTAAACCCTACTATGTTTGTTGCTGTTTCTTTTTACTGTTCTCATTTTATATGCTTGCAATGTTTTCAACTTTTCTTCCTTTCTCTGAGTTCATAGGCTTATGCTAAACTCTGTACTTCTTTATAATAATAATAATAATAATAATAATAATAATAATAATAATTATGATTTGCTGATGTATGTTTCAATTTGGCTTTTGTGCGTTAATTTTCAAAAATGTTTGTAACTAAATCCAAAACGTATAGGTCTATGACTCACCACATGTTGGATTTACATACATCAGCCAATTATAATTTGATTATTCTATGAAAGAATAAATGCAGTGTAACCTCTTTAATCCGGACAGTTGGCAAGGTAGTTTTCCGGATTTTCAATTTGTCCGGAAAAATAGCAGTTATCTATTTATTATTCTTGTAAGTTGTTTATTAAACCAGAGCGCCAATAAAATATATTATTCAAAAATTGGTTCAAGCCCTGTGGACAGGAGCTTTGGCACTCTTGTTCAAACTTTGACAAATCATATCAATGGAGTTATTGGTCTCTGGAAATTAAATAAATGGATTCTTATGATGGAACTGCATCATGAAAGAAATTAAATTCAAACAGACCGATTCTTCCCAATAACGAACTTATCCGAGATATTCATTCCTCGAATCTACTCTGAAAATTATATTATATCAATAAAAACTTTGACAATATTGCAGTTTTGTTTTCACTGGAGATATTCTGAACCCAATTTAATTATGTATCTTACCAAAGAATGTATTTCCATCATCATATGGATGACTACGGCTCACTCCATCGAAGAATCATTGCATCGAAAGTTCACTGCATCGAAGGTTCACTCCATCGAAAATAACGCCCACTTACTCCTGATTCGCCGAACGTGAAATCTGCTATAACGACCGTCTTCGTCCGTAGTTTGGCTGGATGAGAGGTAATTTGTTCATTGAATGTACGTTAACAAAGCGCAATGCGACCCAGGGGTGACCACATGCGGCTCTTTAGACGTGAAGCTGGGGCTCTCGAAACGCAAATATTATTTATTCTTATGAATAAATAGATTAGTTTTTGTATCGAAAAACTGTATTTATGAAAGTACTAGTTATTAATAATGAAAAATGGCGATACCGTTGTTAATAAATCAACAAGTCCAGAGCGTTCCTGCCAATAGGGTCCTTCATGAATGGCTTCGTATAATTAATATACCTATGCATATATTTCACAAGTCAAATAGACCCCAGGGGATTCAATGATTTGCCGAGAAAGCAAGAGCAGACGCGTTTATGGCTTCTTGGCCTTCATCAGTACTCTGTAGCTTCTCAACAAATTCAACTAAACTGACACGGGTGAAGCACCTCAGAGCTGGCTTGGTCGATCATACCTAATCGCCCACGCCACCTATGAGACAAAACACGGAAATCAGCCTTTCCCCACCAGTGAATATTTGAAGCGTGAAATCATATGCCACCATTCACTCGATATTAATCGAGAAACGAGTCCCGCAGAGCTCAGACAGTATCTTCCCAATGGCCATAAACGCTGTTTAGCGTTTTCAAAAATAATAATGAAAAATGGCGATACCGTTGTTAATAAATCAACAAGTCCAGAGCGTTCCTGCCATTAGGGTCATTCATAAATGGCTTCGTATAATTAATATACTTATGCATATATTTCACAAGTCAAATAGACCCCAGGGGGTTCATTGATTTGCCGAGAAAGCAAGAGCAGACGCGTTTCTGGCTTCTTGGCCTTCATCAGTACTCTGTACTCAGTACTCTGGCTTAACCCGGGTCAGATTTGTTGAATTTGTTTTGAAGCTACAGAGTACTGATGAAGGCCAAGAAGCCAGAAACGCGTCTGCTCTTGCTTTCTCGGCAAATCAATGAACCCCCTGGGGTCTATTTGACTTGTGAAATATATGCATAAGTATATTAATTAAACGAAGCCATTTATGAAGGACCCTATTGGCAGGAACGCTCTGGACTTGTTGATGTACTATTTATTGTTGGTAAGAATAATTCTTCTGACTCTTTGAAAACTTTGAAATTTTGTAAATTGTAATTTTTGACTCTTCTGACTCGAAAGGTTGCCGACCCCTGGTCTAACCTAAAATTTGGAATAATTGAAGGATGAATGTGTTCGACAATTTTCAATTAGTGAACCATTATGGAAAATCTTTGTACCTATGCGTTATAAGTTGGATGATGTAACGTGCAGAATTTTGTCACGAAGAAAATATCCTCCAGTGACGGTAGTGAATATATGAATAAATAATATTTACTCGAGTATCATTATCTGGTTCGAAATAAAATTGAAATCTAAATAATATGCTGTATTATTTAACTCTTTTAATCTGACGACATATAAATATAATTTTAGTGAATCTATCGAAGGAAGTTGAAATTTTCATCAATTAAAAGAGTAAGATATTTTGTTGTACTCTAGAACTTTATTTATGTTTAATTGGTTTCTGTATTACAACTCATTCGTAATAAAGAAATTTGCATAAATCTTTCAATACTGAGTTAGAAACATAAAACGATGACAGGATGCTCGAAATGAAGGAAAAGGGTAGGTATATTAATATACTCTTATTTTAAATTAAGTTCTTTTCAACTTGATTCTGACATGTAAGTATAAATTAATTTAAAAGTTCTCAATTCCTTATCAGTATTTCCACTTTGGTAAGGAGAAAATTCCTAACGTGCACAATGAAAATGATATTTAAATTCTTAATTCAATAATGTTGTTTCTATTTCTTCATTTACGGCAACTTGATCAATACAATACTTCGCATGCATATTAAGGTCATTATTCTACAATTTTATGCTAAATTTCAGATAGATTGAGTGATCGCTTTCGGAAATATTCATAAAAAATGTTTTTAATAAAAACGTCCGTAACTCCGAAACCGCTTAATGGATTTCGACCGTTAACGAACTTTTCTGAGATATTGATGCTCCAAAGCTACCCTGCGAATTTCAATCCTCTAACTCCTTTCGTTCGAAAGTTATGATGTTAATGGCCGGACAGAATCGATTTCGAACAGGGATTTTTCATGAGTGAGCCGAACCAAATATTTCAAACCGATCAATACAAAACCTCGCATCCGTATAAAGGTCATTATTCTACAATTTGATGCTAAATTTCAGATAGTTCGAGTGATCGGTTTCGGAAATATACATGAAAAACAATTTTACTAAAAACGGCCATAACTCCGAAGCCGCTTGGTGGATTTCGCCCGCTAACGAACTTGTCCGAGATATTTACGCTCCAGACCTTCCCTGCAAATTTCAATCCTCTAACTCCTTTCGTTCGAGAGTTATCGTGCCTAAGGCTTGTTAATGGACGGCCAGCCGGATGGCCGGGCAGAATCGATTTCGACCACGGATTCTTGATCAGTGAGTCGTACCAAATTTGAGACCATTTTCAGCCAAAAATTCTAAAATTACAGACATTTGGGCAAATTGATAAGCACTCTGTTCCGAGGAACACGACCGCCAAAAGGGTAACAGAAAACAAATTGAATTCAAATTTCTATAAACGAGTGGGGATCGACAAGACAATAATTCTTATCTTGATAACAACTTCTTGTCTTGTCTTCAGAAAAAGTCAAGAAATTTAAAAGAATCTTGTCTTGCCGTTTTATTGACATATTATATCTTGTCTTCACTCAAGAAATTTCAAGATCTTGAAATTTCTTGATTAACCGGTGACACCGGTGATTCCCCGGCAAATTTTTCCGATCCGCAGTTTGTGGGCACCAACTTCCCACAAAATGTTTTTTATTACCTCCACATCACAATACTGAAAAGTGCATGTAACGAGAAAAAATTATTTTAGCCATAATATCTTAAAATTATCTAAATAGTACAAAAAACATAATTTCAGCCAACAAAATTTTGTGTCTGAGTATCTGGGTCGATAACTTTCGAACGGTTTGAGATATCGCTTTTAAATTTGGTATAGGTGCATGCAAGTATGAAACCCATGAAACGCTCGTATTGTTTTTGAGAATAATCCTATATTTGATCAAATTCGTTATTTTTATAGATGAAAAATAATAATTCCATATTTTTCAATCCTTATGTTAAATAACGGAAAGGCTATTTGCAATAGCAGTTTGACCATGTTAAAGCCAAGAAATCAGCTAGGCGATGACTCCATAAGAAGTCTTATATGTAGGATTTGAATATTTCCGGATTAGAGGGGTTATACTGTATTGAAAATTTGAAAAATCATATTTTCGAAATTATTAGTTTGTTAGTGCTGAGAAAAGTGTCAATGGATTTTTATGCTGACACTCAATCTTAAAAAAAAATAATTTAAAATTAATCCGACTGGCCGTCCGTCTGTTAACACGTTAACTCTCGAACGGAATGAGCGAGACAGTCGAAATTTTCAGAGTAGGTTTGAGACATGAATATCTCAGTTAAGTTTGTAATTGGGCAATATCGGCCCGGTGGCTTCGGAGTAACGAGAAATTTTTTTTTCTTTAGATTACAAATTCCGAATTGAATTCTTCTTAAGATGCACTTCCATCATAACAATCTACTGATATCATTTTCAATTCTAACAAATTAACACTTTCGGAGATATGATTTTTCAAAATTTCAGTAATTAATCGTATTTTAAATAACAATTTTTTTAATTCATTTTTTTATGATGCAGTTCTATCATAAGCATTCATTGATATCATTCCCAACTCTGTGAAACCAATACTTTCGGAGATATGATTTGCAGTTTTTCAACAAGAGCGCCAAAACTCCTGTCTACAGGGCTTACCCAAACTTTTTGATACAACTATCGAATGAATTCTATAATCAAGCTGATGTGGGGCCAATCATCGGATTTACAATAGGTACACAGTGAAGTTTATAGTTCATGGAATTGCGTGTATATGTGTGTATGTTATAAAATTTCTGAATATGATCATTCAAAATGTTGTTTCCTGGACATGACAGATCTTTGATATCCATAGATTTCGAAGGAGTGTGGTGTTACATATCTTCGGAATCTGTACATATATTATTCAGTGAACAAACTCGCCGAAGCTCCTTGCTCCACGTCAGTGCTTTTAAATTAATTCTTAATTTTGTATTATCCCTTCCATTCCTTTATCCCCTAGGCCCTAGACACTCAAACACGTTTTCAAAAGGGTTGAAGCTGCATCCCTAATTCTGCCGGAGATTCAAATTTTCTCCTCGTATGACTTCTTAATGGACTTTGTGAATGACTCTGCATTGATTGCTGAAGGCATTTCTCCATTCAGTACGTAATATGCAAAATGAGAGTGGTCCTCGATAGCGTGCTCTGAATACGTCCTCTCCACCAAACCCATCTTGCGAAGTAAACAAAAACCGGAGAGTCAAATATGCATTCTTATTAAAATGGAAAAGACGAGAGAGCAGAAAAACGCGGGAGAAGTGAAAGAGTACGACGAACGGCATCTCGACGCGAGATGGGAACACACTTGTGTCCTGAAATAGGCGCTGCACAAAGGCCTCAAGATTGATCGAACTCACGCTAGCTCTGCTCTCACCCTTTCCCGGTGTGTGTGCCCTGCCGTTTCCACCCCTTGTACACCTCCGGTCCCTCACCTTCGCCAGAACCGTATCAGAATATTTTTATGTATATTTTTGCGCGCCCCTTACAGGCGCTATCTAGAGTTGGGCACAATCGGATGATTTCGACAATCGAATGATCACTCCAGGGTTGCGTTCGGAATCAACGTCGGATGCAACGAGTGCGTCCGACGTAGAGTGCGCCCGGTTGTTTGAAATGTTGTCGTACGTTTTAGAACGACGCCGGGTGTATTCTTGCCTCTCTTTCTAACTTCTTACGTTTATTTTTGACGTTTTGAGGTTAAGCTCTGTGTGTTCTCTAGTGTTCTGTGGTTAAGCTATTGTGTTTGTATCGTTGAAGCGTGTTGAAGGTTTTTGAAATATTGAAAATGGAGATTGTTTCAAGATCGAACGAAGAAAATATTGTTATTTTAGGATCAATAGTGTTTTTATGAAACAATTATTTAAATCAGGTTTTGGATGACTAATTTTGTAGCGATGAGGGGGAATGAATTGTTGGAAGATTGGCATTACTAGAGGATTCTCGAGAAACCCTGTTGCGAGTGCAGGATTACATTAATTTTATTATACCGAATATTAGGGACGAACAATTCCGAGAAAGTATCACATTAACTAGATAGTCATTTGATATTCTTCTCACAAAAATTGGAGGATATCATAAACGATAATTCTGTCCCGATTGCATTCAATAACATTATATTTGTTCAATTAGAAATCAAACTCATTTTGTTTTTTCCTCTATAAGTAGCAAATAATTTCACCGTAAACTAAACTTCTTCTTCGTGTTCTTAACAAAACGACAAAGGGTAATAAAACGATTAAAACGAGGGAACCTTCTACAGGGTCTTCACAATTAATTGTAACATTGCAGTTGGCTTTGAAATATTATTGTTTTGCCGTTTCATGTATAAACTGTTCACATTCGCGATGCCATCCACATAATTTAATTTCTGACGATACAATTATCAAGGCTGACACTTTCAAAGACCTGTAAAATAGTCACTATCCTTAGCGAAGAGCGGCAAATAATTATTCAAACCCAACTGCGATGATACAATCATTTATGAAGACCCCGTATATTCAAATACATTATGTTCAAATCTAATACCAATATCTGCGCAGGACGAGTGATTATTACACATGTATTTTCACGGTTGCAAAGTTGCACACCCCGCCGTGCGTCTTGTCTGTTTCCGAACGGGGTTGATGTTTACCCGACGTCGATTCCGAACGGGTCGGGTGCGCGCCGGACTACGTCTGACGTTGATTCCGAACGCAACCCAGATGTTAATTTATCTGTACTAGTCGCGTCAGCTATTTCATAAGTTCTCATATAATCAAGAATTTGGCGATTTGCTGACATTTTTGACATGGTGCGAATTTTCGGAAAACGATGCCATAACGTAACTGTTCAACAATGGAATGTAATTCTGCCGGAACTACGTCCGATTGAAGACCATCAATATGTTTCGTTTTTGCTTCATCTTCAGAGTTTATTGTTATATTTCCTTTCATCGCTTGACGATTAGGTCGATCGTGGTTCTATATTTGCAGCTATTCGAAATGAACCTGAAATTTCCTAGAATGAAAACAATAATATATGACACCTTCGTTTCAGCCTCTCATACAATAATTAGTTATCATTATGTATTATTATTTCTCCTGCTCGTGGAAATTTATTTTCATTAGTATTTTGTAAGTTTATCTCATTCCGTTTATTCCTGAAATACTTTTTGGCGATCTTGTTCCCCGGAACAGCTTCTCAATATTGCCAAATGTCTGTAATTTTCGAATTTTTGGCAGAAAATTGTCTTAAACGTTTTGGTTCGACTCACTAATCAAGAATCCGTGGTCACAATCGATTCTATTTGGCCGTTAACATGATAACTCTCGGATGGAATGTGCTACACAGTTGAAATTTTTATAGTAGGTTTGGGAGATAAATATCTCGATTAAGTTCGTTATTAGGCCAAATCAGAATAGTGGTTTCGGAGTAACGAAAACAACTTTTTTTTTACATCACAAATTTCATATTCAATTTTTTTAACATGCAGTTTCATCATAAGAATCCACTGATATCATTCTCAACTCTAACAAACTGATGCTTTCGGAGATATGATTTTTCAAAATTTCAATCATTAATTATTATTATATTATATTATTAATATATAATCCGTTCATAGAATGCTCTATGGCGGAGGTTATACAGTCAATCTGGTTCAGTTTGATGGACTGATGGACTGGAGTGATGCCAGATTGATACCAGATTGACCGTTTAACCTCCTCCTAATTATGATTTGCGGATGTTTGTAAATCCAACATATGAGGTGAGTCATAGATCTACCTTCTGAGTTTGATTATAAGGATGCAGTTCTATCATAAGAACCGATTTATATCATTCCCAACCCTAAGAAACAAATATATTCGGAGATATGATTTGTCAAAGTTTGAATAATTACTCGCTATTAGTTTGACAAGAGCGCCAAAGCCCCTGTCCGCAGAGCTTTTCCACTTTTTCTACATATATCTTAAGCTGCATTGTAAAATTATTTTCGTTTCTTTTAATCCCACCAATAAACTCCAAAAGTAAAATTGGAGTCCTTAACAGCGCCTTACATGGTCCATAATATTGACGCAATATCGAGATTGAACAATATATTGTTCATACATACATACATATACATGTGAGGACTATATGTCAATAATATTGACGTTCCAGATGCTGTTGATTATTGGGAACTTCCAAGGCTCTGGTGGCGGGATTCGGCAACTAACCAAGCTAGTAATGAGCCAACATATTGCACGTGTTCAAGTTTAATTGTTCAGTATTCGTCAATAAACTTTTGTTTGAAAGAAAAATTCAAGTTGAAATAGTGAATATTATCCTGCCTAATATGTCTTCGATCAGAAACGACTATTGTTGTGTGCCTCAATGCAATTCATGGGCGAAAAAAATGCCAAAATGAATAGGTTTGAGTTTTCACTTCTTACCTCCGGAAAACCAAATATAAATATTGGAAATGCATTAGAAGGATAACTAATAGACCGAAGAGTACTTAACCTGGAACTACATCAACATAATCTTCAAACAAAGGACAAGGAGGTACCTCGAAAGAGAAAGGAATGTGTAGATGACGTTTGCTGTGCTGAAAAACCTCAGTCAGAAGAAAAAATATGCATCACCAGCACTCTTGAGTTAGTTAAACAGCAATAATAATGTTAGTAGTAGTTGGTAGTAGTAGTCGGTTGTGTACATTGTTACAGACCACTTAACACTTGTGATGTAAGTGTTATGCTTGATACATCCCATATATTATTATTATTATTATTATACTGATCCTCCTGGGTCTTCCACAAGGAGACCCCTCATAAGCTCTAAGAGCTTGACCGAGTTAGGAGAACCAGCTGTGTTCTGTGTAGGCTTTGTTACTGTGTCCTTACGCCACCTTAGGCACAGCACTGTTAATTTTTGACCCAACAGCTACCTACCTACTTTGAGTGATATCTTTAACAGTGACAGTGCTCTGAAAAGTTTCACAGATATAAACAATTTTAATTTTTTCAATTGAATAGATGATCATCAAAACTCTTGGAAACAAAACAAAAACTTTATTATACCTCAAACATTACACTTATTGTTAATAATTCTTTTCACATAATATATGCACCATATTTTGAAAAAATCATTTCAATTATTGTTAACTGTTTTACAAAAGCTTCATCTGGTTCAATTTGACACTATATCCTCATAAATAAACTAGAACATCATGCACCTGAACTTTAATTAATACATCAGTAATATGTTCACACCTCCTCCGTGCTCCGACTTTACAAGAATATACCATACCTTCTATTTTAAGTTTACCATTCTCCACATTAATGGGCCATCAATTTTATGTGGTACTGAATTAAGGGCACTACTTTGTAAACATAAAGAACAAAAAATGTCTATAGAACTGGGACCACAATTTGTTTTGTCACACACGATTACATGATCTACATTTAGAACCTCTTCTCCTTCTACAAGGACTCTAGAATTAGAAGTTGAACTCCTATGTACTCCAGAAATTCTAATAAACTGAGTCCCTTCTTAATCATTCGCAAATAGTAACTGAAAGAACTTTTAAATATAATGTAAGTTTGACAAACATATATGAATATACTGACTGGTTGTAGTCTTTATATCAAACAAGTGCCATAAAATTAGTTATATAATGATCAACATTTAAATATATATATCACAAAGTAATGCAACAATGATCTCAAGTCAATTATAATTTATATTTTCCATGAAAATTTCGGTCAAGCTCAAAACTCAAAAAATACTGAACCGATTGAATTCAAAGATGGTTATTAGTTGTAGAATGCCAACACGGAAATGTTTGCAAAATTTGGTGAGGATAGCATTTGTAGAAAATTTTTAATAAATCATTGAAAATAAAAAAAAATTCTATATATCAGTAACTAATCGTTTGAAATTGCTGAAATTTTGCCAGAGCCTTCATAACGTAACTCTACTGCCAAGTTTCAAGTTTAAATACGATCGGTTAAATATCGTTGGAGATTCGAGCATTCTTGTGTGAGTTCAGTAGATGGGTGACCGTTGCCTCGATAACTTTCGAACGAAAGGAGATAGGGACTTGCAATTTTCAGGGTAGGTTTTTGGGCATAATCGGTCTAACGGTTTCCGAGTTATACCCACCTGGAATATAATTTCTTTGATAACTGAAAAAATAAATATTCGATCGAATTGAAGCTTTGTAACTAGTAGTAGAAAATCAACATAAAGACGAGTTTAAAATTTTGTAAGAACCATACCCCTAAGGAATTTGAAAAAAATGAGGAAAAAAAAATTTTAAGAACCTTACCCCTAGAAAAATTCAAAAAAATCACGAAAAAAAAATTGGTTCAAGCACTGACGTGAAGTCAGAAGCTTTTGCGCGTATGTTCTCTTGTCCATTCTCCTTTATTGGACACTCTTAATCGAATTTGCCTTGGTGAATTCTATTGTCTGTTCTCCTGTATTGGACACTCCAAATTTACCATGGTAAATTCGATTAAGAGTGTCCAATACAGGAGAACAGAGAGTAGAATTCACCATGCCAAATTCGATTAAGAGTGTCCAATACAGGAGAATGGACAATAGAATATACGCGCAAAAGCTCCTGACTTCACGTCAGTGCTTGAACCAATTTTTTTTTCGTGAAGTCAGGATCTTTTAGCGTATGTGCTATTGTACATTCTCCTGTATTGGACACTCTTAATCGAATTTGCCATGGTGAATTCTACTGTCTGTTCTCCTGTATTGGAAACTTTTAATCGAATTTACCATGGTAAATTCGGAGTGTCTAACAGAGAACAGACAATAGGCCGGCCGGACGGCCAGCCGGCCGGACAGAATCAAATTTGACCTCGAATTCTTGATCAGGAAGTCGAACTCAATCGTTTGAGACCATTTTGGCGAAAAATTCGAAAATTACAGACATTTGGTCAAAATGATAACGCGATGTTCCCCAGAACATATGCGCAAAAAACTACCATATCTTACGACGATTTCGAATATAAACGATTCAAAACGAAAAACCCTACATATTTTGTTGAGCGGTTCCATCTTCTGACCTAAACTCGCCAGCAATTCCTACTTTGGAGCCCGGATTCGATCAGATCTATATCACGTCTACTTATTTTGTCGCGATTCACATAATAATATGTTGAGTTTGAATTATTAGAAATGTAACTCTTCTGATCTTCAGGTACTCCTCTGATGTTCAGGAACACTATTTTTGATGAAATTATCGCTGAATAATTATGTTCTGAGAGCTGTTTATATGAGAAATGATCAATTATTTCTTTTTGCGTCTGTATGCTTTGAATGTAACCAAATAGATAGCCGTTAACCATGATTTAAATCACAAACTCATGAACATAATGGTAGCTCACAGATGTAAATAATCACGTATTCACGTGACTACTCCATCATGAATGATAGTATGTTGAAAAAACAAAAAGTGGATAAATGGATTCTTACGATGGAACTGCACCATGAAAGAAATTAAATTCAAACAGACCGATTTTCCCCAATAACGAACTTATCCGAGATATTAATTCCTCAAATCTACTCTTAAAATCATATTAAATCAATTAAAACTTAGACAATATTGCAGTTTTGTTTTTGCGCGCGTGTTCCGCAAGGAACAGCGTGCTATCATTTCGTCACAATGTCTGTATTTTTCGAATTTTTTTTCGAAAATGGTCTCAAACGATTGGGTTCGACTCCCTGATGAAGAATTCGAGGTCAAATTCAATTCTGTCCGTCCGGCCGGCCGGTCCGGCCGGCCGGTCCGGCCGTTAGCACGATAACTCTCGAACGGAACGACTTAGAGCGTTGAAATTTGCAGGGTAGTTTCGTAGCGTAAATATCTCGGACAAGTTCGTTAACGGGCGAAATCGACCGAGCGGTTTCGGAGTTAAGGCCGTTTTTAATAAAAACGTTTTTTATGAATATTTCCGGAACCGATCACTCAATCTTTTTGAAATTTTGCATCAGATTGTAGAATCATGACCTTTATATGCCTGCGAAGTTTTGTGTTGAACGGACGGCCCTAAAGTGGCAAAAAAAAATTTTGAAAATTTGAAAATTTTGTTTTCACGATAACTCGAAAAATACTGATCTGATTAAATTGAAACTCAGTAGTTAGATGCAAAAGACCAAAGCAAACACTTTTGCAAAATTTCGTGATGATCACGTGACATGAAAAAAATAAAAAAATTACTACTATTTTGCGGAATACTTTGCTTTTAATGCCGAAACATATGTTTTTGAGGTTCATGCTGCCCTTTCCGGGCATTTTCCGTATTGCGCATGCGCAGATGAGAAGTCCTTTAACTGCTGTAGTTTTCGTCAGAGAGGATTGGGGTTTTGGGGTGGCGGATGCTATTCCTCCATAGAATTCAGATCCCTGATGAGGGTCTGCGCATGCGTAGATTAAAGATGCGATATCTTCCGAACCACTAGTTTTGGAGAATCGGAGTTTTTTGTAAGGTGTGTTATTTTGAGAGGACTTTTAGCCGCCAGTAGATTGCGCATGCGCAGAAGAGAAGTGACTGTTTTTGGGTTGGATGGGTTATGTTGGGAGTGCTGAGTCGATATTATGAGGTTTTAATAGAATATTCATAGCAATTCAGTGCAAGGACAAGTCAGTTTGGGGGATGTAGCGTTGTTTCCGAGTTAAATTGTCCGTACCGTGGCCCTGGGGCTAATTTTGAAATTGATGTTACCCCTTACAGGCATTTTTCGTTATGCGCATGAGCAGACCATCAGTAATTTAACTGGTGGTGTTTTCGTCAGAGAGGATTAGGGTTTTGGGGTGGCGGATGCTATTCCTCTATAGAATCCCCTGTTGAGGGTCTGCGCATGCGTGGAATAAAGATGTGATATCTCCTGAACCACTAGTGTTGGAGAATCGGAGTTTTTTGTAAGGTGTGTTATTTTGAAAAGGACTTTTAGCCGCGAGTAGATTGCGCATGCGCAGAAGAGAAGTGACTGTTTTTGGGTTGGATGGGTTATGTTGGGAGTGCTGAGACGATATTATGAGGTTTTAAAAGAATATTCATAGCAATTCAGTGCAAGGACAAGTCAGTTTGGGGGCTGTAGGGTTGCTTCAGAGTTAAAGTGTCCTTACCTTGGCCCTGGGGCTAATTTCGAAATGGATGCAACCCCTTACGGGCATTTTTCGTTATGCGCATGAGCAGACCATCAGTGATTTAACTGGTGGTGCTTTCGTCAGAGAGGATTGGGGTTTTGGGGTGGCGGATGCTTTTCCGCTATAGAATCCCCTGGTGAGGGTCTGCGCATGCGTGGATTCAAGAAGCGATATCTCCTGAACCACTAGTGTTGGAGAATCGGAGTTTTTTGTGAGGTGTGTAATTTTGGGAGGACTTGCAGCCACGAGTATACTGCGCTTGCGCAGACGAGAAGTGAATGGTTTTGGGTTGTTTGGGTTATGTTGGGAGTAATGAGCCGATATTGTGAGGTTTTAAAAGAATATTCATGTCAATTCAGTGCACGGACACAAGTCAGTTTGGGGGAAATAGCGTTGTTTCCGATTTGAAATGTCTGTATGGTGGCCCTGAGGCGAATTTATAAATAACTATATTCGGTAGATCTATATTAAAATGCGTTCGGATTTGGAGAAGATGCAATTTCGTCCCTAACGGAGGACCCACAACCGAATTTTTTTCTGATCTACGGTAAAACTAACAGCCAAACTGTATTGATAGCTATATTTGTTAAAGGAACTTGAAAAAAAAAAAAAAAAAAGCACTGACGTGAAGTCAGTACTCTTTGGCGCGCGTGTTCACGGTGGCTAATTTGAATTGAATTATTCAAAATTTAACAGTGCTGTATCTAAGCTGCCATCAGGATAGAGTAACAAAGTTGGAAAAGAACACAAGTGACTCTCCTTAGTCGCACAAGCTCCTAGAAGATTTGGGAGGGTCAGTATAATCCTAATCATGTTTATAGCACGCGCGCAAAAGCAGATTGACTTAACAATGAAAGAAAAAGTGTAAAAAGTCAATCTGCTTTGGCGCGCGTGCTATAAACATGATTAGGATTATACTGACCCTCCCAAATCTTCTAGGAGCTTGTGCGACTAAGGAGAGTCACTTGTGTTCTTTTCCAACTTTGTTACTCTATCCTGATGGCAGCTTAGATACAGCACTGTTAAATTTTGAATAATTCAATTCAAATTAGCCACCGTGAACACGCGCGCCAAAGAGTACTGACTTCACGTCAGTGCTTTTTTTTTTTATTACTGGAGATATTCTGTACCCAATTTGATTATGTATCTTACCAAAGTTTATATTTTCATCATCATATGGATTATCCACGGACATTATATCATCACCTTAAAAGTGTAATATCATATCATCCTCATAATTCTACGTTAGCCGAGATGGGTCATTTTGCATTGTTCTTAACCGCTCTGCTCCGGTTACTCGCTTGCATTCGACTTTTGTTTTCTAGAAGAGCAGGTGAATTTTCTATCAAGAATAACGAACCAGAAATAATTTTGACATTCATCTCTCATAGAAAAATAAGATGATATGTAAAAACATAGATCATATAATAATTCATAGATAGAATAATTAAGTACAGCATTCTGTGGAAACATAGAAGTACGATTTATTATTGAAATTTTGAAGAATCATATCTCCGAAAGTATTAGCTTGTTAGAGTTGATAATAATATCAATGGATTGCATTTTAAAAAAAAATTGATTTGGAATTTTCATTTAAAAAAAAATTTTTAAACTGTCACGCTCATTCCGTTCGAGAGCTATCTTGTTAACGGAGGGCCGGCCGGATTGTACTGGCCAGACAGAATCGATTTTGACCACGGATTCTTGATCAGTGAGTCGAACCAAATCGTTTAAGACCATTTTCATCCAAAAATTCGAAAATTACAGACATTTGGGCAAATTGATAAGCACTCTGTTCCGAGGAACAAGAGCGCCAAAAAAACACTGAGGTGAGGTTAGTCTGCTTTGGCGCGCTTGTTAAAATTCAAAGCCAGAGCGGTTTCTCATCCAGGTGCTGGATTCGCCCAAGGCTTACAGGAAAAAAAATATTTTTCCAATACTTTCAACAATATAAATGCTAACGAGTTTAAATCTAGAACATGGCTGTCAAGTATGGTTTTAAAGGCTCTTACAATCTGACAGATAATTCCTGAGAAATTTTTTATTGATATCTGCGATCCTCCCGGAATCTTCGTGTCAGTATTTTCCAACTAACTACTGATTCTCAATTCGTTTTTGGAAAGGCTATATCTCCGAAACCACTCAGCGGATTTTGTCAATGATCGAACTTGAACGATATTCATACCCCAAACCTAAACTGCAAATTTCATCTCTCTTAGTTATTTCGAGAGTTCGTGCTTACGGCAATCTAAGGCAAAATACCATTTTTGTAATAATTTTACCGAATTTTTGTACGATATTGTTGTTCATTCGAAATAGTTGTAGTAGTGATCCCAAACTTTTTCTTTTAATTTTGTTATCTGAAGGGTGGGGGAAGTAATGTTTATCAAAGGGTAATTTTGTACTTCTTCCGGATTGGTACGTGCACAATGAAAGAACGGCCGGAAGGACAGAATTCAATTGGATAACGGAGTCTTCATCCAAAATTGAAATCGAATCGTTAGAGGCCATTTTCGGCCTAAAATTCCAAAGCTACTGACATTAAGTCAAAATCATCAAATTCCATGCTTCAAGGTTAAGATTAAGATTGAACAACTAGGTGAATAATAGTTGAAATTTCAGCAGCCTTCATAACAAAAGCTAATTTAGGACACAACCATTAGGGCAAGCATTAAAATGATGTAAGAGATCCCTAAAAAAATTACAGATTTTTGAAAATTACCGGAATGAGCGCGCAAAATGTGACTTTTCGGCAGGATTAAAAAATGTCTATTGAATACATAGAAACGTTTTCTATTGGTTGAATTATCTTCTGAGTAACACAGCGAGTTCCGGGGAAGATATATCATGCTTGATTCACTTCCACCTGACCCTAATCTTACCTGAACTCAAATTACATGAAAGCCTATTAAAAATATTCAAACTGGTCTCGTACTGAACACAAAGTCGACAAGATGTAAAGAAATCCTGGCATCATTAATATACTCAACAGGACCAATTTAATTTGATTATTTCTTCCCATTGTATTCAAAATTCTTCTACCTCTAACCCCTTATAAGATGCTGAATTATTCTAAGGAGTTGTAATAGGTCATTCGAACTGCATTGGCTACTTTCCTTCATACCCACATTTCTCTTTCAACATACAAATGAAGCGGAATGCACCTTCCCAACCCTTCGGAAATTTATTAACACCGAACAGTGAGATCAAATCAAGAATCTGTTCTCGGGGTAAACACAAAATCAACAAGATCTTGAGTAATGTTGCGTCATTAACATATCCAACATAACCGTTGTAATTTGAATATTTTCTCTCGTGGCTTTCCACATTCAGTTACCTACCTCCCTGGAAAGATACTGATGTATTCTTTGAACTCGTGATAGGTCGTTTGTAAAGCGCGCGTTTGCTGCTTTCTTCCATACTCACATTCTTCCTGTAAATTCAAAGCGAAATACACCTTTCCAACCCTTCAGAAATAAATAAATATAAATGAGGTCAAATCAAGATTTCCCATGCCACCAATCCATTTTTCAGTTGATGCAAATTTTACCTGAACCAAAACCAGGTGACAGCATTAACATATGTAAGTTTACGAGTAAGTATTCAAAGAGGTAGTCAAAACTCATCTTGGCTGTAAATAGAAAGTCAACAAGGTTCATAGAAAATCTGTGATGATTACCATATTTACCCTTCCAGGTATTCAGAGCCGAACCCATATATTTGGGCAACGTTGAGAGACCCTGACACGACCCTGCTTAGGGCATTGAACGTTGCCAGCGTTACTACGGCAACACGGACTTGTGGCCATCCGGGCCCCTTATCCCGTTCTGTATTCATCTTCGACAATTGAATGACTATTCAAGTAGATAATGATATTTGCATGCTGATGATCTCCCTCAAGTGGCGACTTAATCGCTGCTATACCTGCTCCGAGTCCTCCTTCATCTCCTGTTTATACCCGGATCGCATGTCATCGGCAGTTCCTGATGATCGCGGTCTTCGGATGGAATCCATTAGTTGATTTTATTTGGGAAAATTAGTGTTTTCGAGGCAGTTACGGGTCGTTATTTGTCGATTAGGGTTCTGTGGACTTTCTCTGGAGAACGATGGCTAAGATGCGATGTCAATGAGGCAATGAACATAACTTCGACGGTTTAACAATAAATTTGGAGAATATATCTTTGTACGCTCCTTCAAAGTTTCCTTTCCATTTTGCTCATATATTAATTTTTCATTTTCGAATTATATTCCGATAATCGTCTTAAACGATTCTATTTGACAAGCTCATGAAGAATTTGTACCGAAATTCAATTATGTTCGTTAGTCGGGACAGTATCTTTCGAAAGAAGGACTTAGGGAACATAAAATTTGAAGATTAGGGTTTGAGATGTGGACATACCGGAAGTTCTCGTGAATGGGAGGAATACGCCTAATGGTGTCGAAGATAAACTACAATGTGAAAAAAGTACTGGGAATCGGTCAAAAAATCATAACATAAGTATTATTCATGCCAATTCATTGTTTTTCCTCCAAAATAAGCCACTTCCGAAATATTTAACTAACGCCAACGAATAATCCAACCATCGAAACATCTTTGAAACGCATTTTGAAAAACCGACTTCAATACTCCGCGAATTCCGAATTCTCGTTGACGTCTTCTATCTGATTCTAAGCGGGGGCCTCGAAGCGGTAACTTGAGTTTTGGAAAGATGAAATAGTCGACGGGAGCAATATCAGAGGAATACGGTAGTTGCTTGATAAGATTTGTTGGTCAGACACCCATTCACAACGATGAATTTGTCAAGTGGTGCGCGTTATCGGCCGGGAAATCCACCAAGTTTTCTTCCACAAATCTGGTATTTTTCCTCAAACGTCGCATACCGATAAAGTTAATTGACCTTATGCAATATTTACAGCACTTCCCCAAACGAAATTGCAATAAAAAATTATCCATTGTAAAAATCGCAAAACACTTGAGATGAACTGACAAAATGGAGCACTGTAAACAACTGTAAATAAGCTAACTGACAGAGGACTTATAACAATTCGTCAATATATATAGAGGATAGTTGTGCGAACTTAGCAACAAAGTACTTAAGTGCTCCCAAGCACTTCCGGGGATTACTAAGCACTGAGCCTTTCCGAAATCATGTCGTAACACGAATAGACGCTGACGCGCTGTGGTCGGAGGAGTTAATGTGTACCAGGGAGATCAATTGACACATGAACGGAACTTGTAAATCTTATAATGATTAGTTGTTGGTTATTGATTCATGGAATGGGACGTGGATATATAAATATTACCAACTCCTGAAAATTATTCAGTACCAAAGCATTATTATGTGGATCTTCTATCAAGAAGATATAAGTCAATTATTTTCGAAAATTGTCGTGGGAATTCACAGATTTTTCCTATATATTCATATTCAAATTTCCAATGCTAAATTGCTTATGAATACAATCACAATAGAAAATAATGTTATCCGGTTTCTGCAGATTATATTTTTGACATTTTGTAAAATTTAAAAAAGCATTTATGTCATGTTGATCAATTCGAATTAAATTATGGATTAATGAAAAACTGCCTCAAAAAGCACTGAATTCACGTCAGTGTTTGTTTCATTAGTAAGGGAAAGAAAACACCTAAGTTTCATAATATAATACGATGTTGTTGTCATAGGTATATGTTTCGGATATTGTCCCATTTTGAAATTGGGAAATACATTTTACATGTGCAGAAAAAACTGAGACGCTTATAGAATTCATATTTCCATTAACTGTGTCATCATATCCTTAAATAATAAAGACCTTTTCAAACTGTGTGAGAATAGAACTAATTTTGAGTTCGTTAGTTTTATAGAAATTTGTTTCGCTGCACTCCCTTCCCCATCCGTCAATAATGCATATGGGGAATGCAAGTTTGCTAGTTTACATATTTCTCCAATAGAATACAATTTTATATAACAATTCGGTGTAAATATCCTCATTTCCAACAGATTTCTAAAAGTGCTTAGTGCTTAGTGCTCGAAAGATTGAATTACTGTTATAAAGTGCTTAGTAATCGCAAGCCATTTTTAAAACGCGGTGCTTTATGCTCGATGCTCGTGATCATTTTCATTGAGTGCTTAGTGCTTACGGCTTGAAGCACCTTTCTTCAGTGCTCGGCACAGCTCTGGATACATTCTGTACTAAAGTACATATAAGTCATCGATAAAATCAGTTAGTAAAGCTTCTTTCATCATTTCAGAATATAAGGTTCTTCCTGAAATCTTCTTTTAAATAATTCGATCTAAGGAAATTTTTCATTAGTTGCTATGGAGTTGATAGGTTTGGTTCGTTAATAAATGTTCGTATGTGTTCGCTAATGGGCGACATATTGCTAGAGCCTTCAAAACCTCATTTTACATAGAGTTCTAGCGGTTTTAACTCAATCGGATATATATTTTTGGAAGTAATGTGGAAATATCGAAATATGATAACGGAGTTCCGGGAGTTCTTGAATCTTTTTTCAAATTTGAATTATCTTAGATAGTTTTTGAGATATTGGCGAAAAACCAAACCCCCTTCTTTTTTTTTCACTTAATTGTTTATAACTATTGCAATTTTTGCGAGCGGCCTCAGCATTTTCTCAAGGGCTTATATCTCAAACTCTTTCATATCTATTTTTGGACATTCACACAACCCAACACCACATCCCTGCCCTGAGCGGGATTCGAACCCGCGACCTCCGGCACCCTAGCTAGTTATTCAACCGCTAGACCACCTGGGCCGGCTATCTACATGCCATTCCGAATTGAATGATACCTCAATCATAATTTTCGGAGAATACGCAAAAATGTTGACCTGAAAAGCACTTGTTGGCTAGACTACTAGAGAGATCATGGGAACAGATGTTCAGTACAATTTATCGAACAGTTATGATTTTGTTTGTTTTCGAGATGCCACATATTTATTCAAATATTGAACTCGTTGACATAAATGTGGTATATATGGTGAGTTCAAGCAAAATTCTAACGCAGCAAGCCGATTGTACGCAAAAAGATATCCGTCGTGAAACCGCCCATATCCACTTATGTTCATTAATTTGGTAAAGAGGTGTAGAGATACTGGGTGAATCCATTAACACCTAAAGGTTCCTTTAGGTGTTTGGTGAATCCCGGAGAGCACACGTCGGAAGGCCGAAATCAGGAAAGCAGGCAGAAATCGAGGAAAAAATTCTGGAAATAGTTGACGATGAACCTACATCAAGTACCAGATGTGTGAAACAATTGAGACATCGAATTGAAAGTCCTTGTGAAGTTATTCGTGGACAAACTGTATGAGCATGAAACCAATGGTTTACATTTGAAATAACTTCTGTGGATAATTTCGATGAATTTCGTTGGTGAATTTTTAAACTTCGTTATTTTCGTAGATTAGACATTTCATGTCAGGAGTATAACTCTACAGAATAAAACATTTAAGGTAAAATTGCCCAATAAAAATTAGAAGACGATATAGCCCTTACTTTATTTTAAGGTCAATGTTTCAAACTAAAACATCTGGAACGTTATTCTTCGTGAGATCTGGTTGGTTAACAATTTAATTGTTAAAAGCCTGGATAGACAAAGCCTTACTCGAAAATTCGTGGAATCGCATGCAACTTCGGGGGTGGATAGCAGCCCCTATAATGCACATTTCATATATATGAGATTTTTGGTGAAATGATTTAATTTGATTAGTTCTACCTTTTAATAAAAGAAAGACCCAACTTTGCAAAAACCCCGAGAAAAACTCTCTATACCATATAATAAATTTAGTTTCAACATTAGAGCATAGGCACCAAATATGCACTGAAGCTCTTTCAGCTCTAGTACAGTCAGTAATAATGGCATGCATACCAAGTGTAAATATGATGTTGGGTTAATATCGATCACAGGAGGGGTAACATCGATCAGAGTGATCGATTTCACCCGAACCAGAACATCATCCCATTAAATTTTGTTTGAAGAAACAAATATATAAAAAGTTGTGGAAGCACCGACGCGAGGTCAGTCCGCTTTCACACGCTTGTTCAAGTTTATAGCCAAAGCGGTCACCCGTGCAGGTACTGAACTTGCCCAAAGCTGCTTGGCTTCCCGGAAAAAAAATTATATTTTCCTAATATTCTCAAGCATATAATTCTGAGTTTAAATCTGGAACCTAGCTCAAGAATAAGGTTTTGAAGGCTCTTGTGAAATTTTAGCGCTATCTAACGAATAACTTCTGAAATACATTTTTGGCGCTCTAGTTCCTCGGAACTGAGTGCTTATCAATTTGCCCAAATGTCTGTAATTTTCGAATTTTTCGATGAAAATGGTCTTGAACGATTTGGTTCGACTCACTGATCAAGAATCCGGGGTCGAAATTCATTCTGTCGGGCCGGTCCGGCCGTCCGGCCGGCCGTAGGCCCGATAACTCTCGAACGGAATGAGCTACACAGTTGAAACTTTCAGAGTAGGTTTGGGGGATAAATATCTCGGCTAAGTTCGTTATCGGGCAAAATCGGACAGATGGTTTCGGAGTAACAAAAAAAAATTTTTTTTTACAAAAAAATTCCAAATTAAATTTTTTTCAATAAGCAGTTTTACCATAAGAATCCATTCATATTATTTTTAACTCTAACAAGCTAATACTTTCGGAGATATGATTTTTCAAAATTTCAATGTAAATCGTATTTCTACGTTTTCACACAATGATAGAATTATTCTGTGGGTATTCTATGAATTGTTATAATGTCAAATAATTTTTCTGGGACATGACGTTGTCTCATTGTCATTCATTCCAGCAATCCTATAAATATGAGAATTCTAATTTAATATCATACTTTTTGTTGGTTGATATTTTCATGCCGATGGTCAATCCATTAATCCATATGATGATGGGAATGGTAATGGTAAGTTAATAATATTGAGTTCAGAATATCTCCACTAAAAACAAAACTGGAATATTGGTGTATTGGAGTAGATTTGAGGAAAGATATATTATCGTTCTTCATAGAATTGAGGAATAAATATCTCGGATGAGTTCGTTGTTGGGTAGAATTCGTCTATTGGTTTTGGATTGATAATTTTTGGCACTCTTGTTGAATTTAAATTCTTCTATGATGTTTGAATTCAATTTCTGCTAAGATGGAGTTCTAAATTTCAATAATGAATCGTACTTCTATGTTTTCACAGAATGCTATAAATATTCTTTCTAAGCTTTATTATATGATCTGTGTTCATACTCGTACATTTCATCCTGTTCTATAAGAGAGTCAAATTCATTTCAGCTATTTTAATTTGGTTTCTTCCATGGTGCAGTTCTCATTCTCAGATTGCTCATTTAATCTCGATAAATAAACTATTATTTGAATTGAATTTCCTTTATGATGCAGTTCTATCATAAGAATACATTGATATAATTCTCAACTCTGAGAAACCAATACTTTTGGAGATATAATTTGTCTGTTTGAACTAGAGCGCCAGAAAGCTCCTGTCCACAGGGCTTGAACCCATTTTTTTTTATAATAATCTTTTCATAATTTTCTAGTGATACCAGCCTCGCAAAACGTTACTTAAAATTGAATTTAAATGTTTTGAAAAAATTTCATGGCGAACACGTATCCATGCCATAATTAAAACAGTTGCTTTACCTTGCCATACTTCAAACCTTTCTGCTGGGTATTATGTGGATAATATTGACGTAGTTTCGTCAAACACATGAGAAGTTGGTCAAGTTTTGGAATTTTCTCTTCATTTCACCCCAAATAGTATTCATTGTCACAATTTTTTTTACTTTTTCATTGCAAAATTATTACAACCGGCTATAAGTATATTGCCTTAGGTGCAAACTAACCTTTCAGCTGATTTCACATCTGGAACCGAAAATTTGTAGGTAACAGCAGCGCGATTAGCTCAGTGGTAGATTGTTTGACTCAGGAGCCAGACGACTCCTAGCCAAGGAGAGAAATTTTCTTGTCACAGTAATCGCAACCATTCACTGTTGGGTCAAAAATTGACACTGATGTGCCTAAAGTGGCGTAAGGATACAGAAAAAAAGCGTACACAGAACACAACTGATTATTCTTACTCGCTCAAGCTCTCAAGAGCTTATGAGGGTTCTCCTTGGGGAAGACCTAGGCGAATCAGTAGAATGATATAATAATAATAATAACAGTCCTTGAGCTCGACAGAACCACTAGTAAAGTGAAGAACATAAATCGTAGCCTGCATCCCAACTGCTCGATTCGAAGAATATACCTTCCACGGACGCAGGGAGTCAGGGGTTTGCAAAGTTTGGAATACCAACACCATCACCAAACGTTGGAAATGACAATAAGGGTATTGAAAAGCGAAGACCCGCTTCTGAAAATGGTGGCTCATCATTAGGAACTAAGGAGCTTTCCTATTTAGTGCTAGTTAGTGAGCTTTGAAGAAGCTCAGTATAACTTACATATCCATCCATCATGACCTATCAGGAACACCTATCACGCCAACAGACCAAAGAAGAGCTGGCACAGAGATAAGACAGGCACAAGTGAAGACACTTACTGCTCAAAGATCACATGCACTCCATATATTTCAGGACTTTGAATGATCAGGGCCTGACGGAAGTATTACCCTTCGCCTTTTTGAAGTCCACAGGGCTTGAGTCGAAAACGGAGGGATTTATTATTGTTTATCAAGATGGTATGATGAATACCAGATGGTATACAAAGAACATCATGAAAGAAGACACCTCAACAACTTGCAGAGCATGCCACAGCCAGCAGAAAGCTGTTATGCACATCCTGTCTGCTTGCAGAGTCCATGTTCCATCAGGATATGTGGAAAGACACAATGCGGCACTCGGAATTCTCTACTTCCACCTGCGAGAGGTTTGTGGTAAAGACAACGGACCAGTGCTACCATATGCGCCTATGGAGATTGAAGCTATTGTTGAAAATGACAGAGCTCGCATCTACTGGAACTATGCGATTCGGACAACTTGGCAGATCCACGCCATAAAGCCAAATATAACTTCTGCTGGACAAAGAACTCAAGGAATTGTTTGTCGTTAAATTGTTTGAACTGGGGAACTTGTATCCAAGGCATAAGGTTAGAATGGTCGTACTAATCATAGAATGCCTAGGCGGAATGAGAGCTAACTACGTGATCAAATTGAAGATTATTCCGGCCAGCAAATCCCTGGTCAAGGAGTTAGCGCACATTATGCTGAAAGCCGTGTTGCTCGGATCACTTCAAGTCACCAGGTCCGATCAAGTGTGAAGATTGCTTGCAGCTTATCTCTTTTGTTAAGGGACGCTGTAAAGGCAGGTTATTTAGTGAGTAACCAATCAACAACTGGAGTCTCACATTCCTGAGAGTAGCGAACCCTCTCAGGGCGGGCCTATAAAGGAGTTTCCTCTCGAGAAAAAAAACAGTGCATGATAATAATAAAAACATTATGGCACTTTGGAAAACTAACTCCACCGTTCCATCCGAAGGTCGGACAACATATATCGGATGGGTGAGATACAGTTGAGGCGTATTTCAAGGAGACTTGCTAAGCCCGTTATTGCATCTACTGAAACTATGCTATTCCAACAACTCCGCAGATCCACGCCATAAAGCCAGATATAGTCCTGCTGGAGCTCAAGGAAATGTTTGTTATCAAATTTTCCTCCCACACCGAAAATAATGTGGATAGTTTAGGCGGAATGAGCGCGAACTACGTGGCAGAATTAAAGATTATTCCGGCCAGTAAATCCCTGGCCGAGATTTTGGCACACAGAATGCAGAAAGCGATGTTGCTCGGATCACTTTGAGTCATCAGGTTCCACCAACTGTGAAGGCCACTTGCAGCTCATCTTTTTTGTTAAGGGACGCTGTAACGGCAGGACGAAAAATTACTCTAAGAAATATGCGAAAGGTTTTTTAGTGAGTAACCAAACCACAACTGGAGTCTCACACTCCAGAGCGGCCCCTCTCAGGGTAAGCCTGTACAATGTTTTTCCTCTCAAGCGGAAAAAAATAGTGCATGTACCAATAAATGAGATATAACGATGCTACAAAATAGATTTTTTTGACTACATACATAGTATTCCAGGAATATTTGCATTTTAACATCTACTCCATATTCCGATTATGGAAATGAAAATTTAATTTATTGCCAGATAGAAGCAAAGGGATTGTTTGTATTGCGATTCATTCTCGAAATCAAGCATGATGTTCTAGGCACTTTTTAATTTTAGCTCCTAGTTAAAATGAAAAAGTTCCTGAAACATAATGCTTGAAAATATTTCAAGGATTAATCGCAATAGTGACATTCCTTCTATCTCGCCATAAATCAAATCATCCCCCTTCTCTGTACCAACTGTTCATAATTTCGCCTCGAATCCAATTAAAGACATCTTCATGATTACCTGCACATCTTCGCAATTGACAACTTCTTCCTTCCTTCGTTAATGGAATCGTTGTTTCATTACCAGGTTTGCCTGAATGACCAGGAAGCCAGGTACATGTCTTACGTTGTATTATGATTTTTCAGCTTAATTCATATTTTCTTAGCTGTTATTTCTATTGGATATATTTTTAAATTAATATTCCATTTCGCTAGTCATAAGATTGAACTCCGCCGTGTATGGAACCTTGAAATATTCCTCAACAAAAATATTAAACTAGAATTTTGCTGTTTTTTTAATTGTTGATATCCAGATGATGTGATCTGTTGCATCAATGTCATATATATTTTGACTTCTAATATTTCAGGAAAGACTTTATTCTATACGCATTCAGAAAAGGGGCCGTTCTCTTATTATTCCAATATTCCTTAATGGGTACAAATTTTTCAATTACCTGTACAACAGAATATTAAATCGTAACTCGTAACTTGAATCGAATGCTGTAACGAAAATTGGCGCCCGTGTCTATGAATTATACTTTGGCAAGTTAATCAAATTGGGATTTGAATATCTCCAGTAAAAACAAAACTGGAATATCGGCTAAATTTCAATTGATATAATATAATTTTCATAATAGATTTGAGGAATGAATATCTCGGATGAGTTTGTTATTGGGTAGAATTGGTCTGTTGGTTTTAGATTAATAATTTTTGGCACTCTTGTTGAATTTAAATTCTTCTATGATGTTTAAATTCAATTTTTTTTATAATGAAGTTCTCTCATATTGATATCATTCCCAACGCTGAGAAACTAATACTTTCGGAGATATCATGTGTCAAAGTTTGAACACTTTTTTGAAGTAGGTAGCGCATCCAGATGGGACATTTGAGTTTGTTAGTGGACATAATAGGCAAAACGGTTTTGAAGTAATAACCATCTGAAATTTGGTTGTTATCACCTCAATAACTCAAAAATTTCGAATCTGATCCAATTCAAACAAGGTAATTGGTTGTAGCATACAAACGCGAAAATTTTTGCAAAATTTCGTGAGGATCGTTCCACCAGAAAATTAAAAAAAAAAATAATCGAAATTCATTGAAAAAAATTCTATATATCAGAGATATAGCTGAAATTTCGCGAGAGCCTTCAAAACCTCACTCTACAACCAAGTTTCAAGTTCCAAGTTTGAACACGATCGGATCCCTATTGTAGGAGATCTGAGCAGCAGGTGAGTTAAGTAGCTGGATGGGTGACCGTTGCCACGATAACTTTTGAACTGAAAGCGGTAGCGACTTGCAATTTTCAGGGAAGATTGCGCATCCGAATGGGACAGTTATGCTCATTGTGAAACTTGATGAATAGTTGTAGAATTCCGACGCAAAGAAGAATCGTATCACTAGAAAATTTTTAAAAAAATTATTGAAAATTATTATTTATTTCACGATTACTTGAGAACGGAAAGACATAATATCGACTTTTACGGGTAGTTTGTGCAATGTGCATCCTAATACGACATTTGAGTTCGTTAAAAGGCATGATCGGCCAAATGGTTTTGGAGTTATATGAATCTGAAATTTGGTTGTTTTTTCCTCAATAACTCAAAAATTACGCTGCCGATTCAATTCGATTGAGAGTGTCGGATAGGTGTGAATGGACAATAGAACAAGCACGCAAAAGCTCCTAACTTCACGTCAGAGCTTTTTATGAATCATTTGAAAACAATTCAATTCATCAATGTATAAATGGTTAATGGGGACAGAATTTTTTACTGATAGATCGTATAGCTTCTCATGTTCAAAAGATAGTTAATTTTTTTCCCGAAGATAATTATATATACCATCTGCTAGTTGGATCAGATGAAACATAGCAATTTAAAACCCAGTAGGCTAGTTCAAGTGGTCCGATAAACGAAACAATTCTTTGTAGTGATCCCAGTCTGACATTTGACATCGATTATGCTTGCTACACCTGTAATGTCAATGATTTATAATCGAGTCTCGGCTCATTGGAAACAAAATATTATAGCTAATAATTAGAATATGATGGCTGAGGACCGATAGGTCAGGTTATCGGGTAGATCTATAATTACTTTGTGTCTATAATGTATGTAATGGAGTGCAGATAATGCAGTTGTTGAAGATATATGGAGAATTATTGTCAATTCTCAATTAGTAATTTTTGCGCGCATGTACTAGGGCGCTATCATATTGCCCAAATTTCTGTAATTGTCTAATTTTGGGCCGGAAATGGTCTCAAACGTTTCCATTTGAAAAATTATTCCAGTAAAGAAATCAACTTGTCTTGAGATGAACTGAACGGATCTAATTCATTGCATCAATTATAGTTATCGTCTATGCGGTCTATGTGTCCATTCTTGTGGGGTTGCTGAACTATTTCGTTAGACTTCTGTTCGATGGTCGAGGTTACTGACACATTTCCTTCCTCGTTCCGTCTGAAGAATGCATTTATTTTTAGTGAATTGTTATGTTGTGGGTCGATTTTTTTCTGTTTGTTTATGTTGTTAGTTACGGTGTTCGTGATCGGGGTTCTCAGGACATCTTGCTCATCTTCTGGTACATTCGATAGTATTGTCTCAGAATCTGATACGAGTCTGGCTATGGAAAAATCCAATATTGATATTGGTAAGTAGAATTTGGGACCTATTACAATGACATTTCTTATATCTTCAGTATACATGTATAGGTTAGGTTAGGTTAGGTTAGGTTAGTGTATTGGTTAGGGTCTTGATCCATTTCTCATATATTCTAATATTGGGTAGATTGTCTTCCAGCTTCCTTAGTTTGTCTATGTATATCTGTCAGACTTCGTAGAATTTTCTGTTGTGAACTAATCCCTGCTTGTGTTGGAATTGCAACCACCGATCTTCTGAAATTAACTTTCATATTTGCCTCTAATCTCTGTACCGATTTTTACACATCTGGTATTTCTATATCTCGTTGAACTTAGAATTTAATTTCGAAAATATCCTCACAAGGTTTTCCTACACCTAAACCTGATAGTAGCTCAGCAATTTTCGACCATTATTTGTAGTTGATGTTTGAAAATTAAATATGATCACTCTGTATGTTTCAGAGTCAATTTTTTTTTCTTTATAGGAGTAGCTAACATTTCTACTCAAAATATACTGTCTGTATCGCTGGAGTAACTGGTTTCTTCATTAATTGCTATTTAATAAAACCATATTTGCAATTTTTTACCATTTTCTCGTAAATGGTACTTCTAAGGCATAAAGTGATTCGAAGAAACTCATCATAATTAGAGCTCACCATTCCATTTTTGAGGTTAAATACAAGGTGTTGCAATTAAAAAAAATGGAACTTTGGTTGATATCTCTGTTTTCGAACACCCTGTATATATGAAAATTATTTTAAATTGTGCCTTTGAACATCCTACACACATCACAAACAAATATTCTCAACATATCTTCATTTACTCCCTCAAAACGAGCTCCGCGTCAGTGGTGAGCCACCCGGTATATCCGATTTAAACATGTTCTGGAGTTTTATCGAATGTATTCCCTAGAAGTTGATTCGTGGAAGATTTGAAAGCCAGTTATATAACCATTTTAAAAATATTCTGGAGTTTGTTTTTTGTTTTCGAATGGAAGTGGAAGCTTGGAAACCTTCCAAACATTTAAGACCACTTTCGTCCAAAAATTCCAAAATTAAAGACATTTGGTCAAATTGGCAGGCACTCTGTTCCAAGGAACAACAGCGCCAAAAACAGAAATGGTCATAATCCAAACTTGATTATACAGGGTGAGTCTTTGACCACTGCATTAATTTTAACCAAAGATTCCTCTCATCAAATGAAACACTTTTTGCGCGTATGTTCTGGGGAACATCGCGTTATAGTTTTGCCCAAATGTCTGTAACTTTCGAATTTTTTGACG
The DNA here is from genome assembly GCA_937662695.2 of Halyzia sedecimguttata. Classification (NCBI taxonomy): domain Eukaryota; kingdom Metazoa; phylum Arthropoda; class Insecta; order Coleoptera; family Coccinellidae; genus Halyzia; species Halyzia sedecimguttata. Next base: position 50,973,254 of record OW569411.2, on the reverse strand, counting down.
AAATTGGTCTCAAACGATTTAGTTCGACTCCCCAATGAAGAATTCGAGGTCAAATTTGATTCTGTCCGGCCGGCCGTCCGTTGCCACGATAATTTGAGAACGAAAAGAGCTAGCGACTTGAAATTTTCAGGGTGGGTGGCGCATCGCAATACGACGGACAAGTTCGGGGGGCATAATCGGCCCAGTGGTTTCCGAGTAATAATTTTGTTTTCAACCAATATAAATCCGATCGAATTGAAACTTGGTGAGTAGTTGTAGAATATGAACCTAAGCACGTTTGTGAAATTTTGGGCGAATCGTATGGCTAGAAAATTTTGAAAAAATTATTAAAAAATATTATTCTTGTCACGATAACCTGAGAACGGAAAGAGATAGCGGCTTGAAAATTTCAGGTTATGTTGTGCATATGAATGCCACATTTGAGTTTGTTTATGAGCATAATCGACCAAACGGTTTCAGAGTTATAGCCATCTGAAATTTGGTGGTTTTTTGTTCCTCATTAACTCGAAAAATACTGAACCGATTGAATTCAAACATGGTTATTAGTTGTAGAATGCCAACGCGAAAATGTTTGCGAAATTTGGTGAGGATAGCATTTGTAGAAAATTTTTAATAAATCATTGAAAATAAAAAAAAAAAATCGATATATCAGTAACTATACGTTTGAAATTGCTGAAATTTTGCAAGAGCGTTCATTACCTAACTCTACTGCCAAGTTTCAAGTTTTAACACGATCGGTTGAATATTGTTGGAGATTCGAGCATTCTTGTGTGAGTTCAGTAGATGGGTGACCGTTGCCTCGATAACTTTCGAACCAAAGGAGATAGGGACTTGCAATTTTCAGGGTAGGTTGCGTATCCGAAAGGGAGAGTTGAGTTTTTGGGCATAATCGGTTTAACGGTTTCCGAGTTATATCCACATGGAATAATGTTTCCTTGATAACTCAAAAAATAAATATTCGATTGAATTGAAGCTTGGTAACTAGTAGTAGAAAATCAACACGAAGATGTGTTTAAATTTCTGTAAGAACCGTACTCCTAGAAAATTTGAAAAAAATGACGAAAAAAAAAATTTTAAGAACCGCGCCTCCAGAAAATTAAAAAAAAATCACGAAAAAAAAATTGGTTCAAGCACTGACGTGAAGTCAGAAGCTTTTGCGCGTATGTTCTATTGTCCATTCTTCTGTATTGGACACCCTTAATCGAATTTACCATGGTTAATTATGTCAGTGCTTGAACCAATTTTTCATTTACCATTTTTCCAGATTCAGCTCAGGTAAAAAGTTACAAGCGTTTGAAGATTTCACAATGTGCTAATACACTCCCGCATATAAATTATCCATGACATTGTTGGCGGACGAGAGTAAGGCATGGTAACGTGGTTTACAGCTTGATTCGGGGTCCCAACGCTTAGGGACGGATCCATAAAAGTAGTGAAATTTCTGGAGTTTTCCATTTTAAAACATTCAATGAAGAATATCTCGAAAATGGTGCGTTTAAGGAGAAATGATGAAGAATAATATAATGTTCTAAAACGATGGAATATTCTGGAAATGACTCAAGAAAAACTTTATATGCTTCCTTTATGCTAATTTCGTTTAGTTTTATGAATCCACGAGTCCATAACTAGAAAACCAGTAGAAGTAGAAAATAACTAATATTTGGAAAATATGTATCATAGTTATGGGAAACTTTACGCCAACATTCATTTTATTCGAAAAAAGGATGTCAAAGCTACAAAATAAAAACTGATTTTTTTTCAAAATTTCAACAGCCTGTATCTTTTAACCTGAGCTGAATTTGGAAAAATGTTAAATGAAAAAAGTGTTTCATTTAATGAGAGAAATCTTTGGTTAAAATTAATGAAGTGGTCAAAGACTCACCCTGTATATTCTCAAATATTGGTAATGAAGGTTACTATGAAACAAACTGTATACAGGGTGAATCTTTGACCACTGCATTAATTTTAACCAAAGATTCCTCTCATCAAATGAAACACTTTTTTCATTTAACATTTTTCCAAATTCAGCTCAGGTAAATAGATACAGACTGTTGAAATTTTGAAAAAAAATCAGTTTTTATTTTGTAGCTTTGACATCCTTTTTTCGAATAAAATGAATGTTGGCGTAATGTTTCCTATAACTATGATACATATTTTCCAAATATAAGTTATTTTCTACTTCTACTGGTTTTCTAGTTATGGACTCGTGGATTCATAAAACTAAACAAAATTAGCATAAATAAAGCATATGAAGGTTTTCTTGAGTCATTTCAAGAATATTCCATCGTTTTAGAACATTATATTATTCTTCATCAATTCTTCTCAAACGCACCGTTTTCGAGATATTCTTCATTGAATGTTTTAAAATGGAAAACTCCAGAAATTTCACTACTTTTATGGATCCGTCCCTGAGCGTTGGAATCCCGAATCAAGCTGTAAACCACGTTACCATGCCTTATTCTCGTCCGCCAACAATGTCATAGATAATTTATATGCGGGAGTGTATTAGCACATTGTGAAATCTTTAAACGCTTGTAACTTTTTACCTGAGCCGAATCTGGAAAAATGTTAGATGAAAAAAGTGTTTCATTTGATGAGAGGAATCTTTGGTTAAAATTAATGCAGTGTTCAAAGACTCACCCTGTATAACATAAGTTTGGGAGATCATCTTGGTCTTGTGATGGAGATTTAGTCCAATGATGGTAGGCCTCTTAAGGAACATATCCTGACTAGACATTTGAATGACTACAGCATGGCTGGCTGATGTCACTACTTGCAGCATGAAGATTTCTTTTATATTTTTAACGGGAAAAACATTAATGAAATGTTCAATCTTTTTTTCATATCTTTCTTTTAATAAATTATGCCCATTAAAAAAGGGGGAAAACCCTGTGGCAGGCTTTGGCTCCTTTGGTTCAATTCTTGACGATCGATATCCCCGAAAGTATTGGTTTCACAGAGTTGGGAATGATATCAATGCATTCTTGTAATAGAACTGCACTAAAAAAAGAAATTTAATTGAAATAATAGTTTATTTATCAAGATTAAATGAGCAATCTGTAATGATTTAACCTCGTGGAATGAGTTATATTATAATATAACTTATACTCGGTGCATGGTTTTCACAACTCGTAATATCCAGAGCAAGGCGGGAGTCAATCATAGCAGATTGTCCATTTATTCCTGATATTTGAATAGGTATAGGATGACGAACAAAATATTTCAATAGTACAAAATATATTAATAAAATACAATCCTCTTTTCATAATTTAATAGTTACCACTAACACATTCATTCTGTATTAAAACCTTAACTCAAGAAAGAATATTTGATACACAAATGTAGATGTAGACTGTACATAGAAACATGTCTCACTACTTAAGGAAGTAAAATGTAATATTGACCTCAGTGGTCAACGAACAGTAATTTCTTTTGATGATTCCATTATGATGTTCTTTCTTATTGCTTTCATAAACTACATCATTAACATGCCCCAATTCCAAATCTTTCGAAACATCATCCCCAATATTTGCACATGAATTAATCAATATGCAAGTCAATTTATTTTTAGTATAAAAAAAATCTTGTATTTGTACATATTCACAAATTCAAGATGCGGAACCTTGTTTTCCCACACAAAATATTTTCGACGTACAAATTATATAAACAAATGATGACATGAATGAACAGTGAACACAGATAGAACACAGACAGATAGAACTCGCATTCTGTGAAAACATAGAAGTACGATGTATTACTGAAATTTTTAAAAATCATATTTCCGAAAGTATTAGCTTGATGACATCAATGCATTCTTATGATGGAACTGCAACTTGAAAAAAAATAATTTGAAATTTGTAATGCGAAGAAAAATTTTTTTTTTCGTCACTCCGCAACCATTGGGCTGATTCAGCCCAATAAAGAACTTAGCCGAGATATTTATCTCTCAAACATACTCTGAAAATTTCAACTGTGTAGCTCATTCCGTTCGAGAGTTATCGTGCCTACGGCCAGCCGGGGACGGCCATAGGTCATGATTCTACAATTTGATGCAAAATTTAAGATCCAACCAAATCCAACTCCTTTCGCACAGAGTTATCGTGTTAACGGACAGCCCGACGGCCGGACAGAATCGATTTCGACCACGGGTTCTTGATCAGTGTGTCAAACCAAATCGTTTAAGACCATTTTCTGCAAAAAATTCGAAAATTACAGACATTCGGCAAATTGATAAGCACTCTGTTCCGAGGAACAAGAGCGCCAAAAAACAATGGGTAAGCAAAGAAGGTCAACTTAAAAATAAGTGGATTCCTATGGAATCATTTGTGGTACGTAAATCACTAAACTATATGTATTGCTTAAACTTTCATGATGAAAAGTTGGAGATTGTGCTTCGAACTTATAGGAGCAGACTAAGATCCGACAAAAAGTTAGATTATGAGAAAATGATTGAAAATAAATCCGAAAAACAGAAATATGTTTGGAAACTAGTTAAAGGAAAACCCGGGAAAAATAAAATTCGTATAAGAAAAATTGTTTCAAGCCCTGTGGACAGGAGCTTTGGCGCTCTTGTTCAAACTTTGACAAATCATATCTCCGAAATGATGGGTCTCTGGGAATGATATTCTTGATGATTCTTACGATAAAACTGCATCATGAAAGAAATTAAATTCAAACAGACCGATTCTAACCAATAACGAACTTATCCGAGATATTCACTTCTCAAATCTACTCTGAAAACTATATTATATCAATAAAAACTTAGACAATATTAAAGTTTGGTTTTTACTGGAGATATTCTGAACCCAATTTGATTATTGATCTTATCAAAGTATACTCCATTCTCTTTTATAAAGTCTCCCGGTTGGTCATGATTCTGTTCTATTACGTATTTGTTACTGAAATGAAGTGAGGTTGGCACTCCTGAAATATCGTCAATGTCAAAACAATTCTCTGAGATGTTGCCAATATCTACTCTCAACAATCAACATAATCTTCTTTCTTCGACATGATATTATCACAGATCATTATCTTCGAATAATAAAGAACCTTTCGCTTCAAAATTGAAAATGCCGAAAGCATTTTTGAAGAAGCAGAGACAAAGTATCAGGAAGTGCAATACAGAACTGAAATCTGCAATAGGAAAACTTAATTCTGTCATAGGCATGTTGAACTCTGGAATAAAATTACTTAGTTTCCTATCCTATCACTATATTTTACCAAGGTTAAACAGTGACTCGGGATTCGTAGTACAACTACATTTTGAAACTGGTGTATTTCAAGTCTGTGCAAAAAGGTATTTAAATGTTTTCTGTAGGCTTATTTCTTGAGAATTTCGAAAAGTGGGGAATTCCGTAGGTACGTCTGTTTGTTTAGAAATTTTTCTGGCGGGTTATTCAGGTAATTTTAGTCTTTTTGGCGCTCTAGTTCCTCGGAAGTGAGTGCTTATCAATTTGCCCAAATGTCTGCAATTTTCGATTTTTTCGATGGAAATGGTCTTAAACGATTTGGTTCGACTCACTGATGAAGAATCTGTGGTCGAAATTCATTCTGTCCGGCCGGTACGGCCGGCCGGCTGGCCGGCCGTAGGCACGATAACTCTCGAACGGAATAAGCTAGACAGTTGAAATTTTCAGAGTAGGTTTGGGAGATACATTTCTCGGCTAAGTTCGTTATTGGGCAAAATCGGATAGATGATTTCGGAGTAACGAAAAAAATTTTCTTTTTACAAAACAAATTCCAAATTAAATTTTTTCAATAAGCAGTTTCACCATAAGAATCCAATGATATCATTTTCAACTCTAACAAGTTAATACTTTCGGAGATATGATTTTTCAAAATTTCAATAATAAATCGTATTTCTATACGTTGTCATAGAATGATATAATTATTCTATGTATGAATTGTCATAATATCAACTTATTTTCCTGAGACATTACATTATCTAATCAATCGAAGAATTGTGAGCGAAGTGAGAAAAATCTCTGTCTTTTGCTCCGAAATTAGTTTTTCTCAGAAAAGTCTTACATTTCGGAACGGAACATGAAGTAAGAGATTTAAGAGTAGTGAGACTGCTTTTCATCCATAGACATAGAATGCTCAATTCTCTCAATTTATGACGGGACTGACGGAAGGGAATATTATAACTTCAAAAATATTGGGGTTGAAATACTCGTATTTTAGCGATGCAACGGGGACCTCACCCAAAAATGTTCGAAAATATTACGTAAATATTGAAAGCATAATTCTGTAGTTCAAGAGAGGAGAAAATTTGGTGAACGTAGAACAAGAAATTTTTGATCGATTACAAGGTAATTTTTCATTATTACTCCTCTTCTTTCATACATGTTTTATGGAATATCTACTATTTGTAGGTACTTTAAACCTGTTTTGGGCAATAGTCATACGAAACTTGTTTTTTTTGGCGCTCTAGTTCCTCGGAACAGAGTGCTTATCAATTTGCCCAAGTGTCTGTAATTTTGGAATTTTGGGCTGAAAATGGTCTCAAACGATTTGGTTCGACTCACTGATCAAGAATCCGAGGTCGAAATCGATTCTGTCCGGCTGGCCGGCCAGCCGTAGGCACGATAACTCTCGAACGAAAGGAGTTAGCGGATTGTAATTTGCAAGGTGGGTTTGGAGCGTAAATATCTCGGACGAGCTCGTTAATGGGCGAAATCCATCAAGCGGTTTTGGAGTTATGGCCGATTTTAGTAAAAATATTTTTTATGAATATTTCTGAAACCGATCACTCGATCTATCTGAAATTAAGCACCAAATTGTAGAATCATGACCTTTATACGCATGTGAAGTTTTGTATTGACCAGATTACCGCAAAGTTTCAAAAACATTTTTTTTTAATTTTAAAAAAGTTTTTCTACAATAACTCTCTAACGGAATGAGCTAGGTAGTTGAAATTATCAGTGTAGGATAGGGAGATGAATATCTCGGTTAAGTTCGTTATTGGGCAAAATTGGCCAGACTTAATTTGATTTCTTCCATGGTGCAGTTCTCATTCTCATGATTGCTCATTTAATCTTGATAAATAAACTATTATTTGAATTGAATTTCCTTTATGATGCAGTTTTATCATATGAATAGGTACATTGATATAATTCCCAACTCTGAGAAACCAATACTTTCGGAGATATAATTTGTCTGTTTGAACTACAGCGCCCGAAAGCTCCTGTCCACAGGGCTTGAACCAATTTTTTCAAATTAACTATCACAAAGTAACGGACTACTGTATCCATTTTTTTTCATTAAAATTTCAACAGTTGGTTCTTGATTTCCGTACAAGAAAATAGATAATTGAATCTTCCAACCAGTTTGTGTACGTGAAATATTTTCATTTTAACAACAGATGAAAAATTTCCTTCAACAATCACCAGGTCTTTGGAATTGTTGAATTCACATAATACCTTCCCTTCTCAAATTAATTATTTTTCAACGTTTCGTAGTTATCTGACAGGAAAATGACCATAACCTAACATTTTCAAAATATACATGGTGAAATGTGTCAAAATTTCATGGCCAACCGGGAGACTTTATAAAAGTGAATGGAGTATATATATTTCCATCATATTTTGGATTATCCAAGGGCCCATTCGACCTACATACTAACAGCGACTGGAATCCATGGGACTGACTTCACTCCTGCAGAGGAGGGCTCGCGGAGACTTGATATTTTCATACCGAGCTATACGCGAATTTCTGGGAGACAAGGTAAGAGACATGTTCACCCTAAACAGAAACAAACTTAGTTGTCCAATAGTTTCAACATTTCAGTGCCGTCTACAATGATTGTGATTAGTTTTTCCTTTCTCACATGCTTTTTTTTGTCTTTTTTGCGCGTATGTTCTGGGGAACATCGCGTTATAGTTTTGCCCAAATGTCTGTATCTTTCGAATTTTTTGACGAAATTGGTCTCAAACGATTTAGTTCGACTCCCTGATGAAGAATTCGAGGTCAGATTTGATTCTGTCCGGCCGGCCGTACGGCCGTCCGGCCGTCCGTTGCCACGATAATTTGAGAACGAAAAGAGCTGGCGACTTGAAATTTTCAGGGTGGGTGGCGCATCGCAATACGACGGACAAGTTCGTTAATGGGCATAATCGGCCCAGTGGTTTCCGAGTAATAATTTTGTTTTCAACCAATATGAATCCGATCGAATTGAAACTTGGTGAGTAGTTGTAGAATATGAACCTATGCACGTTTGTAAAATTTTGGGCGAATCATGTGGCTAGAAAATTTTAAAAAAATTATTAAAAAATATTTTTTTTGTCACGATAACCTGAGAACGGAAAGAGACAGCGGCTTGAAAATTTCAGGTTACGTTGTGCACATGAATGCCACATTTGAGTTTGTTTATGAGCATAATCGACCAAACGGTTTCAGAGTTATAACCATCTGAAATTTGGTGGTTTTTTGTTCCTCATTAACTCGGAAAATACTGAACCGATTGAATTCAAACATGGTTATTAGTTGTAGAATGCCAACGCGAAAATGTTTGCGAAATTTGGTGAGGATAGCATTTGTACAAAATTTTTAATAAATCATTGAAAATAAAAAAAAAAAATTCTATATATCAGTAACTATACGTTTGAAATTGCTGAAATTTTGCAAGAGCGTTCATTACCTAACTCTACTGCAAAGTTTCAAGTTTTAACACGATCGGTTGAATATTGTTGGAGATTCAAGCATTCTTGTGTGAGTTCAGTAGATGGGTGACCGTTGCCTCGATAACTTTCGAACCAAAGGAGATAGGGACTTGCAATTTTCAGGGTAGGTTGCGTATCCGAAAGGGAGAGTTGAGTTCGTTTTTGGGTATAATCGGTTTAACGGTTTCCGAGTTATATCCACCTGGAATATTGTTTCCTTGATATCTCAAAAAATAAATATTCGATTGAATTGAAGCTTGGTAACTAGTAGTAGAAAATCAACACAAAGACGTGTTTAAAATTCTGTAAGAACCGTACTCCTAGAAAATTTGAAAAAAATGACGAAAAAAAAAATTTTAAGAACCGCGCCTCCAGAAAATTAAAAAAAAATCACGAAAAAAAAATTGGTTCAAGCACTGACGTGAAGTCAGAAGCTTTTGCGCGTATGTTCTATTGTCCATTCTTCTGTATTGGACACCCTTAATCGAATTTACCATGGTTAATTATGTCGTCCATTCTCCTGTATTGGACACTACAGGAGAATGGAGGACATAATTAACCATGGTAAATTCGATTAAGGGTGTCCAATACAGAAGAATGGACAATAGAACATACGCGCAAAAGCTTCTGACTTCACGTCAGTGCTTGAACCAATTTTTTCTCTTTCAGATTTCTCATCAATGCTTCATGCGAATACTAATTGTATTATTTTACATTTTGGGTTTTGTAACTCTACTTTCATTCTTGTAATAATAATTATTATTATATTATCACCTTCAAAGTATAATATATTATCATATCATCCTCATAATTCTACGATAGCTGAGGTTATTTCATTGGTCATTTTACATTCAATCATACTTTGTTTTCTAGAAAATGAGGTGTTTTTTACCTCAAGAATAACGAACCAGAAATAATTTTGACATTTATCTCTCATAGGAAAATAAGATGGCATGTAAGAACACAGATCATATAATAATTCATAGATATAATAATTAAGTACAGCATTCTGTGGAAACATAGAAGTACGATTTATTATTGAAATTTTGAAAAATCCTATCTCCGAAAGTATTAGCTTGTTGAGTCGAAAATGATATAAACGGATTCTTATGGTGAAACTACATCTTGAAAAGATAATGAATTTAAATTTGTAATGTAATAAACACTTTTTTTGTAACTCTTAAATCATTAGGCCAATTTTGCCCTATAACGAACTCAGCCGAGATATATATCTCCTAAACCTACTCTGAAAATTTCAACTGTCTAGCTCATTCCGTTCGAGAGTTATCGTGTTAACGGAGAGCCGGCTGGACCGAACCGGCCGGCCGGACAGAATCGAAATTGACCATGGATTCTTGATCGGTGAGTCGAACCAAATCTTTTAAGACCATTTTCATCCGAAAATTCGAAAATTACAGACATTTCGTCAAATTGATAAGCACTCTGTTCCTAGGAACAAGAGCATCAAAAACTCTCAAAGATGACCTCTTACAACACTAATTCTATAGTCTAGATCAATTTGTGGCATGTAGCTTTTAACACATTTGTACCTCTTTTTGACGCTCTTGTTCCTCGGAACAGAGTGCTTATCAATTTGCCCAAATGTCTGTAATTTTTGAATTTGTGCATGAAAATGGTCTTAAACGATTTGGTTCGACTTACTGATCAAGGATCTGTGGTCAAAATCAATTCTGTCCGGCCGGTCCGGTCTGGCCGGTCCGGTCCGTCCAGCCCTCCGTTAACACGATAACTCTCGAAGGGATTGAGCTAGACAGTTGAAATTTTCAGAGTAGGTTTAGGAGATAGATATCTCGGTGAAGTTCGTTATTGGGCAAAATCGCCTCCTGATGGTGTCGGAGTAACGAAAAAAAAAAAAATTTTTAAATTACAAATTTCAAATTAAATTTTTTTAAGATGGAATTTCACCATGAGAATCCATTGATATCATTTTCAACTCTAACAAGTTGATACTTTCGCAGATATGGTTTTTTCAAAATTTCAATAATAAATCGTACTTCCATGTCTCCACAGAATGCTCTACTTAATTATTATATCTACTATATCTATGAATTATTATATGATCTTTGTTCTTACATGTCATCTTATTTTCCTATTATTTTTATTATTATCATACACTAAGAGAAGAGGCAATGCCTATCGAGTTCTCAATTAACAAAAATCATAATGTAACCAGAAACAAGCCATGTGGACAGGAGCTTTGGCGCTCTTGTTCAAAGTTTGACAAATCATATCTCCGAAAGTATTGCTTTCTCATAGTTGGGAATGATATCATTGGATTCTTATGATAGAACTGAATCATAAAGGAAATTCAATACAAATAATAGTTTATTTATCAAGATTAAATGAGCAATCTTCAATGCTTTAATGCTTCAAAAATTATCATTTAAAATTATAAGGAAAGTATCATCGAAATGTCTAGAGCAAGGCTGAGCATTCCTGATATTTATGTAGGTAGAGGCTGACGAACAAATTATTGCGCGTACATGTTCTGGGGAACATCGCGTTATCATTTTGCCCAAATGTCTGTAACTTTCGATTTTTTTTACGAAAATGGTCTCAAACGATTTGGTTTGACTCCCAAATGAAGAATTCGTGGTCAGATTTGATTCTGTCCGGCCGGCCGTCCGGCCGTCGGGCGTCCGGCCGTCGGGCGTCCGGCCGTTGCCACGATAACTTGAGAACGGAAACAGCTAGCGACTTGAAATTTTCAGGGAAGGTGGCGCATCCCAATACGACGGACAAGTTCGTTAATGGGCATAATCGGCCTAATGGTTTCCGAGTAATAATTTTGTTTTCAACCAATATGAATCTGATCGAATTGAAACTTGGTGAGTAGTTGTAGAATATGATCCTCAGCACGTTTGTGAAATTTTGTGCGAATCGTATAGCTAGAAAATTATTAAAAAATTATAAAAAAATATTTTTGTTATCACGATAACTTGAGAACGGAAAGAGATAGTCGCTTGAAGTTTTCAGGTTAGGATGTGCATCTGAACACGACATTTGAGTTTGTTTATAAACATGTTCGGCCAAACGGTTTCAGAGTTATAGCCATCTGAAATTTGGTTGTTTTTTTCTCCTCATTAACTCGAAAAATACTAAACCGATTGAATTGAAACATGGTTGGTAGTTGTACAATGCCAACTCGAATATTCTTGCAAAATTTCGTGAGGATATTATTTGTAGAAAATTTTCAAAAAATCATTGAAAATTAAAAAAAAAAAATTCTATATATCAGTAACTATTCGTCTGAAATTGCTGAAAGAGCCCTTAGAACCCAACTCTACTGCCAAGTTTTAAGTTTTAACACGATCGGTTAAATATTGTTGGAGATTCGAGCAGCCTTGTGTGAGTTCTGTAGATGGGTGACCGTTGCCTCGATAACTTTCGATTAAGGATGCCCAATACAGGAGAATGGACAATCGAACATACGCGCAAAACCTCCTGACTTCACGTCAGTGCTTGAACCAATTTTTTTTTCGTAATTTTCTTGAAATTTTCTAGGGGTACGGTTCTTACAAAATTTTTGTTATTAGTTCCAAATCGAGGGAGAAACCACTGACAAAAATTTTTACACCAGAATTCCAACTCAATCGGAAAGTCATTGGAATTCAATAGGAATTCATTAGGAATTCAATAGGAATTATTTTAAAATTCTATTGAAATTCATTAGGAATTCAATAGGAATTATTTTAAAATTCTGTTGAAATTCTATATTCTTGTATACCAGAATTCCTAGCAGTTTACCCCTCGGTTGAAACCAACTATTTGGAGCTGTATACATGATTGTCCGATAGGTGTCGCACTCTAACATCAATAGGAATTCTTTATAATTCAATAGGAGTTCTACGGAATTCCAAGCAATTCAATAGGAATTCCAGGAATTCAATAGTAATTCCAGGATTTCAATAGGAATTCCATGGAAATTTACTTTCTTGTACACCAGAATTCCTAGTGGTTTACCCCTCGTTCAAAATATATTAATTAAGTACAATCCACTTTTCATAATTTAATAGTTCATACCACTAACACATTCATTCTGTATTATGAACCTTAAGGGGTTAGGTGTAGTCAGAAGCGTCAAAACATGACAATTTTAAATATTTTTTTTTTGCAGTAAATTATTTTATTTCATAAAAGTAAAGATATGTTATCATCAAATAAGGTTTCGACTTATTATTTATTTATTTAATTTGTGTGTCTCGACTGCAGAGGTCATTGACACGGTTACAGTGTAATCAAGATCAATATGTGACAATATGATAAGGAAATTCAAATTTGAGTGTACAGTTGAGTAGCCTTAAGATATTTTAACAGGTATTCAAAGTTTGGGGAGTTGTGTAGGTTTCGACTTGATTTGTCAGAAATTTCAGAAAAAAATATTGATCATTTTGAAAGTAACGGCTGTTTGTGTTGAGCCAGTTCAGACCGAAGCTCCTTGCGGTGACCATCACTTATCCTTGGAGATTCATCAAAAATCATCTTGTGCCTGGTCGAACCTTTTTTTCTTTTAAATTAACTAAATGACAGACTGAGGAAAATTTTTTCCATATTTTCGGGAAAAAACCAACAGTTAATTGTTTATAAAAATTCGAAATTAAAAGACAAAAGAAAATCCTTCAATCAGGCACGAGTCACTCATGTTTCCGAAAAGCTGTATAAATTTCACTAGAATCTACCAAGCGGTTTTTGAGCTACAGTGATCACCAGTTCAGAGAACGTAGTTTTGAGAAAAACGCATTTGAAGTTTTTTACTCAATTTACGTATTATTCAATTACATACAGAGTCATCTATTCCTGAGCCATATAATAGTTCTTCAGCCGTTCTGGCAGCCCCAAAAATATCTATTTGATGTTCTCTTCGTATCATTCTTCTGGAGTGTTGTCGTTAGCGCGTTAGCTGCTAGCTACCTGCTGTTAGCTACCTGCTCTCGCCCAGAGTGCCCGAGAGCCCGTTGCTAATCATCGAATTACTCGAAAAGTATTAGTCGGATTTACTTCAAATTTTCAGAGAATATTTCTGAGATATTATGCTTTAAGAAAGTGCAAAATAAGAAAAAAAGATTTTTGGAAAAAGCTAACTACACCTAACCCCTTAACTCAAGAAAAAATATTTGATACACAAATGTAGATCTATATTTCAGCAATGTTTTGCTAGCCAAATCATGAAAATACTGAATATAGGAACATGTCTCACTACTTAAGGAAGTAAAAGGTAATATTAACCTCAGTGGTCAACGAACAGTAATTTGTTTTGATGATTGCTTTATGTTCTTCTTTCCCATTGCCTTCATAAACTACATTATTAAAATGATCCAATTCTAAATCTTCTACATTTCTACTTGTACATACATTATTCAATATGCGACCAGTCAATATTATTTCGGTTTCAAAACAGTCTTGTATATATTCACAAATTCAAGAATAGGATACTTGTTTTCCAGCAGAAAATATTTTCAAACTACGAATTGACATGCCTCTAATATCTAGATAAGATGACATGTATGAACAGTGAATACAGACAGATTCTGTGTTCACATTCTGTGAATACATAAAATTACGATGTATTATTGAAATTTTGAAAAATCATATCTCCGAAATTATTAGCTTGTTAGAGTTGATAATTATATCGATGGGTTCTCATGATAAAACTGCATCTTAAAAAAAATTGAACTTGAAAGTTGTGATGTACGAAAAAAAATGTTTTCGTTACTCCGAAACCATCAGGCCGAATTTGCCCAATAACAAACCTAACCGAGATATTTATCCCCCAAACCTACTCTGAGAATTTCAACTCTCTAGCTCATACCATTCGAGAGTTATCGTGTTAACGGAGGGCCAGCCGGCCGGACGGGCAGGCCAGACAGAATCGATTCTGACCACGGATTCTTAAGCAATGAGTCGAAGCAAATAGTTTGATACCATTGTAATAAAAAATTCGAAAATTACAGACATTTGGACAAATTGATAAGCACTCTGACCCGAGGAACAAGAGCGCCAAAAATAACAAACAGAAATAAACAAATTTTATCACTTACCTGTCATGTCCAACATATTCTTCAAACTGTTCACACTTGTCGCGGACACCACCCGAACTGGGAGGGAGTTCCATTAGGAGAACACACGGTTGCTAATGAAACCCTCCCTCTGCGACGTTCTGAAACTGTCCCGACGGAGCTTGAATGCGTGACCAGGTAAGGTGTTGGGATTTAATTCGAAAAGTCCACTCAAATCCCTGCCAAATAGTCCGTTCAACGAGCGGAACGCAATGGCTAGGTCACCCGGTAACCTCCGTTCACTGAAAGTAGTTAGACCGAACAAGCTCAACCTCTCCTGGTAAGAAGGTCTCCTAGAACCGTACGGAATACTCGTAGTACTACGTTGAACACTCATCACTCATCATTCAGAAGCAGCTCATCACTCATCATTCAGAAGCAGCTCATCACTCCTCAGGGTCGGGCACCAAACAGGACCACCATACTCCAGGATTAGACGAACATATGATGTAAAGAAGAGTTTGCACGTCCTAAGGGAGCAATTTGGAAATGATCTCTTTACAAGATATAACATCTTCTTGGCTTTAGACACAGTATAAGCAATGTGTTTAGACCAGGACAGATCATCTCAGATGATTATACCAAGATCGCTATATTCGGTCACAGGGTCGATTGCATTCCCGTCGAGATAGTACGTGCGTCGAGGATTATTCCTCCCAAGGTGGAGAACTTTGCACTCAGAAGCATTCAGTGGGATGAGCCAATCATTATACCAGTTTAAAACATTCAGCAAATCCTGTTGTAGTTTATGGTAGGAAGAGAAAGCATTCGCAAACAGTTTAGTATCGTCCGCAAATGAAGACGAATCACAGGAAAATAAGGCCGTAAGATCCGCGACATATATCAAGGATAGGGCCCAGGACTGAACCTTGCGGTAATCCACTAACAAATTCTCGCACATCCGACGTTCCCTCACCCACCCTCACTTCAAAACGTCGCTCTCTCGAATAATCGCGAAACCATTCGAGCAGAACCCATCTGATCCCGCAATGCTCCAACTTGGCCAGAAATCTCATCGGAGGAACTCTGTAAACGCCTTTGCAAAATCCAGATATATAATATTTTCCGAATTTCTCTTCATTGTGTCTTTCTATTGTGTAGTGGCAGAAGATTGTACAGCTTGTATATTCGATCTTTCATATTCAGGAAAAAGTTCATCTTCGTTTTGTATGTGTGGTTTGTGTAGAATTTCCTATACCTTCCTGAGTTCGTCTGTTTTGTATACCAGTCTAGTTTTATAGTGTCTTCATGTGTTCTTACAGCTAACGTGTCCAATAATGGGACTGAGTTGTTCTTTTCCGTTTCTATTGGGAAGTTTATGTGTTTTTCTTTATCATACTCATCGAAGCAGTGAAGAAGTTCTTGTTTATTGTCTGTGACACGTAGTGATAAGTGCAATCTTAATTATCCATTCCATTCGACTTGTTTATTAACAACCGAAGTCAAATTCGATTCTGTCGGTCTGTTCGTAAATACGATAACTGATCGGTCCAGCTATCGAATGACCAAAATCCGTCTATTGGTCCCGGAAACATATTCAATCGAATAAATATCTTCCTACTATTTCCAAAACTACAAATCCGATCGAGTTGAAATTGTATTCAGAAATAATAATTATACTGTTGATGCAAAATTGCGTATCACTAGAAGAATATAAGTAATTAAAAAGAAAAGTACAATATTGGACAGATTCAGCTGAAATTTCATATAGAACTGATGTATAAATTCGACTACATTTTAAAAAATTTTCTGAATATTCGAAATTTTATTTTCATGATATAATTGATCTCTACTAACTATAATGTTCATTATTGTACGGTATAACAAATCAGTTATTTATATTGGTCATTGTATGGATGCTAATACATGTTAATAATTGAAGTGAAAATATTCGGATGGAATACTTTGAGAGTTGCCAGCAGTGCCGCATGATTTCTCTTCAATAGTCTTTTTTGGCTTGGTAGCTGATTTTCTAGATTCCATAAATTCCAGTAATGTTCGGACTTACAAACCATTGAAATATATTGATCAGATGCACAACCTAACCTGAAAATTTCAAGTCACTATCTTTTTCCGTTCTCAGGTTATCGTGACATGAAAAATATTTTTTAATAATTTTCTAGTGATGCGATTCTCACAGAATACCATGAACATGCGTAAGTTCATATTCTACAACTATTCACCAAGTTTCAATTCGATCGGATTTATATTGGTTGAAAATAAAATTATTACTCGGAAACCATTATGCCCATTAACGAAATCGTCCGTTGTGTTGGGATGTGCCACCTACCCTGGAAATTTCAAGTCACTATCTCATTCAGTTCTCAAGTTATCGTGGCAACGGAAGGCCGGCCGCATGGCCGGACGGCCAGCCGGCTGGACAGAATAAAATTTGTCCTCGAATTCTTCATCAGGTAGTCGAACTTAATCGCTTGAGACCCTGTTCGGCAAATGATTCGATAATTACAGACATTTGGGTAAAATGATAACGCGATGTTCCATAGTTTCAACTATTGTGCGAAACATTATGCTTGAATATGTATTTACTCGTAAGGCGTACTTGCAATAATACAACATATAACGACAAACGACTGTTCCCAAGTCGCAGTGGTTAAATTCGGAGCTACTAGAACTCAGGGATCCGCGGTCTAGCTCCAGTGGAGATGGGAGTGGGTTTCTAAAAAGGGAACCTAGTAAATGGGCGCCAGGTAAATTTAAGTCTCCCAGATACCCCAGCGTAATGTAATAATTCCTAAATTCACCAAAAGAATATTCACGCTAAAAACAAACAATTGATTCCAGTAGCTTACAACCCAGGTCTTTAGCTTCAATAAAGTAAAACTACTGTGAAACCTTGAATAAGGGTGGCGGAAATTGTACGTAGATAATATTATTATTTGATTCAAATACGCGTCGCTTGAGCTCAGGCGCATCCACGTTTCTTATCTATGATCATATATGACTACCACAAATCTTTCCCCAATTTCCGCTTTACAACAACAATAATAATTTATATAATTGATGATAATAAGTTCACGTTATATATATAGCAGGTATAAGATATGTTTCGAGATATGTTTCCTATAACTTGCGTGCTGATTATCCTTATTCCTGAACGTAGTACTGCGTCGATGGTCTCGCAATACTGTCCTCTTTCTCTCTGTGCTCGTAGTCTGCAACCCTCGATTGAATGTCCCACAGCGTTGCTTACTGACCACCTTGTATATACTCGGGATCTGCAACCCTGCGTTGGCTGTCACAGCGTTACTTATGGACCACCTTGTATATACTCGAATGCCTCAGTGCTACTCTTCCTGACATAAAAATCCTTCTCTTCCTGACGTAAAAAATCGTGCTGGCATAAAAATCGTGCTTGCATAAAAATCGTGCTTGCATAAAAACTCGGGCTGCCACAAAAACCCTGATGACAGAAAAGAAATCATCAGTGACTTTTCTCGGATAAGAAACAAATGAATTTTCCCAACACATAATAATTTCGTTTATCAGAATATTAATCAGACCAATTATTCGTTGTTATGCAACAGTTATAGAATTCGTACATACCCTGATGTTCGGGGTTGTCCTGCACACGTTTGCTTCGAAACCAAATCTGGCCGTGCCTCCACCAAATAATCCTTCATGCACACAGCGATGTTCTGGATATAGAAAGATAATTACGACCTGAATTGTTTCCACTAGAAATGACGAGAATAGAATATCTAACACTTTCCTGTCAAAGTCGCCAAGATCGTTCACGTGGTCAACTCTTAGATTTGCAGAAAGGCCTTTAGATCCTCTTTCGAGACGAGTGCAAGTTACCTGTTATCTTTCCAAATCAAACCAATGTAACCCTCACTCCTATTCGATTTTCGAAACTATATCCAACTAAGACGAATTCAACAATTCTTACGAAGTTTCGAAAATACGCACGACCTATTGCTCCTCCGTAGAATCTCCACAAAATGGACGACCTCATCTCCCTGACTGGCGCAGACCCTCACAAATTTTCAGACTGTCACAATGCAACAATATTGCCAACTCATTCGGCTCTTCGAATACGATTATTCTTTGTGCGTCGATTGGTACCACTGAGACCCAACCTCAAATTTAGTGTCAACATAAACGACAACCTTATCGTAAACAAAACATAAACAAACCCTTGCCTGAGTTAAAAAGAAACGTTACAAAATATAATACAATACAATACACATATCGGATTCAGGTCACCAATAATGACCTCTTGAGGCGTGCAAAACTAGTGCTCAGTATAACCATAAAATCATAATCATTATCATGTCAATCGCAAGCGCGCCAAACCAGATTGACCAACATGAACAAGCACGCCAAGTAGTACTGAATTCCCGACAGTGCTTTCTTTATATATTTTGATAAAATAATTAAACTAAAAATGCATCATGCTTCAAGATGAAAATACTGGTTGTGTAAAATCAGTTGTACTATTCCATTAATGGATATTAAACAATGATTTTTCAAATGCGTATTTATATGGATGTTGCGTATTGAATTATTTCTGATTATCAATAAATAAATCATTCGAAAATTTACTGGTAAATTTTTGTGAACCTTTATTACTGCCGCTATTGAGGGCTTCCTCAAATCATAGTTTCAGTGTGAATTCAGAAATTATAATATTATACATCCGAGATCGGAATAAAATTTTATGTGTTTAATTTGAACTGCATAATTCTTATATGGTGCAACATCTCAGAAGATCACCCTAATTATTTTTTACGAAATGAATTTTAGTTAATTGATTGTGATTATCAAGCTACATCTCCCTTAATTTTTTAATAGTGGGTAATTTGATAATAAGCAGTGCTGTTATGTCAAAAACTAATTATAGGCCTAATTTTGGATTCTTGAGGCCTCTCTAAAATCTGACATGTTATCAGCCGATCGCGATCGTGAGTGCCACTAAACACCTTATATTTCAACACCTGCTGTCAGAAAATGAGTAATCTATTGGCGAAGTGGTGTATCCCAAGAAGTAGGAAAATATCATTGAAAATATCAGGTTTTTTCAGGGATTTTAATTGCCAATTTGTTCATTATTCTTTCCAATAAATTAGGTCGAGTGGGGTTCAATGGAACAATGGTTACAATGGAACATTGCCGATACCTATAATTATTCAAATTTCCAACGAATTTTCAATGTAGGGGGGAAATTATAACACCAGGCATGTGGTAGTTCATCATTGAAGTTTCTGACTGCCTATATGGCACATTTGAATGGGATTTTACCGCGATCCATTGTGCCCCGTTCTGTTTTAGTGTACCCCGTTCTGATTTAGTTTACGCCGTTCTGTTCCACTGTGTGAAGTTCTAATGCATAGTACCACATTGATTCCATTTATATTTGCTGGAGATTATTAAGTCATAATGGTGAGAAATCATGCGAGAAGAACTGATAGGAGCCTGCACAGTGAAACTAGTATTCGACAGGCTGTAAAGCTCGTAAAAGATGAGAGGAGTTTGCGAGCTGCTGCTGAATTAAAAAATGTCAGGTGTACTATGTCCAAAAACTTAAAACAGCAGGAGTAAAAATACTTAAAACGCAAAAGTATGCAGTCAAAGATATATTTCCGAATGAAGTCGATGGCACATTGGATACGGGTAATATTTGGTGTCTTCAAAAATATTATACTGCTGTGAAGTTGGCCACATCCACATATACACTCAAAGAAAAAAATGTACAAAACATTCAAAGTGATGTTCATGAATGCATAAGGAATAAAAATATATTGGCAAAGAGTTTGCGTAGCCCCTAAGGGGCAGTACCTAGGGACGATAAAACGAAAAATGCTATAATTCGGTAAATATGAAGTGTTCTACGATGAACTTTGGATAAGTTCTTCAGAAAGGCGTTAATAATGAGATGTAGTAGGTATGTTTCATAGTATGTGCGGCCATAAGAGGCGGTAAATGTCGAAAAATTCCATAATTCTGGTACATAGAAAGTGTTCCGCAATGACCTTTGGTTGTTGTTGGGAATGACGTATATACTAAGATGAAGTATGTCATATAGTTTGCACGGCCGCAGGTGGGCTGTAGTAGGGGGCGGTATATCGCGAAATGCTATTAAATAGAGAGGTTCCAACATAAGCTTTGATTATGCTGTTGAGAATGGCATACATACTAAGATGAAGTGTGTCTTATAGTTTGTGTGGTCGCAAGGAGGCGGTAACTTGGGGCGGCATATCGCAAAATACCATAACTTGGAGTTTTGGATTTATTGTTGTGAATGGCGTATATACTAAGATTAAGTATATCACATAGTTTGTACGGCCGTAGGGAAGGGAAAGTTGGAGGCGGCATATCAAAACCATATTCTACAGCCAAGTTCAAGATTTAAACTCAGTCAAATTCATATGCTAGGAATTTTCTGGGAAAATATTACTCTTTTTTCCTGGGTCTAAGCGCAGCCTTGGGTGAGTTCAGTACCTGGATAGGTGACCGTTTTGGCTATAAATTTGAACAAGCATACCAGAGCTCCTGTCACCAGTGATTTTCCGACTAGTTGATCTTCAATTCGTTGTTGTTCATCGATGGTTAAGAAACCGTTCATGTATGTGTAAAACAAATATTATAAAAATATAAAAGACTGCTTTTGAGTGCATCTTCCAGGGAACACCGTGCTATCGTTTTGCCCAAATGTCTGTGATTTTGCTGAAAATGGTTTCACACTATTTCCGACCAGTTCACATTCGATTCTGTACGGACGGCCGTCCGGCCCTCCGTTACCTCCATAACATTCGAAAGGTAAGAGATGGCTACTTGAAATTTTCAGGGGTTAAATTTTCAGGTCAGCGCATCCTAATGCGGTTAATGCTTTAATGCGCATAATCGGCCAAACACTAGTTGTAGAATGCTGACACAAATACTTATGCGAAATTTCATGAGTATCGTATCACTAGGAATTTTAACAATCCGTCCAATACCACTGAAATAATCAAACCTAATTCTACAGACAAGTTCCAAATTTGAACACGATCGTATCTATATTGGAAAAATATAAGAAACCAAGCAGCGTTGGGCGAGTACAGTATATGGATGTGTGACCATTACCACGAAAACTTTCAAACAGAAAGAGATAGCGACATGCGATTTTCAGGGCAGATTACGCATCCTAATGTGAAAGTTATACCCAACTGAAATTTTGTTGTTATTTCCTCAACAACTCGAAAAACATGATTGGATCTATATTGTTATAGATATTGAAAAATATATTGGAAACCGAACAGCCTTCGGCGAGTTCAGTAGCTGGATGGCTGACCGTTACCGCAGTAACTTTCGAAAGGAAAAATATAGCGACTTGAGATTCTCAAGGTAAGTTGCGCATACGAATGCGACAGTTAAGTTCGTCAATAGACATAATCAGCCAAATGGTTTTGGAGTTATACCCATTTGAAATGTTGTTGTTAGTTCCTCAATAACTGGAAGAATACAGATCCTATCCAATTTAAATTTGGTAATTAGTGGTGGATTGCCGACGAGTGAATTTTCGAGAAATATCGTGAGGCTCGTATCACTAGAAAAAAATTCAAAAAGTTTTTTTTTTTAATTATATTTTAGAAACTATCTGTCAGAATATACATACACATAGACATACCTTCCAGACGCCATTTTACAATCGAGTACTGAATTTCAACTCGATCGGCTCTATATAGGCGTGAATAGACAATGGAACATGCGCGCAAATGCTCCTGACTTCACTGCAGAGCTTTTTAAGAATATTTTATCTGAATAAAAATAACTAATAATTTTATTTAAATATAAATAACTCTTTTGTTCCACTGCACGGAAGCAACTTCATTACGGCTGACGTTTTCAAGTAGACACTTTGAGGGAAGTTGTAAGAAATGAGAAAACTCTTTGGAAATATGGGAAACTCGCATTCTATAATACTTTTGTGATACTGAATCTAAAACTCTGGCCTCAATGGTGTGCAAACAGTAGAACATGAAATATCCATGACTCATTGCTTAGGTTGTAAAGAGCGATAAAAGCTGATCTTGAGTCCTCTGATGCTTAGTTTATGCGGATAATTTGGTTATTGTTCGAGCTGTAATTTTTGTTGTAACTTGTTTACTTTCTCAGAGTGTAAGTTTATGTAAAAAATTAGGTTATTTTCCGGGTTGTAGTTTATTGTAACTTGATTGTTTTGTTTGGATTGTCGCTACCTTTCAGTTGTTTATATTTTCATGGGTTGGATGAATTCTTTTATGTTTGAAATGATTTTTTTTATATATGAGGATACTTTTCTGGCCTGTTTGTATTCCAATGTTGAATAAATAAATAAATAAATAAATAAGATATTCACGCAATATCGCTTGAATTTAAATTGCCCAGTGAGAACAGTGGATCCAAAGTTCTTTATCTTAAAATTTTTTACAGTTTCACTTGTTATTTTATAATATGGTTTGTGGCAAAATTCATTTAAGTGGTTGCTTGCGTTGAACAAAAAATATAAAGGCGGTTACTCACTACGCGGGACTTGCCAAATTACTTGACCTGGAATATACGTGTCAACTACTTGGCCGAGTCCAAGTAAATTATAGGTATACACTACATGCCCACTTGAATGTTTCAGTATGTAATATACTCACCGCCTTTGACTTTGACCGTTTTCCGACAAACGATGGGACGTCCTAGTAACTCTCAAAAACAGTGCCAGTTACCGTACACACTGCTCGCTACTTGTCAAGTACATCACAAGTACTTGGCATCTTGGCAAGTCCCTCGTAGTAAGTAACCTCTTCTATATACAGGGTGAATCACGGAGACCGTTCGTTAGAATATTTCAAAGAAAGAATCGAGATAGACACTTGAAATTTTATAGTTAGGTAAGCTTCGTTAGAATAGATGAATTCTTTAGAAAAACATTCAGATTCGTTCGACTTCCGGTTTGACCGGAAATTATACCAACCTTCGTTTCCTAAATGTAATACCCAGTTTTTTCATTCATGATCAGATTACCCAATGAATTGTATATTGTTTTAATGTGTCACTTACATTTCATTCTCAGAAAATTCGTGAGAAATCTGAGAAATCCCTTTAAATTTTCTCAAATAGGGCTTCATTCCAATGTTAAAAACTTGTACATTTTTGCATGAAAATTCCTAATTTCCTAGCTTCTCTCAGAAGACATACCAATGCTTCTCCTACGGTAATTAAATATTAAATTGAACATACAGGGTGTTTCTATTTCAATGGCAAAGTCAGTCATGACAAAAACCTCAAAACTAATTTTTTTCAAATGAGAACCCATTTTTTTTAATGGTCAGCTGGAATCTGCGCTGAAAAATGTTGCCACAATGTCTGTATTTTTCGAGTTTTTTGGCGAAAATGGTCTCAAACGATTGGATTCGACTCACTGATCAATAATCAGTGGTCAAATTCGATTCTGTCCGGCCGGCCGGTCCGACCGTTAGCACGAACGAAAGGAGTTAGACGATTGAAATTTTCAGGGTAGGTTTGTAGCAAAAATGGGTTGAAAGAGTTCGTTAACGGGCGAAATCCACCAAGCGGTTTCGGAGTTATGGCCGTTTTCAATAAAAACATTTTTTATGAATATTTCCGGAACCGATCACTCGATCTATCTGAAATTTGGCATCGAGTTGTAGAATCATGACCTTTATATGCGTGCGGAGTTTGGTACTGATCGGATTGCCCTAAAGTAGCAAAAAAAAGTTTTTCCACCATAACTCGAAATATACTGATCTGATTGAATTGAAACTCACTAGTTAGATGCAAAAGACCGAAGCAAACAGTTTTGCAAAATGTCGTGAGGATCACGTGACATGAAACAAATCGAAAAATAACTACTATTTTGCGGAATATTTTGCTTGAAATTCCGAAACTATTTCTTCAAGTTCATGCTGCCCCTTCCTAGCATTTTTCGTTATGCGCGTGCGCAGATGAGAAGTGTGATAACTGCTGGAGTTTCCGTCTGAGAGTATTGGTCGAGGATGCTATTTCTCCATACTATTCCCTGGAGAGGGTCTGCGCATGCGTGGATTCAAGTTGAGATATCTCCTGAACTACTAGGGTTGGAGAGTCGAATTGTGTGTGATTTTGAGAGGACTTGAGAGGGCAGCCGCGAGTGGATTGCGCATGCGCAGACGACCAGTTACTGTTTTTGGGTTGTATGTGTTATGTTTGGAGTGGCTTGGGACTGTCGGTCATGGGTCTGTTGCTGAGCCGGTATTGTGAGGTTTTTAAAGAATATTCATGGCAATTCTGTGGACGGACAAGTTAGTTTGGGGGAAATAGTGTTGTTTCCAAGTTGGAGTGTCCGTACCGTGGCCCTGGGGCTAATTTTGAAATTCATGTTACCCCCCACGGGCTTCTACGTTATGTGCATGAGCAAACGAGAAGTAATTTAACTGCTGGAGTGTTCACCTGAGAGAATTGGGGTTTGGAGGTGCAGGATGCTATTCCTCCATAGAATCCCCTTAGTAGTTTCCGTGCATGCGTGGATTGAAGCTGCGATATCTCCTTAACCAATGGTGTTGAAGAATCAGAGTTTTGTGTGAGGTGTGTGATTTTGAGAGGCCCTTCAGCCACGAGTAGATTGTGCACGCAAAGGAGAAGTTGCTCTTTTTGGGTTTTAGGGCTTATGTTGGGAGTGGTTTGCCTCTAGCGGTCATGGATTTGGTGCTGAGCCGATATTGTGAGGTTTTAAGAGAAATTTCATGACAATTCTGTGCACCGACAAGTCAGTTCCGAGGAAATAGCGTTGTTTCCAAGCTGAGTTGTCTGTATCGTGGCCCTGGGGTCAATTTATAAATAACGATATGTGGGAGAGCTATATAAATTACGTTCAGATTTGGAGAATAGGCGTAAGCAATTGCGTTACCAATGGGGGTCCGATATCCGATTTTTTTTTTCGGTCTACGTTGAAACTAATAGCCAGACAGTATCTATAGCCAGATTTGTTAAAGGACCTTGAAAAATATATAAAAGCACTGACGTGAAGTCATTACTCTTTGGCAAGCGTGTTAACGTTGGCTAATTCGAATTGAATGATGAGGGTATCAAGCTCAGCAGATCGAATCAGCCAGAGATTCATCCAGAGGGTAGTGTACACCAGTCACTGTCGGGTCATAAATTAACAGTGCGGTGTCTAAGCTGGCATAAGGATATAGTAACAAAGTAAACAAAGAACACAACTGACTCTCCTTAGTGACACAAGCTCCTAGGAGCTTCTGAGGGATCTCCATGGGGAAGACTTGGGAGGGTCAGTATAGTCATAATTATGTTTAGTGCAGGCGCGCCAATTGCAGATTGACTTCACAATAAAAAATAAGACTAAAAGAGCATTGACGTGGGGATAATCTGCCCTTGTGGGCGTGCTATAAACATAATTATGATTATACTCATGGTGCAATTGTCTACGCATCGGTCTATATGAATCGAACGAAGTCAAATAGACTTATATGTAGAGATTTATTTCCTCTACGACTCCACTCCAGTTTCAGTGACCACACAGGCACGACTGTTTGTGCCTTTGTTCAAAACAGCGTTGCTACTACTAGTGGACTGGTCTAAAAATACTCTGATCCAGCAGTTGCATACAGCGTTGCCTACCGTACAGCAATTTTCGTGCATATAGGGACTAGGGTCCTTATGCAGCTTCCGTACTAAAAAAAAATACGTCAATTTCAACGCATTTGATTTATTTCATCTCGTGAAAACTGAATAATCTGAATATGTGTAACAGAATAGTAGACTACTGTACTGTTCAAAGAAAAAATTCATCAGAAATTATTTTAGCACCTCATTCTACCTCCTGGCAAGATCTTGAATTGACAGAATGCTTTGAGGTACGTGAGCTAGAAAGAACTCTACTTGGTAACTGAAAAGTAGTGTTTATTAGCTATAATTCTTGAATGTTTCTAATTTTGAAGTGAAACTTCTAATGCGACTTCCAACAAGGTTGCGTTAAGCCCCTGATCGACGGGCGAGTAAAACCGCGGTTTTATAGCTCATCGGGGTGAAGTTCGCTGGTGAAACAATGCAATACCGCTGGTTTTGCAATGATCGACCGGCGAGCTTTACCGCGACGAGCCAAAAACCGAGGTTTAACTCGCCCATCGATCAGGGGCATTAAACGTTTAACGCTACCATGGAGGAGGTATGAAAGCACTGTTGCGTTTAACGTTCAACGATCCTGGGGAGGAAGAATAGAAAGAGACAGAGCGGGAGTGAATGCGTGGCACTCGAACGCATGCCCGCAGTTTTCTACACCTTCCTATTTTCATCTCCACATTACGTTGTTCTATTTTAATTTATAATATTCATTATTTGATTTACTCGTTGAAGTGATATTTCTAATGCGACTACCAACAAGGTTGCGTTAAACGTTTAAAGCTAACGTGGAGGGGGTATGAAAGCACTGTTGCGTTAAACGTTCAACGCTCCTAGCGAGGGAGAATAGATAGAGACGGAGCGAGAGTGAATGCATGGCACTCGAACACAAGCGCGTAGTTTTCTACTCCTTCCTATTTTCATTTCCACATTACGAAGTTTCACTATTTCCGGGCAGAGGGACTCCACGCACAATTTTTTTTTTATTATTGAAACTCTCATAAACTTTGGCTGGTTCTTATTGTAAAGTTCGTTACTTGCTTGGAATCCTATTGAAAATATATTGAAATTATCTGACTTTCCTCTATTTTATTATATATTAATCACTGCCAATAATTTTTTTGTTTCCATAAATCTTCTCAATTCAAAAAACACAAAATTCATATCATAACAATCCCCCTAATCGGAATATTGATATGTTAAATTGCAAATTCAAGAAATAAACATTTTGAATTTTTGTAATCAAATAGTTACAAATATGAACTAATAAGATTAATTTGAAATTATTACTTGGTCTATAACAATTTTTATCCCATTTTGACGTTTAAAGACGACAATATTCAACCCATGGTAACAAGGGTAAGTTGACGTTTATCCACTGAGTGAATTAAAATTTTTTTAATTCACTAGTGAAATAAAATGTTCACCACTCACTTTCTGGGAATTATTCTTTCCACACACAATGCACCTAAAACTCATTTTAAAGTATGTTTATTAAAATTTATCAAAAATTCTACATTAACAGTCATTTCTATCATTATAGTAAAAATTACAATTATTAAGATTTGGAAAATGGAACTGGAAACCTGCACCTCCTCCAAAGGAAACACGCTCAGTCGTTATAGCACATGTGTTTGAGGACTTCTCAGGCCCTGCTGGAATATCCATTTCTGCATCAGGAACTCCGGTTTTTGTGACCCCACTAAAAAGTATTCAAACTCCTCTCTTGTGAATACCTTCGACTTCTTTACTACGTATCCCCTGGAATGTTGCTTCAAAAAGGCGGTGACTTGGTGAAATCTGCCGATGTCTATTTTTTCTTTCAGAGCCAACATTTTCTTAAGTTGCGAATAGTAGGACCATAAAGACGACGACTTAACTTTCTTGGATTGTTCGGAAATATACGCCAAAATTATTTTTTCGTTGACACCTTTGGCTTTTTTATTATTTCTCCAGGCACAAAATGCCGTATATTGCGTTTCGTACAATATTTTTGATTTTAATGGAATTACTGCTTCTGCTGCCTCATTTGCTTCTTGTATAATGCACTCAGGAACTACAACCTCGTCGTCACCGCTCAACATTTTTTCGAAATAAAAATTCTTTGACGGTTCTATAATTTTCATTGACACTTGCAAACAATTAATTACATAGTGCCCTAGCAACCATCGATCGAAGGGAAATCTCGTTATGAATTTGAATTATACCTAATATTTCCTCTAAAAAGTATTCAGTATTTGAAATTTCATCAAAATGGGATAAAATTTTGTATACGACACGTGAGTTAAAAATGTTTATTCACTCGAAGAAATTAACCCACTCGCCCTACGGGCTCGTGGGTTAAACTTTCTTCTCATGAATAAACATTCATTTACCTCACTTGTTGTATAAATAACTAATAATTTACTCAACAATCATTGTTCGATCTTAAAATTCCTGTTTCTTATTTTCTGTTTTAAATTTTAACTTTCTTTTCAATATCATTCTCTCTTTTGCACACTTATTTTCACTTCATTCCTTTAATACTTGATTTTAAATAAGATATTGATTCAAAAAATTTCAACCCATTAAATTCTTTAGGATGTCCATTTATTCCTTCAATCATCTTGCTCTTTGTAATAAGACCTTATTTTTTCTGTACTTAATAATAATTTGGTAACCTCATTGTTCCGTTTCATATCATGTGTAATGATTATTCTTCATAACACATTTTCTATATTTATTCTCATTTCACTCATGTTTGCTTCTTCATATTCATTGGTTCATATTTCATATTGTTTACTATTCATATTTATTATCTCTTCTTCTATATTCACAGTTTCTGAATATACTTTATTTTCTCTATTTGTAATTATGTCCAATTTTTCATTTTGTCTACTTATTCGTTCATACTGTTTTTCTATTTTTGGCGCTCTTGTTCCTCGGAACAGACTGCTTATCAATTTGCCCAAATCTCTGTTATTTTCGAATTTATGGATGAAAATGGTCTTAAATGACTTGGTTCGACTCACTGATTAAGAATCCGTGGTCAGAATCGATTGTGCCTGGCCGGTCCGGCCGTAGACACGATAACTCTCGAACGGAATGAGCTAGACAGTTAAAATTTTCAGAGTAGGTTTGGGAGATAAATATCTCGGCTGGGTTCGTTATGGGACAAAATCGGTGTGATAGTTTCGGAGTAACGAAAAAAAATTTTTTGTCTATTACAAATTTCAAATTGAATTTTTTTTAGATGCAGTTCTACCATAAGAATCCATTGATGTCACACTGCAAGAAACAGAAAAAAAATGGACAATGTTAACGCAAACATCCATCTAGGAAAATATTGTTAGTCCTCAAGATGACTGAGGACACGATATCAATAGATTTACAAATTGAATATGATCTATTGCACTGATTTGTCAATACTGGCTACAAAACATATTTTTAATAAAAATAAGATTCATAGAAAGCTTGCCATATGAAGACCAAACTTTGATATAATACTCTTTGAATACCTACTCTAAATGATATCAACAACTAATATTTAATTTCTTCAAGTCCCTAATCAATTATCTCCTTAATATTAACAGAATCGTGAAAGAAAATTAAATAGACTGCGATATTTTCCAATCCGAATCAATTTTTATATGTAAAGAAACTCTGGTACGCGTAAATTGGAACATTTATCAGTAATCCAGTGGAAGTAGAGGGCGTCCATCTTTTATCTGGAAATGGAAGAAATGCAATAAAATCTGTCTGGTTAGTGACGTATGCGACACACGAGAGGCGGCGAGATTGGATTTGCCCCTCCCCCGTCTCTCCCAGCCACCCCTCACCCTGAATCAATCAGGCCTCGAACCGGAGCCCGGATTGAAAGAAGTCAAAGTGAGGACTCACATTTCCAGAATGCCGCATTGACTTTCAAATCTTATATAGCGATTTACCAACGGGCGCACCCATAGAATAAAATCTTGATTGAATTTCCAGGAACGGAAGTGCAAATTTGCTCCCTGAATATCTGTACTCATAAAAATGTTCCTTATAGAGTGAATACCGTTCGTGGGTTCTGATGAGATGTTTTCAGCTTGTCGCAGGACGTAAATTAGAAATTCAAGCGAGTGAGATTTTTCTCTGGCATGGTATATGGATTTGTATAGTTCAAGAAGCGGGAGGGCACATTTGTGGAATTATCATTTTAGAAATGAAATATTTGAGAAGGGTTTCCTTTTATTATCATTATTATAAATCAAGGGATTTCGCGTACCGTGCCCTGATGATATATTTTGCCACCCTCTCTTAAACTCTGGATGCTGCGATGTGTCCTGAGCCGCAACTCAGTTCCGGAGTTCCAACGAACCAGTATCTGAAACGGCTTCAGGGAGGATATATATCCATCATTTATTATTAATATTATTATTGAATAACATTTGGGGTTAAGATACTTATATCAACCCAAAAAAAATTATATTATGAGAAAAAATTGAACGTGGAAATAGTGACAGGACCCTCAAATACTGAAGGATCTCATCTGATCATTTCCTGAAAGAATTAACATAAAAGCCAACAGATTCATCAGGGATAGGATTCCATCCTTCGAAAATTCAATTTGGGCGGAAGATTTCCTTGCTCAACTTGAACATGTGTTTATGAATATGCGAATCACTGTTCAGGAAAGAAAGAGGTGACATGTCCACCCCAAGAATCCTTTTTAATGCTGACAACGTGATAGTCATGGCGCCACGTCTTCGCCTATATGAAAAACTGATGGAGAGACCGAAGATAGACGAGGGGTGCATGCAGCACGTCTTTGTCATTTCCGAGAAGCTCCTCGTCACGCATCAACTTAACGCTCCAGATGGGTCCTACAAACCCTAGGATCAGCATTACATATGTTCTTAAAGGTGTCGATCATTTTGATTGATCACAGCCTCAGATAGAGGCATGAATACACCATTCGATTTGGCTTGATTGAAGTATTGGCAATATGCTCTGACCAGGACAGTACCTAGAAACTGAGCTCACGTACGAAACGTATACAGGACTCAGTGAGTCCTTACCTTTACAGTCACAGCCAGATCAACGTGGCCTCTCGCTGAAGAAAGAAGTTCGTAGCTAAATAGTCCCGACAATGTGGGATGTTCCGGCCTAGTTGAACAATTAACCACTGATTTAAATTGAGGGACAGAAGCTTCTATTGGAACAAATGTCGACAGTATGAAGTGAAATTGAGAATCATCAGCAAATAAAGTAAGCATGGAACTCATATTACGATTAATGGACTCCAGCACCAATACCCACTAATCACATATTATGTACATCGCGTTGGAGACCAATCTCCCCTTTGCACCCAGAATCTTCACGAAGTGAAAAAGGCTTCTAAAGAAGCAAAGTGCCCTGCAGTCGAAGAGCCTGTATGAGATTCTGTCAAATACTTGAGGAAAATCAATATACATATAGATGACGTGCGCCTTTTATAGTCCAAACTTCTGGTGTCGAGACGACGAGAGAGCTTAGAGTTATGTGTTGATTTAGCGTCCTGGTGAGAATCCATACTGGCAATCTGGGATCAAGTTAATACCGAAAGCAAACCAATGCACCATCTCCAGCACAATGCCCTCACAGAGCATTGAAATGATCCAAATCAGGGCAATGAGAAGATAGTTCACCGTACAGCGTTTACCTCCTTCTTTAAAATCATTATTTCAATGCCAAGGATCCTTGGCATTGGCTATCAATGTTGAGCTATCCTAATGTTACTTTTTCAGGAGTGTGTCCCTCCTCCACACAAAATCTACTTCTCACGAAGAGCATTTTTAGTCGTCAGTGACCCTTAAAAAGCCTCGTCATAAGATGTAGCATATCCAAGATAAAAAAAATGTTGAAAAGCCCTTTCGACAGGAGCTTTGGCGCTCTTGTCAAATTACTAGCGAGCAATTATTCAAACTTTCACAAATCATATCTACAATAGTATTGGTTTCTCGGAATTGGGAATTACATCAATTCTTATGATAGAACTGCATCATAAAAAAATAAATTCAAAACCTAGGTCTATGATTCAGCTCATATGGTGGATTTACAAACATCAGCAAATTATGACTAGAGCATTCTATGAAATCATAAAATTACGATTAATGATTGAAATTTTGAAAAATCATCTCCGAAAGTATTAGATTGTTAGAGTATGATATTATAATGTCAACGGATTCTTAAGATGAAACTGCATCTTAGAAAAAATTGAATTTGAAATTTGTAATTTTTTTTTACCCCGAAAATAGCAATAAAGAACTTAACCAAGAATTTATCTCCCAGACCCACTCTGAAAATTTTAACTGTCTCTCTCATTCCGTTCAGGAGTTATCGAGCGGACAGCCAGACAGAATCGATTTTGACCATGGATTCTTGATCAGTGAGTCGAATCAAAACATTTGGGCAAATTGATAAGCATTCTGTTTCGAGGAACAAGAGCGCCGGGGAACAAGTGCTAGGGCTTCACGCGAGAGCGAGATTTTTCTCGTCTCGGAAAAGCCAGATGAGACCTGAAATTTTCAGGGTAGGTGGCGGGTCTCCATACGACGGACAAGTTCGTTAATGGCCATAATCAGCCCAACGGTTACAGAGTGATAATTTTGGTTTGAACCAATACAAATCCGATGGAATTGAAACTTGGTGAGTAGTTGTAGAACACAAACCTAAGGACGTCCGCAAAATTTTGAGAGAATCATATCACGAGAAAATTAAAAAAAATATATTAATTATGACATGATAACCTGAGAATGGAAAGAGATTGCGGCTTGGAAATTTCAGGTTAGATTGTGTATCTGAATGCAACATTTGAATTTGTCTATAGGCATAATCGGCCAAACGGTTTTAGAGTTATAGCCATCTGACATTTGGTTGTTATTTCCTCAATAACTCGAAAAATACAAAACCGATATAGGTAATTCAAACATGGATGTTAGTTGTAGAATGCCAACGCGAAAATTCTTGCAAAATTTCGTGAGGATCGTATCACTAGAAAATTTCAAAAAAATCATTGAAAATAATTGAAAAAATTCTATATATCAGAAACTATTCGTCTGGCATCGCTGAAATTTTGAAAGAGTCTTCAGAACCTAACTCTACTGACAAATTCCAAGTTTGAACACCATCCATATTGTTGGAGATCCGAGAGGCCTTTTTTTTAAACCATGAATGTCATGATGATATATTAACATCAATTTTCGGGCTGATTTTTTCACCACAAATCTATGGGAGATGATAGCCCTACATTAGGGTCCTGTAGTGGTCAGACCTGGTATTAAAAGAGATCCTCCTTAGGAGGAGGCAACTAAATATTGAAGAGATTTATATGAACAAGAGTGAATAACTTTGAAAATTAGCGGAGGCGATTCTTCTTCAAGAGATTCATGCGCCTACAGAGGAGTATATTTATGAGAGTGGACTTTTGAAAGGTTATGTATTATTTTTAATATGATATCGCTGAAATTTTGCTGAAGGCATTTGTCGATATTACATCTCGTGATGGGTAGAGAGGCATTTTAGGCCAGTTTTTCTATCACTAATGAGAATATATCTCTATGTTTCACCTCAACACCCTTAGATCTATCAATGGGCATTTATTAGTTAAGAATATGTAATTGAATATTACTGGAATTCAATTGAATGTCATTCAATATGTCAGTAACTAAACTTTTCTTTAAATCGATTATTCAAATATGACATTAATTCTAGCAGTATTTTTCTAGAATAATTATTTATTCTTCTCCCAAAGGAGAATTGAAGATAGACAATGTGTTAATTTTTTCATTATTGCATTCTATCCAATGATTTTCTGATTTATTCAACATTGGGTAGATCGCGCCGCCCCAGCTTGGGCCCGTCCATGGTAATGCGTGATGGTTATTCCGTCCATAGAACTGCCCATTTGTAACAAGCCCAGAACATCAAAACTTGTTTTCCGAAATTCAAACTTATCTATTTCTATAATTGAAAGAATTATTGACGTTTCTGAATTCAATAGAAATAAAAGCTTTTCAAAATGCCGCTCGACAGTGAGAAATAGCTCAAATTGGTAACAGATGGTTTGTTTACCGCTTTGGGACAACGCAATATTATGATAAATCTTATCTTTAGCCGGCTACATACATTGTGACGAAAACTATTGAACATTGAATTTACGGCATCAGGAATGTACAAGGGTATATAGTGCTAATCCATGTTATCCCGTCTTTGTTATCTGCCTCCTTTGCATTGATCCGTTCAGGCGATCAAATGCCTTCACATTTTATAACAATTTTTTCGGAAATTTTCCAACTCCATTGAAATTTTTTCAACTGCTTCGAAATTTTTCCAACTCCTTCGACATGTTTTCCAACTCCTTCGAAATTTTTCCAACTGTGTTCAAAATTTGCCAACTCCATTCAACATTGGCGGGGATCATCCGCCCCATCCGCCCTGTTATGCCCGCTATGAGAAGAGCGCCAAAGATTACTATACTGAGAAAAAAGTTAAGAGTAATTTTTTTCACTTGACTACGTTTTACTTGAGATAAATAAATGTTTATCAGGCATAAGCGAACATCTATTTGCTGCGGATAATCAAATATTTATCGTTAATAGACACGTTCACCTAAAAATTGACAATTGTTGGAAGTAACTGTTTTTCTTAATACCACTTAAAAATTTAGTGAATCGGTATAGCACTGTTATTTAAATTTCGTTTGTTAATGATAAATAAGCACTCATCACAAGTTACTTTTTCGCTTATTCTTTTTCATTAGCTGCGAATAACAATGTTATTTGACATATTCAAACATCGACTCAGGAAGATACGTGTATTTATTATAATAAGTGAAAAAAATATTCGTAAAGTAACCGATTTGAGCCGAAGAGCACCCGATCTCGTTGATCCTTTGAAGATAGCCGTAAGATGTTACATAATATGGTCAATGGTCAGAATTCAGAGCGTAAAGTTCAAAAGAATCATCATCTATAAAGAGTGGTTGAATTCGCACCCCGCCGGTATCGTCGAGTTGTGTTTCACTGATTACGAGAGTTAATCGAGATATTCTTTCGAAGAGAGTCCGCAGTTATATCTATAAGTATAGTGTTAAAAATGTCCACTTTTACTTGTGCATGTTTATTGTTTTTTCCTAAAATGGAAGACATCCTCAAGCAATGGGGGTTCGAACATTACGAGGAAAATTTAGAGGTAAGTCAAACCTTTTAGTGTTTTAGTACAATGTTCATATATATGTATATGCATATTAAATGGTTTCTTTCTGGGTTTTTTCTCCCAAACTCTGAAAAATATCTGTTAAATAAAAATTTATTATTTTGTGAAATGCTTCTGCGTAATAAACACAAGATATTTGTCAGAAGCAATAAATCGAACAATGTTGCTCAACAAACAATAACGACACAACATCACCGATGAAACAACTAAATTTCGTAACGTTTCGAAGTCTAAATCAGACTCTTTCGTCAGACGTACTTAACGAAAATCTTCAGAATTATTTTTTGTCAATGTAGCTATTCTGAAATTCGAGAATTGTCCAAGTAAATTTCTTAACGTTTCGGAGTCTAAATCAGACTCCTTCGTCTCGAATTTTAGAATAGCTACATCAAGCTTTCGCAATGTATTTATTGCATCTTCAGGGTTTCTACAAAGAATATATTACAGTATGACTTTGAATACATATAAATTTGTTGTTTACATACCGAATTCGAGGTTAAATTGTAAACTCATCAGTTTTACGAAACAGGAATGTTCTGTAGAGTTAAAATATAACATATATAACATATATGACATATATGACAAACATTACATATTCTAACTTCAGTTAAATCCACATGTGAAAGGAAGTGGCATATTTTAACTTTTTTTAAAAACAATGACTATATTGTCCCGTCCTAATTTAATTTATTTTAATGTAATGTTTGTCATATATGTTATATTTTAACTCTATACAGAACATTCCTGTTTCGTAAAACTGATGAGTTTACAATTTAACCTCGAATTCGGTATGTAAACAACAAATTTATATGTATTCAAAGTCATACTGTAATATATTCTTTGAAGAAACCCTGAAGATGCAATAAATACATTGCGAAAGCTTGGTTGAGAAAAAAGAGTACACCTATTACTCCTTAATTGAAGTTTTTTCTCAGTGTAAAAAACGAATTTTTAACATAATAGTTAAAAAAAATTGGTTCAAGCACTGACGTGAAGTCAGAAACTTTTGCGCGTATGTTCTATTGTCCATACTTCTGTATTGGACACCCTTAATCGAATTTACCATGGTAAATTATGTTGTCCATTCTCCTGTATTGGACACTCTTAATTCGAATTTACCATGGTAAATTCGAAATTACCACCATTCGAATTACCACCAAGTTCGATTGGATTTATATTGGTTGAAAACAAAATTATTACTCGGAAACCACTGGGCCGATTATGCCCATTAACGAACTTGTCCGTCGTATTGGGATGCGCCACCTACCCTGAAAATTTCAAGTCGCTAGCTCTTTTCGTTCTCAAGTTATCGTGGCAACGGCCGGCCGGACGGAAAGAATCAAATTTGATCTCGAATTCTTCATTGGGGAGTCGAACTTAATAGTTTGAGACCATTTTCGTCAAAAAATTCGAAAGTTACAGAAATTTGGGCAAAACTATAACGCGATGTTCCCCAGGACATACGCGCAAAAAAATAATTTAAACAGTAGTCAAATTACAATTTTCAAAATTGGCTGATTTGGTGTGGAATGATCCATTTAATCAATTGTGAAATGTATCAATTAGAAATTCATCAACTCCAAAACCTAAATTGAAAAGAAGAACAGACCACTTTTAATTCAAATTCAATCAAATCATTACATTGTTTACTTTAATAATGTAAAGTGCTTTAGTAAATATTTTTGATCAAAAATTTGGTAGAGTTGTAGAAACATAAAATAATAAATATTATATTTTAGAAAAAATTATCGCGGAAGGATTATAAGGCCTTAATTGTGGAATGGATGGCGAAGAAAAAGTTGGCATTGAGCTTTTTCGATGACGTCGACACTCAAAATTTTTTCTATATTTTGACTCCCAACATCGGTGTCCCCCGACGTAATTGTGCTCGGCGAATGGTGATGGAGCATTTTCACAACCAACGAGAGAGAGTATAGAAAATTTTGAACGATTACTGGTCTAAATTTTCATTCACTGTAGATGGCTGGACTTCGAGGAACTTCAGATCATATTACTGCGTAACTATTCACTTCATCGATGGCATCAATTGGCAGCTACAATCTTTAGTTTTAGATTTAATTCTCTCTTGTGGTCGACATAGCGGAAAAGATATCTCAAAAGATTTTTTCAAATGCATTAAGGAATACGCGTTAGAGAATAGGATTCAAGGAATAACCCTTGATAAAACCCTTGATAAAGCAGGCAAAAGCTACATTTATGAGTGAGTTAAATATTTTGATGTCGGAAAATGACTTATCGTTCGATAATATAAATCAACATTTTCGTTGTTTCGCCTATATTCTGAATCTCGGTGTTCAAGATATTATGAAAATATTAAAAGTAGACTTTTTCGAATCTGAGGGTGATATTCTGGGCAGTTTAATGTCCAAAGCTGAAAATATAGATGATGAAGGAGTAAATCATGAGTATTTAGATGAAGACGAATTGTTTGAGATAACTTCAAATGGTTTCAGCCCATCATCAGCTATTTGTAAATTGCGCAGTACTTTCATTAAAATAAGAAAGTCTGAGCAATTACAGAATAAATTGAATTATTTTTGTAATATCACAAAAACAAAATATATTAAGCCTATTTTGGGTGTTAAGACAAGATGGAATAGCACTCATGATATGATTGAAGTAGTAATTAGTTTGAAGAATAGTTTGAATTTATTCTGGTGTCACGAAAATATTAAAAGTATAAGTATGTTAAGACTGAGTGAAGATGAGTGGTTACTCGAACGAAGATATATATTTTTTAAAAATTTCAAAATAGATTCGAAAGCAATTTGTGATGAAAAATACGTGACACTACCAATAGTTGTCGTTGCTTTTAACATACTCATCTCAGATATGGAATCGATGTTTGAGTTAGACAATAAGGCAAATCGCACTATTGTTGATGAAACTTTATTAATTGCTTTTCAAGCATCTAGAGATAAGATGTTAAAGCATTATAGGAAAACCAACTGGGTTTATTGTTCGAATTTGATTTTGGATCCTCGCCATAA
Source organism: Halyzia sedecimguttata (assembly GCA_937662695.2). Lineage (NCBI taxonomy): Eukaryota > Metazoa > Arthropoda > Insecta > Coleoptera > Coccinellidae > Halyzia > Halyzia sedecimguttata. The sequence goes on along the minus strand of OW569411.2, from coordinate 50,934,680 downwards.
AGTCGAAACATTCGAATAAACCGATTGGGATAAGGAAATGAAAAATGAAGCTATTCAATGTTTCGAAAAGTTTTATGAGGAATACATGAAAAACGCCCTCAATGATAAACCGATTGAGAAGGTAATCATTGAAAACTATAATACTTAGTCCAATCCTATTAAAAAATGTATCGACATCGATAGCCTCTACGAAACATTGGAAAGCTGAGCTTGAAGAATATTTACTGTTAGAAAGAGCAAATAGGAATCAAAATATTTTAGAGTGGAGGAAAGTGCATCAACAATTCTCCCTGCACTTTCCAAGATGGCCAAGGATTTATTCAGTATAATGGCTACAGCAGGTATGATCATGACCAAATCACGTACATCATTGGAAGATGATGTGATGCAAGCGTTATTATGTTTGAATTCTTGGTCATCAGTAATTTAAATTATGAAATAAAGAGTGTACAAAATTTAAAAAAATTATGTACATGTACAAATATTTTTGTATAAAAGAGTAATAAATATAATTGAACGGTTTTTTTTTCTGGGTTTTCTCTCCCAAACTCTGAAAAATATCTATAAAATAAAAATTAATTATTTTGTGATTTGCTTCTGCGTAAGAAGTACAGGATATTTGTCAGAAGCAATCAATTGAACAATGTTGCCTAACAAACAACAACGAAACAACATCAACGAAGAAACAACTATATCGTAACGTTTCGGAGTCTATATCAGACTCCTTCGTCAGACGCTCAATGAAAATCGTTAGAATTATTTTGTCGATAGTTATTTTGTGAAATTCAATAGTGAGTATACCTCCCACAGTATCCTTTAATGATTAAGTAATAAATAAAGCTTAAAAAAATATTCATTATTATATATCATTCAGTTTGTATATTATAATATTTATTCTAGTTATTTAGAATTAAGCGAGACAAGACGAGACGAGACCGAGACTTAAACGACACTAAATGTTTTGGGATTTGGCGAGTGTCAGTCAAGTGTCCTGGTTGTACAAGTTCTCATACACATGAATTTCTTTGTATCTTTACAGGATTCTCTTCGTAGTTTTTTGTTCTTAGTTATGCCAGACTACTGCCCCATAAGTCTTTCTTAATGGATATCACGATAATGAGGAATACCTATCGCCATATTTCTGAGTTGCATCAACGAATATATACTCCAGATATTTCTGCAAATCATCAGAGCTTCAATTGTTTTCTATCTAGAGTATTACCCAGATAATCCCAGATATTCAACATCCGACTTCAGCTCTATAGAGCTGATGTCCTCATTGAAGTGAAGAGATTTCAAGCCTTATGGCTGTTCAAATTGTCGAGTTTGTATAGAGTGGTGGAAACTATTTGTACTTGTATATTCGATTTATTACCCGATGAAACTTGTTCTAGACTTCTATCTTCAGTTCAGTTCAACCTGTTGGTATAAATACTTCTAGAAAATTTCCAACCTATATTGCAAAACTCTTGAATACCTAATATGTTCGCTGATCTTTTGCAGCATTCCTTGTGGAATCGGGGCAGACAAGTTAACATTAAAATACCATGGTGGATGTAAATCCTCTACTGTAGCTAGGGCTGCATTGAAATAGGGGCAGACATTCTGGAAGATGAACACAGTATCAGCAACCTAAACTTCACAATCAACAAAAAAGTTGAAGACCTCCACAAGCAAAATCGAAAACAGAATTGAAAAATTGGTTCAAGCCTTGTGGACAGGAGCTATTGGGCGCATGTTCCTTGTGGCCCGTACTGACCAGTAAAGAAAAAAAGCAGTATCATGTTGAATACCTTAATATTATTCTGGAACACAAATTTTCCATTACAATAATCTTCATCTAGCTTCTATTTAGTATCAATTCCTGTAGAACGTGATCATAATAAGTGTTTTCCATATAATAAAATGTGTTTGAACTTGGTATGTAGGAAATCTGACATCAATTATTGGAATTAATTGATTTGACAAACAGCCGTCAAATGAGGTAAATAGATTTTTGTGACGATTTTCTGTGACCATAGAACGTCAAAACACGCTGGAATGTGAATTTTAAGCAATATCTTCTGGAATTGAGATCGTATCGAACTGAAATTTTGCACACTCGTGTAGAATGCTTGATTTAACGTCGGTACAAATTTTTTTATTAAAAAAATTTTCCAACTGCCCGATCCCAACAATACTTAGATAATATTATATCCATAAATTAAGCATTTCATTATTGCATTTCTTGAAATAGTTACCTTTTCAAGTCGATCAACATCGTCCTTCTTTCGACGTCTAAACTATGACTTGATTCTTTATGTTTATGTCTTTGAATTTGTTTTCGGTGGAATTCAAAGAGTTCATAGAATAATCGATGAAAATACTGAGAGAGACCCAGGAAATTTGACACATTTTGTCTTATATCTCCAGAAATTGAAATCGTATAGAGCCAAAATTTTGCACAATGTTGGAAAATACTACAATTGACGTTAGTACAAGTTTTTGTTGCAATCTGATGAATAGTTCACGAAAAAAAAATTTTATTTTCGAAAAAATTAAAAGAAATATTTTTTTAAAAATTACCAACATTTCGATCATAACAGAATTTTGCCAAAAGTTGCGCGTTTATATCCTCGAACTGACTACCAAGTTTCGATTCAACATCTTCTTTAGTTCCTGAAATATCAGGGAAATAACCTCAAAATTTTAAATGTCTATAACTCCTAAACCGTCCGGCCGATTTTGCCCGTTAACGAACTCAACCGTCGCATTTTGATCAGAAACCTACCCTGAAAGTTTGAAGTCGATAGGACCTTCGGTGCTCCTGTTATCGTGCCTACGGCCGGCCGGCCGGCCGGCCGGCCATACGGCACCCAAAAATCTGACACCGGATTCGTGATCAGGGAGTCCGAATTAGTCTATTAGCCAATTTTCAGCTCGAAATTCGAAAATTACAGACATTTGGACGAAATGATAGGACGATGTTCCCCTAGAACATGCGCCCAAAAATAGATACTCTGCGATGATGAAATTGAAACTTACTCGAAAAAAATATTATCTAATTACATAAAAATACCATTATTTTTAGCTGTTCATCATATTGTTATAACTACTATCCTAAGAATATATCTCATATTGTATAATATCCTTGAATCAAATTCGAAATAAGTAAAATTAATGATATTCTATTCCACGCAAATATATCACAAGAATCGAAAGGAAACGCTTTTGTCTAATTTTCACTAAAAACTCTTTCAATTTATAATTTGATATAGGTAAAAGCACTTTAGCTGATATCTGTGGATTGTTCTCGGACAATTAAACTTTTATTTGCTTCAACTGTAAATAATCCACGTAAAATGATAATACAAACATGCAAATCGTCATAACACGTCTCTAGCTACTCGATTTAAACTTGAATGTATGGGTATAACCAAGGCGTTTCAAAAGTAGAGCAAAATATTCGAGGGTGCTATTCTTTGTTTCATTTTAGGAAAAAAACTACATATGAAAGTTTGTCCAAAGTATCCTTACTTTTGAGATAGAGGGCAATATAGTTGGTGTAATATCTATATTACCACTCATTTTAATGAATTTAGGTACGAAGCTACTGTATAAAAGTTATTTCCATGATTCTGATTCACTTCTGAGCAAATTTGATTACCTGGTTCTCCTTTGTCCCAATCATGGATTACGCGCAAAAAATCGAGAAAAGCACTGACGTGAAGTCAGTAGCTTTTACGCGTATATTCTATTGTCTATTCACTCCTCACGCACTCTCATGAACTACTGCATGACCCTTTAAGCCGATTTTTTGGAGTCAACATGTGAAAAATTGCATTGAATTCAAATTTTAGAATAAATAAAATAGTGAATATACCCAGTGGAGATTCGAACCTAGCTTTCCTGCGCAGAAGGCGAGTACAGAAACATCCCGGCCATTGAGTTGGTTTGGGAGATAAGTAAATTGATGCCGGATTTTGATGGAGAAAGTAATGTGCAGGCTCCAGATTTTCTTCAATTGCTGGAAAACGGTTTAAATGTTATAATGTTTCTTTCAGTAACATCAGGATTTTATTGGGCAAATCATTTAAAGGTTCAGCAAAATCACACACATGGATACAGATAACAATAAAAATATGAAGTGTTGAGACAAATAAACCGACTGGTTTGCAGGCAACTCAACAAACACGCACATATACAGACTGTCTCTGCTCAAACAATTCTGAGATTTGTCTACATGATTCGACATTTCAGAAGTGGATACCAGTTCGAAATATTATTTTCATGATAATTGCTAAAATATGAAGCTACTCCGGCTGAAATCTGGTAATACTGGTAAACTGGCGGCTTGTAGGATTGTGCAGCATTTCAGCGGAGTCCGACAGATAGCTTCAGAAACATTAAGTTTTTGAAGACTTTTTAATAATACTATTTATCTTTAAATTATGCATAAGTTTTTCCGTTGGCATTATACTACTAAATACCAAGTATCAATTCGATCGAATATCTATTTTTTAAGCCATTCAAGTAATAATATTTCAGATGGGTATAACTCCGAAACCGTTTGACCGATTATACCCAATAACGCACTTAGTCGTCATATTCGAATGCGCAACCTACCCTGTACCCCGTTCTTAAGTTATCGTAACAATTGAACCCAACCGTTTGAGACCATTTTCTGCAAAACATTCGAAAATTATTGAAAGGTTTTTTTCTATCTCTCAATATTTATAACATTTAGGACATATGTTCATGTGAAGTACTGATAATACAAAGAACACCTCCTTAAATATATTACATTACTTTTGAAGCATCCTGTAGATATTCAGGAAACAAATTGCTAAATCGCATATTTTTGGAACCAGGGGTCGGATCATACCCATTCACGAACTCGATTATAGTGCCTCCAATCGGGATTTGTGGGATCGAACTTATGTCATTTGACCACGAAGGCCATTGTAATTTGATCGTGACTTATAAATAGCCTCTGAAGGCATTTGATTAAATGATAGTGCCCTGATACGAGCGCGTAACTAAAAACGTGTATAAAATAACATGCAAGAAGGAAGAAAACAAATCTCAAGGCCAATTTCTACAGAACAATCTGAAGTTTTTCTACTTGTTACTGTAGTAATGAAAGTTCGATTGAGTATTTACAGAATTTTAAAGGTCCATATTTACCATAATTTTTCACGAGTCATTATTCCCATACATTAACCGAAACTATGGCAAGACGCCGAAAATACCTTCGCAAACTTGCATTTCAGACCTCTCGAATAAACTGGGGGCAAAAGAGCAGTCAAATTCGTTAGCAAAATGGGAATTAATTTCCTTACCGCCCCAAATTTGCCGTCTTGAGCGAAATAAGATGACGCAGGCGCGCTTGGCGGCGTCAGTGACAACTAATTGGATGATTCTAAAACTTTCACTCGGTTAGTGGGTCGATGTCGATGAGTTTGTTGGACAAGATCAGGGATGCTCCTCCGTGTTCTTCCTGACTTTGATTATGAATCGAGAAAGGCATAACTAATTACTTTGCCAAATTGTTTTAGTGGAACACACTGAATTGTTTAGAAATCTTCGAAAGATTTGTACATCAGGTATCCAGTGTTTCTTTCAGGTACTTATCCGGGGAGGCGTTGCCCCCCTGGAATAGTTCTAGCGCCCCGCGGGGAATGGTAGTAACAAGCAAAATTGTACTTACAGGACATTGCAACGCAATGTGAAGATGTTTATAGTGACTAGCAAGAAAAGTACACTTTGTTCTTGATGAAACTGAATTGCAACTAAAACATTCAAAGGGATGAAGATATATTGCGAAATCGAAAATTAATGAAATAGAAGACAGGCTCAATGACAAATCGATTGACATCATGATGCTTTAAGGAAACTTCGAAACCTTGCAATTATTGATAGATTTACAAGACACTGAAATCAGAAAGACAAATATTCAATGATGTGGAAAATGTAATAGCTTCAAATTTAATGGCAAGTCCATGCTGGAAAGCGGAATCTTCAAATGAGACAGGTGAAAATCAATTCTCAAAAATCTTAGAAGCAGACGTAGGGTACAGCGATGTTCAAAAGCTTTGTAAAATCCTTCTTGTCATTCCAGTAACTAGTTCCTCAGTCGAAAGATCGTTTACTGAATAAGTGAACAAACAGGATGCTTCCGAAAAACGTAATGCATTGTAAGATGATCAGCATCGCGGGACCAGAGAGTCCAGAAGAAGAGTTTCTAGAAAAAGTTGCTGATTTATATTCAAGAAAAAATGCACGAAGAATACGATTTTTGTGAAAAAAAATATTTACATTTGTCATCATTTTATTCATCCTTCTGTTATTTCTTATTACGTTTCTTTATTAGGACATTAATCAATCAACGTCACCGGACAACGAATATTACTTTTCTCAATTTATTCAGGTACTCCTCCCCACCCCCCGAACATGTGAAATTCCCCCTTGGAGAAAATTGTCTGAAAGAATCACTGCAAGTATCTGTTATATGATATTCACCCTTGATTAACTGACACACAAACGCTCCGAATTACGTCCGTAAAATCCATTAAAACTTTGGTAAAAAATTTTGCGAAAGAAGAAGAGGAATAAATTTTTTTTTTTTACCTTGTGAACAACAGTTCGTGATATAATATGGCGGTCAAAAATTTTTTTTTTACATCTTTGGAATTTCATGACTTCCGGAATTCCTTCCTTTCGCCTCTTATCTCGTTTTCTTGAATAGGGTTTCTTCCGGGGTAAGCTTAACTTCACTCATGTGGTTTACCTATTGGTCACTGCAGTAACCGCCTTCTTCATAGGGATCCCCTTAAGTCAGTCATTCTGACAAGGATTTCCACTATTCTTCTCAGTTCGTTATTAATCCTTTAGTTCACTCTATTTACGGTCGGTTCCATAATAAGTTTTAAAGTCCCTTTAAATTTAAAGCATCATTTAGATAGATATTTTGGATCAAAATGTCCACCTAAAGGATGCTTTAAATTTAAAGAGACTTTAAAACTTATTATGAAACCGTCCGTAAATCATATGTATGTTTATTGATAATAATATTTCTTCTATGGTTGGTATTTTCAGGTCTTCGCATATCTGCTGGCTACTCATGGAACACCAATCTTATCATTGTATTATGTGCACTTTGTTCTATCTTACTTTAGTCGATATCCACACTGCCACATTGCATTTTGGAATACTTATAATGAAATTGATACGTATAAATATATTTGGAATTCTATTTATTTAGTCGTTTTTCAATGCTCGAATCAGGGCACTATCCATTTGCCCAAATGTATGTTATTTTAAAATTTTTGGTAGGAAGTGTCATCGAAAAATTCTATTCGGCTCACCGATGAAGAACCCGTAGTCGAATTCGATTCTCTCCGACCGACTTTAGTTTGTCCACAATAACTTTAGACAGCCGTAAGTTACAGACATTTTATTTAGCAAGGTTGGTTTGAGGCCTCAATACACCGGTCGTTTACATGGGGTGAGTCTTTAAGTTGTACATTTATTTCAACAATAGATTTACCAATTTTCCAAATTTCTCTCAGGCAGAAATATACAGGCTGCTTAAATTTAAAAATAAATCCATGATGGTGTGAAGTTTTCTAACTATGGCACATCCCAGGCAACACAGAGAGCTCCCAGTGATATCGCAGCGACTTCTTGCCGGGAAAATGTGAGGACTTCTGTTACCTGGGAGCTCAAAAAAAGCTGCTCTATTTCTCGTCCAAATTTCCTCTACCTGGAATGAGCTCAGTGAGGTCTCTGCGATATCCCATGTGGAAATTGTCAAATATCTCAAATTGTGTGCCAAATGGGGACAATCGCATTTACCTCTCTGTGAGGTCTCTGCGATCTCGCATGAAGAAATATTTGTGATAGTCACAATCACTGTCTATGGTGAGCGTCTTGGGACATTCTCATTCACCTCTCATACCGAGCTCTCAGAGATTTCACATAAAGTGGTTTCTGTGATATTCGCAATCGCTGTGTATGGTGATCAAATTGATAAATTCCCATTTATTTAACACGATTTCATTCATAATTTTTTTAAGAAATCATTTATTTGAATCACTTGAATCATTCATATTTTTGTTGAATTTTTTTTTATATCTCAAAATTTAATGGTATATAATTAGGTCATAAATATATTCAGTGTCTGCCTATTGGACTCACAGAAATACCGATCACACATAATATTTAGTACGCATTTTGGAGGCAGTGACGCAGCTAATCCTACGAAAACATTTCGATTTCTATGTTGGTCACATCCCAAGCTCTAGAAAATAAACATTTCATAAAGTATCATAAATGCATTTATCGTAAACACATCCCTTTGCTAAGCAGATTTATTTCAATGAATTGGAAAAAAAAAACCTCAAACATTTAGAATATGAAGGATGTTTGGACTTTGAAACTTCAATCATGGAAAATATTTCATCAAAATCATAAATCAATAGGTTTGTTTTAGCGTGAATTTCGAACTCATTTCATAACTCATTATTAGATTTACTATTCTAAAATGTGGAATATTATATCACACATCAAAAGCTGCCATTCATTTTTTAACATAACCATCATCCTTCCGCCCGAATACCATTAAAATTTCCAAAATCTTTAGCAAAACATTACCCTATAATGCAAATCGGTCAATTTTAATTTCAAATATTTCTTGAGGCATTCACTGTACGTGAATTCTGTATGAAGCTGCTTTGGATCAACTGTATTCAATAGAACTCAGGTGTTTCAACATAAATCCCATGAGATAATATTTCAATACTCATGAGGGCCAATGGATTATTGAAGGTAACGGCACTATTTATCTACAGACGACATATATTTGTTCGCATAAATAGCGAATCCGCTATTTTCTTCAAGTAAGATTAACTCTGAATTCATGCGTATCAAGTTTTACTTCTCTTCCTTTATGTATCAAATCAATAGATGTGTACAAACACAATAAGGATCAGGCATTGACATTTGTTTTTGAGTTCGAACTATACGATATGGATGAATATCTGAGTTGATGACGTAATGTGTTATTGAGATTACATGTTTTCCCTTCATTGTATTTGTTGTTGTAGTTACAATTATTATGAAAATAAATCTGGTTAATATTGATATCATGAAGAACCCAGAATCAACTATTATATTCACGAAAAATATACATAGTCATAATAATACTCGTACAGCAGGATCAAGTGTCTATCACAAGCTAGTACGATCTAAGATAGTTCAGGGTGGTGCCATATGACAAAGCTTCTAAATCTTATAAGGAATTACCTGAACTATTGAAGTATTCAGTTTTTGTTAGAATTAGAAAAATGTTCAAACGATCTCTTGCTTTCGGATTCATGTCACATGTTCTTCTGGTCTAGTTCGTCTAAAATAATGAGTTGTGTAATATTGAAAATTAGCTGAAACCGTTGTTAACTAATCAACAATTCCAGAGCATTCTGTCTACGAGGTCTCGAAAAGGTTTCGTTTAATGTATATACCTATGCATAGATTTCACAAATCAAATAAACCCCAGCGTATTTCATTGTTTAGCCAAGAAGCAAGAACAGACTTTGTTTGGCATGCCGTCAGCACGATTAAGCTCGAACGCAATTAGTTAGAGTTGAAATTTTTTCAGTAGGTTTGGAGTGCAAATGCGCTGGCTAAGTTCGTTAATGGACAAAATCCGTGGAGAAGTTTCGGAATTATAGCCATCTGAAATTGTGTTTTCCCAACTCGAAAAATACTGATCGCCAAATTTTGTGAGGACCGCATGGCTGGAAAATAAAAAAAAATATATTTAAAAAAGTGGGAAACCCCTGCGCGCAGGAGCTTGGTTCAAACTTCAAACACAAGAGGACCAAAATTATTAATCCGAAACCACCAGACCGATTCTCCCCACTAACGAACTCATCCAAGATACTCATTCCTCCAATCTACTATGAAAATAATTATATTATACCAATTGGAACTTAGTCAATATTCCAGTTTTGTTTTTACTGGAGATATTCTGAACCCAGTTTGATTAACTTACCAAAGTATATATTTCCATCATCAAATGGATTATTCAAGAGCTATCTACGCTAGCTGAGGTTATTTCATTGATCATTTTGCATTCAATGTTTTCTTGTTACTCCGGAATAATGAACTTAACCGAGGTATTTATCTCCCAAACCTACTCTGAAATTTTCAACTGTCTAACTCATTCCGTTCGAGAGTTATTGTGTTAACGTATGGCCGGACAGAATCGTTTTTGACCACGTATTATTGATCAGTGAGTCGAATCAAAACGTTTGAGACAATTTTCAGCCAAAAATTCGAAAATTACAGACATTTGAGCAAATTGATGAGCAATCTATGTCGAGGAACAAGAGCTCCATAAAAAATTTATCTCAGAAACCATCCGTTCGATATCGTTGAAATTTTGGTGAAGATATTGCCGACATATCGAAATATTACAATGATTGAGGTGTACTGGTCCACTTTTTTACACTCGTCCAAATAAGTTGTCAACAGTTTTTGATCTTTGACGTGCCTGGAAAGAATTAAATGCCAGATGTGGTTTGCATAGACCGAATTAGATATGTCAACAGTCATCATGTCATTCATGTCTGTCTATGTTAATGTTTATATTGTCTACTGTTATTATAAATGACATTACTGTCAAATCAGCCAAACCCTCGGCCAAACCAGTTTGAAAATGAAAGTTACCAACACTGAATGGAAAATAGTAAGCTGTCTTAAAACAATGAATGAAACAAATTTCAATAACACACTTTCCTGAAGTCTCATGCGAAAGACTCTTTTTTAAATGTCCGACCAAATATGTATCCTTCAAAGTGAAAATATCAGTTGGGATGAATCCAAGAATTTGGGCAGAGGGAGCTTATATAAGCAGATTTTTCTCAATACGAAATAATCATTGTTAGTTTCATAGGAGGTTGGAAAACAGTTGAAGTAAATTTATTTGTTCTCTACTGAATGAAGGTTACATTTATTAAATTGATTTGAAATCGATATATGAACGCAATACTTACTGACCCTAAATGCATTATACAGGATGTTTCACGAATGATTGTACAGGCTTTCAGTGCAGATGCTGGACGCTTTGGTGAGTCTAAATCAGTGTTCGAAATATGTCCTAACTGTATTCTATTAAGAGATACAGGATGTTTTATGCATTTTATCAAAAATTTTCAATTGGCATAACTCTTCAACGCCTACATGGCTTTTCATGTAAATTTCAGTGAACGAGTATAGGCCTATGCCTAATATTCGTTCATAATGACTTGTTGATCGCGCAGGTCCAGATTGAGAAAATTAGTTTCTTTTTTCCACATCTCGTAAAACACCCTGTACATAAAATATTGAATAAGTGAAATTTTCTCAGAACCTACAATGAATACTCTTTCAAACAAATGTATTGGTAATAATGGCACAATTCGCAACAATATTTTATGAACCATTGAATATCTGGAATTTTTAATTCATAATAAAAACGGACCTGTGTGCCTCCGAATAATGCGTTAATACATATTGAATGAATTGAATTTCACAGTATCTTGACTTCAGGAATGTGGTGCATCATATTTCACCCAATACACAAATTAAGGGTTTCGACTTCAGATTACCCAAAAGAATTTTTCAAAAAAAAATGCTATGTTCGAAAGCATGGTTCAAAATTCTTATTCTGGAATTATTTATCTTCGAAAACTCTTTGTTTTGAACAGCTGAAATAGATGGTAGCAGAAAAAAATATTTCATAGAAACAAAAACACAAAAAAATATTAAGTTTGAAAATTAACTTTATTGAAAAGTGAGTTTCGACTATAACAGGTAAGCTGAAAAAACTGTGAGTTATTCACTCCCATCAGGAGCTTATAACTGTGAACCGCTGTTACAAATTAATATTCCCATTCTAACTCATTGTAAAAGGGACAATATGACAGGCCTGCAATCCTGCATGCAGCATGATCCCCAGCTCTTACATGCTTGGATTATTTCCTCTCGGGACACTTGAAAAATAAAGTTTACTCCGAAGAAATCGGAGCATTTGATCACAAGAGCTAGATATTGTTCAGAACAAAAAGAGAAGGTATTCTCCAAAACATAGTTATGATTTTTTCTCATTTATTGTCATTTGTTTTTAGTTTAATATTTATAAGATACATTTTACATATTAGTCGTAAGTCCATTTTATAATAGTCCAATTAAATAAATGTTCAATGTTGTTTGGGTGTCAGTAGCCAAATATCGGTCTAAGCAACCAAACCACATGCAACTATTCCTTCACACTTACTTACTTACTTCACATACTTAATTCGAGTTTGCGGTTGTTTGGCATAAAATCTTCAATTATGCTAACATCTGCGTTCTAATTATTCGAAGAAATAATTTTCAAAGGAGAATAATTCGAAAATGAGTATTTCTATCATTTCTATTTTCACTTATACATAGGTAATCAAATGTGGAACTACTAAATTCATGTATTGGATGGAATACTATGCAGCACTTTAATTAAGTGATGTTACTGAGAATTTCAATTAATTCACTATGAATTAACGCAATTTTTCGGAGATTCACAGGTCCATGTTTATTATAAATTGAAAATTACAAATATTCAATGGTTCATAATACATTTATACGAAGGGTGCCATTATTGCTAAGAGGCTTATTCCAAAGTGTATTCATTGTAGATTCTGAGAAAAATGTCACTTCTTGAATATTTGTGTACAGGGTTTTTTACAGGATGTGGAATAAAGAAAACAATTTTCTCAGCCCGGAGCTGCGTTATGAACAAGTCATTACGAGCGAATATTAGGCATAGGCCTATACTCAATCCCTGAAATTATCATTAAGATCCATGCGGGATTTCAGGAGTTATGCCGATTGGAAGTTTTTGAAAAAATACGTAAGACATCCTGTATCTCTTAAACGAATATAGTTAGGATATATTTCGAACACTGTTTTAGACTCAACAAAATCTCCTACATCTTCACTGAAAGCCTGTACAATCATTCGTGTAACACCCTGTATAGGGTATATCAGACGTATGCAAATGAATTGAACTCGGTCGGATCTATATTGTAGAAGATATTAGTATAGGGAAATACAGAAAAATCACAAAAATTCGAGAATCCGTGACCTGACCAGTTCGAACACTTTGAATTCATAGCACAAATTATTGGTTCATTACTATCCGAGAAGTATGAAAATGCAGTTGATATTATTGTCACTATTGTTTAATTTAAAATGTAATACAATGGCTGAAAATCGAAAAAGGTGTTATTTAACTGTCGCAGATAAGCAAAAAATCATTAAATGTGAAGATGAGAATTCTATTGTTCATTTTTGCGCGTATGTTCTGGGGAACATCGCGTTATTATTTTGCCCAAATGTCTGTTACTTTCGAATTTTTCGCCGAAAATGGTCTCAAACGAATAGGTTCGACTCACCGATGAGGAATTCGAGGTCAAATTTGATTCTGTCCGGCCGACCGTTGCCACCATAACTTTAGAATGCAAAAAGATAGCGACATGAAATTATCAGGGTAGGTGGCGCGTCCCAATACGACAGACAAGTTCGTTAATGGGCATAATCGGCCAAACTGTTTCCGAGTAATAATCTTTTCATGAACCAATACAGATCCAATCGAATTGAAACTTGGTAGCTAGTTATAGAATGCTGACACGAAGAGGTTTTGTGAAATTTTGTGTGAATCACAGAACTAGAAAATTAAAAGAAAATTATTAAAAAGTATATTCAAGTCACGATAACCTGAGAACGGAGAGAGATAACGACTTGCCATTTTCAGGGTAGGTTGTGCATCTAATTGCAACATTTGAGTTTGGTAATAGGCATAATCGGCCGAACAGTTTTGGATTTATACCCATCTGAAATTTGGTTGTTATTTCTTCAATAACTCGAAAAATACAAATCCGACCCAATTCAAACATGGTAATTAGTTGTAGAATGCGGAAGCGCAAATTCTTGTAGAATTTCGTGAGGATCGTATCTCTAGAAAATTTTTGGAAAATCGTTGAAAATCATTGATAAAATTCTATTCATCAGAAACTATTCCTCCGGCACTCGCTCCAATATCGCGCAAATTCAGCGAGAACCTTCAAAACCTAACTCTACTGCCAAGTTCCAAGTTTGAACCCGATCGGATGTATATTGTTGGAGATCCGAGCAGCCTTGAGTTCAGTAGCTGAATAGGTGACCGTTGCCTCGATATACAGGGTCTTTCACGAGGAACCTCACCCATATTTATACGGGAAACTACTGAACGTATTTTCATGAAATTCAGCACTTATAAGTATTTCACGATGCTGATGAAATCTAAAATATTTTCAAGGCATGAGCACCTCCGGTTTTTCCGGAAATGACGTCAACTTCCGTTTTTCAAATTAGAACACCATTTTTTTATTGCAGAAATAGATTTCTTAGAAAATTTCAAGTTATTTTGATGTAACATTTTTCAGTTTTGGTTGGAAAATTCTCTCTGAGCGGGAAAATTCGAAAAAAAAATCGATAATAGTGCTCCGCTGAAACAAGAATAACTTCGAGGTTTTTGGATGGAAAATTTTCATTTTTGGGATTTTTCAAGATGTAAGATTGATGTATCCACTTTAAAAATTTAAATCGCGATTCATGATACAGGGGGTGAAAAAATCGCTTTCAAAGTTAGGAATGACAAAATCGTGAAAAATCAATTTTTTCGAATTAGAACCCCATTTTTTTATGGCAGATATTGAATCTACGTTAAAAAATAATGTGAGTGTATGCATCACACCCTTGCCCTAAAATGGATATTTTCTGAGTTATTCACAAAAAACTGTTTTTCGTCTTGAATTTTCAGCTATTTCTTTTCCCTTCACGCCAAAAAGATGAAATTTTCAGGATCTGTTATTTGAACCATGCTGTAGATTTTTCACCCCTTCTTGAAACCGACTTCAAGTTACTATTGGGAGAACCATGGCAAACTCTCGCAGTTATAACTAGAGAAGATGCTCAAAGTTTTGACCGTTAATTTCTAGACATTTATTTATACGTCTCAGGAATGCTTCGTGCGTTGCTCTTCTTATTTCATCGGGAGGAAGAGATCTGCAAAAGTGTTTAAAAACCAAATTGAGTTTCAAAACTATGAATCTAAAAATCTAAACAAACCTGAACGCATTTCTGACTCGTTCTATGCAGTCCTCTTTATCAGTCAGGGGAGTTGAGTAGACAATATTTTTTATCCTACCCCAAACATAATAGTCTAAAGGAGTTAAATCGGGAGAACGTGGTGGCCAAAGATGTGGACCATTGTTCGCCAACCATCGATCTTCAAATAGCCTGTAGAGGATATTTGACACATTGAGTGAATTGTGTGGAGGCGCGCCATCTTGTTGATACCATAAGTCATTATGGTTCTGTACTAGCGGCTCAATTATTTGAGTCAATATGTCTAGATATCTATCTCCTAAGGGAGAACATTCTTTAAATAATGCAAACATGTGTAGTGTTCTATCTTACCAGTTAAAGTCCCATCATAAATGTGAACATCGAGAATTGCATTATTTTTGATGGCGCAAAAAACATTGAAACTCCAGGTCTCTTGAAAGTTCCATTGTCTGAAGTGGTGGTTGTTCTCTTCATCCCAATAATGACTGTTATGCCTATTGAAAGAACCATTCTTTCTGAATTTAGATTCATCTGTCCAAATTATACAGTCCAAAAAGTTTTCTTTCTCTTGAAATCGAATCATCATAGCTTCGCAAAACTCTGTTCTCCTGACGAAATCAGTTTCCTTCAAATGCTGTACCCTATTGAATTTATATGGGTGCATTTTATGTTTTTTTAATATTCTCCAAACACTCGATTGAGATAATCCCAGATCAATCTTGGCATCTTTGAGAGAATTTTGAGGATTCACACGAAAATATGCAAGAACTGTAACTGTTACTGTTGTTCTCATCTTCTACTACACTTTTTTCTCTGTGTATAGTTTTCTTAACGAAAGATCCGACATTTCTCAAGTTTGTCATGGTTCTGTTAATGGTATCTCTCGTTGGTCTGGGTCGGTCAGGAAACCTCTCAATGAACAGTCGAATCGTTCTATCTACAACTTTATTACATTCTCCATGAAGTAGAATGAGATTTAAATAATCTTCATTGGTAAAATTAGGCATAGTGATCGATTTTATAACTTAATACGAATTATCACCAAATTAATAGTAAACACAAAATGCTACTGAATAAAGAGGAATTTGGCAGATGTAATTAATGATATCTATCATAAAAAAAAAGAACGTAAAACATGGTAAGTTTTTGCATATGGTTCATAAGGAATTATTTATTTATCACTGGAGAGAAAACCGATGGCCGATTAGTTGAAATAAAGAGGTTTCCGATACAAATTCGAATCAAAATTCGCCATCTATTTAGGAACAACCTGTAACTTTTTTCAAGACGAAAAACAGTTTTTTGTGAATAACTCAGAAAATATCCACTTTAGGGCAAGGGTGTGCTGCATACACTCACATTATTTTTTAACGTAGATTCAATATCTGCCATAAAAAAATGGCGTTCTAATTTGAAAAAATTTATTTTTCACGATTTTGTCATCCCTAACTTTGGAAGCGATTTTTTCACACCCTGTATCATGAATCACGATTTCGATTTTTAAAGTGGATACATCAATCTTACATCTTGAAAACTCCCAAAAATGAAAATTTTCCATCCAAAAACCTCGAAGTTATTCTTGTTTCAGCGGAGCTCTATTTTCGATTTTTTTTTCGAATTTTCCCGCTCAGAGAGAATTTTCCAACCAAAACTGAAAAATGTTACATCAAAATAACTTGTAATTTTCTAAGGAATCTATTTCTGCAATGAAAAAATGGTGTTCTAATTTGAAAAACGGAAGTTGACGTCATTTCCGGAAAAACCGGAGGTGCTCATGCCTTGAAAATATTTTAGATTTCATCAGCATCGTGAAGTACTTATAAGTGCTGAATTTCATGAAAATACGTTCAGTAGTTTCCCGTATAAATATGGGTGAGGTTCCTCGTGAAAGACCCTGTATTTCGAGCGGAAAGAGATAGGGACTTGCAATTATCAGGGTTGCTTGCGCATCCCAATGAGAGAGTTATAGCCATCTAGAATATTATTTTCTTGATTACTCAAAAAAAACAGACCCGTTCGAGTTGAAACTTGGTTAGTAGCTGAATAATATTGACGTTAATAGATGTGTAAATTTTGTGACGACCGTACCAATAGAAAATTTTGAGAATATTACGAAAAAATTATATTTATCTCATGATAACTTGAAAACGGAATGAAAGAACCCCTGGAAATGTTCAGGGTAGGTTGCGCATTCGAATGCGACATTTAAGTTCGTTAATTGGCATAATTGGCCAATTGTTTTGGAATTATACTCATCTGAAATTTTGTTGGTATTTCTTCATAACTCAAAATATACAAATTTGAACCAATTAAATTTCAGAATTTCGTTAATATCGTATCCTGGAGTTACTTGAAGCGCAAGTATTTTCGTATTTCAATTCTAATTGAATAATACATATTATGTCAGAATTAGAAATTTTGTAATCTTAGGCGATTCTGACATTAAATTGGAGAGAAATATTTTCATACATTATAGAAGCTGAGAAAACGGTATATATTGATGATAAATTCGATTAAGAGTGTCTTATACAGGTGAGTACATATTTGAAACATTTTGATGGTTTTCGGAAAATTTATTCATTGTGCGCAAAACTTTTTAATCCTTTTAAACACATATATAAAAGTCGCAGTTTTTGCATTACAATATATTTGATTTTTACAGGGAAATGTGCGTTGAACTAAAGCTCTTTATAACAAACCTCATTCTAACTAATATTTATCTATCTTCCTTCAGATTTGTTATAACAACGTTACACTATATTACGTTTCAGTTTTTTGGGGTCAATAAGCGAGTTCCACCCTGTATCTCAAAATTTAAGCATTAAGGCGGAACAGCGAAAGATAATTTTTTTATTCATTTTTCGTTAGACTAATACTTGTGCATTTCGCCCTGAAAATTAGAAGGGATTTTATCTCGATAATTCCTTTATTTCAAATGCTGATTTCTTACTCATTTGACTTGTAATATTGTCCAGCAGTTGAAAAGAGTGTATCCAAATCACTTGATTGTAAGAGGTGGGCCTCATCACTTGTCAGCTCGTTTCAATGATTGAACATGCTTGTTAATTTTGTTAATAGGTTGTTTAATTGAAAGAATAATTTCATGCCATTGAACAATTTTTGGCGCTCTTGTTCCTAGGAACAGAGTGCTTATCAATTTGCTCAAATGTCTGTAATTTAGGAATATTTGGCTGAAAATGGTCTTAAACGATTTGGTTCGGCTCACTGAATTTTTTTTAAGATGCAGTTTCATCATAAGATTCCATAAATGTCGTTCTAAACTCTAACAAGCCAATACTTTCGGAAATAAAATTTTTAAAAATTTCAATTATTCTCAATTCTATAGAATACTCTAATTATAATTTTCTGATGTATATAAATCCAAGAGGAGATGAGTCATAGACCTACGTTTTGAATTTAATTACGAAAATTCTTCAGAATTGACGAACAGAAGCCAAATTGGAAATGTGGGAAAACCCTGTGGACAGGAGCTTTGGCGCTCTTGTTCAAACTTTGACAAATCATAACTCCGAAAGTATTGGTTTCTCCGAGTTGGGAATGATATCAATGGATTCTTATGATAGAACTTATTTATTTTATTTTATGATGCAGTTCTATCATAAGCTTCCATTATTATCATTCCCAACTCTGAGAAAGCAATACGGAGATACAATTTGTCAAAGTCTGAACAAGAGCGCCAAAGCTCCTGTCCACAGGGCTTGAACCAATTTTTGATTAACGAGATAACATTTTTTTCATGAATTTAAAGTACCCTGTAGGAGGAATACAAATGCGACAATTTACGAAATACCCAGAAACGAAAGACGTTTAAATATGGATTTGAACGTAATGACAGGTTTGTCTGAGAAATATCTATAGGGTTTTTACTAGCTGTCTATCAGAAAAATTCAAATTTTTCTATACTGCCTGATATTTAAAAAAAAACATTTCGGCTATATAATTTCAATACAGTTAAACAAACACTTCTTGCGAATTTGTAGTAAATGAGTAAATCGATTCACTAGTTTTCGAGCTATGCGTCCAACAATTTGTTGACTAAATTCAGGAAGCACCTTGTACAGCAGAAACGAACAGATTCACCAAGTTGATAATTATAGAATCGGGCTCCCCGCACTATACAGGGTCTTTCACGAGGAACCTCACCCATATTTATACGGGAAACTACTGAACGTATTTTCATGAAATTCAGCACTTATAAGTACTTCACGATGCTGATGAAATCTAAAATATTTTCAAGGCATGAGCACCTCCGGTTTTTCCGGAAATGACGTCAACTTCCGTTTTTCAAATTAGAACACCATTTTTTCATTGCAGTAATAGATTCCTTAGAAAATTTCAAGTTATTTTGATGTAACATTTTTCAGTTTTGGTTGGAAAATTCTCTCTGAGCGGGAAAATTCGAAAAAAAAATCGAAAATAGAGCTCCGCTGAAACAAGAATAACTTCGAGGTTTTTGAATGGAAAATTTTCATTTTTGGGATTTTTCAAGATGTAAGATTGATGTATCCACTTTAAAAATCGAAATCGCGATTCATGATACAGGGGGTGAAAAAATCGCTTTCAAAGTTAGGGATGACAAAATCGTGAAAAATAAATTTTTTCAAATTAGAACCCCATTTTTTTATGGCAGATATTGAATCTACGTTAAAAAATAATGTGAGTGTATGCATCACACCCTTGCCCTAAAGTGGATATTTTCTGAGTTATTCACAAAAAAGTGTTTTTCGTCTTGAATTTTCAGCTATTTCATTTCCCTTCACGCCAAAAAGATGAAATTTTCAGGAACTGTTACTTAAACCATGTTTTAGATTTTACTACCCTAATATGCAAGAGAAAAAAGTTACAGGTTGTTCCTAAATAGATGGCGAATTATGATTCGAATTTGTATCGGAAACCTCTTTATTTCAACTAATCGGCCATCGGTTTTCTCTCCAGTGATAAATAAATAATTCCTTATGAACCATATACAAAAACTTACCATGTTTTACATTCTTTTTTTTTAATGATAGATATCATTAATTACATCTGCCAAATTCCTCTTTATTCAGTAGCATTTTGTGTTTACTATTAATTTGGTGATAATTCGTATTAAGTTATAAAATCGATCACTATGCCTAATTTTACCAATGAAGATTATTTAAATCTCATTCTACTTCATGGAGAATGTAATAAAGTTGTAGATAGAACGATTCGACTGTTCATTGAGAGGTTTCCTGACCGACCCAGAACAACGAGAGATACCATTAACAGAACCATGACAAACTTGAGAAATGTCGGATCTTTCGTTAAGAAAACTATACACAGAGAAAAAAGTGTAGTAGAAGATGAGAACAACGAAATTACAGTTCTTGCATATTTTCATGTGAATCCTCAAAATTCTCTCAAAGATGCCGAGATTGATCTGGGATTATCTCAATCGAGTGTTTGGAGAATATTAAAAAAACATAAAATGCACCCATATAAATTCAATAGGGTACAGCATTTGAAGGAAACTGATTTCGTCAGGAGAACAGAGTTTTGCGAAGCTATGATGATTCGATTTCAAGAGAATGAAAACTTTTTGGACTGTATAATTTGGACAGATGAATCTAAATTCACAAAGAATGGTTCTTTCAATAGGCAAAACAGTCATTATTGGGATGAAGAGAACAACCACCACCTCAGACAATGGAACTTTCAAGAGACCTGGAGTTTCAATGTTTTTTGCGCCATCAAAAATAATGCAATTCTCGATGTTCACATTTATGATGGGACTTTAACTGGTAAGATAGAACACTACACATGTTTGCATTATTTAAAGAATGTTCTCACTTAGGAGATAGATATTCTGACATATTGACTCAAATAATTGAGCCGCTAGTACAGAATCATAATGACTTATGGTATCAACAAGATGGCGCGCCTCCACACAATTCACTCAATGTGTCAAATATCCTCTACAGGCTATTTGAAGATCGATGGTTGGCGAACAATGGTCCACATCTTTGGCCACCACGTTCTCCCGATTTAACTCCTTTAGACTATTATGTTTGGGGTAGGATAAAAAATATTGTCTACTCAACTCCCCTGACTGATAAAGAGGACTGCATAGAACGAGTCAGAAATGCGTTCACGTTTGTTGAGATTTTTAGATTCATAGTTTTGAAACTCAATTTGGTTTTTAAACACTTTTGCAGATCTCTTCCTCCCGATGAAATAAGAAGAGCAACGCACGAAGCATTCCTGAGACGTATAAATAAATGTCTAGAAATTAACGGTCATAACTTTGAGCATCTTCTCTAGTTATAACTGCGAGAGTTTGCCATGGTTCTCCTAATAGTAACTTGAAGTCGGTTTCAAGAAGGGGTGAAAAATCTACAGCATGGTTCAAATAACAGTTCCTGAAAATTTCATCTTTTTGGCGTGAAGGGAAAAGAAATAGCTGAAAATTCAAGATGAAAAACAGTTTTTTGTGAATAACTCAGAAAATATCCATTTTAGGGCAAGGGTGTGATGCATACACTCACATTATTTTTTAACGTAGATTCAATATCTGCCATAAAAAAATGGGGTTCTAATTTGAATAAATTGATTTCTCACGATTTTGTCATCCCTAACTTTGAAAGCGATTTTTTCACCCCCTGTATCATGAATCGCGATTTCGATTTTTAAAGTGGATACATCAATCTTACATCTTGAAAAATCCCAAAAATGAAAATTTTCAATCCAAAAACCTCGAAGTTATTCTTGTTTCAGCGGAGCTCTATTTACGATTTTTTTTTCGAATTTTCCCGCTCAGAGAGAATTTTCCAACCAAAACTGAAAAATGTTACATCAAAATAACTTGAAATTTTCTAAGGAATCTATTTCTGCAATAAAAAAATGGTGTTCTAATTTGAAAAACGGAAGTTGACGTCATTTCCGGAAAAACCGGAGGTGCTCATGCCTTGAAAATATTTTAGATTTCATCAGCATCGTGAAATACTTATAAGTGCTGAATTTCATGAAAATACGTTCAGTAGTTTCCCGTATAAATATGGGTGAGGTTCCTCGTGAAATACCCTGTATTGTATTTATGGTTGAATACAGTTACTGACCGGACAACCTGTCCGGCACATGAACTGGTAAACATACCTATAGCCAGATTTTACTTCAAAATTGATTCGTTAAATTTAATAATCGAATGAACACAACTCTTGGAAATAGTGATTAATACGATAATCGCATGTGGTTTAAAAACTCAAATAATTTTACTCTTCCTATCGTACTCGTGATATTAAATTTTGACAACATGTTTCACATCAACTACATGATTATCCATACTCGTGACTCCACTCGTCAGTTGGTATGTGCGTAAGAAGCAGAAGATATTTGTCAGAAGCAATCAATCGAACAATGTTGCCTAACAAATTACAACGAAACAACATCAACGAAGAAACAACTCTATCGTAACGTTTCGGAGTCTATTTCAGACTCCTTCGTCAGACGCTTAACGAAAAAATCTTCATAATTATTTTGTTGATTGTTATTCTCTGAGGTTCGAGAATTGTCACATTGACAGTATATTTGAAAATCATAGCTAACATAGTTTTACTTTGTATAGAAATTTCCAAGTTCCACCTCCTTTTTCAATAAATTCAGCCAAATATGGTCAATACCAATTGAGCAATTTGCAAAATTGCATTCTCTGTGGAACTTGGAAATATCTATATAGAAACTGATTATATTAAAAAGAAACTTAAGGAGTCAACTTGTATTTTATTGAACAGATAATGCAATTTTGCAAATTGCTCAATTGGTATTGCCCATATTTGGCTGAATTTATTGAAAAAGGATTTCTATACAAAGTAAAACTATGTTAGCTATGATTTTTAAATATACTGTCAATGTGACAATTCTCGAATCTCAGAATAACAATCAACAAAATCATTCTGAAGATTTTTTCGTTAAGCGTCTGACGAAGGAGTCTGATATAGACTCCGAAACGTTAAGATATAGTTGTTTCTTCGTTGATGTTGTTTCGTTGTTATTTGTTAGGCAACACTGTTCGATTGATTGCTTCTGACAAATATCTTGTGTTCCTTACGCAGAATCATATCATAAAATAATTAATTTTTTTATTTTATAGATATTTTTCAGAGTTTGGGAGAGAAAACCTAGAAAGAAACCATTCAATCAAGAACATTTATTGGAAAATATTGTCTACCAGTTAACAGATGAAACTGGAATCCATTGCCACCCCTCGGACCAAAAAAAATTCCAAATTTCTACATTGATGTAACAATCTGATGAGGTTTATACTTAACAAGCTCCCCTCAACGGTTTTCCCATGTGAAATGCGAGGCGGAAAAGCGTAGCGTGCCGTTGAAACGAACCGTAGGTATTTCAATATGAGGGATTCTTTATGCATAAGCATCCGCGAATATTAAAATCCGTTTTGTTTCGAAACTCAATCTCACTATACGGGCGTCTAATCTAAATATAAACAGTAATATCAAAGGTGGGAGGTTTCCAGCTAACAGATAAAAAGGATGGTATGACAGCCCGTGCCATATCTTTTAGCAAGGCTATTCTGTAAGTTGTGATCTCGAAAGGGATTGGAAATTTCTGTTTTAGATGCCTTTTCGGAATAGGTGCTCTTGTTCCAGCGTGAGATTCCCACGTGGTAAGTTCCTACATAGGTTCGCGATCTTTTAAATATTCAAATAGTTGTTTGGTATTTTATTCAAATAGTCAAGTATTCCACTAATCGATTTCCTGTAATAATTTAGTAGTCGGATATTCGAAAAACTCCGTATCTCAGAAACTAGCCGTTCGATAATTATTTCTCATTTACATCAAGGTAATGTATAAGGCAATCAGGCTTCTTTCTTCTTCATCCTGGGTAATAATACATACTTATATTTCCGCGTATGTTGTGGGGAACATCGCGTTATTCTTTTGCCCAAATGTCTGTAATTTTCGAATTTTCTGCCGAAACTGGCCTCAGACGATTGGGTTCGACTCACCGATGAAGAATTCGAGGTCAAATTTGATTATGTCCGGCCAGTCACGATAACTTGAGAACGGAATGAGCTAGCGAATTTTCAGGGTAGGTGGCACCTCCCAATACAACGGACAAGTTCGTTAATTGGCATAATCGGCCCAATAGTTTCAGAGTAATAATTTTGTTTTCAACCAATACAAATCCGATCGAATTGAAACTTGCTGAAAAGTTGTAGAATATAAAACTAAAGACGTTTGTGAAATTGAGTGTGAAAAACTAGAAAATTAAAAAAAATATATTGAAAAATATTTTATATGTCACGATAACCTGAGAACGGCAAGAAACAGCGACTTGAAATTTTCAGGTTAGGTTGTGCGACATTTGAGTTTGTTTATAGGCATAATCGGCCACATGGTTTTGGAGTTATACTCATCTGAAATCTGGTTGTCATTTCCTCAATAACTCGAAAAATACAAAACCGATTAAATTCAAACATGCTTATTAGTTGTAAAATGCCAACGCAAAACTTATTGCGAAATTTCGCGAGGATCATATGATTACAAGATTTTTGAAAAAAATTTTATATATCAGTAACTATTCGTCCGATATCGCTGAAATTTTGTGAGAGCCTTTTGAACCTAACTCTACTGCCAAGTTCCAAGTTTGAAAACCATCGAATATATATTGTTGGAGGTTCGAGCAGCCTTGTGTGAGTTCAGTAGATAGATGGGTGACCGTTGACTCGATAAATTTCCAATGAAAAGAGATAGGGACTTGCAATTTTCAGGGTATGTTGCGTATCCGAATGGGAGGGTTAAGTTCGTTTACGGGCAAAATCGATCCAACAGTTCCGGACTTATACCCACCTGGAATATTATTTCCTCGATAACTCAAAAAGTATAGACTCGATCGAATTGAAGCTTGGTAACTAGTTGCAGAATATCGATATAAAGACCCGTTTGAAACTTTGTGAGATCTGTACCCCTAGAAAATTTCGAAAATATTATGCGAAAAAAATTGGTTCAAGCCAAAAGCTCCTGACTTCACGTCAGTGCTTGAACCAATTTTTCCAAGTATTTTTTCACGTCATTTTTTGCGTTCGTTAGGATGTGAATAATAAATCTCCGCAGACGAACCACGTTAAACCATGGAACGCTGTTCCTCAAAACATGCGGGCAAAAACATCTGAATTAGGTATTCGATGGTCAAATTTAAAACTTACTGAAATTAAGTTTTCAATTAAAATAGTAAATAATATTATTAAATGGTTTCTTTCTGGATTTTCTCTCCCAAACACAAAAAAAATATCTATGAAATAAAAAAAATTATTATTTTATGATTTGCATGTGCGTAAAAAATACCGATTTCTCAGAAGCAATCAATCGAACAATTTTGCCTAACAAACAATAACGAAACAACATCAACGACGCAACAATTATATCGCAACGTTTCGGAGACTACATCAGACTCCTTCGTCAGACACTCAACGAAAATCAGGGTAGGAATGGGAGAGGCCCAACGGTTTCGGAGTAATACCCATCTGGAATATTATTTTCTCGATAAGTTGTAGAATGTGAACATGAGGACGTGTGCGAAAATTTTGTGACGACCGTACAGCTAGAAAATTTAAAAAGAATTACGAAAAATATTATGTATCTCATGATAACTTGAGAACGGAAAGAGATAGCGACTTGCAATTTTAAGGTAGGTTGAGCATCCGACTGTGTAATTTAAGTTCATTCATTGGCATAATCGGTCCAATTGTTTTGGAGTTATACTCATATGAAATGTTTTTGTTATTTCCTCTATAATTCAAAATATACAGATCTCATCCAATTAAAACACGATGATTACTTGTAGAATGCGGCCCCACACATTTTCGCGGAATTTCGTGAATATCATATCCTGGAGATCCATGTGGCATGTGGAGTAAGTTTTTTCGTTTTTCAATTCCAATGGAATACATTTGTCAGAATTGAAAATCTTGTGAACAAAGACGATTCTCTACTGAAGTCTGAAATCATACTATCAAAATGGCATGTAATGTGATCATATATTACAAAAACTGAAAAAACGATATATATCGATGCTAAATTCGTAGTAAAATGAGTTAGTAGACAATAGACCTTGCGAGGAAAAGGTCCTAACTTCACGGCAGGGCTTGATTTATTTTTTTTTAAAAGAGTGACACTAAAAGCTTTCTTCATCTAGAATGCAACGCTTTTATTAGCATTTTATCTCAACATATAATCCGAAAAAAATATAATAATCTGTTTGGCAAAACCATAGTAGAGTACACCCCTGCACACGTCTAGGCATGTGTGAACCGGGTGGACACGGCAAAACATTAATGCCTGCTTCTTGGAGAAAGTCCACAGTTCGACAAGCGATATGGGGATGTGCGTTGTCTTGCTGAAGAAGGACACGTGCACGATTATCTTGATAAGACAGTAAAGTGGTTTCTCTATTTCTGTATCGTAATGAGTCCATTCCAGCACTAAAATTAGTGCTGGAATGAACTCATTCCTGCATTGTTTCTAGTTATATTTTTCGTTTTGTGGTAATCAGCACTGACATTCGATCCTATCAAATTTCAACACACGTCCATTTTCAATATTATATAATATGGGTATAGTGAAAGAATTGTTCAGAGGAAAAGTTTTATTTTCATTAAAAAATTAGGTACATACTAGTGATTTCCTTCTCGATAAATTTGATTCATTCTTGCTTTAAGGGAACTGTTTCAAATCTGATCTCCATGCCCTAAGTACGATTCAAATTCAAATTCCGTAATCTGTGAACTTTCGTGACAGTAACACCAACTGCTAATAATAATAATAATAATAATAGTTTATTTGCATACTATAGAATCTGTTTGACATCAAATATCTGTATATGTATAATTTACTTCATCAATTTCATACAAATAAACATTTAGTAGCAGAGGCTCGAACGTTCCTTGAATAAGGTTCGTCTTGCCTGTACGCTACTTCATATGAAAGTTTAAACTGGGCTTTAGCTAGTGTACCTACCATATAAACAAATAAACAATAATTCTCTTTCCCTGAAAATAAGTGAAAAAATATAAAAATCAGGTAATGAGCCGAAGCATGCAGTAACAGGATAATAGATTATAACTATATGACAATAAAATCTGGGACTTCACCGGAGTTCAACGAGTTGATCACATATTTATGGCTTCATCAATAAAACCTCTTCCTTTTGAGAAAACCCATTGAGTAACAAGCCTCTTGAATTTCTTTTGGTTTGTAGTTCCCTGGATGTTTGTTGGAACGCAGGAATATATTCTTGGAGCAAGGTAACAACTTGACCTCTGCCCAATTGTCTTTTTAGCTCTGGATGTCTTGAAATAGGTATTTTTCGTTCTGGTTGGATGTGCATGATCAAGGTGTTCCAATTTGATTTTTCCATTGTAAACTTGAAGTATAACTCTGAGATGATACAGTTGCCTAACGTCCAACACTTGGGATATCTCGTAGAGCAGATCGCTGGGGAATGTAATTTTTTTAAAATTCATGATTTTCAGTATCAGCTTCTGTAGTATGTTGATTTTGTTTAAGTGGGACGAACATGCCGCGCCCCATCCTATGATGCCATATGTTAAGATGGACTGTACCAATGCAAAGTAGATAATCTTCAAGTGCTTATTTCCTACGTAGTTTCTATAGTATTTAAACTTATAGATAAGTCCTCTGATTTTCTTGGCTATGTTGTCTATTTGCAGGTTCCATCTAAGGTGGCAGTCGACTTTAACCCCGAGATAATTTACAACTCCGTCCTCTGCTTCATTTATTTGTGTTTCAGGGTCTACATTCAGAGTTCCAAGGTTTGGGATTCCGGACTGATACGAAGTAAAAGGTAAGCATGAAGTTTTTTTAATATTTAGAGTCAACGTATTTGAAGCCATCCAATTTTTCACAACAACAAAATCATCTTCAGCTTTTTTTTTCAGGTCACTCCACGAGCTGTCCTCATACAGTATAGCTGTATCATCGGCAAATGACAGAATTTTGCCCTTCAGCTTCAATTTCAGGAGACCATTTACATACAATATGAAGAGAAGAGGGCCCAGAACCGTACCCTGGGGCACTCCGTATGTGACTTCCTTCATATTACTGACCACTTTATTGATTTTCACGGCCTGTTTACGATCTGTCAAATAACTCTTCAGGAATTTAAACATCCTACCACGAAAACCATATTTCTCCAGCTTATTTAGTAGCTTTTCGTGGCTGACAGTATCAAATGCTTTTGACAAATCATTAAATATGCACAAAACAGGAATATTTTTATCCATCTTATCATAGATATGATTTGTGAGCTCTTTTATAGCATCTTCAGTGCTCATTTTCTCCCGAAATCCATACTGGCTTTCCGATAAAATGTTATGCTTCTTGAGAAATTTCACCATTCTAGTCTTTATCAGTCCTTCTAATATTTTGGCCAAATTTGACAGCAACGAAATAGGTCGATAGTTCGACGATTCAACTCTTTCTCCACTTTTATAGATGGGTATTATCAAACCAGTTTTGAGTTCATCTGGGAATGTTCCATGTGTAAAACAGCTATTGAAGATATCTGATAGAGGTTCTGCTATTTCATTTTGGATTTTCTTTAGCGTTTTCGCCCTTAAATTGTCAATACCAGGTGATTTCTTCGATTTCAATTTATTTATCATTTTCTTAATTTCTTCAGGGTTTGTCGGACCTAAGTAAAAACTGTTTTTTAATTCAAATTTCTCATGTGGATGATATTCTGGATCAGGAATTTTTTCCGCATATACTTTACCTATGTTTGCAAAGTATGTATTTAAAGTATCAGCTATTTCTGTGTCATCCCGGATGATTTCGTTGTTTTTTCCTCTAATTTTTACAATTTTATTCTCAGATTGCTTTTTCTGCTGAAATTCATTAATATGTTTCCATATTGCAGACGGCTCGTTTTTACTATGTTCAATGCATTTTTGTAAATATGTTTTTTTCGCCAAATGTATGAGTTTTTGTAGTTTATTTCTGTAATTTCTATATTCCTGCTTCAGAACCTCATCAGTGGGGTAAGGCTAAGATACAATACAAAAGTCACTAGGATGTATAATCCGAATTTTTCATTGAATTTCAACAGTATTTTATTAAACTTGCCTGAAATAGAGAAAATATCGTCTAATACACGTTGCAGAAGGCAATTCCAACACTCATCAACACTTTCGCATTCGTGTTTGAATAGGAGCCCATTCTGCAACTTGTTTCAGAATATACTATTCTAGGACATCCTCGATATAACGCGCATCTGTCATACGATGACGAGAACCTAAAAAGGTTCAAAACTTGTTGGTATGTCTGCGCTTGCGTCCCGACAATCAAATATACCCATTGTGGGTTTAGTCGAGTTCTGAAGTGTGCATCATTGCAGATACAAGCATTAGCGCTTTGGTAAAAAGGAACATAACGGGATACTTCTGCGGATATTAATCGCAGGATTTGAAGCATTTGCTCATAGCTTGAATTACTCGAAGGGGACAAGCTATAATATATCTACCAGCAGGGAAGGCGTTGGCGTTTGCTGAAATCCCTGTCGTAGTCTATCTGATGCGGATATATTTCCTTAACATTTGTCAATAGCAACAGCAGCGCTGACGAGAACCTGCCAAGTTTTGACAGACATTTTAATTATTTATGCTTTATATTTAATTGAAACTATTTTAACTGTGCATCAGTTGTGAGTTGCCATATTTCAAGCTCTCTTTGGGAGCGAGTAAGCGAGATTTGATGTATGATCAGTTTTTTGTTTGTCAAAAATGCTTATTTCAGTAAATCATTTTTCAGTCCGTAACTCGAAGTTTTAATCATATTAATAGGTAACATGAAATTAATCTCGATTTCTTATGTCCGGACAACCCTCGAAAAGCACAAAGGCTGGCCTGTGTGTGTATCACTGGAGCTATGGGAAGCTGTCCTACCAGGGCACTTGAGGTTATCACAAATCACACACCACTTCATCTAGTGATAGAGAAAATGGCCCATGAAGCCATTCTCAGAATATCTAGGAACGGAACAGGTAATGAGAGTATTGAAAACAAGGATGCCTGGTCCTCTCTTACCAGGTACATTTCATCAGCCACTCTTCCTAGTGACGAAATGATCAAGAAAGTAAGCATCGAAAAGAACTTTACTATGATGCTAGGTGGGAAAAAAGAATGGGACAGAGAAAGCCCCACCCAAGCTCTTAAAAGACATGCCATTAAATGGTACACAGACGGTTCAAAAACTACTACAGGAGCTGTCGCTGGAGTATAAGGGCCAGGAACCAAATGCTCACTATCGCTAGACTCCTATCCGAGCATCTTTCAGGCAGAAGTACAGGCAATAGAAAGATGCATGGAAATGAACCTAGAAAGAAACTATCAGAGATAATTTATCTTGCACCTTCAAGAGTTAGAGCCTAACCCTGGGTTAAAACTATAAAAATTTAACCCGGCAAAATGGCAGAGTTAAATCGCTAATTCCGGGTTAGTCATGTAAAAATTGACATTTCTAATTTAAATAGTTTCGATTTGTGATGAATTTCTGGTAAAAATTGGTTCAAGCACTGACGTGAAGTATGAACCTTTTGCGCGTATGTTCTATTGTCCATTCTTCTGTATTGGACACCCTTAATCGAATTTACCATGGTAAATTATGTTGTCCATTCTCCTGTATTGGACACTCTTAATTCGAATTTACCATGGTAAATTATGTTGTCCATTCTCCTGTATTGGACACTTTTAATTCGAATTCACCATGGTAAATTCGAATTAAGTGTCAAATACAGGAGAATGGACAACATAATTCTGTGTGCTCTGTTTTCCTGATATCATGGGGTCCGGAAGTATTAGCTTGTCGGAGTTGAAAATGACATCGATGGATTTTAATGGTGAAACTGCATCTTAAATAAAAATTAAATTTGAAATTTGTTGCTTAAAAAAAATTTTTTTGTTTCGTTACTCCGAAACCATCTGGCACATTTTGCCCAATAACGAACTTAACCGAGATATTCATCTCCCTAACCTACTCTGAAAATTTCAACTGCCTAGCTCATTCCGTTCAAGAGTTATTGTAGGCAATTTTTATTTTTATTTTGAAATTTTTTTTGACACTTTGCGGTAACCTGGTCAATACAAAACTTCACATGCGTATAAAGGTCATGATTCTACAATTTGATGCTAAATTTCAGATAGATTGAGTGATCGGTTTCGGAAATATTTATAAAAAATGTGTTTTACTAAAATCGGCCATAACTCCGAAACCGCATGATGGATTTCGCCCATTAACGAACTTGTCCGAGATATTTACGCTCCAAACCCACCTTGCAAATTTCAATCCTCCTTTCGTTCGAGAGTTATCGATTTTGACCTCGGATTCTTGATCAGTGAGTCGACCCATATCGTTTGAGATCATTTTCACCCAAAAATTCTTAAATTACAGACATTTGGGCAAATTTATGAGCACTCAGTTCCGAGGAACTAGAGCGCCAAAAAGTGTAATTCCCTGTCCGGGATTTGAGCCCGCCTTCTCTCGTTCCGAAACCGAAAACTCGACGGATTAGACCACCGGGCTTCGGGCTTCTCGTACGATCTTGTCGATCTCCGGTATTAGAATGAAACGTCGGTACTTACCCGGGATATATATTCTTAATTTTCACTTTTCGACATAAAATCGCCACACGGGGGTTTATTTGACGGTTTGTTACCCTTATCTTCGCTTTTCGTCAACTTTCAGGCCCGAAAACTGCCTAGAACGGCCGTTTTCAGACCCCGTCTCTCTAAGTCGATTTTGACGTTTCTCGAACCAACTATTAGCAAGGAATTAGACAATGTCATGTCTGAGGAAAATAAGTGGACATTATGACAATTTATACATAGAATAATTATTTAATTCTGTGAAAACGTAGAAATACGATTCATTATTGAGATTTTGAAAAATCATTTCTCCGAAAGTATTAGCTTGTAAGAGTTAAAAATGATATCATTGGATTCTTATGGTAAAACTGCTTATTGAAAAAAAATTAATTTGGAATTTGTAAGTAAAAAATTTTTTTTTTCCGAAACCATCTGTCTGATATCTGATGCCCAATAACGACCTTAGCCGAGATATTTATCTCCCAAACCTACTCTGACAATTTCAACTGTCTAGCTCATTTCGTTCGAGAGTTATCGTGCCTACGGCCGGCCGGCCGGACCGGTCGGACAGAATGAATTTTGACCATGGATTCTTGATCAGTGAGTCGAACCAAATCGTTTAAGACCATTTTCATCGAAAAATTCGAAAATTACAGACATTCAGACAAATTGATAAGCACACAGTTTCGAGGAACTAGAGCGGCAAAAATCTAACAATTTAACTCGGGTTACTCAACCCTATTCTATATTTTTTAACCCCGTCTTTCACGCACGTGGGCCTAATACAGTCAAGCTGCTATTAAAGCTCTGAGCTCCCATGTTATGGAGTCCAAGCTAATATGGGAGTGCTAAAGAGAACCCAATGAAGCAGGCAAGAACAACAGGGTTTTTTTGGTCTGGGTTCCTGGTCACGCAGGAATCACAGGAAATGAGGAGGCTAACACACTTGCCAAGAAAGGAGTACAAACCCCCTTTATTGGTCCGGAACCCTACTGTGGGGTTAGTCATCTACAAAAGTCAATTTCGGATGGAAGAAGAAACAGAAAGAGATATATTCAGGAGATCTCTCTCCGGAATGCATGCCTCCAAGAAATTCCTCCGGAAATTTGATACTGTCAGATCGAAGAAATACTTGGACCTTAATAAGAATAAGCTGCACCTCCTCAATGGTTTCCTCACAGGAAATATCATCATATGCCATAGGAAACATATGATGTGATTAGGGCTAGCAGAAACTGACGAGTGCAGATTCTGTTGGGAGGAGGATAAACCTGATCAGCTGATAATGGAATGCCTCTCCATCTCAAACCAACGCAAGGAATACTTTAGGCAAGAATTTTGTAGGAGTGATGACGTAGCCTCATTGAAGCCATCTCAGATACTGGAGTTCATCAGAACTCTGGAACTGGAAGGCGAGCTGTATATGGTGATGCCATCGACAGCTCTGAGGGGGAGGCACAATAGACCTTAAGGTCGCAGTGCAACGTTACCCCTACAACAATATACAATATATGTATATACAATGTCGGAACAATCATCGTCTATCTGTCAAGTAATATGCGACACGTTGCCGAGAACACACGCGTTTAGTTGTGCTCCTTCAGATACGGCTAGTGACATTTCGACATTTAAAACAAAACACCAATTGTTGTTCGTTCACTCTCTCAACTTCACCGGAAAGTAGCAATATGACAACAAGACAAAAATCTGAGTTCGAAAAGTCTTTGATTGAAGCCCTAAAATCTGATAATGTTATCAAGGAAATATCTGATGCCATCATCAACACCATCAGCAGGAAATTTGCTGAAAAATTTGATATTTATGAGGCTAAAATAGCCACTCTGGAAAGTGAAATTCAAGTTCTTAAATCCAATGTTGATAAAAATGAAAATAATTTCACCGAAGACACACGTAAGAAACTCGAACGGAAAGTGGATTATCTCGAGCAGAGAATAAAAAATAAAAACATCCGTCTTATCGGCATCAGGGAATCCCGTGAAGAGAATGTGTTGAGCCAGGTCAAGAAACTATTTCAAGATAAGCTCAACGTATCGGTCCTCGATGAAATCTCATCTGTGTACAGAACAGGTGCCACTGATAAGAAAAATTCCCGTCAGCTCATCGTTGCTTTCAGAAATACGGAATTTGAAAATATTATATTCAAGAAAAAGAAACTTCTCAAAGGTTCGAATATAGTTATGAAGGAAGACCTTACGCACGACAGATGGAAACTTGTCAGAGAATCATCGGAGAAGTATGGGTTCAATAATGTTTGGACGTCTAATGGAGCTGTCTTCGTCAGATCGGAGATGGGTGTTAAAAAACTGATTTCTGGTGTGTAGTTAGTAAGTTTAATTTTCGTTTATTACGGTTCACTAGCTGTGTCATGTTTGTTTTTTGCACTTCTGGCGCACTGGCGAATTTATTAAGAAATGCTTTTGTTGGGACATTTGAATGTACAATCCTTGGTTCCTAAATTTAATGAATTAAAGGTCTTTATTGAGCAGAATAAATTTGACATACTCGCACTGTCAGAGACTTGGTTAAATGATTCAGTTGATTCGGGAGGTTTGATGATTAGGGATTTCAATTTCGTAAGGGCAGATAGAGATACTGGTGCAAGAGGCGGGGGGGGTTTCGTTATATATTCATAGTAGATATCGATTTGATCGGCTTGATATGCCAAACGATTCTAATTTAGAACAGTTATTCGTCAAAATTCTTTGTAAGGGAATTTCTTTTGTAATTGCTGTGGTTTATAAACCACCTCACTTACCTTATAAACTTTTTATTGATGCTCTAGAGACTAGTTTGACTTATGCTTCATCTTATTGTGAGGATGTTGTCTGTGTCGGGGATGTTAACGCAAATTTTTTGGATATCAATTTACCTTCAGTGAAGTACTTCGACTCCATGCTTTCTTCTATTGGTATGCAACAACTTATTCGGGAGCCGACTCATATTACCCCTACTTCGGAATCGCTTATTGATGTTATTTTAAGCAATGAAAATGGCATTGTGACGTCAGCCTTCTCGTGTCCATCTCCCTTCTCTCGGCACAAATGTTTAGCTTGTAAGATGAGAGTACAGAAAACAAAGATTGAACCGCGGATTTTCACCATCAGGGATTGCAGAGGGTTCGATGAGCAGTTGCTATTAGATGACATTTCTGGTGCTAATTTTTCGAGGATATTTAAAATCTATGACATTGATGAGAAGGTGAAGTTTTTTTCGGATACACTGATGGAGTTGTTTAATAAACATTTTCCTGCACGGGTTATTAGAGCATCGAAGAGGCGTGCACCGTGGATGACTGATAGAATAAGAGGTTTGATGAGGGAAAGAGACAAAGCTAAGGCTCGACATAGAAAACATAAAACTGTGGATAGGTGGGAGGAATACAAGCACTTGCGTAATGTAGTGAATCATGCTATAAATAAAGAAAAGCGGTTATTTTTTCATCATATCACCGTGATAGCTTCGAGTAGGGAACAATGGAAGGAACTCAAATCTCTTGGAATATCGAACAAATTACGGTCTGATTTAAACTTCGATAACCCTGATGCAATTAATGATTATTTTCTGAGAAATTCATCCCTTAGTTCAGATAGTTCGGTATTGGATTATTATAGAGATAATTTGATTTGTTTGGAGGTGTTCAATTTTCGTCTTGTGGATGAGGAAACGGTTCTGAAATTCTTAAAGAATCTGAAAAATAGTGCTCCTGGTTTCGATAATCTTTCGATATCTTTTATCAAGATATGTTGTCCTCTTGTCCTTCCTTTCATTGTGCACGTCTTTAATTCAATTTTGCTTGATTCAAAGTTCCCTGCATCCTGGAAGCATGCTCAGGTTACCCCTATTCCCAAAACTCATAGTCCTCAGGAGCTCTCTGATCTTAGACCCATCAGCATCTTGTCAGGTTTATCAAAACTGTTTGAGAAAGTAATGGCTGACCAACTTGCCGAATATCTCGAAAAAAATTCGATTTTGCCAGAAGTTCAATCGGGTTTTCGTCCTGGATACAGCTCCACTGGTGTACTGCTGGGGGTGACTGATGACATCCTGCGGTCACTTGATGACTCTAGGTGTGTGGCTTTGTTTCTGCTAGACTTTAGCAGGGTCTTCGACATGGTTAAGCATGATGTTCTTTTGGCTGTTTTGGGATCTTGTGGAGTCCGCGGGGATGCTCTACGACTTTTCGGGTCATATCTGACGGGACGTTCGCAGAGTGTGAAGTTGGGTGGTCAAACGAGCCAGGCAAAATATATTCTGGATGGTGTGCCTCAAGGTTCGATCCTGGGTCCCCTCCTTTTTTTGGTTTACACCAGCCAGTTCATCAGGTTTATTCGATATTGTAGCGTCCTTATATACGCGGACGACTTTCAGCTCTATTACGATTTCACCATGGATGACCTGGATGATGCAGGATTGAGAATGAATGAGGATCTGAATCGACTGGCTGACATCGCTGCGAAACATGCGTTGAAACTGAACGCAAAGAAATCATCTGCTCTCGTATTCGGTTCGAACAATAACAAAATAATTATTAAAGACAGATACAAACCCGCTATAAATAATGATGTCATACAGTTCGTTGATAGCGCAAGGGACTTGGGTTTGATAATAGATGATTCTCTCAGGTTTCGTGAACACGTGGTGAGTGTAGTTCGGAAGGCGTATGGAGCGTTGAGATTATTGTACCCACATAGGTCGTGCCTTCCTGTGCAAACTAAGAGAGTTCTGTGCGAATCTTTGGTCCTGTCACAGTTCACTTACTGTTCACCTGTGTTTAGTTTTTGTCTAGACAAAGAAACTTTGTACCGGATCCAACGTGTGCAGAACTCATGTATTAGGTTTATTTATGGAATTAGGAAGTATGATCATGTATCTCATAAGTTGGGTGAGTTGGGTTGGCTTCCGATGAAGATTTCTTTTGATTTTTTTTCTCTATGTCTATTCCATAATATAATTTTAAAGAGAAGCCCACCTTATCTCTTCAATAGATTGGTATACAGAACGGACGTTCATAACATCAACAATCAACATACGTCGGAGAAATATTTTGTCGTGTCCCCGTCACAGAACATCTACATTTAAAAGAAGTTTTAGCGAATATTTGTAAGCTGTACAATGGTATTCCTGATCACTTGAAGGTCTTGAATCAAAATATGTTCAAGAAAAAGATCAAGACTCATCTTTTCGATTCCTTATCAGCATAGTTTCTCTGTCGTCTCTGTGAATTTTTGTTTGTTAAAATGCTTATACTTATATATTTTTCTCTTGTTGACTTTAATACAATTTTCTCTTTGATTTCAAAATTGGATTTAGATATGTTCAAATGTGTATTTTGTGTATAACAAGGGTTAAGTGGTAGAACACCTTTGGGTGAACTTCCCCTTGAGATTTCTTGTGAAATAAAGACCTTATTATTATTATTATTATTGAAATATGGATCATGCGGAGTAATATAAATAAGTGGAAAAGTTTAACGGGTATTTCCGCAAAAGAAGCAGATTAAAAATAATTCTGCTGGTACCTGCCGACACGTGTTTCTGCTAGTTGGCTTCTTCAGGACAGGGCAACCAAGAAACCAAGAAAGATGGAAATAAAAGTGAAAATAGGTGACACCACACCAGGAGCGAGCAACCAATTTGTACCTTCAGCTCTAGGACCTCCATTTCGGAGGTAAACTATGGCATCGGCACGGAGGAAGCATAAGCTACCTGTGCGATGCGACCTCAATCCTCGGGTTGAGGTCGCATCGCACAGGTAGCTTATGCTTCCTCCGTGCCGATGCCATAGTTTACCTCCGAAATGGAGGTCCTAGAGCTGAAGGCACAAATTGGTTGCTCGCTCCTGGTGTGGTGTCACCTATTTTCACTTTTATTTTCATCTTTCTTGGTTTCTTGGTTGCCCTGTCCTGAAGAAGCCAACTAGCAGAAACACGTGTCGGCAGGTACCAGCAGAATTATTTTTAATCTGCTTCTTTTGCGGAAATACCCGTTAAACTTTTCCAATTATTATTATTATTAAGAACCCATACGCGTACAGTCTGTTTAACCTCTGCAGTGCAGACCGCAGGCAGTTTTGGGAGTGTAGTCCGTTGACAACTCAGACGAATCCATCGTGTGCGCGGATATGAATCGACTGTTCTGATCGTCAGTCCAGAACTTGTATCGGCAAGTACCTGGCTCATCCTTGGCAATTTTTATTTTTGCACTGATCAGGTGCACGTGGGAAAATGTATGTCGTTGCAGACTCGAGTTAGCGAAAATTTTTTCTGCGTTCTGTGCATAGCAGTAATTGCCCAGCAATTCACCGAGTTTGTATCGAATGGAACTGATAGACAACTGTGCGTGTATGTTGAAATTCGGAGTCGCCGGCAGTTCTAGGAGATAATGATATTTTACATGATCTGAATTGTGTATGGTACGCAACAGTCTAGACTGCAGTCCAAATATACGTGCATAGGTACCGTAAAACAGTATAAATATCTACCATTTAGGTAAATATGTCCCACCTGTGTTTTATAGTCGCTAATCGGCTAAGATGACGAAGTAAGGGGTTTTTATATAAAATCATGTAATTTCTCGCATCTCAGTTGCTATATACTCCTATTCTGCTATATAAAGATAGTATCTTCACTTGAAATCAAATTTTCAACGGAGATTTAAGCATTCACTATTGACAAACAAAACAGCTGTCAATTGAACTTTCATCCACCTTCGCTGCCAATATGTGAAAAGTGATGGAGAGTTGATTGGCCTTCCTTTTAGGCTGGTTTTCCTGTCACCTTGACGGTCGGCGCTGACGGTTAACGCTGATCGGTCAGCTCGGATCCTTTTAGCATCACGCTGATCACATTGAGAAATAGAAGGATGCTATTGTCTCTGGCTCACTGAATGTGGAGGCTTGTCGGCGCCAGCTAGTCAGCGGCGCCGACGCGCCGGCGCGTACGTGCGCGTATATAGCTCAGCGCTGACGGCCGTCAGCGCTGCGTGACTCGAAAACGCTACCTATAGCTACATACATATTGACCCATCAGCGCCGACCGTCAGCGTGACAGGAAAACCAGCCTTAGGAGGTGTTTCCTGGGTACAACAATGTGACAGATGACTTGATGGGTGAAGGTAACGTCGACATAGAGCTTGACAGACCAACGATCAGTGATGACGTTGCTGAACAATAGGATTTGAATGTAGATGGCAATTTTGTGCTTCTCAAATATTGTGGAAAACTATATCCAGGTCGGAGGCTCTCAGATCCAGATACGTGTGGAGTCACTTCGTCTCCCATGGCCAAGAAAAGCGACTACTGCACATGGCATGGCATTTTGTGGTATCACCTTGATAAATATATAAAAGTGATAAATCAACCAAAAATTATTGGTGATAATTTGTTTGAAGTGGAGTTCAACTTTTAATGTATTTCCTTTTAGTTTTGATTCTGACAAGTTGGTTAAGTTGCAGCGGGCTTTTTCTCGCCAGGAACAGCGTGCTATCATTTTGCCCAGATGTCTATCTTCTTAATTTTTTCGCTGAAAACGATTGGTTTCGACTCTATGATGAATGAATCCTGGGTCAAATCCAATTCTGTCCGTCAGTCCGGCAGTCTGTAAGCAACTACTCTTTATACACATGCAAAGTTTTGTATTGATCGGATGACTAAGTACAGAGAAAAAAAATGTCTGAAGTCCGAAAAAAATACTGATCTGGTCGAATGTAAACTTGGTTTGGTAGTTAGTTGCAAGCACACAAAGACGCGAAATTTCTATAGAATCGCATTATTAGAAAAATTCAAAAAATGTTCGACTATTTTGCGGAATATTCTGCTTGAAATTCCGAAACGAGTCTAAATTTGGCATTTAGGTGACCAATAATGACCTCTTGGAGTATACAAAATTTCATGGAAAACAGACACGTAGGAGATCCAAAAAACAAATCCCAATTTGAAATTCGAAATAGTTACTGGCTTGTTTAGAACGAGAAATTCTAATCACAGATAAGTGCAAGCATATGTGATTCCGGAAAGTATTTTCGTTCATTTCTGATCGAATGAGTATAATTACAGATGCAATAAAAAAGTGGATGAACGGTGTGTGGAATTTCATTTAACTTTCAATGTTTTAATGTGAAATTGTGAGAAACGTGAAAACGTTCTTTGCTAGTTCTACACAGGTACAGGATGGTTTTGCAGAAAATGTGTACAATGGCGATTGAATAATTGGATGAACGATGAATGGAATTTTAAAATTCTGTTTTAAATTTGTCTAAAAGTTGAGGGACTAGAAGGCCAGATTAACACCTCATGACAATTTTGTGTGTGGACAACCCAGTTTCGAGTAAATAGCGTAGTTTCTGAGGTGGACTGTCCATAACGTGATCCTTGAACCAATTTTGAAATTCACTGTGCTCCTTTCGGGCATGTTTCGTTATGCGCGTGAGCAGACGAAAAGTAATTTAACTGCTACAGGAGGATGATATTCCTCCATAGAATCCTCTTGAGAGGATCCATACATGCGTGTATTGAAGCTGCGATATCTCTGGAGACTCTGGTGTTGGAGAATCGAAGTTTCGTATGATTTTGAGAGAACTTTTAGTCACGAGTGGACTTCACAAGCGCAGAAGAGTAGTTGCTGTTTTTTAGGTTGTATGGATTAGATTTGGAGTGGTTTATGTCTAGTGGTAATGGGTCAAGTGCGGCACTTATAAAGCACGTCAATTTCAGGGATATAGCGTTGTTTCCGAGTTGGAGTGTCCGTACCATGGCCCTATGGCCAATTCTGAAATTCACGCTTTATATTTTTTGCGCGCATGAGCTGACGTTTTTTTCGTGGTTTTGGGTGCCGGCAGCACTATCAGTGATAAGTGTACAGCGCACGCGCAAAAGTATGCTGGCTGTTTATGGTGTTTTTTGCGAACATTCTCTGGGAAGCATCGCGTTATCAATTTGCCCACATGTCTCTAATTTTCGATTTTTTTGCTGAAAATGGTCTCAAACGATTGAGTTCGACTCACTGATGACGAATTTGATTCTGTCCGGCCAGCCGGCTGTCCGTTGCCACGATATCTTGAGAACGGAAAGCGACTTGAAATTTTCAGGGTAGGTGGCGCATCCCAATACGACGGTCAAGTTCGTTAATAGGCATAATAAGCCCAACGGTTTCCGAGTAATAATTTTAGTTTTAATCAATATAGGTCCGATCGAATTGAAACTTGGTAACTGATTATAGAATACCAATGCAAAGACATATTATTATGTGAGGAACGTATCACTAGAAGATTAAAAAAAAATTGGTTCAAGCCCTGTGGACAGGAGCTATTGGGCGCATGTTCATCTTCCTTGTGGCCCGTACTGACCAGTAAAGAAAAAAAGCAGTATCATGTTGAATACCTTAATATTATTGAGATTATTATATAATAATCGATGAAAATACTGAGAGAGACCCAGGAAATTTGACACATTTTGTCTTATATCTCCAGAAATTGAAATCGTATAGAGCCAAAATTTTGCACAATGTTGCAAAATACTACAATTGACGTTAGTACAAGTTTTTGTTGCAATCTGATGAATAGTTCACGAAAAAAAAATTTTTTTTTCGAAAAAATTAAAAGAAATATTTTTTTAAAAGTTACCAACATTTCGATCATAACAGAATTTTGCC
Source organism: Halyzia sedecimguttata (assembly GCA_937662695.2). Classification (NCBI taxonomy): domain Eukaryota; kingdom Metazoa; phylum Arthropoda; class Insecta; order Coleoptera; family Coccinellidae; genus Halyzia; species Halyzia sedecimguttata. The sequence goes on along the minus strand of OW569411.2, from coordinate 50,893,184 downwards.
AAAAGTTGCGCGTTTATATCCTCGAACTGACTACCAAGTTTCGATTCAACATCTTCTTTAGTTCCTGAAATATCAGGGAAATAACCTCAAAATTTGAAATGTCTATAACTCCTAAACCGTCTGGCCGATTTTGCCCGTTAACGAACTTAACCGTCGCATTTTGATCAGAAACCTACCCTGAAAGTTTGAAGTCGATAGGACCTTCGGTGCTCCTGTTATCGTGCCTACGGCCGGAAGGCCGGCCGGCCGGCCGGCCGGACGGCACCCTAAAATCTGACACCGGATTCGTGATCAGGGAGTCCGAATTAGTCTATTAGCCAATTTTCAGCTCGAAATTCGAAAATTACAGACATTTGGACGAAATGATAGGACGATGTTCCCCTAGAACATACGCCCAAAAATGATTGAAAAATATCATTCATCTCAAGAACTTGAGAACGGAAAGAGATAGCAACCTGAAAGTTTTAGCGTAGGTTCTGCATCAAAATGCTCTGAGTCTATAGGAAGGCATAATTAGCAAAATGGTTTTGAAGTTATACCCATCTGAAATTTTGTTGTTATTTCTTCAATAACTACGAATCCGATTCAATTCAAATATGATAGTTAGTTGTAGAATACCAACGCCCAAATTTATGTGAGATTTCGTGAGGATCATATAACTAGAAAAAAAAAAAATTGAAGATTCCATATCTTATAAACTATCTGTCCGATATCGCTGAAATTTCGTGAGCACCTTCAAATCCTCATTTTCCAATTATCACCGTATCAGCTTGGCATCGATTATTGTAAAAGTATCATCCACGTGCTCCGCTTATGCAGATGACTTCAACATTTTTGGTGAGGCAGCTTCTCCTACGGTTCAGGATTACCTGGATGATGTCGTAACAGTAAAAGCGAAAAATGTATTCTTTAAGAAAACTTCAATATCTCGGAACATTATTTACATAATACGCTGAAATATATTCTTAATTTCCATAGTTTTACTTATTTTATATATAAAAATTGCAAAAATGTAACATATTATCACATAACCAAACGCCATATTTAAATCATAATATAATCATAAATTTCGAACAAGAACAATAATTTTGCGTTTGTACATGAGCCTTAAAAATTCGATTGAATTGTATAGATATAATTATTATTATTACCATACACAAAGGTTTACTTCCATGGTACCAGTTGGTGGCACTTTTTAAAGAACAGTTAATTTGTTTAAGAACCACTTTATTCTAACATGTAGCTTGTGATGTAGACTGTGTAATCTGTTTAATAATAGGTCGAATAAAGTTATAATTATGGACCATGTAAGACCAAGGTGCCAAGGTGAAGGCAACATGCAACAAAATTCCGAAGGGCATCCTTAAAAACCACCGCCTCGATATTCGAAATCCTTTCAAACGTGTAGTGCGAATGGCTTTATTGATTTTTAATGAAATGAATAAGTTTGGCCATAACATCAAGTGTTTGATTTGCATTTTTGAAAACTCCTGATAGCTTTGGATCTAACGAACTATACATGTTACCGATATGAAAGTCATGAATCAAACTTATTTTTATATTACGATTCAGGATCTTGATTGGATCAGAATTTCTGTAGCGAAAAGCAGGAATGATAAAATCCAAGAGGTTTATCTAGATTGGTTTGTCTGGTTATATAATATCGCCAATCTCATAGCTGTCTTGCACAGCTCCCGGAGGTATTCTTATTAAAATCAATCTTCGCATTGGAGATCTTGACAGTCAGCAGACGGTATTGATTCTGCAACGGTAAAGCATGGAATTGTTATTATAGGGGCGATGAACGGATTATTCTTCTGTTTCAGTGATTCCCCAAATGGGTACAGCAAAACCCGAAGTGTCGTTCGTAATACGTAATAAACCATTTTTGTGCACATTGAATTGTTTTCGCCGAAAAACTGGACTAAAGACCCTTTTAGACGATATTACCAAGGAGGTTTCATTTCATAAATTTTGCGCATATTGCGAAGTCCTTGGAAAAAATTAAAAAACGATCCCATTAGACCAGGTGCTGCAAAATTCGTGTTCATATTCGATTCCAACTGCCGTCCGTTTATCAGCACGCCAAAAAATGGAGAGGTGTGGAATCTTCAAACGTGGAATCACCATTCTGCAAGTGTTTAAAAGCTTCCTTTCCATAAAGAGAAGGAAATATGTTTATTGCTTGTGCAGTAACATGTCGTATAAGACTTCTGGGACTTCCATTTCGAGAATAGCGTTGCAGCTAAAGTGACTTCTCCATTACTATTAAATAATTTGCCTCCATTTGAACCGTAAAACGGTACTACCATGTGCCACTTTTTGAACAATATCTCCTACAAATTATTCACATAAAGCCTTGACGATTTTATTCAATATACCTTCATAAAGCTTTCGTTTCGATTCATGTATTGAGAAACCTAAAAATCCGCCGGGTAGAGGAGGGATTATCTTATTTTAGTGACACATTTTTGTACCTAGGTAGGGTACACCATTACACCAGCGCATTAAATATTGAACTCAACCAATTGTTGAACAAGCTTGCATAACAATATAGGTACAGTTTTTTTTATAAGAAAACCCCCAGAAAAAAATCTAGACAAGATATATTGTTTTTTCCGTTTTTTTTCTCACTTCAACCCATCAAGGCACATTGAATCATTAAAATATTCGAGAATAACACTGATGTGAGAGAAAAATCATATGTCTGAAAGTATTAGCTTGTTGGAGTTGAAAATTACATCGATGGATTTTAATGGTGAAACTGCATCTTAAATAAAAATTGAATTTGAAATTTGTTGCTTAAAAAAAATGTTTTTTTTTGTTACTCCGAAACCATCTGACCTATTTTGCCCAATAACGAACTTAACCGAGATATTCATCTCCCTAACCTACTCTGAAAATTTCAACTGCCTAGCTCATTCCGTTCGAGAGTTATTGTAGGATTTTTTTTTTTAATTTTGAAATTTTTTTTTGACACTTTGCGGTAACCTGGTCAATACAAAACTTCACATGCGTATAAAGGTCATGATTCTACAATTTGATGCAAAATTTCAGATAGATCGAGTGATCGGTTTCGGAAATATTCATAAAAAATGAGTTTTACTAAAATCGGCCGTAACTCCGAAACCGCTTGATGGATTTCGCCCATTAACGAACTTGTCCGAGATATTTACGCTCCAAACCCACCCTGCAAATTTCAATCCTGTAACTCCTTTCGTTCGAGAGTTATCGTGCCTACGGTCGGCCGGACGGACCAGCCGGACATAATCGATTTCGACCTCGGATTCTTGATCAGTGAGTCGAACCAAATCGTTTGAGATCATTTTCAGCCAAAAATTCGAAAATTACAGACATTTGGGCATATTGATTAGCACTCAGTTCCGGGGAACTAGAGCGCCAAAAAGTGTAATTCCCTTTCCGGGATTTGAGCCCGCCGCCTTCTCTCGTTCCGAAACCGAAAACTCGACGGATTAGACCCCCGGGCTATCGGGCTCCTCGTACGATCTTGTCGATCTGCGTTATTAGAATAAAACATCGATACTTACCTGGGATATATATTCTTAATTTTCTCTTTTCGACATAAAATCGTCACATGGGGGCTTATTTGACGGTTTTTTACCCTTATCTTCGCTTTTCGTCAACTTTCAGGCCCGAAAACTGCCTAGAACGGCCGATTTCAGACCCCGTCCCTCTAAGTCGATTTTGACGTTTCTCGAACCAACTACTAGCAAGGAATTAGACAATGTCATGTCTCAGGAAAATAAGTTGACATCATGACAATTCATACATAGAATAATTATATCATTCTGTGACAACGTAGAAATACGATTTATTATTGAAATTTTGAAAAATCATATCTCCGAAAGTATTAGCTTGTTAGAGTTAAAAATTATTTCATTGGATTCTTATGGTAAAAGTGCTTATTGAAAAAAATTAAATTTGGAATTTGTTTTGTAAAAAAATAATTTTTTTTGTTACTCCGAAACCACCTGTCCGATTTTGCCCAATAACGAACTAAGCTTCGGCCGGACGGCCGGACAGAATGAATTTCGACCACGGATTCTTGATCAGTGAGTCGAACCAAATCGTTTAAGACCATTTTCATCGAAAAATTCGAAAATTACAGACATTTGGGCCACTTGATAAGCACTCAGTTCCGAGTAACTAGAGCGCCAAAAAGAGCACTGAGAACTATTCTACAAATGAAAAGAAATGAATACTGCAGAGGAAAATGTCAAGAGAATGACCTTCTAACTTCTGTATCCATACATATTCAGGAAAGTTTGCTTTTTGGCGCTCTAGTTCCTCGGAACTGAGTGCTTATCAATTTGCCCAAATGTCTGTAATTTTCGAATATTTCGATGAAAATGGTCTTAAACGATTTGGTTCGACTCACTGATCAAGAATCCGTGGTCGAAATTCATTCTGTCCGGCCGGTCCGGCCAGCCGGCCGGCCGGCCGGCCGGTCCGGCCGGCCGTAGGCACGATAACTCTCGAACGGAATGAGCTAGAGAGTTGAAATTTTCAGAGTAGGTTTGGGGGATAAATATCTCGGCTAAGTTCGTTATTGGGCAAAATCGGACAAACGGTTTCGGAGTAACAAAAAAAAAATTTTTTTTTTACGAAACAAATTCCAAATTAAATTTTTTTTAATAAAAAGTTTTATCATGAGAATCCAATCATATCATTTTTAACTCTAACAAGCTAATACTTTCGGAGATATGATTTTTCAAAATGTCAATAATAAATCGTATTTCAACGTTGTCACAGAATAATATTATTCTATGTATGAATATGAATTGTCATAATGTCAAATGATGTTCCTGAGACTAATCAATCGAAGAATTGTGAGCGAAGTGAGAAAAATCTCAGATATGATTTTTCAAAATTTCAATAATAAATCGTATTTCAACGTTGTCACCATAGATTAAAGACCTTTAATCTATGGTTGTCACAGAATGATATTATTCTATGTATGAATATGAATTGTCATAATGTCAAATGATGTTCCTGAAGTAATCAATCGAAGAATTGTGAGCGAAGTGAGTTAAATCTCAGTTGTTTGCTCCGATATTAGTTTTTCTCAAAAATTCTTACATTTCGGAACTGAACATGAAGTAAGAGATCTGAGAGTAGTGAGACTGCTTTTCATCCATAGACATAGATATAACTCTCGAACGGAATGAGGTAGGTACTTGAAATTTTCAGAGTAGTTTAGGGAGATGAATATCTCGGTTATGTTCGTTATTGGGCAAAATTGGCCAGATTTAATTTGATTTCTTCCATGGTGCTTTTCTCATTCTCATGATTGCTCATTTAATCTTGATTAATAAACTATTATCTGAATTGAATTTCCTTTAGGATGCAGTTCTATTATATGAATACATTGATATAATTCCCAACTCTGAGAAACCAATACTTTCGGAGATATAATTTGTCTGTTTGAACTAGAGCGCCAGAAAGCTCCTGTCCACAGGGCTTGAACCCATTTTCTATTAAAAAAAGAGCTGAATTCGAGAATCTAAGTTCCAGCAGATATGTAACCAGCAATTTGCAAAGTTGCATTATCTGTCCAATAAAATACAAATTGACTCCTTAAGTTTCCTTTTAATATAGGTAATCAGGTTCGTCATCAGAATCTTTGTATTACTCCAATCCATTATGTGATCTCCTTGGATTGGATACACAGGAGAAACATCAAGACCACCAGAAGAAAGAAAGTCAGAGCATAAGAATAATTTCAGAAATAGAGACATACAGAAAACAAAAATAGCAGAACATGTATGTACAATCCAAGGAGATCACATGATGGATTGGAGTAATATAAAGATTCTAATGGCAGAACCTGATTATATTAAAAGGAAACTTAAGGAGTCAACTTGTATTTCATTGGACAGATAATGCAATGTTGCAAATTGCTCAATTGGTATTGAGTCAATACTATTGACCATATTTGGCTAAATTTATTGAAAAATGAGTTGGAACTTGGAAATTTCTATGCAAAGTAAAACTATGTGAGCTATGATTTTCAAATACTGTCAATGTGATAATTCTTGAATTTCACAGTAAATATCAACAAAATAATTCTAAAGATTTTCATTAAGCGTCTGACGAAGGAGTCTGATATAGACTCCGACACGTTACAATATATTTGTTTCTTCGTTAATGTTATTTCGTTGTTGTTTGTTAGGGAACATTGTTCAATTGATTGCTTCTGACAAATATCTTGTGTTTCTTACGCAGAAGCAAATCACAAAATAATTAATTTTTATTTTATAGATATTTTCCAGAGCTTGGGAGAGAAAACCCAGAAAAAAACCTTTTAATAATGAGTATGCCTCCCACAGTAACCTTTAATGATTACATACGTATGAATATAAGCTAACTTTGAATCGTTCAAATGTTACCCGCAATTTGAATTTGGTACATCGAGTAACTTCGAATTTTCATTATAAGGTGGAGAGTGCCAGGAAAATCGGAAAAAGTGACAACCGGTGTCAGAAAGTATGGTACAAGAAGTGGGAAAGCCCTGTGGACAGGAGCTTTGGCGCTCTTGTTCAAACTTTGATGAATCATATCTCCGAAAGTATTGGTTTTTCAGAGTTGGGAATGATATCAATGGATTCTTATGATATAACTGCATATAAAATAAAATGAATTAAATAATTCTCCATTGATATCATTGCCAACACTGAGAAACCAATAATTTCGGCGATATTTTTTATTGACACATTTTGGAGCTCTTGTTTTAATTTAGTTTCTTTTATGATGCAGTTTTATCATAAGGGTCCATTGATCATTCCTAACTCTGGGACACCATTACATTCGGAGATATGATTTGTCAAAGTTTCAACAAGAGCGCCAAAGCTACTGTCCACAGGGCTTTTCCACTTTCTTATATCTCCTTTTGTTTTCTAGTTATTTGCGAAAATCGACAGTGGCAATATCGAAAAAAAATCATATATCCTTTTCTACTGAAGCTAGAGATCTGAAATTAAAACATTATAGATACACTTTTTTTGTGCAAAATCCATTGGTGTACTAATTTTTTTTATCAGGCCCGAATTTGGAAGATACAGAACAAACTTACGTCTTTTTAAATAGGAAACCCTGTATTTTATGACGGTTTTAAATAAACAATTTTGTTCTGTTTTCAAAAATATATAACATGATATAGTTCCTATGTAATTAAATACGAAGAATTCGAAAATATCTGTTTTTCAATCGTCTTTAACATAATAATAATAATAATAATATTTATTCATATAAAATACAACAAAAACAAAAATTCTCACAATAGAAAAGAAATATGAATAAACTGAATAAATAGAGGAAATATAAGTAGATATTTCCTGTGCTATTGGTTTTCACAATGAAAAAAAAACAACAACATGAGCCCTTAAATATAGATACCCAATAAAAATGTAAATGTGTCAACTTCGAGTTATTACGTCGCCATCGGGTGAGTTTCTCTAATTCAGGTACGATTGTCTAATTCAGGTAAGTTTGTCTAATTCGTGTAAGTTTGTCTAATTCAGATACGTTTGTTTCAATCCAGGGATGTTGATCACTTCAAAAAGCATCATTGCAATAGTAGGCTAATATTTGGTCACAGAATCAAAAAGACAGCAATTAAATTGTTGATCAGAAAATAATCAATTATTCGAAAATTTGTTTTAAGTTAAATGCGCAAATCTGCCCCCATTCTAGGCTATACATCAATTACATATTTTTCGAAAACTTTTTATCGAATTTCTAATGTGAATATTGCTGATTGTATCAATAGTTTCAATAAAAGAATTTCTGAGGTCATCCCTATTGTTGAATTTTTCTCTTACATAAAATATGTTCGCGGTGGCCCCATTGGAAGAAGTCCATTGGCGACAAATCTGGAGAACGCGGGGGTCAACTTAACCGGTCCTTTATTACCAATCCATTTTGGTCCAAAATTATATAAGGTGAAGTAAATCAGGGACAGCTACTATTATATATGGTCCTTTTTTCAGCTAAAGATATTCCATCAAGAACTTCCTCTATCAATAGTTGATTGATTATTTCCAGATAATTCCTACTTTTTAACGTACGTTCAAAAAGTCTATATATATGCCAAGACTCGACTGTTTATTATCGCGCACCAAACACTAAAACCAAATCTACCCCGACGACGAGTGTAAACCGTCATGTTGGGATGCATGTCTGACCAATAATATTCGTTATACCTATTAAAAACCCCAGCACTGCTTATTTAAATTTCGCCCGAAGATATAACGTTTCTATCGAATGCAAGATCTTCTTGAAGTGTTTGTAAATACCATTGACAGAATTCAATTCTCTTTTCGGAGTCGCCTGGTCGTATTTCAGGCTGTCTCTTTAAATATATGGATACATTTTGTTCTTCTTCAAGATTTTAAGGGCCCTAGTTCTACTATACTTCTCGCAAAAATTAAAGGAACAAAAAAATTTTCGAAATTTTTTGGCAATTTTCAAGAGGCTGTATTTCAGTGAAAAATGGGCGTACAGAAAATAAAAAAACGAAGCATTTCAAGCTTGAAAACTCTAGTTTACGAATTTCTTGGTTAAACATTTTTTGGAGCCCCGGTAATCATGCGATTCTTGGATAAAGCACAAAGAAAAAATTGTCTAAATTTTTTACATTTTTTTTTTCGCTCTACGGACATGGAAAATTTTTTTCGAACTAGACCAATGCATAGGTCGTATAGCCTGTTCATTCAGCTTCAATTTGCTTTTTGTCTTCGAGATATCGAATTTTGAATGCAAAAGGATCCTTTTTCACTCAATTGCCGATATCTCTGAAACTACTGGTCGCCTAGCAAGCAGACAGGGAGTTTCGTTTTCTGCAGAAAATTTCCGATAAAAAAGTTTGTCATGGTTGGTTAGAAAAAATTTTTTTCCACTTGAAACGTTAACGTGAAAAAAGAGCAAAAATATGCCATTTTCCCTTTTTTTGGTTAATCGGCTGTATTTTCGACAATATTACGGGAAATGCTTAGGTTTGAAGAAAATTTTACTGTCTAATGTACCCCAAAGGCCCTCCTAAATCGGTAGTTCGATTGGTTCAGCGGTTTCCTTGGACCGATTGATTGAAATTTTGAAAAAACTAAGGGAACAAGATTTTTGTTCCTTAAACTTGCCCTAATCTTTTCAAAAATCAATAATTTAATTTTTTTTTTACAATTTACTCAATTATGAGTCTTCTAAAGATTGATTAGCAAAAAAAAATTCAAAAAGAATCATAACACATGTGCGTAAGCACAAAAGAAGCGTAAATCCGACCGTGCAACCTCCACGTGGTATGCTTTGGATAACGCTAATGCCGGCGGTGAATCAGTTATCAATGAAAATTTTTGTCAGAAACTTTGATTTTCTTAAAAATGAAAACAAAAAGTTTTGCTAAATTTAAAAAAAAAATTTTTTGGAAATTTTCGAAATTTTTGAAAACATTTTTTTGGATTTCTTTTTTGCTAATCAATCTTTAGAAGACTCAAAATTGAGTAAATTGTAAAAAAAAATTAAATTATTGATTTTTGATAAGATTAGGTCAAGTTTAAGGAACAAAAATCTTGTTCCCTCAATTTTTTCGAAATTTCAATCAATTGGTCCAAGGATTTTTTTTTGCTAATCAATCTTTAGAAGACTCAAAATTGAGTAAATTAAAAAAAAAATGAAATTATTGATAAGATCAGGTCAAGTTTAAGGAACAAAAATCTTGTTCCCTTAATTTTTTCAAAATTTCAATCAATCGGTCCAAGGAAACCGCTGAACCGATCGACCTACCGATTTAGGGGGGCCTTTGGGGTACATTAGACAGTAAAATTTTCTTCTAACCTAAGCATTTCCCCTAATATTGTCGAAAATACAGTCGATTATCCAAAAAAAGGGAAAATGGCATTTTTATGCTCTTTTTTCACGTTAACGTTTCAAGTGGAAAATTTTTTTTTCCAACCAACCATGACAAACTTTTTCATCGGAAATTTTCTGCAGAAAACGAAACTCCCTGTCCACTTGCTGGGCGACCAGTAGTTTCAGAGATATCGCCAGTTGAGTGAAAAAGGATCCTTTTGCATTCAAAATTCGATATCTCGAAGACAAAAAGCAAATTGAAGCTGAATGAACAGGCTATACGACCTATGCATTGGTCTAGGTCGAAAAAATTTTTCCATGTCCGTAGAGCGAAAAAAAAAATGTAAAAAATTTAGACAATTTTTTCTTTGTGCTTTATCCAAGAATCGCATGATTACCGGGGCTCCAAAAAATGTTTAACCAAGAAATTCGTAAACTAGAGTCTTCAAGCTTGAAAAGCTATGTTTTTTTATTTTCTGTACGGCCATTTTTCACTGAAATACAGCCTGTTGAAAATTGCCAAAAAATTTCGAAAATTTTTTTGTTCCTTTAATTTTTGCGAGAAGTGTATTTCCAGTCTGATCCTGCAACTGTATACTACAAACAGTAGGATCTGTAGCTACTGACCCTATGATCTCAAGGAACACCTCTTCTTCGTCATGAATATTATATTTCTTAGGCTTAAACTTCCTAAATGATCCAATAGTAATCAAATTATTCTTGAGTCTCCTATATGAATTTATGAGGCTGTTCTCTTTCAGGGAATCTGATGAAGTAACTGTTTGATGCCACATCGGAATCATAATTGCTTTGAATGTAACATTCGACCATATCAAATAATTCATAATTATCATCTTGTTCACAACTTACAAATAATAAAGACACCGACTGATTTGACAGAACTCAGATGAAATCGTTGAATTTTCAATAATATTTCTGATTCTGTAACCAAATACCAACCTGCTACGTTCAAGATAATTGAAATTTTCAGATTCTTCGTATTTAATTGAATAAGAACTATATCATGTTATATATTTTTGAAAAAAGAAAAAAATTGACAATAAAAACGTCCTAAAATACAGGGTTTCCCATTTACAAACAAACATAAGTTTGTTTTGTATCTTCGAAATTTCCTGAGAAAAATAATGAGTACGCTAATGGATTCTGCACAATAAATTTTCTTTAAAATGTTTTAATTTCAGATCTCTAGCTTCAGTAGAAAAGGAGATATATTTTTTTCCGGTATCACCACTTTTTCAATTTTCGCTGATGACTAGAAAACAAAAGCAGATAAAAGAAAAAGAAAAGCGACATCTTTGGCTTCTCTCGAAAAGATCTCGAGAATGGGGTGTAAGATTTTTGCTATCTCCCATAATTGTAGTATTAAAACATCAAAATGCGTCCACCCTGTACAATTATGGATTACAAAATTTTCATCTCATTTAAATTTTATTTATTATATTTACTTAATTTATATAGCAACAAATGATCGTGTTTATACTATATTAATGAACAAAATTATTTAATGGTTTTCAGTCCTTTTTCTGAAATCTATTTGGCTACTATTTCTTTGTCAACTGAAGTAACACCGTATCTATTTGGTGTTTTAAATCGGAACTAGCCTTCCTTAAATTATTTCTCGAATGCATTGCTAGTACCTCTTAGACTTTAATCAGCAAGTCAAACGAAATCACTTCAGATCTTTCTCGGATCAAAATTCGAAATTTGGAGACATTTGCAAAAAATTATATAACGTCCTGGTACGAGCGAGCAAAAAGAACTAGAATGTTTTTTGTATATGACTGTAGACTTTTGAATAATCTATCTATATCAAAATAAAACTTCCCTGTTACCGGAAAAAATGCAAAAACTGATAATTTCGATATTTTAACTCGAATCAAAATTCTAACGGACGTAAGATCGGCCGGGATTTTTGGTATTTTATCCTTGCATATTATAAAATAAAGTCGCTTCCCGCTGTCTGTCTGTTCCTATGTATGCTAAGATCTTATAACTACGTGAAGCATTTTGATGCGATTTTTTAATAGATAGAGTGATTCAATAGGTAGGTTTATATGTATAATACATGCATAGTATTTTAGAGAAACACCGATTATTTTAGAGGTTTCTAATGTGATGTCGTAAATAAACACATTTTTTGCGCTTACATTGCAAACGCTTGCTGAACCCTACGAGATAGATCAAAATTATGTAGTACAGTATGGTACACCTTACAAAGGTCTACAAAAAAGTCCGCGATGGTATATGTCTATCTCTTTAGGATAACCCAAAATAACCATTTTTGCGCGCGCGTTCCGCAAGGAACAGCGTGCTATCATTTCGTCACAAAGTCTGTATTTTTTATCCTTTACATTCTACGAGAAATAATGGCATGTAATTTAAATGAATATTTTCGAAGATGTTGCAGATTTAAAATGCAGGGACATAGTGGTTGCGGTGGTACCGACCGGGGGGCCGGCACAGCCAGGATAGGGATAGAAATCGAATACAGAGAGTCCAACTAGCAATTTTATATTTTATAATAGTCGTGGAAACGTTTTCAACTGAAATCTTATAAAATATTCTTAGTCGCTGAATTGTTTTCAATACGTTTATACAACAGCTATAAACCCAAAATTGACACATTTTATAAAATGATTTTGTCATTCAAAACATTTTATAAAGCTCCTCATAAACAATACAAGACTATTTCATAAACATTCTGGCGCCATCTAAAAAACTGTTTTGTAATAGCTTTATAAGGTTTTTCATATGAACGTTCTGAAATAAAAATGTTACATAAAATGATATCTATAAAATAAATTGATTTTAGGTTGCAAATGGCAATCCTGAATTATAACAACATAGAGTAAATATAGATCTCATGTGTCATTATTGTTTACACGAAGCCATTCTATTTATATATACTTCTGCACTTACAGACATATTTTTGGATTCACACAACGAAATTCTCAATGCAAATGAAATTTCTTCGTGAAATGTAGCACTAAAATGATATTTTAAACGCGACCCCTTGTTTCGAATGTTTTACATAAAAAAATTGAACAAAACAAAAATGTGGCTTGTCAGTCTAATAATCCTTTGTACGAAAATGTATTCCAATTTGTTCTAAATGGCTATTTTTGAGTCATTTTATGCTCTGGATGGTTGAAATATCTACACATTGGTGATTTGTGTGTGTTTAAAACACTCCCCACTCTGAGTCATCACAAATGCCGCCATGTTTAATGGCGTTCTCTTATAAAATGATTTTGCATCAGTTTCAAGCATTTCGTGGTAATTTAGCTACTTTACAACTACTATAAAACATGTTATTATATTCTACTGCGTGAAAGTCAACATAACCCATAACCTGCAAAATCAGTGAAACAGTTAACGTTTTCCTGTGGAATATCTGATAAATACATATATATTTTTGCAAGGAAATTCAAAAGAAGAAATAACTGGTAATCTGATGAAAGTATCTTATTATTAAGTCGATATATTAAACACAAATATGATTGTGGTGATAATTTTGCACGTACAGAAAATTGTCTTCAGCAGTAGCATAATGCTTTCTGAACCTGTATATATAATTCCAAATTAAAAAACAAGGATATGTTATTATTGTACCTTCAATTCTTGATTAACTGCGAAGTAATGAAGTTATGCCTAGGTAAGACATTTGTGCTTTTAGCTAGAAAACCAATATGCATTTGATTCATGGTAATCATAACTTATTTAAAAACGTTCAAGATCGTGCAGACAGTTGAGAAAGGAATTTCAGTGTGGGAACAGAATGATCAGCTGCTTTTGATGGATGATATTGACATGGAAATTGAATACTACAAAATAGTTATGAAGTGGTTACCGAAACGACAATTTACTTCTGGAAGCAAAATTGTAACTAAAGTCACTTCTATATAACTGTTTCATGAGGTTATACAGAACATCATTTGAGATAGTTTTTTAATATATTTAAAATAAAATCATGAATATCCCCAGAATTATTAAAGAAAATATTAAAAAGCAATTCAGTATTATAAGCAGAATTGTTTTATAAGTTAGTTATAAACCTCTTAACAAATGGTTGAGTAACAGTTTCATACATATTTAATAATTCGGCTGTATAGACGTTTTCACGATAAATTTATAAAGTATTTCGATTGTCCACAACAGAATGGAGTTTATGTAGCTTTTATACAATGAATTGATATTGTGGAAGCACTAAAATGATACTTATGAAATATATTAGTCGCGACTAATTGGAGTTATAAGACAACTTTGCTGGTTGGGAGCCAGAGAATCATCTGTAGAGCGTGAGGCTTGTCTCAGCCAGGATAGATGTATTGATTCCCTGAATTCCTCTGATACCATCGGATTTACTGATCCAATGTAAACGCCTGCAATTTCCGCTAATGATATATTTTGCAATGACCATTAATAAATCGCAGGGTCCAACTTTCAACGCTACAGGCTTATATTTGAGCGTTGAGTGTTTTTCACAAGGCCAATTATATGCCGCTCTTTCAAGAGTAACCTCTAAAGAAAACATGTTTGTATTGTCTAACGACAAAAATGCTGTGAACGTTGCATGTAAAGAAATTCTGTAGTATATTTAATATCAGCATTTCAACCGTGCCAAGCCGGGGCGGGCAGCTAGTTTGTAATAATTTACCAACTTATAGCTCTAGGCGAATAATTGTAAATTGACATGTCTATTTTGGCCGGACTACAAATGCATGTTCCAATATTCCTATCTGTGAACCTTTCCTGACTAGCTCTTTTAAAGATTGAATTATTCCAATTTGCCAGGCATGTCTGCTACCTGCTAAAATATACCTATTTCGAAATTATTTGTGGACGCCAATGCTTCAGCATACTGTCCAATTGTGCATTCTGAATGGCAAGTAAAAACACGTGGATTCTTGGCAGGCCTCTTTCCACGCAACACATGTCGAATTTATCATGCACTGAAAATTATTAAGTATGAATAATAAAAAACTCTATTCGAGTGGACTCCGAATAGCGAAAAAAGAGGATGTGTGAGGAATAGTAATGTGATACCGAGCTTCATTTATATTCTCCTACAACCATTAACGCCCGAAGATATTCTACCTCATAACTTCCACTGAATAGTTTACAGAATGAAAGCGTACAAGCAATGATTTCAAGAGATAAGAAAGCGTATAGTCTCTTGCTTTATTCCCATTCTTGATAGTCTAATGATTCTAGAAACGGAGAATAAGACAGAACTGGGAGAGGCTAGGTACGATATTTTTTTCGATTAAATTTAATTGGGACGCAGTTAAGTCAGGAGGAAATATGAATAACTGAATGTAGATCATGTTAGTTCACAAATCTTGTTTCTATGAGTATGTGCTACTCATTTCACTTTCAACAATTAAAAAATCATTTCTTGATTACTCTTGGCTAAATCTTCGTTTCCTCATCTCTTTTCCCGCTTTTTCGCGGTATCACGCAGGTAAGTACGCTTCATTTTTGGATTGGAGAATTATTTACCACGAATATCATTTTTGAATCCAAGCTAAAGATATTGATATATTAATATCGGGACGTAAACACGAATAAAAACTAACAAAACCAGAAACAAACTCTGTTTTTTTTTCATGATAATGCGTTTTTACCATCTGTGGGTACCAACTTTCTGAAATTCTGTGCTACTGATATTTTCTAATTTTTCTACTTCTTCTTTCTCTTATCCTGATAAATCTATAAGAGATTTATTTTGGAGCTTATTGCATGTGAAATTCAAATCTGTAGGTCTCGACATTCGCATAGATTTTCCAAGCTGAAATCTGACCGAAAAGCCTGGTATACTTTGAAGGTTTATTTCATAATTGAGAATTGCATATATACTGATTATATACTATATTTCCAGAACAGAATTACATAAAGGTACTGAAAGATAGGTACCTACGTATTTAAAATAATTTTGTGAGTCTTGGGTTCATGTCTAGCAACTGGAAATAGGAAACCAGTTGAATGGTGACGTAATGAACTGCGAACCAAAACTAATTGAAGATGACAATCATATCAGTTCACCCTTAGTGTTTTCAATAGATGTTATGAATACATTTCATCGAACTTTGTGCCGTCGGATTGCATGCCTTTGTTAAAAAGCTGTTTTCATGATCGAATCGCCGACGAATAAGTATTGTCTGAAATCCACGTCATGACAAAAAATGACCTTTTCCTGCGACCTCTTAAGTACGAATTTGAGCTGTTATGCCACTTTTGAAACTGTGTAGTTACACCCCTGATAAAGAAAGTAAAAGTACCTCAGATTATGATACGTGAACGTGAAAAATGAATGATTAATCTAATTTGAAATTGATTTATTTGTAAAACATATCATAAGTATATAAGTTTAACCGTTTTGCACTCCTCCACATAAACTTCAACTAAACCAAATATCACATTTCTCCGCGCGTGCATTAGGTATGCACATAATGGAGCACCTGAAATATTGACTATACAAAGGTTATGTTACTATATGAAAATGCAGAAATAAATCAGAATAGGTAATAGAATAGAGTAAGAGTAGAGGCAAGTCATGGTAGGGGTAATAAGTAAGTTTGAGGTTAGTGCTACAAGAGTACTGGTGTAGCTAAACTGGGGTATGGATTACATTATGTATATGTGTGTTACTTACAAGGAAAGAAAAGGCATTATTAATTTAGTGTAGAGAAATGGTTATAGGTGAGGGCAATAGTGACTAAGCGAATATGTATGATGCAACTTCTTGATTATTAAGTTTTGAAATCCTGATTCAGTCCCCGTCCAAAGGTCGAATGAAGAATCAGATATTTCAATATATAATAATATTAAGGTACCCAACCTGTATATTATGGAGGAAGAGGATAGTAGATAAATATATTCTCCTTTCTTTGAGCGATGTTATTCAATTTCAAAATCAATGATTGAATCCTCTTACGACGTAGTCCAATGACAATCGTCTACGATTAATAGATATTTATCAGAGTTTGGGAGAGAAAACCCAGAAGGGAACCATTTAATAATAAATATACCTCCCAAAGTATCCTTTAATGATAATATTTAAGTAGGTAACTTATTCAGTGATTTCAGCGAAGTATTCGACTGTAGTAATCGTTGTGTTACGAAAGAACTCTGAATGCATGAGGTTACAATGAACGTAGCCACGAACTTAAACATAAAAATTTTAATTCATAGTGCTCAGAAGTATTTATGCAGGAAGTCTTTGATAATATACATATTATGTATAATCTGGGAGAATATTTGTCGTTCATGATATATACTTTTAGATGCGGTAGGAATCAAATGTGAAAACTGACCTTCTAATGTTAAATGATCCATTGGAAAATTCTTGATATATACCGAATCTCTAATAACCATAAATGGTGTGGGACTATACACATTTACAAATCAGCGAAATATATTGATCATCAAATGAAGGAACGTGCTGAAGCACCTGACCTCAGTGCATCAATTTTTTTTCATCCTCTCAAGTGATTCCGTGTTTCCGTCCAATGATGAAAAAATTAATTCATGAACAGTGGTCATGGTTATCAGACAACAAAATAATTATGTGCCTAATCATTCATAAAGTCATAATTAGATATTTCAATTTCTGAACAAGCTTGTATAAATGTTCAAGGCTAAGTATTTTTGAATAATATAAAACTGTATATTTTTCAACATGTATTTGTTAAATAATAATAAACAAAAATTTCTGATGAAATGTATCATTTCAGATGAAATTAGCAAAGAACAGAATAGTTTCAAAACTAGATCACTTGTTATGAAAGCTAACAAAGTACCTACAGGATGATTTCTGAGCAATGGGCCATCGGAAAGGGGTTAATAGAGGGCCATATGAAAAGCCAGAAATGGCTACTAGTTTCTGAGATAACGGGTGTTGCCTTAAAATCATATAATTTTCAAACCCTTGTAAGTTCCAAAATGTCCAATCCATTTCGATAATACTTTGCAGGATAATTTTCTTTGAGACAAGTGAAAAGCGACTGTGCTAGAACATTATTTTTTTTAGTCCAGGTGCCAAAACATCGCTATGTACATGAAAAAACAAATATTATTGTCAGTTTCGGGAATAGAAAAAAAATTTCATTGGAAAACAATAATCAATTCGAATCTCTTCGAAAACAGACTCACCGGGCATAATTATCAGCAATTTTTGAGAGATACGCTCCCTGATCTTTTGGAAGGAGTACACCAGAGATCAATGACCTTTCAGCACGATGGTACACTTCCCCATTATTCAGCTCAAGTAAGAAATTATCTCGATGCAGAGTATTTAAATCGGTGGATATGTCCTAGAAGATGGTCAGCATGATCTCCTGATCATACCCCAGTGGCCCATTTTTCATGGAGTTATTTGGAAAGTTTAGTCTATCAGGAAACTTTTAATACCAGAGCCCATTTAATTCAGAGAATTGACGGAGGAAGTGCTGATATTTGGAATAACTCTCAAATCTTACGAAAATCAGTTTTAAATCTATCGAGGAGGACTGAAAAATGCATAGACGTCGGTGGAGGCCATTTCGAGTAGCTTCTATGGAATTTCATTAGTAATTGTCATTTCTTTTTTGGTTCGTTTGATTCAACTTATACGTATTAATTTATTTGAAAATTGAGTAATTAATTTTCCGAAAAGTTTTCGTCATCATGAAAAAAATATTGCTAATTGAATATATTACTTTCGACAACATTTTTTCTTCTCTTCATACGAATATGTATATTAATAGGAACAATGTGAATCATATACAGCGTGATGTTTTTAATATCTGATCATCAAAACAACGGCTCAGATACGGTCATGTTTCTTACATTGAAATTATTTTCAGCACCTTATTCATTATTGAATGGAAAAGTTTAACGGGTAATTCCGCAGGAGAAGAAGGGAAAAAACATTCGGCTGCTTCTTGCGATTACGTGTTTCTGCTATTTGGCTTCTTCATGGCAAGGCAACCAAGAAAACAAGGAAAAGGTGGAAAGAAAACTGAAAACAGGTGACACCACAACAGGAGCGAGCAACCAATTTGTGTCGTCAGCTCTAGGACCTCCAATTGGGAGCCAATCAATGGCATCGGCACGTAGGAAGCATAAGCAGCCTGTGCTATGTGACCTCAATCCGAGAATATGAAATAAATAGATTGGGATAATGCGGAGAAGGTTAATTAAATGTAAACGTTAAAAGGGTAATTCCGCAGAAGGAGTAGAGAAAAATCATTCTGCCGACACGTGTTTCATCTATTTGGCTTCTTCAGGGCAAGGCAACCAAGGAAAATGTGGAAAGAACACTGAAAACAGATAGCACCACAACAGGAGCGAGCAACCAATTTGTGCATTCAGCTCTAGGACCTCCAATTCGGAGAAAATCTATGGCATCGGCACGGTGGAAGCATAAGTAGCCTGTACGATGTGACCTCTTCCATTTAATTATACTTCTCCGCATTATACCAATTTATTTACTTATTCATAATCATAGTTTTTATTCGAATCAGTCAATAATATCCATAATTATTGGGATTATTTTGTTTTTTAATGAAAAAAAATTGGTTCAAGCCCTGTGGACAGGAGCTTTTTGGCGCTCTTGTTCAAACAGAAAAATTATATCTCCGAAAGTATTGGTTTCTCAGAGTTGGGAATTATATCAATGGATTCCGATGACTAAAATGCATCATGAAAGAAATTAAATTTTTAAAAAAGTGTCGTTTAAAAAAATGTTTCAAGATTTATCTTATAAAAAAGAGCAATCTTCAATGCTTCAATGCCTTAATGCTTCAAAAATTGTCATTCAATTTATTTATCAAGATTAAATGAGCAATCTGCAATGATTCAACCTCGTGGAATGGGTTGGTGCAACTTACACTCGGGGCATAGTTTTCACAACTCGAAATACCTAAGGAAAGTATCATCGAAATGTCTAGAGCAAGGCTGGAGACAATCATAGCAGATTGTCCATTTATTCCTGATATTTGTGTAGGTAGTGGACTACGAACAAATTATTTTTATAGTTAAAAATATATTAATAAATTACTATCCTCTTTTCATAATTTAAAATTCGATAGTTCATACCACTAACACATTCTTTTCTGTATTATGAACCTTAACTCAAATAAAAATTATTGATACATAAATGTAGATCTATATTTCAGTATTTTTTTGCTAGCAACATTATGAATATACTGTATATAGGAACAGTAATTTCTTTTGATGATTCCATTATGTTCTTCTTTCTTATTGCCTCCATAAACTACATCAGAACAGTCTTGTATATATTCACAAATTCAAGAATCGAATGCTTGCTTTCCGAGAGAAAATAACAACTATGAATTGACAATTCTTATGATGAAATTGCATCTTAAAAAAATTTGAATTCAAAAGTTGTAATGTAAAATATAAATATTTTTTCTCGTTACTCCGAAACTATTTGAACCGATTCTGCCCAATAACAAACTCAACCGAGATATTTATCCCTCAAACCTACTCTGAAAATTTCAACCGTCTAGCTCATTCCCTTCGAGAGTTATCGTGCTATCAGCCGGATGGACGGACAGACGGCCGGTCGGACAGAATTGATTTCGACCACGGATTCTTGATCAGTGGGTCAAACCAAATCGTTCAAGACCATTTTCAACCAAATATTCGAAAATTACAGACATTTGGGCAAATTGATAAGCACTCTGTTCCGAGGAAAGAGAGCCCCAAAAATCGAGATATTTTGTATTTCAGATGCAAATTAATTACTGATTTCAATAGCATTTTTTCTGCTCTTCACGAAAAAGACAATTATTTTAAATAATTATTGTTCTTTCCATTTACAGAGTGATGTTTTGGTACCCGGAAGTAATAATTTAGTGTTCTAGTACGGTTGTGATTTTTTTTCATTTTCGCTTTCGGAATCTTTTGAGTGTATCAAAGACAGTAAGCCTGCAAAGTATTATGAAAAATAATTCAATAGTTTTGAACTTATAGGGATTTGAAAATTCTATGATTGTCAGGAAACACTATGTATCTCAGAAGGATAAAAACAAATTGCTCGCACAAAAACTTGCAACAATTTAATTGAAACATTTGATGATGAGGAATTATACTGGATTAATCTTCTTAAAGAAAATGAAATGGTACTCTATTTCAGTTCAACTTCTAATTCTAGATCAAACATTTTGGTTTCAATTGGATACTGGAGCCGAAGTGTAGGTAGTTTCAGACAGATTTTATTTTGAGCATTTCTGTAATCGTAAATTGACTTCAACTAATACTATTCTGTCTTTTTATACTGGTCAACAGTTCAGACCACTGAGTTTTAATATTATTCCTGTAAATTCTAAAGGATGTGATTCTCAATTGAATATTTATGTGAATGAACATGGTGGATCAGCAGTTTTAGGAAGGAATTTTCTGAATGATATTAATAGAAAATTCAATATTGTATTTTATTGCAGCTCTGACATTTCTTTAGAAGTTGAGCAACTTTTTCATAAATTTCCTGAATTGAATTATTTTCTTCTGGATTGGAAATCTTCAATAAGGACTACTTAAGAATCCAGAGTCAGCACATCGAAAATGATTCAAGGCTCGCGGGGATTTATGAGTTAATATAGAAAAAGAAATTAATAGATTGCTGAAATTAAATATTATTTCGCCTATTGATAATGCAGAATGGGGTGGTGCCAAAAAAATGGGGATATCAGATTGTATGGAGTTACATATTTTACTAGACAAACTCAATTATTCGACAAGTTAGGAGGTGGATCTGAATTTTCAAAAGTAAATTTAACTAACACATGCCAACCAATTCTCTAAGATGAAGATTCTCAACATTTTTGCTCGTATGTTCTGGGGAACATCACGTTATCATTTTCCCAAATGTCTGTAATTTTCGAATTTTTCGCCGAAAATGGTCTCAAACGATTGGGTTCGATGCCCTGATGAAGAATTCGAGGTCAAATTTTATTCTGTCCTTCCGGCCGGCAGGCCGGCCGGCCATTACCACGATAACTGGAGAACGGAAAGAGCTAGCGACTGGAATGATAGAGTAGTCGTTCCTGAGAAACTAAGATCGATGTTGAAAATGTTACATGAAAGCCACTTGGGTGTAGCTAAAATGAAATCAATAGCAAGGTCATATTTTTGGTGACCAAAATTTGACACTGATATTGTAGATTTCATAAATACATGCAAATCCTGTAAAATCAATCAACCAAATCCACGGAAGTTGATTATTTGTCCATGATCTTGGCGAGGAAAACCATGGCAACGTATTCATCAATATTTCGCGGGGCCGACGAAAAATACTATGTTTTTGGCGCTCTTGTTCCTCGGAACAGAGTGCTTATCAATTTGCACAAATGTCTGTAATTTTCTAATTTTTCGATGAAAATGGTCTCAAACGATTTGGTTCGAATCACTGATCCAGAATCCGTGGTCGAAATTAATTATGTCCTGCCAGTCCGGCCGGCCGTAGGACGATAACTCTCGAACGGAATGAGCTAGACAGTTGAAATTTTCAGAGTAGGTTTGGTAGATAAATATCTTGGTTAAGTTCGGCAATATCGGACAGATGGTTTCGGAGTAACAAAAAAAAAATTTTTTTACATGACAAATTCCAAATTAAATTTTTTTCAATATGCCGTTATACCATAAGAATCCATTGATATCATTTTTAACTCTAACAAGCTAATAATACTTTCGGAGATATGATTTTTCAAAATTTCAATAATAAATCGAATTTCTGTTTTCACAGAATTATATAATTATTCTATCTTGAATTGTTATAATGTCAACTTATTTTCCTGATACATGACATTGTCTAATTCATTTCAGCAATCGTAGAATTATGAGAATTATAATATGATATCATACTTTTAGTTGGTTGATATTTTCATGCCGATTGTCAATCCATATGATGATGGGAATGGTAATGGTAAGTTAATCATATTGAGTTCAGAATATCTCCAGTAAAAAGAAAACTGGAATATTGGCGTATTGAAGTATTGGAGTGGATTTGAGGAAAGAATATATATTACCGTTCATCATAGAATTGAGGAATGAATATTTCGCATTAGTTCGTTGTTGGGTAGAATTCGTCTATTGGTTTTGGATTGATAATTTTTGGCACTCTTGTTGTATTTGAATCTATGATGTTTGATTTCAATTTCTGCTTAGATGAAGTTCTTTCATAAGAATCCATTGATATAATTCCCAACTCTTACCAATACCTAGGAAGATATGATTTGTCAAAGTTTGAACAGGAGCGCCAAAGGTCCTGTCCACAGAGCTTTCCCACTTTTTAATTATTGTAAATGACCATTCAAAGTTGTTGGATGTTTTTCCTGTGAAAAATATCACTTCAAAGATGGCAATTAAAGTTCTCAGAGAAACTTCTGCTTGATGTGGGTTACCTGCAGTTGTATCAGGGTATCCAAAACAAATCCAATAAATTCCAAACATTTTCGACAAAAAACGCTATAACATAATAATATATTGACGATCCTCCTTGGCATGCACAGTCAAATGGTCAAGTAGAGTCCTCAGTTAAAATTATCAAAACTGCCTAAAAAAAAATCTTCAAAGTACTTTGAACGATGCAGTCTATGACTTATTTAGGTACATTTTCATTACATTGAGTGAGACCTTTAGAGTTAATATTTTGACATAAAATCCGAGGCAAATTTTGCTCAATTTTACCGTCTGTTAATAAAAAGGTAAATTTCTACAGACCAAACAAAAATAAAATTTCAAGGGAAAAATAATAGTATCATTTCCAGGGGAGAGCGTTCTTTCAGAATAAAGGAACACCTGAAAGATTCGGGTTGTAAATATATAGGTACTATGTAGGTATAGCATAAAAAGTATAAATAAAAAGATGTAATATTAGGGTTCGATGTTTAGTGCCACTATATTTCAATTCAAATAAAAGAAATATTTCTGCTTTTCAGCAATTTTGAATTTGAAATTTCTTAAACTATATATACAGGTCTATTTACAAGGGGAAGTATTCAAGAAATAATAGCTTACATTAAGGATTTACATTTAGTACCTGATCTCTGGGATCTTATCTAAAAATATAAATAACATTATGTATCTGTCATGAGATGTGTGGAAGAATGTGACAATTTTTCTAGAGGTATGTCGAATCAAATAAAAGACATATACTTCTCAGATGGGATTTCAGGAGTTATTGTTATCGTTTTAACGATAACAATCTTCCTGCAGGATGAGGTGATTGGATAATTTATGTTTAATTTTGATGTTTGTGTTTTCTGCCGTGGTTGTCCCGAGATGTTCTGTTTTTTCCGGTTTCTTCGTCGTGTTTTTGTAAAATTTTATTGTCTGATTTTTAATTCTGTCGTGTATCGTGTCCGCTTTTCCGGATTTATATAGGTCTTAAATTTTAGTGAATCTTGGTTTATTTAAAATTATTCGGAGGAATTTATTTTGAATAATCTGTAACTTTTTGAAATTTGTGTTCGATGTATTGCTCCATATAGGGTTCGCATATTTCAATTTTCTGGGAGGGAATGTTATATATGGTTTCCATAGCAACAGTAGTTGCGTATGATTGCAGTGGTGTGCGTATTGTAAGTTTCAGGTAGTTGAGAAAACGAGAAAAAACGACGATTTGTATCATGCCAAATTGAGTGAAATTTATTCCATATTTAAGTTATATTGCTTTATTAGAATATATCGAGCTTAACTAATACACTAAGTTAATATCTGAGATCCGTAGTTACTGGCTAATATGACCTTCGTTAAAATTTTCAAATATGTACAATATATAACCTCCTATTAGCCTAAATTATACCTATTGTTGAAGTTAAATTAAAATTTCAGCATTGCTGCAGTGATATACCAGCAGCCTCCCTCATCCGGTGGTGGCAGTAAAATTAAAAGATAACATGCGAAATCTGAAATCTGCCTCAGCACCTCCGTTCAAACCTCACCCAAGGAGGTCTTTCCAGTATTAACATAAATTTAATAACGGAGAACACTTCTGTGTTGTAATTTCTTATTCAATCTTTATCGAAACCATTTACTCTATAAAGTGGAGAAAAAAGACTCATTTTCATTAAATTCCGTCCAGGAAATCCTTCCAAGTAAAATGAAAAAAGTACACAACTGGTGAAAACAAACAAACGATCATACCGGTTATTCAACGGTCAAATATTTGTAATGGCAAGTGACAGCTATGCGTATCAGTGTTTTCACTATAAATTACGATGTCTACTTACCTATGTAGCCTAAAATAGTGATTTGTAAAACTATTTGTTCTAAGCTGCCTCTGTTCAAACCTACCCTACTTACTTCTGATAAGCTAGATGGAAATAATAGGTTTAAATTGAATTAATATAGTTTCCAGAAATACTGGTTAATTAAAGCCAACAATCCACAAATCAGTAGATCAATAAATATTAAAATCTGAGATATACAATTCAATATGAAGTTAACATCCAAAGACAGGCAAAATCTACTATCAAACTAATCAAAAAAATTAATCTCTTCATGAAGTTACCTAACTTATTTTCCAATTTCGATGACATTCCAATTTCATTTGACAAATTTCAATTTTTCTGCTGATCAAAAATTATATAGGATTACAATATCTACAAATCCTACAATTTACGCCTGCGGCTTCGCAAAGCGTCCGTCGGAAGTGAAGAATGCTCTAATATAATTAGAAAGGGACGATTATATTGCAGCGTAAGACAGAGAACCAACCTGAAACTTTCACAAAATGACACGGGCGGGCGAGGCCGCCACAGTACAGCGCTTACAGTCATCTGTTGGTGTAATGGCGAACCAACATAGTCGTGACGATAGATCTAGGGGTGTGTAAAAGGATAAGCTGGATTGCGTATAAACAAATCACACCCCAATTCGAACCATGGAAAGTTTAGATTCATTATCGAAATTCATGAATATTTCTTTCAATTATGCTGATAAATTGTGAAAATTAAAGTATACTTTCAGGCAGATATACAATAGGTATAACTATTAAATGATAAAGGTAATTTGTTCATAATAATTTTTTCGCCATGGACCTGAAAATGAATCAGCAGTCATGAAGTAATTCTCTAGTGCTGAAAGTTTTTTCGTTCATCAAACAACTCAACGATTCCACTTCAGAACGATGATATAAACTATAATATAATATGATATGATATGATATGATGATATAAACTATAAACTTGATTTTCGAGAATTTTACTTCATTTGACGTGTGAATCTGTTCTCTTTATTTTGTAATGTAAATTAGAGATGTGGAAATAAAGACATAATAATAATAATAATAATATTGAGAAAATTTTGGATACACAGGGTGTTTGGTAATTCGACGTGATCCTTTAACGGGGTGATACTAGACATGATTTGCAACGATTTGAGTCCAGTTAACCATGGTCCAAAAGTCTATGGTTACTGAGTTATATTGATATTTTGACTTTTTAAAAGTTTTTCGACTTACCATCAAAAACAATTAATTTTGTGGAAACTACTCAACACTGAATATAGAAGTAAGGTTTCTTTGAAAGCTGATGAGATGAAGATCATTTCCAGAAAATATCATTCACCAAAATTTGGAATAGCCTGAGAAATAAAGATTCTTAAGTGGCATCAACTGTTTTTCTCATTATATTTTCATGAAACAACTGCGAATTTGTCGAAAAAATTATAATTAACTTTGCGTACAAATAAGTGAAAAAACCTCCTTGGATGATGAGCTTTCCAAAAAGGTACATATCTAATAAATTTTCCCACGGGATCCAAGTATATATCCGGAAATCTAAGCAAGCAACAGACTTTTTCGATGCTTGGTTGTCCCTCTTATCTTCTCCCTTACTTGTGAATAATGTGATTATTAGTTGCTTGTTACGAGTAGGGCTAATACGAATAATTCACAGTATTTCTCGAATGAAAATTAAAATAATACTCAATTAACTGAGAGTAACTCTAAAGAATTTCAATTTGAGGATTATTAGTTTCAAAAAGAAAAATGCAGATATTTCATTGTGTTATGGGTTGTGTCCCTGGAATAAAATATACGCTTCATAAAAGCGGTTTTCTGGCCATATTTTTCGATTTTGTGAAGGAAATATTGACATATATGCCCAATTCTTTTTTAGAGTAATTCGAAATTGTTTCATCAAAATGTTATGAGGAAGACAGTTGATCCCATGGGATAAATGCATTTATGACCCCTTATATCTCAGGATATCTGATGATAAACATCTCTTAGAGTTTAAAAAAATATTCATTGAATATTTAGAGTCAAGTAGTTTTAACAAAATTAAATATTTTTGATAAGAAAGCTGAAAATTCCCAAAAAGTTGAAAAATCGCTATATATTCATAACCCTATATTTTCGGACCAATTCGTTGCAAATGATGTCTAGTATATCCCTTTCAAAGGTTCACGTCGAATTACCAAACACCCTGTATATCAAGCTCACACAGGAAGATCAAGCTCGTGAATGAACCTGACCGGTGACTCGTGTCCAAAACTTTGCCCATTTTAAATATTATTTTCGTAATATCTCGAAAGATACAGATCAAACCATATTCAAATCGAGTGGTTGACGAAATTAAGATTCGAAGAAGTTATTCAAAATGAGATAATCTTCACAATATTACTCAAAAAGCTCACACCTGTCAATTTTTCGCTACAATATTGAAAAAATAGTTTTTACACTTTCGTGATTGATCAAATAACACTACTGAAATTGATGGATATTAGAGATCCGATATATCATTTTAACAATATATTAAATGAACATATCCTTGAAATTGGATGAATTTTTCTTGTTTTGTTTTCAGCCTGATTTCATTGACATCATGCGTGCTTCGTGACACATGTCAAATCCAAAAATGCTCATTAATATAGCCATTCTATTCTGGAAAGACTTACGCCCGAGCAGCGCTCACGAATGATAGAATGTCATTACCATAAATCGTGCTCAGTGGAAATTATATTCAGAGCGATTTCATGGACGTCATGATGGACCTACTGAGCAGGAAATTCAAGCCATAGTGACCAAACTTTGCGCCAATTTCACATTTTTGCAAAAGTAACAACACTCTTGTCATTAAAAGGTTTAATTCTGGGTTTTCTCTCCCAAACTCTGAAAAATATCTATAGAATAAAAATTAATTATTTTGTGATTTGCTTCTGCGTAAGAAACACAAGATATTTGTCAGAAACAATCAATCGAACAATGTTGCCTAACAAACAACAACGAAACAACATAAACGAAGAAACAATTATATCGTAACGTTTCGGAGTCTATATCAGACTCCTTCGTCAGACACTTAACAAAAATCTTCAGAATTATTTTGTTGAAAAAATATTCTGAAATTCGAGAATTGTCACATTGACAGTATTTGAAAATCATAGTAGCATAGTTTTACCTTGCATAGAAATTTCCAAGTTCCAACTCCTTTTTTAATAAATTCAGCCAAATATTATGGTCAATACTAATTGAGCAATTTGCCAAATTGCATTCTCTGTTCAACAAAATACTGGTTGACTTCTTAAGTTTCCTTTTAATATAATCAGGTTCTGTCATCAGAATCTTTGTATTACTCCATACTAGACATTATTAAATGATGGATTGGAATAATCCAAAGATTCTGATGACAGAACCTGATTATATTAAAAGGAAACTTAAGACATATGACAAATCGTATCTCAGTTGGGAATGATATAAATGAATTCTTATGATGAACCTACTATGAACTAACTATTTTTCAAAAAAGAATACATTTTTCTTGAAAATTTCTGCACGCCTGTAAAGAAGATACAAAGACCTTGCCAAAAAAGTACCACATGATCCACTTTCCCTATTCAAAAAATTTAGAGGGTTGATGGGGATGGCACAGGGTGCAACAAAAATCCTTCAAAACTGCATACAAATTTGGTAAAAGTGAATCAAAAATTGACCTGTTTCAGGTTTTTGTTGCCAAATATTTTTCTTCTGAGAAAATGAATTTGTTCCATAATTTTGACGCGCACTGTATATATATTATATATATATATATATGGGACGGTTTGGGTCAAAGATTGTCAATACTGGCTGGGCACATAATAAATCCTTTAGTTTATCAAATGATTCTTGACCTTCTTCAGTCCAAATAAAAGCTTGTCCTTTTCTGAGTAGATTATGTAAAGGATCTAGTGTTAGAGCTACGTTTGGTTGAACCTACTTGTGATAAAAATTGCTTAACGTTTTTTGTGTTTGGCACCGGAAAGTTATATATGGACTCATTCTAATTTTCTTTTAATGGTTTGACAGAATAGTTTTGAATTATTTGACCTAGGTGTTTTATTGCATCAACTGCTAACCTACATTTCACAAATTTTAACCTTAATCCCTCTGCTTTGAATGCATGAGATAATTGTGTCAGGTGTTCGATATGTTCTGAGAATCATTTTGAAAAAATAAAAATATCATCAATGTAACACACAGTAAATCCTTGAAGTTTGTGTTTTCTTATTATGTTACATATTATTCTCTGGAATATCGT
Organism: Halyzia sedecimguttata; assembly: GCA_937662695.2. Taxonomy (NCBI): domain Eukaryota; kingdom Metazoa; phylum Arthropoda; class Insecta; order Coleoptera; family Coccinellidae; genus Halyzia; species Halyzia sedecimguttata. Next base: position 50,863,773 of record OW569411.2, on the reverse strand, counting down.
CGGCGATGTTTTTTGACCAAATGGTAGATATGTCCACTAGAAATGACCTTCTTGTGTTACAAAAACAGTCTTGGGTATGTCTGTGACCGAAAAATTTGCAGTGTCTTATTCTTTCAGTCAGATCCTCAATGAGTGGAAATTTCTATGGTTGAGGAACCACTATTTTATTTAGGTCTCGGAAGTCTATCTTAATTTCTTGTTTTGATCCCTCTTGAATTCCATTCTCACTAGAGCTGCGAAAGGAATGTACGATTCTTCTATTAGATTTGTGTCCGGTAACTGTGTAATTTGTTGTTCAATTTATTTCCTTTATTCGATTGTGCAGCAATATGCCCTCTTCTTATTTTCCATATTTTTTGAAGAATAGTTTTCTCCATGATTTTTATTCACAATTTTTCTTAGAAATAATGTGGTTTTTCATTGGAATTGTTTAACTAATTTCTAATTTCTCATTTTGAGTCAAATAGAATTTTTGTATGCAATCTAGTCCAATTAGAAGATCATAATCAAATTTTGTTTTATCTATCACGAAAACATTAAATTTTTCCATATTGAAAATTTTTACATCTAGCGATATTAATCCACTATCAGTTTGGATCCTCATCTTGCAGTTCACATTCTAGTTCGGAATTATTTTCCATTTCAATTGGAATCTTTCCATTAAGTCCTCCGTCCTTTTCGTTTAACCAACATAAAGATTCTGAATGGAAGCGCACACCTTTTTTGTATTTTTTTGCAAATGCTGAACTTTTGTTTCTTTTCTGGGTAAGGTTTAGCATAAAATTTTTGTTTCAATGTTTTATTCTTGACAAGATGGTGCAGATTTCCAATTTCATAAATAAGTCAGGTGTTTCCAGAATGTTTTCTTGATTTTCAACCAATTTTCGCAAGTCTTAATCATAGAATTGTTGCCATCCAATATTTGGGCGCATTAGATGCGTTGGTGATTAACTGATTTGCTTCATCTAACTACATATCCAAAAAATTCATGTTACCATCTTTAACGAAGCATGTTTTTTCATTTCTTTCCCTAAAGTTATCATTCATGTATTGATGACTTCGTTTAGGGTGTTCTTGATTATGGAAAAATTGTGAGTAGCACATACATCCACAAATGAAATGTGTATGATCAAGTCACAATCGGTTATACCGATGCTTGCCAAATCGCGGTTATATTCAAATTAAAGAAATTAATTTTATTTACATAATATGTAAATCTGTATTATTCATCCAAATTTATATCATCTTCAAAGTAGGCCGCTTCCAAAATGATTTACTTACACCAACGAAAAATCGAAACATCGAGATATTTTCTGAAAGCATTTTCAAGAATCGACTGCAGTAATTGCCTTAAGTGCCCATGCGCGGTTGTTCTAGGGAACATCACGTTATCATTTTGTCCAAATGTTTGTAATTTTCGAATTCTTTGCTGAAAATGATTTCAAATGATTGGGTACGACTCTCTGATGACGAATTCGAGGTCAAATTTGATTCCTTCCAGCCGGCCGGCTGGCAGTCCAGCCGTTGCGACGATTACTTGGGAACAGAAAGAGAGAGCGACTAGAAATTTTCAAGGTAGGTGGTGAGTCCCAACACGACAAACAAGTTCGTTAATGTGCATAATCATAGTTTCCGAGTAATAATTTTTTGTTTCAACCAATACAAATTTGATGGAATTGAGAATTGTTGAGTAGTTGTAGAATATAAACTCAAGGACGTTTGTGAAATTTTGTGAGAATCGTATCACTAGAAAATTAAAAAAAAATTATAAGAAATATTATTTATGTCACGATAACTTGAGAACGGAAAGAGATAGTGACTTGAAATTTTTAGGTGCAACATTTGAGTTTTTTGATAGGTATAATCGGCTAAACGGTTTATGAGCTATACCCATCTGAAATTTGGTTGTTATTTCCTCACTAACTCGAAAAATCCGAAACCATTCCAATTCAAACAAGGTTATTAGTTTGAATACCAATGCGAAAGTTCTTGCAAAATTTCGTGAGGATCGTATCACTAGAAAAATTTTTGAAAATCATTGAAAATTATGGAAAACAATTCTCATCAAAAACTATTCGTCCAACATCGCTGAAATTCTCAAGTTTCAAGTTTGAACATGATCGGATCTATGTATAGTGTTGGGGATCCAAGCAGCCTAGTGTGAGTTCAGTAGCTGGATGGGCCAACTGTTGCCTCGATTACTTTCGAACGGAAATAGATAGGGACTTTCAATTTTCAGGGTATGTTGCGCATCCGAATGGCAGAGTTACGTTTGGCCCAACGTTTTCGGAGTTATAACCACTGGAATATTATTTCCTCGATAACTCAGAAAATATAGAATCGATCGATTTGAAGCTTGGTAATTAGTTGTAGAATATTGACATAAAGGCGTGTGTGAAATTTTGTGAGGACCGTACCCACAGACATTTTTTAAAAAATTGGGAAATATATTATGTATCTCACGATACCTTGAGAACGGAAAGAGATAGCTACTTGCCATTTTCAGGATAGGTTGTGCATCTGAATGCGACATTTGAAATTTTCTTTTTTATTTCCTCTATAACTCAAAATATACAAATATAATCCAATCAAAACTCTGCGATTACTTGTAGAATGCCGACCCACTAAGTTTCGCGGAATTTCGTGAATATCGTAGTTACTTAAGGCTTAAGTTTTTGCGCGTATGTTCTGGGGAACATCGCGTTATAGTTTTGCCCAAATGCCTGTAACTTTCGCATTTTTTGAAAAAAATGGTCTCAAACGATTAAGTTCGACTCCCCAATGAAGAATTCGAGGTCAAATTTGATTCTGTCCGGCCAGCCGTCCGGCCGGCCGTTGCCACGATAACTTGAGAACGAAAAGAGCTAGCGACTTGAAGTTTTCAGGGTAGGTGGCGCATCCCAATACGACGGACAAGTTCGTTAATGGGCATAATCGGCCCAGCGGTTTCCGAGTAATAATTTTGTTTTCAACCAATATAAATCCGATCGAATTGAAACTTGGTAAGCAGTTGTAGAATATGAACTTCAGCACGTTTGTGAAATTTTGTGCGAATCGTATGGCTAGAAAGTTATTAAAAAATTATTAAGAAATATTTTTGTTGTCACGATAACTTGAGAACGGAAAGAGATAGCGGCTTCAAGTTTTCAGGTTAGAATGTGCACTAGAACGCGACATTTCAGTTTAATTATGAGCATAATCGGCCAAACGGTTTTGGAGTTATAGCCATCTGAAATTTTCTGAAATTTGGTGGTTTTTTGTTCCTCATTAACTCGAAAAATACTGAACCGATTGAATTCAAACATGGTTATTAGTTGTAGAATGCCAACGCGGAAATGTTTGCGAAATTTAGTGGGAATAGCATTTGTAGAAAATTTTTAATAAATCATTGAAAATAAAAAAAGAAAATTCTATATATCAGTAACTGATCGTTTGAAACTGCTGATATTTTGCAAGAGCCTTCATAATCTAACTCTTCTGCCAAGTTTCAAGTTTTAATACGATCGGTTAAATATTGTTGGAGATTCGAGCATTCTTGTGCGAGTTCAGTAGATGGGTGACCGTTGCCTCGATAAGTTTCGAACGAAAGGAGATAGGGACTTGCAATTTTCAGGGTAGTTTGCGTATCCAAATGGGAGAGTTTAGTTAGTTTTTGGGCATAAATCGGTTTAACGGTTTCCGAGTTATACCCACCTGGAATATTATTTCCTCGATAACTCAAAAAATATAGACTCGATCGAATTGAAGCTTGCCAATTAGTTGTAGAATATCGACTTGGAGACGTGTGTAGAATTTTGTGTGAACCGTATCGCTAGAAAATTTAAAAAAAAATGACGAAAAAAAAATTTTAGAACCGTACCCCTAGAAAATTAAAAAAAAATCACGAAAAAAAAAATTGGTTCAAGCACTGACGTGAAGTCAGAAGCTTTTGCGCGTATGTTCTATTGTCCATTCTTCTGTATTGGACACCCTTAATCGAATTTACCATGGTATATTATGTTGTCCATTCTCCTGTATTGGACACTTAATTCGAATTTACCATGGTAAATTCGAATTTACCATGGTAAATTCGAATTAAGTGTCCAATACAGGAGAATGGACAACATAATATACCATGGTAAATTCGATTAAGGGTGTCCAATACAGAAGAATGGACAATAGAACATACGCGCAAAAGCTTCTGACTTCACGTCAGTGCTTGAACCAATTTTTTTTTCCTATTTCAATTCCAATAGAATTAAAACTTCTGTGATCATTGACGTCACTGAAGTCCATCATTAAAATTGTATGAAATGTATTCATATATTAAGCATTATAAAAGCTGAGAAAACGGTATATATCGATGCTAAATTCGTAGTGTTCAAAAGAGGTCAGTAGACAATAGAACATGTGCGCAAAAGCTTCTGAGCACACGTCAGTGCTTGAACCAATTTGTATGCCTTCTATAGACCGAAAACGCCGGGAAAATGAGGGGACTTTTGTTTCGTCTCTGGGAGGTTGAAGAGGGGTCTATTTCTCGTCCAAATTATGTTCGCCGCCAGGGTTGAGCTCAGCGAGGTCCCTGCGATATCCCATGTGGAAATTCTCAAATAACTTAAGAAAATTTCTTTGAGAAATACTACTTCAAACACTTGAATTGTTCATATGTTTATATAAAATTTAAAACAAGATATTCTATGAAAATATTCAGTACGTACCTAAATGATTAGGAGTAGAGAAGCAAAACAAGAGATGTAAAAAAGTTTATTTTAGATAATTACAATAGGTACATCATTTCTTAATTTTTGTTTTTTCCCCTTTCCTTGGGGACAGTGGCGCAACTTATCCTGCGAAATCATTTAGATTTATTTGTCTGCCACACCTCACACCCCATGTCAACTTCAATGCACCTAGAAAGTGAACATTTCATAGATTAACTGCATTTATCGTATGCACATCTCAAAGATTTAAAAAAGTATATTTATTATTATGGGGGAGGGGTGTATGGACTCGAAAATTTGATGTAGTAAACCAGATGAATGTATGCGAAAAATTAATCTTTTTATTTAATTGAAGTTCAAACACTAGTCTTACAATAATCAATATGCCATTCAAAAACATCACTTACTCGCGCATGACTGAATTAGATTGATATTCCCCTTCCCCAATCTCATATTTCATCACTGACGAATATATTTAATTTCCAAACTCTTAATTTTTTTTCAATCTACGCCCATGATGGTTCAGATCCACCAATGGTAGTCGCGTACATTTTATGAAAAATATTCAAAATCAACCAAATTATAAGATCAGAGTAGAACAAATAAAATAGACGAAGATATATTGTATTATAAAATCAGATTAATTGAAATAGTAATAAATAGAGGAATTAACTCATCTGTAGCAGAAAAGATTTCTGACGAAATATCAGTTGGGTACACCTCGGAAACGTTTCGATAGAACGCCAAAGATGAAATGAACAATTATCTCATAAACACAAAAACGCAACGTCCCCATATTTCTTTGGAAATGTTGGATCTCTGCTTTTCTACAGTAAAATAATGCTCTCTGAATTGAGAAACGTTGGAGAAGCGATATATTATTATTTCTTCAGCACCACAATAAAGAACCGACGTCAAAAAGAGAGATACAAGCTAAGATACTCGCCGGTTCTTATCTATACAAATGAATCGGATTGAAGCAAAAAGTCTTACTATTCCCACTTTTTCAGATTACTTAGATTTACAGGTTAAACTGAACTATACGCGCTGAACTTAGAATTAAAAAGAATCTCTTTCTATTTTCAGAATATACGCATCCAATTCAATACTGAGAGATCGAAAACTATTTTATGCGAAAATATTGATTTAAATGATATTTGACTCTTTATATGATATTTTTGACGATAACTAACGATCCGCCTAGTTTGCCTCATAAAAAGCAAATCAAGTTTAATTGATGATTTACTCATTTTCGAACTGTCAAAACAGTTCAAATTTTAAACATGAGATTTTGCTTATTGATATTTGATTTTTTCAATTAATTGGCATATCAAAAAGTCAGCTCTCACCTATTGAACATCCACAACTCGCACAAGCTCTAAATAGGTTATGACGGGTCTCCCCGGAAGACCTAGGGGTGTCACTATAATCATATCTAATCTAATTGTACCTATGCAAATTTTTAGGAAGACAATAATTTGATATTTCATTATTTCATATTGCGATTCAAGCCATACAGACATTTATGAAAATAACTATAATTTATAAAACGAATAATAAAAAGTTTTCCTTATGGTCCCGACTTGAATACACTGTATATACCCAAATCAAAAGTTTGAAGATATTAACTCTTTATTAATCGATCGCTATTAGGATGTGCATAAATAATTAAGCTTGAAAACAACCCTCAGAATTGAAACAATATTGACGAAGAATTACCTGAGAAGTTAGGCTGGGCCATTAGTACATCCCTAGTATTCATTCGAAATGAATCATTCTTCTCCGATTAATGTTAATAAGTCTATTTGAACTATATGGAATTCCACGATTTATTCATTGTTAAAAATGAGAAAACATTTACTTATTTTTATACAGGGTGCTCCTTTCATTGAAGAAAACTGTTGATTTTTGCTTTACGGTGACCTGGATAGGTAATTTATTTTTCAACTTTTGAAATCATAAAATATATGTTGTTCCATTTGATTCAAGTGAGTTGAGTCTCTTTGAAAGTTGAATCACATTTCAGAACACCCAGTATGTGATGATGTAAAAAATCATATTCGAAAAGAAATTGCGAAGTCTCAGAATTGAGGAAATTGCTTTTATCTGATGATAACTGAGTCTTCGAAAATTTCTTTTTTGGCGCTCTCGTTTTTGAATAACTCGAAAAATACCGAGATTTTTCAAAGGGTTCACGAATAAATTTCATCAATACTTGACAGTAATCGAATTATTGGAAAATATAGAGGATGTTATAGGAGAAAAACCCAAAGTTCAGAATATTTCTCTCAAATATGCAAAAATATTTTAATAATCTTTCTTCACATGACCGCAGAAGAAAAAGTCAAGATATCTGCTTTTACTGGCTATGGCGATGAAAGGTGAATAACTAGGATCACTCTGTATATAACCAGTTGGAAAACCACTGAGGTCAGGAGCTTGCTTGTTCAAATTTATAGCCAGATTGGTGGCTCTGTGGCTTTTCAACTTGCAGGAAAAAGAAATAATATTTCAAAATACTTCTAACAATATACTCGTAGATCCAATTGAGTTTAAATCGAGAGCTTGGCTGTAAAATACGGTTTTGAAGGCTCTTGCAAAATTTCAGCAATATCTGAATTGTCATATAAGTCTAAATATAACAAGAATATTCTACGAAATCATTAATCCCATGAATCTTCTATGAATGGTGCGGGTTATTATTCAATGCAACCTTAGAACATAAAACTGTTCAACTAATCAGCTGTCATATTCGATACACTGAATTCCAAAATAGTTCTATACGTCCACTATATCCTATTTTACTCATTTCGAGTCATTATTGCGATTAGATATCGATTTCAAATAAATTCTGCAAGTAAAAGATATGAAACCATGTCAAAAATTGTGACAGTATTGGGAGAATGACATTCTATGATATTATTCATACGAATATATATATATATATATATATATATATTCAATTATCGATTCTATCGCAACAGCAACAATTCGTGTGTTTCGATGTGTGTTTAGGAGTATATTGTCGTGATATTTATTGTTATTGATAAGAAGATGCCATTAGTGAAGCGACAAAATATCGGTCGGAAAACGCCTATCGCAAGCCAAGTTCAAAATCCCCGTAGGCATTGTTTGGAGGAGAACGAGGGGTAAACCGCTAGGAATTCTGGTGTACAAGAAAGTAGAATTCCATGGAATTCCTATTGAATTCAGAGGAATTCCTATGGATTTCCTGGAATTCCTATTGAATTCCTGGAATTTCTATTGAATTCCGTGGAATTCCTATTGAATTATTGAGAATTCATATTGAATTATTGAGAATGAATATTGATGTTAGAGTGCGACACCAATCGGACAATCATGTATACAGCCAAATAGTTGGTTTCAACCGAGGGGTATGAATTCTGGTGTACCAGAATATAGAATTCCAATAGAATTTCAAAAGAATTCCTAATGAATTCCTATTGAATTCCAATGAAATTCCGGTTGAGTTGAAATTATGGTGTACAAATTTTTGACAGCATCAGTTTCCCCCTCGGAGGAGAACAGAATGTGAGTTCCTCAAGGGAGATCTACCACCGCTCCAGAAGAACCCATACCTTCTAGTTCAGGCGAGAGGCTACAAAACAGACGGTCAAACGTGACAATTAATTACCTATGAACTACATATTATTTAACAATATTGCAATGCTTTGAGATTTCAACTCGAACCACCAGTATTATGTTGTGCGAACGGAAAGGTTAAATTACCACAACTGACAGCGCCGCCTGGACCACTGAATTCATTATACTCAAGACAAGAACCTCTATCAAGGCATCTCTTACAGAATAATCAAATAAACAACAGCGTGTTTCAAACGACATCATTTCGTGCAAATATACTTGTGTAATGAAATTTTGTGTGTTTGAGTTCATGGGAATTCAAAAACGGCTTGACTGATTTGATGGAATTTTGTGTGTGTGTGTGTGTTTGAATGGTTCTAAGAGCCGTAATGATTCACAACTAGATCCATTAGGTGGCGCTGCCATCGATAATTCACGGGCGCTCTGAGGTCGGGAAGTTTGTAAGGTTAAAAAACGGTTTATTTCGATTTCCAGCGAAACTACAAGTCCTATGGAAAAAAGTTGAAGGGCAAAATTGTAGGTAATGAACAACAACCTTTGCATTTACACTTTTTTCACATAACCTCAAAATTTATGTGAAAAATGTGATTTTGTGTTCACATTCTGTGAATACATAGAACTACGTGTATTAATGAAATTTTGAAAAATCATATCTCCGAAAGTATCAGCCTGTTAGAGTTGAAAATGATATCAATGGATTTTTATGATAGAACTGCATTTTAAAAAAATTTATTTGAAAGTTGTGATGTAAAAAAATTTTTTTTTTTTATTACTCCGAAACTATCAGGCTGATTTTGCCCAATAACGAACTTAACCGAGATATTTATACCCCAAACCTATTCTGAAAATTTCAACTGTCTAGCTCATTCCGTTCGAGAGTTATCGTGTTAACGGCCGGATGGACGGCCGGCCGGACAGAATCGATTTTGACCATGGATTCTTAATCAGTGAGTCGAACCAAATCGCTTAAGACCATTTTCAGCCAAAAAATCGAAAATTACAGACATTTGGGCAAATTGATAAGCACTTTGTTCCGAGGAACAAGAGCGCCAAAAAGCAATAAATACGCATTTACGCATATTATTTTGAGAAGACTCTACAACTTTCTCTAAATATTATTGATGTCTTGCTAAATATTAACTGTATTAACTTTATGGTATTAATTTTACCATAGTAGGGGAAGGTGAGGTATAATGATTCCCTTAAGGGAAAAACCTTAACTGTGGCTAAAGTTTAAAGCGAAATCGGAAGGTTTCTATTGATGGAGGTAGTGAATTTAATTTACTTTGTAACCACATACTTAATTTTTATTATATGTATGTAGTTTTTTTGTACCAGAGGTTTTTGTTAAAGCTCACCAAAGGATCATTTTATACACACCTATGTACAAAATGATCCCCGGGGTAGGGGTAAAATGATCCCAGGGATCATTTTATACGATAAGATAATAAATATTGGTAAAATAAACATTCTGCTATTTATTTTAAAAATATGCATTGTTCATAACAATTTAAATATATAAGAAAGTTCAACAAAAGTTTTTCAGTCTTTTAGTTTCATAAAAGGTATTTTTTATAATTATTTGGCAACAAACTTTTAAAATAATAATAAACTCCTCTTCTAAATAAAAAAACACAAAGTATGCTCTTGAACTATGATAAGATAAAAGTTTTCCTATCAATGTCATAATGCAATAAAATAGAAAAATATACTCTTCATGTAGAAAATAAAAATATCCTTATCCGAAAGTCAGTAGTAGTCAATAGACCTATAGCCTTATTTGTTTTTTTACACTATCACATTTTTTATGTGAAACGCACATATCGCAAGTATAGTCATCCGCATCGTCACTATCTATTCCTGCACAAGATTCATGTCCCCATTTATGACATACAACACACCTAATCCACCCTTCGCCTTTATGGTCTTCGGAGTAGCATCTAGTACAGAAGAGGCATTCAGTATCACTCTCCTCTTCCGATGAATCCGATATGTGTTGAATTTTTTTGCCTTTTCCCTTTGTACCTCCTTTTCTTTTACCGACACCTTTTCCTTTCGCACCATCTTTTCCATTATTATTCTGTCTTTTGGTATTCGTTTTTTTTATTTTATTTACTTCCTTGAGGGCTTTCTTCTGTTCAATATCTGTCTTCTTCTGGACTTCTTCTTCTAGGTAATTTTTGTAGGGTGTACTGGTCAGGACTGATGTGTCTACTCTTACTCGCCTTACACTCGCCCTTTTCCCAAATATCTTTGGTTCTGGTCGAACTTCTCTGGGTGTAACTGAGCCAAAAGATGAGGATGGAAGACCAATAGCCAAAGCTGAAGGCAATCTTTCAGGAGATTCAGGCGTTGACGTATTTTGAGCCGACGTTAGAAGTGGGAACAGCTGAGGTGTTGAATTAAAGGATTCTTGGACATCCACTTGTAAAGGCTGTAGCGCATCAGTTTTTGAATAACTCGCTTGAGGAGATAGTTGCACGTTTTCTGCTAATGCAGAACTTGACGGCGCAGAGATCGAGCCGGGAGGTTCAACCGTGTCATTGTCAACATCCATTTCAGTCGTTTCAGCTGCAATAAAGTCCACATTAGTGAAAACGTCAGGGTTGAACGGATATATTCCTGTTTTGCTGAATCCATTCATACTATTTAGTGGAATTGCTGCTTTTAGATAGGCCTCTGTAAAAATTTTCGTTATTTGGAACACGGTCACCACTCTCCCAGGATTGTTATTCATCCACTTCTCCAACGCTTGGTTGTGATAAATGCTTAGCGGATACATGACTCCAACGTCCAAGGGTTGGAGTTTGTGGGTGCAATGAGGCGGCAGGCATAGAATAGTGACGTGATTATCCCTTGCTTTTAAGACCACATCCAAATTTTTTGTGTGAGATAGGTGGCCATCCAATATCAAGAGAACTGGATCTTCTGCTGTTGGTTTGGCATGAATTAAGAAGTGATTGAACCACTGAGTAAAGACATCTAATTTCATCCAACCAGATGGATTGCATGCACTTATTGCGCCTGGAGGTGCACCATCCATCAACTCTATTTTCATACGGACTCTGCGAAAGATTAACATTGGAGGAACAAAAGTCCCAGAAGCTGAGGTACAAATCACTGCGGTTGTTGTTTCACCTCTCTCAGCTGAAGTCACTCGTGCCACTTGTTTACGGCCTGTTTGTGCAAACACTCTAGAGTTTTTTGTTGGGACAGTGCATAAACTCGTCTCATCAACATTAAATATCCGATGGGGTGGAAAATAATGCTTTTCCTGAACGTTTTTCAATGTCGAAAATAATTTGTCCACCACAGGCTTATTAAAAGCCCTCGCTCGAGCAGAAGACGTCGATTCTGGGACACGCATCGTAATGTCTGGATGTCTACGTCTAAATCCACGAAGCCATTCAAGTCCAGCTTTTTCTTTTGCTTCAGAAAATGGATGCGGTAAATTATTTCTTTCTGCCAGTTGATAACTTAAGCTTAAAACATCCTGTGTGGCCAGTCCGTACATTCTAGACTCCATGTCCTTAATGTAATCTACAAGTTCCTGTTCTTGTTCTAGATTAAACACTGTCCTTTTACTCCCTAACTTTTTAGTGGAGCCTATAGCCATTTTGTTTTTACCTTTGGCTCTTCTTTTTAATGCCATCACAGGGACGCTAAACTCTCTACTTGCGGTTTTGTAAGGCATACCATCTCTGACGGCATCTAATGCCCTTTGCATCTGTTCTTCAGGCCAATTTTGGCGATCAGTCTTGCGTGTATAAATTCTCGGCATGATCTGTAAAAATAACATATACTAATGGGGTAAAATGATTCCAGGGATCATTTTGAACACACAGAAGGGGATCATTTTGCCCCAAACACCCAAGTCCAAGATATCGATCAACACATAACCTTCAAATATCGCGTGCGAAGATCGAACATTGCTTAAATATTAGCTGACGGATATAACTACCCGCAAATAAAAGAAAATTTCAATCTACACTAACTTGTAAAAAGTAATGGAAGTTCAAAAACAGACTTACCTTAGATCAGAGGCACACTTTTTGATTATTTTATTGTAAAATTATGCCAAGCGATCTCACCGTCCTAACACTCGGTGAGGCAACTGACAGGGGCGCGGGACACATGTTTCACGCGCATTTGGATAGATGGTACTAGTTGTCTCACATTTACATCGGGGGATCATTTGACTCGCAGGGATCATTATACCTCACCTTCCCCTAATGAACATTTTTTTACACCATCAAGAAGTAGAGATTTCAACGAACAAAAAGCCCACTGACTTTTTTAAAAAGTGTCAGAAAGACCTGTGGATAGGAGCTTTGGCGCTCTTGTTCAAAGTTTGACAATTCATCTCCGAAATTATTGGTTTCTCAGAGTTGAGAATGATATCAATGGATTCTTATAATAGAACTGAAATTAAAACTAAATAACGAACTTATCCGAGATATTCATTCCTCAAATCTCCTCTGAAAATTATATTCTATCAATTGAAACTTAGCCAAAATTCCAGTTTTGTTTTCACTGAAGATATTCTGAATATATCTTCATCATCATATGGATTATCCAAGGGCATATAGGGTAGGGGTAATTATAATATCCTATAATTGTTCACTTTATATTCAATCATACTTTGTTAGAACAGAAATCAATATATTTGACATATCTGTCATAGGTAGATAAGATTATATGTATGAACAGTGAAAGCAGATAGAACACAGACAGATATAATTCGCATTCTGTGATAACATAGAAGTACCATGTATTATTGAAATTTTGAAAAACCATATCTTCGAAAGCATTAGCTTGTTAGAGTTGAAAATGATATCAATTGATTCTGCATCTTGACAAAAATTAAATTTGAAATTTGTGATGTAAAAATTTTTTTTTTCCTTTACTCCGAAACCATTCGGCTGATTTTGCCCAATAACGAACTTAGCCGAGATTTATCTCCTAAACCTACTGTGAAAACTTCAACTGTCTAGCTCATTCCGTTCGAGAGTTATCGTGTAAACGGACGGACGGCCGGACGGATGGCCGGACAGAATCGATTTCTACCAACGGACTCTTGATCAGTGAGTCAAACCAAATTGTTTGCGACCATTTTCAGCCACAAATTCGATAATTACAGACATTTGGGCAAATTTCTAAGCACTCTGTTACCAGTAACAAGAGCGCCAAAAAGCAGATAAATTTCTGGCTTTCTGGCGCTCTTGTTCAAACAGACAAATAATATCTCCGAAATTATTGGTTTCTCAGAGTTGAGAATTGTATCAATGTATCCTTATGATAGAAGAATTCGAATAATAGTTTATTTATCAAGATTAAATGAGCAATCTGAGAATGAGAACTGCACCATGGAAGAAATCAAATTAAAATAGCTTAAATAAATTTGACTCTCATAGAACAGGATGACATGTACGAGTATGAACACAGATCATAGAATAATTATAGCATTCTGTGAAAACATAGTAGTACGATTAATTATTGAAATTTCTAAAAATCATATCTCCGTAAGTATTAGCTTGTTGGAGTTGAAAATGATATCAGTGGATTTTTATGGTGGAACTGCATCTTAAAAAAAAATTATTTAGAAATTTGTAAGTTGAAAAAAAAAATGTTTTCGTTACTCCGAAACCATCAGGCCTATTTTGCCCAGTAGCAAACTAAACCGAGATATTTATCTCCCTAACCTACTCTGAAAATTTCAACTGCGTAGCTCATTCCGTTCGAGAGATATTGTAGAAACAATATTGAAAAATTGTCAAATTTTTTTTTTTAGACTTTACGGTAACCCGATCAATACAAAACTTCACATGCATCTGAAGGTCATGATTCTACAATTTGATGCTGAATTTCAGATAGATCGAGTGATCGGTTTCGGAAATATTCATAAAAAATATTTTTATTAAAAACGGCCATAACTCCGAAACCGCCCTATGGATTTTGCCGGTTAACGAACTCGTCCGAGATATTTACGCTTCAAACCTACCCTGCAAATTTCAATCTTCTAACTCCTTTCTTTCGGGAGTTATCGTGTTAACGGTCGGCCGGCCGGCCGGACAGAATCGATTTCGACCACGGATTCTTGATCAGTGAGTCAAACCAAATCGTTTGAGACCATTTTCAGCCAAAAATACGAAAATTACAGACATTTGGGCAAATTGATAAGCACTCTGTTCCGAGGAAGAAGAGCGCCAAAAAATGTTGTAAAAGATAAAATTAAAAACCAAAAACTTGGTTATTTCAATTTTAAACATAAATTTTGTGGTTATCTGAAAAAAATGTAAATACAAAAGTTGTAGATCTTTTCATTACCTACAACTTTGCCATTTAACTTTGTTCTATAGGTGTAGTAGTTTTGCCGGAAATCGAGTTTAACCGATTTTTACCCTTATAAACTCACCTCCTTCCACTACCCGACCTCAGATCACCCGTAAATTATTTTTCTTTTCCATTTCGTTATACTAGCTCTTCCTACTCATTCTACTATTATTTTTTTATTATTCAAAAATGATCGTTCTAACTCAATTCTTCGTCAATTTTGTTTTGAATCTTAATTATTCATGCATATTCAAACAGCGAACGATGAATAAATACAGGGTGGGTATTTGAGATGTGCATTAATTATAATTAATGCACATTTAATTTTAATCATAGATTCCTATGTGGACCTTTTTGACGCATCCTTTTAGATTTCAACTTCATTTCAACTATCTTAAACACGATATCGTGTAAGGACGAACCTTAAAATTTCCCCTATTCCTCTCATCAAATAAAACACCTTTTTTTTTGGCTTTTTCCCGGATTTGACTCAGGTAAAAAGATACAGACTGTTGAATTTTCTACAAAATATCAGTTTTCATTCCGTAGCTTTGACATGGTTTTTTCCAATGAAGTGAACGTTTCCTATAACTATGACACATATTCTCCAATCGGCATGCTTTTCCTGCTCCCACTGGTTATACCCTAGTTATACAGTGTGTCTGGAGAGGAAACCGAAAAATTTTATGGGGTTAGAGGGACTGTCAATATGATTGCACAATGCCATATATAAATGTCCAAAACCGCTTTGTTACTGGCATATAGAGTGATTTGTGAATTGGGACAAAAAATTCAATGCGCCATATTACATACAGTAATTAGCCAATTTGGTTTAAATTTGGTAGGTACATGAATTAAACTATATATAAGGTCTCAACAAGTATCCCTCTGAAAGAACCCAATATCGGGACCGGTATATATATTTTTTTTTATTTCATTAAGTTCTTATAAGAATATCCCTGTATAATTATGATCAAAAGTCTGAGCTGAGATTCGAAATCTACGGAAAAAACCCCACAAGAAGTCGTTAAGAAAGTTTCTCGCACCATTTCATCTATGCCGTAATAAATTGTTATTTTCAATTTTTTCACTCACCGAAAAATTAATTGTCAGATAAAGTATCATAAGAACTGCACCTGTCCCGGCTGTAGTGTCATGGCTAAGGGATTGCACACAAGGTTACGATGCCAAGTGGTATCTCGAGTCAACCTCGGGACCATCTTGTTATACCAACGCACCCTGGCTGTCTGTGGTCATGTCTCACGGGTCAGTGGAGTGGGGGGGGTCTTGGCTTAATCGCCCGGACCGAGAGGAAATAACCTCATTAAAAATTCTAAATCCAAGGTGGGAACCCAGGCCGAGGGATGCGTGGCTAGATAGAAGACTAGTCTTAACTGGATTCGACCTTGGAGCACCGGGGGGAACTCCATTGTATTCAACCCCTTACCTCTGCAAGCGGGGCTCTGCAGAGGTGGACCGTTAGGACCCTAGCTTTTCGTGGGAACAACATGGAAAAGAAATAAGAAAAAAGTGTTACCACTGGAAAGGGAGTGGAGAATCCCTCCATCTCCTCATCCGGGCACCCAGCAGAGGGGAATAAGGTCAAGGGACCGAGGAAACACCGTCTGCCGTTCGACCTGCCCAAACTGGGTCAACCGGGCGGCAGAGATGATCCACTGAGGAAAGGACTCAGTGGAGCAGGGGTGCGGAAGTACCTGCGACTCCTCCATCAAGGTCTTGCACCTGAGGAGGCTAGGAAGTAGGCTCTTCAGCGCCCAGCCCTGACGGAGACTCCTTCGGGGAAAGCACACAGCAAGAGAGGCCCGGAGCTTATAACACCTCCTCAGCGGCCTCCGCCGAAGAAACAAAGAACAGCTGCAGCAAAAACCGGGCAAGCCACTGGCTATGCAGTAGCTGTTAAAACAGGAAAGGTGACCAGGGTGGGAATTGTGCCCAAGGATTACCCTAGGGCCACCCTGGAAGCCGGGTAGCTCTCCGCTCTAGAGGATACTCTGGTGGAGGAGATATGCCAGAGCAAGGAAAGGGGGATCCACTTCACAGGAGTTCATTTCCGCTGTGGAATGATGCTTGTGGATTGTGGGTCTCAAGGATCGGCGGACTGGCTAATGAAGTCAGTGCCGAAACTTAATTCTTGGGAGGGACCCGAATTGGTAGCGCTGAGTGGAGATGACATCCCTAAGCCTACCAATATAACGGTCTTCTTCCCAAGAAGCCTCGACATGGAGACGGAGAAAATCCTCCGACTTGTCGAGGTCCAGAATTCCAACCTCAACACTGGGGCTTGGAAAATTCTGAGCTCCAGGAAGGAGGAAAAAGGCACAGTACTCACGATTGGGATTGATCAGCAATCCGAGGAAGCTCTGAAGGCAGAGGGGGGTCGTCTGAACTTTCGCTTTGGACGTATCCCCGTCTCAGGGCTAGGAAAGAAGGACAGCTCTGCTGAGGGTCAGGGAGACGTGGAGATGCCCTCCACATCCCGAGAACCCGAAGAGCAAGGTTCGCGTGAAGGGGCGGGCCCGAGTCAGTCCAAAACCTACTCCGGCTCTGCTAGGTCGCCTCGAGAAGCGGATACCTCCTCTGCGACCCGGGGGACTGGGCAGAGCTGCTCGGTGGCTACGTGTCTGACCGCAGGCCAAGAGACCTCCTCGAATTCTGGAGAGAATAACTCTCCCATGGAATTAGAGGAGGGACAGGGGAAGTTGAAGGAGGGGGACATTTAGAAGCTGGATAACCAGCTTCTATCACCTCACACAATTAGCCTTCATCTTCACGAGGGTGGCGCAAGTTAACCTGCATCATGCGAAGGGAGCTTCAGCAGTGATTGTGAGGTTATTTGCAAGGTTGCAATTGGGCATTGTTCTGATCCAGGAACCCTGGATCAACAAAGATGGCCAAATCAAGGGTTTGGCTTGTAAGGACTCAAGTCTGATTTATGACCATAGGCAGGTATCTCCACGTGCCTGTGTGCTCATAAGAAACAACATTAAATATATTTGTGTTTCAGGTTATATGTCTCGGGACCTGATTCCCATCATGGTACACCTCAATCTAGGGGGCATTGAAAGAGACATTGTCATTGCATCCGCATACTTGGCTGGAGACGGGACAATAACACCGCCAGAGAAGGTGCAGGAGTTAGTACAATACTGCAACAGCAAAGGGCTGCCAATTATAATTGGTTGTGACGCCAATGCGCACAATACTGTTTGGGGAAGCACAAACAATAACGCTAGAGGTGAGTGTCTACTTGAATATCTTTTAGCTAACAACCTCGAGACTCTAAATGTAGGGACAACACCCACTTTTGTCACGAGAGCAAGAGAAGAGGTCCTGGACGTAACAATCGCTAATGTTGCTGCCAAGAAAAACATCACTTCCTGGAGAGTGATGAACGAACCATCACTCTCTGATCATAGGATTATCGAGTTCAGGGTAGAGGGAGATAACACCTCGGTGTCCTCAATCCGAAATCCCAGGAAGACGGACTGGTTTCTTTACAGGACCCGTCTGAAGGAAAACCTAGAACAAATCGGGACAACTGGGGCAAAGCACCTTTATGACCTGGAAAAAACAGTCGAGCAGGTCAGTGAGGCAATAATGGGGGCTTTTCACTCCAGCTGCGCATTGACCAAAGCTCGACTAAGTAAGGAAGCTCCTTGGTGGAATAAGAACCTGTCAATCCTCAGAAAGGAGGTGCGTCGGCTCTTTAATGGGGCTAAACGAGACGATAATTGGCAGGGGTACACTGAGAAACTCACTGAGTAAAACAAAGAGATAAGGAGGGCCAAGAGGCTTAATTTTCAAGCATTTTGTGAAAATATCACTTCCACTCACACAGCAGCCAGGCTGCAGAAAGTCATGGCAAGAGGGGGAATTAACCCAACAATGTCGCTCAAGAAGCCAGATGGGTCATACACTGAAGGAGAAGAGGAGCGATCGACTCTTCTTCTCAAAACACACTTTCCAGGTAGCGAACCCGTAAGTAGTATTGAAACAGCAATGGAGCATACCAAGAACGCCCGCAAGGATGATTGGGATATTGCTAAGGAACTATTTACAAAGCAACGTCTTGAATGGGCAATAAGTACCTTTCAGCCGTACAAATCCCCAGAAGTGGATGGAATTTTTTCGGTACTCCTGCAGAAAGGGATGGAAGAAATTCTACCCCATCTGCTGAAGATTACTAGAAGCAGCTTAGCATTGGGCCACACACCTAGAAAATGAAAAAGGGCTAGAGTAACCTTCATTCCAAAAATAGGGAAAAAAGATGGGACTGACCCTCGAACATTTAGGCCCATTTGCTAAACATCATTTTTACTTAAAATGATGGAGAAAGTAGTGGATAACTACATAAGAACGGAGAGTCTGGAGAATAAACCACTTCACAAATGTCAGCATGCCTACAGGGCGGGTCGATCAACAGAGACTGCCTTGTATCAACTGACTGAAGTCATCCAGAGAACTCTGAATAATAATGAAATCGCAATGTGTGCATTCCTGGACATATCTGGGGCCTTTGACAACACAACACACGTGTCTGTCAGAGAAGCACTTAAAAGGCGGGGTGTCAACAATACCATAATAAAATGGTTGTATGACGTGCTGACGACGAGGACAGCTGAGACATTGGGGGGAAATCAACCCATCTCTGTCAAAGCCACTCGCGGGACACCTCAAGGGGGGGTTATTATCTCCCCTCCTATGGAGCCTGGTAGTAGATGAACTACTACACAGGCTAACGGAGCTTGGCTTCGAATGCGTAGGCTATGCTGACGACATAGTTCTAATAGTGAGAGGCAAATTCGAGGGCATCTTATGTGACTTACTACAGGAGGGCCTCAGAATTATTGAGCAGTGGTGCCAGTCGGTGGGGCTGAGTATTAACCCAACCAAGACCACAGTAATTCCATTCACCCGGAAAAGAAACCTTCCAGCCATAAAATCCCTCTCATTAAATGGAGAAGTGATTGACTGGAAGACTGGAGTTAAATATCTGGGAATAACTCTGGATAGCAAGCTTCTGTGGAACAAGCATGTGGATATCACTGCAAGTAAAGAAATAAGAGCTCTGATGGCGTGCAGAAGTCTATCCGGTAAGACTTGGGGCTGTAGCCCTAAAATACTGCGATGGATGTACGTCATGATTGTGAGACCAATAATTACCTATGGGGCAGTAGTCTGGCATGCCAAAGCAGATCAGACAACTACTAGGAAAGCGCTTGACAAAGTGCAAAGGCTAGCTTGTGTGTGCATCACGGGAGCTATGAGAACGTGTCCAACCAGGGCACTTGAGATCATCACAGATCTCTCACCTCTGCATCTAGTGATTGAGAGGTTAGCCCATGAGGCCATCCTCAGAATATCTAAGGAAGGTACAGGAACTGAGAGGATTAAATGTCAGAGAGCCTGGACCTCTTTGACTAATTACATCCCATCAGTGAACCTTCCTAGTGATGCAATGTAAGCATTGAGAAGAACTTCACCACGATGCACCACGAAGTACAAAGGAAGAATGGGAAAGGGAGTTCACCACCCAGACTTTCAAAGAAAATACCATAAAATGGTACACAGATGGCTCAAAAACCACGACGGGAGCTGGCGCTGGGGTATATGGGACAGGCACCAAGTGCGCACTGTCGGTAGGCTCCCGTTTGAGTATCTTTCAGGCAGAATTACTCGCAATCGAAAGATGTGCAGATATTAACCTAGAAAGAAAATATCAGAAATGCGACATAGCAATCCATTCGGATAGTCAATCTGCTATCAAAGCACTGAGCTCCCATGCCATCGATTCAAAGTTGATATGGGAGTGCCGAAGAAAACTAAATGAAATTGGCAAGAATAATAAGGTCTTTTTAGTCTGGGTCCCCGGTCACTCGGGAATCAAGGGGAACGAAGAGGCCGATACACTTGCCAGAAAGGCAGCACGAACTCCTTTTATTGGCCCAGAACCTTTCTGCGGTATAGGAAAATGCACCTACAAGAAAGAGTTTCTGGAGAAGGAGGAAACCAAAAGAGAAACACTCTGGCGGAATCTTCCAGGTTTGGTTCATTCCAAAAAGTTCCTTAGGAACTTTAAAGAAGTGAGATCCAGAAGGTATCTGGATCTCTGTAAGAATAAGTTACACCTGGTCACTGGCTTCCTCACAGGACACTGTCGCCTCAGGAAGCATTTGATGAGAATAGGTTTATCAGATACTGACGAGTGTAGATTCTGTGGGGAGGAGGAAGAAACTCCTCTTCACCTTGTTACAGAATGCCTCGCCATTGCAAGTCAGCGAAAGGAATGCTTTGGACAGGAAACTTGTAGGAGTGAAGACGTAATATCCTTGAAGCCTTCCCAGATATTGAGGTTCATTTATACTCTGGAACTGGAGGGCGAGCTGTAGATGGTGTAATGGTGAGAACAGCTCTGATGGGGGGCACAATAGATCTCAAGGTCGCGGTGCAACGTAACCCCTTATCAATAATGATAAATAATAATAATCATAAGAACTGGGATAATATAATAAATATTTATGAAACCAAGACATAAATATTGTTATTCTATTTAATTAGTACGAGTAAAATTTTATAATGTACTATCATAACTCAAGAAAACTGAAGAATAAATTCGTATCAGTAGCTGACAATGTTTGTCTAAATAATTTCGATAATTGTTATAAAGGGTGATATATTCTTACAAGAACTGAAAGAAAAAAACATATTCCGGTCCTGATATTGGTTTAGTTCAAAGGACTACTTGTTATGGACTTCTAGTTTAATAAATGTACCAAATTTAAACCAAATTCGCTAATCCCTGTATCTTACATGGCAGATTGATTTTTTGTATCAGTGCACAAATCACTGTGTGTCAGTAACTACGTGGTTTTGGACATTTGTAAAGGGTGTTTTTTTAAAGGTATAGAACTTTAAATTGCAATAAAACAACGATGGATTATTCGATTGACATGAATTTTATTTTTTCCGAAAGATAAGCATTACATTTTAAATATGATTTCTGGCATATGTCCGCCACGGCTGGCTCGGATGTAGTCCAATCTGGACGTCCAATTTTCGATTACTTTTTCCAACATTTGTGGCCGTATATCGGCAATTACACGGCGAATGTTGTCTTCCAAATGGTCACGTGTTTGTGGCTTATCTGAATAGACCAATGACTTTACATAGCCCCACCGAAAGTAGTCTAGTGGTGTTAGATCACAAGATCTTGGAGGCCAATTCACAGGTCCAAAACGTGAAATTAGTCGGTCACCAAACGTGTCTTTCAATAAATCGATTATGGCACGAGCTGTGTGACATGTTGTGTCGTCAAATTCGAACCACAGCTCCTGGATATCATGCTTGTTCAATTCAAGAATGAAAAAGTTATTAACCATGGCTCTATATCGATCACCATTGACTGTTACGTTCTGGCCATCATCGCTTTTGAAGAAGTACGGATCAATGATTCCACCAGTCCATAAAGCGCACCAAACAGTCAGTTTTTCTGGATGTAACGGTGTTTCGACATACACTTGAGGATTAGCTTCACTCCAAATACGGCAGTTTTGCCAGAAGTGCGCTTCATCGCTAAACAAAATTCGCTTATGAAAATCGGGAACAACGACAATCTCGTTTTGGGCCCATTCGAAGAATCTACGCCTTACCTGATGATAGTTTGGCTTCAATTCTTGCACGATTGGATTTTGTAAGCACGCAAACCAAGATCCTTTCGCAAAATAGTCCATAAAGTGGATGGACACAGATCCAATTCCTGTGCTCGATGGCGGATAGACTCATTCGAGTCTTCCTCAATGCTACGCTCTACAGCAGCAATAGCTTCTTCTGTACCGTACGTCGTCTCTGGAGATGCGAGTTATAAATAAGAGTAAACGTGATACGAAAACGTTTCATGGTTAATCGAATTAACTGCTCTGATGGACGATTTTGTCATACGTAAAAGCACAAGAGCTTTTTTTTTATCGGATAAACTTTTATTTTTTACGAAAACTAGATTGCTTAGAAATTTAACGAGAACAAACGAACTGATAAAAACTCGACAGCGAAGCTGGAGAGTTTTTATAAGTTTCGTTTGTTCGAGTTTAAATTGCTTGAAAGCAATCTAGTTTGAGTATACAAAATAGAAGTTTATCCGATCTTAAAAAAATGCTCGAGTGATTTTTAGCTAGATAAATTCACGAATTTAATTTTATGGTAGCCATATTGTTATGTTGCTAGGAAACGAGCCAGTACGGCTTGATTTCGAGCTGGAGAGTGTTTTATCGCTGTAAAAAACGATGCAGCTTTTTTATCGATGTCAAAGTGATATAAATGCGATGCTCAAATAGACATTTTATTGTAGGAGTGAATTTATCGATGATAAAATGGACGTAGTGCGCGATACATATTCCGCACAGAACCATTATTTTCGAAATAAAATTGCACTATTTGCAAGCGTTGTTCAGGCGTGAGTCTATTCATGTTGAATTTCCAAACCAAACTGATAATAAATCAATTGACAGCTGTTAAATCGATCGCCATCTTGAACAGTAATGCCAACATAAAGTTCTATACCTCAAAAAATGGGTTCAAGCCCTGTGGACAGGAGCTTTCTGGCGCTCTAGTTCAAACAGACAAATTATATCTCCGAAAGTATTGGTTTCTCAGAGTTGGGAATTATATCAATGTAATCTTATTATAGAACTGCATCATAAGGGAAATTCAATTCAAATAATAGTTTATTTTACAAGATTAAATGAGCAATCTGAGAAAGAGAACTGCACCATGGAAGAAACCAAATTAAAATAGCTGAAATGAATTTGACTCTCTCTTATAGAACAGGATGAAATGTACGAGTATGAACACAGATCATATAATAAAGCTTAAATAGAATATTTATAGCATTCTGTGAAAACATAGAAGTACGATTCATTATTGAAATTTAGAACTTCATCTTAGCAGAAATTGAATTCAAACATCATAAGAATTTAAATTCAACAAGAGTGCCAAAAATTATCAGTCCAAAACCAATAGACGAATTCTACCCAACAACGAACTCATCCGAGATATTCATTCCTCAATTCTATGATGAACGATAATATATATATTTCCTCAAATCTAGTCCAATTCCAATACACCAATATTCCAGTTTTGTTTTTAGTGGAGATATTCTGAACTCAATATTATTAACTTACCATTACTATTCCCATCATCATATGGATTGACCATCGGCATGAAAATATCAACCAACAAAAAGTATGATATTATATTAGAATTCTCATATTTATAGGATTGCTGGAATGAATGACAATGAGACAACGTCATGTCTCACGAAAATAATTTGACAAAATAACAATTCATAGAATACCCACAGAATAATTCTATCATTGTGTGAAAACGTAGAAATACGATTTACATTGAAATTTTGAAAAATCATATCTCCGAAAGTATTAGCTTGTTAGAGTTAAAATAATATGAATGGATTCTTATGGTAGAACTGCTTATTGAAAAAAATTTAATTTGGAATTTGTTTTGTAAAAAAAAAATTTTTTTTTGTTACTCCGAAACCATCTGTCTGATTTTGCCCAATAACGAACTTAGTCGAGATATTTATCCCACAAACCTACTCTGAAAATTTCAACTGTCTAGCTCATTCCGTTCGAGAGTTATCGTGCCTACGGCTGGCCGGACGGCTGGACCGGCCGGACAGAATGAATTTCGACCACGGATTCTTGATCAGTGAGTCGAACCAAATCGTTTAAGACCATTGTCATCGAAAAATTCGAAAATTACAGACATTTGGGCAAATTGATAAGCACTCAGTTCCGAGGAACTAGAGCGCCAAAAATAACACCCATTATAAGGCAATTTGCAATCATATTGGCAGTCCTTATATCCCCATAAGTTTTGACGGTTTCATCTCTGGACACCCTGTATACTAGCGGATTCATAAAATTAAATGAAATTAGCGAGTCATTTCAAAAATACTCATACATTTCATAAAATTAAATTATTCCTCATCTTTTCTCCTCAAAGATGCCGTTTCCGAAATATTCTTCATTGACTGATATACAATCGGAAATGTCACTACCTTTAAGGATCTGACCCTGAGCTATAGAATTCTTGAATTCAGATGTACGCCATGTTGCCATCCCTTTTTAACACGCTTTTATTAGCTTGGGTTGTATCTGACTATGTATGTAACGGAATCTTCGAACTTAATTTTCACCAGTTTCCAGAAGTCTGATTAATTTGAAACTTTGCATACGTATCAAGAACCGATGACAATGCAATAATTTGATAACATTTTCCCATTATCCTTATTATCCACAAAAATTGATTATTATTTATAGCATATTATCTCATACCGGGCACCTCCGCCAATTTGCAACGTGATGTTTGAGGTCCAGTTCATACTGATGCGATATCGCATGAGCGACAAGCGCAGACAGATACTCCGCCGTATTCACAAAGCATTCAATCTCCGTTAAGTCCTAACTGAGGTCCTCAGTTAAGAATAAATTTGAATCGCAACCTCAGTTATGGTTAACGGTGGTGAAACTGGCCTGTTTCACGTTGATTTTCACTTTAGGTAACTGAGGTTCCGATTCAAATTTATCCTTAACTGAGTACCTCAGTTAGGACTTAACGGAGATTGAATGATTTGTGAATACGGCGGACTATCTGTATCTCATGTACAAAATCTCACAGAGTGGAGCCTGTCTATCGCAAGGCGATTTGTCGCATGCGATATATCATTTTGGGCTCATATTCTAACAGTTCTAACATGTTCTAACAGTTTCCCATTATCCTTATTGGGACCGCCAGGATTAATAAAATTTTGAATGAAATGATGAAATTGCGAAATAATTTGTGAGTCATTTCAATACCACATGTCAACAAATAACTAATTGATAAATCGAACTAAAAAATGAAAAATAAATAATAGTTTAAAAAAACTAAAAAAACACGCTTTTATAGCTAACCGAACTAAAAATTAGAAAATAATTTTTAATTTCAGAGAGTTTATAATACAGTAGTAGAAGATCGAACAATCAATCAGAATTTATCACCTCAAAATAAAATTATAATAAAGTTTAAGTTATTAACAAAAGAATTCAATTCAGAGTAAAAAGCGTGGGGTGCATTTTACTACTTTTCATAACTCTCTTCTCATAGATAGTTGCCAATAGAATGGTTGCTACATTTACTTTATCAAGCACCCCACGCTGTTTACTCTGAATTGAATTCTTTTGTTAATAACTTAAACTTTATTATAATTTTATTTTGAGGTGATAAATTCTGATTGATTGTTCGATCTTCTACTACTGTATTATAAACTCTCTGAAATTAAAAATTATTTTCTAATTTTTAGTTCGGTTAGCTATAAAAGCGTGTTTTTTTAGTTTTTTTAAACTATTATTTATTGTCGTTGATCATCAATGTTATAGATAATTTATATGAGTGTATTAGCACATTGTGTAATATTTGAACGCTTGTAATTTTTACCTTAGCCGAATCTGGAAAAATGGTAAATGAAAAAAGTTTTCTATTTGATAAGGTGAATATATGGTTAAAATGTACAACAATAGACCCACCCTGTATACAGGATGTCCCAGCACTACGTGACACTTTGTCAGGTGTAAATAAAGTATATAAAGACGAGTCAGGTATGCTTTAATTTTATTTCCTACGAGTCCCCCCTGCGAAGATATATGCCTCTAAATAATTCAGTTTTTTGGGCGCATGTTCTAGGGGAACATCGTCCTATCATTTCGTCCAAATGTCTGTAATTTTCGAATTTCGAGCTGAAAATTGGCTAATAGACTAATTCGGACTCCCTGATCACGAATCCGGTGTCAGATTTTTGGGTGCCGTCCGGCAGGCCGGCCGGCCGGCCGGCCTTCCGGCCGTAGGCACGATAACAGGAGCACCGAAGGTCCTATCAACTTCAAACTTTCAGGGTAGGTTTCTGATCAAAATGCGACGGTTAAGTTCGTTAACGGGCAAAATCGGCCGGACGGTTTAGAAGTTATAGACATTTCAAATTTTGAGGTTATTTCCCTGATATTTCAGGAACTAAAGAAGATGTTGAATCGAAACTTGGTAGTCAGTTCGAGGATATAGACGCGCAACTTTTGGCAAAATTCTGTTATGATCGAAATGTTGGTAATTTTTAAAAAAATATTTCTTTTAATTTTTTCGAAAAAAAAAATTTTTTTTCGTGAACTATTCATCAGATTGCAACAAAAACTTGTACTAACGTCAATTGTAGTATTTTGCAACATTGTGCAAAATTTTGGCTCTATACGATTTCAATTTCTGGAGATATAAGACAAAATGTGTCAAATTTCCTGGGTCTCTCTCAGTATTTTCATCGATTATTATATAATAATCAATAATATTAAGGTATTCAACATGATACTGCTTTTTTTCTTTACTGGTCAGTACGGGCCACAAGGAAGATGAACATGCGCCCAATAGCTCCTGTCCACAGGGCTTGAATCAATTTTTTTTGATAACTTTCGCACGACTCAACCGATTCTGGTAATTTTTTGAATTCGAGTCAATACTCAATATCGTTTTTTCGGCATAATTACTTCAGTTCTTGGATGTTATATGTATACTTGGATTTTGGATTGCTTTCTCTTAACGGGCAGTCGTTTTACTTGCGCGCATGTTCTGGGGAACAACGTGCTATAATTTTGTCCAAATGTCTGCAACTTTCGAGTTTTTTTTCGAAAATGAACTCAAGCGATTAGGTTCGACTCACTGATGAATAATTAGAGGTCACATTTGATACTGTCCGGCCGGCCGACCGGAAAAATTACGAAAATATATTATCTCTAAATTGTTCAGAGGAAATAGAGTGCCAAAAATAATCAAATCAAATGTTCAAAAATGCCACTATTAGCATCCGATACAGTCTTGGCAACGCAAAATGGGGGAATCATATACTAATTGCATGTTTTGCCTATTCTGAGTTGATTCAACTGCATTCATAATTCGTTCCATTATTTGTTCTTGATTATTAATTTCCACTGCGGAAACATGTTGTTTTAAATGCCCCCATACAAAATAATCCAAAGGTTTCAAGTCAGGTGATCTTGCAGGCCATAACACCTATTAAAAGTTTGGTTTAAGCAGGCAACAACATTGTGTCCAACATGACGTGGTGCTCCGTCGTGCTAATACCACATACAAATACCACATACGATTGTATACCAACTCCACAGAAAAATCTTTTAGCAAATTTGCGAGATCGTTTTATAAAAATTACAAGTACGCATCGGCATTCAAACCCTAACCGTTTGACTTGAATTGGAAGTAATTGCCCCATACATTAATATGCTCTTGAAGAAGCCATTGACAAAAGGCGAGTTTCGGCATGTGATATCATTTGTGCAAATTATGTACTTTTTCAGGAAATAGGGATCTTGGCTGCAGGACTGCTACTAGGGTGAATAATACACTTCTTTCAAACTGTCGACGTTTCGATCCTATTTGGGATCTTCTTCAGGACTGTAAAAGTAATTTATTGAGAATTTTTGGTCAAATGAACAATCTGGTTACAACAATACAAAAAACAGTACACAAAATCATTAGAAACAAAAGAAAAGGGTCTTACAGACTTATACTCTACTTTTATATACAATCATCAACAATAGTAAAACACAAGAAATGACTAGGATTCAGGTCGAATTTGGTTGTTTTCTTTTTTATTATATATTATATTATGATTATTATTATTTATTAATTTTTTTTTTTTTTTTGTATTTCATTTATGAACTAAATCATACTTTTTCCTCCAGGGTACAAATCAATATCTACACTCACCAATTAAGTCATATGTATTACGATGTGATTAAAGTTGTTGAAATTCATTAGAACTATGTTGAGGTATTCTATTTCATAAACAATCTTATTATTGCGTGTTAGTTTTTGTCGCGAAACGTATGCGGTTGTTCTCTTTGCTTGGCTGATATGTCACTGAACGGTGGTGTTCTGTATTTGAGTATAAATATGCCATCATTGGAATCATTGGAATTTGTGTCAGTGAGAATATCTTCGGAACATGTTTGAAATTCCAATGACGGCATATTTATACTCAAATACAGAACACCACCGTTCAGTGACATATCAGCCAAGCAAAGAGAACAACCGCATACGTTTCGCGACAAAAACTAACACGCAATAATAAGATTGTTTATGAAATAGAATACCTCAACATAGTTCTAATGAATTTCAACAACTTTAATCACATCGTAATACATATGACTTAATTGGTGAGTGTAGATATTGATTTGTACCCTGGAGGAAAAAGTATGATTTAGTTCATAAATGAAATACAAAAAAAAAAAAAAAATTAATAAATAATAATAATCATAATATAATATATAATAAAAAAGAAAACAACCAAATTCGACCTGAATCCTAGTCATTTCTTGTGTTTTACTATTGTTGATGATTGTATATAAAAGTAGAGTATAAGTCTGTAAGACCCTTTTCTTTTGTTTCTAATGATTTTGTGTACTGTTTTTTGTATTGTTGTAACCAGATTGTTCATTTGACCAAAAATTCTCAATAAATTACTTTTACAGTCCTGAAGAAGATCCCAAATAGGATCGAAACGTCGACAGTTTGAAAGAAGTGTATTATTCACCCTAGTAGCAGTCCTGCAGCCAAGATCCCTATTTCCTGAGTTGAATACAAGGACGAGATTCGTTGGATATGTATGTACTTTTTGTTCATGAAATTAATGTAAAACTTCGGTTTTCTAAGGTTCTCCAAGCAAAAGCTACTAATTTCTGGATTAGCGAGCACACGATCTATCACTTCTTCTTCCCTTATACGATCATAATCATTATTTCGCGTAGCACCTCCAGCCCCAGTATGGGAATTCCTAATTCCAAACTGTCGCAGCCTATGACAAGCATCAGAAAACACTGAGCGAGATGATTTTCGTTTTTAAGGGAATCTCCTGCTGTACTCCCGACAAGCTTTTAATGGCTTACCATCTTCGTAAGAAAACTTCATATTTAACAATAAAACTAAACCAACAAAGCTACTTTTAAATTGGTAAACAAAATTTTGTTCTGTCACCGGGTGACAGTCTACTCTCTTATTCATTCCTAGGCCTACTGTAATTTATGCAATAAACTACCAAGTCCAATAACTCTGAAAGGAAGCCTCATCGGCAAAAAAAAATTTTAAGGTTTTATCAAGAATATGAGTCTGTATACGTCCCTTAATTTTTCGCCTTTAGTTTTGAATCACCCTGTATATTGATCATTACACAAGAGTGAGCGTGCTGAAAGTCCTGACCCCACGTCAATGCCCTTTTTGAACGTGTTAATAGTATAACATGGTTATTCATTGCACACACGAACAATAAGGAAATTATAATTCCATTACCCTCTCATCCATATGGATAACCTGCAGGCGTTTATACAAGTTCTGCAACAGTAATAGAAAATTGATATATCTAGATATCTTGTACTATTCCTCTTCTTTAATTATGGTGCATTCACCGAACCTAAGGCATTTTTCCTAATTGGTTATCAATCAGTGAAACTTGACTTCTTTCATTTCCGATGACCATTTTTGGTGAACAGGTGCGCTTATTTCGCGATGTTAACTAGCTACGTTAGGCAACATAAATCCATAATTCATTGTTATCGAGTAAAGAAACACAAATGAGCACCTTTTTAGGCCAAAACCTGCCAAATACCGAAAACTAGATAAACATTAGCCATTACAAGCGTAACCCTGTAGAACCCTCATTAAGGAATTTTTCATCATATTGGAGGTTGTTTCGAACTGTTAATGTCCTCATTAGGAAAGAAAATGAGATAAATTAACGGCATTGTTTGAATAAGTTTTGCCAGGAGTATTCCATATCTCATCGAATTATACATCTTATTGCCAGCAGCCAATTTTTGTTATCTGTTTCGAACCTGTTAATGCTCGCATAGAGAGAAAGTGTTGAGACTATACTTATAGATATGGATATTTTTTATGAACATAAATAGTAAGTTAAGTAATCAACAGAATTGGAGCTAAACCTCGATATTGAAAGGAAACAGGAATTTCATGTTAAGTATTTCAGATAAATAATAATTTTCTCTATTTCAGTATTGTAATGAGTCCATTCCAGCACTAAGAACAGTGCTGGAATGAACTCATTCCCGCATTGTTTCTAGTAATATTTTTCGTTTTGTGGTAGTTAGCACTGACATTCGATCCTATCAAATTTCAACACACGTCAATTGACAATACAATATAATCTGGATATAGTGAAATAATTGTTGAAGAAAAGCTTTATTTTCATTAAAAATATGGTACTAGAGATTTCCTTATTGCTAATTTTGAATCATTCCTGCTATTAGGAAACTGTTTTAAATCTGATCTCCATGCCCTACGTACGTTTCAAATTCAAATTCCGTAATCTGTCAACTTTCGTAACAGTCACATCAACTACCAAGATACAATACGAAAGTCACTTAGATGTATAATCCGAATTTTTCATTAAATTTCAACAGAATTTTGCAAAACTTGCCTGAAATAGAGAAATAATTTTTCACTATCGTTTGTTTCGATAGCTTGACAACTATACTAACCATAGAAGGTCGAAAAGTCTGAGAGCTAAAAATATTTTTTATCATACCTGCATCGTAATCCTAGTCCTATAAACTAAAAATTGGGTCAAGCACTGACGTGAAGTCAGGAGCTTTTGCGCGTATGTTCTAATGTCCATTCTCCTGTATTGGACACTTTTATTCGAATATACCATGGTGAATTCGATTAAGAGTGTCCAATACAGGAGAATAGACAATAGAATTCACCATGGTAAATTCGATTAAAAGTGTCCAATACAGGAGAATGGACCATAGAACATACGCGCAAAACCTCCTGAATTCACGTCAGTGCTTGAACCAATTTTTTTTTCGTGAAGTCAGGATAGAAAGCAATGATGAAAAAATTAACACATTATTGTCTACCTTCAATTCTTCTTTCGGAGAAGAACACATAACTATTCTAGAAAAATATTACTGGATTTAATGTCATATTTAAATAATCAAAGTAAAGAAAATTATGAGTTTAGTTACTAACATATTGAATGAAATTCAATTGAATTCCAGTTATATTCAATTACTTATTCTTAACCAATAAATGCCCATTGATAGATCTAAAGGTGTTGAGGTGAAACATAAAGATATATTCTCATTAGTGATAGAAAAACTGGCCTAAAATTCCTCTCTACCCATCACGAAATTCAATATCGACAAATGAGCCTCTCACCTTACAAGATCAGAAAGTGTGGTTAATTTAAAGTTAAGTTTTGAAGCTTTCAGCAAATTTTCAGCGATATCATATTAAAAATAATACATAACCTTTCAAAAGTCTCCTCTTACAAATATACTCCTATGAAGGCACATGGATCTCTTGAAGAAGAATCGCCTTCTCTATTTCTCAAAGATATTCACTCTTGTTCATATAAATCCCTTAAATATTTAGACGCCTCCTCCTAAGGAAGTTCTCTTTCAAAACCAGGTGACCGCTAATGTAGGGCTATCATCTCCCATAGATTTGTGATGAAATAACACGATTTTCCCAAGAACATACACGCAAAAATATGTCATCGTGAAATTCATCGTTTTATAAATGTTGTCTATGCATCGTTTTGAAGGTTCTCGCAAAAATACGACGATTCGCATTCAGCTACCAAACTCACAAAAGGCTGCTCGGTTCTCCAACAATATGGATCCGATCGTGTTCAAACTTGGAACTCTGCAGTAGAGTTAGGTTCTGAAGGCTCTTCCAAAATTTCAGCCATGCCGGACGAATAGTTTATGATATATAGAATTTTTAACAATTATTTTCAATAATTTTTTTGAAATTTTTGTGTTGGCATTCTACAACTGATAACCATGTTTGAATTATATCGGTTACGTATTTTTCGAGTTATTGAGGAAGTAACAACCAAATTTCAGATGGGTATAATTCCAAAACCGTTTGGCCGATTATACCTATAGACGAACTCAAATGTCGCATTCAGATGCACAACCTAACCTGAAATTTTCAAGCCGCTATCTCCTTCCGTTCTCAGGTTATCGTGTCATAAATAATATTTTTTTATAATTTTTTTGAAATTTTCTAGTGACACGATTCTCACAAAATTTCATAAACGTGCTTAGGTTCATATTCTACTACTATTCACCAAGTTTAAATTCGATCGGATTTATTTTGGTTGAAAACAAAATTATTACTCGGAAACCATTGGGCCGATTATACCCATTAACGAACTTGTCCGTCGTATTGGGATGCGCCACCTACCCTGAAAATTTCAAGTCGCTAGCTCTTTCCGTTCTCAAGTTATCGTGGCAACGGCCGGACGGCACCACAGAATTAAATTTCACATTTCGGCAAAATGATAACGCGATGTTCCCCAGAACATACGCGCAAAAAGTGTGTGAAATCTTAATATTAAAAAAATGTTCCAAGCACTGACGGGAAGTCAGGAGCTTTTACGTTCATTTTATATTGTCTACTCACCTCTATTGGACAATCTTAATCGAATGTAACAACGATATGTACCGTTTTCTCAGCTTCTATCATATATTAATACATTTAATACCGATTTAATGACATACTTCAGTAACCAGAGAATCTATGATCACAGAATTGTTAATTCTTTCATATGTATTCTATTGAAATTAAAATACGAAAAAACTTACGCCTCGAGTAACTCCAGGATACGATATTCACGAAAATCCGCGAAACTTAGAGGGTCAGCATTCTACAAGTAATCGTTTAGTTTTAATTTAGTCAGATTAGTATATTTTGAGTTATAGAGGAGATAACAACAAAATTTCAGGTGAGTATAACAGAGCAAAACCATTGGCCGATTATGCCAATTAACGAACTCAACTATTGCACTCGGATGCGCAACCTACCCCAAAACTTGCAAGTCGCTATCTCTTTCCGTTCTCAAGTTATCGTGTGATACATAACATGTTTTCGTTATTTTTTTAAATTTCCTAGTGGTAGGGTTCTCTCAAAATGTCACACACGTCTTTATGTCGATATTCTACAATTAGATACCAATTTTCAATGCGATCGGGTCTGTATTTTTTGAGTTATAGAAAAAATAATATTCTAGTTGGATATGCAAGTCCGAAAATTGCAAGTCCCTATCTCTCTTCGTTCGAAAGTTATTGAGACAACGGTCACCCATCCAGCTACTGAACTCACACAAGGCTCCTCGGATCTCTAATGTTATAGCTCCTACCGTCTTCAAACTTGGAACTTGGCAGTGAAGTTAGGTTTCGAAGGCTCTCGCAAAATTTCAGCGTTGTCGGACGAATAGTCTCTATATAGAATTTATATCAACGATTTTCAAAGATTTAAAAGAAAAATTCTAGTTATGCGCCGATATTCTACAACTAAATACCATGTTTGAATTGCATCGGATTCGCCTATTAACAAACTCAAATGTCGTATTCAGATGCTCAACGTAGCCTAAAAATTCTAATTCGCTATCACTTTCCGTTCTCAGGTTAACGTGACATAAATAATATTTTTTTATAAATTTTTTTAAAATTTTGTTGTTGTTACGATTCTCACAAAAATTCACAATCGTCTCTGTGTCAACTAGCTACTAAAAATACGTTCCATAAATCAACCAAAGTAACCAATTTTTTCAGGACCGGTAACTACTCTGGTGAGATTGTCATCTGTCAGTCTTTCTGTCAGTTGTTTAAGTTTAAAGGTTAATTTTTGTTGAATATTCGTGATATCAGTTAACTTGAAGTGGAACAAATAATATCTTATCTATCTCAATTAAGGAATCCATTATCCATTATAATTGCAACAAAAATTTATAGTTTTTGAATATATTATCTAAAACCAGTTGAAACATAAGACCACAGAACACTTTTGTCATCCAAACAATAACAAACCGATGTTACCAAAGAAATTCGTCGGTTGTTCTGGTGTCTGAAAATCTACCGCTTTCAAAGGAACCAAGTTCCGTAAATAACCTATATTTCAGGAACCAACCGAACATTTCATATTTACGGAACGGAAAAGTAGTAGTATTCCTTGTCTATGGTAGTAACCGCAACAACCAAGGTGATTTACGGAACGTATACTATGTTGCAATTCGACCGGATCTGTATTGATTGATCACAAAATTATTTCTCGGAAACCGTTGGGTCGATTATGCCCATTTCTTTTCTTTCGTATTTGGGTGCGCCACCTATACCCTGAAAATTTCAAGTCGCTCTCTTTTTCCGTTATCAAGTTATTGGCTGGTTGGACAATATCAGAATTCTTCATCAGAGAGTCGAACCTAATCGTTGTAGACCATTTTCGGCAAAAAATTCGAACATTACAGACATTTGGGCAAAATGGTAATGCGATATTTCCCAGAACATGCGTCTAAAAACGCCGTGTTTTAAAGATTGCTTGGTATGAACTGTCCAATAAGCTTGCAAAGAACCAGAGTATCGAGACAGAACAGGACCATTTCACAAAACTCACCCAGTAGAAAAACCATATCCAGTAGATCTATCAAATATGTTGGA
The DNA here is from genome assembly GCA_937662695.2 of Halyzia sedecimguttata. NCBI lineage: Eukaryota > Metazoa > Arthropoda > Insecta > Coleoptera > Coccinellidae > Halyzia > Halyzia sedecimguttata. Next base: position 50,828,525 of record OW569411.2, on the reverse strand, counting down.
GCTTCATCTAAAGTAGCAGTTGGTAGGCCTTAACCAGTTACACTCGAAAAAAAGTCACATATCCAGTCGAAAAGACAGTTCCGATCAATGTTATTTTCATTTCTATTGAAAAAATAATTCCGAGGAAACAGTTATCGAACGAATTTATATTGGGGAGGCAATACCCAACCTCTAATTTCCAATGACCTAACTTAAAAAATAGTAAAAATTTAAATGATATGCTAAGGAAAATGTCTTTTCATAATGTGACGTGAGGAAAAAAATTATTACTCGCATAGCAAATCCGAATTAACCACGGGTTGTTAGAGATTGCGAACTACATCGTGCACCGTGGTCATTAGGGTGATTCAAAAAAAAAGAATATTTTTTTTTCCGTTTGGTACTCTGAAAAATAGGTTCCTAGACACCTCTAAGAAAGCCTCTCCAAGCATGAGTTCTTAATTGTTACGGGAAGGTCCTCCTTCTCACAGTTTTCTATTTTTTCTTATTATCAGATAGAAAAATGTATATCTCGCTTCCAACTACTTGAAAAAATATCTTGTTCCTTAGATTTTGTAGGAAATTGAATGCTCTACAAAAAAGGTCTCTTACGATTTTTTCGTGAACCCAACCGTTTAAAAGATATTAACGGTTAAAGTTTGATTATTTTTGGGAAAATTTTTTATTTCTTATGAATTTTATAACTCAATGAAAAAAAATCATTATGAATGATGAAACTTATAGTTTTGTAGGAAATTTACTGCTCTATAAAAATGGTGTCTTACGATTTTTCGATCAAGTTGAGCGTTTACGAGATATTCATCGTCAAACATCAATGCATATCAATTTTTCTAGTTTTTGATCAATAATTCGAAAAATTTCAATTTATTCTGTGAGTTTCAAGGAAATTTAGACAAATTTTCAGTATCTAGTAGATACTGAAGATAGTTGAGAGTAAAAAACATAGATGGCGTTAGTTTCAGAAGAAAAACAGAAGAAGAAATGGAATTCAAAACAAAAATCCCCTCGAACGAAAATTTTATGTATATTTTGTGTAAAACAATTTAAAAATACGCACTGAACGAATTTCATAATAATAAATGACAACGCGATTAAGATTTTAAATTATTAAAGATAAAATAAAAAAAAATATTATTAGAATAAAAACTTTCAAATGAATTTTTGAACAGAAAACATCTATAGGAGTTGCTTTTATAATAAAAACTCAAATTTGTCTAAATTTCCTTGAAACTCACAGAATAAATTGAAATTTTTCGAATTATTGATCAAAAACTAGAAAAATTGATATGCATTGATGTTTGACGATGAATATCTCGTAAACGCTCAACTTGATCGAAAAATCGTAAGAGACCATTTTTATAGAGCAGTAAATTTCCTACAAAACTATGAGTTTCATCATTCATAATGATTTTTTTTCATTGAGTTATAAAATTCATACGAAATAAAAAATTTTCACAAAAATAATCAAACTTTAACCGTTAATATCTTTTAAACGGTTGGGTTTACGAAAAAATCGTAAGAGACCTTTTTTGTAGAACATTCAATTTCCTACAAAATCTAAGGAACAAGATATTTTTTTAAGTAGTTTGAAGCGAGATATACATTTTTCTATCTGATAATAAGAAAAAATAGAAAACTGTAAGAAGGAGGACCTTCCCGTTACAATTAAGAACTCATGCTTGGAGAGGCTTTCTTAAAGGTGTCTAGGAACCTATTTTTCAGAGTACCAAACGAAAAAAAAAAAATTCTTTTTTTTTGAATCACCCTAGTGGTCATGGTATATAAACAACACGCTGTATTTTCAGGAGCCCCTCATGTACTAATTCCTTATTCTGTACATAGGTGGAAAATGTTCAGAAATATTTTTTGTGATAACTACTGTGAAATTCTCGAATTTCAAAATATTTCTGAAGATTATCGTTAAGTGTCTGACGAAGGATTCTGATATAGACTCCAAAACGTTACGAAATAGTTGTTGTTCTCGTTCTCGTAATATACAAAATGTTTTTCAGAAGCAACCAATCGAACAAGGTTGCCTTACAAACATTTTGTATATTTTACGCAAAAGCAATTCACAAAATAATTAATTTTTCAGAGTTTGGGAGAGAAAAACCAGAAAGAAACCATTTAATAATGAATATACCTCCCACAGCATCATTTAATGATTATGGTAAGTCAGTTGATCTGAATGAAGTCCTTCGCATATTTAATAATATGGCAAATCGAAGGATTGAGGGGTTTTGAGGAAGATTTTCATCATCATTATAATAATCACAATATGTTAAAAGAAATAAAATAAACCTGAAGAAATGAATATTTTGATATTAACTACCTATTTCACTCAAAAGTAGGTACCTACGATGACAATTGATTCATCAGACCACACCGAGTAAATTTTTTTACTTCTGCCCTACTACCCGTAACCTCCATTGCCCTACCTTAACTTCATCTCCAGCTACAGGCCTGTTTCTATACCAATCTAATTGTATGCTGATATTCATTATCTAAAAACCCACGTGTCTAATGCTCTATCTGCTTCTTTTCCCACGATGAACTATATGTGTTAATCGAAATTGTTGGTAGTTTTCAAAGTCTCTTCCACCTTGTCATATGGTATTGTTAAAATCATGTCATCAACATATTGATATATAAAATGTGGTCAGTAAGATAATTGGGGTAAAGCAAACAATATAAATTCCATGTCTTAAGGGCATTCGCTAGGACAGGACTCAAACTACTGTCCATCGGATACCCAAAATTTGTTTATAATGTGATCCTACGAACGAAATATATTTATCTAGTTGGCCTCGAAAACAAACTCCATCAACTGTATGAATATTTATCTAGGAATTTCAATTACTTATTTGCGGACAATTTTTTTTCTAAATAATAACATTTAATATTTATTCTCCACATCAACTACAGTGAAGTATGTACAGTGAAGAATGGGAAAACAAGACAAAATGATGTATTATTAAAGCATTAATGAGATTCACTATAGCTTTTCAAGTTTCAGATTTACTTAGTACTCCGAAACTGCTTTTAGTTTTTCCGAAATTGGTTTTATTTTTTCCGAAATTGGTTTTACTTTTTCCGAAATTGAACTTGAAAAGGTTTAGAATCATTCAACATTTTTACGGAAATCAAAGAATTCTTGAAGACTGTAGGGTTCACTTCGTAAAGTTTTTTTTTTAACAAGTTTATTGAAATTTACAATCCACTATTCATAAGTATTAAGTAAATGTATTGATGATTTAACTGACAAGAAGAAGTTATCAAACAATATTGATACTTCTGTACAATACTTTAATTAAAGTCAATTGGCCGAGTTCTCTGTAATCTTCTTTGTCTGAAGGGGTTTTGTGTCAGTTGATCTATGAGGTTGTTGTCATGTCCTTCAAGATTTTGATGGTATTTTGTTGTACGTTTTTTGATTTCCTCATCAATAAATGGTATCATCAAATCATTATGTATGATATAGTTGGATACGTACCAAGGCGCATCTGTTATCGAGCGAAGTATTTTGGAGTGGAGTCTCTGTATTATTTGTATATTTGATTTCTTAGCACATCCCTAGAATTGTATGCCGTATGTCCATATCGGTTTTATTATTGCCTTGTAAATCAGTATCTTATTCTTGAGGGACAATTTGGATTTTTTCCTATGAGCCAATACATTTGTCTGATCTTCATGTTTATTTGTGTTTTTTTGGCTAAGATGTGTGGTTTCCAAGTAAGGCGTTGGTCTAGATGCCAAGGTATTTTGCTTCTGTTTTAACTGGTACTTGGATATCATGGATTTGGACCGGGGGCAGATGTTTCTTTTATTGGTGAATGTGACTGGTACTGACTTTGTTTCGTTGATAGTGAGTCGCCATTTTCGATACCATTGTCCCAACTCAATCAGATGTTACTGGAGGTTTTTGGAGGCTGTATCAGAATTTTTCGTGAGATGTAATTGTCGCTATATCGTCTGCAAATGAGACATTTGGATTTTCTAAATTGTCAGATGTATAAACTAGGTAGAGCAGTGGACCTGATATACTTCCTTGTGAAACACCTGCTTTTATTTTAATTGGGGTTGATATAGCATCACCATATTTCACGGTCGATCCGTAAGATAGGATCTCAGTATCAGATAATACGGTTGGGGAAGGAGTTTCTTCAATTTGTATAGAAGTCCGTTGTGCCATACTTTATCGAAAGCTTCAGATGAATCCAGGAATACAGTAGTGCAGTATTTGTTCTCTTCTAAGCTTGTTGAAATAGTGTTCACTACACGGTGTATTTGGTGAATTGCAGAGTGGTTTTCCCTAAAACCTAGTTGATGATTGGGTATAAGTGTGTTCATGTCCATGTCCTTCTTCAATCTATTGAATAGGAGATTCTCGAACAGTTTTCCCAAGATTGGTAAGAGACTTATGGGTCTATAGGATTTTACGTCATGTTCAGGTTTGTTTGGTTTTGATATCATTTCACCTCAGTATATTTCCAGATTATGGGAAAATAAGACAGACTCATCATTCGATTGAATAGGGTATTGATGAATATGATAGCTTTCTGTGGCAGTTGTTTCAAAATTTCAGCTGTTATCAGGTCGAATCCTGGTGCTTTCTTATTTTTAACTTCTTTATTTCCTGAAAAAGTTCTTTTGGCTTGAAGGGTTTAACAGGGAGTGACATTTGACAGGCATTATTTAAGAAAGACTCAACTTCTATATCGTTGATTCCTAGAGGGGATCATCTGGGCTAAATACTTTTGGCAGATGTGTTGCGAACAGTGTTGATTTATCCTCATCCGAGCTATCACATTCTCCATTCAACTTTTTGATCGGAGGATTTCGCTTTAATGGTCTTTTGTACTTTTTTGTTGCTTTACAGATGTTGTGATCACCGTTATTGTCAATGTTCTCTATGTGGTGTTGGAATTGTGAATTGCAGTATTCTTGTAGGATCTTATGCAGTTTTCTGGTTAGGTGATTGTATTTTTTTCTGCCTGCCGAATTACGAGAACTCTGCCATCTTCCTCTCGCTTGTTGTTTTGCGGTTACCAGTTCTAGAATGTGTAGAGGTAATTTATTTTTTCTATCTTCTATAGAGTGTGTTGGTCTGCAATCCCAGACTGCTTTCTTAATCATTTCTACAATATATTTAGAGGCTGCATTCAAATCTTCAGGATCTTTGAGTTTTATATCCAGTTTAATGTTTTCAGTTAAAATTTGTTGAAATGAGTCCCAGTTTGTATCATGTGTTGTGAGAGTAGGTGTAGTCTTCCAGAATTCAGCAGTTGTACATAAGTTCAGTAATATGGGCAAATGATCTGATGATAGATCCAAGGTTGATTCTGTTTGAAGGTAGCCATTTGCAATACCTTTCGTGATGAAAAAGTCGAGAAGGTCTGGGATTTTGTTTGGATCAGTTGGCCAGTAAGTTGGTGTTCCTGAAGAAACTGCGTCTAGATTTCTGTTCATTATTACCTTCAGGTTGCGACTTTTAGGAGTTATCAGTCGTGATCCCCAGTGAGTATTCTTGGCATTCCAGTCTCCTCCTATTATGAACCTTTGTTCAAAGCTATCGACAAATTCCATGTATTTGTTTTCTGTGACGTTATGTCGAGGCGGAGAATAGATGGCTGTTGCATCAAAGCTCCATGTAGATGTATATACTCTGATTTTTGTTGCTTGTATCTCTTCAGTAATATAATTTGGCAATGTATGGTGTTTGAGGTTCTTAAGAATAAGAATTGCTGAGCCACCATGGGCTCTTCCATTTGGATATTCAGCAAAATATTTGTAATATGGCGGAAGTTTAAAAACATCTGGTTCTGGTTCATCATTTGCGCTATCATTGATTTGAGGTCTGAAGGAAAATATGTCATCATTATTTCTAGAGGAGCTTGTTGGTTCTGAAAAATATAATCTTCTTGTGCCTTGGTTTGTTGGAGTGCTTGGGCATACGACATTTCTCTCGGTTGGTTTTTTATTTTGGCTGGACCCTGATCCATGTCATGCGTTGTTTCTGGAAAGTTTTCTCTGTCAGGTTTTTTGTGGTTCTTTGTTCTTGTCAGAAGTTTGTAGACCTATCATCCTTTGTAATTGGATGGGTGGCTTCCTTCACATAATGCACATCTTGCTGGAGTTGTTTTTGTACAGGTTTTAGAATCATGTTGGTGGACGCATTTAGCACACATAAAAGGGTTTTGCAGTATGTTTTCGAGTGCCCGTGATTTCACGTTTTCTTTTTGGTGGATCGATATCTCTTTTTTGATTGAGTATGAATTTAATATCGTCTATTTCTTTGTTGTTTGCTTTTGGTTCTAAGTCGACATAAAAAAGTGGAAGTGGATTTTTCATTCGGTCTTTTATGTTGCTGATGTTTCTAACTTTATGCCCTAATTTTTCTATTTCTGTTTTAATTTCATCGTTTGCGACGCTGAAATTAAGGTTTCGTATGACCACCCTGTAGGCTCTTTCTTATCGGATCTGGTAGGTATGGAAAATAATGTTTTCATCGCGTAGAAATCTTACTAATGCTCTGTATGTGTCTGGTATATTAAAGTTAATACTGATACAGTTGTTTGAGAGTGATTTTGAATAATATTGTTCATCGTTAATAACTGTTGACAACATATTTCTCATTTCCTGATAGTCTGTTACTCCGTGTATAAAGATAGGTGGTGGTTTGGGTATAATTGGCGTTGTTTGTGTAGCATCTTCAGTATTTGGATTATTGTCCAAGTATTGAAATCTATTGCTGACTTCAATTACCTTTTTTCATAATTTGCCATGGAATGTTGTTAGCCATGATTTCAATGACTTAGTTGCCCTAAGGACAACTGATTTTAAGGTAGTCCTATTCAGAATTTGTTTAATTTCCGAATGAAAACTGAATCTTTGTTTACGTACGTTTGTAGCAGATGACACGGAAGAGATACTGTGGATCGCTGATAGCACACGTGTACTCCCGAGCACTGTTCAACGCGAACTCTCACTTTGTTAAATAAGAACAAAAATGGTTATTCTAAATGAGCTGGTATTCTGGAAGAACTGTATTTTTCTAGGTAACAAATTAAAGAGTCTTATGCACATGTACTCTGTTTCCTTCTCGTTACGGGACAGTGAGCGGGTTTGAAACACAAGAGGTTTCATCTTTTTGGTGTTTTTCGAGTTCAGATGTTTATTCTTGTATTGGAACATTAAGATTTTAAATATGTATTGTCCATACAGGGTGACGACAATTCTGTTTTCCCTGAAGTGTCCTCGACATGAATCTCGCAAACCCATTCTTAAAATCGTTCGTACAGCCAGCTTCTGCGTGTAGAAAATTTGCTGTGTTGCAGAACTGCTTCCTTATGATATTGAGGTTGATTTTATCTAAAAATTACAATTCATAGTTTCTCATGGCACAACCAAACGATTTGACTGATTTGTTTTAGATATTTCTCTCAGAATACACTATTGAACATAAACCACTACTATACAAGGTGTTTTTTTTATCTCATGACACAATTTAATGTTTATTTTCGACCCAATACTAAATGTATGTATTAGAATGGGTCCTTTTGCCACCACAAACACAGCGCTGTTTATTTTGGACCCAACAGTGAATGTATATATTTGAATGGGCACTTATGCCCCACAGACACAGAACTGTTTAGTTTTGACTCAACAGCCAATGTATGTATTTGAGTCGAAATTAATCGTTTGAGACCATTCTCGGCCAAAAAGTGGACCAGTTAGTTTTGGACGTTTGTTTTTAGAGTCAGATTTATATTCTTGGAAATATTTGGAAAATTATTTTTTTTGTGGAGCTAATTAGCTCTGGGCGAGTTCAGTACCTGGATAGGTGACCACTCTGGATATAAATTTGAACAGCGCACCAAATCCCCTGGCCACAGAGCTTTTCCAACTCATTTTAACAGAAGGTAGAAAATCGCATATATATAAAATATGCATGATAAGGCTGCGATCCACCCTTGAAGTCGCTTGCGATTCCATGAATTTACGAGTACGGCTTTGTCTGTACACGCTCTCAACCATTGTAAACTAATTAGCAATGCTTGTATGTGCAGAAACCAACTGTTGTACGTCCATTTAGATTTTTTTATAGGACCTAGAGAGATCATGGGAACAGGAACACCTGTTCCTGGACGTACAACATTAGTTTTCTGCATAGATAAGAATTGCTAATTTATATGCGTTTACAATGGTTAAAAGCGTGGGGAGACAGAGCCGTTCTCGAAAATTCGTAGAATCGCATGCGAATTCGGGGGTGGATAGCAGCCTTATAATGCATATTTTATACTAAATGATTCATCTTGATGAGATCTACCTTCTGTTAAAAAAAAACTCACCTTTGAAATCAACTCGTATATATATAATATACAGGGTGATTTCTGACCAATGACCCATCGGGAAGGGGGTAATAGAGCGCCATATGAGGAGTCAGAAATGGGCACTCAAACATCTCTTATGTCTACTAGTTTCTCTCCTAAAAAATCCACTCCAATACACCAATATTCCAGTTTTGTTTTTAGTGGAGATATTCTGAACTCAATATTATTAACCTACCATTACCATTCCCATCATCATATGGATTAACCATCGGCATGAAAATATCAACCAACAAAAAGTATGATATTATATTATAATTCTCATATTTCTATGATTGCTGGAATGAATGAATGGGTTAAGTGCAGTTCTGACAGTTGACACGACATTGGAGGACCAACAAAGCAGGAATTAGTACTGTTATTGTTTGTTTTCCTCTTATTTTCCTGGATTTTTCGTTATTCAAATTTATTTATTTATTTATTGATTTATTTATTTATTTATTTTCATAAACTGGAACCCCAACAGGATATATCTACCCAATTACAGGGGTTCACTACAAACCAACATCTTATTACCTAATACAAGATTGTGAACATTTTATAATACATATTTACGTATTGATCTCTATACAATTTTTTTTTCTCTTGACTAAACTGACAACAAATATTTTTTTGTATTTACAGTGTGATGTTTTGGTACCTGGACGTAAAACATCATGTTCTAGTACGGTTCTGTTTTTTTTATTTTAGCTTTCAGATTAAGCTGGCAAAATATTATCAAAATCGATTAAATTTTCGGGAAACACCCTGTTTCCCGAAAATCATAGAATTTTAAAACCCCTAGGACCTATATCTTCAAAACTGTTTAATCGATTTTGATAATATTTTGCCAGCTTAATCTGAAAGCTAAAATAAAAAAAACAGAACCGTACTAGAACATGAATGTTTTACGTCCAGGTACCAAAACATTACACTGTAAATGCAAAAAAATATTTGTTGTCAGTTTAGTGAAGAGAAAAAAAAATTGTATAGAGATCAATACGTAAATATGTATTATAAAATGTTCACATTCTTGTATTAGGTAATAAGATGTTGGTTTGTAGTGAACCCCTGTAATTGGGTAGATATATCCTGTTGGGGTTCCAGTTTATGAAAATAAATATATAAATAAATAAATAAATGAAAAAATAAATTTGAATGACGAAAAATCCAGGAAAATAAGAGGAAAACAAACAATAACAGTACTAATTCCTGCTTTGTTGGTCCTCCAATGTCGTGTCAACTGTCAGAACTGCACTTAACCCATTCATTCATTCCAGCAATCATAGAAATATGAGAATTATAATATAATATCATACTTTTTGTTGGTTGCTATTTTCATGCCGATGGTTAATCCATATGATGATGGGAATGGTAATGGTAGGTTAATAATATTGAGTTCAGAATATCTCCACTAAAAACAAAACTGGAATATTGGTGTATTGGAGTGGATTTTTTAGGAGAGATATAATATATTATCGTTCATCATAGAATTGAGGAATGAATATCTCGGATGAATTCGTTGTTGGGTAGAATTCGTCTATTGGTTTTGGATTGATAATTTTTGACACTCTTGTTGAATTTAAATTCTTCTATGATGTTTGAATTCAATTTCTGCTAAGATGAAGTTCTTTCATAAGAATCCATTGATATAATTCCCAACTCTGAGAATCCAATACTGTCAGAGATATAACTCAATGAAAAATTATATACGATTTACACTTATTTATTCAATATTGTGACGCGTTTCGTCGACACAGCGACTTCATCAGACTACATCATACTTCATCAGTATGATGTAGTCTGATGAAGTCGCTGTGTCGACGAAACGCGTCACAATATTGAATAAATAAGTGTAAATCGTATATAATTTTTCATTGAGTTAATATGGATTTGCATCAAGTAAAAGCCACAAGCATTAAATTAAAAACAATAAAAAAATGTCGGAGATATAATTTGTCTGTTTTCAACTCCAACAAGCTTATACTTGCGGATATATGATTTTTCAAAATTTCAATAATGAATCGTACTACTATGTTTTGACAGAATGCTATAATTATTCTATCTAAGCTTTATTATATGCTCTATGTTCATACTCGTACATGTCATCCTGTTCTATAAGAGAGAGTCAGATTCTTTTCAGCTATTTTAATTTTATTTCTTCCATGGTGCAGTTCTCATTCTCAGATTGCTCATTTAATCTTGATAAATAAACTATTATTTGAATTGAATTTCCTTTATGATGCAGTTCTATCATAAGTATGCATTGAAATAATTCTCAACTCTGAGAAACCAATACTTTCGGAGATATAATTTGTCTGTTTGAACTAGAGTGCTAGAAAGCTCCTGTCCACAGGGCTTGAACCCATTTTTAGAACTCAATTATGTATCCGAATCCAAAATAGAGCAATCGGGGTATGAATCACCCTGTATTCCATTTATGATTTCACTCAAAATTAGATTAATGCAAATCGAAATGTATACCTACAGCTCATTTTCTTTCACGCGATTAATTTACGATAGCCATCAACCTTCCCAGATTTTTCCTTTCCAAACGAAATTCCTTAATGAACGTACAAAGGTCGGACTGCCATGTCTTGGAATAATAAGTTATTAATTCTGCCCATTTTCAGAACATTAGAAGCCATTCACACCATAGGGTGCCTCCACATGATCATTAGTATCTGCTTTTATATGAATATTAATGCATGGACAAATCTAACGCACTTCGAAATTCTTTGATGTTAACAACCATGATTATTAGGTGATAGGAGGATCTAGTAGTAATTATTGTTTTCCGAATAAATTTGGACGATGATGAATATTATGTGAAAAGGTGTACTAAATTAGACGTGAATCTATCTAGTCACTCACTTCCTTGTTCTTTCATATCTAATTTAATTACAACACTCAACCAAACTGAGTTAATCGTCGTCAGTTCATATTGAAAGAGATAGTTTTCATTTTGGTTCATTTTATTTCTTCGCATAATGAACCGTTTCCTAATCAAAGAGTTGATAATTACCTGATTGAGTATTCGTAAATATAATTTTAAGTAATACACTGATATGACATTTGACAAGAAAAATCCGGTTCATTATTATCTCGAAAATGTTTCTTTTTGGCGCTCTTGTTCCTCGGAACAGAGTGCTTATCAATTTGCCCAAATGTCTGTAATTTTCGAATTTTCCGCTGAAAATGGTCTTAAACGATTTGGTTCGACTCACTGATCAAGAATCCATGGTAAAAATCGATTCTGTCCGGCCGTCCTTCCGGCTGTCCGTCTAGCCGTCCGGCCGTTAACACGATAACTCTCGAACGGAATGAGCTAGACAATTGAAATTTTCAGACTAGGTTCGAGGGATAAATATCTCGGTTAAGTTCGTTATTGTGCAAAATCGCTAAATCGGGGAAATCGGGGAAATCGGCGAAAGCGGGGTCGCTCCAATCCCTAAGGCTTTTTCGTTCGGGACGCGGGCCGACTCCTAACGGTACGAATCGAAAGACGAAATATATACGGATAAACGTATCGCGCCACTTTTTTCCTATTCCTTTCCGTTTATTTTCTACGAGCGTAGATGGTTTCGGAGTAACGAAAATTTTTTTTTTTACATTACAACTTTTGAATTAAATTTTTTTTTAAATGCAATTTTATCATAAGAATCCAATGATATCATCTTCAACTCTAAAAAACTGATACTTTCGGAGATATGATTTTTCAAATTTTCAATAATACATCGTAGTTCTATGTATTCACCGTCTGTGTTCACTGTTCATAAATGTCATCTTATCTAGCTATTAGAGTATAGTCAAGTTTGTAAAACAAGTATCCGATTTTTCAATTTGTGAATATATACAAGACTGTTTTGAATCCGAAAATAATATTGACTGGTTGTATATTGAATAATTTACGTATAAATTCGGGATGATGTTTCAGAAGATTTAGAATTGGATCATTTTAATTATGTAGTTTATGAAGGCAATAGGAAAGAAGAACATATTGGAATCATCAAAACAAATTACTCTTCGTTGACCACTGAGGTAAATATTACATTTTACTTCCTTAAGTATTAAGACATGTTCCTATATTCAGTATTTTCATAATGTTGCTAGTTGATATATTTTGAACTATTGAAATAATTTGTTCGTAAGCCTCTGTCTACTCAAATATCAGGAATAAATGGACAATCTGCTATGAATGTCTCCAGCCTTGCTACAGACATTTCGATGATACTTTCCTTAGGTATTTCGAGTTGTAAAAACTATGCACCGAGTGTAGGTTGCAACAACCCATTCCACGAGGCTGGATCATCGCAGATTGCTCATTTAATCTTGATAAATAAATGTAATGACAATTTTTGAAGCATTGTAGATTGCTATTTTTCTGGCGCTCTCGTTTAAATGATAATTTCTGAAACTTTCTTTTTTAAACGACACTTTTATTCATGATGCGGTTCTATCATAAGAATCCATTGATATAATTTCCAACTCTGAGAAACCAATACTTTCGCAGATATAATTTGTCTGTTTGAGCAAGAGCGTCAAAAAGCTCCTGTCCACAGGGCATGAACCATTTTTTTTATAATATCTATGATAACACTCTAGATATTGTATTTAACAATTGACATACGTTCAAAGTAAAATGAAAAAGCACTGACGTGAAGTCAGGAGCTTTTGCGCGTATATTTTTCTGTCTATTCACGCCTCACATACCCTCATATCCTCATGAACCTTCAGTTCGTCTTTTTTCAACCAAGCACTAGATTTCAATTCGATCAGATCTGTATTTTTGAAAATATTGAGACAAAAAAATTAGGCTTGAAGGTTTGTGCGGCATGTCAGCGGAATCGGTCAAATAGTTTCTGAAATCCTGTTTGGCTTCGATAATAACCCATCGCGGGTGAACGGAAAAAGCCTTTGTGAGCTTGTAATGAACGAGATTTTTCATTATACCATTATTTGTTCTACAGGAGAAAGCATTTCGATATTGTAGAACAATCATTATTCAAAACACTGACATCTACGTTTATGATGCAATCATAGCTCTGAGTTTCTAAAGGAAATAAACAATAATTAATCTCAGCCATAGACAAGATATATCTCAGCGCAACGTAATAGTGATTTTTTTTTCACCAAGGTGCATATTACATTTTTTCGTCGACCTCCACATATTTTTATGAATTTCGGATCTCTTAAATAATTTCACAATAGCAAATAACACATTTATGTTTGTATTGAACCGTATCCATAGTGACAACAGCACTGACAGCTATTCTTACAGACACTTATGTTTGTATTGAACCGTATTATGCCGTATTCATAGTGACCACAGAAGAAGAGAAAGTCATTTTGCGGAAGAGAAAGTACTTTCTCGTCCGCAAAGTACTTGCCTTCAATAATAGTCGATTTTACGGACGCAAATTAGTACGTAAAAGGACACTTTTCTTGCATAGATGTCGACTAAAAAACTTTTTCACTGTGCGACCACACAGTCAATTTCGATTCTCTAAATCAAAATGTTATGATATGGTTTTCATAAAGGTGTAACGAAACCACTTTTACATGAACCTGTTTTTCTTCGATTCCATTGGTCAAAAGTGTATTATCTTAGTATAGAATTCTTTAATAACTAAAGAAGAATGTCGTAGTATCAGCAAAGATATCGGAATATTGATAATTATTAGAAATATTATATTAAAAATTGATACTCTATTCAGAATGAATAATTTCATACGTCAAATGTTTCGAACTTAATGACCATAGAATTGGGAAAACTTATGTTGGTGCTCTTGTTCCTCGGAACAGAGTGCTTATCAATTTGCCCAAATGTCTGTAATTTTCAGCTGAAAGTGGTCTTAAATGATTTGGTCCGACTCACTGATCAAGTATCCATGGTCAACGTCAACATCGATTCTGTCCGGCCGTCCATTAACACGATAACTCTCGAGCGGAATGAGCTAGACAGTTGAAATTTTCAGAGTGGGTTTGGGAGATGAATATCTCGGTTGAGTTCGTTATTGGGCAAAATCGGCCAGGTGGCGTCGGAGAAACAAAAAAAAGTTTTTTTTAACATAACAAATTTCAAGCTCAATTTTGATTCCATTGATATCAATCTCAACTCTAACGGACTAATACTTTCGGAGATGTGTTTTTTTAGCATTTCAATAATTATTCTCAATAATTCTATATGATTTCATAGAAAACTCTAATTATAATTTGGTGATGTATGTTAATCCAACATGAGATGATGCATAGACATACGTTTTGAATTTAATTACGAAAATTCTTGAAAACTGACGCACAGAAGCCAAAGTGAAAAAGTGGGAAAGCCCTGTGGCAGAAGCTTTGGAGCTCTTGTTCGAACTTTGACAAATCATAACTCCGAAAGTATTGTTTTTACAGAGTTAGGAATGATATCAATGGATTCTTATTTAATTTATGATGCAGTTCTATCACAATAATCCATTGATATAATTCCCAACTCTGAGAAACCACTTTTGGGCATATGATTTGTCAAAGTTTGAACAAGAGCGCCAAAGCTCCTGTCCACAGGGCTAGTTTAATATAATATTTATAATAACTATCGATATTTCGACATCTTCCGTGAAACTATGACGTCTGGTCGTCAGAAATTACCTCGTTTGCCAGAAACATCAAGGAAATTCTGTGAATTATTTGGACATTTTGTTGTTCCACAGGAATGAAACTTCTCCACTGTATTAGTTTTATTGGAAATTATTAATATAACTCGGAAAATACTGTTCCCATCAAGTGTCAATATTTAGAATATTAATGCTTGTGGAATATACAGTCTTCAGATCAAAAAACAAACAAATGAAGCAATCTGCATATTCAGCTATAGAAAATTGTATGAATATACCTGGAAATAGTTTATTTTCCGGATCTAAATATACGGGGTGTCCCGGGAAGAATGCGACAAACGTATACCATGAATTAATGTCATTTGGCTGGACTCGTATCATGAGGTTTTATCACCTGGGTGCCTTCGTTTGGGGTTTGGGATAAACAGGGTGATGTTCATCTCATGAGTGAAATTTCACAGTTCAATAACTCTTGAACTAATCGACCGAATGATTTTTAATTTGGCAATTTTGTCACCCTTTACTATCGCTTTCCTTCAATATTTCTGAAATCGAATAAATCAGATCCGGACAGGGAAAATTCTAGACTTTTCCTATTTTCGTGATATTGGATCAACTTGCACATGATCATTATGCTTTTTTTCGTTATGGTAACCATACAGAACTAATTCATAATAAAAATTCTAAATCTCTGCTTGGCACCGTCATACAGGGTGATCAATAAACATTCCCTTCAATAAATCACTTTGTATTGCACTGCCACCTTAGGAAGCATATGATGAGATTAGGGCTAGTAGAACGACGACAGTAGATTCCGTTGGGAGGAGGATGAAACTCTTTATCACCTGATAATGGACAACCTCGCTATCTCAAACCAACCAAGAAATGCTTTGGGCAAGAAATATGCAGGAGCGAAGACGTAGCCTCCTTGAAGTAATCCGAGATACTGGAGTTCATCAGAACTCTAGAACTGGAAGGCAAGCAGTAAATGGTAATGACATCGACAGCTCTGACGGGGGCATGATAGACCTTAAGGTCGCCTACAACAATATACAATATACAGGGTGAGTCTTTAAGTTGTACATTAATAGACAGCATTTTCATTTACCATTTTTCCAGATTCGGCTCAGGTAAAAAGATATAAGCGTTTGAAGATTTTAGAATGTGCAAAGCGAGCCCTGAACTGTCTTAAAGTGTTAAACATAGAAACACTCACTAGATTCAATATCGCATTATTAAATGAAAGCTTTATCATCTAATGCTCGAAATTCAACGAAATTGTCTGACAAATCTTATTTACTCACTGAACTTATGGAATGGTTTCAAATAATCTTCAAGCTGCATTTTGAAAAAAGCTCTACCTGAATGTTTTATCACTGACTCCAACACTATTTTCATTGAATATCCACTATAAGATTATCCACAATATCTTCTTCGCCTATTTTCACATTCCTTACGTATTTCAATTCGCATATAAACGAATATATCAATATCCAACTAACAACATTTATTATAACATATACCGCCGTATTCACAAAGCAATCAATCTCCGTTAAGTCCTAACTGAGGTCCTCAGTTAAGGATAAATAAGAATCGCAACCTCAGTTTAAGTGCGGATTATCTCTACTCTATTGAATCGAGAAAAACAATCTATTCTCTATGCAAATCACAGAACACAAATAATTGCAAATGCAAGTATGCAAGTTACGACCTTGTATAGACACAGTAAAATAATATTTTATTATACTATGACAGAAGCAGGTACAGAAATGTAATAATCTAACTTGTTATATGGTCTAACCTTAGATTATTACGCTGGCGGTTCTTTGTTTACATACATTATTCCGTAGATCTAGGTAAAGAATTTCTCGTCAAGAATAATTGGTATGAATAGGTGAAATGATACTTATAGTTGATATTTCCCTTATGCATACTAATATACTACAAACTGATAAGATTCAACTATGTACTGACGTGAATTATATCTGTTGAAATTAAGTTGATGAAATTATGTTCCATATATTAGAGAAATCCTTAGAATGATTGTGCAGAATCGAAGCAGTATGAAAATTAATGTTTGGATGGCATGGATAATGTAATAATTTATATGTGTCATATATACACTTTCACTATTGCAGATACATAGATGAATACAGATCATGGAAAGCCTATTCATCTATTTTCCAAAAGATAACTACCATGCGAACTATTTGAATAAGTTGTTATAACTAATCAATTTTGAAACAAGCGAGATTGAGTTGAATTTCTATAAGTGTCAACTTCGAAATCAATACTCATTCTATGGCTTTATTCGAGCCGATAATCTTTTATTGTTTTCTAGATTCGGATCGATAAAAGCAGGTAAATTTCTGTAATTTTTTTCATTATCAATGAAGAATATCTTGAAAACGGTACGTTTTAGGAGAAATGATGAGGAATACTTTAATTTTCTAAAAGCATAGAGTATTTCAAGAATGATCCAAGAAAACCTTCATCTACTTTCATTATGCCAATTTCTCATAGTTTTAGGAATTTGCGAGTCTATAACGAAGATTTAATGCTTGTGGCTTTTACTTGATGCAAATCCATATTAACTCAATGAAAAATTATATACGATTTACACTTATTTATTCAATATTGTGACGCGTTTCGTCGACACAGCGACTTCATCAGACTACATTATACTAAATTCTTAACAAGTTATTATCTCCCTATACCTAGATGACATGGACACAGAATCATTCCAAACTAATTACATGAGAAACTTATTTAAAACAAATTACATAATAGACTTATTTAAAACTAATTACATGAAATTTCACTGGGTTTCTTTGTACACATTAACAATTTATAAAAGCATTAGGAATGAATTATTGTTAATGGGTACAAAGAAACCAGCAGTGAAATCTCATGTAATTAGTTTTAAATAAGTCTATTATGTAATTTGTTTTAAATAAGTTTCTCATGTAATTAGTTTTGAATGATTCTGTGTCCATGTCATCTAGGTATAGGGAGATAATAACTTGTTAAGAATTTAGTATGATATAGTCTGATGAAGTCGCTGTTTCGACGAAACGCGTTACAATATGGAATAAATAAGTGTAAATCGTATATAATTTTTCATTGAGTTATAACGAAGATACCAGTAGAAGTAGGGAAAAACTGTTAAATGGAGATTATGTGCCGTAGTTAGAGAAAACTCCATACCAAAAAGCATTCCATTCTGAATAACCATGTCAAAGCTACAAAAGAAAAACTGATTTTTTTTTTAAGTTCAACAGCCTGTATCTTTTTTCTTGTGCCGAATCGGGAAAAATGATTAATGAAAAAAGTGTTTTATTTGTTGAGATAAATCTATGGTTAAATCTAATATACAACTTAAAGACTCACCGTGTATATACCGCACCAAACATTTATCGAGAATCTATATTGGGATTTTTTTTTTAATTATTGATCTTGGATTATTCTGCGCCCATACGTGAAATTGACGGGAATTGGTAATTCCATCCCTAGTGAATTGCGATTCATCGGTGATCAAAATCCGAGAAATCATTCTTCTATGGCCTGATCCATTGACCGCGTTCGGCAGAACCAACAGTTGCCGAACAGTTGTCACATTTCTATGATTTTTCTGCCGAACGGTACGCTCACTGTGGAACATGTTGAGTAGCGCTCGTCATTTTAAGTAGCGAAGATTTTTTCCGCTCAGCATAGGTAACATGTTGTAAGTTTGACAGTTGTGACATTTAATTTAAAAATATGGAGTGAAAAAATGGATACTTGGTATATATTTTCAACGGAAAGAATTACATGCACTTCGGGACATTCTTAAATGGCCTTTGAATAAATCACCCATACATTGAGGAATTGTATCTTCATAAAAATTCAGATTTCTAGGAACAATTTCTCTGCTTTCATCCAATAACAGTCTAGTCAACAAGTGCTTTTTAGGTCAAAATTTTTGCGTATTGTCCGAAAATTATGATTGAGATGTTGTTCGATTCAGAATGGCATGTAGTTAGTTTTTGATAAAATGCTGAGGCCACTCGCAACAATTGCAATATTTATAAACAATTAAATGAAAAAATAGAAGGAGGTTTAGGTTTTCACCAATATCTCCGAAACAGTTCGAGCTAATTCAAATCTGAAAAAAGATTCAAATAGAGGAGGAAATTCCCTGAAAAAAAATCTAAACTGTCGGAACTGTAGGACCAATATTTATAATTTTCCTAGAGGGTCGAAAATACGCCCGAAAACGGGTACTCAGGCCTGCGCCAACCTCGCCCCCTTCGTACCTTTGATGTATATATATTATTTAAACTTATTAAATATGAAAATAAAAAATTTAAAATTCAGGCGCCGGCTGGATAGATCAATGAACAATAATCCGTGGTCCAAAAATGTTTATCGCGATTTTTCATTTACTTATCCATTAGTTAATTAACAATTTTTAATAGCACGAACATTAACATTGTAAGTACTATAATTGTTAAACTATTAATCTGATAATTTTTTCCTTTCGTGTATCTATTTTTCAAAGGAATCGATTCCGATCAGAAAATTTCAAAAATTGTTAATCTTCGATTTGTTATGATCAATTTACTTAAGTGAAAAATTATTGATCGGTTTTCTCATGATCAGAAACTACTTAAATATGATTTTTAATAATTATTATCTCCTATAATATAAAAAATTGTCTTAAACCAATGCGTTGTTTGTGATATAATATAAAATTTTCTTTTAAAACATAATTGAAGCTTTATAATTTTCACTCAAGCAAATTGTTAATAACAAAACGAAAATTAACAAATTTTCCAGCGGAAATCTATTCCAACACCTTTGGGAAATAGCTGCACGAAAGGAAACAATTCTCAGATTAATAGTCAAACAATTATCGCACTTGAAATGTTAATGTCCGTGCTACAAATAATTGGTAATTAACTAATGCATAACTAATTGAAAAGTCGCGATGAACATTTTTTTCCACGGATTATTGTTCATTTATATATCTTGCAGACGCCTGAATTTTTTCAATTTTTTATTTTCATAATTAATAACTTTAAATAATATTTATTCATGAAAGGTCCGAAGGGTAGGTACTAGGATTACGCAAGACGTAGTACCCGTTTTCGGGAGTATTTTCAACCCATTGGGAAAATTATGAATATTGGTCCTTGTTCTGGGAGTTGGGAAGTTTTTTAGGAAATTTCCTCCTTTTCTTGACTCTTTTTTTCAAATTTGAATTATCCCAGATATTTTTTGAGATATTGGCGAAAAACTAAAACCTCTTCTTTTCTTTCACTTAATTGTTTATAACTATTGCAATTTTTGAGAGCGGCCTTAACATTTTCTCAAAAACTATCTACATGCCATCCCGAATCGAATGACACCTCAATCATAATTTTCGGATAATAGTCAAAAATTTTGACCTAAAAAGCACTTGTTGACTATACTATAAAGGCAGAGGTTGAGCTAATAGTTCAACAATTTCACTTGTTATGTTGGCCGTAATACTGTCATCTTCGAAGGGTAATGAAA
Source organism: Halyzia sedecimguttata (assembly GCA_937662695.2). Lineage (NCBI taxonomy): Eukaryota > Metazoa > Arthropoda > Insecta > Coleoptera > Coccinellidae > Halyzia > Halyzia sedecimguttata. Next base: position 50,808,016 of record OW569411.2, on the reverse strand, counting down.
TGATATTTGGATTCATGATTGAATATATATTTTCTTGTGACAGTCGCAATCAAAGAAAATTCTAACCTAACCTAACCTGAACTTCAAACATCTGTGATTTGCCGACAAAAGGAGCTGTCCGTTCGGCAGATTACGATACCGCTACCTACCGGTAGCGTAGTGGTTCACGCTACTGATCTTTCTGCCGAACGCGACCATTGAGAAAAAACTATAACGCGATGTTCCCCAGAACATACGCGCAAAAAATGACCCTTGGGATTTCATCACCTTGTTCTAATTTCTGCACAATTTGTTGATGATATGGATGCATTCTGTCTCGCTTCATTGTTTTATGTACTCTGTTTTTAGGGACCCTCATCTGCTTGCTTATTCTGCGCATATTGGTAGATGGATTTTCTGCCACTAGTTATAGGATTGTATTCTCTTCATTTGCACTTTTCTTGAAATACGATCATCTCCTATTTCAAAATTTCCTTTCTCACGAAGCTGTCTATAAATTTAGGTGAAAAAAGTATGATGGGGAATTGTGCGGTTAGGGTATTTTCTTCCGTATTCTTTTACTGATTTGATACTCACAAAAACCATACATGAGAATCATATCCGTATATTCTTCTCGAGAATATTGAAAAGGCATTTCTGAATTCGTTAAAAGAACAAATCGCCAAATGGAACAGGTTTGATGTAAAATTTGATTGTTTTATTGGCTTTTTTCAGTAGATCACAGATCATAGAAATACGATGAATCGCAATTCACAACCATTTTTGATTCAATGAAAAATTATATACGATTTACACTCATTTATTCAATATTGTGACGCGTTTCGTCGTCACAGCGACTTCATCAGACTACATCATACTAAATTCTTAACATGTTATTATCTCCCTATACCTAGATGACATGGGCGCAGAATCATTTAAAACTAATTACATGAGAAACTTATTTAAAACAAATTACATAATAGACTTATTTAAAACTAATTACATGAGATTTAACTGCTGGTTTCTTTATACACATTAACATTGAAATCTCATGTAATTAGTTTTAAATGATTCTGTGTCCATGTCATCTAGGTATAGGGAGATAATAACTTGTTGTCGCTATGTCGACGAAACGCGTCACAATATTGAATAAATAAGTTTAAATCGTATATAATTTTTCATTGAGTTAATATGGATTTGCATCAAGTAAAAGCCACAAGCATTAAATTTAAAAAAAAAATAAAAAAAAACAAACCATTTTTGATCTATGGGCTGTGAGAAATTTTAAAACAATTATTTGTTTCCTCAATTTGAGGAAAATTTTAAGGAAGGCCGTCATAAGGGGTGACAAAACTGCAAAATTAGAAATAATTCTACCGATATGTTCAAGATTTATTGAACTATGAAGTTTCACTCATACGGAAATGTTTATTGAGCACCATATATGACGGTGCCAAGCAGAGATTTAGAATTTTCATTTTGAATGAATTCTCTGTGGTTACGAAAACGAAAAAAAATAATGTCCACGTACAGGGTGATCCAATATCCACGAAAATAAGAAAAGTCTAAAAGTTTCCCAGTAGTGATCTGATTCATTCGATTTCAATAATATCGAAAAAAAGACGACGGTAAAAGGTGACAAAATTCGAAATCATTCGGTCGATTAGTTCAAGAGTTATTGAACTTTGAAATTTGACTCATAAGATGAACATCACCCTGTATATCCCAAACGAAGGCACACAGGCGATTAAATCCTCTTGATAGAGTCCAACCTGATGACATTAATTCGTGTTATCCGTTTGTCGCATTCTTCCCGGGACACCCTGTATATTTGAGTGTCTTTAAACTACATCCAGTAACAAAAAAATTGGTTCAAGCCCTGTGGAGAGGAGCTTTTTGGCGCTCTTGTTCAAACAGACAAATTATATCTCCGAAAGTATTGGTTTCTCAGAGTTGGGAATCATATCAATGGATCCTAACTTAACCGAGATATTTTTCCCTCAAACCTACTCTGAAAATTTCAACTGTCTAGCTCATTCCATTCGAGAGTTATCGTGTTAGCGGCCGGATGGACGGCCGGACGATTTCGACCACGGATTCTTGATCAGTGAGTCAAACCAAATCATTCAAGACCATTTTCAGCCAAAAATTCGAAAATTACAGACATTTGTGCAAATTGCACTCTGTTCCAAGGAACAAGAGCGCCAAAAAAGTGGAGAACTGCTTGTAGTTTTGTAATTGCCGGAATCGCAACTTTTAAGTGGGTATCTTGGTGCTGAATTTGAGACTATTTTTCTTAAGAGAAAATTAACACAACTTTCGGACATTCTAAAAGTGTCGAAGTAATCTGTGAGATCTACTGATGCTAATTCCTTCAGAAGACAATTGTTAGCTCCTAGTTGATATCTTTTTTTAATCCATTATATTATTATCGTGCACACAGTTTCTATTCACTAGTCATACGCATTTTCTCAGCCAATTCTTCTAAAATAGCATTTGCGATAAGCTTAATGAGTTTATTCGCTCTATTGAGCTGCAGGTTGTTTCTCTAGCAATATCACTCACTTAGAAACTGTACTCGACCAAAGTTGCGAACGATTTGCGGACAGTAGCGAATATTTTAACTACTAAATTACTCTCCACTCGACTAAACTACTGGGGTAGTTCGATCAATTCATAATTGAAATGTTGTCTAGGGCGATTGAAAAAAACGGTATAAAAAATGTCTGGAATGATTGGAGTAATATATTCAGTAGTTATATCCCGCGTGCTTGCCAAATACATAGTCGAATATTATCCCGACTGCATAATTTATTAATGTTCAAATAATAACCAATTTAAATAAATAAAATATTTTTAAGAATCAGCCCGAATGTTTTCCAGGGTTAAAATATCACAAAAATATTCACCTAAAGCACACGTGCAAATACTTACCCGGATATTTTCACTCTGTATTGATATTCAAAGATATTGGTTCGTTGCTAAGTGATTTGTATCGAATGCTTTAATATGTTTGGTTGAAAATTTTCAGAGGAATAGTCTTATATATAGATAGCAAACTGTCCATAATGTCGAAAGATTAATTTACAAAAAGGGCGCGGTAGAGTGAAACTTTATTGTTTACTAAACAATTGAAGGGGAACGTAATATTTTAGTTTAAAAGATAATTCTTTACTTTGCATATTTTCTTTATGAATACATATCTTTCTGAGGCGGAATTGCACACCCTTGTAAACTGAAACTTGTTTGGGTTTATTTCTGTCCGCGAGAGCAGACATGTATAAAAGTAGATATTTTGTTGTGTCTTTTTTTGCGCGCGTGTTCCGCAAGGAACAGCGTGCTATCATTTCGTCACAATGTCTGTATTTTTCGAATTTTTTTTTCGAAAATGGTCTCCAACGATTGGGTTCGACTCCTTAATGAAGAATTCGAGGTCAAATTCAATTCTGACCGCCCGGTCCGGCCGGCCGGCCGTTAGCACGATAACTCTCGAACGGAACGACTTAGAGCGTTGAAATTTGCAGGGTAGCTTTGTAGCGTAAATATCTCGGACAAGTTCGTTAACGCGCGAAATCGACCAAGCGGTTTCGGAGTTGAGGCCGTTTTTAGTGAAAACGTTTTTTATGAATATTTCCGGAACCGATCACTCGATCTTTCTGAAATTTAGCATCAAATTGTAGAAACATGACCTTTATATGCCTGCGAGGTTCTGTGTTGAACGGACGGCCCTAAAGTGGCAAAAAAAATTTCAAAAATTTTAAAATTTTGCTTTCACGATAACTCGAAAAATACTGATCTGATTAAATTGAAACTCAGTGATTAGATGCAAAAGGCCAAAGCAAACACTACTATTTTGCGGAATACTTTGCTTTTAATGCCGAAACCTATGATTTTGAGGTTCATGCTGCCCTTTCCGGGTATTTTTCGTTATGCGCATGCGCAGATGCGAAGTCATTTAACTGCAGTAGTTTTTATCAGAGAGGATTGGGGTTTTGGGGCGGCGGATGCTATTCCTCCATATAATCCAGATCCCTGATTAGGGTCTGCGCATGCGTGGATTAAAGATGCGATATCTCCCGAACCACTAGTGTTGGAGAATCGGAGTTTTTTGTAAGGTTTGTGATTTTGAGAGGACATTTAGCCTCGAGTAAATTGCACATGCGCAGAAGAGAAGTGACTGTTTTTGGGTTGGATGGGTTATGTTGGGAGTGCTGAGTCGATATTGTGAGGTTTTAAAAGAATATTCATGGCAATTCAGTGCAAGGACAAGTCAGTTTGGGGGATGTAGCGTTGCTTCCAAGTTGAAGTATCCGTACCGTAGCCATGGGGCTAATTTTGAAATCGATGTAACCACTTATGGGCATTTTTCGTTATGCGCATGAGCAGACCATCAGTGATTTAACTGCTGGTGTTTTCGTCAGAGAGGATTGGGGTTTTGGGGTGGCGGATGCTATTCCTCCATAGAATTCCCTGGTGAGGGTCTGTGAATGCGTGGATTAAATATGCGATATCCCCTGAACCACTGGTGTTGGATAATCGGAGTTTTTTGTGAGGTGTGTGATTTTTGGAGGACCTTCAGCCGCAAGTAGTATGCGCATGCGCAGAAGAGAAGTGACTGTTTTTGGGTTGTACGGGTTATGTCGGGAGTGCTGAGCCAATATTGTGAGGTTTTAAGAGAATATTCATGGTAGTTCAGTGCACGGACAAGTCAGTTTGGGGGATGTAGCGTTGTTTCCGAATTGAAGTGTTCGTACCGTAGCCCTAGGGCTAATATTGAAATTGATGTTATCCCTTACGGGCATTTTTCGTTATGCGCATGAGCAGACCATCAGTGATTTAACTGCTTGTGTTTTCGCCGACAGGATTGGGATTTTGGTGTGGCGGATGCTATTCCTCTATAAAATCCCCTAGTGAGGGTCTGCGCATGCGTGGATTCAAGATGCGATATATCCTGAACCACTAGTGTTCGAGAATCGGAGTTTTTTGTAAGGTGTGTGATTTTGGGAGGACTTGCAGCCGGTAGTAGATTGCGCATGCGCAGAATAGAAGTTACTGATTTTGGGTTGTATGGGTTATGTTGGGAGTAATGAGCCGATATTGTGACGTTTTAAAAGAATATTCATGTCAATTCATTGCACAAGTCAGTTTGGGGGAAATAGCGTTGTTTCCGAGTTGAAATGTATGTATCGTGCTCCTGGTGTGAATTTATAAATAACTATATTCGGTAGATCTATATTAAATTACGTTCGGATTTGGAGAAGAGGCAATTGCGTTCCTACAGGAGGTCCCATAACCGCAATTTTTTTCGATCTACGGTAAAGCTAACAGCCAAACTATATTGATAGCCATATATGTTAAAGGAACTTGAAAAAAAAAAGCACTGACGTGAAGTCAGTACTCTTTGGCAATAGTGTTCACGGTGGCTAATTTGAATTGAGTGATGGGTACTTCGAGCTCAGTGAATTGAGCGAGCCGGAGATCTACCCAAGGGATAGTGGAGACCCTTCACTGTCGATTCAAAAATTAACAGTGCTGTATCTAAACTTCCGTAAGGATAGAGTAACACTGTTGAAAAAGAACACAACTGACTCTTCTTAGTCGCACAAGCTTCTAGAAGATTCTGAGGGATCTCCTTGGAAAAACTTGGCAGGGTCAGTATAATCATAATCATGTATATAGAACGCGCGCCAAATGCAGATTGACTTAACAATTTATGAAAAAGTGCAAAAAAGCATTGACCTGGGGTCAATCTGCTTTGCCGCACGTTCAATATACATGATTATGATTATACTGACCCTGCCAAGTCTTTCCAAGGAGATCCCTCAGAATCTTCTAGAAGCTTGTGCGACTAAGAAGAGTCAGTTGTTAACTTTTTCAACAGTATTACTCTATCCTTACGGAAGTTTAGATACAGCACAGTTAATTTTTGAATCGACAGTGAATGGTGTCCACTATCCCTTGGGTAGATCTCCGGCTCGCTCAATTCACTGAGCTCGAAGTACCCATCACTCAATTCAAATTAGCCACCGTGAACACGCGCGCCAAAGAGTACTGACTTCACGTCAGTACTTATTTTTTTTTCTTACTCCGATTGTTGTCGCAGTAGGTTCGACTTTCTCGGCCTGTTGGGTGAAAGGTGCTATACGCGATGATTTGTGAGGATTTTCATCGGAGAGGGACGACTGGCAACGATTATACATTTCAATGTGAGAACTATCAAGAAAAAATTTGATGAGCTACTTATATACTTAGTTAAAATAACTAGTGAAGTAGGTATAATGGATCTATCGGAAACGTGGAATATTCAAATGGGAGTGTTTTTAAATTACCCTACTTTGAATTAAATGAATAAACGTTCGTCAATATATTGACGCCACATTTCCTGGAAGATGGATAGAACGTCAAGGGCCTATTGCATGGCCATCGCGTTCCCCTCACTTGGCCCTCTCAGATTTTTTTTTGTGAGGTTATTTAAAATCGTAAGTTTATTTTGATAAGCCAAATAATTTAGAACAGTTTTGGCAAAGAATTCGCGCTGAAGTGGAGATTACTCCTGGAGTCCTTGAGCGAGTACAAAAGTGTTCACACAAAAGTTTAATTTTTATTTTTCTCATAGTAAATGTGTATTTTCTCAAAAAATGGTTATCTACGGTAACCGTTATTTACGTAAGTTGCACTGTGTAATAAGCAGCAAAATTTGGGGTATTCAATTAAAAAAAATCATGATGCCACTCTGAAAAACGAATGAAGTCAAATGCAAAATTTGTATGCCATAAGGTGGTTAACTCAAAACTATAATTGACCTGTGCGAGCGTTTTGTTTGAAAACATTCAATACTCAGTAATGAATTTGGTTCCTTACTTTATCTACACACTGTATATCAAAAAGATGTAATAAAATTCTTGAAAAGTACTGACGTGAAGTCAGGAGCTTTTGCGTGCATGCTCTATTGTCTATTCACATCTCACACACCCTCACGAAATTAACCGCGATATTCGGATACACAACCTATCCTGAAAGTTGCAAGTCACTTTATCTTTACCTTCGAAAGTTATCGTGGCAATGGCCGACCGTCACAGAATCAAATTTGACTTGAATTATTCATCAGTGAGACAAACTTAATCGTTTGAGAGCATTTTCGGCGAAAAATTCGAAAATACAGACATTTGGGCAAAATGATAGCACCCTAGAAAATGCACGCAAAATTTGTTATATTTGGTTATATGAATACATTGAAATTGAAACTAAGATATCTCACAAAAAATAACCTGGAAAAACTCATTAAAAATCACAAATCCAAAAGCGATAAATCCGGGGTTCATTTGATAATTGCATATCTTTTCACAGAGGTCGACGAAAAAATATGTTTTTTTTTTCTGAAAACTACCTGATCCAATGATGGTATCTAAGTAAACGATTTAATCCTTGTTTTACAGTGAATTCAATGTCATTTATGATTTGAGAAGGATTTCTGGAATGTGACCACCACAACTAATCCTCAACATCTGACAGATTAACGTCACACAAAATGATTAGAGTATGGTCTGCCATTTTTTGCTCAATTTAGCCAACATGGGAAGATTGAAAAAAATTTAAAATAGAAATTAAGAAGAGAAAATTATTAAAAAATCTTAAAAAATTATAAAGAATACCATAATTTTGCGAGGAATTTACCTATTTTGGGTGGTTGCAACGATTGCAAGAGCAAATCGCGAAAAATTAATCCAGAAAATTAGAAGTAAACGATTAAAGATAATGGAAAAAGTTACCTCGAACAATATATGATATCATTATTACCTCAAGAGATTTATTTCGATCTTCCACCTTAGGTGTAACCTCAAAACAGGTTGGTTAGTTTATCAGATTTGTCAAACTAATAAATTTTGTGTTGGTGCTTCTGAAATTTGTTTCTCTTAAATCTACTCTCAATGCGTATTTGGTGCATACATGCACACTAAATCGATTTGGAAAAACTCAATCAACCTTTTCAAATCGCATTTACTAATTCGCATTTCAGTATTCAATTCGAATTGAAAGAATGTTTACATGCATTTTCAATGCGCATTACGGAATACGCATTGGCTTAAAACGGTTCGAGAGGATGCATGTAAACGTAGTAAGTGCTGACTACCACAAAACGAAAAATATAACTAGAATCAATGCGGGAATTAGTAAATTTCAGCACTGTTTTTAGTGCTGGAATGAACTCATTACGATACTGAAATAGAGAAAAGTATTTCTAACATGTGACTAACCGTTACGGGGAGCATCTGATCAGTCAACTCTTTGAACACATTTTTCAAAAAATTGTGGCCTCAATGGCTAGCTAAATATTGTTCTCCAATGCTTGCATCAGAGTTGTTGGTTTGTCAACCATTGATTTAACCTACCCCCGTCCCAAATTGTCCCTCAAATAATTCGATGGTTTCGTTAGCTGTGTAGTTTTAACTATAGTTTGTCGATGTTCAAATTTTGTATTTTTGAAAACATAAATGTTCATTACAACATGCATGATAGCATGCTCAGGAGGACGATTATGTCTAGCATAAAATGGACGAATAATGAACTTTCACGAACTTAACCCTGATTTTGAGAATAAATTTCCTTAATTTAGTAGTGTTGTTCAAGTGTAAATTTTTTGTGATAGAAATAGCGAAACTATCTGATCAAATATGTCAGAGAACTAACACTTCCAGATACGTTGTTCAACAGATATACCTACCGAAAGATCTCATGCAGCAAAAACAGCACCCTATGTGTTGGGTCCCAAAACTAACAATAGACGACGCACTTTGGCAAATTTACTAAACCGGATAAAAGATGCATACATTTGCATCAAATGGTGACAACCCTTAAATATTCAATAGATCTTCATAATTATTCCAATATACATTTCAAATAATTTCCAGAATAATCCCATTTGAAACCTTGATTTGCTTAAAAGTGTTCTCTCATAACCATGCAACGAAATATATTGTTCATTAAGTGAACGAGCGCGCAAATGCTCCAGATGTCACATGAGTGCTTTTAAAATTTCTTGTGGATTGTTGCGGAAATTACTTCAATATTCTTAAACGTTCATTTAAACGGAATAGTCGACCAGAAGGTACAAACAATTACACCTGCCTATATTATGGTGGGTGTAAAATAGAACTAACCGAGTTTATATGCCCAAGATTCAAATTCGGATCCTTCGCGCCCGGTTACTGTCCGAGTAGTATATCAATCAGATAGGACTTCTATGTCCTATTACCTGGCTATCGGTCAGGATCTAGGGACTTCTGTAATATTTCATAGTAATTAAAACCACCTTCGCTCTAAAGCGGAAACTATTATATGTATATCTATGCTCAGTCTCGTATTTTTTTCGTCTGAATTCGAAATTCCGTTGTTAGTTCTGTTAGTTATGTTCCTCAAAAGTTTGGTGTATCCGGTTAGATGCGTTGTTGTGATGGCCATATCTAAGGAGTCTAATGAGGAAAATCATAAATTAGGAAAATATTGTGTTCATGATTGTAATCAATGTTTTATTGTGCTAAAGAACCCACGAAGAATTCAGCCGGGAGGGCCTTATCGGAAATAGGTAACAGCAATATTAAGTGATGCATTTTTAATGGTTCCGTTGATTGTTCCGTTGAATCTCGGGTGTATGTGGTAAAGCTCCATTTACAGGTGTCATTAACCATAGTACTTGTGGATAGCCAGAGCCACCCAGACGTATTCTGTTGACCATTCCGAAAGTAATTTTGGAAAACTATTGATATTTAATTTGCGATTGACGCCAAATGAAAGAAGAATCATGACAAATCCCTGGAAAATAGACATTAACATTCATAATTATCACCTCTGGATCGCAAATCAGTTGCACCTTTACGGTTGACATAAGTATTTTCCTTATCTGGGGGTGCTATAATAGCTATGTGGTTACAATCTTACCTCAGGCATACTACAATTTCGAACAAATCTCTACCTTGTGGAAATGTGATCCAATCAGCATGAAAATGATTTTTTTCTGTGACGGGAAAAAAAATTTGACATTTCATCTCTGTTGACAGGTAACAAAATATAACTTTTCACGAAATTTATTTTTCCCCGGGAAAAAAGTGAATACTTTCTTCCCTATATACATATAGATAATGAAAGATATTTGAATTTAGAATATTTTATTGAATATAAGTTACATTTCCTTTATATGAAAAGTACAATTATTAAATGTGCATTGCGTGAATGACATGTTCCTTGAACTATTCGGTACAACAGACGAATTTTCTTGTGTTGAAATAATATTCTCTGACATGGACACAACTGCTGTTGATGTACCTGGTCGCAATCAGGTGTTATTTCAGAACAGCCACACGTTCTGAACACTTCATTAGCAATTTCTGTTCTGTATGCTACCGATTCATCAACATACCCTTCAGCGACCGTTGATGACTTCCAACCGCCATGTTTCTTTAGTGTCATCAAGTCTCCCCCAGATTCAACTAAAAGTGTAGTAGAACATCTTCGAAAAAATGACCTGTATATGAGTTAGCATTTTCAAGTTGAAGAAAATTAGCTACTGTTTCAGATACCTTATAAAACTAATTTTTACCCACAACCTAATTGATACATTTTCCATTGCGATATGCACAAAACAGGCGGCGATCTTTTGCTGCTGCTAGACGAAGGGCTATGTACATTCGGTAATATTTAATATATTCTTCAGTAACTACAAATCTCCTGTTTACATCATTCTTTGTTTGCTTCAGTTTCACAATTAATAACTTTCCCGAATCTTCAATATCATCTAATGTTACCTGGCTGATTTCACAAATTCGACAAGCTCCTGCAATCCCAAATACAACAACAACCTTGGCCATTAAATAAACTTCATCGGGTGCATTATTTAAAAAATCACTAATTTGTGTACTCGTAAAAATCGCAGCATTCTTTGGCTACCTTTCCCATTTTGTTTCAGAATTGTAATTAGTTTGAAATATTTTGAAATGTCTACATTATTATTGGATCGTAACTCGTAACATACTTTTAATCATTGAATAATTCGACCACACTGTTGATGGCTTTTGTTGTTGTGCCAATAACACTGTCTCCGAGAAAGAACTGCATGTCTTTTTCATTTTCCATTCCATAAATCTTGAATACGCGGTTTCGTAAATTTTCCTCGATGTAGCTGGCAATAATTTTCGTGACGCTACTTGCGCTGCTTCTATCAACACCGGTGGAGTCAGAGAAAACTCAGAATCAAGCATTTTTAACTTTATAGTATTCAAAATAACTACTAAACAATTACTGAGATCGCAATTTTTGAATCAAATCACAAAATTAAATTGACAGATATTTGGTTACACTGAAGTTTTCCTTATCAACGCAGGTCTAATAGCTTACTAGTTTAAAAATTCAAATTTCATATCGATAACATTCTGACTTTAATATATTGTAATAATATGTTCTTTCACTATTAAATCGTCATTTTTCCTGTCACAGGAAAAAATAGTGTATTAACGGGAAAAATATTAGACTTCAGCTCTCGGTTTTTTGTCTCCCTCCGCTTCGCGTCGGGAGACAACATAACCTCGACCTAAAATCTAATACTTTTTTCCCTTGTATAATAAATAACTATTGAATTACAACGGATAATTCAGAAATACATCGACTCAACGCTTGTTGGCTTATTGATGAGATATCTACTATACAAAAAAAAGCACTGATGTGAAGTCAGTACTCTTTGGCGCGCGTGTTCACGGTGGCTAGTTTGAATTGAATGATGAGTACTTCAAGCTCAGTGGATAGAGCGAGCCGAAGATCTACCCAAAGGATAGTGGACACCACTCACTGTCGGTTCAAACATTAACAGTGCTGTATCTAAGCTACCACCAGGATAGAGTAACAAAGTTGGAAAAGAACACAACTGACTCTCCTTAGTCGCACAAGCTCCTAGAAGATTTGGGACAAAAATCTATTTACCTCATTTGACGGCTGTTTGTCAAATCAATTAATTCCAATAATTGATGTCAGATTTCCTACATACCAAGTTCAAACACATTTTATTATATGGAAAACACTTATTATGATCACGTTCTACAAGAATTGATACTAAATAGAAGCTAGATGAAGATTATTGTAATGGAAAATTTGTGTTCCAGAATAATATTAAGGTATTCAACATGATACTGCTTTTTGGGCGCATGTTCTAGGGGAACATCGTCCTATCATTTCGTCCAAATGTCTGTAATTTTCGAATTTCGAGCTGAAAATTGGCTAATAGACTAATTCGGACTCCCTGATCACGAATCCGGTGTCAGATTTTAGGGTGCCGTCCGGCCGTCCGGCCGGCCGGCCGGCCGTAGGCACGATAACAGGAGCACCGAAGGTCCTATCGACTTCAAACTTTTTTTCTTTACTGGTCAGTACGGGCCACAAGGAAGATGAACATGCGCCCAAAAGCTCCTGTCCACAGGGCTTGAACCAATTTTTATTTGTTCTCGTAGTCAATAACTAAAATTCGAAGAAAATTGGAGTTGAACGGGTTTCGCACCGAGCCAATTTATGTCGATGCTGTTTTCTTCTTGGCAAATTTCATATTTTGATTTCAATTTTATTTCCAATCAGGATATGATACTCGAGTAAAATAAATTCTTACATGATATAAGTTCTATAGGTAATGGATAATATTGTTTGAATCAATGAAATAGTTTTCTTCAGTTCCAAGTCCTGCAGTAATTTTCCTCTGGAAGATCGACATACTGTATCAACTGCCTCTGATGTTAACAGAAAATGCAAGTCAGTTGAATAATAAAAAAAAGCACTGACGTGAAGTCAGTACTCTTTGGCGCGCGTGTTCACGGTGGCCAATTTGAATTGAATGATGAGTACTTCAAGCTCAGTGGATAGAGCGAGCCGAAGATCAACCCAAAGGATAGTGGACACCATTCACTGTCGGTTCAAAAATTAACAGTGCTGTATCTAAGCTGCCATCAGGATAGAGTAACAAAGTTGGAAAAGAACACAAGTGACTCTCCTTAGTCGCACAAGCACCTAGAAGATTTGGGAGGGTCAGTATAATACTAATCATGTTTATAGCACGCGCGCCAAAGCAGATTGACTTTTTACACTTTTTCTTTCATTTTTAAGTCAATCTGCTTTTGCGTGCGTGCTAAAACATGATTAGGATTATACTGACCCTCCCAAATCTTCTAGGAGCTTGTGCGTCTAAGGAGAGTCAGTTGTGTTCTTTTCCAACTTTGTTACTCTATCCTGATGGTAGCTTAGATACAGCACTGTTTATTTTTGAACTGACAGTGAATGGTGTCCACTATCCTTTGGGTAGATCTTCGGCTCGCTCTATCCACTGAGCTTGAAGTACTCATCATTCAATTGAAATTAGCCACCGTGAGCACACGCGCCAAAGAGTACTGACTTCACGTCAGTGCTTTTTTTTTTTCAAGTTCCTTTAACAAATATAGCTATCAATACAGTTTGCCTGTTAGCTTTACCGTAGATCAAAAAAAATTGCGGATGTGGGACCTCCGTTAGGAACGCAATTGCCTCTTCTCCAAATCCGAACGTATTTTAATATAGATCTACCGAATATAGTTATTTATAAATTTGCCTCAGGGCTACCATACAGACATTTCAACTCGGGAACAATGCTATTTCCCCCAAACTGACTTGTGTCCGTGCACTGAATTGACATGAATATTCTTTTAAAACCTCACAATATCGGCCCATTACTCCCAACATAACCCGAACAACCCAAAACCATCCACTTCTAGTCTGCGCATGCGCAATATACTCGTGGTTGCAAGTGCTCCCAAAATTACACACCTCACAAAAAACTGCGATTCTCCAACACTAGTGGTTCAGGAGATATCGCTTCTTGAATCCACGCATGCGCAGACCCTCACCAGGGGATTCTATAGAGGAATCGCATCCGACACCCCAAAACCCCAATCCTCTCTGACGAAAGCACAAGCAGTTAAATCACTGATGGTCTGCTCATGCGCATAACAAAAAATGCCCGTAAGGGGTAACTTCAATTTCGAAATTAGCCCCAGGGCCACGGTACGGACACTTCAACTCAGAAACAACGCTACATCCCCCAAACTGACTTGTCCTTGCACTGAATTGCCATAAATATTCTTTCAAAACCTCACAATATCGGTTCAGCACTCCCAACATTACCCATACAACCCAAAAACAGTCACTTCTCTTCTGCGCATGCGCAATCTACTTGCGGCTGCAAGTCCTCCCAAAATCACACACCTTACAAAAAACTCCGATTCTCCAACACTAGTGGTTCAGGAGATATCACATCTTTAATCCACGCATGCGCAGACCCTCAACAGGGGATTCTATGGAGGAATAGCATCCGCCACACCAAAACCCCAATCCTCTCTGACGAAAACACCACCAGTTAAATCACAGATGGTCTGCTCATGCGCATAATGAAAAATGCCTGTAAGGTGTAACATCAATTTCAAAATTAGCCCCAGGGCCACGGTACGAACACTTCAACTCGGAAACAACGCTACGTCCCCCAAACTGACTTGTCCTTGCACTGAATTGCTATGAATATTCTTTTAAAACCTCACAATATCGACTCAGCATTCCCAACATAACCCATCCAATTCAAAAACACTCACTTCTCTTCTGCGCATGCGCAATGCACTCGCGGCTAAAAGTCCTCTCAAAATAACACACCTTACAAAAAACTCCGATTCTCCAACACTAGTGGTTCGGGAGATATCGCATCTTTAATCTACGCATGCGCAGACCCTTTTCAGGGATCTGGATTCTATGGAGGAATAGCATCCGGCACCCCAAAATCCCAATCCTCTCTGTCGAAAACTACAGCAGTTAAATGACTTCTCATCTGCGCATGCGCACAACGAAAAATGCCCGGAAAGGGCAGCATTAACCTCAAAAAAATAGGTTTTGGCATTTTAAGCAGAGTATTCCGCAAAATAGTAGTAATTTTTTGATTTTTTTTAATGTGACGTGATCTTCACGAAATTTTGCAGAAGTGTTTGCATTGTTCTTGTGCATCTAACTACTGAGTTTTAATTCAATCAGATCAGTATTTTTCGAGTTATCGTGAAAACAAAATTTTAAAATTTTTGAAATTTTTTTTTGCCACCTTAGGGCCGTCCGGTCATTACAAAACTTCGCAGGCATATAAAGGGCATGATTCTACAATTTGATGCTAAATTTCAGAAAGATCGAGTGATCAATTCTGGAAATATTCATAAAAAACGTTTTGACTAAAAACGGCCTTAACTCCGAAACCGCTCGGTGGATTTCGCCCGTTAACGAACTTGTCCGAGATATTTACGCTACAAAACTACCCTGCAAATTTCGACGCTCTAAGTCGTTCTGTTCGAGAGTTATCGTGCTAACGGTCGGCCGGCCGGCCGGCCGGACCGGACGGACAGAATTGAATTTGACCTCGAATTCTTCATAAGGGAGTCGAACTCAATCGTTTGAGACCATTTTCGAAAAAAAATTCGAAAAATACAGACATTGTGACGAAATGATAGCACGCTGTTCTTTGCGGAACACGCGCGCAAAAATAAGTCGGGTTTTCCTTCCTGACGCTATAACTCCAGAACGCACGAACCGATTTCCACGGTTTCGCATTCGTTGGAAAGAAAATTCAGGAAAAATTTCAACAGAAAAGCGGGAAAATCATTTTTCCGTAGAACGCCTGCAGATGAATTGAATGCTTGCCTGAAGGCATCACCTTTATGGAATAACGTAAAAACATTATCGCTAACCACTAATATGAGAGTTCAACTTCAAAATGATCAATGTGCTGCACAATTTTCCAAACAGTAAACCATATTACTATACAGAGTGTTCTTTTTCTAACGGCACAATTGAAGTGATTTGTGCCACAAACAAAGCATTAACTAAATAGGTACCTTGGATGTATTCTCATAATGTATTTGTCTGGAATCTTCATACAGGGTGTTTTTCTTTTAACGTTAATTGCAACTTGCTGTTTTTCGCGCCAATCGTACACTTTCTTTCAATAGTCTTAAAAATGATACTTTCGAGGCATATACATAATTGAAAATAAACCATTACTATACAGGGTGTTATTTATATCACTGCACAATTGTACGCGATTGAATTGATTTGCGCCACAAGGAGAGCATTAGCTAAATAGGTACCTTGGATGGATTCTCATTATGTATTTGTCGGAAATTTTCATACAGGGTGTTTTTCTTTTAACGTCAATACAGGGTGTTTTTCACGCCAATAAATTGTACAATTTCATTCAATTGTGTTAAAAAATATTCTTTCGAGGTATACATAATTGAAAATAAACCATTACTATACAGGGTGTTCTTTATATCACGGCACAATTGTACACAATTGAAGTGATTTGTGCCCCAAACAAAGCATTAACTAAATAGGTACCTTGGATGGATTCTCATAATGTAACAATTTTGTTTTTCCTTTGATGTGTGGACATGGCGCATGGACAATTATACGTCGCGTGTTCGCGCGTCGGAAGACCGTCATCTTTGTTTATTGACGCAATTGAAGAAATATATCCCCATCAATATTTTTAAATTTCAGCAAATGTGAACAATAGTTACAAATCACCACACTTACGGGGAGAAAGGGTTTTTTGCTGAGGTTTTTCCCTAAGCTCTTGTATCATACGTCGAATTGTATGGTACCCCGTTACACCAACCTCTGCTAACACATATACAGCTCTCAGTCAAAAGAATATATATATATATATTGACGCAAAACAAAACAAAAAATATAGTTTATCAGAAAGCTCTAAATTGATTAAGAGACTGTATCATAACTGTGTGTGTCTGTCAATATCAACCCACAAGGAGTCCTTGATATTCCTGATGCCCGTTGCATCAATAGAAAAAGTTTGTCGAATTTATAATGAACCAAGTCCTTATTTCATCGAAAAAAATCAATAAATATCTCATCTGTTAACTGAAAAGGGTTACTTCTATCACGAAGAAATCTACTTTCTACCTTATACATATATCAATTATATATGTATAAGGTAGAAAGTAGTACCTTATACATATATCAATTATATATGTATAAGGTAGAAAGTAGATTTCTTCGTGATGGAAGTAACCCTTTTCAGTTAACAGATGAGATATTTATTGATTTTTTTCGATTAAATAAGGACTTGCTTCATTATAAATTCGACAAACTTTTTCTATATTTCATTCTCTTTAACCAACGAATGGTTTTAAATAGTGATATAAAAGCGTCTAAATGACTGTTTTCTAACCACCTCTGAAACTGACAATGATTTTTGGCGCGCTGTTCTATGAACAAAGTGCCTATCAATTCTTTCAAATGTCTCTAATTTTCGAATATTTGGCCGAGAATGGTCTTGAACTATTAGTTTCGACTCACTGATCAAGAATCGAATCTGAGGTCAGAATTGATTCTGTCCGGCCGTCAGCATGATTACGCTCGAACGCAATGAGGTTGAAATTTTTTGGGTAGCTTTGTAGTCCAAGTGCGCCACCTGCGTTCGTTAATGGGCAAAATCCATCGAGTGGTTTCAGAATTATAGCCCTTTGAAATTTTGTTTTCCCAATAACTCGAAAAATACTAATCTGATCGAATCGAAGCACGGTCATTAGTTGAAAAATACCGAGAAGAAGTCTTATGCAAAAATTTTTCAGGAACGCATGTCTGCAAAATTTAAAAAAAAATTCAAAAAAATTCTGTATCCCAGAAACTATCTGTCAGATATCGTTTAAATTCTACGTGAGCCATCAAAACCTTATTATACAGTAAAGTTCTAGATCTGAGCACGATCGGATCAATATTGGTGAAGATATTGCCGAAATTTCAAAATATTCCAAAGATTGGGGTCAACTGGTCCACTGTTTTTACATTCAACCAAACGAATTCTCAACATCATTGAATGGTTTCTTTCTGGGTTTTCTCTCCCAAACTCTGAAAAATATCTATTATTGCTTGCTCTTTACTAATAGAGAACATAATAACAAATCTCTATCTTACCTGGCAGTAACATTCCAGTCCTCACTATGCTGAAAAAAACACATTGATGAACTGAGTCGGAAATTGTCAACTTCCATATACTTAAAGGAGAATAAGAAGAATATCAAATGTTGAAACGGCGAAGCTTACTTATTACTCCACGTTCCACAACCAGATGATGTATGGGGTTATTGTTTGGGGGCAGAGTAGTGCTGCAGAGAAGATCCTCCTGAAACAAAAACAAGCAATGAGAGCCTTATATGGAATGAAATCAACAGATAGCTGTCGAGAGGTTTTTGAGAGAGAGGGCTTACTTACCAGCGTTTCTGTTTTCGTACTGACCTGTTTGAATTATGTCCATCAACATCAACACAAATTTCCTACAAACTCCCACTTCCAGAGTTACAATACACGAGACAAAGAAAAATTCACACTACCGTATTCAAGTCTGAAGAAAACACAACAGGGATTGAACAACACTTGCCTTAAGTTATATAACAAACTACCTGAATGTCTAAAGAAGTTGAGTGCTGTTGGATTCCATAAAGAAGTTAAGAATCTTTTATTGAAACAGACAATTTATAATATAAATGAATTTTTATGATTGCTCGTCTTACTTGTTGCGCGTATGTTCTGGGGAACATCGCATTATAGTTTTGCCCAAATGTGAAATTTAATTCTGTGGTGCCGTCCGGCCGTCCGGCCGTTGCCACGATAACTTGAGAACGGAAAGAGCTAGTGACTTGAAATTTTCAGGGTAGGTGGCGCATCCCAATACGACGGCCAAGCTCGTTAATGGGTATAATCCGCCTGATGGTTTCCGAGTAATAATTTTGTTTTCAACCAAAATAAATCCGATCGAATTTAAACTTGGTGAATAGTTGTAGAATATAGACCTAAGCACGTTTGTGAAATTTTGTGAAAATCGTATTGCTAGAAAATTATTAAAAAATATTTTTGTTGTCACGATAACCTGAGAACGGAAAGAGATAGCGGCTTGAAAATTTCAGGTTAGGTTGTGCATCTAAATGCAACATTTGAGTTTGTTTATGAGCATAATCGGTCAAATGGTTATAGAGTTATAGCCATCTGAAATTTTCTGAAATTTGGAAGTTTTTTGTTCTTCATTAACTCGAAGAATACAAAACCGATTGAATTCAAACATGGTTATTAGTTGTAGAATGCCAACGCGAAAATTCTTGCAGAATTTCGTGAGGATGGTAACTAGAAAATAAAAAAAAAATAATTAAAAATATTCCATATATCATAAACTATTCGTCCGGCATTCGACCTTCAAATAATAAATATGAATGTCATGATGACATATTTTTGCGCGTATGTTATGGGAAAATCGTGTTATTTCATCATAAATCTATGGGAGATGATAGCCCTACATTAGCGGTCAGACCTGGTTTTGAAAGAGATCCTCCTTAGGAGGAGTCAACTAGTTATTGAAGGGATTTCTATGAACAAGAGTGAATATCTTTGAGAAATAGAGAAGGCGATTCTTCTTCAAGAGATCCATGTGCCTTCAGAGGAGTATATTTGTGAGAGGGGACTTTTGAATTTTGCTGAAGGCTTCTGATCTTGTAAGGTGAGAGGCTCATTTGTGGATATTAAATCTCTTGATGGGTAGAGAGGAATTTTAGGCCAGTTTTTCTATCACTAATGATCATCTTTATATTTCACCTCATCTACTTTAGATCTATCAATGGACATTTATTGGTTAAGAATAAGTAATTGAATATTACTGGAATTCAATTGAATTTCATTCAATATGTTAGTAACTAAACTTATAATTTTCTTTACTTTGATTATTTAAATATGACATTAATTCCAGTAATATTTTTCAAGAATAAATATGTATTCTTCTCCTAAAGAAGAATTGAAGGTAGACAATAATGTGTTAATATTTTCATCATTGATTTCTATCCTGACTTCACGAAAAAAAATCGGTTCAAGCACTGACGTGCTGACTTCACGTCAGTGCTTGAACCAATTTTTTTCTTGAATTCAGGAGCTTTTGCGCGTATGTTCTATTGTCCATTCTCCTGTATTGAACACTCTTAATCGAATTTACCATGGTGAATTCGATTAAGGCTGTCCAATACAGGAGAATAGACAATAGAATTCACCATGGTAAATTCGATTAAAAGTGTCCAATACAGGAGAATGGACAATAGAACATACGCGCAAAAGCTCCTGACTTCACGTCAGTGCTTGAACCAATTTTTAGCGCTCTAGTTCCTTGGAACTGAGTGCTTATCAATTTGCCCAAATGTCTGTAATTTTCGAATTTTTCAATGAAAATGGTCTTAAACGATTTGGTTCGGCTCACTGATCAAGAATCCGTGGTCGAAATTCATTCTGTCCGGCCAGACCGGCCGTCCTGCCGGCCGTAGGCACGATAACTCTCGAACGGAATGAGCTAGACAGTTGAAATTTTCAGAGTAGGTTTGGGAGATAAATATCTCAGCTAAGTTCGTTATAGGGTAAAATCGGACAGATGGTTTCGGAGTAACAGAAAATTTTTTTTTTATGTAACAAATTCCAAATTTAATTTTTTTCAATAAGCAGTTTTACCATAAGAATCCAATGATATCATTTTTTACTCTAACAAGCTGACACTTTCGGAGATATGATTTTTCAAAATTTCAATAATAAATCGTATTTGTACGTTTTCACAGAATTATATAATTATTCTATGTATGAATTGTCATAATGTCAACTTATTTTCCTGATACAGTTTTCTGGCCTGAAAGTTGACGAAAAGCGAATATAAGGGTAAAAACAGTCAAATAAACCCCCATGTGGCGATCTTATGTCGAAAAGTGAAAATTAAGAATATATATCCCAGGTAAGTACCGACGTTTTATTCCAATACCGGAGATCGATAAGATCGTTCGAGGAGCCCGATAGCTGGTCGGTCTGACCCGTCGGGTTTCGGAACGAGAGAAGGCGGGCTCAAATCCCGGAAAGGAAATTACACTTTTTGGCGCTCTAGTTCCGCGGATCTGAGTGCATATGAATTTTATATAAGATGCAGTTTCACCATTAAATTCCATCGATATCATTTTCAACTCCAACAAGCTAATACTTTCGGAGATATGATTTTTCTAAATTTCAATAATGAATCGTACGTACTTCTTAGTTTTCACAGAATGCTATAATTATTCTATCTAAGCTTTATTACATGATCTATGTACATACTCATATATTTCATCCTGTTCTATAAGAAAGACGCAAATTCATTTCAGCTATTTTAATTTAATTTCTTCCATGGTGCAGTTCTCATTCTCAGATTGCTCATTTAATCTTGATAAATAAACTATTATTTGAATTTAATTTCCTTTATGATGCAGTTCTCTCATAAGAATACATTGATATAATTCCCAACTCAGAGTACCAATACTTTCGGAGATATAATTTGTCTGTTTGAACTAGAGCGCCAGAAAGCTCCTGTCCACAGGGCTTGAACCCATTTTTAATGTGATAAATTCGTCATATATTATACTTGTTCAATAGTAGAAACATTTCCGTTTCCAATTACTCTGTTAACTCCGCCTGTGATGTTTGTTGGGTGGATCGAGTAGCTCAGCAGATGTCACTGCCGGTCCCAAGCCCGGATAAAGGAGGAGGGTTCACAGGCCAGGCCAGCTCCCTACCTGTGGTAAAAATCCAACACTGCTCACAGAACCACAAATCAGCCTCGGAAACAGATTGATACAAAGATGACGAAAATGGCAAGAAAACGGACTACGATTTGGAAACAGGATAAACTCAGAATCGCCACCTGGAACATCATGTCCTGGAATACAAAGGACCAGGAAATCGTAGAAGAGTTGAAAGAAAATCACATAGAAATATGCTCTGTCGGTGAAACTAAGAGAAAAGGAAAAGGAAAATGTGAAATAGACGGATATATTTTGATATATAGTGGAGTGCCCCGAGAGAAAAGAGCACAGTCGGGAGTAGGGCTGCTAATAGACCGGAAGTACAAAGAACAAATAGATAGTGAAAATTACGTTAATGATAGGATACTACAGGTAACAATGAACATTAACTATGAAAAGATCCATTTTATAAGCGTCTATGCACCAGATATAAGTAAGGAAAGAGAGGAGAGAGAAACATTCTATGAAGAACTACAAACAGTGGTAGATAAAATAAGAGCACAGGACAAAATCATCATCATGGGAGACCTAAATGCACGGATAGGAAACAAACCATTGAACGGCGTAATGCAGAGATTCAATGAGGATGTCATTAATGAAAATGAAGAACTATTGAAAATATTCTGTGCAAACAACAACCTCAGAATTGCCAACACTTTCTTCGAACATGACATGAAGTATAAATACACGTGGCAAAATACAAGAGGACAGCAGTCAGTATTAGACTACTTCATTACTAACAGGGAAGTCACCCCTCAATCAATATTAGATGTAAGAACCTTAAACGGCGCTAACTCTGGAAGCGATCATAAGCTGGTACTCTGCAAAATGAGACTAAAGATATGGAAAACCCCAAAACCTAAACCACAAATAATCAAGAAGTTCAACGTCGAATCACTGGAAGATAAAAGTACACAATTCCTATATGAAGACCGATTGAATCGGAAAATATTGCAAAGGCCAGTTCACGCTCAAGACAGTATAAACCAACAATGGAAAACGATAAAAAAACAACATATTAGACGCCGCCATGGAAGCAGTAGGAAAGAGACAAGTAAATGTAAACATAATCAATAGAACACCTTGGTTTACGCCGGAAGTGAAGGAACTGGCAAAACAAAAGAAAAATGTATACATTCAATATATCCGAAACAAAACACCTGAAAATTGGAACATGCTACAGCATTTTTATGTTTCGTAGATTTAAAGAAGGCCTTCCATAGAGGAATTGAGGGTTTTACAAGGCTTTGACAGCTCCATATTGCCTTATCAGTTTGACTCTATGTTAATTTCCAGTTCATGAATTTTTGATGGGTAATGAAGGATGAATGTGTTCGACAATTTTCAATTAGTGAACCATTTTAAAAAATCTTGGTACCTAAATTGGTAAATAAGTTGAGTTTGTAACGTGCAAAAATTTGTCAACAAGAAAACATCCACCAGTGATATTGCTAATGAAAATATCACGATCAATACTTGATAATCAAGCAGGACTATGGCATTTTCGCTGAATTGGAATGCTGATAACAAGGTATAACATTGGGAAAAGAGGAAAATCTTATTTAAAACATTTCCTGTAGAGCGATTGTTCATGGTTTTTGCGCGCGTGTTCCGCAAGGAACAGCGTGCTATCATTTCGTCACAATGTCTGTATTTTTCGAATTTTTTTTCGAAAATGGTCTCAAACGATTGGGTTCGACTCCCTGATGAAGAATTCGAGGTCAAATTCAATTCTGTCCGTCCGGTCCGGCCGTTAGCACGATAACTCTCGAACGGAACGACTTAGAGCGTTGAAATTTGCAGGGTAGTTTCGTAGCGTAAATATCTCGGACAAGTTCGTTAACGGGTGAAATCGACCGAGCGGTTTCGGAGTTAAGGCCGTTTTTAGTAAAAACGTTCACTCCGATCACTCGATCTTTTTGAAATTTGGCATCAGATTGTAGAATCATGACCTTTATATGCCTGCGAAGTTTCGTGTTGAACGGACGGCCACAAAGTGGCAAAAAAAAATTTTGAAAATTTGAAAATTTTGTTTTCACGATAACTCGAAAAAAACTGATCTGATTAAATTGAAACTCAGTAGTTAGATGCAAAAGACCAGAGCAAACACTTTTGCAAAATTTCGTGAAGATCACGTGACATGAAAAAAATAAAAAAATTACTACTATTTTGCGGAATACTTTGCTTTTAATGCCGAAACATATGTTTTTGAGGTTCATGCTGCCCTTTCCGGGCATTTTCCGTATTGCGCATGCGCAGATGAGAAGTCCTTTAACTGCTGTAGTTTTCGTCAGAGAGGATTGGGGTTTTGGGGTGGCGGATGCTATTCCTCCATAGAATTCAGATCCCTGATGAGGGTCTGCGCATGCGTAGATTAAAGATGCGATATCTTCCGAACCACTAGTGTTGGAGAATCGGAGTTTTTTGTAAGGTGTGTTATTTTGAGAGGACTTTTAGCCGCCAGTAGAATGCGCATGCGCATAAGAGAAGTGACTGTTTTTGGGTTGGATGGGTTATGTTGGGAGTGCTGAGTCGATATTATGAGGTTTTAAAAGAATATTCATAGCAATTCAGTGCAAGGTCAAGTCAGTTTGGGGGATGTAGCGTTGTTTCCGAGTTAAAGTGTCCGTACCGTGGCCCTGGGGCTAATTTTGAAATTGATGTAACCCCTTACAGGCATTTTTCGTTATGCGCATGAGCAGACCATCAGTGATTTAACTGGTGGTGTTTTCGTCAGAGAGGATTAGGGTTTTGGGGCGGCGGATGCTATTTCTCTATAGAATCCCCTGTTGAGGGTCTGCGCATGCGTGGATTAAAGATGTGATATCTCCTGAACCACTAGTGTTGGAGAATCGGAGTTTTTTGTAAGGTGTGTTATTTCGAGAGGACTTTTAGCCGCGAGTAGACTGCGCATGCGCAGAAGAGAAGTGACTGTTTTTAGGTTGGATGGGTTATGTTGGGAGTGCTGAGTCGATATTATGAGGTTTTAAAAGAATATTCATAGCAATTCAGTGCAAAGACAAGTCAGTTTGGGGGATGTAGCGTTGTTTCAGAGTTAAAGTGTCCGTACCGTGGCCCTGGGGCTAATTTCGAAATTGATGTAACCCCTTACGGGCATTTTTCGTTTTGCGCATGAGCAGACCATCAGTGATTTAACTGATGGTGCTTTCGTCAGAGAGGATTGGGGTTTTGGGGTGGCGGATGCTATTCCGCTATAGAATCCCCTGGTGAGGGTCTGCGCATGCGTGTATTCAAGAAGCGATATCTCCTGAACCACTAGTATTGGAGAATCGGAGTTTTCTGTGAGGTGTGTAATTTTGGGAGGACTTGCAGCCACGAGTATACTGCGCTAGAGCAGACGAGAAGTGAATGGTTTTGGGTTGTTTGGGTTATGTTGGGAGTAATTTATAAATAACTATATTCGGTAGATCTATATTAAAATACGTTCGGATTTGAAGAAGATGCAATTGCGTCCCTAACGGAGGACCCACAACCGCATTCTTTTCCGATCTACGGTAAAGCTAACAGCCAAACTGTATTGATAGCTATATTTGTTAAAGGAACTTGAAAAAAAAAAGCACTGACGTGAAGTCAGTACTCTTTGGCGCGCGTGTTCACGGTGGCTAATTTGAATTGAATGATGAGTACTTCAAGCTCAGTGGATAGAGCGAGCCGAAGATCAACCCAAAGGATAGTGGACACCATTCACTGTCGGTTCAAAAATTAACAGTGCTGTATCTAAGCTGCCATCAGGATAGAGTAACAAAGTTGGAAAAGTACACAAGTGACTCTCCTTAGTCGCACAAGCTCCTAGAAGATTTGGGAGGGTCAGTATAATCCTAATCATGTTTATAGCACGCGCGCAAAAGCAGATTGACTTAACAATGAAAGAAAAGTGTAAAAAGTCAATCTGCTTTGGCGCGCGTGCTATAAACATGATTAGGATTATACTGACCCTCCCAAATCTTCTAGGTGCTTGTGCGACTAAGGAGAGTCACTTGTGTTCTTTTCCAACTTTGTTACTCTATCCTGATGGCAGCTTAGATACAGCACTGTTAATTTTTGAACCGACAGTGAATGGTGTCCACTATCCTTTGGGTTGATCTTCGGCTCGCTCTATCCACTGAGCTTGAAGTACTCATCATTCAATTCAAATTGGCCACCGTGAACACGCGCGCCAAAGAGTACTGACTTCACGTCAGTGCTTTTTTTTATTATTCAACTGACTTGCATTTTCTGTTAACATCAGAGGCAGTTGATACAGTATGTCGATCTTCCAGAGGAAAATTACTGCAGGACTTGGAACTGAAGAAAACTATTTCATTGATTCAAACAATATTATCCATTACCTATAGAACTTATATCATGTAAGAATTTATTTTACTCGAGTATCATATCCTGATTGGAAATAAAATTGAAATCAAAATATGAAATTTGCCAAGAAGAAAACAGCATCGACATAAATTGGCTCGGTGCGAAACCCGTTCAACTCCAATTTTCTTCGAATTTTAGTTATTGACTACGAGAACAAATAAAAATTGGTTCAAGCCCTGTGGACAGGAGCTTTTGGGCGCATGTTCATCTTCCTTGTGGCCCGTACTGACCAGTAAAGAAAAAAAGCAGTATCATGTTGAATACCTTAATATTATTCTGGAACACAAATTTTCCATTACAATAATCTTCATCTAGCTTCTATTTAGTATCAATTCTTGTAGAACGTGATCATAATAAGTGTTTTCCATATAATAAAATGTGTTTGAACTTGGTATGTAGGAAATCTGACATCAATTATTGGAATTAATTGATTTGACAAACAGCCGTCAAATGAGGTAAATAGATTTTTGTGACGATTTTCGTGACCATAGAACGTCAAAACACGCTGGAATGTGAATTTTAAGCAATATCTTCTGGAATTGAGATCGTATCGAACTGAAATTTTGCACACTCGTGTACAATGCTTGATTTAACGTCGGTACAAATTTTTTTATTAAAAAATTTTCCAACTGCCCGATCCCAACAATACTTAGATAATATATCCATAAATTAAGCATTTCATTATTGCATTTCTTGAAATAGGTACCTTTTCAAGTCGATCAACATCGTCCTTCTTTCGACGTCTAAACTATGACTTGATTCTTTATGTTTATGTCTTTGAATTTGTTTTCGGTGGAATTCAAAGAGTTCATAGAATAATCGATGAAAATACTGAGAGAGACCCAGGAAATTTGACACATTTTGTCTTATATCTCCAGAAATTGAAATCGTATAGAGCCAAAATTTTGCACAATGTTGCAAAATACTACAATTGACGTTAGTACAAGTTTTTGTTGCAATCTGATGAATAGTTCACGAAAAAAAAATTTTTTTTTCGAAAAAATTAAAAGAAATATTTTTTTAAAAATTACCAACATTTCGATCATAACAGAATTTTGCCAAAAGTTGCGCGTTTATATCCTCGAACTGACTACCAAGTTTCGATTCAACATCTTCTTTAGTTCCTGAAATATCAGGGAAATAACCTCAAAATTTTAAATGTCTATAACTCCTAAACCGTCCGGCCGATTTTGCCCGTTAACGAACTTAACCGTCGCATTTTGATCAGAAACCTACCCTGAAAGTTTGAAGTCGATAGGACCTTCGGTGCTCCTGTTATCGTGCCTACGGCCGGAAGTACGGCCGGCCGGCCGGCCGGCCATACGGCACCCAAAAATCTGACACCGGATTCGTGATCAGGGAGTCCGAATTAGTCTATTAGCCAATTTTCAGCTCGAAATTCGAAAATTACAGACATTTGGACGAAATGATAGGACGATGTTCCCCTAGAACATGCGCCCAAAAACAACATTATTGATTTAAGAATTTAAATATCCTTTTTCATAGTGCACGTAAGGAATTTTCTCCTTGCCAAAGTGGAAACACTGAACAGGAATTGAGAACTTTTAAATTAATTTATACTTATATTTCAGAATTTTTTTGAAAAGAATTGAATTTGAAATAAAATTATATTAATATACCTATATTTTTCCTTCATTCCGGGCATCCTGCCATCGTCCTCGTGATATATTTCTAACTCAGTATAAAAATGTTATATCTTCAAACAAATTTCTTTATTACGGATGACAAGTAATACATAAACCAATTAAACATTAATAAAGTTCTAGAGTGTAACAAAATATCCTACTCTTTTCATTGATGAACATTTCAACTTGCTTCGATAGATTTACTAAAATGATATTTATCTGTCCTCAGATTGAAAGTGTTATATAATACAGCATATTATTTAGACTTCAATTTCATTTCGAATCATGATATGATTCTCGAGTAAATATTATATATTCATATTTTCATAGCATAACTGGAGAATGTTTTCTTCTTGACAAATTTCTGCATGTTACAAAACTCTACTTACAACGCATAGGTACAAAGATTTTCCATAATGGTTCACTTTTTGAAAATTGTCGAACACATTCATCCTTCAATTATTTAAAATTTTAGGTTAGACCAGGAGTCGGCAACCTTTTGAGTCAGAAGAGTAAAAAATTGCAATTTACAAAATTTCAAAGTTTTTAAAGAGCCAAATTAATTATTCTTGCCAATAATAAATAGTACTTTCATGAATAAAGTTTTTTGATAAAAAAAAACTAATCTATTCATTCATTAGAATAAATAATATTTGCGTATGGAACTAAAGAGCCGCAGCTTCATAACCAAACAGCCGCCGACCCCTGAGTCCGCTTTGTTGACGTACACTCAATGAACATCGCCTTATCATTTTGCCCAAATGTCAGTAATTTTCGAATTTTTTGCCGAAAATGGTCTCAAACGATTAAATTCGATTACCCGATGAAGAATTTGAGGACAAATTTGATTCCGTCCGGCTGGCCAGCCGGCCGTCCGTTGCCACAATAACTTGAGAACGGAAAGAGATAGCGACTTGAAATTTTCAGGGTATAGGGAACGCGTCCTAATCCGACGGACAAGTTCGTTCATGGCTCGGCCTAATGGTTTCCGAGTATTAATTTTGTTTTCAACCAATACATATCCGATAGAATTGAAACTTGGTGAGTAGTTGTAGAATACATACCTGAAGATGTTTGTGAATTTTCGTGAGAATCGTATCACTAGAAAATTCAAAAAATATATTATTTATGTTACGATACCCTGAGAACGACAAGAGATAGTGATTTGCAAGTTTTAGGTTAGGTTGTGCATGTGAATGCTACATTTGAGTTTGTTAATGGGCATAATCGGCGGAATGGTTTTGGAGTTAAACCCATCTGAAATTCGGTTGTTATTTCCTCAATAACTCAAAAAATACGGAAATGGTCCAATTCAACCATAGTTATTGGTCGTAAAATACCGACGCAAAATTTCGTGAGGATGGTATAACCAGAAAATTATAACAAAATCATTGAAAACATTCTATATATCAGAAACTATTCGCCTGACATCACTGAAATTATGCGAGAGCCTTCAAAACCTAACACTACTGCCAAGTTTCAAGTTTGAACACGATCGGATATACATTGTTGGAGATCCGATCATTAGCTGGATGGGTGACCGTTGCGTCGATAACTTTCGAACGAAAGGAGAAAGGGACTTGCGATACTCAGGGTTGGTTGCACATTCGAATGGGAGAGTTAAGTTCGTTGTTGGGTATAATCGACCCAACGGTTTCGGAGTTATACCCACCTGGAATATTATTCCCTCGATAACTCAAAAAATAAAGACTCGGTCGAATTGAAGCTTGGTAACTAGTTGTAGAATATCGACATGAATACGTGTGTGAAATTTTGTGAGGACTGTACGCTAGAAAATTTTTAATAAAATTACGAAAAACAAAAAAAATTGTTCAAGCACTGACGTGAAGTCTGGAGCTTTTGCGCGCATGTCATATTGTCCATTTTCTTGTATTGGACATTCTTAATCGAAATTGGTTCAAGCACTGACGTGAAGTCAGGAGCTTTTGCGCGCATGTTATATTGTCCATTCTCCTGTATTGGACAAAATGTGCGCAAAAGTTTCTGACTTCAATTCAGTGCTTGAGCCCATTTTTGGCGCTCTAGTTCCTCGGAACTGAGTGCTTATCAATTTGCCCAAATGTCTGTAATTTTCGAATTTTTCGATGAAAATGGTCTTAAACGATTTGGTTCGACTCACTGATCAAGAATCCGTGGTCGAAATTCATTCTGTCCGGCCGGCCGTAGGCACGATTACTCTCGAACGGAATGAGCTAGACAGTTGAAATTTTCAGAGTAGGTTTGGGAGATAAATATCTCAGCTAAGTTCGTTACTGGGCAAAATCGAACAGATGGTTTCGGAGTAACAAAAAAAAATTTTTTTTTCACAAGGCAAATTCCAAATCAATTTTTTTTCAATAAGCTGTTTTACCATAAGAATCCAATGATATCATTTTTAACTCAAACAAGCTAATACTTTCGGAGATATGATGTTTCAAAATTTCAATAATAAATCGTATTTCAACGTTGTCACAGAATGATATTATTCTAAGTATGAATTGTCATAATGTCAAATGATGTTCCTGGGACATGACATTATATAATCAATCGAAGAATTGTCAGCGAAGTGAGAAAAATCTCAGTTGTTTGCTCCGAAATTAGGTTTTCTCAGAAAATTCTTAAATTTCGGAACGGAACATGAAGTAAGAGATCTGAGAGTAGTGAAACTGCTTTTCATCCATAGACATAGATATAACTCTCGAATGGAATAAGGTAGGTAGTTGAAATTTTCAGAGTAATTTAGGGAGATGAATATCTCAGTTAAGTTCGTTATTGGGCAAAATTGGCCAGATTTAATTTGATTTCTTCCATGGTGCAGTTCTCATTCTCATGATTGCTCATTTAATCTTGACAAATAAACTATTATTTACATTGAATTTCCTTTATGATGCAGTTCTATCATATTTTCGGAAGCGAAACTGACGATTTAGGCCTTTTTGGGGCGTGAAGCTTGAAGAAAATGAAAGATAAGGGCGAAAAACCGTCCCATAAATCGCCATGTGGCTATTTTCGATCTAGAAATGTGAAAAATGAGCAAATTCAGGTGAGGTAGGTACAGAGAGCGAGGTGTCGAGTTGGTTTCGTCTAAAACTTAAAAGGAACCGCTGTTCTGCCCCCGGAATCGTTACCGAGTCGAACGAGAAGTATCAATTCGTCATTTTCCAACTTTTCATGTACCTACATTAAGTCTAAATATAATAAATCGATACATGTTCTGGAAGTTTTGACCTGGAGAATTTTCCTTTGTAAATTCGATCATAGAAACGTCACAAATTCTACGTAATGAGAGACGAGGTTTGAGATTTTTTTAGGCCTAATTTGGCCGTTCTAGGTGGTTTTGGGACCTGAAACTTGAAGAAAATAGAAGATAATTGTGAAAAATCGTCCGATAAACCTTCGTTTGACGATTTTCGATCACAATCAGTAAAATATAAGATTAACAATCCAAGGTGAGTAAAACGAGAATTTTGAGAATTTTTTTAAGAATCCACAGTAAATGTGGGGGCTTGAAAGAGGTAGATAACGAAAATTTGCTAGAGAGAAAAGGTAAAACCGAAAACCCCGAGTCGATATCTTTAATAGTTTATGATTCATGAACAAATTTGTATTTTTTCCTAAGTAACCTAAAAAAACGAGGTTCCAATTTGATTTTGCCTGAAACTCAAATCGAAGGACTTTTTGTCCCCTAAAATTATTATCGAGATGATGGAGAAGTATCCATTTTTGCTTTTCTACATTTTCATTCACGTACAATAAGTCTAACTATATCAAATTGATACAAGTTCTGTAGGTTTTTTCGACCCCGGGGCATTTTCCTTGATAATAGTTGGTTCGAGAAACGTCAAAATCGACTGAGATAGACGGGGTATGAAAACGGCCTATCTAGGCATTTTTAGGGCCTGAAAGTTGGCGAAAAGCGAAGTTAATGGTAAGAAACCGTCAAATCAACCCCCATGTGGCGATTTTATGTCCAAAAAGTGAAAATTAAGAATATAATTTCTCTGGTAATTACCGACGTTATATTCTAATAGCGGAGATCGACAAGATCGTACAAGCAGTCCGATAGTTAGATGGTCTAGAACGTCGGGGTCTCGGTTTCGTCACGAGAAAGGCGGACTCGAATCCCGGAAAGAGAATTACGCTTTTTCGTGTTTTTTTTTCAATTTCTATCGGAATCTTAACTTCGAATTACGCTATATCTGTCGACTTTGAGTAAGGGTGTCTTTTTTTTCCAAAGCTCTTATCGTTGAAAATAAACCATTACTATACAGGGTGTTCTTTTTCTATCGGCACAATGTTACGCGATTGATTTGATTTTTGACACAAACAAACCGTTATCTAAATAGGAATCTTGGATGGATTCTTATAATGTATTTTTTAGAAATCTCTATACAGGGTGTTCTTCTTTTAACGTCAATCGCAACTTGCTGCTTTTCACGAAAAATCGTACTATTGTATTCAATTGCGATAAAAGATATACTTTCGGACATACATCGTTGAAAATAAACCATTACTATACAGGGTGTTCTTTTTCTATTGGCACAATATTACGCGATTGATTTGATTTTTGACACAAACAAACCGTTATCTAAATAGGAATCTTGGATGGATTCTTATAATGTATTTTTAAAAAATCTCTATACAGGGTGTTTCTGTTTTAACGTCAATCGCAACTAGCTGCTTTTCACGACAAATCGTGCGATTGTAATCAATTGTGTTAAAAGATATGGTTTCGGGACCTACATCGTTGAAAACAAACCATTACTATACAGGATGTTTTTTTCTTTCGGCACAATATTACGCGATTGATTTGATTTTTGCCACAAACAAACCGTTATCTAAATGGGAATCTTGGATGGATTCGTATAATGTATTTCTTAGAAATCTCTATACAGGGTGTTCTTCTTTTAACGTCCATCGCAACTTGCTGCTTTTCACGAAAAATCGTACTATTGTAATCAATTGTGATAAAAGATATACTTTCGGACATACATCATTGAAAATAAACCATTACTATAGAGGGTGTCCTTTTTCTATTGGCACAATATTACGCGATTGATTTGATTTTTGACACAAACAAACCGTTATCTAAATAGGAATCTTGGATGGATTCTTATAATGTATTTTTTAAAAATCTCTATACAGGGTGTTTCTGTTTTAACGTCAATCGCAACTAGCTGTTTTTCACGAAATATCGTACTATTGTATTCAATTGTGATAAAAGATATACTTTCGGGACCTACATCGTTGAAAACAAACCATTACTATATAGGGTGTTCTTTTCCTATCGGCACAATATTACGCGATTGATTTGATTTTTGCCACAAACAAACCGTTATCTAAATAGAAATCTTGGATGGATTCTTATAATGTATTTTTTAGAAATCTCTATACGGGGTGTTCTTCTTTTAACGTCCATCGCAACTTGCTGCTTTTCACGAAAAATCGTACTATCGTATTCAATTGCTCATTTAATCTTGATAAATAAACTATTATTTAAATTGAATTTCCTTTATGATGCAGTTCTATCATATGATTACATTGATATAATTCCCAACTCCGAGAAACCAATACTTTCGGAGATATAATTTGTCTGTTTGAACTAGAGCGCCAGAAAGATCCTGTCCACAGGGCTTGAACCCATTTTTTAATATTCTTTTCAAATTTCCAGATTGTAACCTGGTAATTTCTCTGTTTGTTTTTGACGATTTTCCATTTCTTTGTTATAATTATTCTGACAATAAAGTTATTGCTATTGTCTTGTTTGTTTATGTTCGAAATTTTGGGAATATATTTTTTTTTCTTAGAAGACAAGCAGCCTTGAGCGAGTTGAGTACCTGGGTGGATGACCGCTCTGGCTATGAATTTGAATAAGCGCGTCAAAGCAGACTGTGCTTTTTTCATTTTGCTTTATCGAGAAAAACTATATTGGTATTTCCTAACCGTACTGTTTGTAGGTTAGTATGTTCTTTGGTTTTTTCGGTCGAAAACAAATATAAGTATAAATATTTTTTATACGACGTCTGTTTCAGCCATTCAAGCCATTTTCTTTCGAAAATATAAACGGACTGGGCATTCAATATGTGCAGAATGGCGAGGAATATAAGGACTTCACAGTGAAGACAATCTGGAATGTCACTGCCAAATATTACATTCGTGAAATATTCCAATGAATTACACTCGTGAATAAAAATTTCGTTCAAGCCCTTTGGACAGGAGCTTTTTGGCGCTCTTGTTCAAACAGACAAATTATATCTCCGAAAGTATTTGTTTCTCAGAGTTGGGAATTATATCAATATAATTGGATAATTGGATTCTTATGATAGAACTGCATCATGAAAGAAAAAAAATTAAAAAAAGTGTCCTAAAAAAAATGCTTCCAACATTATTATTTAAAAAAATACGTTCAAGCCCTGTGGACAGGAGCTTTCTGGCGCTCTAGTTCAAACAGACAAATTATATCTGGTATTGGTTTCTCAGAGTTGGGAATTATATCAATGTATTCATATGATATCACTGCATCATAAAGGAAATTCAATTCAAATAATAGTTTATTAGATAAGTAATAATAAATTACCTTGTAATCGATCAAAAATTTCCTGATCTACGTTCATCAAATTTTCTCCTCTCTCGAACTACAGAATTATGCTTTCAATATTTACGTAATATTTTCAAACATTATCGGGTGAGGTCCCCGTTGCATCGCTAAAATACGAGTATTTCAACCCCAATATTCTTGAAGTTACAATATTCCCTTCTGTCAAGTTGACTTTATGACAATTCATACAAAGAATATACATAGAATAATTATATCAATCTGTGAAATACGATTTACATTGAAATTATGAAAAATCATATCTCCGAAAGTATTAGCTTGTTAGAGTTGAAGATGATATGAATGGATTCTTATGATAAAACTGCTTATTAAAAAAAATTTAATTTGGAATTTGTTCTGTAAAAAAAAAATTTTTTTTTTATTACTCCGAAACCTTCTGTCCGATTTTGCCCAGTAACGAACTTAGCCGAGATATTCATCCCCCAAACCTACTCTGAAAATTTCAACTCTCTAGCTCATTCCGTTCGAGAGTTATCGTGCCTACGGCCGGACCGGCCGGACGGCCGGCCGGACAGAATGAATTTCGACCACGGATTCTTGATCAGTGAGTCGAACCAAATCGTTTAAGACCATTTTCATCGAAATATTCGAAAATTACAGACATTTGGGCAAATTGATAAGCACTCAGTTCCGAGGAACTAGAGCGCCAAAAAGAGCAATCTGCAATGCCTTAATGCTTCAAAAATTGTCATTAAATTTAATTTCAAGATTAAATGAGTAATCTGCAATGATTTAACCTCGTGGAATGGGTTGTTGCAACTTACACTGGGTGCATAGTTTTCACAACTCGAAATACCTAAGGAAAATATCATCGAAATGTCTAGAGCGAGGCTGGAGATAATCATAGCAGATTGTCCTTTTATTCCTGATATTTGAGTAGGTTGAGGCTGACGAACAAATTATTTGAATAGTTCGAAATATATTAATAAAATACTATCCTCTTTTCATAATTTGAAATTTAATAGTTCATACCACTTACACATTCTTTTCTGTATTATGGACCAAAACCCATGGAAAAATGTTTGATACACAAATCTGGACCCATATTTCAGCATTTTTTTGCCAGCAACATTATGAAAATACTGTATATATATAGGAAATGTCTCACAACTTAAGGAAGTAAACGGTAATATTAACCTCAGTGGTTAACGAACACTGATTTCTTTTGATGAATCCATTATGTTCTTCTTTCCTATTGCCCTCATATACTACATCATTAAAAGGATCCAATTCTTAATCTTCTAAAACATCATCCCCAATATTTGTACATAAATTATTCAATATGTAATCAGTCAATTTATTTTCATTCTTGTATATATTCACGAATTCAAGAATCAGATACTTATTTTCTAACAGAAAATACTCTCAAACTACGAATTGACAAGTCTCTAACAGCTAGATAAGATGACATTTATGAACAGTGAACAAAGACAGATTCTGTGTCTCCGAAAGAATTAGCTTGTTAGAGTCGAAAATGATAACAATGGATTCTTATGATAAAACTGCATCTTAAAAAAAAATAATTAGAAATTTGTAATGTAAAAAAATATTTTTTTTCATTACTCCGAAACCATCATGCCGATTCTACCCAATAACCAACAGAAAATGTCGCGTTCCGGTGAATGCTCAATATATTTGATGGAGAAAAATATAATTCAAAACAAGCCAAAAAATACCAAATGTAACAAACAAAGAGACGTCCATAGGCGTTCTAAGGAAAATATTATCGGCATTCAATTCGTGCAAGCAGAATGCTGAGGAATATAAGGACTTCACAGTGAAGACTATCTGGAATGTGACTCCAAAATTACTGATGGAAAAATATGACATTCGTGAAATATTCCAATTAATTACACTCGTGTGCATAAAAATGACCAGATAATTTTACATTCAAGCGTGTTATCTTATCTTTCGTCAAAATATGAAAATAAACGAATTCAATTTTTATAAGATAACACGCTTGAATGTAAAATTATCTGGTCATTTTTATGCACTAGTGTAATTCATTGGAATATTTCACGATTGTAATATTTTGCAGTGATATTTCAGATTGTCTTCACTGTGGAGTCCTGTTATTCCTCACCATTCTGCTTGCACGTACCTATTGAATGTCCAGTCCGTTAATATTTTCTAAAGAACGCCTATGCACGTCTCTTTGTCCAGAATATATACTTTGGCTCCACAAAAATCCATGAACTGTAACCATATTTACTGTCTGTAACATTTGGTATTTTTTTCTTTTACATGAAAATAAACTCATGAAATTTTAAGCGCTCTAGTTCCTCGGAACTGAGTTCTTATCAATTTGCCCAAATGTCTGTAATTTTCGAATATTTCGATGAAAATGAGGCTGTGGATTTTCATGAAACTTTACATTTTTATGGCAAGAAGTGTGTTAAACTGTTGCTATACATGATTTTTTTGGCAACATAATGACTATATTAAACACATTGACGCGCATGTTCTAGGGAACAGCGTATTATCATTTTGCCCAAATGTCTGGAATTTCCGAATTCTTTGCCGAAAATGGTCTGAAACGGGTTCGACTCACTGATGAAGAATTCGAAGTCAAATTCGATTCTATCCGGCGATCCGTTGCCCCGATAACTTTTGAAAGGTAAGATATAGCGACGAAATTTTCAGGTAGGTTCCGCATCCGAATGCGATAGCTAAGTTCGTTAATGGGCACAAAGCTCGGCACAAAGGGCCAGACGGCTTCGGAGTTGAAATTTTGTCTTCAAACAATACAGATCCAATCTAATTGAGAATTTGTAACTAGTTGAAGTGTCGACACACAGACTTTACTTCACAGATATTTATGCATATTCATTTAGACTAATTAAATATGTGTAATGTGTTGAATAATTATAATAATGTATCATTGTTTCATGATTAAATGAGACAAATAATGCTTTCTTCAATGCACTTACATACTCAGTTATATCCAATGAAATTTTGTACAAAATGGGGGAACAATTACTATAATACAGGCTAATGAGCACATATTTATATTGCAATAACATCCCACGATGTATAGGTAATAAACTGACTACTAAACCTGAAATACGTGAATTGTATGGGTGCTACTTTGCGAAACAGCAACTGCCTTATGATTGCACAATGGATACAACTGACCTACTGTTCCATTAGCATAACTGGTAATAAGGGTCGTTAATAAAAATGGCCTATCACAATGCCAATTACTTCACTCCCTGAACATTTTTACGTGTCTTCTGGTGGACATGAAACTAATTTCGAAAATTACACCTTCCGTTTCCTGACTGTAATTCTGGTATTTACTCAACACACTATCAAATTATCGAATTTTTTTGTCGATGACCTTATCTTTCGTTATAAAAGTCGTAAAAAATAGTTGAGCTACCCCCGAATTTCGGGATCACAGATGAATCTATAGATAGCGAGTTTTATCGTGTTCGAAACCTGGTGAATGTTCTTTAACTATTTTAATTGGAGGCAGATGACTAACCACGGTGATTATAATATCATACATTGCGACAATAACATCTCTGTACACCGAAAAATGTACAAATACTCCTGCAATGTTCCCTCCGGTGATCTATATTTTCTTTTCCCATTACTTATACCGATAGTCTTCATGTGTATTTACATATCATTTTATATAAATAAATATAAATATAAATAATATTTCCGAAGAGGTCAATAGGCTCGTTTCAAAATGGCATGAATCCCGATCCCGAACTGTCCGGAACTGGACGACCGACGCATGCTCAGTCGAGGCATTTCATCATAAATACTCGACTGAGCATCCGTCGTCCGGTTCTAGTCTCGTTGTGGCTTCGTCCAGTGCAGACGTCAGTTCAGTGCTCGTCCGATCAGTGCGCATGCGCTCCCGTACCAGTGTGCAGTGCTGTTAAGTTCAACCCGTCTGACGGGTTAGCCGACTCGATCGACCCGTTACGGGTACTGGTGACAAGTTAGTGATGTTTGTAGTGATGTGTTGAGTCCAGATCTTCGGATCGTTGGTTCCACAGGAAACTACAGGTGAGTCTTACGACTGTGATATTTTAATATTTTTCTTAATTTTTTATTGAAAATATGATATTGATTATATAACCCCCTATCTACTGAGAAACTAAAATTCGAAAATGGCCGGCTCTACCGCGGAATCGTTTATTGAAACGATAGCGGGAGACCGCGAAACGCTAGCCAAGCTGTTCGTGCTAATAGCGGAAAAATTAGGTTTCCCTCTCAATAAAAATGCGTTTGAGAAAACGGAAAATCGAAAAAGACCCCGCGTTCAACGCCAAGACTCAAATTCCCCGGTAAGAACATCAAACAGATTTGATGTTCTTCAAAATGAAGACGATAATGACGACATGCTCATGTCAACAGAGTCTGTTATCGTGAATGACAATACCCCTGCTACCGACAGCAATCCCAGAGTTTCCTATTCGAGAAGGAACTCTAGGAATTCAAATTTGATTAACTTCCCTCCACTTCCGGTCAGTCAGACCACTGTTACCCCCAAAAAGATCCCGGTGAAGAGAATTCCACCAATCAAAATTTTAAACAAAGCGTCATTCCCCGCCATTGCCAGTTTAGCAAAGAACGACGATATTAAAATCAAATACGCCACGGAAAACAGCAACGCGCTGCACATCCACGTAGAGACAGAAGCCGATCACCGTAAACTGACGAAAGGCCTTGAAAGGCACGGACAACAGTTTTATACTTACACTCGTGATGACGAGAAAGTATTAAGGGTAGTC
Source organism: Halyzia sedecimguttata (assembly GCA_937662695.2). Lineage (NCBI taxonomy): Eukaryota > Metazoa > Arthropoda > Insecta > Coleoptera > Coccinellidae > Halyzia > Halyzia sedecimguttata. The sequence continues at coordinate 50,768,973 of OW569411.2, read as the reverse complement.
ATTCGCGGAATCCCGTCGCACGAGACGGAAGAATCCGTATTCCAACAACTCACCGACCAGGGATTCAAAGTAATCCAAGTAACCCAACTCTATAAACGGGAAGCAGGTGTCAAACATGTGTTTCCGCTCATGCTGGTCAAGCTGCCGAAAACGGACGACAGCAAAGACATCTTCAAAATGAATTATTTAGGATTCTTCAAAAACAGAGTAGAGCCGCAGAGGTCAACGAAGAGACACCTTCAGTGTCACCGTTGCCAAAATTATGGCCATACTCAATCGACTTGCCACATCCTCCCGCGATGTGTTAAATGCGGCGAAGGACACTGGTCCAATGAATGCGCGAAACCCACAAATACCCCAGCAGTGTGCGCCAACTGCAAGCTTGCTCACCCCGCTAATTATCGTGGGTGCAAATATTATCCGGGAAATACCCCCAAAACATCGACCCAAAGTCAACCGAAAAGAATTATTCGGGAAAGCAGAGTTGTTGAAGGTAAATCTTACCTCTCAGCAGCAAAACAATCCGCGAAACCAACGCCGGAAAAGAGTACGAAAACAAATACAAGTCCTAATCAAGTCGCAGAGATGTTGGCACAAATGACAGTGCTGATGACCAAGATAGCCAGTCGTCTTGGATAAATCAAAACCGCGATCATTAAAGATACTTGCGTGGAACGCGAATTCCATCAGGAACAAAATTCTAGAGCTTGGGGATTATTTATCCGAAGAAAATATCGACGTGGCGTTACTGAGCGAAACAAAGCTCGACCCCCAAGTTCATTTAGCTTTACCGAACTTCGCGATATACCGGAGTGATCGAACAAATCAAGGAGGCGGAGTAGCCGTACTCGTTAAGAACTCCATAGCGCACCAGCGGATTAATAATTTCAATACGGAAAACTTAGAAAACGCCGCGGTTAACATATATATGGCTGGCAACAGAACAATAACTGTCATAGCCGCATATAACGCGCCTAGAAAAACACTTTTAACTTCCGACTTGGACGAAATGTTCCCTTCGCCCAACGAAATAATTTTAGGCGGTGACTTGAACGCTAAACACAGCATCTGGAACTCCAGAGTAACTACTACGCGCGGCAGAACATTAGCGGCTCACGCGGAAACAAATAATTATTCGGTAATCGGACCGGACAGACCGACGTTCTACGGGTCAACAGGTAGACCAGATCTCTTAGACATTTTTATTACGAATAACGTCAATCAACCCACCACCATAGACACCGAGGCGGTACTGAGCTCCAATCATAATCCAGTTATTCTTACACTGGATCACTGGAACTCAATACCTCAACAACAGGAAGAAAGAAGAATCGACTGGAGAAAATTCACCGAAATACTGAAGAATACCGAGAGAGTTCCACCGGATCTACGAACTACCACTGACATCGAACTAGAAGTAAACAAAGTGACCAAGGAAATTCAAAATTCACTAGGAAAAGCCACGAAAACAATCAAGAAGTGTGCCAAAGACGTCAACAAACTACCCCCTGAATTGAAAGCTCTAATCAGGAACAAAAATAGAGCACGAAGAATAGCACAACGAACACTTTATCCCGAAGATAAGAGAGAGGCCAACAGACTAGCAAACTTAGTCAAAGAAGAAATAAAGAAGTACAGGAACGAGAAATGGCAAGTGCTACTTGAAAGCATCAACGAAGACTGCGAAGAACAAGACGCCCACTATAAACCAATGTGGCGATTAAATCGAATCCTGAAGAAAAGGTGCAACAGATCACGGCCTTTACACGGGGTAAATGGCATAGTATACGCCGACGAAGAAAAAGCGAACGCATTTGCTGAGACGCTAGAGCTGCAATTTGCACCGCATCGCACCCCAGACGACGACATCGATTTCGAAGAGGAAGTGGAAAGAACAGCAGCACGAATACTGCAAACAGATACAGATGAACGAATAAGACCTACAACAATCGACGAGGTGAAAGAAGAAATCAAACACCTTAAAAAGAAGAGTGCACCCGGTGAAGATGGAATAAACAACACTCAACTACGACACCTTCCGATGGAATACCTGGAATTCATCGTGAACATCTGCAACGGCATATTAAGACTGTTATACTTCCCTGAAGCCTGGAAGAATGCCACAGTGATCATGATCCCGAAGCAAGGAGAGGACCAACTATACCCGCAGAACCACCGACCGATAAGCTTGCTATGCACACTAGGAAAACTGGTAGAGAAATTGATACTACGACGATTAGAAGATGAACTGGAAGAGAAGAAAGTGATCCCACCAGAACAATATGGATTCAGAGCTGGACACTCAACAGAACTCCAGACACTAAGACTGACGGAAAACATAATCCACAACATAAACAGAAAACACGTGAACGTGGCAGCATTCCTAGATGTCTCGAAAGCATTCGACAAGATGTGGCATGAAGGATTGATATTCAAGATGAAAGAAGCCAATATAAGCCTACCAATCATAAAGATAATTGGAAAATACCTGAAGAACCGATCGTTCCAAGTGAAAATTGGAAGGAATAGATCCCGAAAAACTCCCATAACAGGAGGAGTTCCACAAGGAGGAGTACTATCTTCGAAGTTGTATAATTTATACACCGCAGATATACCGAATGGACTCCCCAACGACACAAAAGTGTTCACATACGCAGATGACACCGCAATCCTGGCACACTCAAGGAACTTGAACCTAGGAACCCGATATGCACAGACGGCAATTGACATCATCCTGGAATGGATGGAGAAATGGAAAATAAAAGTGAATGCAGGAAAGACACAGGCTATTGTATTCAGCAAGAAAAGAACATTACCCTCAGAAGAAATAGAGATAGACGGAGAAACGATTCCCTGGAAAGCCAAAATCAAATACCTGGGTGTAATATTTGATAGAAAAATCACGTGGAAAGACCACATCGATTATATTATGCAGAAAGTTGCTGTGAGAAAAATAGAACTGTATCCGCTAATTGCTAGAAACAATAAGCTCAGTATAAGCAACAAGTTACGCTTATACAAGTCAATAATTGTACCACGCATGTTGTACTGTTCAACTGCATGGGGACAGACAGCAAAAAGCCACATGAAGAAACTGGAAACAGCCCAGAACAAACTCCTGAGACAGATAACTGATGCGCCCTGGTTCATCAGGAATAGAAACATCCGGCAAGACCTAGAGGTGAGCACGATAGAAGAACAGATACGACAGAGGAACAAGAGGATCCTGGAAAACACAGAACGCCACACGAACCCAACACTTAGAGAAGCTTTGGACTATGACCCAGAAGAACCCACAAAGATCAAACGGCCAAAATTGGCACTATTACCTGTCGGAGGACAATGAAGAAACCGACATCTAACGAAGTGAAGAGGTAACACTTCAACAACACATTCAAGAAGGAAATAAAAATAGAGACAACATGAGTAAAAGTATTGAATACTAACTCAAAACACCCATCGACGCCCTGATGGAGACAGGAGTTTTAGTGAGGTAAACATCTTCAGGAGAAGATGGACTCCCACACTGTTCCGTTCAAGGTTCGCCTATAAAAGGTTTCTCCTGTTTAAAAAAAAAAAAAAAAAAAAAAAAAAAAAAAAAAAAGTCGTCCGGTTCCGGATTTTTCGGACTTCATGCTGAAACAAACTCAGTCTGTTTGTATGATTGAAAAAATGGTCGAGGTTCAGAATTTGTTTTGTTCGATAGTATCGTTCTTAACACTTTTGATTTCGGAAGATCAGCGTGGTTGGAAATTTTGGTCATATACTCGTATTCGGAATATTTTTTTGGCTGCAGACATACGAACAGTCCATTTACATATATCGATTTCAATAAGATGGTTTTCATCGTATCTCATAAATGCATTTCTTAAGGTTGATTTAGGATTTTAAAGTAACATATGACATGAACCGTAATAATTTTCGCGGAATTTCGTGTATAGCGTATCCCGGAGTTACTTGAGGCGTAAGTTTTTTCGTGTTTCAATTCCAATAGAATACATATTATGTGATAAATAAAAATTCTTTGATCATAGACGATTCTCCCGATATACTGAAGTCTGTAATTAAAATAGTATGAAATGTATTAATATATTATAAAAGCTGAGGAAATGGTGTGTAATATGTCGATGCTAAATTCGTTTTATTTTGGAGTATCCTTGCATTCGGATGCGCAAGATAAACTGATAAACTGAAGTCGCTATCTCTTTATCGTTGCTACGGACGGTCGGTCGGACAGAATCGAATTTGACCTCAAATTCTTCATTAGTCAGTCGAACCTATTCGTTTTAGACCATTTTAGGCAAAACATCAAAAAATTACAGACATTTGGGAAAAATGTTGTTCCCCAGAACATGTGCGCAAAAATAATAGACTTTATATTTCAGAAACTATTTGCCAGATTCCTCTGAAATTCAGCACAAACCTACAAGCCGCATTTTATTATCCCAATATTTCGAAAAATACAGATCTATCTGATTGAATTAAAATGTAGTACCTTCTCGGTTGAAAAAAGATGGCTTGAAGGTTCATCCATTGTTTCGTGAGGGTGTATGAGGCGTGAATAGACAAAAGAAATTGCGCGTAAAAGCTCTCGCTCACGTCAGTGCGTTTTGAGAATTTTCAATAATCTAACATACAAAACTATGTCAAATAATTTATTCATCACATGCAACTTGGTGATCTATATTTCACAAATTTCCAACAAATACCATCTGTTCTTAGGTAACTTCTAAATATAAGCGTTTATAAACGGAACACTCTACATAGTTTATAATGTAGACTGATCTTTCCACATAAGATAGCCTCTTCCACCTTGGAGTTTCGGCCACACAAAAGCCTTTCAACATCTACGTTTCGACCTTTTCGTTCGTGAATCCTCTGAAAACAGTTTTTTTGGCGCTCTAGTTCCTCGGAACTGAGTGCTTATCAATTTGCCCAAATGTCTGTAATTTTCGAATTTTTCGATGAAAATGGTCTTAAACGATTTGGTTCGACTCACTGATCAAGAATCCGTGGTCGAAATTCATTCTGTCCGGCCGGTCCGGCCGTCCGCCGTAGGCACGATAACTCTCAAACGGAATGAGCTAGACAGTTGAAATTTTCAGAGTAGGTTTGGGGGATAAATATCTCGGCTAAGTTCGTTAAAGGGCAAAATCGGACAGATGGTTTCGGAGTAACAAAAAAAAAATTTTTTTTTTACAGAACAAATTCCAAATTAAATTTTTTTTCAATAAGGAGTTTTACCATAAGAATCCATTCATATCATTTTTAACTCTAACAAACTAATATTTTCGGAGATATGATTTTTCAAAATTTCAATGATAGAATTATTCTGTGGCTATTCTATGAATTGTTATAATGTCAACTTTGACGTTGTCTCATTGTCATTCATTCCAGTAATGGTATCAATATGAGAATTATAATATCATCATACTTTTTGTTGGTTGATATTTTCATGCCGATGGTCAATCCATATGATGATGGGAATGGTAATGGTAAGTTAATAATATTGAGTTCAGAATATCTCCACTAAAAACAAAACTGGAATTGAGGAATGAATATCTCGGATGAGTTCGTTGTTGGGTAGAATTCGTCTATTGGTTTTGGATTGATAATTTTTGGCACTCTTGTTGAATTTAAATTCTTCTATGATGTTTGAATTCAATTTCTGCTAAGATGAAGTTCTAAATTTCAATAATGAATCGTACTTCTATGTTTTCACAGAATGCTATAATTATTCTATCTAAGCTTTATTATATGATCTGTGTTCATACTCGTACATTTCATCCTGTTCTATAAGAGAGAGTCAAATTCATTTCAGCTATTTTAATTTGGTTTCTTCCATGGTGCAGTTCTCATTCTCAGATTGCTCATTTACCCTTGATAAATAAACTTTTATTTGAATTGAATTTCCTGTATGATGCAGTTCTATCATAAGAATACAGTGATATAATTCTCAACTCTGAGAAACCAATACTTTCGGAGATATAATTTGTCTGTTTGAACTAGAGCGCCAGAAAGCTCCTGTCCACAGGGCTTGAACCCATTTTCTATTTTGTCTTCGGCATAAGAAAAGAACTGCCGAATTTCCGTTTCGTACCGTGAAGGGCTTCAAAGCCCTTGGAATAAAAAAAAATTGGTTCAAGCCCTGTGGATAGGAGCTTTGGCGCTCTTGTTCAAACTTGACAAGATATCTTCGAAAGTATTGGTAAGAGTTGGGAATTATATTAATGGATTCTTATGATAGAGCTTCATAATAGCAGAAATTAAATTCAAACATCATAAGAGAATTTAAATTCAACAAGAGAGCCAAAAATTATTAATCCAAAACCAATAGACCAATTATACCCAACAACGAACTCATCCGAGATATTCGTTCCTCAATTCTATGATGAACGATATATTTTTTCCTCAAATCCACTCTGAAAATTATATGATATCAATTGAAACTTTAGCCAGTATTTCAGTTTTTTCTTTACTGGAGATATTCTGAACTCAATATTATTAACTTACCATTACCATTCCCATCATCATGTGGAATAACCATGGGCATTAAATATCAAAATTTGACATATCGTGTCTCAGGAAAATAAGTTGACATGTATCAACACAGATCATATTATAATAATTCAAAGATAGAATAACACAGAAGTACGATTTATTATTGAAATTTTGAAAAATCACATCTCCTAAAGTATTAACTTGTTAGAGTTAAAAATGACATCAATGGATTCCTATGGTGAAACTGCATCTTGAGAAAAACTTATTTTGAAAGTTGTAATGTTAAACAATTATATTTTTGTTACTCTGAAGTAGTGACCGACCGAATGTTCGGTTTCGGTTTCGGCTAGTTTCGGCCAAGAAATCTAGTTTCGGCCTTAGTTTCGGTTTCGGCCCAAAATGGCCGAAACTTTCGGCCGGACCGAAACTTGACTGTTCGTAAATTATCCTGGTCGTTTGGCCAGGAGCTATAAGTAGGTATACATAAATGTCGTACAAGTTATTATAATCTATCTTTGTTAAGACTGAGAAATCATGAGAATTCACTAATGATTATTGATTAAATTACATAGGGTGATTCCAAATAAGACGTGAACCTGGGAGGAGGAGTTAGTATGACTCATTAGCTGTTGTTTAATCCATATTTATTAATAGCAGAAAATCAACAGTTTTTGGAGTTCGGGTGATTTTTAAAAGATTTCTGAACTTAGTTCATATTTCGTCAATTTTTTCTACGTTGAGCAAATTTGATGATAATTTTGGTTTAGTTTTATCAGAAAAGGATATTATATGTACGAAAAAAGCAAAAATATGCTGTATAAGAGGTTGAAAAAGAATTAGTATGATTTGAAATGTGCTATAAGAAAAAATTAAAAATGAATTTCTAGTATTTGTCTGCAACTTTCGAATTTCACAATTTAGTATGCCAAAATTATTTTAAAAACTTGTCTACTTCCTTCTTCATTCTCTGAAAGATTTCGTAAGATTGCTTAACTAGTTTCGTTTCAGCAGATTTTTTATAAGCAGCCTCTTGAATGTCCGGTATATAAAATAGTGAATGTGTATCAAAAGACAGCGTGAGTAAATTTCAGGCGGAAAATAACAATTGAAGACATCAGAAAGACGGCACGTGCTTGCTTATGGAATGGTGGAACATAATTTATGAATACATTTTCTAATGAAATTTCGAGCTAAGTTGCAACAAAAAGATATTTAATTCGTTATTTTTCTCTATCTGCTTCTTACATCCCCTTTCCAATCATACTAATTCTTTTTCAACAGAACCAGAACTCAAATATCTCGGAAACTGTTGATTTTCGGTCATCAATAAATATGGCTCAAACGACAGCAAATGATCCATACTATCACCTCCTCCAAGGTTCACGTCTGATTTGGTATCACCCTGTATACATCGACTGATTATTTTGATAACTTGGTACTACCAAAATAATAAATAAAGATCTCATAAAAATTGACTTTTGATTTCATTCACCACTCCTCAGCTGTTTTTATGTATATGCAAATGAAATTGTAAAAAATTGGTTCAAGCACTGACGTGAAGTTAGGAGCTTTTGCGCGTATGTTCTATTGTCCATTCTCCTGTATTGGACACTTTTAATCGAATTTACCATGGATAATTCTATTGTCTATTCTCCTGTATTGGACAGCCTTAATCGAATTCACCATGGTAAATTCGATTAAGAGTGTCCAATACAGGAGAACAGACAATAGAATTCACCATGGTAAATTCGATTAAGAGTGTTCAATACAGGAGAATAGACAATAGAACATACGCGCAAAAGCTCCTGACTTCACGTCAGTGCTTGAACAAAATTTTTTTCTGTGAAGTCAGGAGCTTTTGCGCGTATGTTCTATTGTCCATTCTCCTGTATTGAACACTCTTAATCGAATTTACCATGGTGAATTCGATTAAGGCTGTCCAATACAAGAGAATAGACAATAGGATTCACCATGGTAAATTCGATTAAAAGTGTCCAATACAGGAGAATGGACAATAGAACATACGCGCAAAAGCTCCTGACTTCACGTCAGTGCTTGAACCAATTTTTTTTTCATGAAGTCAGGATAGAAAGCAATGATGAAAATATTAACACATTATTGTCTACCTTCAATTCTTCTTTAGGAGAAGAATACATAATTATTCTTGAAGAATATTACTGGAATTAATGTCATATTTAAATAATCAAAGTAAAGAAAATTATAAGTTTAGTTAGTAACATATTGAATGAAATTCAATTGAATTCCAGTAATATTCAATTACTTATTCTTAACCAATAAATGTCCATTGATAAATCTAAAGGTGATGAGGTGAAACATAAAGATATATTATCATTAGTGGTAGAAAAACTGGCCTAAAATTCCTCTCTACCCATCACGAGATTTAATATCCACAAATGAGCCTCTCACCTTACAAGATCAGAAAGTGTGGTTAATTTAAAGTTAAGTTTTGAAGCCTTCAGCAAAATTTCAGCGATATCATATTAAAAATAATACATAACCTTTCAAAAGTCCCCTCTCACAAATATACTCCTCTGAAGGCACATGGATCTCTTGAAGAAAAATCGTCTTCTCTATTTCTCAAAGATATTCACTCATGTTCATAGAAATCCCTTCAATATTTAGTTGCCCCCTCCTAAGGAGGATCATTTCAAATCCAGGTCTGACCGCTAATGTAGGGCTATCATCTCCCATAGATTTGTATGAAATAACACGATATCCCTAAGAACATACGCGCAAAAATATGTCATCATGACGTTTCATGTTTTTGAAGGTTCTCGCAAAAATACGACCATTGACAACATATCATACGACGATTCGCATCCAGCTACCGAACTCACAAAAGGCTGCTCGGTTCTCCAACAATATGGATCTGATCGTGCTCAAACTTGGAACTCTGCAGTAGAGTTAGGTTCTGAAGGCTCTTCCAAAATTTTAGCCATGCCGGACGAATAGTTTATGATATATAGAATTTTTTTCAATTACTTTCAATAATTTTTTTGAATTTTTCTAGTTATACCATCCTCACGAAATTCTGTAAGAATTTTCGCGTTGGCATTCTACAACTAATAACCATGTTTGAATTCAATCGGTTTTGTATTTTTCGAGTTAATGAGGAACAAAAAACAACCAAATTTCAGATGGCTATAACTCTAAAACCGTTTGGCCGATTATGCTTATAAACGAACTCAAATGTCGCATTCAGATGCACAACCTAACCTGAAAACTTCAAGCCGCTATCTCCTTCTGTTCTCAGGATATCATGTCATGAATAATATTTTTTAATAATTTTTTTTTAATTTTTTAGTGACACGATTCTCACAAAATTTCACAAACGTGCTTAGGTTTATATTCTACAACTATTCACCAAGTTTAAATTGGATCGGATTTATTTTGGTTGAAAACAAAATTATTACTCGGAAACCATCAGGCCGATTATACCCATTATCGCACATGTCCGTCGTATTGGGATACGCCACCTACTCTGAAAATTTCAAGTCGCTAGCTCTTTCCGTTCTCAAGTTATCGTGGCAACGGCCGGACGGCCGGACGGCACCACAGAATTAAATTTCACATTTGGGCAAAATGATAACGCGATGTTCCCCAGAACATACGCGCAAAAATACAGTAGATTTCAGTATGAAATATGAAGTTTCGGTTTCGGTTTCGGTTTCGGCCGAAACTGAGACCCTGGCCGAAAGTTCGGTTTCGGTTTCGGTTTCGGCTGAAAAACCAGTTTCGGTCGGACACTACTCTGAAGCCATCTGACCGATTTTGCCCAATAACGAACTTAGCCGAGATATTTATCCCTCGAACCAACTCTGAAAATTTCAATTTTCTAGCTCATTCCATTCGAGCGTTATCGTGTTAAAGGCCGGACGGCCGGACAGAATCTATTTTGACCATGGTTTCTTGATCAGTGAGTCGAACCAAATCGTTTAAGACCATTTTCAGATTACATTACAGACATTTGGGCAAATTGATAAGCACTCTGTTCCGAGGAACAAGAGCGCCAAAGATAACAAAATTAATAATTTTCTTAGGTAATATGCGTTAATTTTGCGATTTTTTTAAAAATACAAGAAATATTCGACGATAACAAAAAACTCTATAGCCTGAGGGCCAATCTCGCCTTATCTATTTTAGATTCTCCGATCAAACAGCATACCCTACCACCCATCTGAAAACATGATGAGTTCCCAATTCTCACCAAAATTCACCAAGTAAAAATTTTACTTTTTTTCTAGGTTATTAGACAAATGTGTCGCATATGAAAATTTAGGTTTCTTAGCATTCCCAAAAATATATATCCGATCGAGTTTAATTCAAGAACTTGTCTTAAAATAAGATTGAAGGCTCTAGCTTTCATTTTTCAGCGATATCTCATGGCTAGTCTCTGAGATAAGGAATTTTATTTTCAATGATTTTTTGAAATTTTCTAGTAATATGATCCTCACAAAATTTTTGCGAAAGTCAGTATTTTTCATCTAACTACCGAGTTTCAATTCGATTAGATCTGGGTTTTTCGAGTTATTGGGAGAAATAAGCCAACTCAACTGGCACATTTAGACTCCAAAAATATACTTCTTCTTCTTCCTCTCTTATTTAGGTCGTAAACTGTTGTTCTTCAAGGTGTCTCCACTGACGTGGATACCCAGCTCTCTAACCTTCTTCTTCTTGGCCTCCCTATGCCCCTTCTTCCATTCGGTCTTCTGCCTCTCGCTATTCTTGTCATCCTGTCTTCGCCGACTCTACGGACTAGGTACCGTCGTTTCACTCTCTGCGTCTGCTCCTCGCAAATTTCACATTCTCCACGACACCGCACTTATCCCTTGAGTAGGGCTCACTCCATCGAAGACTCATTGCATCGAAAGTTCACTGAATCGAAAGTTCAGGATATGATGCTCGAGTTAAATAGATTCTTACATAATATAATTTCTATAGGTAAAGGATAAAATTGTGCGAATTAATGAAATAGTTTTCTTCAGATCCAAGTCCTGCAGTAATTTTCCTCTGGAGGATGGACATACTGTATCAACTGCCTCTGATGTTAACAGAAAATGCAGTCAGTTGAATAAAAAAACATGAGCAATCGCTGTATAGTATATGTTCTAAATAAGATGTTCCTCTTTTCCCAATGTTATCATTATTCCAATTCAGCGAAAATACCATAGTCCTGCTTGAATAGTAAGTATAGATCGAGATATTTTCATTAGCAATATCACTGGAGGATATTTTCTTTTTGACAAATTTCTGCACGTTACACAACTCAACTTGTAACGTATAGGTACCAAGATTTTCCATAATGGTTCACTAATTGAAAATTGTCGAACACATTCATCCTTCAATCCATTTCAAATTTTAGGTTAGACCAGGGGTCGGCAACCTTTCGAGTCAGAAGTGTAAAAAATTACAATTTACAAAATTTTGGAGTTTTTAAAGAACCAGAAAATTTATTCTTGCCAACGATGAATAGTACCTTCATAAATAAAGTTTTTCGATAAAAAAAAAACTAATCTATTTATTCATAAGATAAATAATATTTGCGTATGGAACTGAAGAGCCGCAGCTTCATAACTGTCACAGCCGCCGACATAGAGTCCGCTTTGTTGACGTACACTCAATGAAACATCCAGCCAAACTACGGACGCTGGCGATCGATACATGAGATTTCACGTTCGGCGAATCAGGAGCAAGTGGGCGTCATTTTCTATGGAGGTAACCTTCGATGCAGTGACCTTTCGATTCAGTGAAATTTCGATGCAATGAGTCTTCATTGGAGTGAGGCGCACCGGTAAACTCAATCTGCATTTGGCGCGCGTGCTAAAGACATGATTATGATTATATTGACCCTCCCAAGTCTTCCCCAAGGAGATCCCTGAGAAGCTCCTAGGAGCTTATGCGACTAAGGAGAGTCAATTGTGTTCTTTTTCAATTTTGTTATTCTATCCTTATCCCAGCTTAGATGCAGCTCTGTTAATTTTTGAACCGACAGTGAATGGTGTCCACTTCTCTCTGGGTTGCGTTCGGAATCAACGTCGGACGTTGTTCGGCGCACACCCGACCCGTTCGGAATCGACATCGGGTAAATATCAACCCCGTTCGGAAACAGACAGGACGCACGTCGGGGTGTGCAACTTTGCAACCGTGAAAATACATGTGTAATAATCACTCGTCCTGCGCAGGTTATGGTTATGAGGTTATGAGTTCGCTTTGAAACACATTTTTTTCCGATTCAAAATGATGCTTAGTTTTCACCAGTGGCATCCGTAAAGACTTCTTTCCGAATATATCCGGTAAAAAAATTGGTAAGTACGCCAATAATTTTTTCAAATTTAAAATTATTTTCGTAATCACCACCTAATTCACTGTGTGAATGGTATCCTGAGTTTTTTACCTGCGACGAATTCTTTGGAGAAAAAAAATAAAATGCAATTTCATCTAAAAGAGTTACGAAATTCTTCACTTCCAAAATCGCCTAGATACAGTAAGACGCTGTCATGTTTGACTTATTTAATTACTTCGTTAATTACAACATTGAAGTTGACTCTTTATTTTACAGAATATCTAAGATGGTAAATTTCACAAATAATGAATAAATAGTATATTACGCACCGAGGGAGAAAAGTAGGACATTCACGCCCGCGAATGATTGTCTCCCGAGCCGGAGGCGAGGGTGACAATCGCGGGCGAGGATGTCCTACTTTTCTCCCTAGGTGCGTATACGATTTTTTTCTTCTCCGTCTAATTCACTTTCATCAGAGTTAATCAAATCCATTTTTTATTATATTTGTCGGTATTCACTGAAATAATTAACCTTTTTTTGACTCAGCTGTCATCAACTTGAGATATAAACACGCGGTTGCTAGGTAACCGCCAACCGGGAGATAAAGTAAAGTACTCGCATGCGCACATTGGCCATCTCACCGGGAGAGAATCGGGTACTTTTTTTCCGTGTGACAGGGAGTAAAAGTGAACTTTTCTTCCCGGAGGAGAAAAAAAATAAATACACTACATGTATGGTCTAGCTGGTGGTCATTTTCAACAACCAATTTACTTAGTTATATCCTCGTTTTTTTGTTCATTCTGTTCATTTTTGTGTATCTCGTATTGCTTAAATTCAACAATTCTGCAATATTAGTTAGTGGTAGGTATTCATAAATGAATAGTTAAACCTTAATTTATTTTTCATATCAGAAAGAACCAATCGTAGGTTCAGAACTCAAGACATAAATTTTACTCTCATGCAATGGAGTAGGTACCTTTTTGGCGCTCTTTTTCCTCGGAACAGAGTGCTTATCAATTTGCCTAAACGTCTGTAATTTTAGAATTTTAGAATTTTAGAATCCATGGTCGATATCGTTTCTGTCCGTCCGTCCGGCCGTTATCACGATAACTCTCGTACGAAAGGAGTCAGAGGATTCAAGTTTGCAGGGTAGATTTGGAGCGTAAATATCCCGGACAAGTTCGTTAACGGGCAAAATCCATCAAGCGTTTTCGGAGTTATGGCCGTTTTTAGAAAAAATATTTTTTATGAATATTTCCTAAACCGATCACTCGATCTATCTGAAATTTAGCATCAAATTGTAGAATAATTAGCTTTATATGCTTGCGAAGTTTTGTATTGATCGGGCTACCGCAAAGTGTCAAAAAAAAATATTTTTAGAATTTGTTACTAAAATAACTCTCGAACAGAATGAGCTAGGCAGTTGAAATTTTTAGAGTAGGTTTGGGAGATAAATATCTTGGTTAAGTTCGTTATTGGGCAAAATCGGCCAGATGATTTCAGAGTAACGAAAATAAATTTTTTTTTACATTACAAATTCCAAATTCAATTTCTTTTAAGATGAAGTTTCACCATAAATATCCATTGATGTAATTTTCAACTCTAGCAAGCTAATACTTTCGGAGATATGGTTTTTCGGAATTTCAATAATGAATCGTTCTTCTATGTTTTCACAGAATGCTGTACTTAATTTTTCTATCTATGAATTATTATAGGATCAGTATTTTTAAATGTCATCTTATTTTCCTATGAGCGATAAATGTCAAAATTATTCCTGGTTCATTATTCTTCATATGAAATACCCTTCCTGTTCTATAATGGATAATCCATAAGATGATGGAGATATATTCTTTGGTAAGATACATAATCAAATTGGGTTCAGAATATCTCCATAAAAACAAAACTGTAATGTTGTCTAAGTTTTAATTGATATAATATAATTTTCAGAGTAGATTTGAGGAATGAATATCTCGAATAAGTTCGTTATTGGGGAGAATCGGTCTGTAACAATTTAATTTCTTTCATGATGCAGTTCTATCGTAAGAATCCATTTATATCATTCCTAGAGACCAATTATTTCGGAGATATGATTTGTCAAAGTTTGAACCAGAGCGCCCAAGCTCCTGTCCACAGGGTTTGAACCATTTTTTTTTTCACTAAATTCATTCGGACGCCTATGTTTAGAATAAAAAATAATTCTGAATTGAAAAAGCTTTGTTTTAATGCGTACTCATAACCTACCAAAATGCAAAAAAAACGTGTATGCTGTCGAAAATAATCTGTGTCTAAAACGATGTTGGAAGTAATCGAAGATTTTCGGAACTCTCTTAGATAAAATTGGGAAACTAGGGAAAATTAAACATCATTTTGTATCGGAAAAAATGTGTTTCAATGCGTACTCATAACCTACCAAAACGCAATAAGAAAAATTGGTTCAAGCACTGACGTGAAGTCAGGACTTCACGTCAGTGCTTCACCCAATTTTTTTTTCGTAATTTTTTTGGAATTTTATAGGGGTAGGGTTCTTAAAAAAAAAATTTTTTCGTCATTATTTTCAAATTTTCTAGGGGTACGGTTCTTACAAAATTTTAAACACGTCTTAATGTTGATTTTCTACTACTAGTTACCAAGCTTCAATTCGATCGAATCTTTATTTTTTGAGTTATCGAGGAAATAAAATTCCAGGAGGGTATAACTCGGAAACCGTTAAACCGATTATGCCCAAAAACGAACTCAACTCTCCCAGTCGGATACGCAACCTACCCTGAAAATTGCAAGTATCTATCTCCTTCTGTTCGAAAATTATCAAGGCAACGGTCACCCATCTACTGAACTCACACAAGGCTGCTCGAATCTCCAACAATATTTAAACGATCGTGTTAAAACTTAAAACTTGGCAGTAGAGTTAAGTTCTAAAGGCTTTTGCAAAATTTCAGCAATTTCAGACGAATAGTTACTGATATATAGAATTTTTTTTTTTATTTTCAATGATTTCTCAAAAATTTTCTACAAATACTATCCTTACGAAATTCTGCAAGAATTTTTGCGTTGGCATTCTACAACTAATAACCATGTTCCAATTCAATCGGTTCAGTATTTTTTGAGTTAATGAGGAGAAAAAAACAACCAAATTTCAAGATGGCTATAACTCTCAAACCGTTTGGCCGATTATGCTTATAAATAAACTCAGATGTCGCTTTCAGATGCACTACCTAACCTGAATACTTCAAGCCGCTATCTCTTTCCGTTCTCAGGTTATCGTGACAACAAAAATATTTTTCAATAATTTTTTAATAATTTTCTAGCGATACGATTCTCACGAAATTTCACAAACGTGCAGAGCCTCATATTCTACAACTACTCACCAAGTTTCAATTCGATCGGATTCATATTAGTTGAAAACAAAATTATTACTTGGAAACCATTGGGCCGATTATGCCCATTAACGAACTTATCCGTCGTATTGGGATGCGCCACCTACCCTGAAAATTTCAAGTCGCTAGCTCTTTCCGTTCTCAAGTTATCTTGACAACGGCCGGATGGCTGGCCGCGCAGAATCAAATTTGACCTCGAATTCTTCATTGGGGAGTCGAACCAAATCGTTTGAGACCATTTCCGTAAACAAATTTGAAAGTTACAGACATTTGGGCAAAATGATAACGCGATGTTCCCCAGAAGATACGCGCAAAAAGGGGAAAGTGTCGGAAATATATTCGAACAAGCCCTGTGGACAGGAGCTTTCTGGCGCTCTAGTTCAAACAGACAAATTATATCTCCGAAAGTATTGGTTTCTCAGAGTTGGTAATTATATCAATGTATTCTTATGATAGAACTGCATCATAAAGGAAATTCAATTCAAATAATAGTTTATTTATGAAGATTAAATGAGCAATCATGAGAATGAGAACTGCACCACATTTTCAAATTTTTTTTTGACACTTTGCGGTAATCTGGTCAATACAAAACTTCACATGCGTATAAAGGTCATGATTCTACTGTCTTCTACAGTCTGGTGCTAAATTTCAGATAGATCGAGTGATCGGTTTCGGAAATATTCATAAAAAATATTTTTACTAAAATCGGCCATAACTCCGAAACCCCTTGATGGTTAACGCCCATTAACGAACTTGTCCGAGATATTTACGCTCCAAAACCACCTTGCAATTTTCAATCCGCTAACTCCTTTCGTTCGAGAGTTATCGATTTCGCACTCGGATTCTTGATCAGTGAGTCGAACCAAATCATTTGAGACCATTTTCAGCCAAAAATTCCAAAATTACAGACACTTGCGAAAATTGATAAGCAATCTGTTCCGAGGAACTAGAGCGCCAAAAAAACAAGTTTCGTATGACAATTGCCCAAAACAGGTTTAAAGTACCTACAAATAGTAGATATTCCATAAAACATGTATAAAATAATAAATTACCTTGTAATCGATCAATTATTTCCTGATCTACGTTCACAAAATTTTCTCCTCTCTCGAACTTTGGAATTATGCTTTCAAATTTACGTAATATTTTCAAACATTTTCGGGTGAGGTCCCCGTTGCATCGCTAAAATACGAGTATTTCAACCCCAATATTCTTGAAGTTACAATATTCCCTTCTGTCAAGTTGACTTTATGGCAATTCATACATAGAATATACATAGAATAATTATATCAACCTGTGAAATACGATTTACATTGAAATTTTGAAAAATCATATCTCCGAAAGTATTAGCTTGTTAGAGTTAAAAATGATATGAATGGATTCTTATGATAAAACTGCTTTTTAAAAAAAATTTAATTTGGAATTTGTTTTGTAAAAAAAAAATATTTTTTTTATTACTCCGAAACCTTCTGTCCGATTTTGCCCAGTAACGAACTTAGCCGAGATAATCATCCCCCAAACCTACTCTGAAAATTTCAACTCTCTAGCTCATTCCGTTCGAGAGTTATCGTGCCTACGGCCGGACGGCCGGACCGGCCGGACAGAATGAATTTCGACCACGGATTCTTGATAAGTGAGTCGAACCAAATCGATTAAGACCATTTTCATCGAAATATTCGAAAATTACAGACATTTGGGCAAATTGATAAGCACTCAGTTCCGAGGAACTAGAGCGCCAAAAACCAATTTCTTTTTTAAATTTCAACACCCCGTATCTCAGAAACAATGAGTCAGTGACCCATAGTCCATAGGAACTTTATATCTCAAAATCATCAGAGGATTAATATCCCGAAATTACGAAACACCCTGTATATACAGCGAGTCTTCAAGTTGTGCATTAATTTTAACCAGATATTTCTCTCATCAAATAAAACACATTTTTGATTTACTATTTTTCCAGATTCGGCTCTGGTAAAAAGTTATAAGCGTTTAAAGACTTTACAATGGGCTGATACTCCCCTGAATTTTCTCTGTACGTGGAATACAGATTACTTTAAATGTAACTCGTATTGTATATTGACCAAATCTGTATTATCTGATGCTTGAAATACACTGAATTTGTTTGAGAAAACTTATTTACTCACTCATTTAATATGATTTGGCCCTTCATGCAACATTTCCAGCAAAAATTTCTTCAATTTTTGAATATTAAAACAGTCAACATTAACTTGATACCTATTCTATCCATTCTATACTTCATTACCCAATATTGTTTCCACTATAATAATATACACAATTTCATGATCTTCCATTAAGGAAAATCCTTAAATATCCTATATATCTTCAATGATACTTTTCATTCATTCATTCAATTCTCATTCTCCACAACGAGCATCGGCAGACCCCCGCCACATTACCGTTGTGGAGGCTTAGGCTCAGCAGTTATGCTATGTGCCCAAAATCCAGTATCCAATATTTGCATGTGTGAGGTCTCAAGTAATCCTTGGTGTCCCTGGGACCTGCGGGAGTCTCGGATGAACCGATCACCAAGGATTGGCACGTGCACTTAACAGTCACAACACTGACTCTAATTTATCCAGGTAATCCTTCAAAACTAGAGCCCAAAAACATTACACTAATATAATTTGAGAGTCTTGCGTCTTCCTTAATAACTATTTTTTAAAACTTATAGTATAATTTGAGTTCCAAACCAGGACGCGGGGAACTGTACCCATCCCGCTGTGACAACCATTTTGGAACTGTTCAATGATACTTGAAAATTAATTCACTCATAATATTATTCCTACTCCAATTCCAACCTCAATATAAATCACAGCACAGAACACTAATAATCGATGATCGAACTTCGAACTTCATAGCAATGATCTAATAATGAGTAAAAGAGCTTAGAGAGAGAGGCATTGACTCCAACATAAGAGTGAGATGCAATTATAGAAATCAGCTGATGTAGGGCAAAACATCTTGTTTTGCAATGCTAGTCTTACTAAATTGTCATATTGTATTCGTTTTTTCCATGTTCATTGAATTGTTTTTGACTTATTTAAAGTTTTATAAAGATTAATAAATTATATCTAATAATGGAGATGGCCTATTAGGCGTCCGATTGTACTAATATTGGCCATCTGGAATACTTGTCAAGAGGTACTTTTTTCCTGGACGAGGAAACGCCCAGAGGATCCACCCCGGTGCCAGTTCATTGGCTTGATTCGGGCTCTTCTGCTGAGGCACGTTCACTCCACGCAAGTAAACCAAATTTACTAAAAATTTTACACCTCAATGCTGAATCTATATCTAATAAGTATCCATTAATTGACGTTATGTTAAAAAGACGCGGTTACCCCGATTTTGTCTGTTTGACAGAACATTCGATCACTGAAAAGCACGATGAAGACGTTTTTAATTTATGTGGTTACATCCGTGTAGCTGAGTTCTGTAGGATCAATTGCATCCACGGAGGTAGTGTGGTTTTTGTTAAGTCAACGATTGAAACTAAATGCTCTAGAATCTCATATTTGGAATCTCTGTGCGAGGAACTTAATTTCGAGTGCTGCGGCATCTCTCATGATCGCACGTGCATTGTTTGTATATATAGATCAGGCAAGGGTAATTTAGAGATATTCGAGATTCGATTTACACAAATGGTTGCATTTATTCTTGTTAATTTTGAAAATGTTTTCATTTGCGGTGACTTCAATATAGATGAACGTCTACCATGCGACGATTCAACAAGGTCTTTCTTGTCTGTCTTGGAGAATTTTAATTTGCGTTCACTCGTCTCGTCCCCCACCAGAGTTTTTACCAACTGCGCCAACAGAACATCTAGAAGTAGCGTTGACTATATAGTATGTGGAATTGATAAACCCCAAATAGTTGATGTTCTTAATTATCATGCTGGTTTTTCGGATCAAAATGCTCTGGTTGTTACGTTCAGGGATGAAACTACGCAAACCCATCAGCACACTTTTAGGAGAGTATATCGTTGTAGGTTTTCCGATGTCGGATTTGCAGAGTTCGATTTCCTTCTGCGCAGGGATCTGGAGGCGAGCCGACAACACCGATCAGTCGGATACAGAGATAATTTCAGCCTATTTTACGATGACTTCCTTTGGTGTTTTAATGCTGCTTTTTCCAGACGAATGACAAAAGTAAGGTGTTGTCCTGCAATTGAAATCGCAATATTTCGCGATAATATGGAGCAGAAAATTCTGGAGCTCGAGCACGCCACTTGGCTGGCATTTAACCTTCCTTGTTAACAAACACGTAATAAGCGGGATCTCTTGAAATTCGAGGTGAATAATATGATTCTGTCTTATCGGCAGGACATATTTAATGATGAGATTGATACTAGTAGGAACAAGACGCGAACCGTGTGGCGAATTATTGATTCGGTTCGAAATAAATGTGTGTCCCGTGGTGGCATGGTATTGTACGAGGGTGGGCGGAAAATATCGGATACTGGAGAGTTGAGCAACTTCTTTGGTGTATATTTCAGTTCGGCAGCCCAAGATCAGCCCTTGGGCAATACCTCTTCCGACTGGGTGCTCCACCACCTCCCGGAACGTTCCTAATTCTTTGTTCTCCCGTCCTGTCACTTCTGAAGAGGTTGAGCGTATATTAGCAGCGTTACCAAATCGTTCATCAGCTGGCTGGGATGATATTCCAGTTAGAGTCATGAAGCAAGCTGCCCCATACATCTGCGGAATTTTGGCAGACTCAATAAATCACCCTGTCTTGAGCGGATCATTTCCCGACAGACTGAATATCGGTCATACAATCCCTATATTTAAAAAGGGTGATCGAGGCATGGTCGATAATTATAGACCAATTATAATATTGAGTGTTTTTTCAAAGATTTTTGAGAGGGCCGTTTATACACGTTTGGTTGGTTACATTGAATCTCATAATTTGTTCGCCGATTGCCAGCATGGTTTTCGCACTCACCGATCCACTGCGACTGCCATCTTCAGTATCGTGCAATCCATCTCAGACAGGTTAGATGTCGGCCACTATGTCACAATGATTAGCTTTGATCTGCGTAAGGCGTTTGATTGTGTTGATCCATTTTTTTTGTCGATAAAATTGTATCACTTGGGAATTCAAGGGTGTTTGAATGATTGGCTGGTGTCCTTCCTGTGTGGTAGGAGATTTGGCGTGAGAGTTGAGGAGTCTCTTTCCACGAAGTTTGACATTCCATTGGGGGTGCCACAGGGAAGTTCACTGGGACCTTTGCTGTTTCTCTTGTTCATCAACGACTTACCTGAACACATAGTCGACGGTGAAGTATGTCTGTACGCTGATGACACCAGTGTTATTATCAGTGATCCATCCCCCAGGGTCCTGAAGGAGAGATGCGATGCCGAGCTCGAACAGTTTCTGGGGTAGTGTGATGGAAACCACCTGGTAGTAAATAATGATAAGACTGTATGTGTCGAGTTTCACAGTCCCTATCACAGTCTTGTCGACCTCTTCTGGTTTTCGGCGGTGTTGTCCTGGGGCTGTTGGATCGCGTTGGGCTGCTCGGCTGCATTCTCGACGAAAACTTGTGCTGGACATCCGAAATTGATAATAATAATAAGGATTTATTTTCAACAGGCAGAACCCAATTACAGAAAATATACAAAAAAAGAAATGAACCAAAACTAAATGCAAATATACAATGCAAACATTTATGTGAAAAAATTAAGAAATTAACTCGGAAATTAATACAATAATAACTAAGAGCGTTACCAAAGCATAACTGACAACAAGTCCAATAACAACTAAGTAAATGTAGAAAAAAAAATATCTCTATTTATATTATCATTTATTTGAACAAAACTCAATGAATATTTTGCGAATTGTGGAGATCTTGTCAAAGTGAATATCACAAAGATGGGAGACTTGATTAAATTCAGAGCAAATTAAATTCACCGGTGATTGCAACAGGACATTTGTTCTGGGCGTAGCAAGACTGAACAAATGCATCGATCTAGAACCAGGGCGTCGCACATGGAATCCTATTCTAGCAAGTAGAACAGAACAGTCCACATTTCCATTCAAAAGTCCATGAAGGAATCTCAAACAAGCAACACCTCTTCTGACGTCAAGTCCAAGTGCACCGAATCTATGCAACAACAGAGCATGATCAAATCCCCTTAATGGATAAGTACCCTCCTCTCTGAAAATGAGGTACTTGAAAAATCTCCTCTGCACAGCTTCACCCTGTATATACAGGGTGAGTCTTTAAGTTGTACATTAAATTTAACCATATATTCCTCTCATCAAATAAAACACTTTTTTCACCCACCATTTTTTCAGATTCGGCACAAAGAAAAATATACAGGCTGTTGTAATTTAAAAAAAAATCAGTTTTGCTTTTGTAGCTTTGACATGGTTATTCAGAATTGAATGAAATTTGGTATAAAGTTTTCTTTAACTATGGCACATAATCTCCAATTAACAGTTTTTCCCTACTTCTACTGGTTTCTTCGTTATTGACTCGCGAATTCTTAAAACTATGAAAAATCAGCATAATGAAAGCAGATGAAGGTTATCTTGGGTCATTCTTGAAATACTGTATCCTCACAGGAAATTAAATTATTCTTCACCATTTCTCTTAAAACATACCGTTTTCCAGATATGCTTCGTTGAATGTCATAAAATATGAAATAAATTATAGAAATTTACCTGCTTTTGTCGATCCGAACCTGGAAAACAATCACAGACGATCTGCTCGAATAAAGGCATAGACTGAGTATCGATTAGGGAATCCAACGACCTGTCAAAACTAAAGCAATGTGGCGGCTGTTGGCACACATTGTATTGTTTACTTTGAATTTTATGATATATGACCATAATTATAGTGGTATATTGTTCGTTTTTTGATTTCCTGTGCGTATTTGGGTTGTATTTTTAATTTTGAATAATAAAACAAGAAAAAAAATGCCTCTTACATGCATTGTGGTTGGCTGTGGATCTCAGCACGACAAGGATATAGTATGTTTCCTAGTACTACACAGTAGTTTTTGACTAGTAAAAATGAGTTATTCAGAAAGCGAAGAGCCCTATGGCTAGCTGAAATCAAGAGAAAAGATTCAAAGCTCAAGTATCAGAGAGTTTGCAGCAGTCTGCTGCGATCAGTACGATGAAGTGTCGTGGATCCCTCGAGGGTTGTTATTTCCAGATTCTACTGTGTATTCATCAATAAATAAGAAGAAAAATCCAAGGGCTTTCACCTGTTTTTATATTATTTGTGTGTCATGCCATGCTATTAATGTGCGGACATGAAATAAAAAATCAAGAATTTTTTATGTAATCTATTCCATTTTTATAAAAATCCAGACCTTTTCATCACATTTATTACAATACCAGGTACCATTAGGAGTGTCAACTGGTCATACACAATCAAAATGAAATCTTCTATTTGACAGTCATTCCCATCTCATTTTATCATCGCACGTCCATCATCCACCGTTGCAAATGCAATAGTGAATAAATTCAGCTGTTCCCTCTTCAGATGTGGAATATTTTGCCATCAGTCCTGGCATAATAACTTCTGAATTAAATTTCTTAGCAGTTTCTAAGTTCTTTTCCCATATTTCCAGATCATTCGTACTAAACAAATATTTGGAGACCATATAACGAAATCACAAAAAATCGACTGTGAGATGAATAGTTGCACTTGTATTTGGTAGTAACAACTGTGTGTTTTTTAAAAGTAATCATTCCAGCTTGTGCTATTAGACAAGAACTGTTCATTCGCAAATATTCATGTATGTCTTGTACGTTGTGGTATATAATAATCCAAATACGTTGCAATATCCATATATAAGATTGGAGGAACACCATCAATTGAATTATCCACTACCCAGATCAGAAACATTCAATGTGAAAGGATCTAAGCCGTTAATTAATCCCATCTTTATTATATACCTGTAATAAAATGAAATGTAAACACATGATGAAGGTGCTTTTTTTCGAACCTACCGTTCAGCAAAGTCTCTGTTTTTCAACAATAGTCTTTTCAAATATTCATTCTTCATTTCAGTATAGTTTACACATCAGAAAAGCTCCGGAAAAAGTCAATAAACACTATAAAATAGTCAACGATCATAACAAGTTAATTGTTTGTGTGCCAACAACCGCCACATTGGGTCACGTGGTTTGGATTGCCTAATTTGAAAGTTGACACTTAAATAGAAATTCAATTTTATCTCACTTGTTTCCAAATTGATTGGTTATAATTACCATCTTAAAACAGGATAAATTAATAACAACTTATTCAAATAGTCCGCAGGTGAGTTATTTTGGCAAATAGATGAATAGGCTAACCATGATCTGTGTTCATCTATGTATCCCCAAAAGTGAATATGAAACTTATAAATTATCTGTTATCCATGCCATCTAAACATTAATTTTCATACTGCTTCGATTCTGCACAATCATTCTAAGGATTTCTCTAATATATAGAACATAATTTCATCAACTTAATTTGCAACAGATATAACTCACGTCACTACATAGTTGAATCTTATCAGTTTGTAGTATATTAGTATGCATAAGGAAAATATCAATTATAAGTATCATTCCACCTATTCATCCCAATTATTCTTGACGAGAAATTCTTAATCTGGATCTACGGAATTATGACGTGAACAAAGAACCGCCGGCATATATAATCTAAGGTTAGACCATAGAACAGGTTAGATTATTACAATTCTGTGCCTGTTTCTGTCACAGTATAATAAAATATTATTTTCCTGTCCTTGTGTTCCGATATTGCTGGCAGTACTGGCCGCAGTAAGTAATTTCGGAACGCTCTTTAGTGACAGTAAGCATCGCCAGTGAATTTTAGTAATATTTGACATTTCGATTTACTGCTCAGTACTGTTCAGGAATATCGAAACAAGGCACTAGTCTATACGAGGTCGTCATTTGCATTTGCAATTATTTGCGTTCTGTGATTTTCATAGAGAACAGATTCTTTTTCTCTAATTATCATGTTTGAATGGGATCGGTTCCCTATTTTTCGAGATATTGAGTAAATAACAACAAAATTTCAGATAGGCCGTCTATGCTTATAAAACACTCAAATGTCGCGTTCGGATGCACAACCCACCCTAAAAATTGCGAGTCGCTATCTCTTTCCGTTCTCATAAGATTTAAATTTTCTGATGATACAATTCTCACAAAATTTCACTTACATCTTTATGTTGGTATTCTACAACTAGTTACCAATTTTCAATTTGATCGGATCTGTATTGGTTGGAATCACAATTTGTACTCGGAAACCGTTGGGCTGATTATGCCCCTTGACGAACTCTTCCATCGTTATCTCTTTCCGTTCTCAAGTTATCCTGGCCACGGCCGGCCGGACAGAATCAAATGTGACCTCTAATTATTCATCAGTGAGTCGTACCATTTTAGACCATTTCTGCATGAAAATTCTAAAGTTACAGACATTTGGACGTTGTTCCCCAGAACATGTGCACAAAAACTATGAACAACCATAAAGATGAATTACTCTTCAGTAGGTAACATTGTACTATCGAAATAAATGAAGACTAGTGTACAAGCTTTCACCTTCCATCGAAAAACAACAAAAAATTTCAGAATATTTAAGGTTAATATTAAAATTCAAAAATGTATTCATTAAACTTGTAGGAATTACATTCGATAAAAATCCGGATATGTTAAAATGGGGTAGGAATATAGGAAACTAAATGTTTAGAAGGCAACAAGGTATAAAGAGACTATCGAAAGAACAAGATCGCTATATCTGCTGTTGCGAATCATGTTTTAACAACCGACCACTTAATTTCCAAAAACTGTTGAAAAATTACAATAAATTATACATAGAAACTCTTTCATGCATCGAAATATATAAAAGAAAAGTTGTTTTACTCAATAATAGTCTCACCTCTATTAACAACTCATTGTTCCCAGTAATAGGTTCATGATTAAATGGTAATGTGAGCCCATAGTTGAGTAGATTATTAGGTAGCATGAAGCATAGCAGAAGATGGGAACATTGTTCCCGAAACTAATGTGAGACGATAAAATTTGTAGTGGACAAGAGTGCAGTTAGACATGAAGTATTTTGCCCAAAACTATGTAATTTTCAGCTTCTGAGCCAAGAATGTTCTCAAATCGATTCCATTAGACTTGCTGATTCAATACGCAGTCAAATTTATTTCTGTCCGTCTATCCGTAAAACGATTACTTTCGAAAGCAGAAACAAAGAGGCAGAAATGGTTTCGGTCGAGTTCGTAAAAGGGCAAATTCCGCCCATTGGTCCAAGGGAAAAAATAATTTGGCTAATAGATTACATTTTCGATCACGTTGAAAATTGAAATGTTGTGTTAAGGAAGCTTCTGCATATCTTCTCCCAACTCCTTCGTCTAAAGCTTCTACATATCTTTAGAAGAAGAAGCTTGACACAACACCAAAGGAATGACAGGAAGTCATGGAGGTTAGGCATCGGACAACGACGAAAGACGTGTTATAATGGCAGATAAAGTGATTTGAAGAGGAAACATTCTTCGATCTGTGAGGGCCCAAAACTTATACTCATAAACTGACCATGGATTCCGACTCAAAAATTATGTTCTGGTAGTGAAATTAAGTAAATATCTATAATCCACAATTGTAAACTTATCCTCTGAGATCCGTTAACAAATACATTTCTGATAAAACAATTTGTAACGGGCGAAGGAGATATCCGTTTGATGACCTACCTTCGATCGCGAAACAGATCGCGTTACAATGTGGCGTAGAGTCGGGCGCAATGAGTGGGCGTACGATTGACTGACGGTCAGTATTTATAAAAACGGCCACACGACAACCAGACAGCAGGTGAGGTACGGACCAAGAACATCGACTTCTTAATGAGACAGGTGGTAGTTGTGTTAATTGAACGCGTTGATCAGTTTCTCTCTTTAAGGGAGCGCACATTGCTACAGGCAGATGACGATGCAAGGACACCCCCGCGGCACTTTATTCCATTCCTACTACCGACTTACCGTCAAACGACCACTTATTTGCTTTACGATCAACGAATTTATAGGCGTGTAAAGCAGGTTGTCGCTGACGAGAATTTAATTACTTATTTGAATTTTATGACATAAAATTCAGGCAGGGCTGTTCTTGAGAAACCGAAAGTTCTCATCTGAACAATGGCTTGTAGTTTGAGGGAGTTTTATGGCTTTTCACAAATGTTTTCATACTCGAATACTGTGGGATGTAGGTCTCACCAGAAATGAGTAGAAAACCAGGTATTTCAACTCTCTCCAATTATTGCCCGTTCTTACCAGGACGCTACCATTTTGCCAATTCGGAAACTGAAATGGTCAAAACGATTAAAAGGTATTTTTGTATAGAAGAAGTAAGTCGAAAAAATCACATGAACTCATCGATTTTTGTTCCTGAGCATACAGTTCTTTTATCATTGACGCTCGCGAGAATTATTTGCAATAAAATCCTATTTACATAATTAATGTGCGAAAAGAAGTGCCTCGTGAGATTTTGCAAAAATATTCAGATCATTAGTTTACATCAAACATTTCAATTTGAGACTGGGTGGATCTGTAATATCTGAGTTGGCCAGCACGCCATTTGCCCAAAAGTCTGTGAACGTCTGTCAAACGATTCTCTTTAACTCGCTGATGAAGAATCCATAGTCAAATTCAATTGTCACCATCTGCCCGACCGTACACTTTTAAAATTAAGAAGTATATTATGTAGGTTATGAATTTATTCAGTAATTTCCTACCTATCTAATTCAGAGTAAATACCGAATTAGATCACAGATATTTTTTGTATTAAAGAATTATCTTGAAATGTGTTTCAAATAATGAGCATCATTTCTAACAATGGTTCATGCACTGACGTGAAGTCAGAACCTTCTGCGCGTATGTTCTATTATCCATTTTCCTGTATTGGACACTCTTAATAGAATTTACCACGGTAAATTCGATTAAGAGTGTCCAATACAGATGCTCAAAAGAATTTAACCGCCCCATTGTAACATCCAGATGCACTACCTGTCCTGAAAAAAGCTATCTCTTTCCGTTCCCAGGATATCGTAACATAAATAATATTTTTTAATAATTTTTTTTTATTTTCTAGCGATACGTTTCTCACAAAACTTTTGTGTACTCACCAAGTTTCAATTCGATCAGAATAGTAATGGTTGAAAACAAAATCATTACTCGGAAACCGTTGGGCCGATAAGCCCATTAACGAACTTGTCCGTCGCTATCTCGTTGCGTTCTCAAGTCGTTGCGTTCGTACAAAAAAAGCGGGAAAGCCCCGTGTACAGGAGCAACATGTTTGTGAAATTTTGTGAGAATTGTATCACTAGAAAAAAAAAATTATAAAAAAATATTTTTTATGTCAAGATAACCTGAGAACGGAAAGATATGGCGACTTGAAATTTTCAGGTTAGGTTGTGCATCTAAAAGGTACATATGAGTTTGTTTATAGGTTTAATGTGCCAAGCGGTTTAGGAGTTATACCCATCCGAAATTTGGTTGTTATTTCCTCAATATCTCGAAAAATACAAAGCCGATTAAATTCAAACATGGTTATTAGTTGTAGAATGCCAACGCGAAAATCGTCGAGAAATTTCGTGAGAATCATATTGCTACAAAATTTTGGAAAAATCATTGAAAATTATTGAAAATTTTTTTATCAGTAACTTTTCCTCCGACACCACTGAAATTTTGCGAGAGCCTTAAGAACCTAACTCAACTGCCAAGTTCCAAGTTTGAACACGATCGGATATATATATTGTTGGAGATTCGAGCAGCCTTGTGTGAATTCAGTAGATGGATGGGTGATTCGATAACTTTCGAACGGAAAGAGATAGGAACTTGCAATTTTCAGGGTGTGCTAAGTATCCGAATAGGAGAGTTGAGTACGTTTACGGGCATAATCGATCTAACGATTCCGGGTTATACCCACCTGGAATATCATTTCCTCGATAACTCAAAAAATATAGACTCGATCGAATTGAAGCTTGGTAACTAGTTGTTAGAATATCGATGTAAAGACGTGTTTAAAATTTTGTAAGAACCGTAGTCCTAGAAAATTTTGAAAAAATTACGGAAAAAATATGTGTTCAAGCACTGACGTGAAGTCAGGAGCTTTTGCGCGTATGCTCTATTGTCCATTCTCCTGTATTGGACACACTTAATCGAATTTACCATGGTAAATTCGATTGATAGTGTCCAATACAGGAGAATAGACAAAAGAATTCACCATGGTAAATTCGATTAAGAGTGTCCAATTCAGGAGAATGGAGAATGAAACAAACGCGAAAAAGCTCCTGACTTCACGTCAGTGCTTGAACACATATTTTTTCCGTAATTTTTTCAAAATTTTCTAGGACTACGGTTCTTACAAAATTTTAAACACGTCTTTACATCGATATTCTACAACTACACTCTAGGGACACCCTGTATAATGTTATTTTTTAGATAAGATTCCAGAGATCAGGCACTACATGTAAAATACTTAATGTAAGCTATTATTTCTTGTAAATAGACCTGTATATATAGTTTAAGAAATTTCGATTTAAAAATTGCTGAAAAGCGAAAAAAATATGTCTTTTATTCTTCCATTAATCAGTCTTCACGAAGCATCAGAAATACAGTGATTGCCGAGACTACTGGTGATGAAACGTGGAGAGTAGGCAGATTGAGAACCCAGCGTTAATTCACATTTTACATCTTGTACTTGATAATGGCTCCAAAATCGGAGCCGAAATGTCGAACGACATGAAACTCCATATATGTTTATTCGTTTGATTGTCTTATAGAGAATTTTAATGAAACAACGGATCTCGATGATATTTCTCCATCTATCCGCGATTCAAATTTAGTTAGCGAAACAACAACAACACTGTAATCAGTAACTTTCGTTGGTAAGTCCAATAGCTCATTTTCATGTCAATAAAATCCAAACATTTCACTGGATATGAGATTTAACTTATTGCTAACTATTGATTTTTTCGTTGATCAGCATTTCAGAAACCGGGCACAAGCCTTCTAAAATCTACTCATTCCTCAAAATCTCTCAGTATCTATTCATCGGATTATATATATATATATATTCTTTTGACTGAGAGTTTTATGTGTTAGCAGAGGTTGGTGTAACGGGGTACCATACAATTCTGCGTATGATACAAGAGCTTAGGGAAAAACCTCAGCAAAAAACCCTGTCTCCCCGTGAGTGTTGTGATTTGTAACTATTGTTCACAAAATTTGCTGCAATTTAGAAATATTGATAGGCATTTATTTCTTCAATATGGACTCCTTCGTCCAAAAACGGAGAGGTTTCTCCAAGGTACCCAAAAATCAACCTGAAAAATGAAAAGACAAGAGGAGAAGAACGAACAAACTAAAAATAATACATAACATTAACGATAATGCAATTACGGCTAATCACAGTATCTCCAGGAGATTTTTTTTTAATTGAAAAAGATGTTGCTTCCTCCTTACGGATATTAGCGAGTTAGCGATATTACCGGTGTATTGATTCAAGAATTCCTCAGCCTATTTTACGGAGATTTCCTATAGACCTTCTATTGTGACTTTGTTGAGAATATCTGTCAGGAGCTCCCAAAAATGCCCATTGTGACTGTTGCGTCCCATGACTTCACATTTTGGGAAACGTAGATTCAATTTTCTCAACAAAGGAACTCGCTTGTAAAACTCAAATGTTTTGGGTTAACTGCTTTATTTTACCATGTGGGGTCTCACCCTTGAAATTAATACTTTCCACGAAAACATAATTGCAAGTAAAATATCTTGTAATACTTCAACCCTTGTAGAAGTATTTATGACTTATTTCCTGTGAAATATTGAGAAAATGCATACAACAACTAACACATTGCCAGAGCTGTGAGTCTTTTTGTCTACACTATTTGAAGACCCCTAGTCTGTGAAA
Organism: Halyzia sedecimguttata; assembly: GCA_937662695.2. NCBI lineage: Eukaryota > Metazoa > Arthropoda > Insecta > Coleoptera > Coccinellidae > Halyzia > Halyzia sedecimguttata. The sequence goes on along the minus strand of OW569411.2, from coordinate 50,737,848 downwards.
GTCATTTATCAGCTTTCGCAGATAGACCATATCCAAACAACTAGTGAAAATTAGTACAATTGGAGGGAGAACTTCGAGATTTTGAATTTCTAAGATTAAACACGCTAGAAGTTCACTGAGTGGTGCATTTAGTATGCATTCCTACTACGTTTCGTAATCGACAAATGAGAGTATTGTTGTAACATATCGGGGGCGGTTTTAAGATCGAACCCCCAATCATTGTTAATAGTTCCCCTTTTTTACCCAGATGAAGGAAACTCCTATATTTCCTTCTATCTGGGCTTTTCTATACAATTACACTGTTCAATTTAATTACTATTCTTGATCTGTCGCGAAACAATAACATTGCCTTGTCTTCGTTAGCAACTTAGTAGTCACTTCTTCCCTTTTCATATAGAAGCAAGGGCGTAGCCAGGGGGGGGGGGGGGTTTGGGGGTTCAAACCCCCCTCCCAAAATGTTATTTTTCTCTTAAATTTTCATTTTTTGCTGCAGAAAGTGACCCTTACATCCCCAAAACCCCCTCCGAAATTAATTCCTATTTCAAAACCCCCCCGAATTTAATTCCTGGCTACGCCCTTGTATAGAAGGAAGATTTTATATTGTACCAATATTGTATTGTACAATAATTTGTGCTTGTTATCGAAGTAACGGTAACAACAAAATACAGTTAATTGTTTATTCAAAGTGCGTTCGAATATTTCACCACTTCCTATCCTCGTAATTGTTATTTTATTACAAGTAACAACTTACGCAGTAATCAACGAGATTACTACTGGGTGCTTAAAGTTAAGTATACCCCTTACTCGTCCCCCTGATAAAACAATCAGGGTGTATAATTCTGGTCCTTCGAAATACATTATATCCTGATAAAAGTATCAGGACTCAACATAAGATCCTTCGAACCCATAACATCCTGATAAACTAACCAGGATTCAACATTTGGTCACTTCGAGCCAAGGATATTGTCCAGTAAAACTATAACTACATTCCACGATCCAACATTTGGTAACTTGGAGCCAAGGATATCAAATAAATTCTACAAATACATTGACGAAAGTACGCAAGATTGGTACTTCTTCGTAAGCGGATCCAGATCAACCCAGATACAATGGATCCAGAAGCAACTTTTGGAGCTCTACAAGTCTGTATGTGCAAAAGTGAAAATTCGCTGAAAAAGTGTTAATTAAGTGTCGCGAAATCGAAAAAAGTGCGAAAATTGGTGTTGAGTGCGCCGAAATAATTGTGTCCAGCAATAACAGTAAGTCATTGAACCACCATATATTTTCCATTTATTCGAATTCCTTATTCTTGTATTGCTTCTCTAAGTATTTGCAAAATTGAAAATGTCGGCCAGCAAAATTAGAGCATTGAAGGTTATACTCATACAAGCCAAGAGAAAGCTCACTTTTTGGCGCTCTAGTTCCTCGGACCTGAGTGCTTATCAATTTGCCCAAATGTCTGTAATTTTCGAATTTTTCGATGAAAATGGTCTTAAACGATTTGGTTCGACTCACTGATCAAGAATCCGTGGTCGAAATTCATTCTGTCCGGCCGTAGGCACGATAACTCTCGAACGGAATGAGCTAGACAGTTGAAATTTTCAGAGTAGGTTTGGGAGATAAATATCTCGGCTAAGTTCGTTATTGGGCAGAATCGGACAGATGGTTTCGGAGTAACAAAAAAAAATTTTTTTTTACAAAACAAATTCAACATTAATTTTTTTTCAATAAGCAGTTTTACCATAAGAATCCAATGATATCATTTTTAACTCTAACAAGCTAATACTTTCGGAGATATGATTTTTCAAAATTTCAATAATAAATCGTATTTCAACGTTGTCACACAATGATATAATTATTATTCTATGTATGAATTGTCATAATGTCAATTTATTTTCCCTAGACATGTCATTATCTAATCAATCGAAGAATTGTAAGCGAAGTGAGAAAAATCTCAGTTGTTTGCTCCGAAATTAGTTTTTCTCAGAAAAGTCTTACATTTCGGAACGGAACATGAAGTAAGAAATCTGAGAGTAGTGAGACTGCTTTTCATCCATAGACATAGATATAACTCTCGAACGGAATCAGCTAGGTAGTTGAAATTTTCAGAGTAGGTTAGGGAGATGAATATCTCGGTTAAGTTCGTTATAGGGCAAAATTGGCTAGATTTAATTTGATTTCTTCCATGGTGCAGTTCTCATTCTCATGATTGCTCATTTAATCTTGATAAATAAACTATCATTTGAATTGAACTTCCTTTATGATGCAGTTCTATCATATGAATACATTGATATAATTCCCAAACCTGAGAAACCAATACTTTCGGAGATATAATTTGTCTGTTTGAACTAGAGCGCCAGAAAGCTCCTGTCCGCAGGGCTTGAACCCATTTTTCTCAGAAAAGTCTAACATTTCGGAACGTAACATGAATTAAGAGATCTGAGAGTAGTGAGACTGCTTTTCATCCATAGACATGGATATTACTCTCGAACGGAATGAGCTAGGTAGTTGAAATTTTCAGAGTAGGTTAGGGAGATGATTATCTCGGTTAAGTTCGTTATATGGCAAAATTGGCCAGATTTAATTTGATTTCTTCCATGGTGCAGATCTCATTCTCATGATTGCTCATTTAATCTTGATAAATAAACTATCATTTGAATTGAACTTCCTTTATGATGCAGTTCTATCATATGAATACATTGATATAATTCCCAACTCTGAGAAACCAATACTTTCGGAGATATAATTTGTCTGTTTGAACTAGAGCGCCAGAAAGTTCCTGTCCACAGTGCTTGAACCCATTTTTTTGAAAACTTTTTAGATGAATTTGATGAATCAAAAAGTTTTCTCATCCTGGAAAAGCTTTCCAGCGGAATGGATATCGCCCTTGAAAGGGTTGAAAAGGCACAATACGACTTAGAAATACTCGTCGGTCAGTCGGAGGGAATTGAACAATTTTGCATGGAATTCGAGGAAAGGTATTATGAAGCATATGGTAGAACCCATACTTTGTTGTCAGATCTCGTATCAAACAGTGTTCAATTATCGTCTCCTCGGACTTCAGATTTGTTTGCAAGCAGGACAATTAGTAGTGCAGCTAGCCCTGCAAGTGATTCAGTATGCATCCATTGCTTGTGTAAAGGTCACCGGACGCCAGAGTGCGCCGCCAAAAACTGTCGTATTTGTGACCAAAGGCACAACACGATTTTACATTCCCACTATTATCCAAGTACTCCTGAACTTCAGAATAAATCAGTTGGCAGCGAAACTTCCAAGTCATTACAACAGTCTAACATGAATTTTCATACTGCCGTAGAATCTAAAACATCAGTAGCCACCGCGACAGTCAATATTGTAAACAAAACGGACAAAATAAAAACATGTCGAGCCTTTCTGGAAGCCGGCGCTCAGATTCATGCAAAAAGTGAAGAACCAACAACCAAAGGTAACTTTGTGGTTAATAAACAAAGCCTTTGCGTTGTACCCTTACCCTCCGACGGCAATAAATCTAGCCTCGGTACCTCTCAGCATCTGGTCCTTAAGCGTGCCTATGCCTTGAAACATCCGTCAAAAGGGGACAGTGACCTGAAGGGAAGTTATTCCAATTGTTTGTTAAATTACTATAATAATGTAAAACACATTTCGAAGTGCGAAAAGCCTGATTACAGTAACGGCTTCTGTACGCACCCATTCGCATTGCCCACGGACTTTGAAAAAATGTATCGTCAAATCCGTATAAATCCTGATGACCTCTGTTATCAGAAATTGCTTTTTCGCAACATACCCGGGGATCCTATCGAAGGATATACCCTGGCTACCGTCCCATACGGGACATCATCGGTCTCGGTCCTCGCCATCCAGTCTCCTCAACAACTAGGAACGGCGGGGAACGATCGGCAGCCCTTTTCGTTAACTCTCGATCGGGCCGTAGGGCGTCTCATCGTACGCGAAGGTCGCTTACGTCCCAAGAATCCCGAACAGGTCCGCGCTCGGACCACCCCATATTCTCTGCGGCATCCGTATTGTCCGTTCAATGGTCACAAAACCACTCAAAAAATTGTAAATCGATGTATTCCATGTTTCCGAGTTAAACCGCGAGCATCTGATCCAGCTACGGTAACTCTTCCGAGTCGACGTTTCACACCTTTTCGTCCCCTTCTAAAGGTCGGGGCACATAATTGCGGTCCGTTTTACACAAGGAAAAAACGGTTCAGAAATCGCAACAAAATAAAAGGCTGCGTAGCCCTGTACGTTTACAAAGGTACCAGGGCCGTCCATTCAGAGGTGATGAGTGACCCCATTAGCGAGGCCTTCATATTCAGCCTCAATCGTATATTTTCCAGAACAGGAAAATTCGCCGCAATATATTCGGATAATTCATCCAACTGTGTAGCTGCCAAATGCGAGTTAAATAATGTTTACACCTTGTTCACATCCGATAAGTACAATAAGGAATTACAACCATATTGTGAGGACGAGCAATTCTCTTGGCATTTTATCCCTCCCAAATTACCTGGTTACGACAGGATTTGGGAGATCATGAAATCTTTCAAGGATAACCTTTTTCGCATCGTTGTCGATACACTGCTCACATATGAGCAATCAGCGACATTCACAATCAAAAGAGAAGCAATCAGGAATTCCTATCCCTTATCGGCCCAGTCGTCTGACACGAATGAACTCATTCCTCTGACACCTGGTCCTTTCCTTATAGGTGGTGCTTTGACATTTATCTCTTTGATTGTATATATTCTACACATATCAGCTTTTGTTTCATTATTATTTTGTAAACATTATGTTACCTTATATTTCTAAGTTATGAACACATTACTCTCATTTGTTTTGAACTTTGATAGTTCAAGGCCGGCAGTATGTTGCGTCCCATGACTTCACATTCTGGGAAACGTAGATTCAATTTTCTCAACAAAGGAACTCGCTTGTAAAACTTAAATGTTTTGGGTTAACTGCTTTATTTTACCATGTGGGGTCTCACCCTTGAAATTAATACTTTCCACGAAAAGATAATTGCAAGTAAAATATCTTGTAATACTTCAACCCTAGTAGAAGTATTTATGACCTATTTCCTGTGAAATATTGATAAAATGGATACATCAACTAACACATTGCCAGAGCTGTGAGTCTTTTTGTCTAGACTATTCGAAGACCCCTAGACTGTGAAATTCATTTATCAGCTTTCGCAGATAGACCATATCCAGACAACTAGTGAAAATTAATACAATTGGGGGGAGAACTTCGAAATTTTGAATTTCTAAGATTAAACACGCTAGAAGTTCACTGAGTGGTGCATTTAGTATGCATTGCTACTACGTTTCGTAATCGACAAATGAGAGTATTGTTGTAACATATCGGGGGCAGTTTTAAGATCGAACCCCCAATCATTGTTAATATTTCCCCTTTTTTACCCAGATGAAGGAACCCCCTATATTTCCTTCTATCTGGGCTTTTATATACAATTACACTGTTCAATTTCATTACTATTCTTGATCTGTCGCGAAACAATAACATTGCCTTGTCTTCGTTAGCAACTTAGTAGTCACTTCTTCCCTTTTCATATAGAAGGAAGATTTTATATTGTATCAATATTGTATTGTACAATAATTCGTGCTTGTTATCGAAGTAACCGTAACAACAAAATACAGTTAATTGTTTATTCAAAGTGCGTTCGAATATTTCACCACTTCCTATCCTTGTAATTGTTATTTTATTACAAGTAACAACTTACGCAGTAATCAACGAGATTACTATTGGGTGCTTAAAGTTAAGTATACCCCCTTACTCGTCCCCCTGATAAAACAATCAGGGTGTTTAATTCTAGTCCTTCGAAATACATTATATCCTGATAAAAGCATCAGGACTGAACATAAGATCCTTCGAACCCATAACATCCTGATAAACTAATCAGGATTCATCAGTGACCCTCTCAGAGACGTCCTAGGGAGATCTGTGTTGCCTGGGATATTTAAAATCAGCCTGTGGCCAGAATCCCTAGCTGTATAGTAAATGAGATCGGTTTTTATCTACATTCAATAAAAGAGAGTTGCTGTAGCACCAACCAGAAAAGCACTGAACCAGTAGCTCACATTTCATTTTGCCTTTCGACAGGTTCAGCGCAGTGACTAAAAGTAGGAAAGCCCTGTGGACAGGGGCTTTGGCGCACTTGTTCTAACTTTGACTAATCATATCTCCGAAAGTATTGGTTTCTCACCGTTGGTATTGATATCAACGGATTCTTATGATCGAACTGTATCATGAAATAAAATTAATTTAAAAAGGTGTCATCTAAAGAAAACAAGAGGGTTCAAAATTATTAATCCGAAACCACCAGCCCTATTCTACCCAATAACGAACTTATCCGAGATATTCATTCCTCAAATCTACACTGAAAATTATATTATATCAATTGAAACTAAGCCAATACTCCAGTTTTGTTTTTACTGGAGATATGCTGAACGCAATAAGGATATTATATTATCACCCAAAAATTATAATATCGTATAATCCTCATAATTCTACGAGAGCTGGGGTTATTTCATTGGTCAGTTTGCATTCAGTCATACTTTGTTTTCTAGATCAGGAGATATTTTATATCGTGAGTAACGAACTTTGAATCGAACCAGAAATAAATATGACATATCTCTTATCGGTAGATAAGATAACATGTATGAACACAGATCATGAAATTGACAGATACAAAATACAAATACGGACGTTAATTTTCGATTACAGCATTCTATGTAATCCTAGAATTATGATTTATCATTGAAATTTTGAAACATCATATCTCCGAAAGTATTAGCTCGTTAGATTTTAAGATGATATCAGTGGATTCTTATGTTGAAACTGCAGCCTAAAAAAATTGAATTTGAAATTTGTAATGTAAAAAAAAATGTTTTTTTCGTTACTCTGAAACATCAGGCCGATTTTGCCTAATAACGAACTTAACCGAGATATTTATCTCCCAAACCTACTCTGAAAATTCAACTGTCTAGCTCATTCCGTTAGAGAGTTATCGTGTTAACATCGGGCCAGACCGGCCGGACACAATCAATTTTGTCCACGGATTCTTGATCAGTGAGTCGAACCAAATCGTTTAAGAACATTTTCATCCAAAAAATCGGAAATTACAGACATTTTGGCAAATTGATAAGCACTCTGTTACGAGGAACAAGAGCGCCAAAAATGAGGTTTCATTCGCAAAGAGCAAAATCTGAATATCTAATATAGAAAGGGATAATAATTTTGCACATAATTGGGTAAATCGAACATATCCTTGCAGGATGCTCATAATTACGGGATATTTACTGGAATCATGCTGATCCACACTTACATATAGCCATCCATCCTCCAGGAAACTATGGAACCACTCAAGGGAAAAATCTCTAAATCCAAGATTGTATAATTTATCAAGAATAAAACCGAAGCGTAGGTATTCAAACGACGGGGATTCATCGAAGAATAAACCTGCCACACAAATTCCGTCATCCAATGCACATAGTTAACCATCTCGCAGCCTGCAGTCTTAGTCGATCTGCCTATCCGAAAGCCATTCTGAGAATGATAATGATGATTCCTTCAAAAATTTTAGAATGCAGTTGTTAATAAGTTTCTCTATAAGTTCTGAAAGCGAACTTTACAGCTACGAGTATATTGGTCGATAATGAGAAATATTTCCTCTATTAATTTTTTGTAGACCGGAATGACTTTGGCAATCTTCAGAATTATCCGAAATGATTCTTCCATTCGCGTTGATGGGAAATATGCGGTTTTTACCGCAACCGTTTCAGATTTGATTTAGTTATATATAATATTGAATATAATTGTATATTTATTGTAAATGAATCGTATACCGGGTGTCCCAGTATACATGTTCAAATGGATTATTTCAGCCATTTCAAAAGATAAAAATTTAAAAATTTTCAATTCGTTCGAGCAACCTTCAACTGAGAAAAACAAAAATTGAAAGACACTTTCGGTTTGACCGGAAGTGACTCTGCCTTTTTTGGTCTCAAATAGCACCCTATATATTTTTGCAATTTTTTTCAAAATTACCTTTCCACACTTCGTATTTTACATTTGCTTTGATGGAGAAAACGGCAATTGAAATTTCAAATTGAAAGAAATGCAGTAGCCTACGATCAATAAAAAAAACCTTACTCAAGCTGAAATCAACTATGTATTTTACCGAACGTTAAACAAACAATGAATAGTAAAAGAAACAAAAAATTACGAAAAAAGGAGGCTAAAAAATAACTATAATAATTAAAGCATAGGTTTGAAATGTTGACCATCTGCTTCTACACATCTTTCAGCTCGATGGACACGAAGTAACACTTCTCAACACATCAACATTGAGGGCTCTACATGCATTACTTATTTTGTTTTTTAGATCTTCTAAATCAATAGGAGGAGTCTGGTACACGCGATCTTTCAAATATTTCCAAAGGAAGAAATCTAGCGGTGTTAAATCTGGATATCTTGCAGGCCATCTTATCGGTCCATGTGTGCCGATCAATCTATCTTCAAATGTTGCGATAAGATGGCCTGCAAGATCTCCAGATGTAGCACCGCTAGATTTCTTCCTTTGGAAATATTAGAAAGATCGTGTTACTAGACTCCTCCCCTATTCATTGTTTGTTTAACGTTCGGTAAAATACATAGTTGATTTCAGCTTGAGTAAGGTGGAAAGTTAATTTTGAAAAAAATTGCAAAAATATATAGGTCCCTTAAGTCAGTATATAAGCTCAATTTTAAATTTTGTAGGTTATAATTTTCACTTTCACCCTGAAGTGAGACAATTAAGCCGAACACAGGGCATTCTTAATTCTCTCAGATCTCTTATTCCGAAATATAAGAAATTTGTGAGAAAAACCAATTTCGGAACGAGCTTCTGAGATTTTTCTCACTTCGTTCAAATTTCGGAATACACATTAAAATTCTATAGATTTCGATTGAAAAATGGCGTTTTCCAAAGTTCAATCCGAATGCATAATATGAACAATTCCCAGAATACAATTACTTAAAATTTCGTTATTTTGAAGGATTCTGATCTTTGATAACCATAAATGCCAGAAGAAAGAATATGGTGTATAGAAATCAGTGAAATATATCATTTAATGAAAAAGCCTGGCAATGCTCCTTACTTCACATCAGTGCTATTCTCGAATGTTTTATTCAAGGAAAGCTCACGAAAAATTTCTACTTATGTTAAAAGTTGCCGACTGGATATAATTAGGAATATAAGCGAGAATATAAGTTTTGTAGATCGGGAACGTCTCACCTATTAATGTTTTAAAAATCAATACTTCAATTGAAAATTAAATTAAGAACGCCTGAGCAGGTTATTACCATGATACCATAACTTCCGTTGATGAATTAATTGACCTCATTTTCGATTGAAATATTCAGATATCGGTAGAGAGATATGTTAATCAAGATAATAATCGCATTTATTTTGTTGGTAGTTTCATCTTTATCATTCGCGTGGTTATTATCAGGACACGATACCCTCTGTACGCATCTGTTGGAAGATGGTCGCAATATTTTTATGTTAAAATATTATATATTAATTCATCGCTCATAATTACTACTCATCTGTTTTCAGGTTTAAAACGCCGCTTAATGGAAAAAGTACAACATTTACCGCATAATGATACTTATCACGTTGAGATTGATAGTACCCGCCCAAATATGGTCATATTTAATTTGTATGGCACTCTGGTAAATGTCTGAAAATGATATCCTTCGCAACCCAAATATGGAATCGATTTGCTTCTATCAATTTGATAATTATACCTACTATTCTTGTTCAGGTATGAATATTTACGGCGAAAATCAATCGTGTGCATTTTTGCAGGAATCTTGAGTCAAATATGTAGATCAATTATATGAATGTGCCTTCTAACAGCCGAGAAACATGTGAGTTCATTTCTGTTGTTGAATGCTTCAATTTGTTTATAGCTATCAGGAATCCAACTCGTTCGAACTCAGAATTTTATGTTTAGACAATGTTCTTATCAGCATAAAGGGGAAGTGCAGACCTAAAGATCTCTAGTTGGTAGGATGCAGCAATAAAACAGAAAATTCCTTCTCTACATCATTTGATACTGAAGATGATGTTATATTAGTGGTGAGAAAAATCAACCAATCCAGAGCATTCTGCCAAAAGAGTCTCGAAATGGGTTCGTATAATTAATATACTAATGCATGTACAAGTTCACAAATCAAATTAATACCCAGGAAATTTCTTTAATTTACCAAAAAGCAAGAAGAGACAATGAAATGCCCTGGGTGTTAATGTGATCTGGGTCTCTATGCATAAGTATATTTTAACTATACGAACCGATTTCGAGACCGTATTGGCAGAGTACAGAGCACTCTAGAAGGTCTGTCAAGTTAGCCCGGTGGCATTTTACAAAAAAAAAAATTGAATATTAGATGCTAGTCAAGTGCTGAAGAGTGCTGAAAAAAAGTGAAAAATCTCTGATGGTAGTGAAAAAATGAAAATTCAATTTTCTGGGCCAACTTATATGAAGCCCAGAGAAACCAGCATTTTTCATCGAAATCTTGAAGAAATTCAATGCTAGCTAAGTGCTGGCGAGTGCTGAAGAAAAAATAGAAAAATCTCACATAAAAATTGGCGATTGAATTTTCCGGGCCAACTTTATGCTGCCCGAAAAAGACAGAGGTTTCCGCCGAAATCTTGAAGAATATTAATGTATGTCAAGTGCTGGCAAGTGCTGAAGAAGAAAAATTCAACTATGAATGAAAAAATTTTTCGGGACAACATTGGGCCACAGTCGATGGTACCCTGGACTTTTATGGAGAACGGGACGTACAATATTATTGAAAATTTGGTTTCTTGGCTAGGAACCACTACTTCATCGATATATAATATTTTCAGTGCTGCGGTGTTGCCGCTTTTATCAAAAAATACTTACAATTTTGATATTTCAAATGGAACACCCCTTATATTATTGCTTTCTTCGATTCTCCGTAGCCTCCTGATTATTTCTGTATCAACTTCATCATCCCTATCTATAGCAGTTTTCGAGTAATTGATAGAGTTACTTCTTTTTTGGCGCTCTTGTTCCTCGGCACAGAGTGCTTATGAATTTGCAAAAATGTCTGTAAATTTTCGAATATTTGGCTGAAAATGGTCTTAAACGATTTGGTTTGACTCACTGATCAAGAATCCGTGGTCTGAATTTATTATTTCCGGCCGATCCAGCCGTAGACACGATAACTCTCGGAATGCTATACAGACAGTTGGAATTTTCAGAGTGGGTTTGGGAGATAAATATCTCGCATCTCGTTTGTTATTGGGCAAAATCGGTCAGATGGTTTCGAAGTAACGAAAAAAAATATTTTTCTTAGATCGCACTGTCATCGTAAATATGAAATTGATGATCCGTGTTCATACATATCACACAGAATATACCCTAGCTCAGATATATTCTACGGGTCGTCGTTGTCATATATTAGTGTTCTGTGATTGTCATCTCATATCTCAAATAGAAGGTATTGTATCTATCTACGGATAAGAGATTTCTAACTGAGTATGATGTCATATTTATTTCTAGTACTATTCAAAATTCTTGATATAAAATACCTCCTGTTTAAGAACAAAGTATGATTGAATGCAAAATGAACCATGATACAATCTCAGCTATCATGGACAACACTTGGATAATCCATATGATGATGGAAATATATTCTTTGTAAGTTAATAAAATTGGGTTCAGAATATCTCCAGTAAAAACAAAACTGGAATATTGACTAAGTTTCAATTGATATAGTATAATTTTCAGAGTAGATTTAAGGAATGAATATCTCGGATAAGTTCGTTATTGGGTATAACGGTCTGGTGGTTTCGGGTTAATAATTTTTGGGACTCTTGTCTTTTTGCGCGCGTGTTCCGCAAGGAAGAGCGTGCTACCAGTTCGTCACAATATCTGTATTTTTCGAATTTTTTTGCGAAAATGGTCTCAAAGGATTGGGTTCGACTCCCTGATGAAGAATTCAAGGTCAAATTCAATTCTGTCCGTCCGGCCGGTCAGGCCGTTAGCACGATAAGTCTCGAACGGAATTACGGCCATATTTACTTAAAATGTTTTGCAAGAATATTTCCTAAACCGATCACTCGATCTATCTGAAATTCAGCATCAATTTCTTTAATCATGACCATTATATGCCTGCGAAGTCTTCTATTGATCGGATGGCTGTAAACTAGAACAAAAAATCAAATATTTGAAATAGAAATTGAAATTTTGTTTTCACTATAACTCGAAAAGTACTGATCCGATGAATTGAAGCTCGGTAGTTAGATGCGAAGTACCACGAAAACACTTGTGCAAAATTTCTTGCGGATAGCATGAGTAGAAAAAATTTAAACATTTTTTAACTATTAGCGGAATATTTTGCTTGAAATTCCGAAACCAAACATCGGTTTGAGTTCAGTTTGGACACTTTGGTGACCAATGATGACCTCTTGGGGTGGGCAAAATTTCAATGCGAACAGACCACTAGGAGCCTAAAAAAAAAATTCATAATTTTGAACTTTCAAACTGGACAAATTATTTCATTTCGAATTCCGACATGGAATATCTCTAACATCTGGTGATCAGATTTCGTTCCGACGTATTTTTTGCGCGTTTATCTGAATCAATGCGATATGTTCGAGGGCAACTGATATGGACTACCTACACACGTAAACGATGTGTGGAATTTTAAATTGGTTTTCAAAATTTGTCTGAACGGTGAACGACTGGGGGAGTAACTGCCTCTGTTGGGCATTTTTTGTTATTCGCATAAGCAGATGAGAAATAATTTAACTGCTCTAGTTTTCTTCTGAAGATTGGGGTTTTGGGGTGGAGGATGCTATTCCTCCATAGAATCCCCCGGTGCCGGTCTGCCCATGCGTGGATTAAAGATGCGATATCTCCTGAAACGCTAGTGTTGGAGAATCGGAGTTTCTTGTGACTGACCGGATGGCCATAAAGTGACAAAAAAAAATTTCAAAGATTTTAAAATTCTGTTTCCACGATAACCCGTATAATACTGATCTGATCGTATAGAATCACAGTAGTTAGATGCAGAAGACGAAACCAAACACGAATGATCGACATGACATGAAGAAATTCAAAAAATTACTCTATTTGGTGAAATATTTTGCTTGGAATTCCGAAACCTATTTTTTGAAATTCATGCTGCCCTTTCCGGGCATTTTTCGTTAAGCGCATGCGCAGAATAGAAGTCATTTAACCGCTTTAGTTTTCGTCAGAGAGGATTAGGGTTTTGGGGTGGCGGATGCTTTTACTCCATAGAATCCCCTGGTGAGTGTCTGCGCATGCGTGGATTAAAGATGCGATATCTCCTGAACCACTAGTGTTGGAGAATCGGAGTTTTTTGTAAGGTGTGTGATTTTGAGAGGACTTTCAGCTGTGAGTAGATTGTGCATGCGCAGAAGAGAAGTGACTGTTTTTGGGTTGTGTGGGTTATGTTGGCAGGGCTGAGCGATATTGTGAGGTTTTAAAAGAACATTTATAGCAGTTCAGTGCAACGACAAGTTAGTTTGGGGGATGTAGCGTTGTTTCCGAGTTGAAGTGTCCGTGCCCTGGGGCTAATTTTGAAATTGATGTTACCCCTTACGGGCATTTTTCGTTATGCGCATGAGCAGACCATCAGTGATTTAACTGCTGGTGTTTTCGTCAGAGAGGATTAGGGTTTTGGGTTGGCGTATGCTTTCCCTCAATAGAATACCCTGGTGAGGGTCTGCGCATGCGTGGATTAAAGATGCGATATCTCCTGAACCACTTGTGTTGGAGAATCGAAGTTTTTTGTAGGGTGTGTGATTTTGGGATTACTTTCAGCCGCGAGTAGATTGCGCATGCGCAGAAGAGAAGTGACTGTTTTTGGGTTGTATGGGATATGTTGGGAGTACTGAGCCGATATTGTGAGGTTTTAGAAGAATATTTATGTCAATTCAGTGCACGGACACAAGTCAGTTTGGGGAAAAACGCGTTGTTTCCAAATTAGTGGCGTACCGTGGCCCTGGGGCTAATTTTGAAATCGCTATTACCCCTTACGGTTATTTTTCGTTATGCGCATGAGCAGACGATAAGTGAATTAACTGCTGGAGTTTTCGTCTCAGAGGATTGGAAATTAGAGGGGCAGGATGCTATTATTTAACAGAATCCCCTTGGGAGTATCCGCGCATGCGTGGATTAAAGGTGCGATCTCTCCTGAACCAATGGTTTTGAAGAATCAGAGTTTAGGGTGCGGTGTGTGATTTTGAGAGGACTTTCAGACACGAGTAGATTGCGCATGTGCAGAGGTGACGTGGCTCTTTTTGGGTTGCATGCCCTATGTTGGGTGCGGTTTACGTCTAGCGGTCATGGATTTTGTGCTGAGCCAATATTGTGAGGTTTTAAAAGAAAATTCAAGACAATTCTATGAACAAGTCAGTTTCGAGGAAATAGCGTTGTTTTCGAGTTGATATGTCTGTGTCGTGGCCCTGGGGCCAATTTATAAATAACTACTATATTTGGATGATCAATTTTAAAATACTTTCGGATTTAGAGAAGAGGCGAAGAAATTGCGTTCCAAATTCGAAATTCATGTAACCCCTTTCGGAGATATTTCGTTTGACGCATGAGCAGACAAGAAGTGATTTAACTGCTGGAGTTCTCGTCTGAGAGGATTGGAGTTTTCAGGTGCCGGATGCTATTCCTCCATAGAATCCCCTTGGAAGTGTCTGCGCATGCGTGGATTGGAGCAGTGATATCTCCTGAACCAATGGTGTTGAAGAATCAGAATTTTTTGTGAAGTGTTATTTTCAGGGGACTTTGAGCCACGAGAAGATTGCGTATGTGCAGAGGAGACATTTGGATTGTATGGCTCATTTTGGGAGTGGTTTGCGTCTAGCGGTGATGGATTTGGTGCTGAGCATTCATGTTAAGGTTTTAAGAGAAATTTCGAGGCAATTCTGTGCTCGGACAAGTCAGTTTCGGCGAAATAGAGTTGTTTCCGAGTTGAAATGTCTGTATCTTGGCCCAGGGGCGAACATATATATAACTATATTCGATAGATCTATAGATCTATATTAAATTACGTTCGGATTTGGAGAAGAGGCAATTGCGTTCCTAACGGAGGTCCCATAACCGCAATTTTTTTCGATATACGGTAAAGCTAACAGTCAAACTTTATTGATAGCCATATTCGTTAAAGGAACTCGAACAAATAAAAAAAAGCACTGACGTGAAGTCAGTACTCTTTTGCGCGCGTGTTCACGGTGGCTAATTTGAATTGAATGATGAGTACTTCAAGCTCAGTGGATAAAGCGAGCCGGAGATCTACCCCCAAAGGATAGTGGACACCATTCACTGTCGGATCAAAAATTAACAGTGCTATATCTAAGCTGCCATAAGGATAGAGTAACAAAGTTGAAAAATAACACAACTGACTATCCTTAGTCGCACAAGCTCCTAGAAGATTCTGAGGGATCTCTTTGGGGGAAAGACTTGGAGGGGTCAGTATAATAATAATCATGTTTATAGCACGCCCGCCAAATGCAGATTGACTTAACAATGAAAGAAAAAGTGCAAAAAAGCATTGACGTAGGGTCATACTGCTTTGGCGCGCGTGCTATAAACATGATTATGATTATACTAACCCCTCCAAGTCTTTCCCAAGGAGATCCCTCAGAATCTTCTAGGAGCTTGTGCGACTAAGGAGAGTCAGTTGTGTTATTTTTTAACTTTGTTACTCTATCCTTATGACAGCTTAGATACAGCACTGTTAATTTTTGAAACGACAGTTAATGGTGTCCACTATCCTTTAGGTAGATCTCCGGCTCGCTTTATCCACTGAGCTTGAAGTACTCATCATTCAATTCAAATTAGCCACCGTGAACACGCGCGTCGAAAAGTACTGACTTCACCTTAATTTTTTTTTGTTTTTTTGCGCGTATGTTCTGGGGAACATCGCGTTATAGTTTTGCCCAAATGTCTGTAACTTTCGAATTTTTTGACGAAAATGATCTCAAACGATTAAGTTCGACTCCCCAATGAAGAATTCGAGGTCAAATTTGATTCTGTCCGTCCGTTCGTCCGGCCGTCCGTTGCCACGATAACTTGAGAACGAAAAGAGCTAGCGACTTGAAATTTCCAGGGTAGGTGGCGCATCCCAATATAACGGACAAGTTCGTTAATGGGCATAATCGGCCCAGTGGTTTCCGAGTAATAATTTTGTTTTCAACCAATATAAATCCGATCGAATTGAAACTTGGTGAGTAGTTGTAGAATATGAACCTAAGCACGTTTGTGAAATTTTGCGCGAATCGTATGGCTAGAAAATTTTAAAAAAATCATTAAAAAATATTTTTGTTGTCACGATAACTTGAGAACGGAATGAGATAGCGGCTTGAAATTATCAGGTTAGGATGTGCACCAGAACGCGACATTGCAGTTTGTTTATGAGCATAATCGGCCAAATGGTTTCAGAGTTATAGCCATCTGAAATTTTCTGAAATTTGGTGGTTATTTGTTCCTCATTAACTCGAAAAATACTGAACCGATTGAATTCAAACATGGTTATTAGTTGTAGAATGCCAACGCGAAAATGTTCGCAAAATTTGGTGAGGATAGCATTTGTAGAAAATTTTCAATAAATCATTGAAAATAAAAAAAAAATTCTATATATCAGTAACTATTCGTTTGAAATTGCTGAAATTTTGCAAGAGCCTTCATAACCTAACTCTACTGCCAAGTTTCGAGTTTTAATACGATCGGTTAAATATTGTTGGAGATTCGAGCATTCTTGCATTCTTTTTTAATAATTTTTTAATAATTTTCTAGCCATACGATTCGCACAAAATTTCACAAACGTGCTTAGGTTCATATTCTACAACTACTCACCAAGTTTCAATTCGATCGGATTTATATTGGTTGAAAACAAAATCATTACTCGGAAACCGCTGGGCCGATTATGCCCATTAACGAACTTGTCCGTCGTATTGGGATGCTCCACCTACCCTGACAATTTCAAGTCGCTAGCTCTTCTCGTTCTCAAGTTATCGTGGCAACGGCCGGACGGACGGACGGCCGGCCGGCCAGCCGGACAGAATCAAATTTGACCTCGAATTCTTCATTGGGGAGTCGAACTTAATCGTTTGAGACCATTTTTTTCAAAAAATTCGAAAGTTACAGACATTTGGGCAAAACTATAACGCGATGTTCCCCAGAACATACGCGCAAAAACACCCAATAATAAAAAAACATAGTACCCACACTGATAAATGACAACGTCTAATGTCAATATGCGTTGCATACGTGGGACAAGTGTACACACAAGCTCTCCCACGTTGCGTCGCGTACGTTGCGTACGTGGGCATAGTCTGTTTGTACCTTAATAAACCCATGTTGACCATCCGAAATCTGACATTTCACGTGTGCGTAAATCCTTACATAGTATAAAAAATAGTCGCTCTCGCTGTCTGTCGGTTCCTATGTATGCTTAGATCTTTAAAACTACGCCACGGATTTTGATGCGATTATTTTTAAAAGATAGAGTGATTCAGCAGGAAGGTTTATGTGTATAACACATGCATACCATATTAGAGGAACACTGATAATTTTAGAGGTTTCTAATGTGATGTCGTAAATAAACACATTTTTTGCGCTTACATTGCAAACGCTGGCTGAACCATACGAGATAGAGCAAAATACTGTATTGTGTACAGTATTGTACACCTTAAAAAGGTCTACAAAAAACTCCGCAATGGTATATGTCTATCTCTTAGGGATAACCCACAATAACCATTTTTCATCCTTTACGTTTAACGAGTATAAAACAAAGTCGCTCTTGCTGTCTGTCTGTTCATATGTATGCTTAGATCTTAAAAACTACGCCACGGATTTTGATCCAATTTTTCTTTAAAGATAAAGTGATTCAGTAGGAAGGTTTATGTGTGCTACACATGCATACCATATTAGAGAAACACTGATAATTTTAGAGGTTTATGATGTGATGTCGTGAATAAACACTTTTTTTGCGCTTACATTGCAAACGCTGGCTGAACCCTACGAGATAGAGCAAAATAATGTACTACAGTATTGTACACCTTAAAAAGGTCTACAGAAAAGTCCACGATGGTATATGTCTATCTCTTAGGTATAACCCACAATAACCCTTTTTCATCCTTTACGTTTAACGAGTATAAAGCAAAGTCGCTCTCGCTGTCTGTCTGTTCCTATGTATGCTTAGATCTTTAAAACTACGCAACGGATTTTGATGCGATTTTTTTTAAAGATAGAGTGATTCAGTGGGAAGGTTTATGTGTATAACACATGCATACCATATTAGAGAAACACTGATAATTTTAGGGGTTTATAATGTGATGTCGTAAATAAACACATTTTTTTGCGCTTACATTGCAAACGCCGGCTGATCCCTACGAGATAGAGCAAAATAAAGTACAACAGTATTGTACACCTTAAAAAGGTCTACAAAAAATCCCGCGATGGTATATGTCTATCTCTTAGGGATAACTCACAATAACCATGTTTCATCAACGTTTTACGAGAAATAATGGCTTAATTATGAAGCGATTTTGAGCCAAACAGCATTAATCCTTATCCAATTAGGAGCCTTAAATACATTGTACACTTAACATTGAACAAAATGGCCCTTTACAGCATATATTTTCGAAGATATTACAGATTGAAAATGCAGAAACATAGCGGTTGCGATGGTACCCGACGGGGAGCCGGCGGCGGCCATATTGAGTCATGTCTGGAATACGTCGTCGTTTGAACATAGGTCGTAGTATCGTGAATGCCAGAAGAGCACGTTCAGCAACGGAACGTGAGGCTCGCCTCAGCCAGCTTGGGACATATATAGAGCTGATAGAGAGAGAAAATCCTCAGTAGAGCGTGAGGCTCACCGAAGCCAGGTTCGGGAAAGACAAAGAGATCAGAGAGCCAGAGAATCGTCCGTAAAGCGTGAGGCTCGTCTTAGCCAGGATAGGGATAGACATCGAATACAGAGAGCCAGAGAATCGTCCGCACAGACACATAATAACACTGAAGAAAATGGACAACCGAACAGCCACATATCCCAAAGAGTAACTAATTCATGGGTAAATAAAGAAAATTCTGCCATGAATTACGATCCTTCGATTCTTTACAAGGACGATCGAATAGTAACAATAGGAACCATGTCAGTAGTGTGTGAACATTGCTTGGTATTGAAATTCAAGGACGAATCGAGAGGCATGTGTTGCTTACAAGGAAAAGTAAAATTAGAAGAAATTCTTCCTCCACCTGAACCACTTCACTCTGTACTTACGGGTGATCATCCGAAATCCAAACAATTCATGCACAATATACGCCGTTATAATAACGCATTTCATATGACCTCTTTCAAGAGTAAGCAAGTCGTTGAGCGTGGTTTTATGCCTACATTTAAAATTCAAGGGCAAGTCCATCACTTAGCTAGGAGCTTGCTACCTCTTCTACCTGATGATCACAAATTTCTGCAAATTTATTTTATTGCAGATCCAGATATACAAGCATCGACGCGGTGTTCAAGTGTAGCACAACCAATTGATGGAGATTTGATCAGATCTCTCCAAGATATGTTACATTCTTATAACCGCTACATACAGTTTTTTTAAAACTACGATTGAGAATGTTCCAGTAGATACTCCTGACTTTAATGTCGTAATCCATTCAAGTAAAGTTCCTGACAGAGGACGATATAATGTGCCATCCACGAGTGAAGTATAAGTGGTGATAGTTGGACAGCAATTTGACAGAAGAGATATTGTGTTGCATAGTCGTGATGATAATTTGCAAAATATTTCAGTTACACAGATCTTATGAAAGCTTACAATATCCTTTGATGCTATGTCGTGGAGAAGATGTTTATGCCATTAATGTTTCTCAAGTTGACCCAATCAGTGGTGCACCTCTGCGTAAAACAGTGTCATATATGAACTACTATCGCTACCGTATAATGACAAGGCGTAACAATTTCAACCCTTTGCTTAGATATGGAATGTTGAGATTGGCCTACATCCGTAATAATCAAACTCAATTGAGCGCAGAAAATTACATACACCTTCAGGATGCTTTAGAGGCAAATGAACACGGCAACGGTATTGGACAGTTGGTTATACCACCTTCATCATTCACAGGTGGACCTCGATATTTACATGAAAAATCGCAAGACGCAATGACTTACGTCAGACATTACGGTAAACCTGATTTATTTATAACTGCAAAATGTAACCCAAATTGGCCAGAAATCAAAGAAAATATTAACACTAATTTAATTCCACAAGACAGATACGATATAGTTAACAGAGGCTTCCATTTAAAAGTACAGAAACTCCTGCACCTCATTAACAAGTCTCATATATTCGGTCCACCACGATGTCATATGTACACTAAGAATGACAGAAACTTGTTTTGCCACATATACACCTGCTGGTGTGGTTAGTGAACAAAATTAGACCAAATCAAATTGAAAGGGGTAATTTCAGCTGAATTGTCTGTTAAAGAAAGAGATCCTGTACTATTCAAAATCGTAAAGAAACTCATGGTACACGGCCTTTGCGGGACTTTAAACCCTAATTCTCCATGTATACGAGATTCTAAATGCAGTAAAAAATTTCCGAAGTCGTTCCAAACTCAAACATCTACTAGCGACGATGGATATCCCAAATATCGTCGACGATCGCCAGAATAAGGTGGGCAAAGTGCCACCGTCCGAAACCATGATATTGATAACCGATGGATCGTTCCCTACAATCAGCTCCTTTTGAAAATGTTTGATGCCCACATCAATGTTAGTTGTGCAGTTCAATAAAGTCAATCCAAAATGTTACTAAATATATTAATAAAGGTAGCGTGATCAAGCAACTTTCAGCATGCAATCACCAAATGAAGTGAAAAAATATCATTCTGGACGTTACATCTGCAGCTCTGAAGCAGTATGGAGGATTTTATATCATTCGAAGTGCACGACTGGGCTCCCACTATTGTCCACATTGTAGTTCATTTGAAAAATGGACAAAGAGTATATTTCACTAAGAACAATATACACGACGTTGTTATAACCCGCGGGACACAACATTAACAGCATTCTTCAAGTTATATGCTCAAGATAATTTCGCTAAAACACTGACATATGACAGAGTTCCAATTTACTATACATGGGACCTGAGTTCTAGAACCTTTCAACGGCGAAAAGGTACTGCGGTAGATGGTTTCCCCGGAATAAAAAAAACAGATGCTCTTGGCAGAGTCTACGTGATTCATCCCAACAACAGCGAATGCTTTTATCTGAGAATGTTACTGCATGTTGTAAAAGCCCCGACATGTTTTGCACACCTGAGAACTGTACAAGGTGTTATTTACAATACTTATGAAATATAATGCAAAGCTATGGGGCTCTTG
This sequence comes from Halyzia sedecimguttata, assembly GCA_937662695.2. Taxonomy (NCBI): domain Eukaryota; kingdom Metazoa; phylum Arthropoda; class Insecta; order Coleoptera; family Coccinellidae; genus Halyzia; species Halyzia sedecimguttata. The sequence continues at coordinate 50,716,369 of OW569411.2, read as the reverse complement.
GAAGACGATTCTCACTGGGAAAATACTTTATCAGAAGCAGTTATTTGCAGTTCAGCTACATCATTAAGATATTTATTTACCATCATAGTAGCGTTTTGTCAAGTAACTGATTCTGTTACTCTATGGAATAAATTTCAAGAAAATATGGCCAGTGATATTCTGATTCGGCGACGGCGAGAGTTAGTTTCAGATGATGTACAATATGATAAAAAATATTTGACGAAGCATTATTTGAATTGATCAAATTAGTTCAATTACTTTCGGGTAAATCGAGCAAGGATTGGCCTGCTGATGCCAGCTAATACTACTAACTCAGATTTAACGAATATACCAAGAAGAATATACCGAATATACAAGAGAAACATCATACGATCAAACGAGACTTCTACTAAATATAGCTCAGGATGAGCCACGATTGAACATCGATCAGAAAAAAGTATTCACTACATTAGTATCAACTATTGATAACAAAGAAGGAAAAATATTTTCCTTGATACCCCTGGAGGTACAGGAAAGACATTTCTAATCAATTTGATTTAACAAAAGTGAGATCTACCGAAAAAATTGCATTAGCTGTCGCGTCATCCGGCATTGCCGCTACGCTTTTAGAAGGAGGCCGAACGGCACACTCTACATTCAAGCTCCCGCTGAAAATCGCCACCGATGATAATAACAGCGTTTGTAGTGTTTCAAAACAGAGCAATACAGGAAAATTAATGCGTGACTGCTCATTAATAGTCTGGGACGAAGCCACCATGTCAAACAAGACATCTGTGGAAGTACTGGATAGGACAATGCGTGATTTGCGCAGCAAAAATTTACCTATGGGTGGATGTACAATTCTGTTCTCAGGAGACTTTCGTCAAATCCTACCAGTTGTGACTCGAGGAAAACGAACTGACAAAATAAATGCTTCCCTAAAAAGATCTAATATTTGGCCACAGGTCAATAAATTAGAGCTTATAACTAACATAAGGGTTTCATTGTCTTCACGTGAGAACAAGCTTTTTTCAGAGATGCTCCTAAAAGTTGGCAATGGAGAGTTAACACAAAGTGATGAAAAGATTAACCTAGAACATCTTTGTGTTTTGATAGATAACATCCAAGAGTTGATCAACAATGCCTATCCTGACGTTGATAACATAAGTTTTAAGATTATCCGCCGTATTCACAAAGCATTCAATCTCCGTTAAGTCCTAACTGAGGTCCTCAGTTAAGGATAAATAAGAATAGCTACCTCATTGAAAATTAACTTGAAACAGGCCTGTTTCAGCACCGTTACATACGTTAACTGAGGTTGCGATTCCTATTTATCCTTAACTGAGGACCTCAGTTAGGACTAAACGGAGATTGAATGCTTTGTGAATACGGCCGTATATCTTAGTTTCAAGAAAGAGTGATTCTGTCACCAACTAACGAACAAGTAGATAAGGTTAAAGGGTCAAAATCAGAGAGGTGCGCATTACGCTTCTGACAAAGGTTTTCTTAATAAAATAACATGATATTACTAAAATATTCATTTTAAAATAAAGGTTCTGTGCTTAATTACGAGGCAGTTAGAATTTTTATTTTTCAATAATAATATATTAATTGATTTAAAAAAAATTGGTTCAAGCACTGACGTGAAGTCAGAAGCTTTTGCGCGTATGTTCTATTGTCCATGCTTCTGTATTGGACACCCTTAATCGAATTTACCATGGTTAATTATGTCGTCCATTCTCCTGTATTGGACACTCTTACTTCGAATTTACCACGGTAAATTCGAATTAAGTGTCCAATACAGGAGAATACAGCGGAATATTCTGCTGGAAATTCCGAATCCAAATATCGGAATGAGTTCAGTTTTGGCACTTCGCTGACCAATAATGACCTCTTGGGGTGTGCAACTAGGCAAAGCCACAGCAGATTGACTTAACAATGAAAGAAAAAGTGTAAAAAGTTAATATGCTTTGGCGCGCGTGCTATAAACATGATTAGGATTATACTGACCCTCCCAAATTATCGCTTGTGCGACTAAGGAGAGTCAGTTGTGTTCTTTTCCATCTTTGTTACTCTATCCTGATGGCAGCTTAGATACAGCACTGTTAATTTTTGAACCGACAGTGAATGGTGTCCCCTATCCTTTGGGTAGATCTTCGGCTCGCTCTATCCACTGAGCTTGAAGTACTCATCATTCAATTCAAATTGGCCACCGTGAACACGCGCGCCAAAGAGCACTGACTTCACGTCAGTGCTTTTTTTTTTTATTGTCTATTCTCATGTATTGGACACTCTTCTCAATCGAATTCACCATGATGAATTCTATTGTCCATTCTCCTGTATTGGAGACTCTTCTTAATCGAATTTACCAAGATGAATTCTATTGTCCAGAATGGACAATAGAATTCATCATGGCAAATTCGATTAAGAAGAGTTTCCAATACAGGAGAATAGACAATAAAAAAAAAAGCACTGACGTGAAGTCAGTGCTCTTTGGCAAATAATAATCTATGAACGGTGGCATTGTGGCTTTCAGTTTTGATCAGAGATATGGAGGTATCATATATCTGGTTTTGATTGAGAGTTCCTTATCCAGGGGCGGATTAAATTAATTTAGAGAAATTTCTGGATTTTTCATCAGACTTTATATCATTCAAAGAAGAATATCTTGAGAACAGTACGTTTTAGGAGAAATGTTGAAGAATACTTTATTTTTCTAGAATGATTTTAGATTATTATAATAACTTAGGCTAAACTTTATCTGCTTTCTTTATGCTAATTTCTCAAAGTTTTTTTGAATTCGCGAGTCTATAACTAGGAAACGAGTGACAATAGGAGAAAACTGTTAATTGGAAATTATGTATCATAGTTCCCAGGTAACACAGACCTCGCATAGAGGTCTCTGAGAGGTTACAATGTGGATGAAAATGCGAGCTCCCAATGTGAGATCCTCAAGATATCACACAGATAACCAGAATAAGACATTCCTATTACGAGCTCCTAAAGATATCACACAGATAACAAGACTAAGACATCCCTGTCCCGAACTCCTTAAGTCATCGCAAGTATAACAAGAATAAGATATTCCTATTGCGGAGATCCTCAAGATATCACATATGTAACCAGAATAAGACATTCCCATTGCAAGCTCCTAAAGATATCACACAGAGAACCAGAATATGATATTCCTATTGCGAGCTCCTTAAGTATAACGAGAATAATAAATTCCTATTGTGGAGATCATGAAGATATCACATATGTAACCAGAATAAGATATTCTTATTGCTAGCTCCTAAAGATATCACACAGATAACCAGAATAAGATATTCCTATTGCGGAGATCCTCAAGATCTCACATATGTAACCAGAATAAGACATTACTATTGCGAGCTCCTAAAGATATCACACAGATAACCAGAATAAGATATTTCTATTGCGAGCTCCTAAAGATAGCCCACAGATAACCAGAATAAGAGATTGCTGTTATGAGATCCTCAAGATATCACACAGATAACCAGAATAAGACATTCTCATTGCGAGCTCCTCAAGTCATCGCAAGTGCAACGAGAATAAGAAATTCCTATTGCGGGGTTCCTCAAGATATTGCATATGTAACCAGAATAACACATTCATATTGCGAGCTCCTAAAGATATCACGCAGATAACTAGAAAAATACATTCCTATTGCAAGCTCCTCAATACATCAGAAGTGTAAGAAGAATAACGCATTCCATTGCGAGGTCCTCAAGACATCGCAAATTCAACAAAAATAGGAAATAAGGTGGCGTGTTGCAGGGATCTACTCCATCCCTACTCTACACTTCTCATTTCCACTAGTAGATGGCGCAATCATCTACTCTGTACCCAGAAAGACAACCCCATCGCTAATAACCCGAGTGGAATATCAATCTACGCATCGAAGTGATGTATTCGGCGCCACACATGTACTGCACATTTGTAGGATATACAGGGTCTTTCACGAGGAACCTCACCCATATTTATACGGGAAACTACTGAACGTATTTTCATGAAATTCAGCACTTATAAGTACTTCACGATGCTGATGAAATCTAAAATATTTTCAAGGCATGAGCACCTCCGGTTTTTCCGGAAATGACGTCAACTTCCGTTTTTCAAATTAGAACACCATTTTTTCATTGCAGAAATAGATTCCTTAGAAAATTTGAAGTTATTTTGATGTAACATTTTTCAGTTTTGGTTGGAAAATTCTCTCTGAGCGGGAAAATTCGAAAAAAAAATCGAAAATAGAGCTCCGCAGAAACAAGAATAACTTCGAGGTTTTTGGATGGAAAATTTTCATTTTTGGAATTTTTCAAGATGTAAGATTGATGTATCCACTTTAAAAATCGAAATCGCGATTCATGATACAGGGGGTGAAAAAATCGCTTTCAAAGTTAGGGATGACAAAATCGTGAAAAATCAATTTTTTCAAATTAGAACCCCATTTTTTCATGGCAGATATTGAATCTACGTTAAAAAATAATGTGAGTGTATTCATCACACCCTTGCCCTAAAGTGGATATTTTCTGAGTTATTCACAAAAAACTGTTTTTCGTCTTGAATTTTCAGCTATGTCTTTTCCCTTCACGCCAAAAAGAATTTTCAGGAACTGTTACTTAAACCATGTTTTAGATTTTACTACCCTAATATGCAAGAGAAAAAAGTTACAGGTTGTTCCTAAATAGATGGCGAATTTTGATTCGAATTTGTATCGGAAACCTCTTTATTTCAACTAATCGGCCATCGGTTTTCTCTCCAGTGATAAATAAATAATTCCTTATGAACCATATGCAAAAACTTACCATGTTTTATATTCTTTTTTTTTAATGATAGATATCATTAATTACATCTGCCAAATTCCTCTTTATTCAGTAGCATTTTGTGTTTACTATTAATTTGGTGATAATTCGTATTAAGTTATAAAATCGATCACTATGCCTAATTTTACCAATGAAGATTATTTAAATCTCATTCTACTTCATGGAGAATGTAATAAAGTTGTAGATAGAACGATTCGACTGTTCATTGAGAGGTTTCCTGACCGACCCAGACCAACGAAAGATACCATTAACAGAACCATGACAAACTTGAGAAATGTCGGATCTTTCGTTAAGAAAACTATACACAGAGAAAAAAGTGTAGTAGAAGATGAGAACAACGAAATTACAGTTCTTGCATATTTTCGTGTGAATCCTCAAAATTCTCTCAAAGATGCCGAGATTGATCTGGGATTATCTCAATCGAGTGTTTGGAGAATATTAAAAAAACATAAAATGCACCCATATAAATTCAATAGGGTACAACATTTGAAGGAAACTGATTTCGTCAGGAGAACAGAGTTTTGCGAAGCTATGATGATTCGATTTCAAGAGAATGGAAACTTTTTGGACTGTATAATTTGGACAGATGAATCTAAATTCACAAAGAATGGTTCTTTCAATAGGCATATCAGTCATTATTGGGATGAAGAGAACAACCACCACTTCAGACAATGGAACTTTCAAGAGACCTGGAGTTTCAATGTTTTTTGCGCCATCAAAAATAATGCAATTCTCGATGTTCACATTTATGATGGGACTTTAACTGGTAAGATAGAACACTACACATGTTTGCATTATTTAAAGAATGTTCTCCCTTAGGAGATAGATATTCTGACATATTGACTCAAATAATTGAGCCGCTAGTACAGAACCATAATGACTTATGGTATCCACACAATTCACTCAATGTGTCAAATATCCTCTACAGGCTATTTGAAGATCGATGGTTGGCGAACAATGGTCCACATCTTTGGCCACCACGTTCTCCCGATTTAACTCCTTTAGACTATTATGTTTGGGGTAGGATAAAAAATATTGTCTACTCAACTCCCCTGACTGATAAAGAGGACTGCATAGAACGAGTCAGAAATGCGATCAGGTTTGTTTAGATTTTTAGATTCATAGTTTTGAAACTCAATTTGGTTTTTAAACACTTTTGCAGATCTCTTCCTCCCGATGAAATAAGAAGAGCAACGCACGAAGCATTCCTGAGACGTATAAATAAATGTCTAGAAATTAACGGTCAAAACTTTGAGCATCTTCTCTAGTTATAACTGCGAGAGTTTGCCATGGTTCTCCTAATAGAAACTTGAAGTCGGTTTCAAGAAGGGGTGAAAAATCTACAGCATGGTTCAAATAACAGTTCCTGAAAATTTCATCTTTTTGGCGTGAAGGGAAAAGAAATAGCTGAAAATTCAAGACGAAAAACAGTTTTTTGTGAATAACTCAGAAAATATCCATTTTAGGGCAAGGGTGTAATGCATACACTCACATTATTTTTTAACGTAGATTCAATATCTGCCATAAAAAAAATGGGGTTCTAATTTGAAAAAATTGATTTTTCACGATTTTGTCATCTCTAACTTTGAAAGCGATTTTTTCACCCCCTGTATCATGAATCGCGATTTCGATTGTTAAAGTGGATACATCAATCTTACATCTTGAAAAATCCCAAAAATGAAAATTTTCCATCCAAAAACCTCGAAGTTATTCTTGTTTCAGCGGAGCTCTATTTTCGATTTTTTTTTCGAATTTTCCCGCTCAGAGAGAATTTTCCAACCAAAACTGAAAAATGTTACATCAAAATAACTTGAAATTTACTAAGGAATCTATTTCTGCAATAAAAAAATGGTGTTCTAATTTGAAAAACGGAAGTTGACGTCATTTCCGGAAAAACCGGAGGTGCTCATGCCTTGAAAATATTTTAGATTTCATTAGCATCGTGAAATACTTATAAGTGCTGAATTTCATGAAAATACGTTCAGTAGTTTCCCGTATAAATATGAGTGAGGTTCCTCGTGAAAGACACTGTATAGATTATAGATCCATATCGCAGCCATCTTCTCTCAGTACTGCCCCGGTCGAGCAGCCTGAGAACTTCCCATGTGATATCTCTGGGATGTTACTGGGCTCATCCCCTGCAGCGGACATTTGGAGGTGATAGGGAAGTCTCGGCGAGCTCTCTGCGATATCGCAGTGAAACTCTCAAAATATTCCCCAGGGTGAGCAGTTTCAGAACTTCCCCATTTGATATCTCTGAGATGTTACTGGGCTTATCCCCCATGGCGGACATTTGGAGGTGATAGGGAGGTCTTGGCGACCTCCCTGCGATATCGCAGTAAACCTCTCAAAATATTCCCCAGGGTGAGCAGTTCGAGAACTTCCCCATGTGATATCTCAGAGATGTTACTGGGCTCATCCCCTGTGGCGGACATTTGGAGGAGTAAAGGGAGCTCTTGGCGACCTCCCAGCGATATCGCAATAGGCGTCACAATATCCCGGCAAGAGCTCGCCAAGACATCTCTGGGAGGTCCTTGTGTTACCTGGGTTATAGAAAACTTCACCCCATAATTAATTCCATTCGGAACATCCATGTTAAAGATAGAAAAGAAGAACTAATTTTGTTTCCAAATTTAAACAGCCTGTATCTCTTTACCAGAGCCGAATTTGGAAAAATGATAAATGAAAAAAGTGTTTTATTTGACGAGAGGAATCTTTGGTTGAAATTAATGCACAACTTAAAGACTGACCCTGTATATACATATTTACATACATAATGAGATGTATGAACACAGATCATGAAATTCATATATACAAATACGGACGCAAATTTTTGATTGCAGTATTCTATGGAATCATAGAATCACGATTTATTATTGAAATTTTTAAACACCATATCAAGTTTTATCTTGTTAGAGTTGAAAATGATATCAATGGATTCTTATGATGAACCTGCATCTGAAAAAAATATTGAATTTGAAATTTATAATGTAAAATTTTTTTTTTTGTTACTCCGAAACTTAACCGATATATTAATCTTCCAAACGTACTAATTTCAACTGTCTAGCTCATTCCGTTCGAGAGTTATCGTGTTAATGGTCAGCCGGACCGGCCGGACAGAATCGATTTTGACCCCGGATTCTTGATCAGTGAGTCGAACCAAATTGTTTAAGACCAATTTCATCCAACAATTCGAAAATTACACACATTTGGGCAAATTGATAAGCACTCTGCACCGAGGAATGAAGGTGTTAAAAAATAATTTTACTGTAAGACACAGGAACGTATCTGAGCCTTTGTGTTGATGATCCAGATAAACATCATTCTGTATATGATTCACATGTTTCTCATTAAGATACATATTTCTGAAGACGAGAAAATTCATATTCAAAATGGTTGATTGAAATTGTATGTATTGTTTTATTTCATCACAAAAAAAACTTTTCTCCTCTTCACGAATATTATGTATCTTAATGAGAAACATGTGAATGATATACAGAGTGATGTTTTTAATATCTGATCATCAAAACAAAGGTTCAGATACGATTCGGTCTTTTACATTGCATTTATTTTTAGCACCTTATTCATAATCATAGTTTCCATTGAAATCAGTCGTTTATTTCGAGAGTTAAGGATTTTTTTTTATGAAAATATCGAGATATTTTGTTTTTCAGTTGGCTCTACTACGTATTAACAATATATGGCATTCGAATTGATTATTGATTTCCATAGCATTTTTTATCTTCACGAAACTGACAACAAAATTTTTTTTCAGTGTGATGTTTTTGGAAAAATGTTTTTTTTTTCATTTTTGCATTCAGTTTCATTTAAGTGCCTCAAAGACAATAAGGTTGAAAAAATCTAACAAATCGCATAGATAGTTATAAGGGTTTTAGAAATTCTATGATTTTCAGGAAACACCCTGTAACTCAGAAACTGGTAGGCATGAGATATGTTCGAGTGCCCATTTCTCACTTCTCATAAGGACCCCTATTACCCGAATTTTTTCTCTGCGATGCGTAGTTCCCGAGTAAAAATAAAATTCCTAAATGAATTACCCGGTATAATCACCTGATGAGTTCCTGATCTACTGAAGAAAAAACAATTTTATTTTTCAAATTCAATTTTTTTCATCAACATAGTCTCTTTCAAGGGCAAAACAAATCATTTCGGCACCTTTCTAACATTTCGAGTTTCTTGAAGAACTATTTCTCTTTGGCCCCGAAATAGCCGTTTGTTTCGAAGATCAACTCCTCATCCAAGCGAAATCTTTTTCCGGTGACTAATTTTTGTAGGTATACGAATAGATAAAAGTCTCTGGGGGCTAAATCTGGAGAAAAGGATGGATACGGAAGCAATTCGTAGTTTAATTCTTGCAATTTTACCTTCATAGCCAAAGACCTTTGACATGGTATATTGTCTTGGTGAAAGATCACCTTCTTTCTTTGCATGAGGCCTTTTCTAAGGAATTAACTCGTTCATATGATGAAGATTTACCATGAAGAGAAAGCTATTAACGTTCTTGCGCTTTCAAACTTACTTGAAAAACAAAATACCGTACACATCCCAAAATACTGACGCCATAACCTTGCAAGCACTATGTTACGCTTTTGGCCACCGCCTGTTGTCCACTGACTACCGATTTAACTCTGTCGTGTAATCGTTGATCCTACCTCCGTCCATTGTTACGTATCGATGCAAAAATATTTTATATTGCACAGAAACAGCGCTCGAAATTTTTGTCTACTGTTAGCACACGCGAGTTGTTCCACTGGGTTGTGTTCGAATAATAACTGCACCGAGTAGAGTAGAGTTCTCTGGAGTTTACTCTGACAGTGACAGAATGTGTCAATATTGGAGTATAGGTTATGTTGGTTTAAGAAAGAACCTAGTATTATTGTTTTCTTCACATATATGTAACTCTAATCATTACATAAATATATATTGTGAGCACTGCTCACTGAGCAGTATTAAAACTATTAAATTACCTCACAGAACATTCATATAACGGTGGGGCAAAGATACGATATTTGTCGTCCAATGAGTTATATCAATTTTGACAGGAGTAAAATGAACTCCGAGTCGAATACTCCGACTTTTCGAACGACAGTCATAGAGTAAAATTTACTCAATTCTTCCGTTTTCGGGCACAATTTGGTAAATATTACTCTACGGAGTAAATATTCGAACACAACCCAGAAATCACTGTAACATTTGAACCAAACGTCAGATCGTCATACAATTTTAACAGTTGCCTTCCTTTTGAATGTGGACACCTTAATTGACATCAATTCTGCATAGTGGTTCATCTGTGTGTCTCACCGAGAACTTATCAGTGGATGTACAACAACAGACAACAGTATATGATTTCATACGGGGCTACAATTTCGTCGATCATTGTAAAAGTGGTGTAACTCCATACCTTTTAAATACATTTTTTTCTGCTTATTGATATCACATTTATTCATATCTCTCATTAAAATATTGAAGTGACTGCAATAAATGCAGTATTATCAGTATAAGGACCGGTTTCATAATAAATTTTAAAGTGCCTTTAAATGTAAAGCATCCTTTAGTTGGATATTTTGAACCAAAATGTCTCTTTGAAGGATACTTTAAATTTAAAGGAACTTTAAAATTTATTATGAAACCGGCCGTTAGTACTACCCCTAGGGCCTTAATAATACCGAGATAATTTTGTCATAGAGAATGCTGAAAGCGGGTTGCAGTCCCAGGTCGCAAGCCGAGGGCTATTGGCCTCTAGTTCCTCGGAACTGAGTGCTTATCAATTTGCCCAAATGTCTGTAATTTTCGAACTTTTCGATGTAAATGGTCTTAAACGATTTGGTTCGACTCACTGATCAAGAATCCGTGGTGGAAATTCATTCTGTCCGGCCGTCCGGCCGTAGGCACGATAACTCTCGAACGGAATGAGCTAGAGATTTGAAATTTTCAGAGTAGGTTTGGGGGATGAATATCTCGGCTAAGTTTGTTACTGGGCAAAATCGGACAAAAGGTTTCGGAGTAATGAAAAAAAAATGTTTTTTTTACAGAACAAATTCCAAATTAATTTTTTTTTTAATAAGCAGTTTTATCATAAGAATCCATTCATATCATTTTTAACTCTAACAAACTAATACTTTCGGAGATATGATTTTTCAAAATTTCAATGTAAATCGTATTTCACACATTGATATAATTATTCTATGTATGAATTCTCATAATGTCAACTTGACAGAAGGGAATATTGTAACTTCAAAAATATTGGGGTTGAAATACTCGTATTTTAGCGATGCAACGGGGACCTCACCCGAAAATGTTTGAAAATATTACGTAAATATTGAAAGCATAATTCTGTAGTTCGAGCTGAGAGGAGAAAATTTGGTGAACGTAGATCAGGAAATTTTTGATCGATTACAAGGTAATTGGCGCTCTTGTTACTTATCTTCTTTCATACATCTTTTATGGAATACCTACTATTTCTAGGTACTTTAAACCTGTTTTGGGCAATTGTCATACGAAACTTGTTTTTTTGAATTTTGAAAATTTGAAAAAAGTATTTCCACAATAACTCTCGAACGGAATGAGCTAGGTAGTTGAAATTTTCGGAGTAGGTTAGGGAGATGAATATCTCGGTTGAGTTCGTTATTGGGCAAAATTGGCCAGATTTAATTCGATTTCTTCCATGGTGCAGTTCTCATTCTCATGATTGCTCATTTAATCTTGATAAATGAACTATTATTTGAATTGAATTTCCTTTATGATGCAGCTCTATCATATGTATACATTGATATAATTCCCAACTCAGAGAAACCAATACTTTCGGAGATATAATTTGTCTGTTTGAACTAGAGCGCCAGAAAGCTCCTGTCCACAGGGCTTGAACCCATTTTTCATATAAGTATTAGGTATATGGGGCTATTATCACGCTTGAAGGATTCTCTATGATAAAATTTTGAGTATTTATCAAGACCCGAGGGGTATTCGATAGGATAATTTTTTACTTTGTAGATTTCAAAAAATCGATTGTCCATCTGACGTTGAACAATTTTCAATACAATAATTGATTGTACACCACATGTTTGAAACATGACTCAAAATTAAGTAATTTGATTGGTTACTATATTTAGTAAAAAATTATCAGGTTAATACCGCAACTATTGCAGTCGCTTGACTTTTTTGATGAGAGATATAACTAAATGTGATTTCATTAAGCAGAAAAATACGTATTTAAAAGCTATGGAGTTACGCCACTTTTACAATGATCGACACAATTATAATTTCACAGACCCTGTTCAGTTTTTCATACTGAGAAAAAAAAGTAATGGAAATTTGATCAAATTAATATACGTTTAGATGCGTAATATAATAAATTAATGAGCTCTGATGAGAAATTAAAATACCTTCTGTATGGTTGATATACATTCATAGGTATTAAATGAATAAATAAACGATCTACCACATACTTATTCACACTGAATATTATTGCAATACCAAAAATTCTCATTACCGGATTTATTACTCACGTAGCAAATTTTGAGGTTATTGTCCCATGTGTGGAACTTATAGTGATTAAAACAGATTCATCAAAATCACTTTTATCTAGCACATCAATCAAAAAAAAAAAAAACGGTAAAGCTCAAACGAAAGCGGGAAAACGTAATTTCAAATTCGCGCTGGTAACCTGTATTACCATAAATCTAGCGCAATCTGAGTTTGGTTCAGATCGCCAAAATATCATTCTCCAACAATTCATCATACTTTTATCATTTCAATACCGAGTCACACATCGTGAGCAGGGATTCGGAAAATTTCCAACTGATGCCATCTCGAATTCCAATGGCCGGTTTGCGTGTGAAGCAAACTCCCTGTATATTCGGGCGTCATGATGCATACTTCCGCTTGGGGAGCTCACCTACGCTCTGTCGTGTCCAGACTCCTCCCCTGATTCGTATCTGATAGAGGAAGTTTATTTCACTATCAACAATAATTAATTAAATAGAATTCAGCAGTTTCTGGGCGGGCCTAAGATACAAACTACGAATGAGAATGCAATGGAATAGTAATCGTAAAATTCAAGGGGAATGTCCAAGGTGTGTCAGGTGTGCATTATTTCATTTGAAATCCCTGCCTCATATTGTTGCTAAACTGTATTTTCACGGCATCATTTTCTAGTTTATCAAGGCATGGGATCGTGAATATGCAATGATTTTTTTTACTTGCTGAATTGCAAATTTCTTGGGATTCGCATTCTCGCCAATGATGAACTTTATGGTAAATTGAAATGTTGATTGAATGAATAAAAAAAGCCAAGCGTTATTCAGACTCATAGAGTGAAATTGTCGATACGTTAAAAATATACCATAACATCAACGAAGTAAATCAACTGAATTTTAATCTCATGATAATAAAAGCATTATCGGAAACATGTATTTAAAAATTGGAGAAGCGCTGACGTGAGCTCAGTCTGCTTTGGTGCGCTTGTTTGGAGGTTAATTAATCAGATTTTAATTGTTTTCATTGGACTGCTAGTGGCATGATCCTCGCGAAATTTTGTTTAAACCTTAAGAACATCATTCTACATCTAAGTGCAAAATTTAAATGGGTACGGATTTATAATTTCGGAAATATTTGGACGAAAAGAATTACTCAGAAAATGGTCTCAAACAATTAGATCGGACTCATTGATGAAGAATTCGAGGTCAAATTCAATTCCGGCCAGCCGTCTGCTGCCACGATAAGCGACTTGCAATATTCAACATAGGTTGCGTATCCGAATGCGACGGTTGAGTTCTTTGATAGAAATAATCGGCAATCTTGCTCCAAGAGAGGAAAAAAATCTAAAACTTATAGTTTAGCAATTATCACACTTGCAATGTTAATGTGCAAGCAGAAAAAAGTTATTAATTAGCTGTTGAATAACTAAATGAAAAATTATTATAAAAATTTTGTTCAAGCGGATTATTATTCTTTCATCTATTCAGTTACTGCCTGAACTTTTTCAATTTTTTTTTTCATATTTACTATGTCTAAAAAATGTTTATTGTTGAAGTGCCCGAAGTGGACGTGGCTTCTCCAAGCCAGAGTACCCGTTTTCGGCCTTATTTTCGTCCCTCTGGAAAAATTATAAATATTTATCGTACAGTTTCGGGAGTCCAAACTTTTTTTTAGGAAATTTCCTCCTCTTTTTGAATCTTTTTTCAGATTTGAAAAATCTTTATTAGTTTTTGAGATATTTACAAAAAACTAAAACCCCTTTTTTTTTTAGTTAATTGTTAATAACTTTTACAATTTTTGCAACCGGAACTTCATTTTTTTCAAAAATCATCTAGATGCCATTCCGAATCGAATGACACCTCATACATAATTTTCGGAGACTGCTGAAAAAAGTTGGTCCAAATAGCACTTGTTGACTAGACTATTTGGTGTTGTAGTCATCTAAAATATAGTTATTGAGGACTCTATATTTCAGATGGTTATAACCCCAAAACCAGATGGCCGATTATTTCTATTAACGAACGTAACCGTCGCATCCGGATGCACAACCTACGATGAAAATTGCAAGTCGCAGCGGACGGCCGCTCCTATCGAATTGAAACTTGTTAATTGTAATGATAAAGTAAATTTTCCAGCTCATTTTTTCAATCTCTTATACAATAGAAAGTGAAGCATATACATATCTATGGGAGATGATTGCCCTGTCCTGTAGCGGTCTTCGAAAATCTGAAGTTCTGAATAATCATCGCTTCGATTGGTCAAACCTGGTTTTGAAAAAACCCTCCTGGTTTTACGAGCAACGACATTTCCTTTTTTTGAATTCAAATATTGTAGGCATATCTAACAACAAGAGTGATGATTACACTTTTAAATGAATGTTGGCGATTCATCTTCAAGAGATCTATGCGGCAACAGAGGAGTATATTTGTGAGAATGGACTTTTGAAAAGTAATGTATTAATTTTAATTTGTTCGTTTTTCTCCTCTTGTCTTTTCATTTTTGCGCGCGTGTTCCGCAAGGTACAGCGTGCTATCATTTCGTCACAATGTCTGTATTTTTCGAATTTTTTTACGAAAATGGTGTCAAACGATTGGGTTCGATTCCCTGATGAAGAATTCGAGGTCAAATTCAATTCTGTCCATCCGGCCGGCCAGCCGGTCCGGCCGTTAGCACAATAAGTCTCGAAAGGAATGAGTTAGAGCGTTGAAATTTGCAGGGCATGGTTGGAGCGTAAATATCTCGGACAAGTTCGTTAATGGGCAAAATCCATCTAAACGTTTCGGAGTTACGGCCATTTTTAGTTAAAATGTTTTTGAAGAATATTTCCGAAACCGATCATTCGATCTATCTGAAATTCAGCATCAAATTGTAAAATGATGACCTATATATGCCTGCGAAGTTTTGTATTGATCGGATGGCTCTAAACTAGAAAAAAAAATGTCAAATATTTGAAAATTAAATTGAAATTTTGTTTTCAGTATAACTCGAAAAATACTGATCCGATTGAATTGAAGCTCAGTAGTTAGATGCGAGGTAGCAATGGAAACACTTGTGCAAAATTTCGTGGGGATAGCATGAGTAAAAAAATTTTAAAAATTTTTAACCATTAGCGGAATATTTTGCTTGAAATTCCGAAACAAAATATCGGATTGAGTTCAGTTTTGGCACTTCGGTGACGAATTATGACCTCTTGGGGTGTGCAAAATTTCACTGAGAACAGACCACTAGGAGCCTAAAAAAAAATTAATAATTTTTAACTCCCAAACTCGACAAATTATTTAATTTCGAATTCCTACATGGAATATCTTTAACATCTGGTGATCAGATTTCGTTCCGAAGTATTTTTTGCGCGTTTATCTGAATCAAGTCGATATGTACGAGGGCAACTGATTAAAATAATAATAATAATAATAATAGTTTATTTATCCTGTAAGACATAACAAATTAGGTATAGGACATGTCAAAACAAAAATCAAGCTTTTAGCCAATTTCAAGATTATCACTAAAATACTCATTAACAGTATAAAAACATTTAGTTAATAACAATTCCTTCACTATTTTCTTAAATCTATTCACATTAAGTGTTTTAATGCGGTGAGGAAGATGATTAAAAATTTTAATGCTTTGATAAACAAGGGATGATTCAAATTTAGAGGTCCTGTGTATGGGAACATTCAAGGTTTCTCCATTTCTCGTATTGTGAGAATGAAAGCTCGAAAGTTTCACAAAATTATTCTCATTCTCCTTGGCATATATAAATGAAAATGAATATACAAGCCACAGTAAGGATGGCATTATCCACGAAACCAGGTCTGCAAGAGGACCTTGGAGCGCATTCAAATATTAAGCGAAGAATGCGCTTCTGAATTATGAAAATTCTGCCAACGTCATAGGAATTACCCCATTGTAGGATATTATAGGCTAAATGACTGTATACCAGACAATAATAGACATCAATGAGAGATTTCAAAGGAAGCGAGCTTTTAATTCTGCTCAAAGCATAATATGAACCATTTAGTTTTTTGCAGATAGCATCAATAAGTGTATCCCACTTTAGATGTCTATCAATATGGATTCCCAGGAATTTCGTCGTTGCTTTGCATGGAATAATTGTATCTAAATGGCGAATAATCAATGGATTCTGCTCATCGCCAGACAGCGAAAAGTGAACGCATACCGTTTTATCAATATTCACAATGATTTTATTCAACTGGCACCATTCTTTAAAGCTCTGAACCAACATTTCGCACCATCTCCTCAACTCTTCCAAGGTCTCTGCAGTGATTCCTATGGAAGAATCATCAGCAAACAAGATAAATCTGAGTATTTTGTCTAATAAGTTGTTAAAGTTTGATACGTTGATAAATAATTTTCTCAGATTTATCGGAAGATCATTAATAAATAACAAAAACAAAAGTGGCCCCAACACAGATCCCTGATGCACACCTAACTTAAGGCTATGCTCTCTTGAAAGTGAATTTTCTACTTTAACGGATGCGACCCTACCTTCAAGATAACTTCGGATCCACTCTAAGAACACCCCTCTGAAACCCATATTATACAGCTTGTCTAATATAAACCGATGATCGAGACTGTCAAATGCCCGTGACAAGTCGAAAAATAATCCCGCGACATAAGAGCCATTGTCTAGACATTCATAGACAAACTCAACAAAATGTATAGCACCCGTCTGAGTTGAACGGCCAGCTCTGAAGCCATGCTGGGCACTATCGAGAATTTGGAACTTGTCCAGGTATCTCATCATTCTACTCAACACTATTTTCTCGAAAACTTTTGAGAAGACACTGAGGATGGATATTGGTCTATAGTTTGAAATAGCGTTTACATCGTCTTTTTTGTAGACCGGAATAATAATGGATTTTTTGAGAATCTGAGGAAATACACCAGTGCTGACTGATAAGTTAATAATATGAGCAATATAAATATTTGCCCATTTATTGACTTCAGAATACGCGCAGAAATGAAATCAACTCCTGAACTTTTTTTATTTTTGAGTGATCTTATAGTATCAAATACTTCTTGCGGCAAAACCGCGTGAAAGAAAAAAGTGATGATGAGGATAAAGAAACTTTATAAAAGTTGTTAAGGGTGGTCTCTGCGACCGAGGTGAAGTATTCAGCAAATATATCCGCTAAGCCTTTAGGTTCTTCATATAAAACACCATTAACAGCAAGTATGACAGATCTTTGTTCGTTATTTTGTCGACCCGTCATATCATTCACCAGGTCCCATACTGTCTTATTTTTATTATCGGATTTTTCGATAATTTCCCTATGGAAAAGATATTTCGCATTTCTAATCAGTGAACTGTAAGAACTTTCAGCTTGTTTGTACAGATCATAGGCATATTGACTTTTAAGATTACAATGTAACCAATGGAGATTATTTAGGTTACGTTTAGCCCTGACAATCTCTGGAGTAATCCACTTTCAACCATTCTTTTTATCAACAGTATACCTCACTAATGGGCAACAAACTTCAAACATATCACGGATTATATTAATGAATTTCTCACAAGATTCGTCTATATGATTAGAACTATAAATATCTTGAAAATTACTATTTGAAATACAAGAACCAACATTATCAAGATTATGCTGACTTAAGTTTCTGACTATCCGCGTAACATTCATTGCCATGTGGTTGAAATTAATGGGTAACTCAAGTGAAAGAGCTCGGTGATCACTGATATGAGCTTCAAAAACCTCCACACTACAATCTAACAATTTAGCATTTGTCAAAATGTAATCCACTTTTGAGAGGTATGTCCTGTAATATCCGTGAATACCCTGGTAGGTTCATATGATGAAAAATTAAGATTGAAACATTCGAGTAGATCAACAAGTAGTTTACAATTTGTGCAATTGTCCTTCAAGAAATCAATGTTCAAGTCGACACAAAGAAATATCACATCAGCTACTGTGTAACAAAAATATAAGGCAGCTGATATTCTATAAAGAAAATCTTCAATTTTACCAGAACCGGGTCGGTAAACACTTAAAATACCCAACCGATTGTTTGGAGCTATCACTAAGGTTCCACTGATCTCACAAACCATTTCTTCGCAAAATCGCGACACATTCAAACTCCTCACTTCAACCCCAGCTCTGACGTAGATCATTGATCCTCCGTGTGCTCTATTCGGACGACAGAAGAAGTCAGCTTGAAAATATCCAGAGATGGTCATTGTTTTTACATTTTCAAAACTACACCAATGCTCAACAATACTTACAATTTCAGGTTTCCTTTCACTTATAATAATAATAATATTTTATTCATTCTTTCAGACAGAATACATCTGTATAGAATACGTCAGAAAAAAAAAATGATTAACATCTTAGTAATGAAAAACAGATAATTTCACAAAAGAAACAAAAAACAAATAAACAATCCATAATGCTCAAACAATAGGCCAATTCAAAAATTCTCCCACACCATAAAAACAATTCAAAAGTAACAATTCCTTCAACTCTTTCTTGAATTCTCTGTACTCCAAAACTTTTAGCCTCTTTGGGAGATGGTTGAACAATTTGATACCACAGTACGTGGGCGAGTGCTCAAATTTAGTTGTTCTATGTTTTGGAATACAGAGAATATCTTTATGCCTTGTATTATAATAATGAAAATCAGAGCATTCACTCAGTGATCCTGTCTTTCTTTTAATATATAATATACAATCGAGTATAAAAACACAGGGAAAACTCAACAATCTGTTCGCTCTAGAGTAGGGTCTACAGGACTCCATAGGTGAAAGGTTGAAAATGAGTCGAATGATCTTTTTTTGTGCAATAAAAACACGATAACTTGTAGATGACCCACCCCACAACACTATGTTATAACTCAGATGAGAGTAGGCAACTGCGTAGTAAACACCTAATAAAGATTCTTTTGGTAGTATCTGCTTGAGACTCCTAATCGCGAAATATGCACTACCCAATCTCGAACAAACCGAATCAACATGACTCCTCCAACTCAGAGCTCCGTCAACACACAGTCCGAGGAACTTAACGCAATCCGAACTCTTCAACTCACCTGCCGGGAGTTTCAAGTTCAACTGGCAGCCCAAATCCCGCGACCGAAGGTATAAGAGATCAGTCTTATTTATGTTTAGAATTATGGACTTAAAAGTATTACAAGATTATCCAGCTTATTTGTGAGACACTGAACATTTAATTGTATAGAAGTTCAATTTTGCAAGCACTGCTAGCGGGAACTTTAATCACTTCGCAGGTTGATTTACAGGTCTGGGCTGAAAAAACCGGTGGACACTAGCTTTATTTGGCCAGTTTGATCCATCGAGAGCCTTTTCATAGTCTGATGTTGAAATCACAACCTTAAATGATGCGTAGTTTTCAGGATATTTGGAAACAAGTTTTTCACATTTCACTGTTGGAAAGTTCCTGCTCAGGAATGATTGCAGTTCTTCGACTGAGGTCTCAGGCTTTAAATTAGACACATGCAATGCCTTGAATTTTTCAACTCCTTGAACGGTTGTGCTGCCAGAATAACTACCCACAACCAGAGCACGATTTCGTTTATTAGTTTTACCCTTGTGGGAAACTACCTTCCACTCAGTTTCTGAACTGGTATTAATTTGGGAAGAAACATTGCCAGTTTTTTTAGATTCAAACAAACTAGCATTTTTCCCATTCCACGCCACTATGCTACGTGTTGGAGTGTTGTTAGAAGGGACTAGTGGGACTACCCCCCCGGCGACCTTTGTACCGGGAGCTCCGGGTATTCCTGGACGGTCGGTGACCGTAGTAGCCGCATATGTCGCACTTTGAACTCCGGACGTACTCGGGCGATCTAAGGAGACAGTTTCTTTATTATTCGTCACGCTCATTGTTGATATCACATGCGTGGAAGATTTATCAACTCTCTTGTTGGTATTTATATTCGCTTCTTTTTTCTTGGAAAAGTTGTCGATCAACGTATTTTTATTTACTATCTCTGCTTCGAGAGTAGAAATTTTGAATTTCAGAAGCAAATTATTTTCTGCTAAAATAACACTTTTCGACTTTTCAACTCGGAAATTATCTTTGGAAGAATTTCCTGGTGGGTGGACTGGTACTGACCATTTTATGCGTGTTGTCGAACATTGGAGATATGTCAGTAGAATGAACATCTATGGAAGCTATTTCTTCGTCACAACATTTCTTGACTTTATTTGCACAACCAGGATGGTATAGTTTGTTGCAAATATTACACTTTATACTATTTTTAACGATAGTTCGCTTGCAACTACCGCATTCCGGGATAACGATCTGTAAAGATTCGTTGACACCAACTCTTCTATTTGACGACATCTTAGGAAAAACTAAATCGTCTTCCAGTGAATCAGCTCGATCAATATGGGCCACTTACTAGCATGGCAAATGAATTAATGGGTAAACGATGTGTGGAATTTTAAATTGGTTTTCAAAATTTGTAGAACGGTGAACGACTTGGTGTGTAACTGCCTCTTTTGGGCATTTTTTTTTGTTATTCGGATAAGCAGACGATAAATAATTTAACTGCTCGAGTTTTCTTCTTAGAAGATTGGGGTTTTGGGGTGGAGGATACTATTCCTCCATAGAATCCCCCGCTGCGGATCTGCACATGCGTGGATTCAAGATGCGATATCTCCTGAACCACAAGTTTTGGAGAATCGGAGTTTCTTTGTGACCGACCGGATGGCCATAAAGTGACAAAAAATTTTTCAAAAATTTTAAAATTTTGATTCCACGATAACTCAAAAAATACTGATCTGATTGAATAGAAACTCATTAGTTAGATGCAAAAAACCGAAGCAAACACGGTTGCAAAATTTCATGAAGATCACGTGACATGAAAAAATTCAAAAAATTACTACTATTTTGTGGAATATTTTGCTCGAAATTCCGAAACCTATTTTTTTTGAATTCATGCTGCCCTTTCCGAGCATTTTTCGTTATGCACATGCGCAGATGAGAAGTCATTTAACTGCTGTAGTTTTCGTCAGAGAGGATTGGGGTTTTGGGGTGGCGGATGCTATTACTCCCCTGGCGAGGGTCTGCGCATGCGTGGATTAAATATGCGATATCTCCTGAACCACTAGTGTTGGAGAATCGGAGTTTTTTCTAAGGTGTGTGATTTTGAGACGACTTTCAGCCGCGAGTAGATTGCGCATGTGCAGAAGAGAAGTGTCTGTTTTTGGGCTGTATGGGTTGTGTTGGGATTGCTGAGCGATATTGTGAGGTTTTAAAATAATATTTATGGCAATTCAGTGCAAGGACAAGTCAGTTTGGGGGATGTATCGTTGTTTCCGTTGTTTCCGTTGTTTCCGTTGTTTCCGTTGTGTCCGTACCAAGGCCCTGGGGCTAATTTTGAAATTGCTGTTACCCCCTACGGGCAATTTTCGTTATGCGCATTAGCAGACCATCAGTGATTCAACTGCTGGTGTTTTCGTCAGAGAAGATTGGGGTTTTGGAGTGGCGGATGCTATTCCTCCATAGAATCCCCTGGTGAGGGTCTGCACATGCGTGGATTAAAGATGCGATATCTCCTGAACCACTAGTGTTGGAGAATCAGAGTTTTTAGTAAGGTGTGTGATTTTGGGAGGACTTTCGGCCGCGAGTAGGTTGCGCATGCGCAGAAGAGAAGTGACTGTTTTTGGGATGTATGGGTTATGTTGGGAGTACTGATCCGATATTGTGAGGTTTTAAAAGAATTTTCATGTCAATTCAGTACACGGACACAAGTCAGTTTGGGGAAAATAGCGTTGTTTCAGAGTTAAAGTGTGCGTACCGTGGCCCTGGGGCTAATTGGCGCTCTAGTTCCTCGGAACTGAGTGGTTATCAATTTGCCCAAATGTCTGTAATTTTCGAATTTTTCGATGAAAATGGTCTTAAACAATTTGGTTCGACTCACTGATCAAGAATCCGTGGTCGAAATTCATTCTGTCCGGCTGGCCAGCTGGTCCGGCCGTCCGGCCGTCCGTAGGCACGATAACTCTCGAACGGAATGAGCTAGAGAGTTGAAATTTTCAGAGTAGGTTTGGTAGATAAATATCTCGGCTAAGTTCGTTATTGGGCAAAATCGGACAGATGGTTTCGGAGTAACACATTCACATAACAAATTCCAAACTAATTTTTTTTCAATAAGCAGTTTTACCATAAGAATCCAACGATATCATTTTTAACTCTAAGAAGCTAATACTTTCGGAGATATGATTTTACAAAATTTCAATAAAAAATCGTATATCTACGTTTTCACAGAATTATATAATTATTCTATGCATGAATTGTCATAATATCAACTTATTTTCCTGAGACATGACATTGTCTAATTTCTTGCTAATAGTTGGTTCGAAACGTCAAAATCGACTTAGAGAGACAAGGGTAAAAAACCGTCAAATAAACCCTCATGTGGCGATTTTATGTCGAAAAGTGAAAATTAAGAATATATATATATATATATCCCAGGTAATTACTGACGTTTCATTCTAATACCGGAGATCGATAATATATTTGGAGGAGCCCTATAGACGGGTGGTCTGACCCGTCAGGTTTCGGAACGAGAGAAGGCGGGCTCAAATCCCGGAAAGGGAATTACACGTTTTGGCGCTCTAGTTCCTCGGATCTGAGTGCTCATCAATTTTTTTTAAGATGCAGTTTCACCATTAAATTCCATCGATTTCATTTTCAACTCCAACAAGCTAATACTTTCGGAGATATGATTTTTCTAAATTTCAATAATGAATCATACGTACTTCTAAGTTTTCAGAGAATGCTATAATTATTCTATCTAAGCTTTGTTATATGATCTGTGTTCATACTCGTATATTTCATCCTGTTCTATAAGAAAGACTCAAATTCATTTCAGCTATTTTAATTTGATTTCTTCCATGGTGCAGATTCTCAGATTGCTCATTTAATCTTGATAAATAAGCTATTATTTGAATTTAATTTCCTTTATGATGCAGTTTTTTCATAAGAATGCATTGATATAATTCCCGAATCTGAGAAACCAATTCTTTCGGAGATATAATTTGTCTGTTTGAACTAGAGCGCCAGAAAGCTCCTGTCCACAGGGCTTGAACCCATTTTTTTTTAAATTGATGTTACCCCTTACGGGAATTTTTCATTATGCGCATGAGCAGACGATAAGTGAATTAACTGCTGGAGTATTCATCTGAGAGAATTGGGGATTTGAGGTCCAGGATGCTATTATTTAACAGAATCCCCTTGGGAGTATCCGCGCATGCTTGGATGGAAGGTGCGATCTCTCCTGAACCAATGGTTTTGAAGAATCAGAGTTTTGTGTGCGGTGTATTTTGAGAGGACTTTCAGACACGAGTAGATTGCGCATGCGAAGAGGTGACGTGGCTCTTTTTGGGTTGTAGGGCTTAGATTGGGTGCAGTTTACGTCTAACGGTCATGGATTTTGTGCTGAGCCAATATTGTGAGGTTTTAAAAGAAAAATCAAGACAATTCTATGAACGAACCAGTCAGTTTCGAGAAAATAGCGTTGTTTTCGAGTTGATGTGTCTGTGTCGTGGCCCTGGGGCCAATTTAAAAATAACTATATTTGGGAGATCAATTTTAAATTACTTTCGGATTTGGAGAATAGGCGAAGAAATTGCGTTCCTATTTAGAAATTCATGTAGCCCTTTTCGGAGATATTCCGTTTCATGCATGAGCAGACGAGAAGTGATTCAACTGCTGGAGTTTTGGTCTGAAATGATTGGAGTTCTCAGGTGCTATTCCTCCATAGAATCCCCTTGGAAGTGTCTGCGCATGCGTGGTTTGGAGCAGTGATATGTCTTGAACCAATGGTGTTGAAGAATCATAATTTTGTGTGAAGTGTTATTTTCAGGGGATTTTTAGCCACGAGTAGATTGCGTATGCGCAGAGGAGGCGTTTGGATTGTATGGCTCATGTTGGGAGTGGTTTGAGTCTAGCGGCTGATGGATTTGGTGCTAAGACGTCATTTTAAGGTTTTAAGAGAAATTCCATGGCTATTCTGTGCAAGTCAGTTTCGGGGAAATAGCGTTGTTTCCGAGTTGATATGTCTGTATCGTGGCCCTGGGGCGAATTTATAAATAACTATATTCGGTAGATCTATATCAAATTACGTTCAGATTTGGAGAAGAAGCAATTGCGTTCCTAATGGAGGACCCATAACAGCAATTTTTTTCGATCTACTGTAAAACTAACAGCCAAACTGTATTGATAGCCATATTTGTTAATTGTTAAAGTAACTTGAAAGAACAAAAAAAGCACTGTTGTGAAGTCAGTACTCTTTGGCGTGCGTGTTTACGGTGGCTAATTTGAATTGAATGATGAGTACTTCAAGCTCAGTGGATAGAGCGAGCCAGAGATCTACCCAAAGGATAGTGGTTACCATTCACTGTCGGTTCAAAAATTAACAGTGCTGTATCTAAGCTGCCATAAGGATAGAGTAACAAAATTGAAAAAGAACACAACTGACTCTCCTTAGCCGCACAAGCTCCTAGATTCTGAGGGATCTCCTTGGGAAAGATTTTGGAGGGTCAGTATAATCATAATCATGTTTATAGCACTTGCGCCAAATGCAGATTGACTCATCAATGAAAGAAAAAGTGTAAAAAAGTATTGACGTGGAGTCAATCCGCTTTGGCGCGCGTGCTATAAACAAGATTATGATTATACTGACCCTCCCAAGTCTTTCCCAAGGAGATCCCTCAGAATCTTCTAGGAGCTTGTGCGACTAAGGAGAGTCAGTTGTTTTCTTTTTCAACTTTGTTACTCTATCCTTACGGCCAGGCCCGCCGTAAGCGGGTGTGCAAAGCGTGCACCGCACACGGGCGCACGTCCAGGGGGGGCGGCAAATCGAGCGACTCATCACGTAATTCAAGTCATTGTCATAATACCCACCCCACCTTAAGAATAGGAAATGTCATCGCATGGAAAAAAACCGACCGAATCACGTTAACACCGCCATCTATTGGAATCCGTTAAAACTAAGATGCAAATCCAAAAGTCGTCTGTCATTCTATGAAAAGCAGTTAGCAGGCGTAGGTTAGGTACTCACGGGGGATGATGATCCCCCCCAATGTTGAACGGAGTTGGCAAATTTTCAACACAGTTGGAAAATTTTCGAAGGAGTTGGAAAAAATTCCGAAGCAGTTGGAAAAACTTAAATGGAGTTGGAATATTTCCTGGTACCAATTTGAGCTATTTGTCACTTTCGGGCGGCATTTTAAAAAGCTTTCATTTCTATTTAATTTAGCAACGTAAATATGTGAGTACTGAGTTTGCTACTTTTTTGGCGCTTTTGTTCCTCGGAACAGATTGCTTTTCAATTTGCCCAAATGTCTGTAATTTTCGAATTACAGGTCCAGCCGGCCCTCTGTTAAGACGATAAGTCTCGAACGGAATGAGCTAAACAGTTAAATTTTCAGAGTATTCTCGGTTAAGTTCGCTATTGGACAAAATCGGCGTAATTGTTTCGGAGTAACGACAAAAAATTTTTTTTACATTACAAATTTCAAATTCAATTTTTTTTTAAAATGCCATTTCGCCATAAGCATCCAAAGGTATCATTTTCAACAACAAGCTAACACTTTCGGAGATATGATTTCTCAAAATTTCAATAGTAAATCGTACCTACTTTCCAACTTAGACTTCATTAAGTCTATGGTTTCCACAGAATGCTGTATTTAATTATTCTATCTATAAATTATTATATGATCTGTGTTCCAGAATTGGAATTTTTTTTGGAATCCTTCGTCTACAGTTCTAAAAGTTTCAATGCTTTTCGCCCCCAGAAATTTGGCTTCGGTCTATCCCTGACAAACTCAAATGTTGCATTCATATGCTCAACCTACCCTTAAAATTGCTATTAGTCTCTATCTCTTTCCGTTCTCAGGTTATCGTGACATAAATAATATTTTTTTTGTAATTTCTAGTGTTACGATTCTCAGAAAATTTCACAATCGTGTTGGTTGATGCCAAAATTATCACTCGGAAACCGATGGACCGATTATACCCATTAACCAACTTGTCCGTCGTATCTGGACGCGCCACCTACCCTGAAAATTTCAAGTCGCTTTCTTTTTCCGTTCTCAAGTTATCGTGGCAACGGAAAGCTGGACGGCCAGCCGGCTGGTCAGACAGAATCAAATTTGACTTCCAATTCTTCACCAGTGAGTCGAACTTAATCGTTTGAGACCATTTTTGGCAAAAAATTCGAACATTACAGACATTTGGGCAAAATGATAACGCGATGTTCCTCAGAACATGTGCATAAAAAAGTCTAATTTAAAAAAAAAACAAGGGTGCTAAAAATTATTAATCCGAAACTAGCTGAGGTTATTTCAATTGTCATTTCGCATTCAATCATACTTAATTTTTTGGAACAGGAGATATTTTATATCATGATAAGCAACGAATTTTCAATAGAACCAGAAATGAATATGACATGTCTCTTATCGGTAGATATGATGACATAATCGATTTTGACCACGGATTCTTGATCTTCGTTAAGTTATTCTTTTTTTCCACCATACTGAAAAAACATTAATTATCATTTTTTGACGAAACTCAGAGTAAGTAGTCGTAGGGCGGCATAATCGGTATTGCACGCGGGCGATGAAACAGCTAGCGGCGGGCCTGCTTACGGCAGCTTAGATACAGCACTGTCAATTTTGGAACCTACAGTGAATGGTGTCCACTATCCTTTGGGTAGATCTCTGGCTCGCTCTATCCACTGAGCTTGAAGTACTCATCATTCAATTCAAACTAGCCAACGTGAACACGCGCGCCAAAGAGTACTGACTTCACGTCAGTGCTTTTTTTTTTCAGGTTGAGTTTCGGGTGCCTTGGATAAAGGTAGAGATTTCTTGACGGAGGAATGCATATTAAAAAATTGGTTCAAGCACTGACGTGAAGTCAGGAACATACGCGCAACATACATACGAATAGAACATACGCGCAAAAGCTCATGACTTCACGTCAGTGCTTGAACCAATTTTTTTTGCGCGTATGTTCTGGGGAACATCGCGTTATAGTTTTGCCCAAATGTCTGTAACTTTCGAATTTTTTGAAAAAAATGGTCTCAAACGATTAAGTTCGACTCCCCAATGAAGAATTCGAGGTCAAATTTGATTCTGTCCGGCCGGCCGTCCGGCCGATGCCACGATAACTTGAGAACGAACAGAGCTAGCGACTTGAGATTTTCAGGGTAGCTGGCGCATCCCAATACGACGGACAAGTTCGTTAATGGGCATAATCGGCCCAGCGGTTTCCGAGTAATAATTTTGTTTTCAACCAATATAAATCCGATCGAATTGAAACTTGGTGAGTAGTTGAAGAATATGAACCTAAGCACTTTTGTGAAATTTTGTGCGAATCGTATGGCTAGAAAATTTTAAAAAAATTATTAAAAAATATTTTTGTTGTCACGATAACTTGAGAACGGAATGAGATAGCGGCTTGAAATTTTCAGGTTAGGATTTGCACCAGAACGCGACATATCAGTTCGTTTATGAGCATAATCGGCCAAACTGTTTTAGAGTTATAGCCATCTGAAATTTTCTGAAATTTGGTGGATTTTGTTCCTCATTAACTCGAAAAATACTGAACCGATTGAATTCAAACATGGTTATTAGTTGTAGAATGCCAACGCGAAAATGTTTGCAAAATTTGGTGAGGATAGCATTTTCAGAGAATTTTTAATAAATCATTGAAAATAAAAAAAAAAATTCTATATATCAGTAACTATTCGTTTGAAATTGCTGAAATTTTGCAAGAGCCTTCACAACCTAACTCTACTGCCAACTTGCATGTTTTAATACGATCGGTTTAATATTGTTGGAGATTCGAGCATTCTTGTGTGAGTTCAGTAGATGGGTGACCGTTGCCTCGATAACTTTCGAACGAAAGGAGATAGGGACTTGCAATTTTCAGGGTAGGTTGCGTATCTGAAAGGGAGATTTGATTTCGTTTTTGGGCATAATTGGTCCAACGGTTTCCGAGTTATACCCACCTGGAATATTATTTCCTTAATAACTCAAAAAATAAATATTCGATCGCATTGGTGCTTGGTAACTAGTAGTAGAAAATCAACATAATGACGTGTTTAAAATTTTGTAAGAACCGTACCCCTAGAAAATTTGAAAAAAATGACGAAAAAAAAAATTTTAAGAACCGTACCCCTAGAAAATTTACAAAAAATTGGTTCAAGCACTGACGTGAAGTCAGAAGCTTTTGCGCGTATGTTCTATTGTCCATTCTTCTGTATTGGACACCTTTAATCGAATTTACCATGGTAAATTATGTTCTCCATTCTCCTGTATTGGACACTCTTAATTCGAATTTACCACGGTAAATTCGAATTAAGTGTCCAATACAGGAGAATGGACAACATAATTTACCATGGTAAATTCGATTAAGGGTGTCCAATACAGAAGAATGGACAATAGAACATACGCGCAAAAGCTTCTGACTTCACGTCAGTGCTTGAACCAATTTTTTTTTTCGTAATTTTGAAAAATGTTCTAAGGGTACGGTTCTCACAATTTTTTTTTTCTTTGTAATTTTAAAACATTTTCTAGGGGTACGGTTCTCACAAAATTTTACACACTCCTTTATGTCGATATTCTACAACTAGTTACCAAGCTTCAATTCGATCAAGTCAATATATTTTTTGAATTATTGAGGAAATAATATTCCAGGTGGGTAAAACTCCGAAACCGATGGACCGAATATGCTCAAAAACAAACTTATCTCTCCCATTGGGATGTACAACCTACCCTGAAAGTCCGTATCTCCTTTCATTCGAAAGTTATGAAGGCAACGGTCACCCATCCAGCTACTGAACTCACACAAGGCTGCTCGGAACTCCAACAATATAGATCCGATCGTGTTCAAACTTGGAACTTGGCAGTAGAGTTAGGATTTGAAAGCTATGTTCGTATGTATGTTCATATGCGCGTATGTTCGGGGGAACATCGCGTTATCGTTTTGCGCAAATGTCTGTAATTTTCGATTTTTTTGCAGATAATGGTCTTAAACGACTAGGTTTAACTAACTGATGAAGAATTCGAGGTCAAATGTGATTCTGTCCAGCCGGCCGTTGCCACGATAACTTGAGAACGGAAAGAAATCGAAAATTACAGACATTTGCGCAAAACGATAACGCGATGTTCCCCCGAACATACGCGCAAAAATACAACAATACAAAGATTTAGATATTTGTAAATGCACTAAATTAATTGTGTAATTCAAAGAGTTCGTGAACAACATAAGACACTAATCCGATCAGAAGCTAAAGGAATACGAAGAAAAAGGTACAAAACAGTACTGATGGAACAGTCCACAAATAAAATCTCAGTAGGTATATGGCGCTGAAAAAATTGAGAGACACGCTAAACGTTGCGTTAGAAGCTGATTATGGATTTAACTAAAAGAAGCCTAGTCTATGAGACATCTAGCAAAAAAATCAAATTTTCAATGGATTTGCAAGAGAAGAATTAATATGGAAAGCATAGATCTGGAAAGTGTACTTAAAATTATTTATTGTTATACAGATGACGTAGACGAACATTTTTTAGTGAATGAGTGTAATCAGTTTAAATCTTACTTACTACAGTCTGAGCCAGAGTCTTACACCTCTTGCTGTGAAATTTTTATGCAAATTTATGAAAAGAAACTTATTGATGGGAATTGTTTCCCAAATTGTTATACGACATTAAAGATTTTTTTAACGTTGCCTGTAATTAGCTATGGAGCAGAGCGCTCT
Organism: Halyzia sedecimguttata; assembly: GCA_937662695.2. Classification (NCBI taxonomy): domain Eukaryota; kingdom Metazoa; phylum Arthropoda; class Insecta; order Coleoptera; family Coccinellidae; genus Halyzia; species Halyzia sedecimguttata. The sequence goes on along the minus strand of OW569411.2, from coordinate 50,686,286 downwards.
TTTTCCAGGATATCTCACTTAGAGAATAAATATAGCAACAACGTCGAACTATCGACCGAATTATTTGACCGTTCTTTTCATAAATTGTAATTTAACAAAGGAATTACTATGTGATGAGTTGATTTAGGATTATGCAGCACAAAAATACCGAAAGGTTATTTCATAATTTACATGCGTACACAAGTCATATTAAATAAATAATAGTTATTTACGATACGAGTTGGATACAGATATCATTAAAGCACGAATGTCAAAATTGAACAACGAGGCCGTAGGCCGAGTTGTTTAATTTAACATGAGTGCTTTAATTGCTGCGTTTGTTTAATCACATCAGATACATCTTGAGATGTCTCCGATTTTTTGATTACGTCTCGCAGATGTGATCATAGAATATTTTAAACAAACGCTCATGACAGTTATTAGATGTAAACAAAAACTAATATCAAAAAAATAATAATGACTTGTGACTAGCCGGTAGTTTTCAAATGTACTTATTTATCTGGGGTTTCTTCCACTTCAACTTTGTTCTCATTCTTTTTTAATGCGAAATAAATTTTCAAGAAATATTTCGTTCAAACTAGTCTTCAGAGGTTTATTTGTTTATCAACACAGAATACAAATATATTTGTTCTTATATCTTCCCTTATCAAAGTATTTATCAATACCAAAACCCAAAACGCCACTCAATTACCACAAATGAATTATTTCATATGACAACTTTGACAATTCAACTGGTTACAGCGGTTACATCTCATTTCGAATCTAGATGTGAAAAATGTAATCTGAATCTAATAACAAACGCTATTTCAGATGTAAAAGATGCGAAAAATGCGGCTAAACAAACGCTTGAAATGTAAAAGATGCATCTGATGTGGGTAAACAAACGCAGCAATAGATATAGTATCCTACGAGTTACGTACAAAATTTTATCTGCAACTGCTTGTTTTCATCCTTTCGAGAAACATTCTGAAATGATCAATTAATTCGTACTCTCAATTAAATATTCAACATGAAGCCATAGATAAAACGTTCAGTTTGTCTATGCATGGAGCAAGTCGCGTTGTGCGTTGCTATGGCTACACACATGTAACAATAACAACATATATAAATGCCGCTTCTTCAAATTTTCATTTTATCTGAATTATATATTAAGTTTCAAAATGAGTTCAAGTGATGAACTTCCTTCTGATATAGAAAACGAAGCGCATAATGTCATAACGGATCTGGTGCCATCTACATCAGATAGAAATATGAAGATGCATTTGATCGATATGAAAAATGGTGTAGTGAGAAGAATGTCAAACATATAACAAGCGAAAAGGTTTTGTTGGTTTATTTCAAGGAAATTAGCGATACACAAAAGCCCACATCACTTTGGTGTTATTATTCAATGTTGAGGACAATAATATCGATAAAAAAGAATGTCGATATCAAGAAATATTTCAATTTAATTGCATTCTTAAAACGAAAATCAGAAGGGTACAAGCCTAGAAAATCCAGGGTATTTATCAAGGAGGAAATAGCAAGATTTTTATTGGAGGCTCCTGACGAGAGATTTCTATGCATGAAGGTAACTTATCGACATCCTTCCGAGAAAAGAATTATGATGCAATAATTATTTCAGGTCATTTTGATTATTGGTCTGGCAGGGGCGTGTCGGCGGCCCGAAATCACAAACTTACTTGTAGAAAATGTAAAAGACGAAGGATCATGTTTTCATATCATCATCACAACTTGCAAGACAAAGACGAGAAGAGAGTTTTTTGTTACGTCAGGGAACAATGAAGGGTTGAATCACGTGGAAACTATCCGAAAATATCAAATTGAGACCAGAAAATTGCGTTCATGAACGATTTTTCATTTTTTATAAAACAGGAAAATGCACGAAGCAGCCCGTTGGTGTGAATACCATAGGTAGTGTTCCAAGCCTAATCGCACAATTTCTGCAATTGCCTAATTCAAAGGAATATACTGGGCATTGCTTTCGGAGGTCTTCAAGTTCTCTCTTGGCTGATACAGGAGCTGATCTTTTAACAGTGAAACGACACGGTGGATGGAAATCAAATACTGTCGCTGAAGGGTATATTGAAACTTCTGAAGCAAACAAAAAACGTACCGCAACGGCAATTCTAGGTCTTGACAAGAAAGTCTTTCTCGAACCAAAGAATATTGCCTCTACTTCTAAGGACATAAGTCCAGCGACATGCACAGATGATGTTTATACTCAAAATATTTCTAGTGGAGTGTTAGGCCAGTCATCGTTCCCTATTTCGATTTCAAATTGCAAAGATTTTGTTATTAATGTGTATAATAATAATGATAATAAATAATTCCAATAATCGTAACCTGGATAATTTTCGTTTTGCAATTCTGATATACTTTGATAGGATTGTTATTTCTGTGGTTCTCATTACAGTACAAGAGTTGTAATGAATTCATTACAGCACTAGTGTGTTAATGAAGAATGTTACGATATTTTTATGAGTGTCAAATCACAGTCATTATCTGACAGTTGTAGATAAAATATTTTATCTACAACTGTTTGCAAAATTTGGTGAGGATAGCATTTGTAGAAAATTTTGAATAAATCATTGAAAATAAAATAAAATAATTCTATATATCAGTAACTGATCGTTTGAAATTGCTGAAATTTTGCAAGAGCCTTCATAACCTAACTCTACTACCAATTTTCAAGTTTTAATACGATCGGTTAAATATTGTTGGAGATTCGAGCATTCTTGTGTGAGTTCAGTAGATGGGTGACCGTTGCCTCGATAACTTTCGAACGAAAGGAGATAGGGACTTGCAATTTTCAGGGTAGGTTGCGTGTCCGAAAGGGAGAGTTGAGTTCGATTTTGGGCATAATCGGTCTAATGGTTTCCGAGTTATACCCACCTGGAATATTATTTCCTTGATAACTCAAAAAATAAATATTCGATCGAATTGAAGTTTGGTAACTAGTAGTAGAAAATCAACATAACGACGTGTTTAAAATTTTGTAAGAACCGTACCCCTAGAAAATTTGAAAAAAATGACGAAAAAAAAAATTTTAGGAACCGTACCCCTAGAAAATTTCAAAAAAAGCACGAAAAAAAAATTGGTTCAAGCACTGACGTGAAGTCAGAAGCTTTTGCGCGTATGTTCTATTGTCCATTCTTCTGTATTGGACACCCTTAATCGAATTTACCATGGTAAATTATGTTGTTCATTCTCCTGTATTGGACACTTAATTCGAATTTACCATGGTAAATTCGAATTAAGAGTGTCCAATAAAGGAGAATGGACAAAATAATTTACCATGGTAAATTCGATTAAGGGTGTCCAATACAGAAGAATGGACAATAGAACATACGCGCAAAAGCTTCTGACTTCACGTCAGTGCTTGAACCATTTTTTTTTTCGTGATTTTTTTGAAATTTTCTAAGGGTACGGTTCTTAAAATTTTTTTTATTGATAATAATAGTAGTAAATTCAAGAATTTGAATAATGGTCTCCCACAAGGTGTAGTTTTAGCACCTCTTCTTTTCAATTTATATCTGTGTGATATTCCTGCTACTTCGTCTGAGAAATTCATATACGCTGATGACATTGCCCTTGCATTTCGTCATTCTGATTTCGAAAGTATAGAAAATAATCTTTCTGCAGATTTAGATATTCTGAAAAAGTACCTATTTCAGTGGCGTTTGTATCCGAATCCGAATAAAACTGAGGTTTCTTGCTTTCATTTGAACAGTCACCAAAAATATAGAACATTGAGTGTAACTTTCGGTGATTCTTTCTTGAGACATAATTTTTATCCTAAATAAGTCCATTGTCGAGATATACACCTAGGAATTTTGTACTGTTTGATATATCATATTTGATGATATTAATTTTAACTGATTCTGGGTCATCTCTATATACCTGAATTCATCGGGTGAAAGCAAATCAGATTTGTCTTATTTGTATTTAACAAAAAATTATTTTGTTCGAACCATTTGCTCGCTTCTTTCATTACAGTCTCCATCAAGATATTTAGGTCCGGCCATAGGGATTCCACTGAGAGAAGATTTTGTGTCATCTGCATAGTTTATTCTTGATATTCTATTATCTCTCCATATTTCACCTATGCCAAAATCATTCATGTATAATATGAAGAAGATTGGGCCTGCTTCACTTCCCTGTGGTATTCCTAAAATTATTTCCTGCCTCTCTGAATGTTCCATATGTGGTTTTCTGTTTGTATTTCCACCAGTTGTGTCCTTCCGTTGAAGTATGAGGTTATCCATTTCAGTGCTGGTCCTCCTATTCCTTAAGTTTTCAATTGTCCACTGTCAAGACAATTGTATGTTTTGGTTAGGTCCATGAACAAACCAAATGCTAAATTTCTCCCTTCAAATGCTTCAGTGATTTTTTTCTCAAAATCATATAGGTATTGCCGTTTTTATTGATTTGCCCTTGAGGTACCCAGTTGGCATTCTGTTAAAATGGGATTTTCCGTGAGAAATCCCATAAGTTGGTTACAAAACGACAGTTCAAAGATCTTTGAAAATGTTGGCAATAATCTGAACGGTCTGTAATCGACATAATCATTTTCATTTCCTTTCTTGTAAAATGGCTTGATCAGTGCTACCTTTAGCTGTTCCGGGAAAATTCCCTTGCTTAATGAGTTATTCACAAATTATGTTAGTGGATCTATATCTTCTATAGTTTTCTTGATTCCACTATTTGAAATTGCATCTATTCCATAACTATGTTTATTTTCATATCTTTCACAATCTTCCTGAGCTGTTCTTTGTTCATTACTTGTATATTGAATGATTTGTCCAAACTTATTATTGATTCAAAATTGTGGTCACCTCGTATGTTTGCTTTTGTCAAATTGTATGCATTATTGATCAGTGAGTCGGAACAAATCGTTTAAGGCCGGCCTTATACGGCCGGAATTTCTCTCCGAATTCATATTCTTAATTCAGAAAACACGGAATTGCATACTAATTTACTATTCTCCTCACACAATTTGATTTTTTCAGAGTATTAATTTATAGATTTTACAAGCTACCAGAATTCAGATTATGAATTCAGAGAGAAATGCCGGCCGTATAAGGCCGGCCTAAGACCATTTTCAGCCAAAATTTCGAAAATTATAGACATTTGGGCAAATTGATAAGCACTGTGTTCCGAGGAACAAGAGCGCCAAAAAATAGGTTTCGGAATTTCACGCGAAATATTCCGCAATACTAGTAATTTTTTGAATTTTTTCATGTCATGCGATCCTCACGAAATTTTGCAAAAGTGTTTGCTTCGCTCTTTTGCACCTAACCACTGAGTTTCAATTCAATCAGAACAGTATTTTTCACAATATTGTGGAAACAAAATTTTGAAATTTTCGATTTTTTTTTTACTATTTGTGGCAATTCGATTAGTACAAAACTTCGCATGCATATAAAGGTCATGGATTCTATAATTTTATGCTAAATTTCAGATAGATCGAATGATCCGTTGCGAAAATATTTATAAATAATGTCTATACCAAAAACGGCCATAACTCCGAATCCGCTTTGTGGATTTCGCCCGTTAAGGAACTCGTCCGAGATATTTACGCTCCAAACCTATCCTGCAAATTTAAATCCTCTTACTACTTTCGTTCGAGACCGGCTGGCCGGCCGGACGGACAGAATCGAATTTGGCCTCGGATTATTCATCAGTGAGTCGAACTCAATCGTTTGAGACCATACATGACATTGGGCCAAAATGATAGCACGCTGTTCATTGCGGAACACGCGCAAAAACTAAACGCGACAAACCATCTTCTTTCAAGACAAATTCTCGACAATTGTTCGACAACTAATGCAATAGGTTTCATTGAAATTATTGCACCGCGTATAAAAAAAAATAAGTGAGCGACAATTTTTTTCTTTCACGACAAATTCTCGACAATGAATGCAATAGGTTTCATTCAAATTTTCGCAAGTGCCTCTGTTAACTTTAAGAAGGTAAATCATTTTCAATGCAAAAGGAAGAAGTAACTTTCCAAGGTTGAATTAACTGAAGCATTGCACAATATTACAGACATTCGGGCGAAATCCTAACACCCTGGAACAAGCGCGCAAATACGAAACATTAAATCAATTCTGATGAGGTTTTATAATATTTTATTGTATAAAACAATACATCTCGAGCACGATGATTATTATAGATTTATGACGGAATAGACTAAAGACGTACTTAAGAGCATGCCATTGGTGGACATGGCCCACATGCAGGGGGGCCACAGCATGCTGTTGGGCATAAGGGTGGGGAAAAACAAGGAGGGTAACAGCATGGCGAGCACACAGGAGGTACAACTGGAGGACAACAAGGTGGACAACAAGCTACAGGCGATGGTACTGGACACGTTGGCATACAACGAGATACCGGAACAATTTTTCCTACTGGTACAAGCGGTGGGGGAGAAGGACATATGGGGGGTGGGCATGGAGCAGCTGCTATGAGAGGAATTACAGGGGGAGGTGGACAACATGGCATACAAGGTCTAGGACAAGGTGGACAACATGGCATACAAGGTCTAGGACACGGTGGACAAGGTGCACAAGGTTGTGTACATGGCCTACAAGGTGGGCAGGAAATCGGACAAGGTCCACATGGGGCACAAGGTCCACTGGACCCACTAGGCCCACAAGTTCCACATGGTCCAGCTGGTGGTCCACATGGAGAAAATGGACCACAGGGAGGAGCTGAAGGCAACCTTATATAGGCTGGATAACATTGATATTCTTCCAAGTCATTGAATACACTTCCATATTTCTTGCCTAGATGCTTCCCAAAGGCATAATTACTTGGACCACATGATGGATGTGGCATTGTTAGACATGGGGGAGCACCTTGACATTCTGCTCTCCGGCAATCATCTTGCAGTCCGTTTAACCTTTCACAATCGCAGCCTACGTACAGTATTCCAGCTCTTAACTCAACTGATTTTGATCTAGTCAATGGTAATTGGCAATTCTTCGGTTTTCTATAACACACCATCATCTGAGGAGGATTGCACGGGACACAGGGTTGTTCTGTTGGGCATGGATTACAGACTGGAACGCATGGGGGATTGCATGGTGTACAAATAGGCAGGATCGGGGGAACTGTGAGAGGGCAACCGCCAGAAGGAAAGCAAACTGGTACTGGATTACTCGGAGGAGGGCAGGTGCCTGGGCAGCATTCTCTGCCGGGAGGGCAAGGCCCACAAGGTCCGCAAGATCCACATGGTCCGCATGGCGTACAATTTGGTCTGCAAATAGGGATGCATGGTTTCGGTAAAGGATCATAAATTTCAATAACCGGACCTTGAATACGAGTAGGTACGCACGGAGGGCAAGGTGGTCCGCAAGGAAGGCAGCATTTGTCATCGATTTGACACACCAAATTCTTCAACTTCGCCAAGAGAGATTTACGATTTTCACATGGATCTGGACAACAAGCAACTCCCATTTTTATATGACAGGATACAAAAATTTAACACTAAAATATTAGTAACTTAAATTTCATTAATCAAATATCCAATGATTGTAAACGAAAATTTTGATAAGCCGAACGGCAGATTAATGTAATATAAAAATTTCCTAGGAAACGTAAGGTACCTACTTTGTTTTCACCAGAGATTATTTGATTTTGGGTGAAAGGCTTCATAAGTCGAATTTAAGCGAGTGGCTTGTTTCACATGCATACGGTTCCATTCGGTTCGTTTCGTTTTCAGTTTCAATTCGGTCGCTGGCGACAAGTGTGAAACGGTGATCCGGTTTAGATTCGGTACCGAATAGAAACCGTACAGCACCGAATACTCCCTCGACACGAATAGGTTTCTATCAGGTTTCGTGTGTAGGGAATTCAGATCAACCGGGGCGTTCACACAAACACGGTTTAGTTTCGGTTTTAACCATAAAGTAATACATATTTACCATAGACATACAATAACATGTTATTTTATGTCTATGATATTTACATTGATGTTTTCTGTCTCGTTCTGTGGTTTTAATCTCAAATCGAGCAGATATCTTTCAATATAGAAATATAAACCATAGACATAGAATAACATGGACTGGCCCTCATGTAACTTTATCACACAGTTCGTTGCGGAATACATTAGAGAGAGAGAGATGTTATGAAGGATAGAATAATTAAAGGCAAATAATGGTATAAAATCAATGGTGTTTCTATACCATTGACAAATACACAAATTGGAAATTGGGGTATATTGGAAAATTCCAATTTTTTTAAAAGAAATATTGATTATTTTGAATAAGTATCGAAAAAGCTGAATGAATTACATTAAGGAAATTTATGGGAAATATTTTCAGATTATAAGCACAGTAATCTGTGTTATAAGTATCAGAATTTTCAGAAACAAGTCTCGGATTTAAATGAAAATGTTTCGCCTTTAACTATTCTGTCTAAAAATCACCAAAACACATACACAATACACGAAACCAAACAATACAGTATACAAGAAAGGTCAAAGGATAAAGGAATCCAATGTTTTGTATTCTGAGGTTCTGCCAATTGCCAAATTACTAGAATATATTCATATACCGCGGTTTGCCTTCAACTGTTCTATCTTTTTTCAATGCTGATTTCAATGGTCTCTTTCTCACAACCAGTCCATGTTATTTTATGTCTATGATATAAACCAAGGGCGTAGCCAGGAATTAATTTCGGGGGGGGTTTTGAGGGTATAAGGGTCACTTTCTGCAGGGGGGGGGGGTTGAACCCCCAAACCCCCCCCCCCTGGCTACGCCCTTGATATAAACGTACATACTTTCGGGATATTGTTGCTTTCTCAGTATTCATGAGAAAATGATGGTTTCCCAAATGTGGATCGACTGATTTCTGCTGTAAATCTGTAAATCTAACCCAGTGCTGTGGGACAAAACTTTCGAAAAATATAAAGATGAATTAAAGATGCATGATGCATTCAAAGATGTATGTATTCAAATTTTGAATAACTTTGTTGAATCTGACGTCGCGAAAATATTGAAATTGTATGAAATGTATATGTGTGAAAGGCCTTCATTCGTTTTCGGTTGAAACCAAGAACGAACCGAACCGAATGGAACCGTATGCATGTGAAACAAGCCATAGACATATAATAACATGGACTGGCCTGGCCCTCATGCAACTTTATCACACAGTTCGTTGCGGAATACATAAGAGGGAGAGAGAGTTGTTATGAAGGATAGAATAAGGCAAATAAATGATATAAAATGGGTTCAAGCCCTGTGGACAGGAGCTTTCTGGCGCTCTAGTTCAAACAGACAAATTATATCTCCGATAGCATTGGTTTCTCAGAGTTGAGAATTATATCAATGTATTCTTATGATAGAACTGCATCATAAAGGAAATTCAATTCAAATAATAGTTTAATTATCAAGATTAAATGAGCAATCTGAGAATGAGAACTGCACCATCGAAGAAATCAAATTTAAATATCTGAAATGAATTTGACTCTCTCTTATAGAACAGGATGAAATGTACGAGTATGAACACTGATCATATAATAAAGCTTAGATAGAATAATTATAGCATTCTGTGAAAACATACGATTCATTATTGAAATTTAGAAAAATCATATCTCCGAAAGTATTAGCTTGTTGGAGTTGAAAATGATATCGATGGATTTTGATGGTGAAACTGCAACTTAAATAAAAATTTAATTTGAAATTTGTTGCTTAAAAAATTTTTTTTTTTCGCTACTCCGAAATAATTTGGCCTATTTCGCCCAATAACGAACTTAACCGAGGTATTCATCTCCCTAACCTACTCTGAAAATGTCAACTGCCTAGCTCATTCCGTTCGAGAGTTATTGTAGAATTTTTTTTTTTAATTTTGAAATTTTTTTTTACACTTTGCGGTAACCTGGTCAATACAAAACTTCACATGCGTATGAAGGTCATGATTCTACAATTTTATGCTAAATTTCAGATAAATCGAGTGATCGGTTTCGGAAATATTCATAAAAAATATGTTTTACTAAAATCGGCCATAACTCCGAAACTGCTTGATGGATTTCGCCCATTAACGAACTTGTCCGAGCTATTTACGCTCCAAACCCACCTTGCAAATTTAATTCCTCTAACTCCTTTCGCTCGAGAGTTTTCGTGCCTACGGCCGTTTGAGACCATTTTCAGCCAAAAATTCGAAAATTACAGACATTTGGGCAAATTGATAAGCACTCAGTTCCGAGGAACTAGAGCGCCAAAAAACAATGGTGTTTTTATACCATGGGCAAATATAACGTGCGTTCAAAAAAATTCGTGGTCAAGTAGGCTATGGAATTATGAAGTATTATGAACTTCTATATTCTGCGTCTGCTTCAGACGCAGAATATAGAAGTTCATAATTCCATAGCCTACTTGACCACGAATTTTTTTGAACGCACGTTACAAATTGGAAATTGGGATATATTGGAAAACACCGATTTTTTTAAGAGAAATTTATTATTTTTAATGTGTATCGAAAAAGTTGAATGAATCACAGTAACGAAATTTGTGAGACATATTTTCAGATTATAAGAATTATTCAGAATCACAGAACACTATAATATATCAGATCAGAATATTAAGAAACTAGTCTCAGATTTACATAAATGAAAATGTTTGGCCTTTAACTATTCTGTCTTCAGATCACGAAAACACATACACAATACATGAAACCAAACAATACAGTATAAGGCTGGTTTTCCTGTCACGCTGACGGTCGGCGCTGATGGGTCAATATGTATGTAGCTATAGGTAGCGTTTTCGAGTCACGCGGCGCTGACGGCCGTCAGCGCTGATCTACATACGCGCACGTACGCGCCGGCGCGTCGGCGCCGCTGACTAGCTGGCGCCGACAAGCCTCCACATTCAGTGAGCCAGAGACAATAGCATCCTTCTATTTCTTTTTGTGATCAGCGCGATACTAAAAGGATCCGAGCTGACCGATCAGCGCTGACCGTCAGCGCCGACCGTCAGCGTGACAGGAAAACCAGCCTAAAGGAAAGGTCAAAGGATAAATGAAACTAATGTTTTGCCAATTGCCACAGTATAAGAATATATTCTTATACCGGGGTTATTCTGTCTTTATTCAATGCTGATATCATTGGTCTCTTTCTCACAACCAGTCCATGTTATTATATGTCTATGGAGTAACCGGAACAGAGCAGTTAAGACCAATCCCCTGCTATCATAACCAATCGGTTATGTTTAGCAAGGATTGGTTTTAACCGCTCTGCTCCGGTTACTCTCTTAAATTCGACTATGTTATTTTTGTGGTATCATTAGAAAAACCTCTATATAACATAGAGCGTAGAGTCCCTAGAATAATATACCCATAGAATCTACAAGTATGGGTCCTTTCCAGCACAGAACACATAACACTCTCCAGTAAACTAAATGGACATACGTACGTATTAACACAGATGAACTCACAGAATATACCCTAGGTATATTCTGTGGATGAACTGTAATCTGTGGTATTAGGGATCCTCCGCATAGACGAATTAGCAATGCTAATTTCAATGATCTAATAATGAGTAAATGGTCTAATAATAACTATATAGATGCGCCCTCGCGTCATCGTGCCATGCATAGCATTGACTCCAACATCAAAGAGAGAAAGGGTTATAGGCCGTTCTTCATCATGTGACTTATGGCAAAAGATTCAAATTTAATATTGCGTTATATAGGAGATCAATTTATTCTTCCAAATTAGAAAGTATTAAAAGGCTTATTAGTGAAAACTTCGATTGTTTGATGAAACAACTAATTATAATGAATTAATTAGGCATGATATTGGATGAATATGTACCTGAATTAATAAAATATTATGATTTTACTGCCTTTGCTATTTTCCTTTGCGCTATAGGAAGGGTTGTAATTTTTGTTGAGAGATATTTATTAAGACTCAGGTCCAGAGAACTCTGTTAATAGTTATGCAATAGCGAATAGAATTGTTTTGGAGGCACCTTTGTTCCTTATTTGAAAAAAAATCGAAATATAAGACTGAACCGTTATGATAAAATTTAAAAGAAATTTTATATTGTCAAAGAGTGTTTATTACTAAATCATTCTTATCTATAAAACAAATTGGTTCAAGCACTGACGTGAAGTCAGGAGCTTATGCGCGTATGTTCAATTGTCCATTCTCCTGTATTGGACACTCTTGTCGACTTTACCATAGTAAATTATATTGTCCAGTCTCCTGTATTCGACACTCTTAATTGGAATCTACCATGGTGAATTCGAATTAGGAATTGTTATTATATTGTGATCTGCGATTTATATAGTTATAGGTAGGAATTTAATCAATGCTAATTCATTCATGATATTATGTTGTCTATGATAAAAACGTCGAGTATGCTATATTTCAGCATTTACAGCAAATATAAAATTGATTTCCTCTATTACGAAAAATTTTCTTTTCATTATGTTTAACTGAGGTTTGTGAATATGATCCTAGAATAGAAAACTGCGTCTATAGACCACCTTAGTTAGGTTAGGCGGGAAATTTGAATTACGATCCATCCGTGGATCCGAGCACTTATTCCCCATTCATTTCTTATGGACCTAAAATTTACGCGAATTTGTCGCCTGTTTTTAGATACGTTGGCTAATTTCTTAAGGTTTATTTCAGATGAAATAGATTCAGTGAACCTTTCTCAACAATCTAGAATCAAGTTTTCTTAACAAAATTGTATATTTCCAAAATAATTAATAAATATAAAAGTGTTCACCAAATTCGATTGACATATGTCTTAGCTCACTCGAAATCAGTCAAAAATATTAACATAACCCAAAATCGGCCTTGTAGTGACGCACAACAGAAGTCATCTACGACATACGGAAATCTTTCGAACTACACTGGTTTCAATTTTGATTTAAGGATAAATAGAAGTACATTTTAATGTGGAAAGAACATTAAAACATGCACTAATGATAAAGGTACCCAATACTTGATGTCTCTGTACTAACATTATCTTTTAAAAAGGGTGGTTTCATCTCAAAGTTGAAATTTCATGTTAAAAAATTTGAATATGGATCTCCCGCCAAGAGAATGATTCTAACCTATCTAATGTGGTCTATTATACAGTTGACAAATTCGAATTTGAACCAAAAACGTACAAAGACTTCTTCAGTGACTAAATTGTTTTGCGCTTCTCAGATCTCAACATATAATGGTTTTTTTTATTTAATGATTTGGAAATTTAATGATAATTGGAACTGCATCAGATTTCGAATATTTTCCTTCTCATAACGACAAACCATTTCTTCAAATTTATTTTTGGGAAAGCTATAAATTGAGAATTTTTAATTTATTTTAATTATATAAATGTGACATTCTATACAGTGGTGGATTTACCAGCAGGCTGAGTAAGTTGGAGCCTTGGGTGGCAACTTTCAAGGGGCGGAATATTGGCAAATTTAGTTCATAAATTTTTATTTCGACTTGCATATTGAAAAAAAATATTACACACACACAAAATACGAATTTCGAAAATTAGAGAGAAATTGAAATATTTGTGTTGTGGTGAATAGCCTAGGGGCAGCAAATCTGTAAATCCGCCACTGATCCTATATCACAATATAATAATTGAAAATTGAAATAGAGAAAAGGAATCATCATACCACATGTAATCTTCAAACTCTTAGCTTTTGCTGGTATCGAGGCACTTTCTTAATTCAATTGATACAAATTTGTGCTACAAGAGCACCAACAAGTAACATGGTCAAAGTAAAGGAGAAAATTTGGTTCAAGCCCTGTGGACAGGAGCATTCTGGCGCTCTTGTTCAAACAGAAAACTTATATCTCTGAAAGTATTGGTTTCTCAGAGTTGGGAATTATATCAATGGATTCTTATGAAAGAACTGCATCATAAATGAAATTCAATTCAAATAATAGTTGATTTATCAAAATTAAATGAGCAATCTAAGAATGAGGACTGCACCATGGAAGAAATTAAATTAAAATAGCTGAAATGAATTTGACTCTCTCTTATACAACAGGATGAACATGTACGAGTATAAACATAGATCATATAATAATTCATAGATAGAATAATTATAGCATTCTGTGAAAACATAGAAGTACGATTCATTATTGAAATTTCGAACAATCATATTACCGAAAGTATTAGCATGTTAGAGTTGAAAATGATATCAATGGATTTTTATGGTGAAACTGCATCTTAAAAAGAATTTGAATTATGTAAGTTAAAAAAAAATCTTTTTTTCGACTCCGAAACCATCCGGCCTATTTTACCCACTAACGAACTCAATCGATATATTTTTCTCTCAAATCTACTCTGAAATTTTCAATTGCCTAGCTCATTCTGTACGAGAGTTATTGTAGAAACAAAATTTAATTTTTTTTTACACTTTATGTATACCCGATCAATACAAAACTTCGCATGCGTATAAAAGTCATCATTCTACAATCTGATGATAAATTTCAGATAAATCGAGTGATCGGTTTTGGAAATATTCATAAAACATGTTTTCACTAAAAACGGCCATAACTCCGAAACCGCTTGGTGGATTTCGCCCGTTAACAAACTCGTCCGAGATATTTACGCTCCAAACCTACCCTGAAAATTTCACTCCTCTAACTCCCTTTCGTTCGAGAGTTATCGTGTTAACGGACGGCCGGACAGAATCGATTTCGACGACGGATTCTTGATCAGTGAGTCGAACAAAATCGTTTTGAGAACATTTTCAGCCAAAAAATCGAAAATTACAGACATTTGGGCAAATTGTTAAAAGCACTCTGTTCCGAGGAACAAGAGCGCCAAAAACGAAATTCAATTAAACTAATTTGATTCATAGTATAAAAAGCAAAATTAAAATTTTAACAAATTTCTTCGATACCAACGTGTAGGTGCATTTTTTTTTAATAATCAGTAAAACAGGTGTTTAATTTCATAACAAATCGACTTTGATTTATCCTCACAATACCACGATTGTTGTTATGAAATTACACAATTCAAGAAATAATACATAATCGTTTCGCAACGATTATATATTTCTTAAATTGTTCTAAGATCGTATCTGCAATTTTACCGAATTGAATTGATATCAGCTCTTAGTAATCCCTGATTCCATTTCAAATACCTACTTACGACACTCATATTTTAGAATGTGATTAAATTATTATCTCCGAAGATTCAGATAGCTTACCATTGAAATGTAATGATTTTTTTTATATATATTCGTACAAACGGACGCCTAATAGGCCATCTCCATTGTTAGATATACCGCCGTATTCACAAAGCATTCAATCTCCGTTAAGTCCTAACTGAGGTCCTCAGTTAAGGATAAATAAGAATCGCAACCTCAGTTAACGTATGTAACGGTGCTCAAACAGGCATGTTTCACGTTAATTTTCACTTAAACTGAGGTTGTGATCCTAATTTATCCTTAACTGGGGACCTCAGTTACGACTTAACCGAGATTGAATGCTTTGTGAATACGGCGGATAATCTTAAAACTTATATATAATCTATTAATCGTAATACAACTTTAAATAAGACAAAACCAATTTAATGAACATGAGAAAAACGAATAAAATATGATAATTTATTAAGACTTAGCACTGCAAAACAAAATGTTGCCCTACATCAGCTGGTTTCGATCATTGCATCTCCCTCTTATGTTGGAGTCAATGCCTCTCTCTCTAGGCTCTATCTTCTTATTAGGTTTGTTCCATCAACCAGTTTGGAGCTGTCGCGTTCCTACAAGATTTTGGAGCACACATCAACTTCCCAACTTCGTGTTCCAACAACCACGAGAGTTCGCTGGAGCGTCTCTCGGGTTTGCTCCAAGCTTCCCCTTCTAGCCCCTATACTCAACGTTCGTAGAGATGAGTATTCTCATGCAAGAACTCCTACAAGAAACCTCATCTCACTTCTATTTAGTAGCAGAGAAACACATTTCAACCAGAAAAATAGAGGGAAAGAGAATGAGCTTCGACCACTGCGCATCCAAATTTTGGGGGACACTACTGGGTTGTGTGTTAACTCCGTAGAGTAATATTTACTCCATTGCGTTCGAAAACTGAAAGGTTGGGTAATGGGTAAATTTTACTCCATGACTGTCGTTCGAAATGTCAGATTATTCGACTCCGAGTTCATTTTACTCCTGTCAAAATTGACATAACTCATGGGACGGAAAATCTAGTATCTTTGTCTCACTACTCTCACTGTTCTATGAATGTTCTGATTGTGCTTGGAATTAACGAAATACTAGTGAATTTTATCGTATCATATTTATGTTGGCTTCCATCAAAGTCACTAATTATGAACCAGAATTGCCAAATAATTGCCTGAAAAATAGCCCCTGCTCTAATATTAAAAGTTAAATCAGCTGATCAGAAAATTACTGTCATGCATGCGCCATTGGGTCATTTCCCATTGCATTGCATCAGTTACTACGTTTACATGCATCCTCTCGAACCGTTTTAAGCCAATGCGTATTCCGTAATGCGCATTGAAAACGCATGTAAACATTTTTTCAATTCGAATTGAATAGTCAAATGCGAATTAGGAAATGCGATTTGAAAAGGTGGATTGAGTTTTTCCAAATCGATTTAATGTGCATGTATACACCAAACACGCATTGAGAGTAGTTTTAAGAGAAACAATTTTCAGAATTACCAACACCAAATTTATTAGTTTGACAAATCTGATAATCTAACCAACCTGCTTTGGGGTTACGTTAATCGTAATTCCTAAGCTGGGAGATCGAAATAAATCTCTTGAGATAAAAATGTTATCATATATTGTTTGAGGTAACTTTTTCTATTATCTTTAATCGTTTTCTTCTAATTTCTGGATTCATTTTTCACGATTTGCTCTTTCAATCGTTGTAACCACCCAGAATAGGTTAATTCCTTGCGAAATTATGGTGTTCTTCATCATTTTTTAAGATTTTTAGAATAATTTTCTTTTGTTAATTTCTATTTTTAATTTTTCTCAATCTTCCCATGTTGGCTACCCGAGCTTAGAATAAAGCCGAATTACCTAAAACTAGTTTCAGGTAAGGCATGTAAACTCTCAAACCATATTTCATCTAATTCGCATCAAACAATGCGCCTTGGTTCAATACGGATCGAGAAGGTGCATGTAAACGTAGTAAGTATTGCATAGTGTAAAGCGGCTTTAACATCATCAGTAACAGTATCAAGGTAGCCCTATAGTTTAGACTATAACTACTTCGCTTAACATTAACAATAACATGATTGTGAATGGGCCGTAAAGGATAAAATCACTTTGCTCGCTCAGGAATACTCCGAGCAAAAAGATCGCTCTCGGATGGATCCGATCTACATTGTGAACGATCCAGATGTGTACTCCCCTACATCTGGATTCAGAGCAATCCATAGACATAGAATAACATGTCTATGGAGCAATCTGATCGGTCCGAGCCAGAGAAATATTTCTACTATTCTACTATGTCTCTGGGTCCGAGCTAATAAACGAACCCGCCTTATGTGGTGCAATGGTGTAAAAGCGTTCCTTTATACCACTGCGCAGTCGGTGGATCGTTCACTGTACGGTTTCTCTGGGTTTCGGCCGCTGCAGGAACAAACCTTATCCTTATATGTTCTGTGGCCACTGCCACTACTGTCATTGTCAAATTTATACTTAGTTATCTGTGGTCTTTATTCAATGTTGTAAACAGAGGAAATGGAGACGAATGTATCTTAAACTTAAATACGAATCTATAAGTTGACTGTAAAAGCACTACACAGTTGATAATCATTTTAGATATCTTTTCTGAATTCTAAATAACAACCAAAACCAACCATGACTTCAATGTTCGACCAGTTCGAGCAGGCATCTATAAGGTCCAAAAATAATAATATTTTGGCGCAAATGGTAAAACATCCTGAAATTTCATGAGATTTATTTACAAATTGATCATTTCCAGAATACGTTGGACTATATCAATATGACATTAGCAGATGATGTTCCTATATTCAGCAAGATCAAAAAAGATTTCACTCCAGCTTACAAAGTTACTCATGTAGTTCTAGAAAACAGATATTTAGTGGCAGCCTTAGCCAATGGGTCAATTCTCAGAATGCATCTTCAATCTCCAAATACAAGAGATGGTTAGACTCTTTTTTTTTCAGCATATGATAATAGTATTGAAAGGTTTTTTTTTGGGTTTTCTCTCCCAAACTCTGAAAAATATCTATAAAATAAAAATTAATTATTCAAGAATTGTCAATGTGACAATTCTTGAAGTTCACAAAATAACTATCAAAAAAATAATTCTTACGATTTTCATTGAGAAGCGTCTGACGAAGGAGTCTGATATAGACTCCGAAACGTTACGATATAGTTGTTTCTTCCTTGATGTTGTTTCGTTGTTATTGTTCAATTGATGGCTTCTGACGAATATCCTGTCTTTCTTACGCAGAAGCAAATCACAAAATAATTAATTTTTATTTTATAGATATTTTTCAGAGTTTGGGAGGGAAAACCCAGAAAAAAACCTTTCAATAATGAGTATACCTCCCACAGTATTCTTTAATGATTACTTATATGATAATAGTATCACATATACAGTAGAACTCGTTTATAACGAACATGTGATATAACGAACGTTCGATTATAACGAATAAATATAAAATCCCGTTCAAAACCATATATTATTACATATAAATAGGTTCGGCTGTAACGTACCCACTTATTGCGAACGCTCTAATATAACGGCCTATTTTTTTCATCGAAGGACCGAAGTTGATTATAATGTCACCGGATATAACGAACTATCGAAAATCTTTCACCCCACCAGAGAATATAGAATGTCGATGAAGTTTATGTTTTCAATTAATTCATTTAATTCAAAGTGAAATTTAGAGAAAATTTTTCGTTTCGTGTAACAAACTAAGCAATATTAGGAATTATTTCCAACAGTTTTAAGTGGAATTTTCACACAAAAACTTTTTATGTATAAAGCATATGTATATTCAGTTCATGTTAAATATTTTGTTTCTTTTTATTATTTTAATGTTCAGACCCTCTCATGTCCATTTATTGACTACTTGTTTAAAGTTAGATTAAATAAGTACATCATTGTTTTTTTCCATTCACGCCATGGATATAACGGCCTCTTGGTTGTAACGAACCTTTTCTGATTACCCTTGAGGGTTCGTTATATACAAGTTCGACTGTAATTTAATTTAACATGTTTAAAAATTTATGAATATTGTGAAATTTGAATTACTTTTTCGTATAAGTATTCACCCATTTAATCTTATAATTATTTCAGAAATCTCTCTTACTAAATTCACTGGTTGTCGACTAAGCAATCTTTTTCTGGACCCTACTGGTAACCATCTTCTTATTAGTTTAGTTTCTACGACTAAGGAAGTAGGCCCAGAATTGCTTTATTTATCTAGAAAAAACAACAAATTGAGAGCTACAACAAAGTTTCGTGGACATGAATTCACTGAAGTTGCTTGGAACAATTTGAATACTTCTGACAGTACCACTGGACCTATTTTATTAGGTAAGAAATTAAAGTATAATTTTCATTATAGCACAATTTTTTTTTATTAGGTACGTCCAAGGGCCTGATATTTGAAACTGAAATTGTGCTAGATGGTGAAAAATTTTTCACTTCCGGATTTTCTTCGATAGAGCAATACTGGAGACAGGTATGTACCAAATAAAATCTGTATATAAATAATTCTTGCCAAACATTCATCCCCATGGTGCTATTCAATCAGTATTCTACTCATCAATCACTTATTTTATCATAACAATTTCTGAAATATTTAATAGATGTATTCCTAATGTTTGTTAATCAAAGTCAATCTTCATTTATCGAATACTAAACAAATGTATAACTCTTTTTATTTCAAATCTATTTCATTACTGGATTAGCTGGGGTGATTCCTAAGTTTCGTTATCCTCAACAATCTTCTTCCATTATTGTAATGAACTTAATTCGTTGATAACAAAAAATAGGGAGATTATAAGACCTTCATATATCTGAAACAAACAATGAATTGGCTCAAAATGGTTGGAGCTAATAATATAGCTACATGACGAAAATTATTACCCTACTCATGAATCACCTGTTTAGTGAATTATGTAATCATTAAAGGATACTGCGGGAGGTATACTCATTATTGAAAGGTTTTTTCTGGGTTTTCTCTCCCAAACTCTGAAAAATATCTATAAAATTAAAATTAATTATTTTGTGATTTGCTTCTGCGTAAGAAACACAAGATATTTGTCAGAAGCAATCAATTGAACAATGTTGCCTAACAAACAACAACGAAACAACATCAACCGGAAGAGTGCGGTTAGGACCAATCCCTTGCTAAACATAACCGATCGGTTATAATAGCAAGGGATTGGTCTTGACCTCACTGTTCCGGCTGTTCGCTTAAATTCGACTTATGTTAGCTAATAATAATAATAATAATAAACTTTATTGATACATGATCAATTGGCTAACGACCGAAGTGTTCCTGCCAGTTACAATAGTATTTCTGTATATAATACATTATGATTACAATTTTTGTGTTTGTTTTAAAGCGTTTGGAGATATCGTGCTAGTGGCAGAGTTGGTAGTTTTGTTTTAGTAGCTTCTTCTTGGAAAGAGTGGACGAGAGGATTGATGATGGATCTATTGCTTTCTTTCTTAATGAATTTCTTGCTGAGTCTTTGCATTCTTGCAAGTATCGGTTCTATTTTTGTAGTCTGGTATAATAGTTCGTTGGATGGGTTGTAGAGAGGGTTGTTTGGATTTCTCAGTTTTGTAATTTTTCTGAGACAAATTCTTTCTGCAGTTGCAATGTTCTTGAGCTGTGTTTGGGCGATGTTAATGAATGATGTGTGAGCGTACTCGAGTATTGGTCTGCAGATCATGCTGTATATTCTACTTGCTGTTTTCATGCTTATACCTGTGTTCCTGTACGTTAATGACCTGAAGTGACCTGCCCTTACAATGGCTGATTTCTTTTGATGTTTTATATGGGTTTTGAACTGAAGTTTGTTGTCTACTTGTATTCCCAAGTACCTGCATTTTTGTGATGGTATTATTAGGTCATCTGCCAATTTTATCGTTGGTGAGTCTATTCTAATTTTGTGATTGAACAAAATCAACTTGGCTTTTGCCGGATTGGGTTGAATCCTCCATTTTTTCATCCATTTTATGGTACTGTTTGTCAGTTCTTGTAATTGTGCTACACACTTTTTTGTGGTACTGTCATGAGTAATAAGGGTCCTGTCGTCTGCAAATTGTAGTATGTATGCTTGTTTGTTGAAATGGTTTGCTGTTTCGTAATTATGATTATACAGGGTGAGTCTTTGACCACTGCATTAATTTTAACCAAAGATTCCTCTCATCAAGTGAAACACTTTTTTCATTTACCATTTTTCCAGATTCGGCTCAGGTAAAAAGTTACAAGCGTTTAAAGATTTCACAATGTGCTAATACACTCCCGCATATGAATTATCTATGACATTGTTGGCGGACGAGAATAAGGCATGGGAACGTGGTTTACAGCTTGATTCGGGATTCCAACGCTCAGGTACGGATCCATAAAAGTAGTGAAATTTCTGGAGTTTTCCATTTTAAAACATTCAATGAAGAATATCTCGAAAACGGTGCGTTTAAGGAGAAATGATGAAGTATAATATAATGTTCTAAAACGATAGAATATTCTTGAAATGACTCAAGAAAAATTTTATATGCTTTCTTTATGCTAATTTCGTTTAGTTTTATGAATCCACGAGTCCATAACTAGAAAACCAGTAGTAGTAGGTAATAACTAATATTTGGAAAATATGTATCATAGTTATAGGAAACTTTACGCCAACATTCATTTTATTCGAAAAAAGGATGTCAAAGTTACAAAATAAAAACTGATTTTTTTTCAAAATTTCAACAGCCTGTATCTTTTTACCTGAGCTGAATTTGGAAAAAAGTGTTTCATTTGATGAGAGGAATCTTTGGTTAAAATTAATGCAGTGGTCAAAGACTCACCCTGTATATGTCGTAGCTGAATATATGTTAGCTATGATTTTTAAATACTGTCAATGTGACAATTATTATTGAATTTCACAAAATAACTATCAACAAAATAATTCTAAAGATTTTCATTAAGCATCTGATGAAGGAGTCTGATATAGACTCTGAAACGTTACGATATAGTTGTTTCTTCGTTGATGTTGTTTCGTTGTTGTTTGTTAAGCAACATCGTTCAATTGATTGCTTCTGACAAATATCTTGTGTTTCTTACGCAGAAGCAAACACAAAATAATTAATTTTTATTTTATAGATATTTTTCAGAGTTTGGGAGAGAAAACCCAGAAAAAAATCTTTCAATAGTGAATTATGATTTTAATTTACCTTACACATTTACTCATTGACCCCAAATGTGGATTATTATTAGGGCGGGTTTCATAATAAGTTATAAAGTCTATTTAAATTTAAAGCATCCTTTAGTTGGAAAAATTGAACCAAAATGTCACTTTGAAGGATACTTTACAGTTTTGAAAATCTTTATGTCAGCTTTATATAGAACGTTATATGAAATTTTTTATCAAGCTTCCAAATTATCTTCCCCTCTATGGCAATAGAGAAGTCGATGGATTGGTAAGTTTCTTGAGTTGTTATTTGTAGCACTTGGTATATGCAGTTGGTTTAGCACAATGTTTGATTATTTGTTGGTAGGTGTTTTGTGAATAATCTAGTTTTATTTCATCTGTGGTCATCTGAATAATCTAGAAATTATGATTTCCTCGTGTTTCTTTCAACCCTAAATTTTGATAATATATAGAATTAGTGACTACATGCTTTTATATTATTATCATGAAAAATATTTATTATCGAATCAATCTCATATTTCATTTCCAGAATTTGTAATGTTGAAATTATGGAAACTGAGATCAAGTGTCAACAACACTTTCAATGGTATTCTGATGCATTTTTGTTGAAAATGGTTACATTCTCTATTTGTTTTTGTTGCTGTGATTACATAATTTGCATGCTGTCTGGTTCTTTTTGTATATCTTGCAGTATGTTTCAACATAATATTCCTCCAGAGATCTACAACTCGCGATACCTATAATAATACTACTCGGTGTACCAATGAAATGGCTACGTGAATATGGGAGTGCTTCCCGATTTTTAAGGTTTCAGATTAAAATCTAATAATTAATGTTCTGAAGTAAAAATTCAACCTGCAAAATTGTATTTGAAACTTGTCTGAAAATCAACAATCTGTATTGATGGTACTATTCCCTTATATTCTATTTCAATCGCAAATCATGATACCTATTTAGCAATAATTGAATCATCATAGAATTCTGAATTATCACCTGTGTAGATCAGTTATTCAGCATTTCTACATTCATGAGATTTGGCTCTATCTTCACAGAAGAAGGCACTTATATCGCACATTTGTTATTTTGTCGTGGTTTTGTTTGGTTGGCAATTGAAATGTGATCCGCCATTAGTCAATGAAGTTCAATCTGTACCTATTTTATTCTCCGGTTCCTCCTCTGTGACACTCTTGACCATCCCTAGTCCAAGCTTGATAGCAATGCACATTAGACTTGATCAAAACCTTAAAACAAATGATAAGGGTGAAAACAATAGAGAACAGAACAGAATATCACAAAACTTACAATTGATAAAATATTGGACAGTCAAATATGGAATGGAATTATAGTCAGAGAGCTGATGACGAATTAAGGAAAGGTATTTTAGGCAAGTTGAAATAAAAAAAATTCTTAATAAGCACTGACGTGAGGTCAAAAGCTTTTGCGCGCATGTATTTTTTGTCTATTCACACCTAACACACCCGCACAAAATACTGCATGAACCTTCAAGCCGTCTTTTTCCCACCAAGTAATAGGTTTCAATTCGATCAGATCTGTATATTTGGAAAATAAAATACGGCTTGATGGTTTGTGCGGAATTGAAGTGGGATCTGAAAGATAGTTTCTGAAATATAAAATTATTTTAAGATAGGGAAAGATCTATACCATAAGGCCTTATTTCTGGTGGAACTATTCATTGATGACTACAAAGATTTTTGTCTGCTCGACTAGTTTCGGTGGTACAAACACGCCATTCTCAAGAGTTGAGTAACAAGACAACTGCAAAGGGAAAAAAATTTCAAATAGTAAATTTCAAAAGATTAAAAAAAGTTAATAAATAAATAAGGAAAAGAATGAATTAAGAACTCACAATGCAGTAGTCCTGTCACAGTTCCAAAATTGGGCAGAACAATCGACGGGGAAACATTTAATATATAAAACGTCACAATTTAAAATAGAATATAGTCGATAAAAACGAGATGTCAAATTTAAAAACAAAACACACAAATTAGTAGTGCGCAGGTGAACACATTGAACCAAAGAATTCATGAGACATGACAGAATGGTCAAGGTCGAAGACGACTCTCCGTACAGTGGCGGCGCGGCAGAAAGGACATGCACAAGTGAAACAAACAACGTTAAACTAAAATGCAGTGAGAAAGGATTAAAAAAAGGGAATACAAAATAATCATAAAATGATTTAAAAAAAAATGATTGAAAAATGATTAAAAAACGATTAAAAAATTCATCAGGTCCACTAAGTTGATGTCGTGTCATCTGATGCTGGTGTTTTCAATAGTATGTCGAACAAACGTGGAAAATTATGTGTTGACAAGGCGTTGAGTGTCTGCAATGACTCCGTCGTTAATATGGCAAAATATCTCTATTTCCTCCATTACAGACTGCCTTAAACTGAAGCTCGATGGATGCAGGACCTCGACATCGGTGTTAGAATCGAAGCTGTGTTTGGAGAATCTCAGGTGTCTACCGAACACCGATTGTTCACAATTCTCTTTTTTCTGACTGCGAAGATGTTCAGTGATACGCTGTTGAAGAGTCCGTCCTGTCCTACCGATGTACACTATATTGCACCCAGCATCACCACATTTCAATCTATAGACACCACTTTTTTGCAACTTTGGTATATGATCTTTGTTGTGGACAAGAATGTTGTACAAAGTATTGGAAGACTTGTAAGCTGGCTTGATGTTATGGGTATGGAACACACTACCGACCTTGGTGGATATTGGGCCTATATATGACAATCTCATATATTTCAGATCCTGAGTTGTCGGTAGCAATGATGAGGCATCTTTGTTGAGACGCTTCATCTCCTCCCTTCTCACCAGGGACTCTATACAACGCAGGTCGTATCCATTCCTGACAGCAAGATGCCTTATGATGTTGAGCTCAGACTGGAAATCATAATCCGAAAGAGGAACACTAAATAATATATGCACTAAAAATCTTAGTCCAGGCAGACGCTGGCTCAAATGATGTGATGATGAAAAAATTGGTTCAAGCCCTGTGGACAGGAGCTATTGGGCGCATGTTCATCTTCCTTGTGGCCCGTACTGACCAGTAAAGAAAAAAAGCAGTATCATGTTGAATACCTTAATATTATTCTGGAACACAAATTTTCCATTACAATAATCTTCATCTAGCTTCTATTTAGTATCAATTCCTGTAGAACGTGATCATAATAAGTGTTTTCCATATAATAAAATGTGTTTGAACTTGGTATGTAGGAAATCTGACATCAATTATTGGAATTAATTGATTTGACAAACAGCCGTCAAATGAGGTAAATATATTTTTGTGACGATTTTCTGTGACCATAGAACGTCAAAACACGCTGGAATGTGAATTTTAAGCAATATCTTCTGGAATTGAGATCGTATCGAACTGAAATTTTGCACACTCGTGTAGAATGCTTGATTTAACGTCGGTACAAATTTTTTTATTAAAAAATTTTCCAACTGCCCGATCCCAACAATACTTAGATAATATTATATCCATAAATTAAGCATTTCATTATTGCATTTCTTGAAATAGGTACCTTTTCAAGTCGATCAACATCGTCCTTCTTTCGACGTCTAAACTATGACTTGATTCTTTATGTTTATGTCTTTGAATTTGTTTTCGGTGGAATTCAAAGAATTCATAGAATAATCGATGAAAATACTGAGAGAGACCCAGGAAATTTGACACATTTTGTCTTATATCTCCAGAAATTGAAATCGTATAGAGCCAAAATTTTGCACAATGTTGCAAAATACTAGAATTGACGTTAGTACAAGTTTTTGTTGCAATCTGATGAATAGTTCACGAAAAAAAAATTTTTTTTTCGAAAAAATTAAAAGAAATATTTTTTTAAAAATTATCAACATTTCGATCATAACAGAATTTTGCCAAAAGTTGCGCGTTTATATCCTCGAACTGACTACCAAGTTTCGATTCAACATCTTCTTTAGTTCCTGAAATATCAGGGAAATAACCTCAAAATTTTAAATGTCTATAACTCCTAAACCGTCCGGCCGATTTTGCCCGTTAACGAACTTAACCGTCGCATTTTGATCAGAAACCTACCCTGAAAGTTTGAAGTCGATAGGACCTTCGGTGCTCCTGTTATCGTGCCTACGGCCGGAAGTACGGTCGGCCGGCCGGCCGGCCGGCCGTACGGCACCCAAAAATCTGACACCGGATTCGTGATCAGGGAGTCCGAATTAGTCTATTAGCCAATTTTCAGCTCGAAATTCGAAAATTACAGACATTTGGACGAAATGATAGGACGATGTTCCCCTAGAACATGCGCCCAAAAATGAATAAGGTGGTCTGTCTGGGTCAATTTTCTATAAATACTGAAAGCAATCATGTTATTTTCACGGTTCAATAAAAGATCTAAAAAAGGAATTGTGCAATCTTTTTCTACTTCCATGGTGAAATTCACCTTAAGATGAAGATTATTTATCCAGTCCAAAAAGCTGGTCAGTTCGTTGAGATCTCCGGTCCAACAAATTATTATATGATCTACATATCTGTACCAAAACAATATATTATCCTTGAAAGCATTACCCACATTAAATACCAACTTTCTTTCGAAAAAAGACATGAACATCTCGGCAAAACAAGGAGAGAGAGGATTTCCCATGCCGACAACATCGCGCATCGCGTAAAAAATATCCTCGAATGTAAAATAATTCTGTTCCAGGCACAATTTCACCAGATTGAAAACACTTTCGGAAAGTTCATTACTCAAGGACGATGTGTACAATATGTGCTTGAACAAATTCAAGGTCTGAGCAACTGGTACGTTCGTGAACAGGTTAGAAACATCGAAGGAAACCAAGATAGCATCATTTGGAATAAAAACATTTGCCAACTTCGATATAAAATCATTAGTGTTCAAAATGCTGTATGGTGAACGAAATTGCAAATTACCCTGGATGAAGTTGTTCAGCCATTGTGCTAAATTGTAGGCTAGGGTTCCACAAAATGATACAACTGGTCTGATGCATAGATTCGGCTTATGGATTTTTGGTAGCCCATATAGTCTTGGAGGGTGATGGTTCATTGGGATAAACTTTCGGTAGTTGTCGCACAATTTGGGGCCATAGATCTTAATGGCGCTATTGAACGTCTTCTGATACTCACTCAAGGGGTTCTTATCAAGTTTAACGAAACCATTTTCAACTATAAAGTCCATTACACATTTCACATAATCCCTCCTCGGCATAACAACCATACAATTTCCTTTGTCAGCCTTTGAGACGAACAGATCATTCAAAGAAATCTTCCTCTTTATAGACTCTATGGAGGCACCGTAATGGTTGACATGGAAAAATTTGTGTTTATGCTTATATGAACTAAGAAGCCCATAGATTCTTGACGACACATAATTCACAACATGCTTTGCAACTGAACGGAGGAAAACCTCCACATCTGCAATCAATGATTTAATTCCAGATGTAATAGAGCAAGGAAAAGCGAACTTCAACCCCAAACTGAGAACCTTCATCTCTTGTCGTGAAAACACCGTGTTCGTCAACAGCTTAACTCTCGGATAAAATTTATGCTCCATCGGTGGAAGTGGAGACCTCTCAACAATAAACGGGTCACCTCTTGATCTCAACCTACGCAACTTCTTGCCTAGTGAGCGGAATCTACGTCTCGTCAAGTTGTCCAGCCGCGAATGTAGCTTCCTCCTCAGATCGTCCATCTCAATGGGGTGTAGTCTCACCTGCAGTATGTCATCCAAAATCTTCATTTTAACTCTATTGATAGCCATGCTGGAGTGCCACTTTCTAATCTCCGCTCTCATTCTAACCCTTATGTGTCTACGAAGAATCTCGCCCTCACGACGGATCGTGCTTGACCTATATGACCTCAGAATATAATCAGGGTATATGTTCTCCCTGAGGCATGTCTTATTGAATCAAATGTGTCCCGATACGATTCTTGTTTTCTGGCCCAACTTGAAGAACTGTCGAACTGTCTTGAAGCTAGCGACTAACATAATTTCTCCAAACCCTTTGGCGTCCACCATTATATCAGGGAAATATCTATACCATAAGGCCTTATTTCTGGTGGAACTATTTATTGATGACTACAAAGATTTTTGTCTGCTCGACTAGTTTCGGTGGTACAAACACGCCATTCTCAAGAGTTGAGTAACAAGACAACTGCAAAGGGAAAAAAATTTCAAATAGTAAATTTCAAAAGAGTTAAAAAAGTTAATAAATAAATAAGGAAAAGAATAAATTAAGAACTCACAATGCAGTAGGCCTGTCACAGTTCCAAAATTGGGCAGAACAATCGACGGGTGTGTCGTCAAGAATCTATGGGCTTCTTAGTTCATATAAGCATAAACACAAATTTTTCCATGTCAACCATTACGGGGCCTCCATAGAGTCTATAAAGAGAAAGATTTCTTTGAATGATATGTTCGTCTCAAAGGCTGACAAAGGAAATTGTATGGTTGTTATGCCGAGGAGGGATTATGTGAAATGTGTAATGGACTTTATAGTTGAAAATGGTTTCGTTAAACTTGATAAGAACCCCTTGAGTGAGTATCAGAAGACGTTCAATAGCGCCATTAAGATCTATGGCCCCAAATTGTGCGACAACTACCGAAAGTTTATCCCAATGAACCATAACCCTCCAAGACTATATGGGCTACCAAAAATCCATAAGCCGAATCTATGCATCAGACCAGTTGTATCATTTTGTGGAACCCTAGCCTACAATTTAGCACAATGGTTGAGCAACTTCATCCAGGGTAATTTGCAATTTCGTTCACCATACAGCATTTTGAACACTAATGATTTGATATCGAAGTTGGCAAACGTTTTTATTCCAAATGATGCTATCTTGGTTTCCTTCGATGTTTCTAACCTGTTCACGAACGTACCAGTTGCTCAGACGGGGCCGTAGCTAGGGGGGGGGGCATAATGGGGCAATGCCCTACCTTTAATTTCCAATGCCCTACCTTAAAAAATAGTAACAATTTAAATAATATGCTTAGGAAAATGTGTTTCCATAATGTGACGTGAGGAAAAAAATTATTACTCGCAAAGCAATTCCGAATTAACCACACGCTACATTCTAAGAAGCACCTCATGTACTAATTCCTACCCTGAAAATTGCAAGTTCCTATCTCCTCTCGTTCGAATGTTATCGAGGCAACGGTCACCCATCCAGCTACTGAACTCACACAAGGCTGCTCGGATCTTCAACAATATAGATCCGATCATGTTCAAACTTGGAACTTTGCAGTAGAGTTAGGTTCTGAGGCTCTCGAAAAATTTCAGCGATGTCGGACGAATAGTTTTTGATATATAGAATTAATTCAATGATTTTTTTAAAATGTTGTTGTGATACGATCCTCACGAAATTTCGCAAAAATTTTTGCGCTGGCATTCTACAACTGAGAACCATGTGTGAATTGGATCGCTTTTGTATAGATGGGTATGACTCCAAAACCGTTTGGCCAATTATGCCTATGAACAAACCTCAAATGTCCCATTTAGATGCACAACCTAACCCGAAAGTTTCAAGTCGCTATCTCTTTCTGTTCTCAGTTTATCCTGACATAAATAATATTTTTTTAAATATTTTTTTAAATTTTTTAGTGATACGATTCTCACAAAATTTCACAAGCGTCCGTAGGTTTGTATTCTACAACTACTCACTAAGTTTCAATTCGATCGGATTTGTATTGGTTGAAAACAAAATTATTACTCGGAAACCATTGGGCCGATTATGCCCATTAACGAACTTGTCCGTTGTATTGGGATGCGCCACCTATACTGAAAATTTCAAGTCGCTATCTCTTTCCGCTCTCAAGTTACCAACGGACGGCCAGCCGGCCGGACAGAATCAAATTTGAACTCGAATTCTTCATCAGGGAGTCAAACCCAATCGTTTCAGACCATTTTCAGCAAAAAATTCGAAAATTACAGACATTTGGGCAAAATGATAACGCGATGTTCCCCAGAACATACGCGCAAAAATAAGATTATCGTTAAGTGTCTGACGAAAGAGTCTGCTATAGACTCCGAAACGTTACGAAATAGTTGTTTCATTGTTGTTGTTTTCGTTATTGTTTGTTAGGCAACCTGGTTCAATTGATTGCTTCTGACAACTATCTTGTGATTCTTACGCAGAAGCATTTCACAAAATTATTTTTTATTTATTTTATGGATAGGTATTTTCCGAGTTTGGGAGAGAAAACCCAGAAAGAAACCGTTTAATAATGAAGTCTCATTTAATTATTATGGTATTTCTGGCCTTTGAAAAGAGAAGAACTGATTCAGTTGATCTGAATGAAGTCCTTCGCATATTTAATAATATGGCAAATCGAAGGATTCAGGGGTTTTGTGGAAGATTTTTATCAAGTTATAATAATCACAATATGTTAAGAGGAATAAAATAAACCTGAAGAAATAAGTATTTTAATATTAACTACCTATTTCACTCAAAAGTAGGTACGATGAAAATTGATTCTTCAGATCACATCAAGTAATTTTTTTTACTTCTGCCCTACCTGTAACCTCCATTGCCCTACCTTAAATTCATCTCTAGCTACGGCCCTGTGCTCAGACCTTGAATTTGTTCAAGCACATATTGTACACATCGTCCTTGAGTAATGAACTTTCCGAAAGTGTTTTCAATCTGGTGAAATTGTGCCTGGAACAGAATTATTTTACATTCGAGGATATTTTTTACGCGATGCGCGATGGTGTCGGCATGGGAAATCCTCTCTCTCCTTGTTTTGCCGAGATGTTCATACCTTTTTGGCGCTCTAGTTCCTCGGAACTGAGTGCTTATCAATTTGCCCAAATGTCTGTAATTTTCGAATATTTCGATGAAAATGGTCTTAAACGATTTGGTTCGGCTCACTGATCAAGAATCCGTGGTGGAAATTCATTCTGTCCGGCCGTCCGGCCGGCCGGTCCGGCCGGCCGGTCCGGCCGTAGGCACGATAACTCTCGAACGGAATGAGCTAGAGAGTTGAAATTTTCAGAGTAGGTTTGGGGGATAAATATCTCGGCTAAGTTCGTTATTGGGCAAAATCGGACAGATGGTTTCGGAGTAACAAAAAAAAATTTTTTTTTTACGAAACAAATTCCAAATTAAATTTTTTTTGATAAGAAGTTTTATCATAAGAATCCACTCATATTATTTTTAACTCTAACAAGCTAATACTTTCGGAGATATGATTCTTCAAAATTTCAGTAATAAATCGTATTTCAACGTTGTCACAGAATGATATTATTCTATGTATGAATATGAATTGTCATAATGTCAAATGATGTTCCTACATTATCGAAGAATTGTGAGCGAAGTGAGAAAAATCTCAGTTGTTTGCTCCGAAATTAGTTTTTCTCAGAAAATTCTTACATTTCGGAACTGAACATGAAGTAAGAGATCTGAGAGTAGTGAGACTGCTTTTCATCCATAGACATAGATATAACTCTCGAACGGAATGAGGTAGGTAGTTGAAATTTTCAGAGTAGTTTAGGGAGATGAATATCTCGGTTAAGTTCGTTATTGGGCAAAATAAGCCAGATTTAATTTGATTTCTTCCATGGTGCTTTTCTCATTCTCATTATTGCTCATTTAATCTTGATAAATAAACTATTATTTGAATTGAATTTCCTTTAGGATGCATTTCTATCATATGAATACATTGATATAATTCCCAACTCTGAGAAACGAATACTTTCGGAGATATAATTTGTCTGTTTGAACTAGAGCGCCAGAAAGCTCCTGTCCACAGGGCTTGAACCCATTTTTTCGAAAGAAAGTTGGTATTTAATGTGGGTAATGCTTTCAAGGATAATATATTGTTTTGGTACAGATATGTAGATGATATAATAATTTGTTGGACCGGAGATCTCAACGAACTGACCAGCTTTTTGGACTGGATAAATAATCTTCATCTTAAGGTGAATTTCACCATGGAAGTAGAAAGAGATTGCACAATTCCTTTTTTAGATCTTTTATTGAACCGTGAAAATAACATGATTGCTTTCAGTATGTATAGAAAATTGACCCAGACAGACCACCTTATTCATTTTTCATCATCACAACATTTGAGCCAGCGTTTGTCTGGACTAAGATTTTTAGTGCATAGATTATTTAGTGTTCCTATTTCGTATTATGATTTCCAGTCTGAGCTCAACATCATAAGGCATCTTGCTGTCAGGAATGGATACGACCTGCGTTGTGTAGAGTCCCTGGTGAGAAGGGAGGAGATGAAGCGTCTCAACAAAGATGCCTCATCATTGCTACCGACAACTCAGGATCTGAAATATATGAGATTGTCATATATAGGCCCAATATCCACCAAGGTCGGTAGTGTGTTCCATACCCATAACATCAAGCCAGCTTACAAGTCTTCCAATACTTTGTACAACATTCTTGTCCACAACAAAGATCATATACCAAAGTTGCAAAAGAGTGGTGTCTATAGATTGAACTGTGGTGATGCTGGGTGCAATATAGTGTACATCGGTAGGAAAGGACGGACTCTTCAACAGCGTATCACTGATCATCTTCGCAGTCAGAAAAAAGAGAATTGTGAAAAATCGGTGTTCGGTAGACACCTGAGATTCTCCAAACACAGCTTCGATTCTAACACCAATGTCGAGATCCTGCATCCATCGAGCTTCAGTTTAAGGCAGTCTGTAATGGAGGAAATAGAGATATTTTGCCATATTAACGACGCACATACATAGATTTTAATGATTTAGACGGCCAAAATTATTTTTGGGGTTATTTTAGTTCTAAGTTCAATTAAAATAAAGAAGATGTATATATTTATAAAAATATACATATATTTGTCAGGTTATAAAGAAAAGTAATATATAACAGCGCTAAAAAATACAAATGAATGGAAACAGAATTTACAAGGTTTCTTTAAATATAAAATTACATTAAAGATCGGCATCTTCAGGTTCAGATGTCTCTACTGACTCTGTGTTTGGGTCAGCAGGTAATAAAAGTTCAACCGTTTCAGGTAGAAATGCGTTACGTGAAGGTTTTCTTATTTGTCTCAAGCAACTAATGAAGGGATCTGAACTCAACAAAAGCCTATAATATACATCTAAGTTACATTTTTCCCTAGAAAACTTTCTGGCAAAGTTTAGCCGGTACGATCGGAAATGCTTGTTCCGGGCTTCTGCAGCTTCTTCCGATAGCTGTCCAATTGGAAGCAGTGAACTTTTTATGATTTGGCTTCCATGTACCAATATCTTGTGCATAGTAGGCGTCATTGGGTGCCAACCATACTGTTCTACATACAATTTTGCTGTGTCGTATGCATACTTATCATATTTTTCAGTATCAATTTTATGGCCACTAGAAATAGTTTCTAAAATAACCTTGAATCTGTAAATCAGTTCAAAGTTAATACCTGTGATATCTGAAGCCAATTCGGGGTTTTCAAAAAACCTCCGGTTTGTGTTGCCATCATTGGTGTTGCCAAAGTTGGACTTTGGCATGTCAATGAGCAAACCGTTTTCATTTAGAAACCTCTCCTGAATTTCCAACTTCTTTTGGGCTTCTAATGCCTTGTCTTCTTCAGTTTTTCTTTCCCTGTATTTTTTTACTGGCAGTTTATACGAAAGGTGTATAATGCTTTCGAAAATGCGGATCCGGGCGTGTAGTACTGACAAGCCGAATTCCAAAGCTTGAGGATTTTCACTATTTTTCTTCGATAGATCATTAAAGGTTTTCGAAGTAGCTCCAAAGATGTAGCACTGGGTTGTTGACTTTGTGTCTGTGGCTGCGTTGCACACCTTTCCGTCAATCATACTCATTTTGAGTTGGTGCCCGAACGAAAACTCCTCTTCATTCAACGTAACAACTGTTTTGTTTAGTTGCTTAATGGACTCCTGCACATATTTTATCTCTTCTTTAGTTATGTCCGTTGTTTCTTTTACAAATCGGAATCGAATCGGACGGCAAAACCTTGAAGAAGAGGGAGTTGGATTCTGCCAAACAATTTTACTGCCTTCTTTTCCACAAACAATGCGCAAGGGCACAAAGGAACTCATAAAAATGTTGGCATCGGAATCAGTCTCATTATCGTAACTTTGTTTAAATTTGGATTGCTGAGAACCGTCACAACCCCATTTGCAGATTATCATTAACGACTTCCTTTCGTGCTCGTTAAGCCGGATTATCACATCTTCTAGGTATTTTGATAATCGTGTTACGGTTAGATCCATTAGGCACTGTAGATTACTTTCCGCGCAAGTAGCTGAAATTCTTAGGGATTCTCTCGGTGGATAGCACTCTTGTTTTGCTTTCAAAACAAGATCATAGCAAGGGAAATGTTTTGGATTTGTTGCCCTTACTATCTCATACTGTCGTCTCGTAAGATCAGCTTCAACAAACATCTTAAGTGCTTGCTAACTCTACTGTAGGCTTTTCTATATTTACTAGCCCTTGTTGGTGAGATCGTAATATCTTTAAGCATTTTCGAGGCGGTCCTATGTCCCGTTGTCTGCAACACAGATGTAGCAGCGTGAATATAACTTCATCACCTACGGAGGCCCTTAATTCTTCCGTTTTTCTTCTTTTACTACGCTCACTTAGTTCTCCAAAAGACTTGGGTGGTCGACCTTGCGAGGAGGCTGATTCAATGGGAATCTCGAATGTTCCCTCTAACCATGATTGGTTTATTTTCACGAAAACATCTTGGTGTTTATTTGCCTTTGCCCATCAATGCTTAATTTGTGATTTTACATAAGAAAATCTTTTTTTTAAGTCTTCTTTAGCCTCTTTGTTGTGCCCATAGCGCATAAGGAGAAAATTCTCATAATAGTCAAGTTTTTCATTTAAAGTTGGTAAATTTTGACTCTTTAGTTGGTCAAATATGTATTGACGAGTCACTACTTTAGTACCCGAGGTAGTAGGTAGACCTGAAAAAAATGAAAAACAATTTTAATACAAAATGTGTTGTCTTGTTACTCAACTCTTGAGAATGGCGTGTTTGTACCACCGAAACTAGTCGAGCAGACAAAAATCTTTGTAGTCATCAATAAATAGTTCCACCAGAAATAAGGCCTTATGGTATAGATCTTTCCCTGATATAATGGTGGACGCCAAAGGGTTTGGAGAAATTATATTTTAAGATAAATTTTTATTTTTTTCAAGATTTTCTTCAAATAAAATAAAAAGTTTACTTTTTATTTTATTTTAGTGATATGATCCGAACGAAATTTCACTAAAATTTGCGTGTCGGCATCATACAACTAATTACCAAGTTTTAATTCGATCGGATCCGTATCTTTTGAGTTAATGAAAAAATAACAAAAGAATTTCAGAGGGCTATAACTCCGAAAGTGTTCGGACCATTATGCCCATCAACGAACTTGACCGTCGCATTTGGATGCGCAAGCTATCCTGTAATACCGGTATTTCCGGTTGGACGGCCGGCCGGTCGTAATTGAATTTGATCGTGAATTCTTCATCATTTTCGGCTAAGTCGAAAATTACACACATTTTGACAAAATGTTAGCACGCTCTTCCCTAGAAGATGCGTGCAAGAACAGTAGGTATTTTATCAATGTGTGAATCTATAATCGTGAGCCTGCCTGAGCGTTTGCACTTATTTGGCTATTCACAACAGCTTATCATATTTGTAAAAAAATATTCGATATAGTATTTTAACACGTATTATTAAATTCCGAAATGAAAATCCATGACGATTTTATCCGTTTTAAAGTGTGACCCGACTTCTTCAAATATATTTTTTTTCAATATGCAAAAATTCACTTTAGGCAGACTAAAAATTTAATGACATGTTTTTCAATCAATATTGAACGTACGGGGTGAGCGGCAGCCGAATACAACGGTTCTTGATAATTCGCTACGCAAAGACAGATTTTAAACGAGTCCGTTAAAAAAGCCTTATGCGTAAGCATAGATATGAGCGAGAAAGTTTGGCTAGATATGCCGGAGCCCGGCTTGTCGGATTTACGCAAGAACCACATGTCTCGGCTTTACCGAGTATATCAGGCTCTGTATACACACAGTCTTTTGGATTCAGACCAGTTCATTATATTACTAAACCCATAGTTACAAATGGAATTATGTTCAATATGTGAGAGAAATCCTTAATGATTGCGTAGAATCAAAGCAGTATTAAAAAAAGCCCTGTGGACAGGAGCTTTAGTTACTGTCCAAATCTATAGGCAGAGTTGTCATCCATCCAGGTACTGAAATCGCCCAAAGCTGCTCAGCTCCAGGAAAGATAATAATATTTCCAAGAATTTAAATCCATCAGTAAAAACAAGCGTCCAAAAAAAACTGGTACACTTTTTGGCCGAGAATAGTATCAAACGATTAGTTTCAACTCATATACATACATTCACTGTTGGTTCGAAAATTAACGGTGCTGTGATTGCGGTGGCATAAGGTCCCATTCAAATACATTCATCCACTATTGGTTCGAAAATGAAGAGTACTGTGTGGCGTATGGTGTCTATTCAAATACATAATTTAACTGGTGGGTCAAAAACAAACAGTGCTGCGTTTGTGGTAGCATATGGACCCATTCGAGTACATTCATTTCATGACACAGTTAATATTGACGTTGACTGTGACACATAATAATGCTATGTATAAAATGTGCATGAGGCTAATTAATGCATTGCATTGATTCCTACATAGGAGAATCAATTATTTCATAGTGAAATGTGAACCTTATAACGTTCAAGAATATTTTGAATTTTGTACAGCTGAATGAACTTGTTTTCTTTAATATTACTACTACTTACTATTAACTATTGTTGACATTTTCTCTGTACAGATCTCTGTACTTGCACTATGACCTTAAGATCTATTGTGCCCCCCAACCCCCCCAGAGATGTGGATGTCATCACCATCTACAGCTTGCCTTCCAGTTCTAGAGTTCTGATGAACTCCAATATGTTGGCTCCTCATTTCCTTTCATTCTCGAGTGACCAGGAACCCAGACCAAGGAGATCCTGTTGTTCTTGCCTACTTCCTTAATATTTCTTCGGAACTCCCATATTAGCTTACACAGGATAACAGAGCTTTAATAGCAGCTTGACTGTCAGAGATTGCTATATCACATCTCTGATAGTTTCTTGCTAGGTTCATTTCCACACTTATTTCAATTGCTACTATTACTGCCTGAAAGACGATCAGATAGGAGCGTAATGATAACTGTCTGGTTTATGCGCGCGTGTTCCGCAAGGAACAACGTGCTATCATTTCGTCACAATGTCTGTATTTTTCGATTTTTTTTTTCGAAAATGGTCTCAAACGATTGGGTTCGACTACCTGATGAAGAATTCGAGGTCAAATTCAATTCTGTCCGTCCGGTCGGGCCGGCCGTTAGCACGATAACTCTCGAACGGAACGACTTAGTTAGAGCGTTGAAATTTGCAGGGTAGTTTTGTAGCGTAAATATCTCGGACAAGTTCGTTAACGGGCGCAATCCACCAAGCGGTTTCGGAGTTAAGGCCGTTTTTAGTCAAAATGTTTTTTATGAATATTTCCGGAACCGATCACTCGATCTTTCTGAAATTTGGCATCAAATTATAGAATCATGACCTTTATATGCCTGCGAAGTTTTGTTTTGACCGGTCGGCCCTAAAGTGGCAAAAATTTTTTTTGAAATTTTGAAAATTTTGTTTTCACGATAACTCGAAAAATACTGATCTGATTAAATTGAAACTCAGTAGTTAGATGCAAAAGGCCAAAGCAAACACTTTTGCAAAATTTCGTGAAGATCACGTGACATGAAAAACAATCAAAAAATTACTATTTTGCGGAATACTTTGCTTGAAATGCCGAAACCTATTTTTTTGAGGTTCATGCTGCCCTTTCCGGGCATTTTTCGTTATGAGCATGCGCAGATGAGAAGTCATTTAACTGCTGTAGTTTTCGTCAGAGAGATTTTGGGGTGGCGGATGCAATTCCTCCATAGAACCTAGATCCCTGATGAGGGCCTGCGCATGCGTGGATTAAAGATGTGATATCTCCCGAACCACTAGTGTTGGAGAATCGCAGTTTTT
The DNA here is from genome assembly GCA_937662695.2 of Halyzia sedecimguttata. Classification (NCBI taxonomy): domain Eukaryota; kingdom Metazoa; phylum Arthropoda; class Insecta; order Coleoptera; family Coccinellidae; genus Halyzia; species Halyzia sedecimguttata. Next base: position 50,647,874 of record OW569411.2, on the reverse strand, counting down.
TGTAAGGCGTGTTATTTTGAGAGGACTTTTAGCCGCGAGTAGATTGCGCATGCGCAGAAGAGAAGTGACTGTTTTTGGGTTGGATGGGTTATGTTAGGAGTGCTGAGTCGATATTGTGAGGTTTTAAAAGAATATTCATGGCAATTCAGTGCAAGGACAAGTCAGTTTGGGGGATGTAGCGTTGTTTCAGAATTGAAGTGTCCGTACCGTGGCCCTGGGGTTAATTTTGAAATTGATGTTACCCCTTACAGGCATTTTTCGTTATGCGCGTGAGCAGACCATCAGTGATTTAACTGGTGGTGTTTCGTCAGAGAGGATTGGGGTTTTGGGGTGGCGGATGCTATTCCTCCATAGAATCCCCTGGTAAGGGTCTGCGCATGCGTGGATTAAAGATGTGATATCTCCTGAACCACTAGTGTTGAAGAATCGGAGTTTTTTGTACGGTGTGTGATTTTGAGAGGACTTTCAGCCGCAAGTAGATTGCGCAGAAGAGAAGTGACTGTTTTTGTGTTGTATGGGTTATGTTGGGAGTAATGAGCCGATATTGTGAGGTTTTAAAAGAATATTCATGTCAATTCAGTGCACGGACACAAGTCAGTTTGGGGGAAATAGCGTTGATTCCGTGTTGAAGTATGCATACCGTGGCCCTAGGGCCAATTTTAAAATTGATGTTACCCCTTTCGGGCATTTTTCGTTATGCGCATGAGCAGACCATCAGTGGTTTAACTGCTGGTGTTTTCGTCAGAGAGGATTGGGGTTTTGGGGTGGCGGATGCTATTCCTCCATAGAATCCCCTGGTAAGGGTCTGCGCATGCGTGGATTAAAGATGCGATATCTCCTGAACCACTGTTGTTGGATAATCGGAGTTTTTTGTGAGGTGTGTGATTTTGGGAGGACTTTCAGCCGCGAGTAGATTGCGCATGCGCAGAAGAGAAGTGACTGTTTTTAGGTTGTATGGGTTATGTTGGGAGTGCTGAGTCGATATTGTGAGGTTTTAAAAGAATATTCATGGCATTTCAGTGCCAGGACAAGTCAGTTTGGGGGATGTAGCTTTGTTTCCGAGTTGAAGTGTCCGTACCGTGGCGCTGGCGCTAATTTTGAAATCGATGTTACCCCTTACGGAAATTTTTCGTTATGCGCATGAGCAGACCATCAGTGATTTAACTGCTGCTGTTTTCCACACAGAGGATTGGGATTTAGGGGTGGCGGATGCTATTCCTTCATAGAATCCCCTGGTGAGGGTATGCGCATGCGTGGATTCAAGATGCAATATCTCCTGAACCACAAGTGTTGGAGAATCGGAGTTTTTTGTAAGGTGTGTGATTTTGGGAGGACTTGCAGCCGCGAGTAGATTGCGCATGCGCAGAATAGAAGTTACTGTCGTTGGGTTGTATGGGTTACGTTCGCAGTAAAGAGCCGATATTGTGAGGTTTTAAAAGAATATTCATGTCAATTCAGTGCACGGACATAAGTCAGTTTGGGGGAAATAGCGTTGTTTCCGAGTTGAAGTGTGCATACCGTGGCCCTGGGGCCAATTTTGAAATTGATGTTAGCCCTTACGGGCATTTTTCGTTATGCGCATGAGCAGACCATCAGTGATTTAATTGCTGGTGTTTTTGTCAGAGAGGATTGGGGTTTCCGGGTGACGGATGCTATCCCTCCATAGAATCCCCTGGTAAGGGTCTGCGCATGCGTGGATTAAAGATGCGATATCTCCTGAACCACTGGTGTTGGATAATCGGAGTTTTTTGTAAGGTGTGTGATTTTGGGAGGACTTGCAGCCGCGAGTAGATTGCGCATGCGCAGAAGAGAAGTGACTGTTTTTGGTGTGTATGGGTTATGTTGGGAGTAATGAGCCGATATTGTGAGGTTTTAAAAGAATATTCATGTCAACTCAGTGCACGGACACAAGTCAGTTTGGGGGAAATAGCGTTGTTTCCGAGTTGAAGTGTGCATACCGTGGCCCTGGGGCCAATTTTGAAATTGATGTTACACCTTACGAACCTTTTTCTTTATGCGCATGAGCAGACCATCAGTGATTTAACTGCTGGTGTTTTCGTCAGAGAGGATTGGGGTTTTGATGTGGCGGATGCTATTCCTCTATAGAATCCCCTGGTGAGGGTCTGCGCAGGCGTGGATTCAAGATGTAATATCTCCTGAACCACTAGTGTTGGAGAATCGGAGTTTTTTGTAAGATGTGTGATTTTGGGAGGACTTTCAGCCGCAAGTAGATTGCGCATGCGCAGAAGGGAAGTGACTGTTTTTTGGTTGTACGGGTTATGTCAGGAGTGCTGAGCCAATATTGTGAGGTTTTAAAAGAATATTCAAGGCAATTCAGTGCACGGACAAGTTAGTTTGGGGGATGTAGCGTTGTTTCCGAATTGAAGTGTTCGTACCGTGGCCCTGGGGCTAATTTTGAAATTGATGTTACCCCTTACGGCCATTTTTCGATATGCGCATGAGCAGACCATCAGTGATTTAACTGCTGGTGTTTTCGTCAGAGAGGATTGGGATTTTTGGGTGGTGGATGCTATTCCTCCATAGAATCCCTTGGTGAGGGTCTGCGCATCCGTGGATTCAAGATGTAATATCTCCTGAACCACTAGTGTTGGAGAATCGGAGTTTTTTGTAAGGTGTGTGATTTTGGGAGGACTTTCCGCCGCGAATATATTGCGCATGCGCAGAAGAGAAAACACTGTTTTTGTCAGTAACTATTCGTTTGAAATTGCTGAAATTTTGCGAGAGCCTTTATAACCTAACTCTACTGCCATGTTCCAAGTTTTAACACGATCGGTTAAATATTGTTGGAGATTCGAGCAGCCTTGTGTGAGTTCAGTAGATGGGTGACCGTTGCCTCGATAAGTTTCGAACGAAAGGAGATAGGGACTTGCAATTTTCAGGGTAGGTTGCGTATCCGAATGGGAGAGTAGAGTTCGTTTTTGGGCATAATCGGTCTAACGGTTTCCGAGTTATACCCACCTGGAATATTATTTCCTTCATAACCCAAAAAATAAATATTCGATCGAATTGTAGCTTGGTAACTAGTAGTATAAAATCAACAGAAAGACGTGTTTACAATTTTGTAAGAATCGTAGCCCTATCAAATTTGAAAAAAATGACGAAAAAAAAAATTTTAAGAACCGTACCCCTAGAAAATTTCAAAAAAAATTGGTTCAAGCACTGAATTTACCAAGGTAAATTCGAATTAAGAGTGTCCAATACAGGAGAATGGACAACATAATTTACCATGGTAAATTCGATTAAGGCTGTCCAATACAGAAGAATGGACAATAGAACATAAGCACAAAAGCTTCTGACTTCACGTCAGTGATTGAACCAACTTTTTTTTGTGAGTAGGTCCTATCGCTTGATTGATTTAAATATCACTACGACGCAAACGGTTTCAGTGAAATCCATGTTTTTACTGAATGTAGTTTCGATGAATTTGTTCGCGCATGGAACATTTTCAAATTGCTCTCTTGGCAATTGCGAATATTCAGTCGCGCGAAAATACATCGCATGTGCGCGCCTAGCCTTATTCACTTTAGAAATCAGCTTGGATTTTTATAGGGGGAATATGTTTATACTTAATAGCAAGTTAATCCTGTTATATTCTCACTCTTCTGCACTTTTACACACTTCTCCTCTTTACAGAGTGGGAGATGAACAAAGATATACTGCATTCACTTTTATAAAGTCTCCCGGTTGGCCATGATTTAGGTCTATCACGTTTTTGTAACTAAAACACAGGCAGGTTGGCACTGCTGAAATATCATCAAGGTCAAAACAATCCGCCGCGACGTTGCCAATTTCTACTCTCAACATAATCATAACTTAATCTTCAATCTTAGACAAGATATTATCAAAGACCATTATCTTCGAATATATTAAAGAACTCTTGGCTTTGAACTGCCGAAAGTAGGAGTGCTATACAGAACCGAAATCTGCAATAGGTAAACTTCATTCTGACATGTTGAACTCTCGAATGAAATGACTTAGTTTCAACACTATATTTTATTAAGGTATAAAAATGACTCGGGTTTCGTAGTACTACTTACTACATTTTGAAACTGGTGTATTTCAAGTTGTGCAACAAGGTATTTAAATGACTTCTGTAGGCTTATTTCTTGAGAATTTCGAAAAGTGGGGAATTCCATAGGTACAACCGTTCGTTTAGAAGTTTTCCTGCTGGGTTATTCAGGTGTTTTCATTATTTCTTCAAATAAACTATCACAAAGTAACGGACTACTCTATCCATTATTTTTCAATACAATTCCAACACTTGATTATTGATTTCCATACAAGAAAATAGCATAATTGAATCTTCCAACCAGTTTGAATACGTGAAATACTTCCAGTAACAACAGAGGAGAAGTTTTCTTCTACAGTCGCCAGGACTATGGAATTATTGAATTCACATAATAGGTATACTCTCAAATACATTATTTTTCCGAAGTAAATTCATATTGTGAAAATACGTAATTACTAGGACTTCTATGTAGAGAGGACAACGTTGCGTAGTTATCTGACAGGAAAATTACTATAACCTAACATTTTGAAAATATACATGGTGAAATGTGTCAAATTTTCATGGCCAACCGGGAGACTTTATAAATGTGAATGGAGTATAGATAGATCGTTCACATATAATTCGTATGAAACTCACTGGAGGGTCCTGAAATACCAATTTCGATATGATGTGGTGGTCCCTTTAAATGGCTTGTTTGCAAAAATAGTAATCATTGAAGGATACTGTGGGAGGTATATTCATCATTGAATGGTTTCTTTCTGGGTTTTCTCTCCCAAACTATGAAAAATATCTATAAAATAAAAAATTAATTATTTTGTGATTTGCTTCTGCGTAAGAAACACAAGATATTTGTCAGAAGCAATCAATTGAACAATGTTGCCTAACAAATAACAACGAAACAACCTCAACGAAGAAACAACTATATCGTAACGTTTCGGAGTCTATCTCAGACTCCTTCTTCAGATGCTGATTGTTATTCTCAGAATAACAATCAACAAAATAGTTCTGAAGATTTTTTCATTAAGCGTCTGACGAAGGAGTCTGATATAGACTCCGAAACGTTACGATATAGTTGTTTCTTCGTTGATGTTGTTTCGTTGTTATTTGTTAGGCAACATTGTTCAATTGATTGCTTCTGACGAATATCTTGTGTTTCGTACGCAGAAGCAACTGAATTCTTCGTTTTCCTCCATGATACAAAGAAAACATAACCTCCAAAAAGATAACCCGGTCAAACTACCTCCGTGAGTTGGTTTATGTGGTTGGTTAACTCTTACGTCATAGTTTGGAATACACTTCGAAGAATATTGGGTGGTTAACTTATTTCTAACCTGGTTTGTATGGTTAAGTTCGAGGAAAAATGGCTATAGTTTTACTTCGCATAGAAATTTCCAAGTTCCAACTCCTTTTTCAATCAATTCAGCCAAATATGATCAATACCAATTGAGCAATTTTCAAAATTGCATTCTCTGTTCAATAAAATACAAGTTGACTCCTTATGTTTCCTTTTCATAAATCAGGTTCTGTCATTAGAACCTGATTTTCATTAAGCGTCTGATGAAGGAGTCTGATATAGACTCTGAAACGTTACGATATAGTTGTTTCTTCGTTGATGTTGTTTCGTTGTTATTTGTTAGGCAACATTGTTCAATTGATTGCTTCTGACGAATATCTTGTGTTTCGTACGCAGTAGCAAATCACAAAATAATTATTTTTTTATTTTATAGATATTTTTCAAGTTTGGGAGAAAAAACCCAGAAAGAAACCATTCAATGATGCAAAAATAGTACTTCTAGTTAGGCATGCTTGTTGTTCTTATAAACTACTCTACACATTACTATGTGATTATCATCCAATACCGCTCATAATTCTTTAAAAATATGTTCAGATTAACCAATTACACTATAAACTATTAGAATACCAACAAGCCCAGAGCGTTCCTGCCAATAGGGTCCTTCATAATGGCTTCGTATAATAAATATACTTATGCATATATTTCACAAATCAAATAGACCCCAGGGGGTTCATCGATTTGCCGAGAAAGCAAGAGCAGACGCGTTTCTGGCTTCTTGGCCTTCATCAGTACTCTGTACCTTCTCAACAAATTCAACTAAACTGACCCGGGTTAAGCCTCTCAGAGCCTGCTTGGTCGATCATACCTAATAGCCCACGCCACCTATGAGACAAAACACGGAAATCAGCCTTTCCCCACCAGTGAATATTTGAAGCGTGAAATCATATGCCACCATTCGCTCGATATTAATCGAGAAACGAGTCTCGCAGAGCTCAGACACAGTATTTCCCAATGGCCATGAACGCTGTTTAGCGTTTTCAAAAATAATAATGAAAATGGGTTCAAGCCCTGTGGACAGGAGCTTTCTGGAGCTCTAGTTCAAACAGACAAATTATATCTCCAAAAGTATTGGTTTCTCAGTGTTGGGAATTATATCAATGTATTCATATGATAGAACTGCATCCTAAAGGAAATTCAATTCAAATAATAGTTTATTTATCAAGATTAAATGAGCAATCATGAGAATGAGAACTGCACCATGGTAGAAATCAAATTAAATCTGGCCAATTTTGCCCAATAACGAACTTAACCGAGATATTCATCTCCCTAAACTACTCTGAAAATTTCAACTACCTACCTCATTCCGTTCGAGAGTTATATCTATGTCTATGGATGAAAAGCAGTCTCACTACTCACAGATCTCTTACTTCATGTTCAGTTCCGAAATGTAAGAATTTTCTGGGAAAAACTAATTTCGGAGCAAACAACTGAGATTTTTCTCACTTCGCTCACAATTCTTCGATTGATTAGATAATGTCTCAGGAACATCATTTGATATTATGACAATTCATAGAATAATATCATTCTGTGACAACGTTGAAATACGATTTATTATTGAAATTTTGAAAAATCATATCTCCGAGTATTAGCTTGTTAGAGTTAAAAATGATATGAATGGATTCTTATGATAAAACTTCTTATTAAAAAAAATTTAATTTGGAATTTGTTTCGTAAAAAAAAATTTTTTTTTTGTTTCTCCGAAACCATCTGTCCGATTTTGCCCAATAACAAACTTAGCCGAGATATTTATCCCCCAAACCTACTCTGAAAATTTCAACTCTCTAGCTCATTCCGTTCGAGAGTTATCGTGCCTACGGCCGGCCGGACCGGCCGGACAGAATGAATTTCGACCACGGATTCTTGATCAGTGAGTCGAACCAAATCGTTTAAGACCATTTTCATCGAAATATTCGAAAATTACAGACATTTGGGCAAATTGATAAGCACTCAGTTCCGAGGAACTAGAGCGCCAAAAATGGCGATACCGTTGTTAATAAATCAACAAGTCCAGAGCGTTCCTTGTGAAATATATGCATAAGTATATTTATTATACGAAGCCATTATGAAGGACCCTATTGGCAGGAACGCTCTGGACTTGTTGATTTATTAACAACGGTATCGCCATTTTTGGCGCTCTAGTTCCTCGGAACTGAGTGCTTATCAATTTGCCCAAATGTCTGTAATTTTCGAATATTTCGATGAAAATGGTCTTAAACGATTTGGTTCGACTCACTGATCAAGAATCCGTGGTCGAAATTCATTCTGTCCGGCCGGCCGGCCGTAGGCACGATAACTCTCGAACGGAATGAGCTAGAGAGTTGAAATTTTCAGAGTAGGTTTGGGGGATTAATATCTCGGCTAAGTTCGTTATTGGGCAAAATCGGACAGATGGTTTCGGAGTAACAAAAAAAAAATATTTGTTTTTCGAAACAAATTCCAAATTAAATTTTTTTTAATAAAAAGTTTTATCATAAGAATCCACTCATATCATTTTTAACTCTAACAAGCTAATACTTTCGGAGATATGATTTTTCAAAATTTCAATAATAAATCGTATTTCAACGTTGTCACAGAATGATATTATTCTATGTATGAATATGAATTGTCATAATGTCAAATGATGTTCCTGAGACATTATCTAATCAATCGAAGAATTGTGAGCGAAGTGAGAAAAATCTCAGTTGTTTGCTCCGAAATTAGTTTTTCTCAGAAAATTCTTAAATTTCGGAACTGAACATGAAGTAAGAGATTGAGAGTAGTGAGACTGCTTTTCATCCATAGACATAGATATAACTCTCGAACGGAATGAGGTAGGTAGTTGAAATTTTCAGAGTAGTTTAGGGAGATGAATATCTCGGTTAAGTTCGTTATTGGGCAAAATTGGCCAGATTTAATTTGATTTCTTCCATGGTGCTTTTCTCATTCTCATGATTGCTCATTTAATCTTGATAAATAAACTATTATTTGAATTGAATTTCCTTTAGGATGCAGTTCTATTATATGAATACATTGATATAATTCCCAACTCTGAGAAACCAATACTTTCGGAGATATAATTTGTCTGTTTGAACTAGAGCGCCAGAAAGCTCCTGTCCACAGGGCTTGAACCCATTTTTCATTATTATTTTTGAAAACGCTAAACAGCGTACCTTAAAAAAAAATATTAACCAATTTTTGTTTCCTAAACTTAAATTACGACTCATGTTTAAGAAATATTTTCAGAATATGGCACATTTTAGTACATATTCCTTGGCTCGACACATAAGTTGGAATTGAAATAAATAAAGTAACTACAACATTTATGAGAACTTCCAGCTTTGGTTGTTCCATATATCAATACTATTTGATAGTTAGGTATATAGATGTATTCTATGCATCTATGTTATGACAATCAGTTACTAGTTGTAATGTCATATCGGGATTCAATGGATTGTTTTTATAGTTATGTATACTCAACATCTCCTAAAAGGAGGTGTTGGTATACTCTTCACTTTTATAAAGTATTCCAGTTAGCCATGAAACACATTTCACCGTGTATATTTTGAAAATGTTAGGTTATAGTCATTTTCCTGTCAGATAACTACGCAACGTTGTCCTCTCTACATAGAAATCGTAGTAATTACGTATTTTTCACAATGTGTCCTGGCGACTGAAGAAGAACATTTTTCCTCTGTTACTGGAAATATTTCACGTATATAAACTGTTTGGAAGATTCAGTTATGCTATTTTCTTGTATGGAAATCAAGTGTTGAAATTTAATTGAAAAATAATAATGATTAGAGTAGTCCGTTACTTTGTGATAGTTCATTTGAAAAAAGAATGAAAGTACCTGAATAACCCGATAGGAAAACTTCTAAACGAACAGACGTACCTATGGAATTCCCCACTTTTCTCAAGAAGACATTTAAATACCTTGTTGCACAACTTGAAATACAGCAGTTTCAAAATGTAGTAGTACTACGAAACCCGTGTCATTCCTATATCTTAATAAAATATAGTGATAGGAAACTAAGTAATTTCATTCGAGAGTTCAACCTCAGAATGAAGTTTTCCTATTGCAGATTTCGGTTGTGTATAGCACTTCCTGATACTTTGTCTCTGCTTCTTCAAAACAACTTTCGGCATTTTCAATTTCAAAGCGAAGATAATGGTCTGTGATAATATCTTGTCAAAGATGGATCATTATGTTATGATTTTGTTAAGAGTAGAAATTGGCAACGTCTCGGCGAATTGTTTTGGTTTTAGTTACAAAAACGTGATAGACCTAAATCATGGCCAACCGGGAGACTTTATAAAAGTGAATGGGGTGTATATAAATGTATTCTATGCATCTATGTTATGACAATCAGTTACTCGTTGTAATGCCATATCTGGATTCAATGGACTTTTTTTATCAGATAAATAAGTTCCTACCCGTGCTGCGATTTCCATGTCATTGATAGTTCCAAGTGAAGCATATTACATATTTCGAAATAGTGATGGTACATCTTGAACAAAGATGGAAAAAAACTCAAGAGGTACTGACGTGAAGTCAGGAGCTTTTGCGTGGATGTTATTTTTTCTATTCACGCCTCACACCGTGACAAAATACTGCATGAACCTTCAAGCTGTCTTCTTTCAACCGGGTACTAGATTTCTTTTCGATCGGATCTGTATTTTTGGAAATATTGGTAGAACAAAATGCGGCTGGAAGGTTTGTGTAGAATTTCAGCGGAATCCGACTGATACTTTCTGAAATATAAAATTTTTCAAAAATATCTAATTTTTTTTGTGGAAAAATTAATTTTTTTTCTAGAGATACGATGCTCACAAATTTTTGCAAAAGCTGGTGCGTTATTGAGGAAACAATATTTCAGATGGGTATAACTCCAAAACCGTTTGGCCGATTATTTCCATTAACAAACATAAACGTCGCATTCTAATTCACAACCTACCCTGAAAATTGTGAGTTGCTATCTCTTTCCGCTCGAGAGACGTCCGGCCGGACAGAATTGAAATTGACATCGAATTCTCCATCAGTGAATCGAACCTGATCGACGATTTTCGACAACAAATTTGAAAATTCCAGACATTTGCGCAAAATGATAGCTCTAGATTCTAGAGCTATGTGTGCAAAAAAGGAAAAGGTGATGAATATTTATTTTATCTATTCTGTTCTGAAAGTAAGTTTCTCGATGTTATTACGAAAGTGGATTTGAAAAATTCGGGAGAAGCATTGAAGTGAAGTCAGGAGCTTTTGCGCGCATATTCTATTGACTTTTCACATCTCACACACCCTCTCGAAATACTGCATATATCTTCAAGCCGTCTTTGTAGAGTTAAACCGCGAAGAAATTGATTGGGTATCAACTGAATTTTAATTTTAAAACAGTGATATTACTTAGCCCGAATCTCCTGCAAGGTAGGCGAAGATGCTAACCTCTAAACTTCCCAGAACACTTATTAGAGTTCTGAGATTTACCTGATATGAAATTTCGGAAGTACCACTCCGAAATATTATTTCAAAATACTGGCTGAAATACAAACCCGATGGAGCTGAAATCCGGTACTCGATTGTGAAATGGCGGGTTGAAGGTTTGTGCGGAATATCAGCGGAATCTGACAGATCATTTCTGAAATGAAAGATTTTTGAAGAACTAATGTGTTTTTTTTATATGATCCCCTCGAAATTTTGCAAAAATTGCGCATCGGCATTCTACAACTAATTGCCAAGTTTCAGTTCTATCGGATGTGTATTTTTTGAGTAATAGACCAAAGAATATTTCAGATGGATATAACTCCGAAACCGTTTGCCCGATTATGCCCATTAACGAACTTCACCGTCGCATTCGGATGCGTAACCTACCCTACAAATTCGCTATCTCTTTTCTTTCGAAAGTTATCGTGCCAGCGGATGGCCGGACAGAATCGATTTTGAACACGACTTCTTAATCAGTGAGTCGAACCTAATCGTTTGAAAAAAAAAAGAAAACAAAATTTATTTTAGAAGAACATTGAGATGCATAGTATAAAAATTATCACAGCAAAAGAATAAAGGTTTCAACAAATTTATGCCCCTCATCGATCATATTCTAGATTAATTATATTCTACTTGTAATTAGAATTAGACTACACCATAGAGCTTTTTGGGAAAATCAGAATGAATGAGTTAAAATAAAACATTATATCGAAAAAAATCTAATTTGTTCATAATTTATATTTCTCTATTAAAAATTCATATTTGGCTTAGATTCTTATGGGAATAATACAGGTTGTCCCATAATTAGACCGACAAGCTTCTAGTGGATGTTCTAGACACATTTGTACCAAATCATATAATTCAAAAATGCTTCGTTAGGGAGCTTGAGTCCTCTGAAGATTAAGTCCGGGCAACACTTTTTGTCAAACCATTCGGTGCTTATATTTGATATTACCCAAGGGTAAAATTTCAACATTTTAGGTGAACCCGTTGTGTCCAATAAAGGAGAAAGGACAATAGAACATGCGCGCAAAAGCTCCCGACTTCACGTCAGTGCTTGAACCACATTTTTTTTTCGTAATTTTCTTAAAATTTTCTAGGGGTACGGTTCTCACAAAATTTTACACATATCTATGTCGATATTCTACAACTAGTTACCAAGCTTCGATTCGGTCGAGTCTATTTTTTTGAGTTATCGAGGAAATAATATTAATAATAATGGGTATAACTCCGAAACCGTTAGACTAATAAAGCTCAAAAACGAACTTAACCCTCCCATTCGAATGCGTAACCTACCCTGAATTGCAAGTCCCTGTCTCCTTTCATTCGAAAGTTATCGAGGCAACGGTCACCCATCGTGCTACTGAACTCACACAAGGCTACTCGGATCTCCAACAATATAGATCCGATCGTGTTCAAACTTGGAACTTGGTAGTAGAGTTAGGTTATGAAGGCTCTCGCTCTCGCTCTCAGCGATGTCGGACGAATAGTTTCTGATTTATAGAATTAGTTTCAACGATTTTCAATGATTTTTTGTAAAATTTTCTAGTTGTACGATCCTGATGAAATTTTACAAGAATTTTCGCGTTGGTCTTCTACATCTAATAATCATGTTTGTACCAGATCGGTTTTGCATTTTTCGAGTTATTGAGAAAATAACATCCCAATTTCAGGGCATAACTCCAGGTTATCGTGACATAAAAAACATTTTTTAATATATTTTTTTTAAATGTTCTAGTGATACGATTCTTACAAAATTTCACAAACGTTAGGTTTATATTCTACAACTATTCACCAAGTTTCAATTTGATCGGAGTTGTATTGGTTGAAAACAAAATTATTACGCGGAAACCATTAGGACGATTAAGCCCATTAACGAACTCGTCCGTCGTATTGGGATGCACCACCTACCCTGAAAATTTCAAGTCGCTAGCACTTTCCGTTCTCGAGTTATCGTGGCAACGCCCGGACGGAATCAAATTTGACCTCGAATTCTTCATCGGGGAGTCGAACTCAATCGTTTGAGACCATCTTCGGCAAAAAAATCGAAAATTACAGACATTTGGGCAAAATGATAACGCGATGTTCCCCAGAACATACGCGCAAAAAGTGTTGCCTGGACGTCTACTTCAGAGGCGCCTAGTCCTTAACGAAGCATTTTTGCATTATATGATTTGGGAAGAATGTGTCTAAAATAATGTCTAGAACATCCACTAGAAGCTTGTCGGTCCAATTATGGGGCACCCTGTATAATATGACGTCTCAGATACCAGTGTCCGCCGGAATGTTTGGGAAGTGGGAACTCACTGACGTTGGGGGAGTGGTTGAATTCATCAGCTGGGAGATGAGGACGATATTAACCTCTAGAACAGCGGTTCCCAACCTGGGGGTAATTACCTCCCAAGTGTTAAAACGGGATTTTATGAGGGGTAAATACAATCATTAAAGAATACTATGGGAGGTATACTCATTATTGAAAGGTTTTTTTCTGGGTTTTCTCTCCCAAACTCTGAAAAATATCTATAAAATAGGAATTAATTATTTTGTGATTTGCTTCTGCGTAAGAAACACAGGATATTCGTCAGAAGCAATCAATTGAACAATGTTGCCTAACAAACAACAACGAAACAACATCAACGAAGAAACAACTATATCGTAACGTTTCGGAGTCTATATCAGACTCCTTCGTCAGACGCTTAATGAAAATCGTTAGAATTATTTTGTTGATAGTTATTTTGTGAAATTCAAGAATTGTCACATTGACACTATTTAAAAATCATAGCTAACATAAGTCATTTTTCCTCGAACTTAACCACGCAAACCAGGTTAACTTTCCTATGACGTCACGGTATACTTCGGTTTACTTTTGAATGTTGACAGATGTTCGTTAAGGTGTTAAAACATTTGAATATCGCGCTTATTATCTTCTGAACTATTTTCCAATTTGTTTTCTAGTTCTTGAACATACAGTGAGAATGGATGTGACAAATTTATTGGTTCTAGAATGTATGGAGGATATTCAGCTTGTACCACAATCTTCTTTAGCGGCCATCAATTCAAGGCGAATAATTTTTTTCAACATCTCGATTGCAAATTCTGTTAGATGATGAACATTTCAGAATGCCCATTGTAGATGATGATTGATGTATACCATCAAAAGAGTAGTGGATATTGTACTTGCTTATTGTTCAATTTTTGTTTGGACAATAATGATGTGACTGAAGAACAATTTCAAGACCCAAGCACTTTTGATGATTTCCAACATGCGGAATATGTACTTAGATGTTGATGGAGCAACAAAAAGATCAATTATGAATTGAAATAAACTCATTTATGTTTTCAGTGTTTTTGCGCGTATGTTCTGGGGAACATACGCGTTATAGTTTTGCCCAAATGTGAAATTTAATTCTGTGGTGCCGTCCGGCCGTCCGGCCGTCCGGCCGTTGCCACGATAACTTGAGAACGAAAAGAGCCAGCGACTTGAAATTTTCAGGGTGGGTTGCGCATCCCAATACGACGGACAAGTTCGTTAATGGGTATAATCGGCCCAATGGTTTCCGAGTAATAATTTTGTTTTCAACCAAAATAAATCCGATCGAATTTAAACTTGGTGAATAGTTGTAGAATATAGACCTAAGCACGTTCGTGAAATTTTGTGAGAATCGTATTGCTAGAAAATTATTAAAAAATTATTAAAAAATATTTTTGTTGTCACGATAACCTGAGAACGGAAGGAAATAGCGGCTTGAAAATTTCAGGTTAGGTTGTGCATCTGAATGCGACATTTGAGTTTGTTTATGAGCATAATCGTCCAAACGGTTTTAGAGTTATAGCCATCTAAAATTTTCTGAAATTTGGTAGTTTTTTGTTCCTCATTAACTCGAAGAATACAAAACCGATTGAATTCAAACATTGCTATTAGTTGAAGAATGCCAACGCGAAAATTCTCGCAGAATTTCGTGAGGATGGTATAACTAGAAAATTTTAAAAAAAATAGTTGAAAATTATTGAAAACAAATCTATATATCATAAACTATTCGTCCGGCATGGCTGAAATTTTGGAACAGCCTTCAGAACCTAACTCTACTGCAGAATTCCAAGTTTGAACATGATCGGATCTATATTGTTGGAGAACCGGGCAGCCTTTTGTGAGTTTGGTTGCGTAGTGGTAGCCAAGTGTAGCGTGTAGCGGATGGGAATCGTCGTATGATAATATGTAGTCTATGGTCGTATTTTTGCGAGAAGCTTCAAAAATAAATATATGAATGTCATGATGACATATTTTCGCTCGTATATTATGGGATAATCGTCTTATTTCATCACAAATCTATGGGAGATGAAAGCCCTACATTAGTGGTCAGACCTGGTTTTGAAAGAGATCCTCCTTAGGAGGAGGCAACTAAATATTGAAGGGATTTCTATGAACAAGAGTGAATATCTTTGAGAAATAGAGAAGGCGATTCTTCTTCAAGAGATCCATGTGCCTTCAGAGGAGTATATTTGCGAGAGGGGACTTTTGAAAGGTTATGTATTATTTTTAATATGATATCGCTGAAATTTTGCTGAAGGCTTCTGATCTTGTAAGGTGAGAGGCTCATTTGTGGATATTAAATCCTGTGATGGGTAGAGAGGAATTTTAGGCCATGTAGGCCACTAAGGCCCACTTGCACGAATGCGGGTTATCTAATTAAATCCGGATTAACTCTAAACCTAGGGTTAAATTGATAATAGGTCTTGCACCTTCAAGAGTTAGAGCCTAACCCTGGGTTAAAACTATAAAAATTTAACCCGGCAAAATAGCAGGGTTAAATGGCTAAGTCCGGGTTAGTCATGTAAAAATTGACATTTCTAATTTAAATAGTTTCGATTTGTGATGAATTTCTGGTAAATAATAAATATTAGCAGTGATCGGTAAATTGCTTGTGTGGTATTTTTGAGAATGATTCATGATTAATGGATATACTACAAACTACATTCTGATCTACGCATGCGCCCCGTTTTAACCTCAACATCAAAGATTAAAGAGAATAATCTTTGCTCAAAATCGAATCTGAAATCTGAAACGTAAACAAAATATTCTCAATCCACGAAGTACGAACGAGTATTCCTTCCGTTGAAAATAATCGAGATTACCTTGTATTTGAAGATTGGAGGAATCTAGAAATATTGTTTACGTATGTGAAAGAAATTCCAAATTATGGAGAACTGTGGAAAAGTTGTTCAGAAAGAAGATATCTGGTATATGTCCTTCAGGATTTCTGGCTAAAAATCAGCAGTAAGTAATAGAAGTGAATTGAATGAATTACTTTACTCAGAGAAATCCAAGTCTTAATATTTCCTTTCAGGTTGGAATGAATTAAGGTCCAGTTGACGCAGAGCAAAAAAGTAATGCTTTTCGACAAATAGAATGCATGAGTTACTCTTGGAGTTACTGCAGATAGAATTCTTAAAAACAAGGTATATGGAACTTAGTCGATTGAATATTTGTGAAGCTTAAGTATATCTCATGAGAAAATTTAATATTGATAAGAGGCAACCAAGATGACATGAACACTAAAATTTTTAAAGTTCAAAAGTGGAATAGCCAAGAAGAAAATCTAGTGTTTCTATTCAAACAAATCTGTTTTCCTGATATCATGGGTCTCTTACGATCCATCATCAGGGTGTTTGGATGCCAGCGTGTACCTATATAATAGGCATTTTTAACGAAACATTTTAATTTTTCTAATTGCAGAATATTTTAAAAAATAGGAGTAGAAGGCGATGCAATATAACATGTGTGTAGGTATATATTATGTATATTGTTTTCCCGTGGAACTTCAGGTATATGTTTCTTAAATGCTTGTTGCTTAGCATGCTTAACAATGAATACCTCTGAAGAACAGATTTTACTAATATTATAATAGAATGGCTTGATAATTCAACGCTAACTTTGAAAATGATGTATCCTAGTGTTGCGGAGGAAAATCCAAGTATATTTTACAACGAGAAGTAGTATATAAGGAAACGGAGAAAGTCAGTTATCATATTTTAATAATAATCTATATACAAGTATTTATCCTCCCTGCAGTGTTTCACGAATCCTCCATGATTATGTGGGCAGCAGTGGTCCAAACTCGAAAAAATGTATTGCATGCTGCTTGATGTAGTATTGAATTTTCAAAATGAATGTTATTCTTGATCTCTCTTGAAGTAAATAATCGAATATGTTAATAGAGTTTTATTCGAAATTATTTCCTTTGCTTGTATTACGGCTTCAGTGAGGTATACAAATTTTTTGTTCACTGAGGGCTGATATATTTTACGACCTGTAAACTGTCAAGTAGCCTTACCGAAAGGAAAGTAATCTGTAAATGTTCACTTTAAAGGGGATCAGTAAATTCAACGAGCACATAGTTGACGAATACTTTACGGAGAGGTTGAATAAATCGGCCCTTAGTAGATAGTATAAAACAATTTATAGATTGGTATCTAAATAAATGAATCTTATTTTCACAATAACTCTTTTCCCCTAACCCATGAAAACAAATTTTCACAGACAATTTACATGAATCATTAGCTTCAAACGTTCATTATCTTGAAATACAAATGAATAAGTGGAAATTTAATTTTAATATTTCAATATTGAATGGAATATTTAGAGTTTATCTATAATTTCAGATATCTCATCTCATCAACGAGTGACAAAAGTATTGAAATTGATTATGCATTAAACGATGTGTTCAAATGTCAAATTATTACCATATTCCATATCGACAGACATTCTTGTAATGATTATGAAGAATTAAAAAGGTTTGATGGCTAATATAAAAATTTGTTCAAGCACTGACGTGAAGTCAGGAGCTTTTGCGCGTATGTTCTATTGTCCATTCTTCTGTATTGGACACCCTTAATCGAGTTTACCATGGTAGGGTGTCCAATACAGAAGAATGGACAATAGAACATTGGTTCAAGCACTGACGTGAATCAGGAGCTTTTGCTCTTCTTAATCGAATTTACCATGATGAATTCTATTGTCCGTTCTCCTGATTGGACCCTTTTAATCGAAAAAAAAAATTGGTTCAAGCACTGACGTGAAGTCAGGAGCTTTTGCGCGTATGTTCTATTGTCCATACTCCTGTAATGAACACTCTTCTTAATCGAATTTACCATGATGAATTCTATTGTCTATTCTCCTGTATTGGACACTCTTCTCAATCGAATTCACCATGATGAATTCTATTGTCCATTCTCCTGTATTGGAGACTCTTCTTAATCGAATTTACCAAGATGAATTCTATTGTCCAGAATGGACAATAGATTTCATCTTGGTAAATTCGATTAAGAAGAGTCTCCAATACAGGAGAATAGACAATAAAAATCATCATGGTGAATTCGATTGAGAAGAGTGTCCAATACAGGAGAATAGACAATAGAATTCATCATGGTAAATTCGATTAAGAAGAGTGTTCATTACAGGAGTATGGACAATAGAACATACGCGCAAAAGCTCCTGACTTCACGTCAGTGCTTGAACCAATTTTTTTCATTGTTACATATAACAAACAACTTAAGTTATATTCTATGAAATGCACAACAAATTATAAATTTAAATAAACTCCATATAAAAACGATGTGGTATTTAAAATATCTCCGTGATGAGAGGTCAGTCAGATTCTGATGAAATAGGTCTTTTTCGTTTCCTAGATCTAGAAATTCGATTTATTTTATTCTTTCAAGATCTTCAATAGCCTTTTTTTTTGTTCCAGTTGTTTTTCCATAAAATAAGTTTGCTCGTGAATAGGTGCACAAATGTTATTAGTAGTTCCTTGCTGAATAGCATTATTTTTTCAGTACGTTCTGTAATTTTATTTATAATATCAGTTTTTGTTAGTACCTCCGTCCTTTTTTTTCTCAAGACCAGATGAATTTGGTATACATGTTGTTGGTGTCTCATATATGGGAGCATCAATCTCACCTGCATCAACAATTACTGTTGGTTTTGGGGTTCTAGATATGGTATCTGAAATGTCTCTCAACTGTACTTTATCTTCTATTTCTGGTGGTCTCCTAATGCGAATACGGCCCTCTTTATCGGCAGGGTCCACTGTCGGGCCAGTATCCTGTTTCATTTTATAAAAATTATATTCAATTAGGTATTCTTCATCTGTAACAGAAAAGTTCTACTTCAGATACGAGAAAATTAGATGAATTAGCCACTTACCTATTTTCGGTAAGTCGATTACATCTTTTTCATCAACAATCTGCTATTTTACTCCATTCACATAAACTTCGTACGAATCCATTGTACCTCTGAATTCTTCATTTTCCTCCATGATATAAAGAAAACATAACCTCCAAAAAGATAACCCGGTCAAACTACCTCCGTGAGTTGGTTTATGTGGTTGGTTAACTCTTACGTCATAGTTTGGAATACACTTCGAAGAATATTGGGTGGTTAACTTATTTCTAACCTGGTTTGTATGGTTAAGTTCGAGGAAAAATGGCTATAGTTTTACTTCGCATAGAAATTTCCAAGTTCCAACTCCTTTTTCAATAAATTCAGCCAATTATGGTCAATACCAATTGAGCAATTTTCAAAATTGCATTCTCTGTTCAATAAAATACAAGTTGACTCCTTGTGTTTCCTTTTCATAAATCAGGTTCTGTCATAGGAACCTGATTTTCATTAAGCGTCTGACGAAGGAGTCTGATATAGACTCCGAAACGTTACGATATAGTTGTTTCTTCGTTGATGTTGTTTTGTTGTTGTTTGTTAGGCAACATTGTTCAATTGATTGCTTCTGACAAATATCCTGTGTTTCTTACGCAGAAGCAAATCACAAAATAATTAATTTTTATTTTATAGATATTTTTCAGAGTTTGGGAGAGAAAACCCAGAAAAAAACCTTTCAATAATGGGTAAATACAAGACTAATTTTTATTGTAACGCGGGGATTTTGGGGGGGGGGGGGTAATTTCTAATATCATTGCGATTGGTGAAATTGTTCATTTGCGACCATCACTATTTCGAAATATAGATTTGATTTTAATTTTTAGTTAGATAATATATTTATCAAATCTCCTAAATGTTAATAAATTGTCATAGCCTAAACCAGTTAATTCATATGATATTATTTTCAAGGTGTTTGATATCGGAAAAGGGACAAATACATCCATTACTGGCTTGGAATACTTCGAGATACCTGGAGCCAATAGACTGATAATTTTCGCAGCTACAGCTACCAGACTTTACTACTTCACTGGAAAAGGTGACCAGGATGAGAAACCAACTTTGCAGCAAGTTTTTAATAGATATCTAAACATACCAGAACCTGAAACATATATTGAAGTTGAGAGTAATCTGAGATATTCAAAACTGAAATTTTATTCTGATAATTTAACTACACCGAATTATTTTGCTTGGATGACTGGAAAAGGAATAACCTATTCTAAGGTTTGTATTTGGTCTCAGATGAGAAACCTCTGCGCGCATGCTACATTGTATAATCACGCCTCATACAAAGTCGATCGAGCTGAATTTCGGTACTAGATTTTAAAATGTTGGCTCGAAGGTATGTGCGGAGTTTCAGCGAATTCTGACGCATAGTTTCTGGTATACAATTTAGGAAGAAAAAATTTTGTTTCAAGTAATTACCAAGTTTAAATTGAAATGGATTTGTATTTTTGTGCCATCAAGGAAATAACAAAATTTCAAATGGGTATAACTCCGAAACCATTTGGTCGATATGCTCATTAACGAACCCAACTATCGCATTCAGTTGCACAACCTGCCCTGAAAATTGTAAGTCGCTATCTCTTTCCGTATGTATATTTATTTGAAAATATATATTTCGTAAATATTGAGTTCGAACCGACAAACACTGTCAAAATCAAATGGAAATATGTTATCCTTATTGGATTGTTTGCTGGACGTATTTTGTGTAGAGGCAAAAAACTCACCATCACCGGATGAAGTCGAACATTTCTGGAAAAATTTGTACGAGCGACTAGCGGAAACCGGGGATACTCACGCACTCCACAGATTCCTGATATTATGTGATCAAAGTCTGCAACAGCCGAAGAGCTGACTGAAATATCAAATGAATAGATTAGGCAAGCTTTGAAGAACAAGCATGATTTCACCGCACCTGGACTGGATGGCGTTCAGAACTGGAAGAACTTTCCAGCTACCCACCAACACCTAGCTAGATTATTCAGTCAGATAATAATTCACCGTGAGCCAATTCCTTCATGGTTTGTAGAACTGTACTGATACCGAAATCTGGTGATCTTGGACAGCCAAACAACTACCGCCCAATCACGTGTCTCAAACGCTGTATAATATTCTCACAAGTGTTTTTCAACATCGGATTCTGGAGTCCATTGGACCAGTGTGGAATCAAATCCACGAACAAAGAGGAGCGAGGAAAGGAGTACAGGGGTGCAAGGACAACCTCCTTATAAGAGCATTAGTCAAGATGCTAGACATTACAAGCGCGACCTACATACATCATGGTTGGATTACGTGAAGGCATTTGACACATCGGCGCACAGCTTGATAATACAGCTGCTAGAGATGCTCAAAGTCCACCCTAACATCGTCCATGCGATGGAAAACATCATGGCGTTATGGACAACTAAGCTCGCCGTTCGACCCGAAGGTCGGACCACTTTTACCAGATGGGTGAGATACAGGTGAGGCGTATTTCAAGGAGACTCGCTAAGCCCGTTATTGATCTGAATAACAGTTCCACCATTAACAACTTAGTTGAGAGCAAGTAGAATAGGGTACAAGGCTTGGCCACCAGGCAGAAGAGAACATCTGATCTCACATCTCCTCTACATGGACGAATTAAAACTGTACGCTTCTTCCAAGGCAGCACTACAACAACTACTGAATATCGTTGCCGAATACACCTCAGCAATAGGAATTTCATTTGGTTTGGACAAGTGTGCTGTTGGTCATCCAAGCAGAGGAAGAACTGAAGAAACAGGAGAAGACATCGACCTAGAAGGGGGAATAAGCATTCGACACCTCGAAGAGGAAGAAACATAAATTTCTTGGAATGAAACAACGAGGTGCATTGGAGAACACCCAAATCAAGGATGCCTTAACAGCTAACTACAAAAAGTAGATCCGAGATATATGGAAATCACAGCTGTCCGGAAAAAATAAAGTATCTGCTACGAACAGCTTGGCAGTCCCTATAATCCCCCTATAAACACTCATTCGAGATAGTTAACCGGACAGTGAATCAAATTCTGGAGCTAACCAGAACCACTCGTAAAGTGATGAACATGAATCTTAGCCTGCATCCCAACTGCTCGATTCAAAGAATATACCTTCCAAGAGCGCAGGGAGGCAGAGATTTGCAAAGTTTGAAATACAAGTTTTGGAACCCCATCAACAAACGTTGGAAATGATAATAAGGATATTGAGAAGTGAAGACCCGCTGCTGAAAATGGTGGCACACCATAAAATTAGGGACCAAGGAGCTTTCCTATTTAGGACTGGTCAGAGAGCTTTGGAGAAGCTCAGTATCACTGGAATATCCATCGATCATGAGCTAGCAGGAACACCTATCATGCCATCAGACCAAAGAGGAGTTGCCTGAGAGATAAGAGAATTTGTTATGGCTTATCAAGATGGGGTGATAAATACCAGATGGTATAAAAAGAACATCATGAAAGTGAACACCCCCACAACGTGCAGAGCATGCCACAGCCAGCAGGAAAGTGTTATGCACATTCTGTCTGCTTGCAGAGTCCATGCTCCATCAGGATATGTGGAAAGACACAATGCGAACTACGTGGCAGAGTAGCGGATGATTCCTTCCTGTAGATGCCTGGCCGAGGAATTGGCACACAGAATGCAGAAAGCAGTGTTGCTCGGATCACTTCGAGTCATCAGGTCCCATCAACTGTGAAGGCCGCTTGCAGCTCATCTCTTTTGTTAAGGGACGCTGTAAGGGACAAAGAACTAATCCAAGGAACGTGCGAGAGGTTTTTTATTGAGTAACCAATAAACAACTGGAGTCTCACACTCCTGAGAGAAGCGGACCCTCTCAGGGCGGGCCTATAAAAGGTTTTTCCTCTCGAGCGGAAAAAAAAATCGTTTATTCAATAGATTCTGCTAATACAATTTCCTTACATGTGATAGCCCGACAATGGCTCAAATTCTTCAGTTTAGAACTGAGAATCTTAACAGCTGTGTACATGGGTCACTGTGGCCTCAGAAAACACCAAGATATGCTGGGGTTGACTTAGGAATCTGAGTGCAGACTATGCCTGGAGGACGACGAGTCTATTGAACACGTCATGTGTGACTGCCCCGCTGGGGACAGGATCAGATTTGAGGAACTAGGAGTCTACAAACTGGGACTGAGGGAAATGGTTAAGTTCTCACCCACCAGACTCATCTCCCTTATCAAAAGGCTAGAGCTTGTGGGTGAAGTATATATTGAGGTGTGCCACAATAGACCGACCAGTCGCAGTGACGGGGCGGGGTTTATCTGCCTGACACAACACACATATAATCTATAATATAAAAATGAATCGCAAAGTGTGTTGGTATGCGCAGAACTCAACAGTGCCTGGACCAATTTTGCTAATTCTTTTTTTGAAATGTTCGTTGAAGTCCAAGGATTGTTTTTACGGTTTTCGAATAATTGCCGGGAAAACCCTAAAAACAGCCCTTTTCTTTTTCCCATACAAACGTTTTCTAACTAAAATGTATAGTCAATTTGAACTTTATGGCTATTCAATAAAGTTGGAGTTGGAGTTTGCGTTGAAGTTGGCGTTGGGGTTGGAGTTGAAGTGGGAGTAGGCATTGTGGTTGGCGTTGGTTATGGAGTTGGCGTTGTGGTTGGATTGGAGTTGGAGGTGGAGATGGAGGTGGAAATGGAGATGGAAATGGAGTTGGAGTTTGAGTTGGCGTTGAAGTTGGCGTTGGGGTTGGAGTTGAAGTTGGAGTAGGCATTGTGGTTGGCGTTGGTTATGGAGTTGGCGTTGTAGTTGGAGTTGTAGTTGGATTGGAGTTGGAGGTGGAGATGGAGGTGGAAATGGAGTTGAAGTTTGAGTTGGCGTTGGGGTTGGAGTTGAAGTTGGAGTAGGCATTGTGGTTGGCGTTGGTTATGTAGTTGGCGTTGTAGTTGGAGTTGTATATGGATTGGAGTTGGAGGTGGAAATGGCGTTGGAGTTTGAGTTGGCGTTGAAGTTGGCGTTGGGGTTGGAGTTGGCGTTGTAGTTGGGGTTAGAGTTGGTGTCTGAGTTGGCATTGGAGTTGGCGTTAGCGTGGGGTAGGCGTTGAGGAGGCAGTATGAAGTCTGCCGGGTCAGCTAGTAATAATAACATAATACGTGCGATATCTTTACAAAACAAATTCAAATCTAATACAACCCAAAAAAAATATTATCCTTACTCAAATATCAATGTTTTCCCTTGAGTACTCTCAAGGCATTTACACTTCACGTTGGTTGTTCCATACTTTTCAGATGTTTTTAAACTAAAGTGTACCTATATGTTTAACTGGCTTTATAGTTGTAGATGATTCATTCTTACCATCAGATAAGTATGTCACATATACCATATATTCATAAGTAAATGTATATACTGATTTTATAGACATTATTTATTGGGTATGGATTTGCCATAACACAACAATATGGCCGCCGATGAGAAATGCTCGAATGTTAGCGCTCTACTGAAAAATTGCAAATATTGCAAAAGGAAGATGATTGTAAAACTTAATTCCTTGGTAAATGGGGGAGGACTGATATTTAGATGTTCTATGCGTAGGTATGCAGAGTCTTTCACCATGTCTAGTGTTATAGCTGTGTTTACTAGAGAGCTTTGGTATCTCATCTATATTTTCCCTTATAAGACACCTATTATTTTATTATTATTATTGATAAGGGGGTTACGTTGCACCGCGACCTTGAGATCTATTGTGCCCCCCAACAGAGCTGTTCTCACCATTACGCCATCTACAGCTCGCCCTCCAGTTCCAGAGTATAAATGAACCTCAATATCTGGGAAGGCTTCAAGGATATTATGTCTTCACTCCTACAAGTTTCCTGTCCAAAGCATTCCTTTCGCTGACTTGCAATGGCGAGGCATTCTGTAACAAGGTGAAGAGGAGTTTCTTCCTCCTCCCCACAGAATCTGCACTCGTCAGTATCTGATAAACCTATTCTCATCAAATGCTTCCTGAGGCGACAGTGTCCTGTGAGGAAGCCAGTGACCAGGTGTAACTTATTCTTGCAGAGATCCAGATACCTTTTGGATCTCACTTCTTTAAAGTTCCTAAGGAACTTTTTGGAATGAACCAAACCTGGAAGATTCCGCCAGAGTGTCTCTCTTTTGGTTTCCTCCTTCTCCAGAAACTCTTTCTTGTAGGTGCATTTTCCTATACCGCAGAAAGGTTCTGGGCCGATAAAAGGAGTTCGTGCTGCCTTTCTGGCAAGTGTATCGGCCTCTTCGTTCCCCTTGACTCCCGAGTGACCGGGGACCCAGACTAAAAAGACCTTATTATTCTTGCCAATTTCATTTAGTTTTCTTCGGCACTCCCATATCAACTTTGAATCGATGGCATGGGAGCTCAGTGCTTTGATAACAGATTGACTATCCGAATGGATTGCTATGTCGCATTTCTGATATTTTCTTTCTAGGTTAATATCTGCACATCTTTCGATTGCGAGTAATTCTGCCTGGAAGATACTCAAACGGGAGCCTACCGACAGTGCGCACTTGGTGCCTGTCCCATATACCCCAGCGCCAGCTCCCGTCGTGGTTTTTGAGCCATCTGTGTACCATTTTATGGTATTTTCTTTGAAAGTCTGGGTGGTGAACTCCCTTTCCCATTCTTCCTTTCTACCTATCATCGTGGTGAAGTTCTTCTCAATGCTTACTTTTTTGACCATTGCATCACTAGGAAGGTTCACTGATGGGATGTACTTAGTCAGAGAGGTCCAGGCTCTCTGACATTTAATCCTCTCAGTTCCTGTACCTTCCTTAGATATTCTGAGGGTGGCCTCATGGGCTAACCTCTCAATCACTAGATGCAGAGGTGAGAGATCTGTGATGATCTCAAGTGCCCTGGTTGGACACGTTCTCATAGCTCCCGTGATGCACACACAAGCTAGCCTTTGCACTTTGTCAAGCGCTTTCCTAGTAGTTGTCTGATCTGCTTTGGCATGCCAGACTACTGCCCCATAGGTAATTATTGGTCTCACAATCATGACGTACATCCATCGCAGTATTTTAGGGCTACAGCCCCAAGTCTTACCGGATAGATTTCTGCACGCCATCAGAGCTCTTATTGCTTTACTTGCAGTGATATCCACATGCTTGTTCCACAGAAGCTTTCTATCCAGAGTTATTCCCAGATATTTAACTTCAGTCTTCCAGTCAATCACTTCTCCATTTAAGGAGAGGGATTTTATGGCTGGAAGATTTATTTTCCGGGTGAATGGAATTACTGTGGTCTTGGTTGGGTTAATACTCAGCCCCACCGACTGGCACCACTGCTCAATAATTCTGAGGCCCTCCTGTAGTAAGTCACATAAGATGCCCTCGAATTTGCCTCTCACTATTAGAACTATGTCGTCAGCATAGCCTACGCATTCGAAGCCAAGCTCCGTTAGCCTGTGTAGTAGTTCATCTACTACCAGGCTCCATAGGAGGGGAGATAGTACCCCCCCTTGAGGTGTCCCGCGAGTGGCTTTGACAGAGATGGGTTGATTTCCCCCCAATGTCTCAGCTGTCCTCGTTGTCAGCACGTCATACATCCATTTTATTATGGTATTGTTGACACCCCGCCTTTTAAGTGCTTCTCTGACAGACACGTGTGTTGTGTTGTCAAAGGCCCCAGATATGTCCAGGAATGCACACATTGCGATTTCTTTACTATTCAGAGTTCTCTGGATGACTTCAGTCAGTTGATACAAGGCAGTCTCTGTTGATCGACCCGCCCTGTAGGCATGCTGACATTTGTGAAGTGGTTTATTCTCCAGACTCTCCGTTCTTATGTAGTTATCCACTACTTTCTCCATCATTTTAAGTAAAAATGATGTTAAGCAAATGGGCCTAAATGATCGAGGGTCAGTCCCGTCTTTTTTCCCTATTTTTGGAATGAAGGTTACTCTAGCCCTTCTCCATTTTCTAGGTGTGTGGCCCAATGCTAAGCTGCTTCTAGTAATCTTCAGCAGATGGGGTAGAATTTCTTCCATCCCTTTCTGCAGGAGTACCGGAAAAATTCCATCCACTCCTGGGGATTTGTACGGCTGAAAGGTACTTATTGCCCATTCAAGACGTTGCTTTGTAAATAGTTCCTTAGCAATATCCCAATCATCCTTGCGGGCGTTCTTGGTATGCTCCATTGCTGTTTCAGTACTACTTACGGGTTCGCTACCTGGAAAGTGTGTTTTGAGAAGAAGAGTCGATCGCTCCTCTTCTCCTTCAGTGTATGACCCATCCGGCTTCTTGAGCGACATTGTTGGGTTAGTTCCCCCTCTTGCCATGACTTTCTGCAGTCTGGCTGCTGTGTGAGTGGAAGTGATATTTTCACAAAATGCTTGAAAATTAAGCCTCTTGGCCCTCCTTATCTCTTTGTTGTACTCAGTGAGTTTCTCAGTGTACCCCTGCCAATTATCGTCTCGTTTAGCCCTATTAAAGAGCCGACGCACCTCCTTTCTGAGGATTGACAGGTTCTTATTCCACCAAGGAGCTTCCTTACTTAGTCGAGCTTTGGTCAATGCGCAGCTGGAGTGAAAAGCCCCCATTATTGCCTCACTGACCTGCTCGACTGTTTTTTCCAGGTCATAAGGGTGCTTTGCCCCAGTTGTCCCGATTTGTTCTAGGTTTTCCTTCAGACGGGTCCTGTAAAGAAACCAGTCCGTCTTCCTGGGATTTCGGATTGAGGACACCGAGGTGCTATCTCCCTCTACCCTGAACTCGATGATCCTATGATCAGAGAGTGATGGTTCGTTCATCACTCTCCAGGAAGTGATGTTTTTCTTGGCAGCAACATTAGCGATTGTTACGTCCAGGACCTCTTCTCTTGCTCTCGTGACAAAAGTGGGTGTTGTCCCTACATTTAGAGTCTCGAGGTTGTTAGCTAAAAGATATTCAAGTAGACACTCACCTCTAGCGTTATTGTTTGTGCTTCCCCAAACAGTATTGTGTGCATTGGCGTCACAACCAATTATAATTGGCAGCCCTTTGCTGTTGCAGTATTGTACTAACTCCTGCACCTTCTCTGGCGGTGTTATTGTCCCGTCTCCAGCCAAGTATGCGGATGCAATGACAATGTCTCTTTCAATGCCCCCTAGATTGAGGTGTACCATGATGGGAATCAGGTCCCGAGACATGTAATCTGAAACACAAATATATTTAATGTTGTTTCTTATGAGCACACAGGCACGTGGAGATACCTGCCTATGGTCATAGATCAGACTTGAGTCCTTACAAGCCAAACCCTTGATTTGGCCTTCTTTGTTGATCCAGGGTTCCTGGATCAGAACAATGCCCAATTGCAACCTTGCAAATAACCTCACAATCACTGCTGAAGCTCCCTTCGCATGATGCAGGTTAACTTGCGCCACCCTCGTGAAGATGAAGGCTAATTGTTTGAGGTGATAGAAGCTGGTTATCCAGCTTCTAAATGTCCCCCTCCTTCAACTTCCCCTGTCCCTCCTCTAATTCCATGGGAGAGTTATTCTCTCCAGAATTCGAGGGGGTCTCTTGGCCTGCAGTCAGACACGCAGCCACCGAGCAGCTCTGCCCAGTCCCCCGGGTCGCA
Organism: Halyzia sedecimguttata; assembly: GCA_937662695.2. Classification (NCBI taxonomy): domain Eukaryota; kingdom Metazoa; phylum Arthropoda; class Insecta; order Coleoptera; family Coccinellidae; genus Halyzia; species Halyzia sedecimguttata. The sequence goes on along the minus strand of OW569411.2, from coordinate 50,619,250 downwards.
GAGGAGGTCTCCGCTTCTCGAGGCGACCTAGCAGAGCCGGAGTGGGTTTCGGACTGACTCGGGCCCGCCCCTTCACGCGAACCTTGCTCTTCGGGTTCTCGGGATGTGGAGGGCATCTCCACGTCTCCCTGACCCTCAGCGGAGCTATCCTTCTTTCCTAGCCCTGAGACGGGGATACGTCCAAAGCGAAAGTTCAGACGACCCCCCTCTGCCTTCAGAGCTTCCTCGGATTGATGATCAATCCCAATCGTGAGGACTGTGCCTTTTCCCTCCTTCCTGGAGCTCAGAATTTTCCAAGCCCCAGTGTTGAGGTTGGAATTCTGGACCTCGACAAGTCGGAGGATTTTCTCCGTCTCCATGTCGAGGCTTCTTGGGAAGAAGACCGTTATATTGGTAGGCTTAGGGATGTCATCTCCACTCAGCGCTACCAACTCGGGTCCCTCCCAAGAATTGAGTTTCGGCACTGACTTCATTAGCCAGTCCGCCGATCCTTGGGACCCACAATCCACAAGCATCATTCCACAGCGGAAATGAACTCCTGTGAAGTGGATCCCCCTTTCTTTGCTCTGGCATATCTCCTCCACCAGAGTATCCTCTAGGGCGGAGAGCTGCCCGGCTTCCAGGGTGGCCCTAGGGTAATCCTTGGGCACAATTCCCACCCTGGTCACCTTTCCTGTTTTAACAGCTGCTGCATAGCCAGTGGCTTGCCCGGTTTTTGCTGCAGCTGTTCGTTGTTTCTTCGGCGGAGGCCGCTGAGGAGGTGTTATAAGCTCAGGGCCTCTCTTACCGTGTGCTTTCCCCGAAGGAGTTTCCGTCGGGGCTGGGCGCTGAAGAGCCTGCTTCCTAGCCTCCTCAGGTGCAAGACCTTGATGGAGGAGTCGCAGGTACTTCCGCACCCCTGCTCCACTGAGTCCTTTCCTCAGTGGATCATCTCTGCCGCCCGGTTGACCCAGTTTGGGCAGGTCGAACGGCAGACGGTGTTTCCTCGGTCCCTTGACCTTTTTCCCTCTGCTGGGTGCCCGGATGAGGAGGTGGAGGGTTTCTCCACTCCCTTTCCAGTGGTTACATTTTTTCCTTTTCTTTTTCCATGTTGTTCCCACGAAAAGCTAGGGTCCTAACGGTCCACCTCTGCAGAGCCCCGCTTGCAGAGGTAAGGGGTTGAATACAATGGAGTTCCCCCCGGTGCTCCAAGGTCGAATCCAGTTAAGACTAGTCTTCTATCTAGCCACGCATCCCTCGGCCTGGGTTCCCACCTTGGATTTAGAATTTTTAATGAGGTTATTTCCTCTCGGTCCGGGCGATTAAGCCAAGACCCCCCCCACTCCACTGACCCGTGAGACATGACCACAGACAGCCAGGGAGCGTTGGTATAACAAGATGGTCCCGAGGTTGACTCGAGATACCACTTGGCATCGTAACCTTGTGTGCAATCCCTTAGCCACGACACTACAGCCGGGACAGGTGAAGTTGGTCCGCGGCATGGTATTTGAGGGCTGCCAATTGAGTTTTTACGCACAACGAGCCCCCAGTATTCCCACGCAGACCTCCTCCTCATAAAAAAAAATCATCGTTGGAGGCCCCCTCCTATCCGCCACCTGGAGGCGCGCTGGGTTGGCACTTCACTCCCCCCATGGTTGCCATTGCCTGTTCTTAGCCGCCCCCCGAAAGGGACGTTACCGACTCTCACCACTAGGAGGTGACAGGTTGGACCTGAGAGAGTCAAGACACCTATACAAGTATATGCACGGTGCTGTGAGAATATTGAACTCGCGGGATATTGGCCTACAAATATTTAAAAGAGTCGACAAGGGGAAGCAGCTTTTTATTCAATGGATTGCATAATAGGATCTGCTCAGTTTACCGCAGACCATATACATACATATGTTTGGACCAGTTCAAATTATCATCCACACGGAGTCCCAAAAATGTGGTTTCACTATTTGATACAATTTGCTTATTGAGGTGCAGAAATTGTAAACTTTCATTTTTTACTATTGCTCAGTATGAAGTTGAGACATTCCGTCTTCCCAACATTTACCATCAAGCCATTAGTTTGCTTGGTCCCATTATGGAACTGTAATCCGCCTTCTGTACAGAGTAACCTATCTGGAGTGGAGTCTGGGTTATTCTCCATTAGAAAAGTGGGTTGTGTTTTCATTGAAGTGAAGTCAGAGTTTCTAATGAAGTTTTTCAGTTCTTTATTTCTTCATGTTGAAGTCTCCTATTATTATTGAATATTTGTACTGAGAAGCTTTAATGAGCAAGTTCTCCTCGATATAAGTGCTAGAGTGATGAATATAGCCCAGAAATACACGTAATTTGTTATATTTGAACGGGATTCTGAAATGCAAAACTTCTTTCCACATGTTTCAAAGGTGTGGTGGGTTAGATTTCCCTACTAAAAAACATTTTTCAGCTCATATCAGACTGCTACCTCTTGTGTTTTCATTCAATTTGTTTCTGAGCTTTGCAATCCTGCCCCAGTTTTTGTATTTTATGTTCTGGTTTTCTTGTTTCTTTCCACCAGCATCAAATATTGTACATTGTTTTCCTAATCAAGGAATATGGTTAACATTGATAACTCTTAGATCCGAAGCAATCGTAGTAAAGCAAAAGCGCAGTGCTTATCAAATTCACCCCAATTTGAGTATAACTTTGATACCGAAGTTTTTATTAATTTGGAGCAGGCAAACAATAATTTAAATCACTTTTCATACCCTAGATGTCTTCATTAAGCATAGTGCGAATTCTTATTCTATTTTTAAAAGAATATTGTATGTAATTTGAGTTGAATTCACGATGAATTAAAAATAACTATCAATTTCACGCAATTTGACAGCTACCTACCGAGTTTCAACTCGATCGAATTTGTATGAGGCGTGAATAAACAATGGAACATGCGCGCAAAAGCTTCTGATTTCACGTCAGTGCTTTTTAAGAATTTTTGATTTTGAATAAAAAAATTGCAATAAGCATAGTGAGGGATTTTAATTTTACCTAAATTATATTCATTTCTATGAGATCTGGTGAATATATCAATTTTTATATTACTATTATAGTAATACATTTTATCTCAAACAAAGAAAGTAGTTATTGAAAAAAACTGGTGTAAACATTAAGATATTAAGAAGTTAGATTTCGATCATAATGGTGATATTTAAAATTCCTAAATGAAAAACAGAAACAAACCCGTTTTTAAGCTTTCCTAATCACAAAATACCGTTTTTTAATTTTTTTTTCATCACAGAAAAACATTTTTCACATCACTAAGTATTATCTGCCATTGATTCAACTAGCAGTGGAACATTTTGTTGAAAATTGGTTTTGTGTACAATGCAGAAGATCATCTTGTATTCACTAAATACAAATGAACGTGAACTGTGAACTATCAAGTCCTGATATTTTACAACATTTCATCAGACTACACCTGTTCATAATTTCATCCGAAAATTATGTAAAATAACTTTTTCGTTTATAGCTGGAGTGTAATTCAACAGAAACCCTTGCAACAATTAAATCTCGCATGAAAATTATATCTTTCCCTAAGCCAAAATATGAAGACTATTCTGTCAGCCAAAAGTTTCCGATTGCCATCGTAGTAACAGAATTTCATATACTCCTTGCCTATGCCGATATGATGAAAGGTGTTTGTTTATTGAATGAGGAGGTTGTTTATGAAGATAACTACAATGAGGCTTTTGGAAAAATGGTCAATATTCTCAAGGATTCAAGAACAGGTAATTGTAATTCTCCTTTGTATGATTTTTGTTTGTCCTAAACCTTAATTTTTGCGCGCGTGTTCCGCAAGGAACAGCGTGCTATCATTTCGTCACAATGTCTGTATTTTTCGATTTTTTTTTGCGAAAATGGTCTCAAACGATTGGGTTCGACTCCTTGATGAAGAATTCGATTCTGTCCTTCCGGTCCGGCCGGCCGTTAGCACGATAACTCACGAACGGAACGAGTTAGAGCGTTCAAATTTGCAGGGTAGATTTGCAGCGTAAATATCTCGGACAATATAACGGGCGAAATCCTCCAAGCGGTTTCGGAGTTAAGGCCGTTTTTAGTAAAAACGTTTTTTATGAATATTTCCGGAACCGATCATTTGATCTATCTGAAATTTGCTATCTAAGCTGCCATTAGGATAGGGTAACAAAATTGAAAAAAGAACACAACTGACTCTCTTTAGTCGCACAAGCTCCTAGAAGATTCTGAGGGATCTCCTTGGGAAAGACTTGGGAGGGTCAGTATAATCATAATCATGTTTATAGCACGCGCGCCAAATGCAGATTGACTTAACAATGAAAGAAAAAGTGTAAAAAAGCATTGAAGTGGGGTCAATCTGCTTTGGCGCGCGTGCTATAAACATGATTATGATTATACTGACCCTCCCAAGTCTTTCCCAAGGAGATCCCTCAGAATAATCTAGGAGCTTGTGCGACTAGGGAGAGTCAGTTGTGTTCTTTTTCAACTTTGTTACTCTATCCTAATGGCAGCTTAGATACATCACTGTTAATTTTTGAACCGACAGTGAATGGTGTCCACTATCCTTTGGGTAGATCTTCGGCTTGCTCTATCCACTGAGCTTGAAGTACTCATCATTCAATTCAAATTAGCCACCGTGAACACGCACGCCAAAGTGTACTGACTTCACTTCAGTGTTTTTTTTTTAATCACGCATTTAGTATTGATTTGTTGTTCTCCAAAAGCCACAATAATTTCATTCACTTGGAAACGGAAACTTCTAAATCTGAAATCCATTCTCTTGAAGGGAGACATCATAGAGCAGAATTCAGTTAAATTTCAAGGATATAAAGTAAGTTTCTCTTGGATAGACTTATTGAGTTGACTGTAAGCAAAGCAGTTCGATTTGGCTTTTCATGAGTAGAAGCTATGAGTGGCATTTGGTGCTTGTGAATGTTTTCATTCGATTGCGATATTCAGTAGATAATAGATATTCATTAAAAAATATTCCGATGGTCACTCCTTGAAATTAGAGACTGGTAGGTTCTTTGACAATCAATAGAATTTATTTTTTATATTAATATCAGTAGGATTTCATGCTTGTATATACAGTGTTCCCCAGCAACTCCACACCAAGAGGGACTTTTCTTTTATATTAATATTTCTGAATTTTATTTTTTACAAATAGTTGGTGCATCAAAAATGATACAAAACTCGGCCAACTGCGGCTTCCGGTTTGAGCGGAAACTGCCATTTTTGAACAAAAATGTCAACTATCCCGGAAATTTCGAACTTTTTGTATGAAACGCTCTAAGTAAACTTGTATGAAATTACAATTTATATGAATGTGCAAAAATTCAGGTCGGAAAACCGTGAAAATTTAAAATTCTTTTTTGCTTATTACTCTTAAAAAAATTGAATAATTACTCAAACAGATTTTTTTTGGTGACTAGACAATATTAGTGTAGGCATGAAAGGCATAGACAATTTTGTTTGAACTTAGTTTTTCGACATTTGTTCGAATTTTCACAAATCTGTGATCATAGAAAATGATTAACTGGCGTTGAAATTGAACGATGGATATTCATGTCAAAATTCTCAGAAAAAGTTCGAATTTTCCGAGATAATGGACATGTTTGTTTGAAAATGGTGATTTCTGCCCAAACCGGAAGTCTGAGTTGGCCGACTTTCATATCATTTTTCTGAAATATTAATAGAAAGGAAAAGTTCCTCCTGGTGCGGAGTTATTGGGAAGCACTGTAGATTCAATTTGTTTCACTTATAAATGAATGTGTGCATCTATTGACCTAAACTTTACTTTCAATAATTCAAGAACTAATTGAAGCGATGAAAAAGATCGAAAATAATTATATTATGGAATAAACGAGTACTATATATTTGAAAACATTTTTTAGGAAATAACGAAAGGAAGGTCATTTCAAATTTCCAACATAGTGATTACATTTGAATTTGCATTATATGAGTAGGGCTCACTCCATCGAAGAATCATTGCCTCGAAAGATCACTGCATCGAAGGTTCACTCCATCGAAAATAACACCCACTTACTCCTGATTGGCCGAACGTGAAATCTCCTTCATCGACCGTCTTCGTGCGTAGTTTGCCTGGATGGGAGATAATTTGTTTCATTGAGTGTACGCCAACAAAGCGCAATCTATCGAACCCAGGGGGTCGGCCACATGCGGCTCTTTGGATGTGAAGATGCGTCTCTTTATCGCAAATATCATTTATTCTTGTGAATAAATAGATTAGATTTTGTATAAAAAAACATTATTTATGAAAGTACTATTTATTTAATCATTAAAGGATACTGTGGGAGGTATACTCATTATTTAAAGGTTTTTTTCTGGGTTTTCTCTCCCAAACTCTGAATAATATCTATAAAATAAAAATTAATTATTTTGTGATTTGCTTCTGCGTAAGAAACACAGGATATTTCTCAGAAGCAATCAATTGAACAATGTTGCCTAACAAACAACAACGAAGCAACATCAACGAAGAAACAACTATATCGTAACGTTTCGGAGTCTATATCAGACTCCTTCGTCAGACGCTTAATGAAAATCGTTAGAATTATTTTGTTGATAGTTATTTTGTGAAATTCAAGAATTGTCACATTGACAGTATTTAAAAATCATAGCTAACATAGTTTTACTTCGCATAGAAATTTCCAAGTTCCCACTCCTTTTTCAATAAATTTAGCCAAATATGGTCAATACCAATTGAGCAACTTGCAAAATTGCATTCTCTGTTCAATAAAATACAAGTTGACTCCTTAAGTTTCCTTTTCATAAAATCAGGTTCTGTCATTAGAATCTTTGTATTACTCCAATCCATCATGTTATCTCCTTGGATTGTACATACATGTTCTGCTATTTTTGATTTCTGTAGGTCTCTATTTCTCAAGTTATTCTTATGCTCTGACTTTCTTACTTCTAGTGGTCTTGATGTTTCTCCTGTGTATGATTTACCACAAATACAAGGAATATTATATTCACAGTTTTTTGATTTTTGTTTTTCATTTATGGGTTTTGTTTTCGTTAATAAAGACCTAAGATCATTCTGTGTTTTGAAGACGGTTCTTATATTGAACTCAGAACCGATTCTTCTAATTTTTTCAGAAAGGCCACGATCATAAGGGATCACATTCAACAGATCGGGTTGCTGTTCTTGTTGATTATTTTGTTGTTCTTGATTATTTGTTCTTCTATCTTAATTCATGATACATGTATTTATGAATTGCCTCGGATATCCATTTTCTTCATAAAATTTTTGGATGAAATCAATTTCATTATTTCGAATTTCAAGAGTAGAACAAATTAGGTTCGCTCTATCATAAAGTGTTTTAATAAAAAAAAAAACATCAGCTTAGTGTAAAAAGATGATAGATGATAGAGATGATAGAGCGAACCTAATTTGTTCTACTATGAAATTCGAAATAATGAAATTGATTTCATCAAAAAATTTCTTGGAGAAAATGGATATCCGAGGCAATTCATAAATACATGTATCATGAATTTAGATAGAAGAACAAATAATCAAGAACAACAAAATAATCAACCTCGAGTTCGAGTGCCTATTAGACGTTTCTGGAGAACTGTACATATTTGAAATCTAAAAATTGGGATTATGATATTGCTTGAACTCTATGTACAGAGCTAAAATATTTTCAAAGCCCAAGCACTGCCGGTTATACTGGGAGTGACAATAAATTTGACGAAAACATGTTTCTTTCAAGTTTTGCATTCATGGTATGATCAAGTATTCAATGCTGAATACATTTCTGTTAAAACCATTGTATTCATTAGAATAGTTTTCAAAATATCGAAAAAAAACCGGAAAGAAGTCGAATATGTTTAGTCATTATTGTGTTAATTATTCTTATTTTAAATACCCTGAGCGTGAACCATTTTTACAACATCGAAGAGGAAGAATGTGGAAAGGTCATGCATATTTTGAGTTTCAGAAATATCATCACAGGTGTTTCAAATTTTGTGTCGAAAATTGTGATCAAAAATTGGCCATAACTTCCATAGTTTTCTAACATGATCATGCTCCTAATTTAAAAAAAACTCAGAAATTATTGAATTCAGGAGCATAATCATGTTAGAAAAATATCATTATTATTCACCGTAGAATCCAACGCAATCATAAAAAATGGGTTCAAGCCCTGTGGACAGGAGCTTTCTGGCGCTCTAGTTCAAACAGACAAATTATATCTCCGAAAGTATTGGTTTCTCAGAGTTGGGAATTATATCAATGTATTCATATAATAGAACTGCATCCTAAAGGAAATTCAATTCAAATAATAGTTTATTTATCAAGATTAAATGAGCAATCATGAGAATAAGAAAAGCACCATGGAAGAAATCAAATTAAATCTGGCCAATTTTGCCCAATAACGAACTTAACAGAGATATTCATCTCCCTAAACTACTCTGAAAATTTCAACTACCTACCTCATTCCGTTCGAGAGTTATATCTATGTCTATGGATGAAAAGCAGTCTCACTACTCTCAGATCTCTTACTTCATGTTCAGTTCCGAAATGTAAGAATTTTCTGAGAAAAACTAATTTCGGAGCAAACAACTGAGATTTTTCTCACTTCGCTCACAATTCTTCGATTGATTAGATAATGTCTCAGGAACATCATTTGACATTATGACAATTCATATTCATACATAGAATAATATCATTCTGTGACAACGTTGAAATACGATTTATTATTGAAATTTTGAAAAATCATATCTCCGAAAGTATTAGCTTGTTAGAGTTATAATTGATATGAGTGAATTCTTATGATAAAACTTTTTATTAAAAAAATTTAATTTGGAATTTGTTTCGTAAAAAAAAAAATTTTTTTTTGTTACTCCGAAACCATCTGTCCGATTTCGCCCAATAACGAACTTAGCCGAGATATTTATCCCCCAAACCTACTCTGAAAATTTCAACTCTCTAGCTCATTCCGTTCGAGAGTTATCGTGCCTACGGCCGGCCGGACCGGCCGGCCGGACCGGCCGGACAGAATGAATTTCGACCACGGATTCTTGATCAGTGAGTCGAACCAAATCGTTTAAGACCATTTTCATCGAAATATTCGAAAATTACAGACATTTGGGCAAATTGATAAGCACTCAGTTCCGAGGAACTAGAGCGCCAAAAAATAGGGTTCTAATTTGGAAAACAGAAGTTATGACCAATTTTTTATCACAATTTTCGACACAAAATTTGAAACACCCTGTGATGATATTTCTGAAATTCAAAAGATGCATGACCTTTCCACATTCTTCCTCTTCGATGTTGTAGAAACGGTTCACGGTCAGGATGTTTAAAATAAGAATAATGAACACAATACTGACTAAACATATTCGACTTTTTTTCCGGTTTTTTTTCGATATTTAGAAAACTGTTCGAATGAATATAATGGTTTTATAAGAAATGTATTCAGCATTGAATACTTGATCATACCAGGAATGCAAAACTTGAAAAAAAATTTCTTTCATCAAATTTATTTTCACTCTCTGTATAACCGTGCTTGGGCTTCGAAAATATTTTAGCTCTGTAGAGAATATCAAGCGATATCATAATCCCAATTTTCAGATTTCAAATATGTACAGTTCTCCAGAAACGTCTAATAGACACTCGAGCTTGGGACACCCTGTATATTCGTTATAAGTTGAGTTTTGTAACATGCAGAAATTTGTCAAGAAGAAAACATCCACCAATGAAATTGCTAATGAAAATATCACGATTTATACTTACAAGGCAAGCAGGACTATGGCATTTTCGCTGAATAGGACTGATGATAACACTATAACAATGGTAAAAGAAGAACATCTTATTTGAAACATTTACTGTACAGCGATTGTCTATGGTTGCTTATCCAACTGACTGCATTATCTGTTAACATCAGATGCAGTAAACAAAGGAAGTCCTCCATTACTACAGGAGTATGAACTAAGGAAAACTATTTCATCTATTCACACAATATTATCCATGATAGAACTTATATTATGTAAAGGCCTCTCCATACGCTACGTTTTACACAACCTATTGTCTGCACAGTCATAAGACGGAATGAAAACGTAGCAATTTTTAGAGCGTCCACATGATGCAGATATATCTATATATTTCGCACAGTTTTAGCGATATCATCATGGAGGAGGTACTACTCTTGTCAATTTTGGCATGCTGTTACCATAGTTACCGTATATATCCAGCGACAAATCCGCGCAGGTCACGGATATATATTGTCTCTAGCTCAGTTATCGCTGAAACTGCAACGTCTCCGCGCCGTTTTCAGAACTGCGCAATTTTCCTATCTACACACAACGTTTTACCTGCAACGTGTTGAACTGTGCAGGCAAAAGGTTGTGCAAAACGTAGCGTATGGACCGGCCTTAAGAATCTATTTTAGTCGAGTATCATATCCTGGTTAGAAATAAAATTGAAATCAAAATATGAAATTTGTCAAGAAGAAGACAGCATCGAGAGAAATTGAAGGGCTCGGTGCATAAACCGGTCAACTTAATTGCCAAATAACTAAAACAAGACACACGGTGAAATATTTATTGATTTTAGCCATCAACAAATATTCCGCAATATTTGGCAATTAGCCACAGTACACCTCATTTTAATGTTCACTGGTTTTTGATTTGTCTAACCAAACTGACCGGGCGTTTTCAGTCCGTAAAGGTCGCTATATAATAGATGGCGTTGCCATTTCTTGACCCTCTTACGGCAAAAGAATGAACGTCCCTGAACATCGCTCAAGGTTTCTTCATCGCAGAGGGTCGGAGGATTCTCCATAGGTGGCGCTGGTGGGGTCCTTTCCCCTACCGGTTCTCAACCCATGGAAATAAGTTTCCTAGAACCCCGTCTGGTTTCATTCGGTGTTTGTATAAGTCACACTGATGATTGGTAATAACCATGAAACCCTGGGGTCTGTGTCTGCTCTTGAATGATACTTTCCTCTTTGGGGAACACTGAGCGATGAGGTGTCTAGCCCGGCCACGCGGAATATTTGTTGATGGTTAAAATCAATAAATATTTCACCGTGAGTCTTGTTTTTTTTCTCTCATTGTTATACTAGTTTATCATCGTTCCAATTCAACAAATACATAATATAAGTTTTATAATGGATAATATTGTTTAAACTGATTGTTTTCTTCAGTTCCAAGTCCTGCTGTAATTTTGCTCTGGGGGACTTCCTTTGTTTACTGCATCTGATGAATCAGACCAGTTGAATGAAAAACCATAGACAAACCGCATGTTTTAAATAAGATGTTCTTTTTTTCCCATTGTTATACAGGGTTGCGTTCAAAAATTAACTACACGGAGTAGAGTAGAGATTTTGAAGTTTTGACAGACAGATTTACTCTGGAGTTTACTCTGACACTGACAGTGACAGAAGGTGCCAATATCGGAAAATAGGTTATGTTGGTATAAGAAAGAATCTATTATAATTGTTTTCTTCACATATATGTAACTCTAATCATAAATATATATTGTGAGCAGTATAAAAGCTATTAAATTACCTCACAGAAAATTAATAAAACAGTGAGATAAAAATGATTTTTTAGCGAGGATACCGCTTATAACCCGGTTATTCACAACGGTTTGTCATCAATGTCAAAAGTTTATCCCCCACCCCATAATCGCAAAATGTTACTGAGGTTGTCAGTGTTGTCACTTAAACGTAAACGGTTAATCTTCGTAAATATTTGTTTACTTTTTATTAAGCTAACCTTACTTATTCTAACGTTTGATAAACAATTAACATGAATTACATGGAAATGTGGAATTTATATGACGAAATGCTATTCACTAACGAGAATTATTGTGTCTTATTGGAATTTCTCTCAGTGATGATATAGCACTATTCAAATTATGGATAATGTACTTCAAGCTAGAGCTAGGGGATTTCTGGCTTAAAATATATACTGAAATTGCATTTTTTCAATTGTTTCGAATGAAAAAAGAAACCTTCCATAATTAAATTTGTTTGATGATATTATAGAAAATGATTCTCACCACCTATAATTAAGAAAAAGTAAAGAGGTGGGCACTAACCAGTACAACAAGAACGTAGTCTACTAGTCTTTTTGTGGTCTATATCCAAGCCAGATTGCCTTCATTCTATTACCGCTTAATAAAACATTCGCCGTTTGGCGGTCTGTAATGACGAAGTAATACACGCCTTGGTAGTTTAGAGTATTTTAAAAAAATTCCACGCGTTCCTTTGCCACAGCCATTTCGATTGCTTTCAATAGTTTCACACTTTCATTACTTTTGACAATTTCAAACTTTCAACAAATGTCAACCGCTAGTAACCCACCACAAGGACCCGGTTATAAATTCTGATACCGGTATCAAATGTCGAAATGACAGCTTTGGAGGGGAACTTCCGTTACCGCTTGTAACCACTCTCGCTAAAATGTAGAAATTATAACCGTTTGATACCGGTATTAAGCGGTATCGTCGCTAAAAAATGATTATAGATACGAGATTTTCCGTCCCATGAGTTATGTCAATTTTGACAGGAGTAAAATGAACTCGGAGTCGAATACTCTGACATTTTGAACGACAGTCATGGAGTAAAATTTACCCAACCTTTCAGTTTTCGAACGCAATGGAGTAAATATTACTCTACGGAGTTAATATTCGAACACAACCCAGTGTTATCATCTTTCCAATTAAGCGAAAATGCCCTAGTCCTGCTTGACTTGTAAGTATAGATCGTGATATTTTCATTAGCAATATCACTGGAGGATGTTTTCTTCTCAACAAATTTCTGTACGTTACGAAACTCAACTTATAACGCATAGGTTCAAAGATTTTCCATAATGGTTCACTAATTGAAATTTGTCATCATCCTTCAATTATTTCAAATTTTAGGTAGACAGATTGCGCTTTGTTGACGTACGATCAATGAAACAAAAGCCTTACTTTCGTTCAACTAACTGGTTGTTACTGTTTGCTGTCGTTTGGTATAGTTCAACAGTTAAACCTTGTGGTCGGTGTCAAACAGACGCAAACAGTTAGCAAGTGTTTGCAATCGAAAGTTTGCCTAGTTTATCTCTCATCCAGCCAAACTATGGACGGACAAATTACAATTAACAAAATTTCGAAGTTTCAAGTGTCAGAAAAATTATTCTTGTCAACAATAAATAGTACTTTCATCATACCATATAAATTCTTCACCAAGATTCCTAAAGATATAGTACTTTCATGAATAAAGTTTTTGTGCGTATGTTCTGGGGGTCATTTTGCCCAAATGTCTGTAATTTTCTAATTTTTTGCCGAAAATGGTCTCAAACGATTAGCTGATGAAGAATTCGAGGTCAAATTTGATTATATTTGACCGTTGCCACGATAACTTGAGAACGCAAAAAGATACCGACTTGAATTGAGACAATACAGACTTTAAGACGTATGTGCAATTTTGTGTGGATCATAATATATCTTGAGAATTATAAAAAATATCTTAAAAAATATTATTCATCTCACGATAACTTGAGAACGGAAATAGATATGAACTTGCAATTTTCAGGGTAAGTTGAGCATCCCAATGCAAGATTTAAGTTAGTTAATAGGCAAAATCTGCCAAACAGTTCAGGAGTTATACGTACGTGAAATTTTCCTTTTATTTCCTCCTTTACTTAAAAAATATGAAAACAATCTGATTCAAACATTGTAGTTAGTTGTAGAATGCCAACGCGCAAATTTTAACAAAATTTCGTGAGGATCGTATCACTATAAATTTTTTTAAAAATCATTGAAAATGTTTGAAAAAAATTCTATATATCGGAAACCACCGTCTGATATCGCTGAAATTTTGCAGAGGGCTTCGAAACCATACCTTACAGCCAAAATCCTAATTTGGACATGACCGGATCTATATTATTGGAGATATGAGCAGCATTGTGTGAGTTCAGTAGCTGGATGGGTCAGCTTTGCCACGATAACTTTCGAATGGAAAGGGATAGTGACTTGCAATTTTCAGGGTAGGTTGCGCATCCTAATGGGACAGTTATGTTCATTGTTGTTTACAATCGGTCAAACGGTTTCAGAGCTATACCCATCTGGAATATTATTTTCTCGATAACTCAAAAAATATAGTTCCGCTCAAATTGAAACTTGATTGGTAGTTATAGAATACTGACCCAAAGAAGTTTGTGAAATTTGGTAAGGATCGCATCCCCAGAAAATTTTAAAAAAATTATTAAAAAATATTATTTATCTCACTATTACTTGAGAACGGAAAGATATAGCGACTTGCAAATTTTTAGAGAAGGTTTTGCATCCTAATGCGACGTTTGATTTCGTTAAAAGGCATAATCGGTCAAACGGTTTTGGAGCTATATCGATCTGAAATTTGGTTATTTCCTTCATAATTGAAAAATTACTATGCCAATTAAATTCAAACACGGTAATTAGTTCTAGCCGACGCAAAATTGTTTTCAAAATTTCGTGACGGTCGTTTTACTAGAAAATTGAGAAATTGACAATTATTGAAAAACATTCTATACATCAGAAAGTATTCGTCCGACATCGCTGAAATTTTGCGAAAACCTTCAAAACTTAACTCTTAAATCAAGTTGTAAGTTTGAACACCATCGGATTCATATTGGGGGATATCCGAGCAGACTTCTGTGAGTTCCGATATTTTAAAAAGAATTTAAATCTAATACTCAGGGCCGGTTTCTCAATTGCGAGTTAACTCGAGGTTCATGAATATCGCTAAATACATGCGCAACTGGCAATCGATGGTCAATTCGATTAAGAGTGTCCAAAAGAGGTGAATGGACAATAGAACATGCGCGCAAAAAAGCTCCTGACCTCACGTCAGTGCTTGGACCAATTTTTCGATAAAAAACTAATCTATTTATTCATAAGAATAAATAATATTTGCGTTCGGAACTAAACAGCCGCACGTGGCTGACCCCTGGGTTCGATAGATTGCGCTTTGTTGCGTACACTCAATGAAACAAATTATCTCTCAGCCAGCTAAACGATCGATATAGGAGATTTCACGTTTGGCGAATCAGGAGTATATTTGTATATATTATTATACTGATCCTCCTAGGTCTTTCCCAAGGAGACCTCTCATAAGCTCTCGAAGAGCTTGATCAAGTAAGGAGAACCAGTTGTGTTCTGTGTAGTAAGTGGGCGTCATTTTCGATGGAGTGAACCTTCGATCCAGTGAACTTTCGATGCAATAGTTTTCGATGGAGTGAGGCGCACCGCATTATATACATACAAATAAGAATAAACAAGTAGGTTTCGTATAAATATACAGAACCCTAGGAACCGTTCGTGATGTTTTCATTCTTTACGAACAGCTGAACATATGGAGTCAAAATCGTCTAAATCTTCAACCGGCGAAAGGAAATATTTTTTTAGACCTTGAATACTGTTATAATATCGTGGCGAAATCTTTTGAAGATAGATAGCAAATTAAAAAAGCTTTAAAGGAATGGTATTTGCACATGCAGATACCGGTTCAACAAGTACGCTGATCTGGAACCATTTTCTCATTTGCTTAAGTTTTCATTTTGTTCTTTGTTTTGCTGTTGTTTACCATTGTATATACAATTTAAATATTATATTATGATAAAAATAATTTGTAGGCCATAACACCAGATTTATTCTGAATATTAGCCTATTAGGTATATGTTTTTTAATCAATAAATATTGGTCTACCGTTAATGCCTTCAATCTGCTTTACGAATTATGAAGACATTTAATCAGACGTAGTGCCAGCGGAATCAAAGAACATGGATTTCACCCCATGAGTTTCCTATTTTAGGACGACGAGAGACTGATATATCTTTCCTTTGGCTTAGTTGAACAGCAGCTAGTGGCCTATGCTCAGGCCACTGAAAGGTTATGTTCCAACATGTGGCAGTCTAGTAGCCGGCTTGACAAGTATGTCGGCCAATTCATTTCTTTCAACACCACTATGCCTTGGTACTCATAAAGGGCCACTTTGTTGCCCCTGAGCAGCTTCTTAATCGTGTTGTGACATTCCCAGGATAAGGGAGAACTCTGGCTGTAAGCTTCCAATAGAGTCAGGGTGGCATGGCTATCGGTGATCATGTTCATTTCAAACACTTCTGAGCGCTTTTGTACACTGCCAGTATCTCTGTCTGTGTGACAGAAGGTAACGGGAGGTATAGGGAGGCGAAGTTTTGGTCCATAAATCCCAATCCCCGACCTTGCTCCGTCTGTATACCACACATAAGATCTTCTGTCCAGATTATTAATTAAGTCCACCCCACTTTTACGGTCACGAACGACCGCTGCAAATGTTTCTCGCAATCTAATACAGATGTATGGTATCCGAGGGTTTAGCTAGAAGATTTGAATCAATTTGGTTAAATATCCCCATATGTCCAACCCAATTTTGAGGAGTTGTTGACATTGAGATACAGAGGAGATAAGGCCAGTAAGACCTCCAAAGCGCCCGTGGGGTTTGTGAATTCAGTCCCTGTCATACCAATACACACAAGCCGTTGCAAATTCTGCAACCTGATGGGCAGTATCACCGCTATAAGTAGGAACAAAGTACAATTTTTGCGCAAGTGTTCCGCAAAGAACAGCGTGCTATCATTTTGCCACAATGACTGTACTTATCGAATTTTTTGCCGAAAATGGTCTCAAACGATTTGGTTCGACTTCCTGATGAATAATCCGAGGTCGATTATAATTCTGTTCGTCCGGCCGGCCGGTCCGGCCGTTAGCACGATATCTCTCGAACGAAAGGAGCTAGAGGATTGAAATTTGCAGAGTAGTTTTGGAGCGTAAATATCTCGGAGAAGTTAGTTAACGGGCGAAATCCACCTAGCGGTTTCGGAGTTATGGCCATTTTTATTTAAAAATAAAAATTATGAATATTTCCGGAACAGATCACTCGATCTGGAATGTAGTATAAAATTGTAGAATCATGATCTTTATATGCGTGCGAAGTTTTGTATTGATCGGATGGCTATAAAATTGAAAAAAAAAGCTAAAAAATTTGCAAATTTTGTTTTCACAATAACTCGAAAAATAGTGATCCGATTAAATTAAAACTCGGTAGTTAGATGCGAAGTACAGACGTAAACACTTGTGCAAAATTTCGTGGGGATGGCATGAGTAAAAAAAAATCATAAAATGTTTAACTCTTAGCGTAATATTTTGCTTGAAATTCCGAAACCAAATATCGGATTGAGTTCAATTTTGGCACTTCGGTGAGCAATGATGACCTCTTAGGGTGTGCAAAATTCCACAGGGAACAGACCAATAGGAGCCTAAAATAATTGGTTCAAGCACTGACGTGAAGTCAGGAGCTTTTGCGCTTATGTTCTATTGCCCATTCTCCTGTATTGGACACTCTTAATCGAATTTACCATGGTGAATTCGATTAAGAGTGTCCAATACAGGAGAACAGACAATAGAATTCACCATGGTAAATTCGATTAAGAGTGTCCAATACAGGAGAATGTACAATAGAACATACGTGCAAAAGATCCTGACTTGTCAGGATCAGTGCTTGAACCAATTTTTTTTCGTAATTTTTTTAAAAATTTTCTAGGGGTACGGTTCTTACACAGTTTTACACACGTCTTTAAGTCGATATTCTACAACTAGTTACCAAGCTTCCATTCAATCGAGTCTATATTTTTTGAGTTATCGAGGAAATAATATTCCAGGTGGGTATAACTCTGAAACCGTTGGACCGGTTATGCCCATAATCAAACTTAACACTCCCATTCGGATACGCAACTTACCCTGAAAATTGTAAGTTGACGTGACAAAGTCTTATAATTCGATGGAGCCGGCTGCTCGCACGAAAAAACATGACTCATGCGGTGTTACCTCGCTCTGAGGCGTTCCATTTAAGGCTTGACAGGCAAGCGAGAGCGCGGAACGCGTGAAAAGAGGCACAATCGGCCTCCGCGTTCGGCAGCGTTCGACATCTGTCTCTCTACTACTTGAGTGAGCGGTGCGTCCGCGTGGACAGCTGCTATACACTTAATAATACATTTACATGTTTTCGTCAAGTATGAAGTGCAGTGAAAAGTGAATGTGGTGTCAATTGTTTATAGCAACGATAATTGCGGCGATAAATAAAAATTGGCATAATTGTATTTATGCGTACTAATAAATGTAACTCGATCAATTCAATTGTGATTTCCATTTACCCCCTTCTCTATTTCCATACAAAATATCTATCAAACAAATAAAAGTAAAATTTTCTTTTGAAAAATGAAACCATTCCATCAGTATTTTCTTATGACGTTGTCACGTTCAACTATCGTCAGTAAACCGACTTTACAGACAACCGATTTTTTTGAATTATCAAGGTTATCAAGGTGGGTATAACTCCGAAACCGAATGATTTTTAAAAAAAAATTGTAGTGATACGATCCTCACGAAATTTTGCAAGAATTTTCGCGTTGGCATTCTACAACGAGTAAACATGCTTCAATTGGGTCGGTTTTGTGTTTTTATAGTTATTGAGGAAATAACAACCAAATTTCATATTGTAATAACTCCAAAACCGTTGGGTCGATTATGCCTATAAACGAACTCGAATGTCGCATTCGGCTGCGCAACCAATCCTGAAAATTACAAATCGCTATCTCTCTCTGTTCTCAAGTTATCGTGAGATACATAAGAAATCGTAATTTTTTTTAAATTGACCAGTTGTGCAATCCTAACAAAATTCCACACCTCTCCTGTATTGGACACTCTTAATCGAATTTACCATGGTAAATTCGGAGTGTCCAATACAGGAGAACAGACAATAGAATGGTGAATTCTATTGTCTGTTCTCCTGTATTGGACACTCTTAATCGAATTTACCATGGCAAATTCGGAGTGTCCAATACAGGAGAACAGACAATCCGCCGTATTCACAAAGCATTCAATCTCCGTTAAGTCCTAACTGAGGTTCTCAGTTAAGGATAAATTGGCGATGATAAGGGACGATAAGGGGTAAAGGTGGTAAAACAGGCCTGTTTCACCACCGTTAAATACGTTAACTGAGGTTGCGATTCATATTTGTCCTTAACTTAGGACCTCAGTTAGGACTTAACGGAGATTCAAACACTTAACAATGCTTTGTGAATACGGCGGAATATAATTCACCATGGTAAATTCGATTAAGAGTGTCCAATAAAGGAGAATAGAGAAGGGAACATACGCGCAAAATCTTCTGACTTGACGTCAGTGCTTGAACCAATTTTTATTGATATGTAGCTATTCTGAAATTTGAAAGTTGTCACATTGACAGTATTTGAAGATCATATCAACATAGTTTCACTTTGCACAGAAATTTCATAGCTGCAACTCCTTTTCAACAAATTCAACCAAATATGGACAATTCCAAATGAGCAATTTGCAAAATTGCTTTCTCTGTTCAACAAAATACAAGTCGACTCCTTAAGTTTCCCCTTAATGTAATCAGACTCTGTCATCAGAATATTTGTTTTACTCCAATAAATCATGTGATCTCCATGGATGTTACATACATAGGTGCATATGGTAATTACATCACTGAGCCGATAAGATCGAGCGGATTTTATGATCACGTGATTTTCGAGCCTTTCGAGCGTCATTTTGATCACTCCGTGTACTCGATTTGTAAATAACAAACACTATTGAGCGATCCGAGCGCTCAGATGTATTTACCATATGTGACTCATGTTCCGTTATTTTTGGCGCTCTAGTTCCTCGGAACTGAGTGCTTATCAATTTGCCCAAATGTCTGTAATTTTCGAATTTTTCGATGAAAATGGTCTTAAACGATTTGGTTCGACTCACTGATCAAGAATCCGTGGTCGAAATTCATTCTGTCCGGCCGGTCCGGCCATTCGGTTGGCCGGCCGTAGGCATGATAACTCTCGAACGGAATGAGCTAGACAGTTGAAATTTTCAGAGTAGGTTTGGCAGATAAATATCTCGGCTAAGTTCGTTATTGGGCAAAATCGGACAGATGGTTTCGGAGTAACAAAAAAAATGTTTTTTTTTACAAAACAAATTCCAAATTAAATTTTATTCAATAAGCAGTTTTACCATAAGAATCCAATGATATCATTTTTAACTCTAACAAGCTAATACTTTCGGAGATATGATTTTTCAAAATTTCAATAATAAATCGTATTTTTACGTTGTCTCAGAATGATATAATTATTCTATGTATGAATTGTCATAATGTCAATTTATTTTCCTGAGACATGACATTATCTTATCAATCGAAGAATTGTGAGCGAAGTGAGAAAAATCTCTGTTGTTTGCTCCGAAATTAGTTTTTCTCAGAAAAGTCTTACATTTCGGAACGGAACATGAAGTAAGAGATCTGAGAGTAGTGAGACTGCTTTTCATCCATAGACATAGAATGCTCAGTTCTCTCAATTTATGACGGGACTGACGGAAGAGAATATTATAACTTCAAAAATATTGGGGTTGAAATACTCGTATTTTAGCGATGCAATGGGGACCTCACCCAAAAATGTTTGAAAATATTACGTAAATATTGAAAGCATAATTCTGTAGTTCGAGAAAGGAGAAAATTTGGTGCACGTAGATCAGGAAATTTTTGATCGATTACAAGGTAATTTTTCATTATTACTTCTCTTCTTTCATACATGTTTTATAGAATATCTACTATTTGTAGGTACTTTAAACCTGTTTTGGGCAATTGTCATACGAAACTTGTTTTTTTGGCGCTCTAGTTCCTCGGAACAGAGTGCTTATCAATTTGCCCAAGTGTCTGTAATTTTGGAATTTTTGGCTGAAAATGGTCTCAAACGATTTGGTTCGGCTCACTGATCAAGAATTCGAGGTCGAAATCGATTCCGGCCGGCCGGCCGGCCGTAGGCAAGATAACTCTCGAACGAAAGGAGTTAGCGGATTGAAATTTGCAAGGTGGGTTTGGAGCGTAAATATCTCGGACGAGCTCGTTAATGGGCGAAATCCATCTAGCTGTTTTGGAGTTATGGCCGATTTTAGTAAAAATATTTTTTATGAATATTTCCGAAACTGATCACTCGATCTATCTGAAATTTAGCATCAAATTGTAGAATCATGACCTTTATACGCATGTGAAGTTTTGTATTGACCAGATTACCGCAAAGTGTAAACAAAAAATTTGAAAATTTAAAAAAGTTTTTCTACAATAACTTTCGAACGGAATGAGCTAGGTAGTTGAAATTTTCAGAGTAGGTTAGGGAGATGAATATCTCGGTTAAGTTCGTTATTGGGCAAAATTGGCCACATTTAATTTGATTTCTTCCATGGTGCAGTTCTCATTATCATGATTGCTCATTTAATCTTGATAAATAAACTATTATTTGAATTGAATTTCCTTTATGATGCAGTTCTATCATATGAATACATTGATATAATTCCCAACTCTGAGAACCCAATATTTGCGGAGATATAATTTGTCTGTTTGAACTAGAGCGCCAGAAAACTCCTGTCCACAGGGCTTGAACCAATTTTTTATTTCTGTATGTCTCTAATTCTTAAGTGGTTCTCTTGTTCCGGCTTTCTTACTGCTAGTGGTCTCGAAGTTTCTCTTCTATACAATTTACCAGAAATACAAGGAATATTATATACACAGTTTTTGGATTTTTGTTTTTCATTAATGGGTTTTGTCCGAAGATCATTTTGTGTCTTGAAAACGGTTCTTATATTGAACTTCCGAAAGGCCTCGAACATAAGGAATCACATTCAACTGATAGGGTTTTTGTTCTTCTTGGTTATTCTGTTGTATGTGATTAATTGTTATATTATTAGAAGCTCTTCTATCTATAACGCGTAAGGAAGCTACCACGAGAAATCCCTGCATGAAAGGACAAGCAGAGACCTAAGTACATTGCTTTTGAAAAATATCTTGTATTTCTAACGCAAAAGCAATTCACAAAATAATAATTTTTTTATTTTATAGATATTTTTCAGAGTTTGAGAGAGAAAACCAGAAAGGAACCATATAATAATGGATAAAATGCCCTTGAGAAGTTCTCATTTCGAGCAGTTATTTGTCTTGAAACCGAAAAGTGGGTCTCTAATAGGATTCCCAGACTCCCTTCAGGAAGAACAGTGAAATCCCCGCATGGCTTCTTAATTTGGCCAATCGGATTGGAGTGATTTTTGGATAACCCTTCAGGGGCCGTTTTATCTATGCCCTCGCAGAAGGTTACTCCAGGATTTACTATTAGCTTTAGTTAACTCTTTGTTGTAGCTAGCAAGGACCTGACGATATGCGTCCCAACTGCCGTTTCGTCAGGCTCTATTATAGGCTCTTTTTGCACACGCTTTCAAGGTGTTCTAATTATTCTACCAGGCAACGTCGTTTTCTTCCTCAGTTGGCAGTTGTTCTCATATACTCTTTGTCAGACAAGAGTTGGAAGGAGTAGAGGCAGTTTTCCCTTATCCCCCAGCTGATGTATCTGAGTTCCTTGATGAAGGCCTTGTTAGGGTCATTTGGGATTTCAACTATGTCTATTTTCCACAAGGAAATAGGTAGCTAGAGTGGTATTGTTCTACGCTAAGGCAAACTATACTATTGCCTTATTTTGGTGAAAATAACTCCTACCTCTTCTATTTTCTTCAATATGTTCTAAGCTGTTGTCTTATGGATGTTTCCTTTTAGTTTTATATCTGATTAATTATTATTCCGGCTAGCTTACATTTATGCAGATTCAGGTTATCCATTGCGTTCTGGTGTGCTTGTAGATTGAGTTTGGCTTGTACACCGTTGATTTCCTTCTCACCTTTGGTTTTATTATTAGGTGGCGTAAATTTCGACCCTTTGTTGAATCTTGTGGAATGTCTAGAAATGAATAAACTGTACAAAAACCCGAAATCACTAAAACTCGATATCCATTTCGACTTGAACAACTCACCCTTACTAAATATGCAATAGTGGACCCATTATACAAGTATCACTTGAAAATGACTTAACAGTAGGAACCGGTCGTCTGTGAGTTTTTAGTGGAAATTGGACGAAAGTGCAATTTAACAAATTAAGTATTTATCGAGTATTAGCAACATGGTGACATAAGGCTGGAATATATTAATGTTTTACGATCATTTGTTAATACAATGCGAAAAAATGGGTAGATGTAGATATAGAAAATGGGTTCTAGCCCTGTGAACAGGAGCTTTCTGGCGGTCTAGTTCAAACGGACAAATTATATCTCCGAAAGTATTGGTTTCTCAGAGATGGGAATTAAATCAATGTATTCTTATGAAAGAACTGCATCATGGAGGAAATTAAATTCAAATAATAGTTTATTTATCAAGATTAAATGAGCAATCTGAGAATGAGAACTGCACCATGGAAGAAATCAAATTAAAATAGCTGAAATGAATTTGACTCTTTCTTATAGAACAGGATGAAATGTACTAGTATGAACACAGATCATATAATAAAGCTTAGATAGAATAATTATAGCATTCTGCGAAAACATAGAAGTACGTACGATTCATTATTGAAATTTAGAAAAATCATATCTCCGAAAGTATTAGCTTGTTGGAGTTGAAAATGATATCGATGGATTTTAATGGTGAAACTGCATCTTAAATAAAAATTACAGACATTTGGGCAAATTGATAAGCACTCAGTTCCGAGGATTTTAGCCCGCCTTCTCTCGTTCCGAACCGAAAACCCGACGGCCTAGACCAACCGGCTATCGGGCTCCTCGTACGATCTTGTCGATCTCCGGTATTAGAATAAAACGTCGGTACTTACCTGGGATATACAGGGTGAGTCTTTGACCACTGCATTAATTTTAACCAAAGATTCCTCTCATCAAATGAAACACTTTTTTCATTTAACATTTTTCCAAATTCAGCTCAGGTAAAAAGATACAGGCTGTTGAAATTTTGAAAAAAAATCAGTTTTTATTTTGTAGCTTTGACATCCTTTTTTCGAATAAAAGGAATGTTGGCGTAAAGTTTCCTATAACTATGATACATATTTTCCAAATATTAGTTATTTTCTACTTCTACTGGTTTTCTAGTTATGGACTCGTGGATTCATAAAACTAAACGAAATTAGCATAAAGAAAGCATATAAAGTTTTTCTTGAGTAATTTCAAAAATATTCCATCGTTTTAGAACATTATATTATTCTTCATCATTTCTCCTCTTAATTGAATGTTTTAAAATGGAAAACTCCAGAAATTTCACTACTTTTATGGATCCGTCCCTGAGCGTTGGAATCCCGAATCAAGCTGTAAACCACGTTACCAAGCCTTATTCTAATCGGCCAACAATGTCATAGATAATTTATATGTGGGAGTGTATTAGCACATTGTGAAATCTTTGAACGCTTGTAACTTTTTACCTGAGCCGAATCTGTAAAAATGGTAAATGAAAAAAGTGTTTCATTTGATGAGAGGAATCTTAGGTTAAAATTAATGCAGTGGTCAAAGACTCACCCTGTATATTCTTAATTTTCACTTTTCGACATAAAATCGCCACATGGGGGTTTATTTGACGGCTTTTTACCCTTGTCTCTCTAAGTCGATTTTGACGTTTCTCGAACCAACTATTAGCAAGGAATTAGACAATGTCATGTCTCAGGAAAATAAGTTGACATTAATGACAATTCATGCATAGAATAATTATATAATTCTGTGAAAACGTAGAAATACAATTTATTATTGAAATTTTGAAAAATCATATCTCCGAAAGTATTAGCTTGTTAGAGGTAAAAATGATATCATTGGATTCTTATGATAAAATTGCTTATTGAAAAAATTTAATTTGGAATTTGTTTTGTAAAAAAAAATTTTTTTTTTATTACTCCGAAACCATCTGTCCGATTATGCCCAATAACGAACTTAGCCGAGATATGTATCTCCCAAACCTAACTGTCTAGCTCATTCCGTTCGAGAGTTATCGTGCCTACGGCCGGCCGGACTGGCCGGCCGGCGGAACAGAATGTATTTCGACGACCACGGATTCTTGATCAGTGAGTCGAACCAAATCGTTTAAGACCATTTTCATCGAAAAATTCGAAAATTACAGACATTTGGGCAAATGGATAAGCACTCAGTTCCGAGGAACTAGAGCGCCAAATAAAAGGAATTGGTGAACTTTGATGATAAAAGTCCTTCGTCCAAAATTTATACTGTTTTTTTTTTGTTGAAGGTGACATATGGGTTATCAGTGAAACAGCAATCTTCCAGTATAAAGTAACAAGGGAGGAAAGGAATGTTTGGAAAATATTTGCAGACAATCAACAATTCGAATTGGCTAAAAAATATTCAAAAGGTAATGAAGTTTCATATAACCAAGTGCTTATCAAAGAAGCCGATATGCTTTTCGACAAGAAGAAATATGAGCTTAGCGCCCAAATATATGCCGAAGCGGAGTCTAGTTTCGAAGAGATATGTTTGAAATACATCCAAGCCGAACAACAAGATGCTCTGAAAATATTTCTTAGGCGAAAGTTGGCTAATTTAAAGCCTCAAGATCAGACACAGATAATGATGATAGTAATCTGGTTGGTGGAACTATATTTGAGCAAATTAGAACAGAAAAGGTTGAGTGGACAGGAAGATACAGTTGTATATTTGGATATACAAAAGGAATTTGAAGCATTCCTAGCCTTTTCTGAAGTTAGCAAATGTGTCAAAGATAATAAGTCTACTATTTATGAACTGATGGCTAGTCATGGTGATAAAGCTAACTTGATGAAATTGACTATTGTGAATAAGGATTTTGAACAGGTAAATGATAGCGATTCATACACATTGTATACATGATAAGGATGGGATAGCCTTAGGATCTACAGAACGGCAAGAGATATGCAGTTGGTTAAATCAAAGAAAAGTTGTGTTTTTGAATATTATCAATATGCCATTTTGAATCATTCAGAATTCCAGGAAGTTTAGGAGATGTTATAATTTTTTTAAATTTGCCCCTGAATAATAATAATAACTGTTCTTTATTGATAACAAGTTAACAGGTCAACAGGTAATTGACCTAGGTGCTTCAGCATGTAGGTAATTTCCTGCATGGGTATTCTACTGGTTCGATATGCATGACATCGTCTATTCATGAAGCCTTTGGTTGAATTTCTTTATACTCGCTCTAATGGGTTATATCTTTGTTGATATCTATGTAATTGATTAGGGGTGTTGGGTAGCATGTTATTTGGGTGCCTCAACTCTTTTATTGTTCTTAGAGATGATGTTTCAGCCACTTCCGGAATTTTCTACACTTTCTGCAATTCGCATGCAAGGGATGTCCATACTCCGTTATATTGTGTGCGTGCTGTTTCAGGTGATTGGATTAACCTTCAATCTCCAATTAGCAAACAATGTTGTGATGTTGTTTATTTATTTATTTATAAACGGGCAAACCCCTCTTCAGAAAGACTTTTTGACTATGACTTTTATATGAAAAATGGAGAATAATAAAAAACATATAGATAGGTAGATAGGTAAAAAACTGTATTACACGGTATGTTAAAAATACATAAAAGAAACCGTGTCAACATACAACATTTAGCACAAATAATCATAATATGGATTTGGATCTAATTCAATAACCAATTCTCTAACCTTTTCCCTAAATATTCTATAATTGTTCAATTTCTTCTATCCGGTAGTCTATTATAAATCTTAATACACATATTAGAAGGAGGTTTTTCAGTTGATGACAGTTTATGTATCAGGTAATGTTACTCATTGATCTCAGAGGGAAATCATTAATTCTAGATTGAACACAGAATATATCCCTATTCTTGAAAAAGACTATTAAACATTCTACCATGTAGATTCCATATATTCTGAGTAACCCATTTTTTCTGAAAACTTCTCTTCATGATTGAAGGTAATTCATCGAAAAAATATACCTCAACACCCTTTTCTGTATAATAAATAATCTTTCAACTCCACTACTGGAACCCCAGAATATAATACCATATCGAAGCAAGGACTCAAAATTAGCAGAATACATTATTTTCATATTATTAAGACTCAAATATCCTGTGCGAGTTCTGATAGCAAATCTTACTCGACATAGTTTTCCTGCCAGGTGTTCTATTCGATGGGTCCACCTGAAAAAACCATCCCACTCCCACAAATTTAATACATTCCTCGATTTTCACATCACACCCATCTAAAAGCAATATACTTTCTCTTGTTTATTTTTCTCTCTTAGTACTAAATAGAAACGCTGATGGCTTATCTATAACACAAGATATCTAAAAGTACACTAGCTCATATCATTTATCCATATTATTATTTAGTGTTGAGTAGGACATACAAGAGGCGCTTCATTTGTCCCGGACATGACGTCAAAATGTAAGAGTGCCTCGAAATTTAAAATTGTACTACTTCAATTTATTTGTCGCGGTCGAGCGAGAGCGAGGCAGAGGCAGATAAAGAAATTCCATTTTGTGTCGGAACCTTTGATGTGAGGGTAGTAGAATTGCCTAATTTCATAATAATTGTACTAAACAATCAAATGTGGTTCATCCTCCTAATATCTGTCCGTTAGATATGTTCTTGCCGAAACCCTCATTACATAAGCTAAGCAAGCACTCTTACAACTTTCCAAGTTCGAGTGACAAACCTCCTAGAGAGCTTACTCATCAATACCGCAGTGACAAAAGCACGTCGCGTCTAACATTTGAGGCGCCAGGAGGCGCGCATAATTCGTACTATATACTATAATAACTTCAAATGGTTCAGTACGCCTCGCCTCTTTTGAAGTGGGACATTGTACTGGCTCAGGACAAAAAAGAGGCTACTCTTACAAACTCTTTTTCAAGTCGTGTCCTACTCAACACTATTATTATTATTATTATGTGAGTTGTGCCGGGCTGACGAAACCCGCCCCTCCACTGCGACCAATCGGTTTATTTTGGCACACCTATAGTATATAATCTATACTTCACCCACAATCTCAAGTCTCTTGATGGGGGATATGAGTCTGGTGGGTGATAACCTTTCCAGTTCCCTCAGTCTCAGTTTGTGGGCTCCTAGTTCCTCAAATCTGTTCCTCAATCAGTTTTGCATACACACCATTTTTACTAACTAGATTACCCAGTCTCATAATACGAGATACGCTGCTATACTAGCAATAACTAGTTTGGTGAAAAGGAATGCCGAAAAGTTGACAATTTCGTCAGACTACATCATACTAAATTCTTAACATGTAATGACCTCCCTGTACCTAGATGACATGGACACAAATACCTATTTAAAACTAATTACATGAGAGACTTATTTAATATTAATTACATAATCTTATACTGCTAGTTATTTTTACACATTTAAGATAATTCAAACCTATCGGTTTTATAAATTAATTCTCTATTTGAATAGATTGAGTAACGGAGAAAAAATTAGATCTAATTGTTCATTAACTAAATTACCCGTTTGTTTTTCTCTATTTATTTCCACCATTTCCCAATAATTGAGTTGCGCACCTTTATTCAAATTGTGGAGAATTTTGAAATCCGGGTTAAACTTATGTCCTTCTGCTAATAAATGAATTGATAATTAATTAATTAATTTGTGGACTCCTTGTTCCTCAAATCTGTTGTTTTTGTAGCTGTGATGATGTTCCTTTATCCTTATGCCAACATTTCTACCTGTTTTTCCTATTATATGATTTATCACAACTCCCGCAATTTAATTGATAAACACCGGATTTATCTCCTTTATTCCTTTTTGATTTATTGTTCTTTATGAGTTTTGCAAGGTTATTGTTTGTCCGGAATGAGATATTCACCTGCTGGTTTTGAAGAATCCTTTTAAGTTGTTGACTCGGTGTACCAAAATATGTTGAGCTATTGAAATATTTTATTTCTACCCGTAATTTCTGGAAATACTAAACTAATTGTTTTTTCTTCAACATTTTTCTGATTAACTCTGTATTTTATCCATTGTTTTCCGTTATTTGTTCGATAATTTCTAATTCTGTACAATAATTTTCTTCGGATAAATTAGCCGGTGTAACATACTATGAAATGCCGCGACTTTATGTTCGAATGGATGACACGAGGATCGATGAATGATTGTATCCGTATGGAATGGTTTCCTAAATATTGAAAAATCATGTTTATTGTTTTTCCGCGTTATTTTTAAATCCAAAAAATCAATTGCACCATTGTCTTCCATTTCTGTTGTGAATTTGACATTTGGTTGAATGCTATTAATAAAATCTACTAATATTTTCAGTTGCCGGTCTGTTCCCTTAAAACACGCGAGCACATCATCTACGTATCTAAACCAATATACGAATTTGGAAAAAATAGGATGTGTTTTAGCGATTGCTTCTAGGTTGTCCATGAATATTTCTGCCAATAGGGGGCTGAGCGAATTACCCATGATAAGTCCTTAATCGCTAGTATAAATCTTATCGTTGAAAGTAACGTAATTTTGATTCAAACACGTTTCTAAAGCTGGAGTGTTTCCGACTGGATAACTATATTGACTTTGTTTTTATCTAATAAATCCCTAACCATTTTCACTGTATCCTGGGGTGGAATACTAGAGAAAAGGTTAACAACATCGAATGACACTAATTTTGCATTGGCCGTTAGAGAAAGATTTTTAATTTTATCTACTAGATCAAGCGAGTTCTTGATCGAAAAAGTTGGTACGAAGTTACAATAATTTTTATTCGGGTTTATTAGAAAACGCAAAGTTTCAACTGTTGGTGCTGAAATGTACGAAACTTCTGGTCCAATATTCCCATCCGGTTTATGGAGTTTGATAAACGAGTATATTTGCGGAACTTGCGGATTACTAAGAATTAGTTTTTTTGAATGTTCATCTATTAAATAATATATATCTTTCAAATTGTTCTTTAGTTCTCGTTGAAATTGTAGTCGGATCCCTATTAAGTATTTTATAATTTTGAGTTGCAATGAAACTTTTGTAAAAACAATATTACCCTCGGCGCTTTTGGAATTCAATGTTTTCACGATTGTCCATTCTGAATTACCGACTAAATTCCTGATCTTTGATAAAATGTGCTGCTTGATATTTAATTGACTGATTGTTGGTTTTTTGTCGATTGAGTATTATTTCCATTCGAACATAAAGTCGCAACATTTCATAGTATGTTACACTGGCTAATTAATATACCTTTATCCGAAGCAAATTATTGTACAGAATTAGAAATTATCGAACAAATAGGGAAGAACAATAGATATAATACAGAGTTAATCAGAAAAATGTTGAAGAAAAAACAATTCGGAAAAATATTTAGTTCAGTATTTCCAGAAATTAAGCATAGAAAGATGTCTACTGTGACAAAAACGTTTATTAGATTTTAACTGTAAATCATGTCGCAATCATGATTACCTGAAATTACTGAAAAGTAAAATTGAAGATAAGGAAACTATAATCAGAGATAAAGAAGAAATTATTAATGATAAAAATGAAATAATAAAAATGCTACAAGAAAAGATTAAAAATTTTGAGGAGAAAGAAAAAAATTAATATGCTTTGTCTTACGCAAAGGTTGTTTCATGGAAAAAAGATGAGCAACCTTTCGCTGTACCAAATAATGTTCCAGATGTAATATTTAGAGCAAAGAATAATCAAGGGTCAATTCAAACGAGAGAAGACATCTCAGCAAACATTGACCCTACCAATTTAACCATCTATTACGAAAAAATCTCGTGTTAAGATAGGTAATCTTAAACAGAATTTAAATAAAGAAGAAATTGTGAACTCACTTTTAAGACAAAATGAATCATTGATTTTGATTTTGATGTGACTTTCATTAAGGAAAAAGAAAATGGCGAAAAAACAGTATATGGAGAATGCTCGGCTTCAACTTTCAAGCAGTGATGCAACTAAAAAGAGTATGTGTTGGATGGGAACGTTGTCCTGTTTACGAGGATTTATCAGTTCCTCGTTGTTTTCATTGTCAGGAGTTTTACCATAAAAGGCAAAATTGTAGAAACAACCTAGCATGTCCCTATTGTGGTGAATGCCATAAACAAGGGGACTGTCCAAGGCGAAAGAAAGTTTGCATCAATTGTGTTTCTTCGAATAATAATTACAAAACAAAGCACAATACTAACCACCATGCAACAGATATCGAGTGCCCCACAATGCAATATCACATAAAGCTGTTGCAATCCAAAATCGATTATTCAACTTAATGGTACTAACGGTTCAAGATATTATCTTGGACAATCTCAATCAGTTGGAACAAGATCATCGGGGGACCTATATGGATCCAGATAAATATGTATCCTTAACATCTAATAAACATATCAATGTTATGCATGTTAATATACGAAGTGCATTCAAGAATTTCGATGAATTTCTGGCTTTGATCGAAACTTACTATTTATCTGCTTGTGATATTATTGTTTTGGGTGAGTGTTTTCAAACTGCAGCAGTGGATAATTTCAATATTCCAGGTTACACCACAATACACAATGGAGGTGATTTCAATAGAAGTGATGGTGTTTTAACATTGATTAAATCTGATCTCAATTATAACATATCTAATTGTAAGTGTGATAAGTGTGGAGTTTCTCTATCTATAATAGAGCTTGTTGTTGATCATGTATCTTTTAGAATAATAGCATTATATAGACCTAAACCAAGTAACTTGACTTCCTTCATTGATGAACTCGATGCGTACTTAGACGGACGCAACAGAATACTAAAGTTGAATTATTAATCGGTGATGTTAATATTGATTTATTGGATGAAAGTGACTTTTATGTTAACAGATATTTATGTGTGCTTGCTAAATATGGTTTTGTACCCTATATTCTGAATCCTACCCGTGTTACACGCGATTCTAAATCATGCTTGGATCACATTTTTCTTAAAAGTTCATCTAATAACAGTTCAAACTTAAGGTTTGACTCATTTATCCTTAAATGTCATATCACAGACTACTATCCAGTTTTACTACAGGTAAATTCCCAAGTGAAAACAAATAAAATTGGTTCAAGCCCTGTGGACAGGATCTTTCTGGCGCTCTAGTTCAAATTATATCTCCGAAAGTATTGGTTTCTCAGAGTTGGGAATTATATCAATGTATTCATATGAAAGAACTGCATCATAAAGGAAATTGAATTCAAATAATAGTTTATTTATCAAGATTAAATGAGCAATCATGAGAATGAGAACTGCACCATGGAAGAAATCAAATTAAATCTGGCCAATTTTGCCCAATAACGAACTTAACCGAGATATTTATCTCCCTAACCTACTCTGAAAATTTTAACTACCTAGCTCATTCCGTTCGAGAGTTATACCTATGTATGGTACCCCGTTACACCAACCTCTGCTAACATATAAAACTCTCAGTCAAAAGAATATATATATATATATATATCTATGTCTATGTATGAAAAGCAGTCTCACTACTCTCAGATCTCTTACTTCATGTTCAGTTCCGAAATGTAAGACTTTTCTGAGAAAAACTAATTTCGGAGCAAACAACTGAGATTTTTCTCACTTCGCTCTCAATTCTTCGATTGATTAGATAATGTCATGTCTCAGGAAAATAAGTTGACATTATGACAATTCATACATAGAATAATTATATCATTCTGTGACAACGTTGAAATACGATTTATTATTGAAATTTTGAAAAATCATATCTCCGAAAGTATTAGCTTGTTAGAGTTAAAAGTGATATAATTGGATTCTTATGGTAAAACTGCTTATTGAAAAAAATTTAATTTGGAATTTGTTCCTTAAAAAAAAAATTTTTTTTGTTACTCCGAAACCATCTGTCCGATTTTGCCCAATAACGAACTTAGCCGAGATATTTATCTCGCAAACCTACTCTGAAAATTTAAACTGTCTAGCTCATTCCGTTCGAGAGTTATCGTGCCTACGGCCGGCCGAAACGGCCGGACAGAATGAATTTCGACCACGGATTCTTGATCAGTGAGTCGAACCAAATCGTTTAAGACCATTTTCATCGAAAAATTCCAAAATTACAGACATTTGGGCAAATTGATAAGCACTCAGTTCCGAGGAACTAGAGCGCCAAAAATAGCTTGAATTGTAATGAGAAAATAAGTACCAAATTTAACCAACATAAATTACAAACCTTAACAAAAAATACAAATTGGAGTGATATCTTAAATTTACATGATCCCCAAATTGCCGTGGATCGCTTTCTAAACAGGTTCAACGAGCACATAGAGGATTCTAAAACTCACATAAAAAATAAGAAAAGATATCTCAAAATAAAATCTTGGATAACAGTCGGTTTGATCGTTTCAATAAAACATAGAGATAAATTAAAGAATAAATTGGGATTGTGCTACTCGCCAGAACTTGAACATGAATACAAAAATTATAGAAACAGTCTAAATGTATTATTTAAAGAAGTCCAAGAATGATTATTATTACAGACAAATTGAAGATAATAAAAGTAATATAAAAAAAGTTCATCATCTATTCTCTGATGCTACTAACGGAAAATCCCATAAAAATTCTACATTAGCTTGTTAACGACGAAGATGTTGTATTTGACAACGACAATCAATTGGCAAATTACTGTAATCAATACTTTGTCAACATCGGCTTAAATATGGTAAAAAATATAAATAATTCTGATTGTACAGAAAAATTATCAATGAATTCTTATACAATGTTTCTGAATCCAGATACAAATGCAGAACTAATAAACCATATATCCACACTAAAACGTACTAGTTAACCAGGAATGGACGGAATAACGGTACAGATAATAAAAAACAATCATCAGTATATTCTAGAACCTCTTAAACATATAATAAATTCAATCTTCTTAAAGGGGGTTGTCCCCAGTCAATTTAAATGTTCTATAATTACTCCAATTCATAAAGGGGGAGAAAGATAAAAAATATCAAATCATAGACCAATAAGTGTGATTAATAATTTTGGAAAGATCTTTGAAAAGTGTTTGAAAAGTCGAGTTGTTACATTTTTGGATCAGAATAGTTTATTAAATGAGAAGCAGTTCGGCTTTCGCGCTGGCAAATCAACGAGTGATGCTATGTGCTCAGTTATTGGGGACATTACAGAGGGACTTAATAAAGATAAAAAGTGTATAGCGGTTTTTCTGGATTTAGCTAGAGCATTTGACACTGTCAGTCATGAGAAGCTGCTGGACATTCTGGAATGTTATGGTATACGTGGCATAGTTTTGGATATTTTTGAGAGTTACCTCTCAAAACAGTTTGTAAAAGTTAATGATGCAGTAAGTCGACCCCTGATTGTAAAAATGGGTGTGCCCCAGGGTACTGTTCTGGACCCTGTGTTATTTCTGGCTTTATAAATTCTCTCTTGTCCTTGGTAACGGGTGCAACGATTGTGTCCTATGCAGATGATACTGTCGTGATATTTCGTGAAAACTCTTTGGTGGAAACCAGAAAGGCTGTTCAACTCGAGCTTCACAAAATTAAAAAATGGCTAAGTGTATACCATCTTTCACTAAATTCTAAGAAAACGAATTATCTAGCCTTCAGCATAACATAAACGAATAGACCTGATTTTTCTAGTATAAAAGATCCTGATATGCAAGATGAAATTAAGGAGACTAATGAAGTCAAGTACTTGGGTATAGTTATTGATAAAAATCTAAGATGGAGTAATCATGTAGATTATTTGACGAAAAAAGTGAGGAAGCTAATCTATCCGCCGTATTCACAAAGCATTCCTTCTCCGTTAAGTCTTAACTGAGGTCCTCAGTTAAGGATAACTAAGAATCGCAACCTCAGTTAACGTGAAAATTAACGTGAAACAGGCCTGTTCCTCCACCGTTACATACGTTAATTGAGGATGCGATTCTTATTTATCCTTAACTGAGGACCTCAGTTAGGAGATTGAATGCTTTGTGAATACGGCGGTATAAGTTTTATCAGTTAAGAGAATTTCTTTCACGTAAATTACTAATAATGTTCTACAAGTCTCTAGCCGAATCACTTTTTCGTTATGGTATCTTTGCATGGGGGGAATGTACAAGAATTCATTACGAAAACTAATTATTACCCAAAACTATATACTGAAAATTATATTCAGAAAACAAAGGAGATATCACACAAGTCTACTCTATAGTGAGGATATGTGCGAAATCCGAACACTATATTTTCATAGTTTATGTGTACATGCTTTCAGAAACAAATTTTTCAGTAATTGTACGCCTTCGATATATCAAACCCGTGGTGCTGCTAGGGGGTTCTTGTCGACCCAAAGATTAAAGATGGGTATTTGCCATCGATTTTTTGTTCACACCTTGCCCAAAGCGTGCAATCTCTTGCCAAGAGATATTACGCTTATCACTAAATTCAAGTGTTTTTCGGTTGAAGCTAGGAGATTTATTTTTCGAAATTACACAAATTTTATAAAGATATTGGAGTAGAATAGAAATGATGAATTACTAAATCTTTTGCTCATACATGTATACATGTGCAACTGTTGTTGAAAACGTGTGTGGAGTGCTCTGAAAGATTTAATCAAATCATAATTTCTTCATCATACCAACGAAAATTGAAGTGTTTACTTCTCGACGTCTCAGGTATACTAAAAACTGCCATCCTAACCCATGTATTCAATGAGAACATTTTTCATTTTCTCCTGAACATTTTCATTTCTTCTCGAGTGATTTGAAAGCGAAGGAATATCGATTCATAAATTCAACGGAAACGTGTTTAAAGAAAACAATCATTATCTCCAACATCTGTAAACGTATGATAATAAAGATCTGAACTCTGCGGAACTTCTAATCACGCTAAAGGTCACCGCACATCCCGAGATCCACAAATCATTACTTGATCATGCCTTCTTGTGCGATATGTACCAAATCCATTTCATCTAAAGATAAGATAGCTTGCTCTAATTGCACGAACAACTTTCATACTGCTTGTGCTGGTCTCACTGCCCAGGATGTTAAATTCCTTGTAGAGTCAGAGGGTAAATTCACCTGTCAGGCTTGTGTTAGCAGTGTTAGGCTACTGAGAAGCAGTTCAAGTGGGAATACTCCAATTAATGCATCACAGTCTCCAAAGCCCACGTCTCCAAAACCAACTAATTTGGATTTGATATTGGCAAAACTGAGTATACTCGATAGCATAGCTTCTGATGTGGCCAGTATTAAGTCAAATCAGGCGGATATCTCAGCCCAACTCGCCGCCTGTAATGAAACATTAAAAATCCAAGGAGAACTCCTAGATCAACAGAGCTGTGCACTCAAAGTATGTCAAACTGACATTTCAGCCCTGCAGTCAGCTCATAAAACAATAGATAATGAACTGTCAGTTGTGAAGTCGAAGGTAGCCGGGATGGTCGAAATATCTGAAACTATGAAGCAGATGAGCCACCCGCAGCCCGACGCAGCCGTGTCACCGAAGGAGGTGATTCTTCGTGTGAAAAGGTCATACAATCTTCTCATCAGAAATGTGCCCGAAACTGGTGATCCTAGTAATGATGAACTCATCGCCCGAGAGGTGGTTGGAGCAGTTGATGGTGGGTCAGCTGCACGTGTGTGCTCTGTATATCGAGTTGGATCATCTAGTTCTAATCAAAAGAGACCCTTGAAGGTTGAGTTCAATAACCCAAACGCCGCCACCAATATACTCCGCAATAAAAAGGTGCTGTTGGGTCATCAGAATTTCAAAAGATTCACTCTCTCCGACGATAAAACACCCATGCAGACGAAACAGCTCCTGGACCTTCGTAGCGAACTTGAACAGTTGCGCCTTGCCGGTGACGTGAACGCGACCATCAAATATATTAAAGGTATCCCAACCATAGTTCCATCAGATTCTTCCAACTCAAAAAACTAATTTTGCCCCTAACTGTATGGCCAATCGTGTATACCAATCTGGCATCATTGTCTGCTAAATTTGATGAGCTCCTCCTCCTTGCAGAGGATTGTAAACCTTCCTTCATACTGATAGCAGAAACGTGAATGCACCCAGCAAAGCCCGACCTCGCCGTTCAAATTCCCAATTATACAATCTACCGTTGTGATAGTAGCACCACCCCAGGTTATGCAGGGGTTTGCATTTATGTTGAGGATAGCATCTCTAATTCTTTCAGTGTTTCCAACTATTCCCTGGCTACTCCCGGATTGGATAATATATTTTTAACAATAGAAAGTCCTGGTTTCTCCCTGTGTATTGGCTGCATATATCGTCCTCGACCCTCCATCTATGATAATCAGTTATCCAAATATATCTCTGACTTATCTAGTTCACACAAAAACGTTCTGATAGCCGGAGACTTCAACCTCAGTGACATTAGAGAGTGGCCCCTATCCCGTTCTCTTTCTACTAGTTCTCCTTCAATGCCATATATCGATCTGTTGAATAATACTAACTTGCATCAATTAGTCGACCACCCGACCCGGTACAGAGTCCACCAGCAACCTACAACCCCTGATCTGGTTTTAACCAATGATGTCAACTTGATTTCGGAAATCGTATACGGCCCTGCCCTAGGAAAATCAGACCATATAGTTATATCTAGTAAGATTCAACTATCTCTTCCCACCCAACGTCAACCCAAAATTAATAGTTACAAAACCATACACTATCAAGGGATCAATTCTCAGTTCTCCGAAACAGATTGGAGTGATGTACTTGGCGACGGGGGTGTAGACGACAAGTGGAACAGATTGTATGCTTATGTTAACAGGGTGGTTGACAAGCACACGACAACAAGAGACGTCAGAGTAAATCCAATTAAACCATGGATAAACTGTGGCATTCTTCGAATGATTAAGTTCAAGAAGTCCCTTTGGCAGAGATACATCCGTAGTAGAGAAACTCATGACTTCGAGAGACACAGAATATTTTCCAACGACCTATCAAAAACCCTACGTGAAGCCAAATCTGGATTTATCAATAACTTGGCCACTTCAGGTGACAGGAAAAGATTTTTCAAGTACACACGGCAATGTCTAAACACTACTTCTTCTTTGCCTCTTGTACGCGACTCTGAGGGCTCCGTTGCTGTGGATCACAAATCTTCAGCTGAGATACTGGCCAACACTTTCTCAATGATGTTTACAACCGAACCGGATACACCACTGCCTGCTTTGAAACTCTGTCGCAACCACTTTTCATTGACCACTATCGAAGTTAATCGTCTATCTGTCCAAGAACAGTTGCAATCTCTAAAGGTCTCTTCATCCCCTGGTCCAGATCGTCTCTCTTCGAGGTTGCTAAGAGAATGTGCGGAGAGTCTTAGTTCACCTCTATTCAATATATTTTCTCTCTCACTTAGTTCTGGTACTCTCCCTATCTCATGGAAATCCGCACTGGTATCCCCTATCCATAAAAAAGGCGATAAGCAGAACCCCAATAACTTTCGACCAATTAGTCTCACCTCTGTGGTCTGCAAGGTTCTGGAGCGGATTATAAGCAGCCAAATGCTTGATTTCTTCCTTCATCATAATATAATACCTGACACCCAGCATGGTTTTATCAAGGGAAGATCGATCATCACCTGCCTTCTGACTTGCCTTGATGGATGGACGAGGATGCTAGACAGAATACTACCTGTGGACGTGGTATACTTGGATTTCTCCCGAGCCTTTGATAGAGTACCCATAAACCGCTTGATACATAAACTTGATAATTTTGGAATTCGTGGCCCCCTCCTTCAGTGGATCAAAGCATTTCTGACCGATAGGACATTTGCAGTTAAGATTGGTTCTACCGAATCCAACCCACGGAACGTTATAAGTGGAGTTCCGCAGGGGTCGGTCCTGGGACCTCTTCTGTTTCTGGCCTATGTGAGTGACTTAACATACGGCCTTAAGTCGGGAAACGCCTCATTCGCTGACGACATTAAATTGTTCAACTGCCCACTTGATGACCATGCTAGTCTA
The DNA here is from genome assembly GCA_937662695.2 of Halyzia sedecimguttata. NCBI lineage: Eukaryota > Metazoa > Arthropoda > Insecta > Coleoptera > Coccinellidae > Halyzia > Halyzia sedecimguttata. The sequence continues at coordinate 50,580,435 of OW569411.2, read as the reverse complement.
CAGAATGATTTGGATGCGGTGTTGGGATGGACTTCTGAGTGGTTGATTCCCCTGAATGCCTCCAAGTGCAAAGTTCTCCATCTTGGCAGCAATAATCCAAAACTCAGCTACTTCATCGATGGCGTACAAATCGAGGGTTGCACTTCTCACGTTGACTTGGGTGTTGTCATTTCCAGTGATCTCTCATGGACGGAACATATTCTGCATACGATAAACAAGGCGAAGCGTGTACTTCATGTGGTCCTGAACTCGTTCCGGGGCACTAGTGTGGGGACCATCGCCCAGATCTACAAATCATATATCCGGCCCCTACTGGAATTCGCTGGCCCTGTATGGCATCCATGGTTGTTGGGCGATGCTGCCTTACTCGAGAACTTCCAACGTCGCATCACTCGAATCCCTTTTGGAACCAATAGACCAAATTACAAAGAGCGCCTTCAAATCATGCAACTACCTTCTTTTGCTGATCGTCGCCTAAGAGGTGATTTGATAATGACTTATCGCGCACTGAAAGGTCTCTTCGGGTTGGACATCTCTCACCTGTATACACTGAACTCAAACCAACTACGTGGTCACGATCTGAAATTGAATAGAGAAGCCTTTAGATCCAAGTGCCGAGAGTTCTTTCTTAGTAACCGAGTGTTCGGATACTGGAACAGTTTGCCTTCGAGTGTTGTGGCTGCGGAGTCGGTTAATGCCTTTAAGAACAGACTTGATGAGTGGAATGTGAATAGACTTTAAACTAGTACTTTTATGGCGATATTGTTCATTTTAAATTGATTTTTGATTTTCTCTTTCTTCTGTCATTTATCTTAGGGTCAATTCTTATGTTTCTTTATTATTTTTTGCTGTGGCCTGTCTTCTGCAGTTGCACAGATTATAATTTCTATGCTAGAGTTAAATAGGTTTACCTCAACTCTGTTAACAAATGTAATAATAAATAATAATAATAATAATAATGTTTGGAAGGAAATTGTCCACAATAGTGTTATGTGTTTTTGGAATTGCACAACACAAGTGTTTAGTCACTTAGGTGCATAATCTTTAACTGCTTTCTGATGTCGTGATATAATATGTGATGTAGTATAATATTCTGATTCTGCTAAATAAATAAATAAAAAATATTATGAGAAAATTGATGAATTCAAGAAGTAGCATTTACACTCATGATTTTGGAAAAAAATAAATAAAATATTCAATAGCTTAACATATTTTGCTACACCGAGTCAACAACTTAAAAGGTTTCTTCAAAACCAACAGATGAATATCTCATTCCGGGCATACAATAACCTTGCAAAACTCATAAAGAACAATAAATCTAAAAGGAATAAAGAAGATAAATCCGGTGTTTATCAATTAAATTGCGGGAGTTGTGATAAATCATATATAGGAAAAACTGGTAGAAATTGGGGCATAAGAATGAAGGAACATCAGCACAGCTACAAAAACAACAATATTAATTCAAATTATTCGAATCATTTACTAGCAGAAGGCCATAAGTTTAACCTGGATATCAAAATTCTACACAATTTGAATAAAGGTGCGCAACTCAATTATTGTAATTATCTTTATTTCAAATTAAATACATTTATACAAAAATGAACATAAAATGAAATGTCGTCATATTGGCAACCAAACCTGACATAACTAACCTAATATATTTCTATTAACTAATCACAACTATTACAGTTCATATATTCTTCAATACTGTAGGGTTCAAGGTTTAGTAGAAACTGTTTCAACTGATGCTTAAACTTTTTTTCAGTACTGACATTTTTCATTTCATTATTCAGCCTATTATAAAGTCTTATGCCCATATAGTAAGGACTTTTTTCCGAAAGAGTCAAACGATGTATTGGAAATAAAATGTCATTTCCACGTGTGTTATACCTGTGATCTGAAGCCTTGAATAATCTTTGTTTGTTTTTGAACACAAATATAATTGTTTCGAATACATACAATGCATATATTGTAAGTATTTTCTTCGATCTAAAGATTCCTCGACATGACTGCAGATAGGACATATTGAAAATAACTCTAATGATGCGCTTCTGTGTTATAAAAATATCTTGTGCAGCCGGGCTAGCACCCCAGAATACTATACCATATCTGGCTCTACCCTGGAAATTGGCAAAATACAATATTCTCTTAGATGTTTCATTTAAATACTTTGATACAAATCTAATACAATAACAGATGTTGTTGAGTTTCTTGTTTAAGTAGTCTACGTGACAGGACCAGTCCAGAAATTCATCCACCCAAATACCCAAAAACTTTGCGCTACCACTCACCTGATGTTGCGAATCAAGGATGGAAATCGACTCTGGTATCTCTGTTTTATTCTGTTTTGTCTTGAACGTGATTAAATTTGTTTTCTTTTTATTCATACATAATCTATTTCTTTCAAACCAAGCTATTAATACTTTGAAAATATGTTCTGTATTGTCTACAAGTTCCTGGGGATTCGATCCCCTGACTAATACACTCGTATCATCTGCAAACTGCGTCAAGCTGAAGTTGGGATCGTTTATCACCAAATGCAGATCATTGACATATAGAATAAACAGAAAAGCACCCAATATGCTGCCCTGAATTACTCCTACTGTGTTCCTCAACATATCTGACTTATGTGCTATACCCCCATCCTGGATGACCACTCTCTGGGACCTATTTCCCAGATAAGATCGAAACCATTCCAGCGCCCATCCCCTTATTCCATACATGCATAGTTTTTCTAAAAGTAGATTCCTATCAACACAATCGAAAGCCTTCGATAAGTCTACGAATAAGCCCATTCCTATATCTCCCTCCTCCAAATATTCGAGGACTACCTTTGTGAAATGAAAAATAGCACTTTGTGTAGATCTACCTGCCAGATAACCATGCTGAGTGTCTGCAAAAACCTTGCATTCTGTAAGGAATTCCGTAAGTCTCATATACATCACAAGTTCAAACAACTTTGAGAACCCTGAAAGCAAGCTTATTGGTCTGTAGTTATCAAAACAATTTTTATCTCCATTGCCTTTGTATACTGGTATAATTACTGCTAATTTTAAGGATTCTGGAAATGTACCTTCTCTGAGAGAGTTGTTTAATATGTGACAAAGAACCCCAGATATTGCTGGGACTATCTGACGAATAAGGCTAGTTGGAATCTCGTCATTACCAGAAGTATGTTTATTTTTAATTTTTTTATTTAGTTCTAAAAGTTCTTCTACCGTCACCTGTTTTAAAATCATTGATTTCTGGTTCTCAAAATTGAATGAAATGTTTCTGTCTACCGGTAGAGCCTCCATCAGATCTGGAATTATATCGATCAAATATTTGTTGTACCTATTTGCTATCTCTCTCGGATCTCCCTCCAACATGCATTCGTTTACATTTTTCAACTTGCCTGTAATTTCCCTATAAATAGTCCACATACATTTATTTTTATTATCGGATTTTTTTATTCGGTTTTCATAATTATCTGATCGAGCTTCGACTAATAATTGATCATATTCTTTCTTTTCGGTGATGTACATTTCATTATAATTTTTATTTAGTTGTTTTAAAATTAAGAGGTTATTGTTTTAAAATTAAGAGGTTTATCTAATTTAAATGGTGAAAATAAATAGAGAAAAACATACGGGTAATTTAGTTAATGAACAATTAGATCTAAATTTTTCTTCGTTACTCAATCTATTCAAATAGAGAATTTATAAATCCGTTAGGAATCAATGATCGTAAATGTGTACAAAGAACTAGCAGTATAATATTATGTAATTAGTTTTAAATAAGTCTCTCATGTAATTAGTTCAGAATAGGTATATGTGTCCATGTCATCTAGGTATAATGAGATCATTACTTGTTAAGAATTAAGTGTGATGTAGTCTGATGAAGTCGCTGTGTCGACGAAACGCGTCACAATATTAAATAAATTAGTGTAAATCTTATTTCTAAGAACAAAACCTAGTTTTCTGGAGCTACTGCTTACAGTAGAATTCACATACTGAACGAGTGTAAGCCTTTCGGCGAATAATACTTCGTGGTCTACAACCACGAAGCTCATATTTTTGGATTCATAATCATTCCCTCAGGATTGCGCGCCCGTTTTACTCGCGCGCTTACCTTCACGCTCCAGGAGTGCGGGAAAGCATGTATGTGTAAAGGCCGCTAATGAGTCAAGAGTTCTAATTTGTTTCTCGCTAGTCTTAGCCCTACTCGGAATATTTTTCTGTTTCCAAACTGCCAACAATTGATCAGTGAAGTCAGGGGTTCTGGAGTATTTTGAGAAGCTCAACGATTGTGACTATAAACAGATTATCAAAGCTAGGAAAAGAGTATCAAGCTAAATTGATACTATGTACAGAAATCAACATTATTTCTCAAATTTTTTATTGTCTTTGTTTGGTCAGTTATATCTGGGACTCTTGCATCAATACATGGAATAGTTCACAATAATTCAGAACTACATATTTATATTGATTTTCTAACGGTATGATATAGAAAATGAATCAAAATTGTATTCTTATTTACACTCAATTATTCATAATGCGTCATACTTTTTATCCTGATTTTATTTCATTATGAAAATATTTTTTTCAGTTAATTAGGCAAAATATATACAAGAATAGTTTTTATGAGGCTTTAGAGGTTCTGAAAAGTCAAAGTAATTACGAACTGTATTATCAGTTCACACCAATTTTGATTCAAGAGGTTCCTAAGCATATGGTTAAGGCTCTGATTGAGAATGGAAAGAAATTGTCACCAGTGAGGTTGTTGCCCGCTCTAGTCAGCTGCGAAGGAGAGCATCATTCAAAAGAAGTCATCAAATATTTGGAGTTTGTGACAGATAAACAAAATAACACAAATAAGTCTTTGCATAATTTGCTACTTTCCCTTTATGCTAAGTATGATCCAAGTAAATTATTGAGCTATTTTGATTCCCAAGGAAATGAACTTAGTATGGTATGTATATGACAAAACTCAATATTTATTAATTATGTATTCTTATATCAATGATAATGTTGGTAGATTGTGTGGCACATAACTTGATTTTACATTTCTGTTTGTTAAACTGCAGCACATATCAGCATGTTAATTGATGCATATTCATTACAATACCACCTCCCTATTAGCCAGCTATATTGTATATTATTACACTGATCCTCCTAGGTCTTCCCCAAGGAGACCCCTCATAAGCTCTCAAAGAGCTTGAGCGAGTAAGGATAACCTGTTTTGTTCTGTGTAGGCTTTGTTTCTGCAAAATCAATATGTTCTTCCATCTGGAGCCTCTGTAGTGAATCTGAAGTCGTAATCTTTATTTTTTAGATCAATTTCGATGTACATTTCGCACTTCGATTATGTCAGGAGAAAAATCTGATAAAGGCTTGTGTGCATCTTTCGTGCCTATTAGGTCTGTGGGAATCAGCTGTAGATCTTGCGTTGGAAATTAATCTGGACCTTGCCAAAGAAATCGCTAATAAACCACCAGAGGAGGATACAGAACTTAGGAAGAAGCTGTGGTTGAAAATTGGTATGAAAATAATAATAATAAAATTATTTTCATTATAATGAATAATTTTATCAGGGTCACCTCTTCTGCTTTAAGTTGAAATACGTTAGGACATTTACTTCGATGAATAGGCAATCCATTTTCCTCCAAGGACAACACTCACACATAGTCTTATTTTTTCTAAACAGCATTTTTTTCACTCTCCACTTTTTCGGGATGAAATAAGTTTTGTGAAATGAGTATGGATCTGTTATGCTCAAGCAGGAGATATAACCCACTACAATAAAAAATTTTACTAAAAATAGCTCAGTAAAAATTAGCAATATACAAAAAATACTACCTATGGAAGTTCTGATTCTGATATTGGGTCGAATACTGAACGTCCTGTCAACACTTCACTCATGACTTCCATGACAGCTGTTTCAAGGTTAATATTTGTTTACGTATAATGTATAGTATTTATTAGGATCCATCATATTAATACAATTTTGGAAATTTAATTAGTTCTACCTCCTGGAAAAACGACTAGCTCTTAAACATGCTGCTGATGTCCCAAAATATCGAAACTCACTGATTAAATCGATACTAATGCAGCCCTGGTATAATAAGACTTATAGCATAACAATGATATTATGATACAGATAATATGATATAGATTCAGGTATCTCTCGATCCTTTTGCCAAGTCCTAAAAATAAAAATTCATGAATTCATTTACATTAATCGAATTTTAAATGGATTCATAAAAATAATAATTGAAAAATGTGGGAAAGCCCTGTGGAAACAAGCTTCGGCGCTCTTGTTCAAACTTTGACAAATCATATTTCTGAAAGTATTGGTTTCTCAGTGCTGGGAATTATTTCAATGCGTTCTTATGATTGAACTGCATCGTAAAAAATTTAATTCAAAACGTAGTTCTATGATTCACCTCAAATGTTGGATTTACATACATCAGCAAATTATAATTCGAGCATTCTATGAAATCATAAAATTACAATTAATTATTTAAATTTTGAAAAATCATATCTCCGAAAGTATCAGTTCGTTAAAATTATCAGTTTTCTTTTTGTAGCTTTGACATGATTACTCAGAATGAAATGAAATTTGGTGTGAAGATTTCCATAACTATAACACATAATCTCCAACTAACAGTTTTTTCCTACTTCTAGTGGTTTCCTCGTTATAGACTCGCGAATTCATAAAACTGTGAGAAATTACCATAATGAAAGCAGATGGAGGTTATCTCGAGTCATTTTAAGAATACTCAATCATTTTAGAAAATTAAATTACTCTTCATCAATTCTCATAAAACGTACAGTTTTCGAGATATTCAATATTGAATGACATAAAATATGACAAAAATTCCAGAAATTTAACTGTTTTCATCCACCCGGACCTGGAATAGGATAACATATGATCTGTGCTCGAATAAAGACATAGACTGAGTATTGATCTCAAAGCTGACACTTATAGGAAGAGGTATAGTTGGTATAACCTCTATAACTCACATAATATATTTATACATTACCATTGAATCATAATAAGAACCATCAACAAAAGCCAATAATTATTCAAATAATTTCAATCGCGGGGTAAATCTTTTGGGAAATAAATGAATACGCTCACCATGATCTGTATTAATCTTTGAATGTATCTCTATTTATCCCCAATAGCGAATATAAAACGAATTTCTTCATAGTGTTAAAAATGTTTAATATCAATTATAAGTATCATTCCACATGTCCATCCCAATTATTATTGAAAGTTAAGTTAGGACCACAGAATACATTCTGTGGCTCACCTAATGTATTACATTTCTGTGCCTGCTTCACAGTATACAAAAATGTGTATAGGAGGTTGTCACTTGTCTGATTGTTTTCAGAATTCGACGGTTTTCATCAAGGTTTTCTTATCTGAGAAACTCGGGTTTTGATATCTTAGCTATCTGTGGATATAATCGAAAAGCTTTGATACCCGTAGTCCGTTAACCTGCTTGTTAAATATGACAGAGAAATCAGTTAATCGTGAACTGAACGTAGCTTCTTGAAACGCATTTCCAGATTCTATGCCATCTATAGACCATAGACTGATAGAGGTTAGTTTATAATTATTGTTTATTATTTTATTATAAATTGGTTGAATGATTTATAATATATAGTATATTACGCACCGAGGGAGAAAAGTAGGACATTCACGCCCTCGAATGGTTGTCACCCGAGCCGAAGGCAAGGGTGACAATCGCGGGTGAGGATGTCCTACTTTTCTCCCTCGGTGCGTAATATACTATACATTATAAATCACTCAACCAATTTATAATAAAATAATAAACAATAATTATAACCTAACCTCTATCAGTCTATGGTCTATAGATGGCATAGAATCTGGAAATGCGTTTCAAGAAGCTACGTTCAGTTCACGATTAACTGATTTCTCTGTCATATTTAACAAGCAGGTTAACGGACTACGGGTATCAAAGCTTTTCGATTATATCCACAGATAGCTAAGATATCAAAACCCGAGTTTCTCAGATAAGAAAACCTTGATGAAAACCGTCGAATTCTGAAAACAATCAGACAAGTGACAACCTCCTATACACATAGTATACATTTTTGTATACTGTGAAGCAGGCACAGAAATGTAATACATTAGGTGAGCCACAGAATGTATTCTGTGGTCCTAACTTAACTTTCAATAATAATTGAACAATTTTTTTCTAACCCGGGATGAAAACCTTTTGCCTTAAAAACCTTTTGGCTCAAAACCTTTTGCTTTATTTTTTAAAAACGCTTTGAGATGATAATACAATCCGATGTTAACATTATGTCGAAGAGATATTGTGGTTTTTAGCATTGACCATGTACTCCCCAAAGTAGATGGTGAACATTTCAGTGACCGTTCTTTAAAAAAAAACAAGAAAAAGATTTTCAGTGAATGGATCAATTTTCTCTTGTTCTCTCCAAGATATAAATTGATTGTATCGCTTTTCATATAACCGTCTGGATTTTACCGGAAGTAGTTCACTGGTAATAGCTGCCCCTTCTTCTTTTAAATTTCTTATTATCTCTTCTCCGTCTAATTCACTTTCATCAGAGCTAATCAAATCCATTTTTTATTATGTTTGTCGGTATTCACTGAAATAATTAACCTTTTTTTGACTCAGCTGTCATCAACTTGAGATATAAACACGCGGTTGCTAGGTAACCGGGAGATAAAGTAAAGTACCCGCATGCGCACATTTGCCATCTCACCGGGAGAGAATCGGGTACTTTTGTCCCGTGTGACAGGGACTAAAAGTGAACTTTTCATCCCGGTTAAGAAAAAAAGTCATTTATATGATGCATGTTAAAATATTTAATGAATGACAGAATAGGCGATGAAGATATTGTGGATATTCAATGAAAACTAAGTTGGAGTCAGTGTTTTAATATTCAGGAAGAATTTCTTTCAAAAATGCAGCATGAAGATTATTTAAAACCATTTTATTATAGACTAGTCAACAAGTGCTATTTGGACCAACTTTTTTCAGCAGTCTCCGAAAATTATGTATGAGGTGTCATTGGATTCGGAATGGCATCTAGATGATTTTTGAAAAAAATTAAGTTCCGCTTGCAAAAATTGTAAAAGTTATTTGGGTAGTTCTCACGAAATGTTCCACTTTGGTGTTCATGACAGTTTTCTGCTACATAAAACTGGTTTAATCGTTTAATTCTCTATATTATATCCTTTTGAAATGTAACAATCACTATAAAGAATGAAGAATTGCAAAATTTCAAAAATTTTAATTTTCAACGCTAGTTTTCTTTCCAAAAGAATTGAAAACCTCACCTCCGTGACTGTTCCTCTTAGTTATCGCATTGTCCTAAACTTAAAATTATAGCTTTAATGGAATTCTGGCACAGCGTATTTCTAGTTCATTATCCACAATCAACTAATTAATGTTGACATGATAAAATCTCAAGAAAAAAATTATCGGTGTTCGAGTTATACTTACATTAGTCGATGTTCCTGCATTATCTATCACCTCCGTGAAGCGACATTGTAATTTGACTCTTTAATCGCAAGATGACGGTATCGTCATCGTGGACCGCCTGGAATATTGGATGTGCAGGTAATACTGACCACTTGAGATTTGAACTTCAAAGTGTTAACTTATTGGTTAAATTCTTACCCAAGTGATAAAGACGTGTATGGGAAATTTGGGATTCTCACCTCCGTGAAGATGAATTGTAAGGTAGGAGATTATTTTATTCAATTATTTGTTATCTGAATATACTTAATTACGAAAGTTATTTAATGAGTTAAAATATCGTTTTGAAGCCTTTTTCTTTAAATGAGATATTCTATAAAAAAGTAAAATTTCTCACCTCCGTGAATCTCACCTCCGTGAATATAGTAATTCACGGAGGTGAGGTACTCCTCACGGATGTGATAATAATATTCTGTTCCTCCTTTCAGAACATGAATTCTAACTTTATTAAAAAAAAAATAAGAAAAAAGTTACTGCATCTCATGAAGAACAGAAGAAAAAACAACGAAAATCTATGAGAACACTTCATGAAGCCCGAAAAAATGATCCTGAATTATACGAAGAAGAAAAACGTAAAAAACGAGGGCTATTATAAAAATAATAAATATTCTGGATATGTCCGAAAGAGAAAAATTGGTTCAAGCACTGACGTGAAGTCAGGAGCTCTTGCGCGTATGTTCTATTGTCCATCCTCCTGTATTGGACACTCTTAATCGAATTCACCATGGTGAATTCCATTGTTCGTTCTCCTGTATTGGACACTCTCTTAATCGAATTTACCATGGTGAATTCTATTGTCTGTTCTCCTGTATGAGAAACTCTTAATCGAATTTACCATGGTGAATTCGATTAAGGCTCTCCAATACAGGAGAATAGACAATAGAATTCACCATGGTAAATTCGATTAAAAGTGTCCAATACAGGAGAATGGACAATAGAACATACGCGCAAAAGCTCCTGACTTCACGTCAGTGCTTGAAACAATTTTTTTTATATTAAGGATATATGAATTTTTTTTTCATTTAAAATTTAACATCCGTGAATGCCGGTTTCATGAAAATCTCATTATTTCACAAAATACCAACGAAAGTGTGTAACCTTAGGCATAAGATTAATAAGAATTAATTTCTGGTTTAGGATATCTAAAAATAAATTCGATTATTGTTAATTTATTTTTTTTCAAACTAAAATGCGAAAGGGGAACATTTGGTGGGAATTACCCATTAACAATTAACTAAAAAATAAAAAGGGGTTTTAGTTTTTTGTATATATCTCAAAAACTAATAAAGATTTTTCAAATCTGAAAAAAGATTCAAAAAGAGGAGGAAATATCCTAAAAACAGTCTCTACTCCCGAAACTGTACGATAAATATTTATAATTTTTCCAGAGGGATGAAAATACGGCCGAAAACGGGTACTCTGGCTTGGAGAAGCCACGTTCACTTCGGGCACTTCAACAATAAACATTTTTTAAACATAGTAAATATGAAAAAAAAAATTGAAAAGATTCAGGCAGCAACTGAATAGATGAATTAATAATAATCCGCTCGAACAAAATTTTTATAATAATTTTTCATTTAGTTATTCAATAGTTAATTAATGACTTTTTCTGCTTGCACATTAACATTGCAAGTGTGATAATTGCTAAACTATAAGTTTTAGATTTTTTTCCTCTCTTGGAGCAATTCTTCAAAGGCTTAAGAATAGAATCCCGTTGGGAAAATTAAAAAATGTTCATTTTTCAATTTTTTATTAATAATTTTCGTTGTTGCAAAATTAAAAACTCAAATTAATCATCGAACAAATTTTTTTTTTTTAAATATTATTAACGATCAGTTTTTATGCATTTCTGCTTTTGTGACAGAAAGAAGAATAGAAAAGAAAATAAAAGAAAAATTTATTTGTTTATAACAAATTGTTTATTGCATAAACAATGAAAAAATAAATAAAATGTTTTTTTATATCGAAAAGAAAAATAATTAATGATTTTTAAAAAAAAAATCGTTCCTTAATATTAATTAGAAGTGGGAGAAAATAATTGTTAATTAACAAATGCGTTTTTAAGCAATAAAAAATTTTTTTTAAGGAACAATTTTTCTTTTAAAAATCATTATTTGTATCAAAGATTGAAATTCCAAAAAAAAAATTTCAATTATCTTATAAACAACGCATTTGTTTATAACAATTTTTTTACAATTAGAGATAAAAATTTGAAAAAATTATTTTTATGCAGTTTCTAATAACATAAAAACGGATCGTTAATAATATTAAAAAAAAAAAATTGTTCGATGATTATTTTAAGTTTTTAATTTTGCAACAACGAAAATTATTAATAAAAAATTGAAAAATAAACATTTTTTAATTTTCCCAACGGGATTCTATTCTTAAGCCTTTGAAGAATTGCTCCAAGAGAGGAAAACAATCTAAAACTTATAGTTTAGCAATTATCACACTTGCAATGTTAATGTGCAAGCAGAAAAAAGTTATTAATTAACTATTGAATAACTAAATGAAAAATTATTATAAAAATTTAGTTCAAGCGGATTATTATTCATTCATCTATTCAGTTGCTGCCTGAATTTTTCCATTTTTTTTTTCATATTTACTATGTTTAAAAAATGTTTATTGTTGAAGTGCCCGAAGTGGACGTGGCTTCTCCAAGCCAGAGTACCCGTTTTCGGCCTTATTTTCATCCCTCTGGAAAAATTAAAAATATTTATCGTACAGTTTCGGGAGTCAAGACTTTTTTTAGGAAATTTCCTCCTCTTTTTGAATCTTTTTTCAGATTTGAAAAATCTTTATTAGTATTTGAGATATTTACAAAAAACTAAAACCCCTTTTTTTTTAGTTAATTGTTAATAACACTACAATATTTGCAAGCGGAACTTAATTTTTTTCAAAAATCATCTAGATGCCATTCCGAATCGAATGACACCTCACACATAATTTTCGGAGACTGCTGAAAAAAGTTGGTCCAAAAAGCACTTGTTGACTAGACTATTAGTCATGAGTGAGTAAATGAATAAGTTATCTCAAACAATTTCATTGAATTTCGAGCAGCAGATAATAAAGCTTTCATACAATTATGCGATATTGAATCCCAGTGTATCTGTGTTCAAAACTTGAAGATAGTTCAGGGCTGGCTTTGCACATAATTAAATCTTTAAACGCTTATAACGACTCTCCAACCCGTACGGTTCGTGACATTTTAAAGTTGACGAAAAGCGAAGATTAGGGTGAAAAACCCTTCAATAAACCGCCATGAGGCGATTTTATTCCGAAAAGTGAAAATTAAGAATATCTATCCCCGGTAAGTACCGACTAATTATTGGAATACCGGAGATCGGTCAAAATCTACGTTGAAGCCGGTGGCGCATGCGTCTGACGATCGAACTCTCGGTGTCAGACGGAGAGAAGGCGGGGTCGAATCCTGGAGAGGGAATCACACTTTTTCGTGTTTTTTAGACCTTGTAGGTGGCGCTACAATCGATGTATAGGAACTCGAAAACGCCCGGACCGATTTTGATGAAACTTTGTGACTTTGTATCGGCGTGTCTCTGAATCACAATAGCATCCTGTAGGGGGCGCCTCGATTGATCTATAGAAGCTCGAAAACGGCTCCACCGATTTCGATGAAACTTTGTGTGCGTACTTGAGTGGGTCTCAGAGTCACAATAGGAACCCGGTAGATGGCGCCGTGTTCGGCTTTTATAAACTCAAGAACGACCGGAGCGATTTCGATTAAACTTTCTGTGTGTCTGAGGAGTTCTCAGATCCACGATATACCCTCCGTAGGTGGCGCTATGATCGGTTCACAGGAACTCGAAAATGGCTATACCGATTTTCATGAAACTTTGTGATCGTGTTTCGGAATGCCTAAGGTTCACGATACGATATGGTAGGTGGCGCTACATTTGGTTTCTAGGAACTCAAAAACGCCTCGACATATTTCGATAGGACTTTCACGCAACAGGACACGTTAGATGGCGTTGAACTACGGGTTTGATTGATCTACCGATTATATTGATCTACCATTAAAAATGCAGATCTACCGGAAAATGTAGATCTACCGGATAAATGTAGATCTACCGAAAAAATGTGGCTCTACCGGAAAAATGTAGATCTACTGGCTAGGTAGATCTGCGGGCCCACTAGTGGATAACTAATTGAAAAGTCACGATAAAACTTTTTGTACCTCGGATTATCATTCATCGATGTATCCTGCAGGTGCCTGAATTTTTTAAATTTTTCGATTTCATATTTAATTAGTTTAAATAATATTTATTCATGAAAGGTACGAAGGGTGCGAGGCTTACGCGAGCCGGAGTACCCGTTTTCGGGAGTATTTTCAAACCTTTGGGAAAATTATGAACAGTGGTCCTAGTTCGATCCTAATGGAATTGAACAATTGGATATTGATATTCCAATCATAGATACATATTTATAAATTCATAAAAAATAACAGGCACAAAAGGCTCCCATATTAGTTCAGTACCATGACTACTCAATGGAATTATCTTGCGTCCTAGTCCATACAACATAATCAGCCAGATTACTTCTGCACATGCGTAATTCATTCGGCTCCAAAAGTGCTATATCCCGCCTGCCACCCTAAACCACTATCCTGTAAAATCAACTGTTGAAGAGATATTGTCCCTTTCATCTGCGCATGCACAAACCTTCCTGATATTATTATCTAGCAGGACAGTATCCCTACATGTAAAACCCAACCCTTTCCCGACTAAACTCCAAGTGTTATAACATTTTCCGTCTGCTTATGCTTAGAACGAATAATACTCGAAATGAGCAGTCTGAATTTCAAAATCTGGTTCTAGGGCTACGGTATCGAAACTGCCCCTAGGACACAACGCTATTTCCCCCAAACTGACTTGCACACACAAATAATTACCATGAGGTGGTAATATGGACTTCCAGTCTCTATTCACTGTGTCACCAACGCCTTCCCCAGTGTTTCAACTTTCAGACAAAATTTTTAAAATTTCACACACCGCGTTCATTCACTTTTTCAATCTACCCCCTGTATACGCAAATTATTTCAGATAGCAATAAATTTAAGCAGATATTACCAGGATTCACGACTTTGGAAAACAAATCATTAATAATTTGAATAGTATTTAGAACCTTACATTGGATTTTTTTTTGGCTCTCCTAGGGGTCTGCTTTCCATAAAATTTTGCACGCTCCAAGAGGTCATTGTAGGTCACCTAAATGGTTTCGAAATTTCAAGCAAAATACTCAGCAAAATAGTTGAATATTTTTTCTAGCCATACGATCCTCAAGAAATTTTGCAAGTCTTCATGTCGCCATTTTTGGCTCTCTAGTTGCTCGGAACTCTGAGTGCTTATCAATTTGCCCAAATGTCTGTAATTTTCGAATTTTTCGATGAAAATGGTCTTAAACGATTTGGTTCGACTCACTGATCAAGAATCCGTGGTCGAAATCATTCTGTCCGGCCGTCGGCCGTAGGCACGATAACTCTCGAACAGAATGAGCTAGACAGTTGAAATTTTCAGAGTAGGTTTGGGAGATAAATATCTCGGCTAAGTTCGTTATTGGGCAAAATCGGACAGATGGTTTCGGAGTAACAAAAAAAAAATTTTTTTTTACAAAACAAATTCAAAATTAATTTTTTTTCAATAAGCAGTTTTACCATAAGAATCCAATGATATAATTTTTAACTCTAACAAGCTAATACTTTCGGAGATATGATTTTTCAAAATTTCAATAATAAATCGTATTTCAACGTTGTCACACAATTATATAATTATTTTATGTATGAATTGTCATAATGTCAGTTTATTTTTCTGAGACATGTCATTATCTAATCAATCGAAGAATTGTGAGCGAAGTGAGAAAAATCTCAGTTGTTTGCTTCGAAATTAGTTTTTCTCAGAAAAGTCTTACTTTTCGGAACGGAACATGAAGTAAGAGATCTGAGAGTATTGAGACTGCTTTTCATCCATAGACATAGATATATATATATATATATATATTCTTTTGACTGAGAGCTGTATATGTGTTAGCAGAGGTTGGTGTAACGGGGTACCATACAATTCGACGTATGATACAAGAGCTTAGGGAAAAACCTCAGCAAAAAACCCTTTCTCCCCGTGAGTGTGGTGATTTGTAACTATTGTTTACAAAATTTGCTGAAATTTAAATATTTTGATGGGGATATATTTCTTCAATGTGGATTCCCTCGTCAAAAAACGGATAGGTTTCTCCAAGGTAGCCGAAACTCAACCTGAAAAATGAAAAGACAAGAGGAAGAAACGAACAAATTAAAAATAATACATAACCTTTCAATAGTCTCCTCTCACAAAAATACTTTTCTGTAGGCGAATGGGATCTCGTGGAGTAGAATCGCCTCCGCTAGTTTTCGAAGATATTCACTCCTGAAATCCCTTCAATATTTGAATTCAAAAATAAAAATGTTGCTCGTAAGGCCAGGAGGGTCTCTTTCAAAACCAGGTCTGACCGGTCCAAGTCCAAGCGATGATTATTCAGAACTTCAGATGTTCGAAGCCCGCTACAGGGCCCTTAAGAAGGGCTATCATCCCATAGATATATATTTTTCTCGGTTATGTTCGTTATAGGGCAAAATTGGCCAGATTTAATTTGATTTCTTCCATGGTGCAGTTCTCATTCTCATGATTGCTCATTTAATCTTGATAAATAAATTATCATTTGAATTGAACTTCCTTTATGATGCAGTTCTATAATATGAATACATTGATATAATTCCCAACTCTGAGAAACCAATACTTTCGGAGATATAATTTGTCTGTTTGAACTAGAGCGCCAGAAAGCTCCTGCCACAGGGCTTGAAACCATTTTTCAACTATCGGGTTTCAATTCGATGGACGTAGTTAAGCAGAAAAAATGCAACCCACAAATAGTAGTTTTGAGTAATTTCTTGAAGTATATAAGTAGTTATATTATTTTTGGCGCGCTTGTTCCTCGGAACAGAGTGCTTATCAATTTGCCTAAATGTCTGTAATTTTAGAATTTTTGGCTGAAAATGGTCTTAAACGATTTGGTTCTACTCACTGATCAAGAATACGTGGTCGAAATCGATTCTGCCCGGCCGTTAACACCATAACTCTCGAACGGAATTAGCTAGACAGTTGAAATGTTCAGAATACGTTTGGGACATAAATATCTCGGTTAAGTTCGTTATTGGGCAAAATCGGTCAGATGTTTCGGAGTAACAAAACATTTTTTTTTATATTACAAATTTCAAAATAAGTTTTTCTCAAGATGCAGTTTCACCATAGAAATCCATTGATGTCATTTTTAACTCTAACAAGCTAATACTTTCGGAGTTATGATTTTTCAATATTTCAATAATAAATCGTACTTCTGTGTTTTCTCATAATGCGATAATTATTCTATCTATGAATTATTATAATATGATCTGTGTTGATACATGTCAACTTATTTTCCTGAGACATGATATGTCAAATTTTGATATTTAATGCCCATGGTTAATCCATATGATGATGGGAATGGTAATGGTAAGTTAATAATATTGAGTTCAGAATATCTCCAGTAAAAACAAAACTGAAATATTGGCTAACGTTTCAATTGATATAATATCATTTTCAGAGTGGATTCGGGGAACAAATATATCGTTCATCATAGAATTGATCTATTGGTTTTTTTGGATTAGTAATTTTTGGCAATCTTGTTGAATTTAAATTCTTTTTGATGTTTGAATTTAATTTCTGTTATTATGAAGTTCTATCATAAGAATCCATTGATATAATTCCCAACTCTTACAATACTTTTGAAGATATGATTTGTCAAAGTTTGAACAAGAGCGCCAAAGCTCCTGTCCACAGGGCTTGAACCAATTTTTTATCTAATTTAATTGGTACAATTGATCCATCCTACTTCAGACTGTTTAACCATTTATTATTATCCAATGTATATTTTTCATTTGGGAATACGTTCGTCTTGCATCCTCTGTACATGTCCATACCAAGTAAGTTGTGCCTTTTTGATATCATCTATTATTGTTCCCAAACAAATGTTGAAATGGATACCCCCTGAACGACTAAAAAGAGGCAGACCAAAAACAACTTGGATACAGGGAATACAAAAGGCCATGTCAGAAAGAAATTTAGCACCAGGAGACTGGTTGGACAGAGGCCGATGGAAACTAGGAACCGGAAGGCGGTTAACGCTATGAACCCGGATATATATATATATATATATATATATATATATATATGTATGCGATTTGTACTTTTCACGGACATTTCATATTTTTTTTAGATATCTGCTACTATAACATATTTTTGAACAAATTGTGATTCTGAACGATATAATTCAAACAATTTTTCTATATGTTAATGTTTTCGCTACCTATAGCGAAAAATGCATATATTAGGACATATGAGGACATTTTATAAAATTCAATTTATATGGGATTTTCGCTTAATTAATGTGTTTTTCCGTTTATCCCTTCAATAAATAATGAAAAATGTTCTCTTAAATTTTTTATATGAAACTTATAATTTGAAGTTATATTCTGCTTTCATTATTGTATACACTCAATAGTCCGTGGACGTAATGAGGTTTGGATATATCAACATTAGACATGCGGGGCAATAGTACGCAGTTTTCAATTAATTACTCTGTAATAAATATATGTGAAGAATGACAAAGCATGATATTCCAATTATAGTTGTTATTTTCATTAAATTATTGAATCGAAATGCGGACATTCACCCAAATCTTAGTGATTGAAAGCGACTAAATAGCAATTATAAATAGAATAGAATTTTATAGATTGCTATTGGTTACATACTTTTCGACCGAAACATCTCCTTTTGTAAATATGAGACATATTCAATCTACAAGGTAATGCAATCATATCTACTTAACACATTATGATTCCATTCAATGGGATAAGTATACATCTATTAAAGCTACGGACACTTATTCGAGTATAAATGACTCGTCTGGTCGAAGCGTATAAAAACTAGTAAGGCAACTGTGAATTACCTCGGACCAGATACATATAAAACTTGCAAGCGAAACTGGAACTATATTGACTGCGTGCACTTACCCGCTGCGTACTCTTACCCCACATTTATATTACAACTTATCATGAACCCAAAGTTTCAAAAGGTACTGTTGCTGTTACTTTTCAACAAACAAAATTAAAAATATATAAAAAAGCACTGACGTGAAGTCAGCAGATTTTAGTGCACTTGTTTAAGTTGGCTTATTAGAATTGAATGATAAGTGCTTCAAGCTCAGTGGATAGAGCGAGCCGGATACCTACCCAGGGGGTAGTGGACACCATACACTGTTGGGTCAAAAATAAACCGTGCTGTGTCCAAGGTGGCGTTAGGCTAGAGTAATAAAGTTGACAAAGAACACAACTGACTCTCTTTAGTCACACAATCTCCTAGGACCTTCTGAGGGATCACATCAATGCTTTTTTAGCCTTTTCCTTACATAGTGAAGTCAATCTGCATTTGGAGATCCCTCAGAAGCTCTTAGGAGCTTGTGCAACTAAGGAGAGTCAGTTGTGTGCATTGTTACTCTATTCATACGCCAGCTGAGACACAACCCTGTTAATGTTCGACCCGACAGTGAATGATGTCCACTACCCTCTGGGCGAATCTCCGGCTCACTCTATCCACTGAGCTTGAAACACTCATCATTCAATTCAAAATAGCAAACGTGAACACGCGCGCTGAAGAGTACTGACTTCTCGTCAGTGCTTTTTTATATTTTGTCATGTTTCTTTTGCCAATTTGGCAATCAATACAGGCTGGGTATTAGTTTTACCGCAGGCCGAAATAAAAAAAAAAGTTATGAGACCCCCGTTAGGAACGAAATTGCTTACGCCTTCTTCAAATCCAAATGTAATTTAATATAGATCTTCCACATACCTATAGATATTTTTAAATTGACCCAGGACCACGAGACATTTCAACGCGGAAACAACACTTTCCTCGAAACTGACTTGACCGTGCACAGAATTGCCATTTAATTTCTCTTTAAACCTCACGATACCGTCTCAGCACCAAATCCATGATCACTAGGCGTAAACCACTCTCAACATAAGCCATACAACCCAAAGAGAGCTATTCGTGGCTTTAGGTTTAGGCCATCTCAAAATTACACACCTCATACAAAATTCTTCAACACCATTGGTTCAGGAGATATCTGAGCATCAATCCACGCATGCGTGGACACTCCCAAGGGTATTCCATTGAGGAATAGCGTCCTGCACATCAAAACCCCATTCCTCCCAAATGAGAACTCCAACGGTTAAATCACTTCTCGTCTGCTCATGCGCATAATGAAATATACACGGAAGGGGTAATATTAATTTAAAAATGAACCCCAGAGCCACGATACGGCCACTTTTACTCGGAAACAACGCTATTTCCTCCAAACTGATCCTACCGTGCATAAAATTGCCATTAATTTTCTTTTAAATCCTCACAATATCGGCTCAGCACCAGACCCATGACCGATAGTCCTAAACCACTCCCAACATAACCCATACAACCCCAAAACAGTTACTTCTCCTTTGCGCATGCGTAATCCACTCGTGGCTGGAAGTCCTCTCAAAATCACACACCTAACACAAAACTCCGATTCTCCAACACTAGGGGTTCAGGAGTTATCGCATCTTGAATCCACGAATCCGCTGACCTCACCAGGGGATTGTATGGAGGAATAGTATCCTCCAACCCGAAGACCCGACCCTGTGAGACGAAAACTCCAGCAGTTAAATCACTTCACATCTGCGCATAAGCATAACGAAAATTGCTAGGAAGAGGCAAAATGGTAGGTCACTGTTCCTTGCGGAACAAGCGCGCAAAAATTAGGTTTCGGAATTTTAAGTAAACTATTCCGCAAGAGAGTATTAAATTTTTGAATTTCTTCAAGTCATGTGACCCTCACGAAATTTTGCGAAAGTGTTTGCTTCGGTCTTTTGCATCTGAGTACTGAGTTTCAATTTAATCTGATCAGCAATTTTCGAGTTATTGTGGAAACAAAATTTTAAAAATTTTAAATATTTTTGCCACTTTACTATCTCTTCCATAAATACAATACTTCGCATGCATATGAAGGTACAATTTGATGCTGAATTTCAATAGATCGGTTCCGGAACTCCGAAATCATTAACGAAATATTTACGCTCAAAACTACCCTGCAAATGTCAATCCTCTAATTCCTTTCGTTCAAGAGTTATCGTGTTAACGGCCGGCCGGATAGACTTGAATTTGATATCAGATTATTCATCAGTGAGTCGAACTCAATCGTTTGAGAACATTTTCGACAAAAAAATCCAAAAATACAGACATCCGGGCAGTATTATAGCACGCTGTTCCTTTCAGGACATGCTCGCAAAAAGCACTAACTTGAGGTCGGTGCGCTTTAACGCCTTTGTACATGTTGAGCAATCTCAATAGAATGTCGTCAGAAACAAGCTCTGAAAAATGCAGTGACCTCACGTCAGTGCTTTATTATTAAACAAATGATATGTCATTGTTCGTCTAAGAGATCATCACTGAAAAAAATGACATGCGGTCAGTCCACTTGTGCGCGCGTGTTTATGTTATAGTTAAATTTAGATTGATCAACACGAACAAGCGCGCCAAATCACACTGACCTCACGTCATTGCTTTCGGTGCTGATCTTCATATGAAAATGAAAAATAATTACTTCATTAAAAAGCACTGACGTGAGGTCAGGGCGCCTTTTTACATTAAATTTTTACAATTTCAGTCAATTGTGTTAAAAATTATACTTTCGAGGCATACATCATTGAAAATGAACCACTTCTGTACAATTTCAGTCAATTGTGTTAAAAATTATACTTTCGAGGCATACATCATTGAAAATGAACCACTTCTGTACAGGGTATTCTTTATATCACGGCACAATTGAAGTGATTGATGATGGATTCAAGGGCGTAGCCAGGGGGGGGGGGGGGTTTGGGGGTTCAAACCCCCCCCGAAATGTTATTTTTTCTCTTAAAAAAAAATTTTGCTGCAGAAAGTGACCCCTACAACCCCAAAACCCCCCCCCGAAATTAATTCCTATTTCAAAACCCCCCCCGAAATTGATTCCTGGCGACGCCCTTGGATGGATTCTAATAATGTAACGATTTTGTTTTTCCTTTGATGTGTGGACATGGCGCATGGACAATCATACGTCGAGTGTTCGTGCGTCGGAAAACCATCATCTTTGTTTATTTACGCACCACAAAACAAAACAAAAAATATAGTTTATCAGAAAGCTTTAAATTGATTAAGATACTGTATCATAACTGTGTGTGTCTGTCATAAACAAATTGAAACCTTATAAATAGCCAGTATTTCAGGAAAACTCTTTTTTGTAAGTAAACAACATAATGTGCAATTAATCGAAAATAATAATAAAACTTCATTCATACCGAGCAATTTTTTATTAACTTAAGCGGTGTGAAGTTCGCCGGGCCAGCTAGTTATAAAATATATAGGTAGCCATCTTCGTTCGTACTTTCTTTTAATGGGTATTGCGTGAATTTCATATAGGTACCTATACTCATTACTCATATATTCATACTCTTTTATGTCTTTTCATACATATATTAATTTCCTAAATCGAATGCAAAATTTATTCAGAGTTAACAAAAATTATACTTAGCATATCAATGAAAAGCACTAACGTGAAGTTAATACTCTTTGGCGATCTTGTTCACGTTGGCTAATTCGAATTGAATAATGAATGCTTCAAGCTCAGTGCATAAAACGAGTGGGACATCTACCCAGAGGGTAGTGATCACCATTCACTGTCGGATCATAAATTAAGAGTGATTTGTCTAAGCTGGCATAAGGATAGAGTAACAAAGTTGACCACCATTCACTGTCGGGTCAAAAATTAACCTTGCTATGGCTAAACTGGCATAAGGATACGGTAACAAAGTCGGCAAAGAACACAACTGACTCTCCATAGTCACATAAGCTCCTAGGAGTTTCTGAGGGATCTTCCTAGGGAATTCCTAGGAGAGTCAGTATGATCATAAAATATGTCTATGGCAAGCGCGCCAATGCAGATTGACCTCACGTCAATGCTTTTTTAGCGTTTTCACTTTTTTCATAGTGAAATCAATATGCATTGGAGCACTTGCTATAAACATGATTATGATTATACTGACCCTCCTAGGTGTTTCTCAAGGAGATCCCTCAGAAGCTTCTAGGGACATGTGCTAAGGAGAGCCAGTTGTGTTCTTTGTCGACTTTTTTACTGTATCCCTTACGCCAGCTTAGGCACAGCACTCTTAATTTTTGACCCGGCAGTGAATGGTGGCCACTACCGTCTTACTAGATCTCCGGTTCGCTCTATCTACTGAGCTTGAAGCACTCATCATTCAATTGACCACCGTGAACACGCGTGACAATGGTTTTTTATATTTTTTCAAGTTTCTTTGACAATTCTGTCTATCAATACAGTCTGGCTATAAGTTTCATCGCAGATAGAAATAAAAAAAGGTTGCTGTTAGGGGGGCCCCGTTAAAGTCACAATTAACATAACATAACATATATTTCATTTCCAACTACAGAATGAGTGTAATTTTGTTACAGTAAAGTTGATATCCATATAACAGTATATACTTACGCCTATTCTTCAAATACGAATATAATTTAAAATAGATCTTCCAAATATAGTTATTTATAAATTGTGGTCCCAGGGCCACGGTACAGACATTTCAACCCGGAAATAACGCTATTTCTTCGAAACTGATTTGGTCGTGCACATTATTGCCATGAATTTTCTTTTAAAACCTCACAATATCGGCTCAGCACCGAATCCATGACCGCTGGACGTAAACCACTCCCAACATGAACCATACAACCCAAAAACACTCACTTCTCCTCTGCGCATACGCAATCCACTCGTGGCTGAAAGTCCTCTCAAAATCAGATCAGTATTTTTCAAGTTATTGTGGAAACAAAATTTTCAAATGTTGAAATTTTTTTCCAGTTCAATCAATTCAAAACTTCGCATGAATATTAAGACATTTATTCTACAATTTGATGCTGAATTTCAGATAGATCCTGTCATCGGTTTCGGGAATATTTATATAAAATATTTGAACTAAAAATGGCCATACCTCCGAAACCGCTTGGTAGATTTCGCCCATGAACGAACTTTACCGAGATATTTATGCTCCAAAACTACGCTGCATATTTTAACTTTAACTCATTTCGTTCGAGAGTTATCGAGTTAATGGCCTGCCGGACGTAGAATTGGATTTGACCCCGAATCATTCATCAGTGAGTCGAACTCATTTGAGACCATTTACGGCAAAAATTTCAAAAATACGGGCATCCGGGCCAAATGATAGGCACGCTGTTCCCTGAATAGCACGCCAAAAATTAGATATCGATCTAGGTACAGTGACTCTATACAAGTATAAAGTCACTGTAGATCTAGGAGGGTTAGCATGATAATATCAATGAAAATGGGCGTTATCCTCATTTCAATAATATCACAAATTTAGTTGAGGTACCTACTAAACTAAAAGCTTTCGAATTTGGCGGATGTGCCTCGTTTTCTGGAATCTTGGTGTATTATTTTGTATGAAGAGGTTGGCTTGAATCAATAGTAAGTTGAGTAAAAAACTAGTTTCGAAATTACAAATGTTCTCACATGATATTCACATCGCGAAATAGATAGTACTGTAACCGGGAGAAGTCAACTCTTTGAATATTTATTGATTTCGAAGTGCTGTTACCATACGATCCTTTCACAAATGTTATACTATTTATCAGTTCGTTTCAAAAAATTCCAATATATATGATATCCTGTCTATTCGGTTTAAAAAATACCTCCGCCCTACAATACCTCATCAAAGTAACAAGTAACAAGTAACTGACGAATACATGTGATACGAATCGAAGCGAGTTGCAGGTTGCAGCGTTTTCACGAGCTGTGATTGAATAACAGTTACTGAAATATCGTATGACATCAACTATCTGCGATTCTGTGACACTAGTGAGTAGTGATACCACCATTTCAGACTGATACCACTCATGAAATAAACAAGTGCAGTTCTGTTCTGACGGTTCACACTTAAAAAAGCTTAAAGCTTCTCTTTTAATGTGCTCGACGTAGCCATGTGCACAGATTATAGTGACATTACAACCATCCATTCTACATCCATGCCCTGAGCGGGATTCGAACCCGCGACTCCGGCACCCTAGCTACGGTTCACACTTCACAGTAATCACAATATTTACCCCTTTTATTAAACAAATAACGTTTATGAGATATTCATTACAGTAAATAAAATTCGTAAAGGGTATTTAACTTGATTTTGATATAACATTCAAAAATTTCGAGAAATATGTGCAAAACAACCAATAAAAATTGTAATTTTGTTAGTACGGTTCACACTTCACAGGACTAACAAAATTACAATTTTTATTGGTTGTTTTGCACATATTTCTCGAAATTTTTGAATGTTATATCAAAATTAAGTTAAATACCCTTTACGAATTTTATTTACTGTAATGAATATCTCATAAACGTTATTTGTTTAATAAAAGGGGTAAATATTGTGAACAAATAGTATTTCATAGGTAAAAATGCTGAACAGTTTGCTCATTTCCATGTTTCCAGGTAACTTGTAATCCTATTTATAATTGTAAATAATCATGATGCATTATAGTGTTTACTTTGAATCACTATCAGGAGACAAAAATTGATGACTTACCCGAAATACCTACTAAACCATCATGAAGACTGGCAGAGTTCAGAGTTCAGAGTTCAGAGGTTCATAAGAGTCGATTGTTTTATAGAAGGAAGAGAGGACCGGTGACCGATATAAGAGTCGATTGTTTTATAGAAGGAAGAGAGGACCGGTGACCGATATAAGAGTCGATTGTTTTATAGAAGGAAGAGAGGACCAGTGACCGATATAAGAGTCGATTGTTTTAAAGAAGGAAGAGAGGACCGGTGACCGATATAAGAGTCGATTGTTTTATAGAAGGAAGAGAGGACCGGTGACCGATATAAGAGTCGATTTTTTTTTTTATTTTCAATGATTTATTAAAAATTTTCTACAAATGCTATCCTCGCCAAATATTGCAAACATTTCCGCGTTGGCATTCTACAACTAATAACCATGTTTGAATTCAATCGGTTCAGTACTTTTCGAGTTAATGAGGAACAAAAACCACGGAATTTCAGAAAATTTCAGATGGCTATAACTCTAAAACCGTTTGGCCGATTATGCTCATAAACAAACTGAATTGTCGCGTTCTGGTGCTCATCCTAACCTGAAAATTTCAAGCCGCTATCTCATTCCGTTCTCAAGTTATCGTGACAACAAAAATATTTTTTAATAATTTTTTTAAAATTTTCTAGCCATATGATTCGCACAAAATTTCACAAACGTGCTTAGGTTCATATTCTACAACTACTCACCAAGTTTCAATTCGATCGGATTTATATTGGTTTAAAACAAAATTATTACTCGGAAACCGCTGGGCCGATTATGCCCATTAACGAACTTGTCCGTCGTATTGGGATGCGCCACCTACCCTGAAAATTTCAAATCGCTAGCTCTTTTCGTTCTCAAGTTATCGTGGCAACGGCCGGACGGCCGGCCGGACAGAATCAAATTTGACCTCGAATTCTTCATTGGGGAGTCGAACTTAATCGTTTGAGACCATTTTTTTCAAAAAATTCGAAAGTTACAGACATTTGGGCAAAACTATAACGCGATGTTCCCCAGAACATACGCGCAAAAAGGTATATGTCATTGTGGATTTTGGCAAATAATGAGGGAGCAATTGAATCTGCTCATTGTGATTGTCTGGCAGGCTTCAGTCAAGTGTGTTCACAATTGGTTGCAAAATAAGACGTACCTACGTTAGGCAGAGGAATGTACAACTGGTATGAAGGCCTACTGGATCCACCCCTCTAACAAACCAGCTGAGCCTAAGGCAATAAAAGAAATAGATTTTACGACTCCTAAACAAAAGTTTTGCAGTGAAAGTACTGAAAGTATGGGTACTAAACATATCAAGGAAAAAATTGGTTCAAGCCCTGTGGACAGGAGCTATTGGGCGCATGTTCATCTTCCTTGTGGCCCGTACTGACCAGTAAAGAAAAAAAGCAGTATCATGTTGAATACCTTAATATTATTCTGGAACACAAATTTTCCATTACAATAATCTTCATCTAGCTTCTATTTAGTATCAATTCCTGTAGAACGTGATCATAATAAGTGTTTTCCATATAATAAAATGTGTTTGAACTTGGTATGTAGGAAATCTGACATCAATTATTGGAATTAATTGATTTGACAAACAGCCGTCAAATGAGGTAAATAGATTTTTGTGACGATTTTCTGTGACCATAGAACGTCAAAACACGCTGGAATGTGAGTTTTAAGCAATATCTTCTGGAATTGAGATCGTATCGAACTGAAATTTTGCACACTCGTGTAGAATGCTTGATTTAACGTCGGTACAAATTTTTTTATTAAAAAATTTCTCCAACTGCCCGATCCCAACAATACTTCCCACACAGCACACAATATTCAGGAAATATTGCCACAATATTGCAATATTACAATTGCAGTTGCAATATCCCAGAAATATTGCGGGAATATTGTGTTTCAATATTACAGTTGCAATATTGAGAAATATTGCTGGAATATTGTATTTCAATATTACAGTTGCAATATTCAGAAATATTACAGAAATGTTACAAACTATAACAGTTTTCTACTAAGTTAAAATTTTATAGTTTTGCGTATATTCCTATGAATATATGCATAGACATATTTATTACAAATCGCGACAGAAATAATTCAACATTACATGCAATATCTCAGTAATAATGCAGGAATATTGAATGCATTTATTAAATTAGCCCTTAATGAGAATTTATTCATCGTCTCCTTTCAATTTATTTCAAAAGGTACGCCACCATTGACAAGAAATACGTCACATCCTCTTCAGTCTGAAAAAACCGCCATAGGGCTTCTTTGTAGAAACCTATTAGAAAGAAATAAGAATATCTAGCATACACAAGTTGAACAAAGCTTCATTATACACATAGGACCAAAGTGAAACTCATTTTTGACATTTCATTTTTGGCGCTCTTGTTTGTGTGCTTTCTTTCTCTAGTTCGAGGCTTTACGCATCCTCTCTTTTCTTTTAGTCAGGCCTCCATTTTTTCTATTTACCAGCGTTGTTGTATCTTGTCTATGGTTGTATCGTGTCGTGAAGCAGAGTCTGTTGTTACTTTACTTTGTTAGTTCAGTTAGTTGTGAGTTTAATGTTTATTAAAGACTAATTGGCTCTAAATAATATAAATGCAGTGATAATCTTATTTGATTATCTAAGGTATAATAGCTACAAGTTTATAGATATTATTGAAACAAAATTTTATATTTTTAGGTTATAATACCAACATCTTATCACAGCCCTATAAAGAGTAGGTTGTGATCTCATCCGTCTGATTATTGAGACGTTATATTGACGTGCTTTTTATATTCGTACAAAGGTAGAGTTGAACAGATCTAATGATTTGATTATCTATGTTTGATTATTGAACCTATATCGAAATGGTTGGCTCAAGCCAAATTGCGAGCCTCCAGGGAAGTGGAAAAAGTTAAAAAAAAGAAATGTTGAATGTCCAGTAGAGAGCGAATAAAGATATTAATTGTGCCTTCAATTTTTTTATGTGAGTTTAATCTATACCACATCTCATGAAATAACAGAAATATTTCTGCAAGAATCCTGAAATATTGCATATATATTTTGCAATATAACAAAAATATTCCATAAATATTACAAAATAATGCAATATTGTGACGTTATCGGATAGAGAGCATATATCTGAATATTTCTGCAACAATCCTGAAACATTTCATATATATTTTCCAATATAGTAAAAAATTGCATAAACATTACAGAATAATTCTACAATATTGCAGAAATATATCGAAAAATATTTCTGTAATATTGCTATGTTAGGTTATGGGGCGGACATTCGAATGTTTCTGCAATATTCCTGAAATATTTCATATATCTTTCGCAATATAACCGAAATATCTCAAATATTTCCGAAACATATTCCTGCAATATTTCAGAAATGAGTCTGTGCTGTGTGGGTTAGATAATATTATATCCATAAATTAAGCATTTCATTATTGCATTTCTTGAAATAGGTACCTTTTCAAGTCGATCAACATCGTCCTTCTTTCGACGTCTAAACTATGACTTGATTCTTTATGTTTATGTCTTTGAATTTGTTTTCGGTGGAATTCAAAGATTTCATAGAATAATAGATGAAAATACTGAGAGAGACCCAGGAAATTTGACACATTTTGTCTTATATCTCCAGAAATTGAAATCGTATAGAGCCAAAATTTTGCACAATGTTGCAAAATACTACAATTGACGTTAGTACAAGTTTTTGTTGCAATCTGATGAATAGTTCACGAAAAAAAAATTTTTTTTTCAAAAAAATTAAAAGAAATATTTTTTTAAAAGTTACCAACATTCCGATCATAACAGAATTTTGCCAAAAGTTGCGCGGTCTATCACGTTAACTGAAGCGGAGGCAGGTTGGCACTGCTGAAATATCGTCAAGGTCAAAACAATTGGTCGGGACGATGCCAACTTCTACTCTCAAAAGTCCCAAACTTAACATAAAATAATCATTGTATGTATATAGAATACCTAGTAGGCTCACCCCTTGTTAAGTTCGTTCGGCGGAAAAGATTTTAACACCAGGGGGCTACACTATCGAAAGATTTCACGTCAATAAGGTTGAAAATCGTATGTCGTCAAAGAACGATACTACGTCCAAGCAGAACAAGTGTCTTTTATTACTCTGAACATCTGCCTCCCATAAAAACCAAAACAAATCTTGTATCTGCTCTATTTCGTTTCGAGTTTTTCGTTTTTGCGAGTATGTTCTGGGGAACATCGCGTTATCATTTTGCCCAGAACATACTCGCAAAAACGAAAAACTCGAAACGAAATAGAGCAGATACAAGATTTGTTTTGGTTTTTATGGGAGGCAGATGTTCAGAGTAATAAAAGACACTTGTTCTGCTTGGACGTAGTATCGTTCTTTGACGACATACGATTTTCAACCTTATTGACGTGAAATCTTTCGATAGTGTAGCCCCCTGGTGTTAAAATCTTTTCCGCCGAACGAACTTAACAAGGGGTGAGCCTACTAGGTATTCTATATACATACAATGATTATTTTATGTTAAGTTTGGGACTTTTGAGAGTAGAAGTTGGCATCGTCCCGACCAATTGTTTTGACCTTGACGATATTTCAGCAGTGCCAACCTGCCTCCGCTTCAGTTAACGTGATAGACCGCGCAACTTTTGGCAAAATTCTGTTATGATCGGAATGTTGGTAACTTTTAAAAAAATATTTCTTTTAATTTTTTTGAAAAAAAAATTTTTTTTTCGTGAACTATTCATCAGATTGCAACAAAAACTTGTACTAACGTCAATTGTAGTATTTTGCAACATTGTGCAAAATTTTGGCTGTATACGATTTCAATTTCTGGAGATATAAGACAAAATGTGTCAAATTTCCTGGGTCTCTCTCAGTATTTTCATCTATTATTCTATGAAATCTTTGAATTCCACCGAAAACAAATTCAAAGACATAAACATAAAGAATCAAGTCATAGTTTAGACGTCGAAAGAAGGACGATGTTGATCGACTTGAAAAGGTACCTATTTCAAGAAATGCAATAATGAAATGCTTAATTTATGGATATAATATTATCTAACCCACACAGCACAGACTCATTTCTGAAATATTGCAGGAATATGTTTCGGAAATATTTGAGATATTTCGGTTATATTGCGAAAGATATATGAAATATTTCAGGAATATTGCAGAAACATTCGAATGTCCGCCCCATAACCTAACATAGCAATATTACAGAAATATTTTTCGATATATTTCTGCAATATTGTAGAATTATTCTGTAATGTTTATGCAATTTTTTACTATATTGGAAAATATATATGAAATGTTTCAGGATTGTTGCAGAAATATTCAGATATATGCTCTCTATCCGATAACGTCACAATATTGCATTATTTTGTAATATTTATGGAATATTTTTGTTATATTGCAAAATATATATGCAATATTTCAGGATTCTTGCAGAAATATTTCTGTTATTTCATGAGATGTGGTATAGATTAAACTCACATAAAAAAATTGAAGGCACAATTAATATCTTTATTCGCTCTCTACTGGACATTCAACATTTCTTTTTTGCGCGTATGTTCTGGGGAACATCGCGTTATAGTTTTGCCCAAATGTCTGTAACTTTCGAATTTTTTGACGAAAATGGTCTCAAACGATTAAGTTCGACTCCCCAATGAAGAATTCGAGGTCAAATTTGATTCTGTCCGTCCGGCCGTACGGCCGTCCGGCCGTCCGTCCGTCCGGCCGTTGCCACGATAACTTGAGAACGAAAAGAGCTAGCGACTTGAAATTTTCAGGGTAGGTGGCGCATCTCAATACGACGGACAAGTTCGTTAATGGGCATAATCGGCCCAGTGGTTTCCGAGTAATAATTTTGTTTTCAACCATTATAAATCCGATCAATTTAAAACTTGGTGGGTAGTTGTAGAATATGAACCTAAGCACGTTTGTGAAATTTTGTGCGAATCGTACGGCTAGAAAATTTTAAAAAAATTATTAAAAAATATTTTTGTTGTCACGATAACTTGAGAACGGAATGAGATAGCGGCTTGAAATGTTCAGGTTAGGATGTGCACTAGAACGCGACATTTCAGTTTGATTATGAGCATAATCGGCCTAACGGTTTTAGAGTTATAGCCATCTGAAATTTTCTGAAATTTGGTGGTTTTTTGTTCCTCATTAACTCGAAAAACACTGAACCGATTGAATTCAAACATGGTTATTAGTTGTAGAATGCCAACGCAAAAATGTTTGCAAAGTTTGGTGAGGATAGCATTTGTAGAAAATTTTTAATAAATCATAGAAAATAAAAAAAAAAAATTCTATATATCAGTAACTATTCGTTCGAAATTGCTGAAATTTTGCAAGAGCCTACATAACGTAACTCTACTGCCAAGTTTCAAGTTTTAATACGATCGGTTAAATATTGTTGGAGATTCGAGCATTCTTGTGTGAGTTCAGTAGATGGGTGACCGTTGCCTCGATAACTTTCGAACAAAAGGAGATAGGGACTTGCAATTTTCAGGGTAGGTTGCGTATCCGAAAGGGAGAGTTGAGTTCGTTTTTGGGCATAATCGGTCTAACGGTTTCCGAGTTATACCCACCTGGAATATTATTTCCTTAATAACTCAAAACATAAATATTCGATCGAAATGGCGCTTTGTAACTAGTAGTAGAAAATCAACATAAAGACGTGTTTAAAATTTTGTAAGAACCGTACCCCTAGAAAATTCGAAAAAAATTACGAAAAAAAAATTTTAAGAATCGTACCCCTAGAAAATTTTAAAAAAATCACGAAAAAAAAAATTGGTTCAAGCACTGACGTGAAGTCAGAAGCTTTTGCGCGTATGTTCTATTGTCCATTCTTCTGTATTGGACACCCTTAATCGAATTTACCATGGTAAATTATGTTGTCCATTATCCTGTATTGGACACTCAATTCGAATTTACCATAGTAAATTCGAATTGAGAGTGTCCAATACAGGAGAATGGACAACATAATTTACCATGGTAAATTCGATTAAGGGTGTCCAATACAGAAGAATGGACAATAGAACATACGCGCAAAAGCTTCTGACTTCACGTCAGTGCTTGAACCAATTTTTTTAACTTTTTCCACTTCCCTGGAGGCTCGCAATTTGGCTTGAGCCAACCATTTCGATATAGGTTCAATAATCAAACATAGATAATCAAATCATTAGATCTGTTCAACTCTACCTTTGTACGAATATAAAAAGCACGTCAATATAACGTCTCAATAATCAGACGGATGAGATCACAACCTACTCTTTATAGGGCTGTGATAAGATGTTGGTATTATAACCTAAAAATATAAAATTTTGTTTCAATAATATCTATAAACTTGTAGCTATTATACCTTAGATAATCAAATAAGATTATCACTGCATTTATATTATTTAGAGCCAATTAGTCTTTAATAAACATTAAACTCACAACTAACTGAACTAACAAAGTAAAGTAACAACAGACTCTGCTTCACGACACGATACAACCATAGACAAGATACAACAACGCTGGTAAATAGAAAAAATGGAGGCCTGACTAAAAGAAAAGAGAGGATGCGTAAAGCCTCGAACTAGAGAAAGAAAGCACACAAACAAGAGCGCCAAAAATGAAATGTCAAAAATGAGTTTCACTTTGGTCCTATGTGTATAATGAAGCTTTGTTCAACTTGTGTATGCTAGATATTCTTATTTCTTTCTAACAGGTTTCTACAAAGAAGCCCTATGGCGGTTTTTTCAGACTGAAGAGGATGTGACGTATTTCTTGTCAATGGTGGCGTACCTTTTGAAATAAATTGAAAGGAGACGATGAATAAATTCTCATTAAGGGCTAATTTAATAAATGCATTCAATATTCCTGCATTATTACTGAGATATTGCATGTAATGTTGAATTATTTCTGTCGCGATTTGTAATAAATATGTCTATGCATATATTCATAGGAATATACGCAAAACTATAAAATTTTAACTTAGTAGAAAACTGTTATAGTTTGTAACATTTCTGTAATATTTCTGAATATTGCAACTGTAATATTGAAATACAATATTCCAGCAATATTTCTCAATATTGCAACTGTAATATTGAAACACAATATTCCCGCAATATTTCTGGGATATTGCAACTGCAATTGTAATATTGCAATATTGTGGCAATATTTCCTGAATATTGTGTGCTGTGTGGGAAGTATTGTTGGGATCGGGCAGTTGGAGAAATTTTTTAATAAAAAAATTTGTACCGACGTTAAATCAAGCATTCTACACGAGTGTGCAAAATTTCAGTTCGATACGATCTCAATTCCAGAAGATATTGCTTAAAACTCACATTCCAGCGTGTTTTGACGTTCTATGGTCACAGAAAATCGTCACAAAAATCTATTTACCTCATTTGACGGCTGTTTGTCAAATCAATTAATTCCAATAATTGATGTCAGATTTCCTACATACCAAGTTCAAACACATTTTATTATATGGAAAACACTTATTATGATCACGTTCTACAGGAATTGATACTAAATAGAAGCTAGATGAAGATTATTGTAATGGAAAATGTGTTCCAGAATAATATTAAGGTATTCAACATGATACTGCTTTTTTTCTTTACTGGTCAGTACGGGCCACAAGGAAGATGAACATGCGCCCAATAGCTCCTGTCCACAGGGCTTGAACCAATTTTTTCCTTGATATGTTTAGTACCCATACTTTCAGTACTTTCACTGCAAAACTTTTGTTTAGGAGTCGTAAAATCTATTTCTTTTATTGCCTTAGGCTCAGCTGGTTTGTTAGAGGGGTGGATCCAGTAGGCCTTCATACCAGTTGTACATTCCTCTGCCTAACGTAGGTACGTCTTATTTTGCAACCAATTGTGAACACACTTGACTGAAGCCTGCCAGACAATCACAATGAGCAGATTCAATTGCTCCCTCATTATTTGCCAAAATCCACAATGACATATACCTTTTTGCGCGTATGTTCTGGGGAACATCGCGTTATAGTTTTGCCCAAATGTCTGTAACTTTCGAATTTTTTGAAAAAAATGGTCTCAAACGATTAAGTTCGACTCCCCAATGAAGAATTCGAGGTCAAATTTGATTCTGTCCGGCCGGCCGTCCGGCCGTTGCCACGATAACTTGAGAACGAAAAGAGCTAGCGACTTGAAATTTTCAGGGTAGGTGGCGCATCCCAATACGACGGACAAGTTTGTTAATGGGCATAATCGACCCAGCGGTTTCCGAGTAATAATTTTGTTTTAAACCAATATAAATCCGATCGAATTGAAACTTGGTGAGTAGTTGTAGAATATGAACCTAAGCACGTTTGTGAAATTTTGTGCGAATCATATGGCTAGAAAATTTTAAAAAAATTATTAAAAAATATTTTTGTTGTCACGATAACTTGAGAACGGAATGAGATAGCGGCTTGAAATTTTCAGGTTAGGATGAGCACCAGAACGCGACAATTCAGTTTGTTTATGAGCATAATCGGCCAAACGGTTTTAGAGTTATAGCCATCTGAAATTTTCTGAAATTCCGTGGTTTTTGTTCCTCATTAACTCGAAAAGTACTGAACCGATTGAATTCAAACATGGTTATTAGTTGTAGAATGCCAACGCGGAAATGTTTGCAATATTTGGCGAGGATAGCATTTGTAGAAAATTTTTAATAAATCATTGAAAATAAAGAAAAAAATCGACTCTTATATCGGTCACCGGTCCTCTCTTCCTTCTATAAAACAATCGACTCTTATATCGGTCACCGGTCCTCTCTTCCTTCTTTAAAACAATCGACTCTTATATCGGTCACCGGTCCTCTCTTCCTTCTATAAAACAATCGACTCTTATATCGGTCACCGGTCCTCTCTTCCTTCTATAAAACAATCGACTCTTATATCGGTCACCGGTCCTCTCTTCCTTCTATAAAACAATCGACTCTTATGAACCTCTGAACTCTGAACTCTGAACTCTGAACTCTGAACTCTGCCAGTCTTCATGATGGTTTAGTAGGTATTTCGGGTAAGTCATCAATTTTTGTCTCCTGATAGTGATTCAAAGTAAACACTATAATGCATCATGATTATTTACAATTATAAATAGGATTACAAGTTACCTGGAAACATGGAAATGAGCAAACTGTTCAGCATTTTTACCTATGAAATACTATTTGTTCACAATATTTACCCCTTTTATTAAACAAATAACGTTTATGAGATATTCATTACAGTAAATAAAATTCGTAAAGGGTATTTAACTTAATTTTGATATAACATTCAAAAATTTCGAGAAATATGTGCAAAACAACCAATAAAAATTGTAATTTTGTTAGTCCTGTGAAGTGTGAACCGTACTAACAAAATTACAATTTTTATTGGTTGTTTTGGACATATTTCTCGAAATTTTTGAATGTTATATCAAAATCAAGTTAAATACCCTTTACGAATTTTATTTACTGTAATGAATATCTCATAAACGTTATTTGTTTAATAAAAGGGGTAAATATTGTGATTACTGTGAAGTGTGAACCGTAGCTAGGGTGCCGGAGTCGCGGGTTCGAATCCCGCTCAGGGCATGGATGTAGAATGGATGGTTGTAATGTCACTATAATCTGTGCACATGGCTACGTCGAGCACATTAAAAGAGAAGCTTTAAGCTTTTTTAAGTGTGAACCGTCAGAACAGAACTGCACTTGTTTATTTCATGAGTGGTATCAGTCTGAAATGGTGGTATCACTACTCACTAGTGTCACAGAATCGCAGATAGTTGATGTCATACGATATTTCAGTAACTGTTATTCAATCACAGCTCGTGAAAACGCTGCAACCTGCAACTCGCTTCGATTCGTATCACATGTATTCGTCAGTTACTTGTTACTTGTTACTTTGATGAGGTATTGTAGGGCGGAGGTATTTTTTAAACCGAATAGACAGGATATCATATATATTGGAATTTTTTGAAACGAACTGATAAATAGTATAACATTTGTGAAAGGATCGTATGGTAACAGCACTTCGAAATCAATAAATAATCAAAGAGTTGACTTCTCCCGGTTACAGTACTATCTATTTCGCGATGTGAATATCATGTGAGAACATTTGTAATTTCGAAACTAGTTTTTTACTCAACTTACTATTGATTCAAGCCAACCTCTTCATACAAAATAATACACCAAGATTCCAGAAAACGAGGCACATCCGCCAAATTCGAAATGTTGCAAAATACTACCATTGACGTTAGTACAAGTTTTTGTTGCAATCTGATGAATAGTTCACGAAAAAAAAATTTTTTTTTCAAAAAAATTAAAAGAAATATTTTTTTAAAAGTTACCAACATTCCGATCATAACAGAATTTTGCCAAAAGTTGCGCGGTCTATCACGTTAACTGAAGCGGAGGCAGGTTGGCACTGCTGAAATATCGTCAAGGTCAAAACAATTGGTCGGGACGATGCCAACTTCTACTCTCAAAAGTCCCAAACTTAACATAAAATAATCATTGTATGTATATAGAATACCTAGTAGGCTCACCCCTTGTTAAGTTCGTTCGGCGGAAAAGATTTTAACACCAGGGGGCTACACTATCGAAAGATTTCACGTCAATAAGGTTGAAAATCGTATGTCGTCAAAGAACGATACTACGTCCAAGCAGAACAAGTGTCTTTTATTACTCTGAACATCTGCCTCCCATAAAAACCAAAACAAATCTTGTATCTGCTCTATTTCGTTTCGAGTTTTTCGTTTTTGCGAGTATGTTCTGGGGAACATCGCGTTATCATTTTGCCCAAATGTCTATAATTTTTTAATTTGTCGCCGAAAATGGTCTCAATCGATTGGGTTCGACTCCCTGATCAAGAATTTGAGGTCAAATTTGATTCTGTCCGTCCGGCCGGCCGTTGCCACGATAACTTGAGAACGAAAAGAGCTAGCGACTTGAAACTTTCAGGGTAGGTGGCGCATCCCAATACGACGGACAAGTTAGTTAATGGGTATAATCGGCTCAATGGTTTCCGAGTAATAATTTGGTTTTCACCCAATATGAGTCCGATCGAATATAAACTTGGTGAATTGTTGTAGAATATAAACCTAAGCACGCTTGTGAAATTTTGTAGAAATCGTATCAGTAGAAAATTTTTAAAAAATTATTAAAAAATATTATTTATGACACGATAACCCGTGAACGGAAGGAGAGGCTTGAAATTTTCAGGTTTATTTATTTATTATTATTGATAAGGGGGTTACGTTGCACCGCGACCTTGAGATCTATTGTGCCCCCCAACAGAGCTGTTCTCACCATTACGCCATCTACAGTTCGCCCTCCAGTTCCAGAGTATAAATGAACCTCAATATCTGGGAAGGCTTCAAGGATATTATGTCTTCACTCCTACAAGTTTCCTGTCCAAAGCATTCCTTTCGCTGACTTGCAATGGCGAGGCATTCTGTAACAAGGTGAAGAGGAGTTTCTTCCTCCTCCCCACAGAATCTGCACTCGTCAGTATCTGATAAACCTATTCTCATCAAATGCTTCCTGAGGCGACAGTGTCCTGTGAGGAAGCCAGTGACCAGGTGTAACTTATTCTTGCAGAGATCCAGATACCTTTTGGATCTCACTTCTTTATAGTTCCTAAGGAACTTTTTGGAATGAACCAAACCTGGAAGATTCCGCCAGAGTGTCTCTCTTTTGGTTTCCTCCTTCTCCAGAAACTCTTTCTTGTAGGTGCATTTTCCTATACCGCAGAAAGGTTCTGGGCCGATAAAAGGAGTTCGTGCTGCCTTTCTGGCAAGTGTATCGGCCTCTTAATTCGTTCCCCTTGACTCCCGAGTGACCGGGGACCCAGACTAAAAAGACCTTATTATTCTTGCCAATTTCATTTAGTTTTCTTCGGCACTCCCATATCAACTTTGAATCGATGGCATGGGAGCTCAGTGCTTTGATAACAGATTGACTATCCGAATGGATTGCTATGTCGCATTTCTGATATTTTCTTTCTAGGTTAATATCTGCACATCTTTCGATTGCGAGTAATTCTGCCTGGAAGATACTCAAACGGGAGCCTACCGACAGTGCGCACTTGGTGCCTGTCCCATATACCCCAGCGCCAGCTCCCGTCGTGGTTTTTGAGCCATCTGTGTACCATTTTATGGTATTTTCTTTGAAAGTCTGGGTGGTGAACTCCCTTTCCCATTCTTCCTTTCTACTTATCATCGTGGTGAAGTTCTTCTCAATGCTTACTTTTTTGACCATTGCATCACTAGGAAGGTTCACTGATGGGATGTACTTAGTCAGAGAGGTCCAGGCTCTCTGACATTTAATCCTCTCAGTTCCTGTACCTTCCTTAGATATTCTGAGGGTGGCCTCATGGGCTAACCTCTCAATCACTAGATGCAGAGGTGAGAGATCTGTGATGATCTCAAGTGCCCTGGTTGGACACGTTCTCATAGCTCCCGTGATGCACACACAAGCTAGCCTTTGCACTTTGTCAAGTGCTTTCCTAGTAGTTGTCTGACCTGCTTTGGCATGCCAGACTACTGCCCCATAGGTAATTATTGGTCTCACAATCATGACGTACATCCATCGCAGTATTTTAGGGCTACAGCCCCAAGTCTTACCGGATAGATTTCTGCACGCCATCAGAGCTCTTATTGCTTTACTTGCAGTGATATCCACATGCTTGTTCCACAGAAGCTTTCTATCCAGAGTTATTCCCAGATATTTAACTTCAGTCTTCCAGTCAATCGCTTCTCCATTTAAGGAGAGGGATTTTATGGCTGGAAGATTTATTTTCCGGGTGAATGGAATTACTGTGGTCTTGGTTGGGTTAATACTCAGCCCCACCGACTGGCACCACTGCTCAATAATTCTGAGGCCCTCCTGTAGTAAGTCACATAAGATGCCCTCGAATTTGCCTCTCACTATTAGAACTATGTCGTCAGCATAGCCTACGCATTCGAAGCCAAGCTCCGTTAGCCTGTGTAGTAGTTCATCTACTACCAGGCTCCATAGTAGGGGAGATAATACCCCCCCTTGAGGTGTCCCGCGAGTGGCTTTGACAGAGATGGGTTGATTTCCCCCCAATGTCTCAGCTGTCCTCGTTGTCAGCACGTCATACATCCATTTTATTATGGTATTGTTGACACCCCGCCTTTTCAGGTTAGGTTGTGCATCTGAATGCGACATATGCGATTATAGGCATAATCGGCCGGACGGTTTGGGGATCATACCCATCTGAAATTTGGTTGTTATTTCCTCAATAACTCGAAAAATACAAAAGGGATTTCTATGAACAAGAGTGAATATCTTTGAAAAATAGCAAAGGCGATTCTTCTTCAAGTGATCCATGCGCCTTCAGAAGAGTATATTTGAGAGAGGGGACTTTTTAAAGGTTATGTATTATTTTTAATATGATTTCGCTAAAATTTTGCTGAAAGCTTCGAAACTTAACATTAAATTAACCACACTTTCTGATCTTGTGAGGTGAGAGGCTCATTTGTCGATATCAAATCACGTGATGGATAGAGAGGCATTTTAGGCCAGTTTTTCTATCACTAATGAGAATACATCTTTATGTTTCACCTCAACACCTTTAGATCTATCAATGGGCATTTATTGGTTAAGAATAAGTAATTGAATATTACTGGAATTCAATTGAATTTCATTCAAAATGTTGGTAACTAAACTTACAACTACTAATTTTTTTTACTTTGATTATTTAAATATGACATTAATTCTAGCAATATTTTCCTAGAATAATTATGTATTCTTCTCCCAAAGAAGAATTGAAGATAGACAATGTGTTAATTTTTTCATCATTGCATTCTATCCTGACTTCAGGAAAAAAAAATTGGTTCAAGATCGGACGTGAAGTCAGGAGCTTTTGCGCGTATGTTCTATTGTCTATTCTCCTGTATTGGACACTCTTAATAGAATTTACAATGGTGAATTCTATTGTCTGTTCTCCTGTAGGTATTTGACACTCTTAATCGAATTTACCATGGTGAATTCGATTAAGAGTGTCCAATACAGGAGAACAGACAATATAATTCACCATGGTAAATTCGAATTAAGAGTGTCCAATACAGGAGAATGGACAACATAATTTACCATAGTAAATTCGATTAAAGGTGAATGGACAATAGAACGCGCAAAAGCTCCTGACTTCACGTCAGTGCTTGAACCAATTTTTTTGTTCGTAATTTTTTGGAATTTTATAGGGGTACGGTTCTTACAATTTTTTTTTTCTAATTTTTTTCAAATTTTCTAGGGGTACGGTTCTTGAAAAATTTTAAACACGTCTTTATGTTGATTTTCTACTAATAGTTACCAAGCTTCAATTCGATCGAATCTTAATTTTTTGAGTTATCGAGGAAATAATATTCCAGGTGGGTATAACTCGGAAACCGTGAAACCCATTATGCCCAAAAACGAACTTAACTCTCCCATTCGGATACGCAACCTACCCTGAAAATTGCAAGTCCCTATCTTCTTTTGTTCGAAAGTTATCGAGGCAACGGTCACCCATCTACTGAACTCACATAAGGCTGCTCGAATCTCCAACAATATTTAACCGATCGTGTTAAAACTTAAAACTTGGCAGTAGAGTTGGGTTCTAAAGGCTCATGCAAAATTTCAGCAATTTCAGACGAATAGTTACTGATATATAGATTTTTTTTTTATTTTATATGATTTCTTAAAGATTTTCTACAAATACTATCCCCACGAAATTTTGCAAGAATTTTCGCGTTGGCATTCTACAACTATTAACCATGTTTCAATTCAATCGGTTCAGTATTTTTCGAGTTAATGAGGAGAAAAAACAACCAAATTTCAGATGCCTTTAACTCTAGAAGCGTTTGGCCGATTATGCTTATAAACAAACTCAAATGTCGCATTTAGATGCACAAACTAACCTGAAATTTTCAATCCGCTATCTCTTTCCGTTCTCAGGTTATCGTGACAACAAAAATATTTTTTAATAATTTTTTAATAATTTTATAGCAATACGATTCTCACAAACGTGCTTAGGTATATATTCTACAACTATTCACCAAGTTTGAATCCGATCGGATTTATTTTGGTTGAAAACAAAATTATTACTCGGAAACCATTGGGCCGATTATACCCATTAACAAACTTGTCCGTCGTATTGGGATCCGCCACCTACCCTGAAAATTTCAAGTCGCTAGCTCTTTCCGTCCTCAAGTTATCGCGGCAACGGCTGGACGGCCGGCCGGACAGAATCAAATTGTACCTCAAATTCTTCATTGGGGAGTCGAACTAAATCGTTTGAGACCATTTTCGTCAAAAAATTCGAAAGTTAAAGACATTTGGGCAAAGTTATAACGCAATGTTCCCCAGAACATAAGCGCAAAAAAAGAATACAGGGAAATAAAAAAAATCATATAATTCGTCAACATATTTTCAAGAAACAGCATTGGAGTGATAGTCTGGAATAAAATTCATAATTTTTCAACCAATAACTACAGCATACTGATAGGTTTTTTTTCATTCTAATAATTACATAACTGAAGGTATGGTAAGATTCAATTTTTTATTAGCTTTCCATCGATGAGAACAAAAGCTGGGTAGGGTTGAAGGGAAATATTCAAATTTATCGCCACAAAATGGGGAAAAGTAAAAATCAATTCACATTTTATTTTGAGTTGTTGGTTCCAAATACGAATTTTGTTCCATACTATAGTCCAACCCTCTATATTCGATTACATTTGCTGAATTCAATAATTACTTCATAATGGAACATTTTTAAATGAAATAGTAATAAGAGAAAATTTTCATGAATTTTCTCTTATTACTATTTCATTTGTTCTGAAAGAACAACAATTTTCCATTATGACGTAATTATTGAATGAGATGATGAGTTAATTCGACTCTACATAATAGAAGCGAAAAGTAAAGAAGCACTTAAAAAATTAATTAATATTTATAATATTGTGAGAATCAGGCATCCACAAACCATGCCTGCAGCCGATCCTGTATTTTCTTCGTAATTCATCTCAATCCTCTAAAGAGGGCGCATGATAACTGGTGTCTATTTGAACAGTATCAAGAATTCTCGCTAGATGGCTCTGAAACACGTTTCCCATAGGTGAGCCTACTAGGTATTCTTTATACAATGATATAATCATAACATTTATATCTGCAATAGGAGAACTTCATTCTGACATGTTGAACTCTAGAATGAAATTACTTAGTTTCCTATCATTATATTTTATTAAGGTATAAGAATGACTCGGGTTTTGTAGTACTACTACATTTTGAAACTGGAATATTTCAAGTTGTGTAACAAGGTATTTAAATATCTTCATGAGAAAAGTGGGGAATTCCATTGGTACGTCTGTTCGTTTTCCTGCAGGGTTATTCAGGTACTTTTATTTTTTTCTCAAATACGGATACTGATATATAGAATTTTTTTTTTATTTTATATGATTTCTTGAAGATTTTCTACAAATAATATCCCCACGAAATTTTGCAAGAATTTTCGCGTTGGCATTCTACAACTATTAACCATGTTTCAATTCAATCGGTTTAGTATTTTTCGAGTTAATGAGGAGAAAAAACAATTATTAATAAACCAATTATTAGTATTAATGTGTTTGTGATTTGCCTTTTTTTTCTCACGAACAATATAAAATTCAGTTTCCCTTATCAATAATATCGGCCTCTAATATTTCATTTTTTTTTTTTCTGTAATCGTACTTACAGTGAACCTATGTGAATATTTATTAACGCCGATTTTAAATCCCAGCAATCATCCCGAAGACCTTTATAATAGGGCTCGCATCAAGACATGTGATAGCGGTAGACGATCTGACGATCGTCAAGAATTGCATAATTCCATGCAAATTTTATTGAAGCAAGTACTGACGTAAGTCAGGAGCTTTTGCGCGTATGTTCTTTTGTCCATTCAGCTCTATTGGACATCTATTGGACACTCTTAATCGAGTTCACCATCGATATGGACCGGTTTCTCAGCTTTTATATGATATTTCATACCAAATGATCAAAGAATTTTTAATTCTGACATATGTATTCTATCCGAATGGAAATTCATTTGATATTTCATAATATACGAAAAACGTATTTATTCAGCAGAGTATTTGTTTTCAGATTTAACTCAACTTCCTTTTAAAATATCAAAACTCACAAGTCTGTGCAGATCTCCAACAATACAGATTCGATCGTGTTCAAACATACGATTTGGTTGTAGAGTTAGGTTTTGAAAGTTCCCACAAAATTTCAGCGATGTCGAACGAATAGTTTCTGATATATAGAATTTTTTTCAATGATTTTTTCTTAATTTTCTAGTCATACGATCTTCACGAAATTTTTGCGTAGGCATTCTAGAACTAGTTGCCATGTCAGAATTCAATCGGCATCATATTTTTTCAGTTATTGAGGAAATAAGAACCAAATGTCAGATGGATATAACTCCGAAACCGTTCGGCCGATTATGCCTTTTAACGAACTCAAATGTCAGTGGTGCACAACGTACCCTAGAAATTGCAGATCGCTATGTCTTTCCGTTCTCAAGTAATCGTGAGATAAATAATATTTTTTAGGATATTTTTTTTAATTCTATAGGGATAAGATCCTCAAAAAATTTCACAAATTTCTTTGCGTCACTATTCTACAACTACTTATAAAGTTTAAATTCGCTCGGATCTATATCTTTTGAGATATCGATAAAACAATATTCCAGATGGGTATAACTCTGAAACCGTTTGGCCGATTATACCTAACAATGAACATAACTGTCCCTCGTATGCGTAGCCTACCCTGAAAATTGCAAGCCCCTATCTCTTTTCGTTCGAAAGTTATCGAGGCAACGGTCACCCATCCAGCTACTCAACTCACTCAATACTGCTCAGATCTCGAACAATTTAAATCCGAACATATTCAAATATGCAACTTGGCTGTAAAATTAGGTTCTGAAGCCTTCCGTAATTTCAGCGATATCAGGCAGATAATTTCTGAGATAGGTATAGATTTTTTTTCGAAGGTTTTCAATTATTTTTTTTTTTATTTTCCAGTGATACGATCCTCACGAAATTTCGTAAAAATTTGCGCGCCGGCATTCTACAAGTAATTACCATGTTTGAATTGGATTGGTTTGATTTCTTTTTGAGCTGAGGAGGAAATAAATAAAATTGAAACTGTTTAGCCAATTATGCATATTAACGAAATCAAATGTTGCATTCGGATTCTCAACCTACCCTGAAAATTAAAAGTCGCTATCTCTTTCCGTTCTCAAGTTATCGTGGCTACGGCCTGACCGCAGGCCGGACAGAATCAAATTTGACGTAGAATTCTTCATCAGGGAGTCGAACTCAATCGTGTGAGAACATTTTCGGCAAAAAATTCTAAAATTACGGAGATTTGGGCGAAATGACAACGCGTAGTAGTAACTACTTCGAGGACCCAATAAAAATTTGCAAACTGTAATATTCATGTAGAGGGACAAGCAGTCTTTCAATTAAAGAATAGTTGACCCTCTATTATCTATTAAGAATTTAGGGGTGACATCCCCTAAATCTAGGATTGAGAAGATTTTGGCTTACAATTGTGCTCAAAATATGCCCCCCCCCCTGAATAA
The DNA here is from genome assembly GCA_937662695.2 of Halyzia sedecimguttata. Lineage (NCBI taxonomy): Eukaryota > Metazoa > Arthropoda > Insecta > Coleoptera > Coccinellidae > Halyzia > Halyzia sedecimguttata. The sequence continues at coordinate 50,535,538 of OW569411.2, read as the reverse complement.
AAATTGACATGTTTCGACTTTCTCTCTCAAAACATCCCTGTCGTGATATAATTGGCCTGGCACGTTTTCAAATTGATACCTTGTGTATGAAAATACAGAGATGTTCGAACGATAAGTTATATCATGTAAGAGGCACTTATCGGCTGAGAACTGCAAGCCAGCATAAATGCGTACTGGAAAGTTTTCCATATCGAACTCCTAATAGTTATAATAATATACCTATCTGCAGATTGCTGAATCAGCAAGCTGAAGTTCACTTTTTGGAGATGAAATTGAGTCAAATTAGTTATTCGAGCGAACCTATTAAATAAAATATACGTTACTCTCTCTTCGTACCCGCGTTAATAAGAAAAATATAAGTATTTCTGTATATCTCGAGTTTCATTCTAGTTAATGATCTCATATCCTAATAATAAGCTTAGCAGAAGTATGTACATATAAACTACAATTCAACTTTCGAAATCGGTCTCAAAGATTTATATCACAGATTTTCAATGAAGCATAATTCAAATAAATTGATTTGATATTATAATAAGCAAGAACAATATATTATTAATTCATTACTGGGAAATAGTTTTTTCAGAAATATCTTCTTGGGATTATAATTAGAATTCTAAGTATGTATAAAATACGATGTAGCTTTCAAAATTGGTCTGAAAAATGTCATAGAGTTGTAAAAAATATAGAATAATATGCATCCATAACGAAGTAATTAACAATTCTCAATTTTTTAACGATAGGGTATACCGAGAAGCTACAAACTGAGGATGAAACGATCGAAAGAATGAATTGTAAACATATTGAAATTCAACCTTCTATAATAATGCTAAAGAATCCCTAAACTAACATCTGGCACCGAGTCTAGCACGCACCCGAACGCGTTGGACGTTGAATCAACAAATGCATAATTTATTCACAATCCCTTTTCATTCCGAACCATGAGTAACATTTGGCTCATCTGAACCGATTAAATAACATTTTATGTGTTGCAGGTCATCTTACGTTGATACCGTGTAGAAGATTGAAGTTTACAGTTTTTTTCTTTTGCGGACTGGGAAACCTAGTGTTACAAGAATCGGGATTGTTGTCGATTTCAGCATCTGGGTAAACCTCGGTAAAGCTAGCAAAACCACCTTCAGTTTTTCAAAAAAAAATTCATTGTCATAATTTAGAACTCATTCTGTACTAATTTTGTACCTTATTTTAGTATTTGATACTCGTTTGTATACCGAGAAAATAATGGATTACTAAGTATTTGAAGAAATTAATGTGACTTAATTTAGTACCAGAAATGGGGTGTAGTTGACCGATTTTGAACTTCCATTGCATTTATTTATAAGCATAAGATTTATTTTCGGGATAAGAAAATTACATGAAGATGGTATTATTAATGAGAGTAAATATGTATATCATTTGGAAGGTAACAATTTTTCAGTCAAAACTTGAAAAAAATATATAACCCGCTACTGGTGGGGTGAAGTTGAACCTTTGAAATGTGATTCTTGAATACTTGGGGTGAATTTGACCAATTAATAATTGATTTTTGATCATTGTTTCACTAAGTAAACGAGAAATAAACTATAAAATCCACATTTTCATTAATCTAAGTATGTCATAAGACATATATAGAATTTTAAAACAAGAATATAACTTTTTACGCGCAGGGGAACATAGCATTATCATTTTGCCCAAATTTCCATTTTGTAATGTTCGAATATTTCGCCGAAAATGATGTCAAGTGATTAGATTCGACTCACTAATGAAAAATTCTATGTCACATTTGACTCTGTCCGACCGTCCGGTCGTTAGTCGACATAACTGTTTCCGAGTAATAATTTTGTCATCAACCAATAAAGATTCGATCGAATTGAAACTTGGTAGTTGGTTGTAGAATATTGACACGAAGATTTGTGGAATTTTGTGAGAATCTTATCACCAGAAAACTTTAAGAAAATTAGTAAAAAACATTATTTGTGTCACTATAAGCTGGGAATAGAAAGAGATGGAGACTTGCAATTAGTGAATCCAATCCCGCACCAAAATCTCAATCCCACAAACGCGCGGGATGAAAGTTATAAATCCCGCGGATCCGCAAAAATGCGGGATTGTTAACAATAATTCTCTTTGTACTCAAACTATTAAACATGCTAATAAAAAGTGGTTCAAGCACTGACGTGAAGTCAGGAGCTTATGCGCGTATGTTCTATTGTCCATTCTCCTGTATTGTATAATAACTGTATAATACAGGTATTCTACAACTATTTACCAAGCTTCAATTCGATCGAGTCTATATTTTTTGAGTTATCAAGGAAATAATATTCCAGGTGGGCATAACTCCGAAACAAATGGACCGATTATGCCCGTAAACGAACTTGACTTAACTCCCATTCAGATACGCAACATATCCTAAAAATTGCAAGTTCCTATGTCCTTTCGTTCGAAAGTTATCGAGGCATCGGTCACCCCTCCATCTACTGAACTCACACAAGGCTGCTCGAATCTTCAACAATATATATCCGATCGTGTTCAAACTTGGAACCTGGCAGTAGAGGCAATAGACAGTTTTTCGCCAAGGTGCATATTTAATTTTTTAGTCGACCTCTACATACTTTTATGAATTTCGGACCTCTTAAATAATTTCATAATAACAAATCACAGTTATTCTCATATAAGTACACTTATGTTTGTATTGAACAGTATCATGCCATATTCATAGTGACCACAGCGACTGACAGTTATTCGTACAGGCACTTATGTTTGTATTGAACCGTTACATGCCATATTCATAGTGACCAGAGCGGACGAAAAAGTACTTTTTCTTTTTAGGGGACGTTTGCGCTTTCATTGTCGAATACGGAATTTTAATATTGGGTCCCGCAAATCCCGCACGGAAAATCCCACAATGTTGATTCCGCAGAATTTCAGCGGAATCCCGCATTTGCGGGATCCAGCATTTGCGGGATTGGATTCCCTACTTGCAATTTTTAGGGTAGGTTGTGAACCGGCCAAACTGTTTTGGTTGTTATATTTCGATAACTCGAAAAATACGAATCCCATCCAATTCAACCATGGTAATTAGTTTTAGAATGCCGACGCAAAACATCTTGCAAAAATTTTCTGAGTATCGTGTCACTAGAAATTTTCTGAAGAATCAGTGAAAAACATTGAAAAAATTATAATTATCGATACTATTCGTCCGACATCGCTGAAATTTTTCGAGTGCCTTCAAAACCTAAACCGACTGCCAAGTTCCCAGTTTGAACACGATCGGATTCTATATTGTTGGAGATCCGAGCGGTCTTGGGTGAGTTCAGTAGCTGGACGGGTGACCGCCCTCGCTAACTTTCGAACGAAAAAAGATAGGGCATTTTTCAGGGTAGATGGCGCATCCGAATGGGAGAGTTAAGTTCGGTGTTGGGCATTATCGGCCCAACGGTTTCCGAGTAATAATTTTGTCATGAACCAATAAAGATCCGATCAAATTGAAACTTGGTGAGTAGTTGTAGAATATGAACCTAAGGGCGTTTGTCACGATAACCTGAGAACGGAAAGAGATAGTGACTTGAAATTTTCAGGTTGGTTGTGCATCTGAATGCGACATTTGGGTTTATCTACAGGCACAATCGGACAAACGGTTTCGGAGTTATACCCATCTGAAATTTGGTTCTTATTTTCTCAATTACTCGAAAAATACATATCCAATCTAATTCAAGCATGGCTATTAGTTGCCGAATGCCAACGCAAAAATTCTTGCGCAATTTCGTGAGGATCCTATAACTAGAAAATTTTAATAAAATAATTGAAAAAAATTCTATATATCAGAAATTATTCGTTCGGCATCGCTTAAATTTTGCAAGTGCCTTCAGAACCCAACTCAATTGCCAAGTACCAAGTTTCAACACGATCGGATCCATATTATTGGAGATCCGCGCAACCTTGTGAGATTCAGCAGCTGGATGGGTGACCGTTGCCTCGATAACTTTCGAACTAATGGAGATAGAGACTTCCAGTTTTCAGGGTAGGTTGCGCATCCCAATGGGAGAGTTAAGTTCGTTTTTGGGCATAATCGGTCCAACGGTTTCGGAGTTATACCCACCTGGAATTTTATTTCCACGTTAACTCAAAAAATATAGACTCGATCGAATTGAAGCTTGGTAATTAGTTGTAGAAAATAGACTTGAGGACGTGTGTCAAAGTTTGTAAGAAACGTACCCCTAGATAATTTTTAAAAAATTATGAAAAAAAGAATTGGTTGACGCACTGACGTGAAGTCAGGAGTTTTTGCGCGTATGTTCTATTGTCCATACTACATTGCTCCTGACTTCACGTCAGTGTTTGAACCAATTTTTTTTAACTTATAAGCAACTGCATACTCACTATCATTTTGATATCGAATGTGGTTTTCAAAATATCAGGAAAATAAATGAATAAATTCCTTTATGAATGTGTTTTCGATATATCAACAATATCACAGATTTGTTCACCAAAATTGTCAATATTATCAGATTTAATAAATTGATGGACTGAAAACTGAAATATCTAATAAAATGTTCATCAGTGAATAATTATGGTTGTTAATATTTGATGCCGTTTTGAATGATTTCAAATCTCTATTCTTCACATACATACCTAATCACAACTTTATCCCAGGAGTAGTTTTCGAAATAACACCCTAATCGGCTAATTTCTTCGACGAACTTTCGATCAAAGACAAAGCACAAATTTTGTCGCCAATATTGTCCAATTGTTATTTTTGGTATTATAACATTATAGATTGAGGTCTCCGATGAAATTTTCATCTTCTCTTTCAGGATGATTTCGAGTCAATGATTTGATTATTGTTAAAAAAATGGTGATTTCAAAATTCAAGGATGGTTATGTATTACATTACTCAATTTTTCACTGTAGAAATGACAATAACATAATATCTCACTTCAAGAAACGTCATATAGAGTAGAAAGATCATTTGTGTGTGGAAGAGAATATTTGTCTGTCTTGCTGTGTAACTTCGAGTGAAGTTAGATTGTGCATTTACCGTTATTGTAGCTATGGCAGTGTTGCACAATATAGCCTTGAAACAGAATGATTATTTTGAAATTCAGGAAGAATTTCAAGTAGTATCCATCAATTCGGATTATTAAATTTCGGATTCCTCCGAAGCAAACACATTTCGAAGGATGATAGTTATAGTCAATCTAATAGGTAAGTTTGAATAAAACTGATAATTTATTAGTATTTTATTTATTATTTGCCATTTTTTTTTCGAGACGAATATCAAGTTTGCTTTATCAATAAAAAGTTTAATTTCAAGTCTGCATCTATTATTACATTTTTTTTTTCTCCTTATAATGCCATATTTCGTTTATTTACCATTTTTGCGCGTATGTTGTGGGGAACATCGCGTTATCATTTTGCCCAAATTTTGCCGCCCGGCCAGCCGTTGCCACGATAACTTGAAAACGAAAAGGGATAGTGACTTAAAATTTCCAGGGTAGGTGCATTCAAATACGACGGACAAGTTCGTTAATGGGCATAATCGGCCTAACGGTTTCTGAGTAATAATTTTGTCATCAACCAATACAGATCCGATCGAATCGAAACTTGGTAGCAAGTTGTACAATACAAATACGAAGACGTTTCTGAAATTTTGTGAGAATCGTGTTGCTAGAAAATTTGAAAAAAAATATCAAAAAATATTATTTTCGTCACGATAACCCGAAAAAGGAAATAGATAGCGACTTGCAATTTTCGGGGTAGGTTGTACATCTGAATGTAACATTTGTGTTTATTAATAGGCATAAGCGGCTAAACGGTTTTGGAGTTATGCCCTTCTGAAATTCGTTGTTTATTTCTTCAATATGACGAAAAATACAGAACCCATCTAATTCAAACTTGGTTACTAGTTGTAAAATGCCGGCTCGGAAAGTCTTGCAAAATTCCGCGAGAATCGTATCACTACAAAATAAAATAAAAATAATTTGAAAAAAAAATTATATATCGGAATCTGTTCGCCTGTCATCACTGAAATTTGTATGTTCTATTGTCCATTCTTCTGTATTGGACACTCTTAATCGAATTCACCATGGTGAATTCTATTGTCCGTTTTCCTGTATTGGACAATCTTAATCGAATTTATCATGGTAAATTAGAAACGTTTGACACCATTTTCAACCGAATATATCAGACATTTGGGCAAATTGATAAGCACTCTGTTCTGAGCAACAAGAGCACCAAAAAAGCAAGGAGGAATTTGAGCTATGATAAAGTAAGTATCTATACACGAGAAATATTAGATTGCTTCGTAAACAATGATGATTGAAAATCGAGTTTTATTTCAGTGTGAGAGGTATAAGATAGATGGTGGAAGCTTTATGCCAAAGGCAATATTGGTGGATGCGACACTTGTAGGTATGTTACTGACCCACTTTGATTACCCCGTCAATCATTATGATTCGTCAGCAGCATATTATACGAACGGTAAAGGCCTGGTTTCGCTAGTGCGTCGGATTCATGCAGTGACTGCGTGCAGCGAATGCTTGCCTCCGCTGCGTCGTCGGAGTGGTTTCATTAGGTGCAGCGAAACTACTGCAGCCGGCATTATTATTTGTGTTCTGGGAGTCGTCAGTGATAATTCGATAGCAATGGAGTATGTACTTGCGCTTCATATTTTGGAAGAAGAGCAGGATGAATTGATTTTAAAATATCTAAAGCAAAAAAATAAAAAAAGGCGACCTGTGCATTTAATGTATAAAAACAGGGATGAGGAAGGTACCTTCAATAACCTCATAACGAGACATCTTCTTGATAATGAAGAAAAATTCCAGAGTTTTTTTCGGTTGAACAGAAGCCAGTTCAATTTTGTGCTAGAAGCTATCAAGGAAAAATTAACGAAGAAGTCAACTTCCTTTGTGACAAGGCCTATATCAGCTGAAGAAAAATTGGCTGTTACTCTCAGGTAAGTTTATTGATTTTTTTATTTTTCAAAAATAAATAAAATAATATAACAAAACGTGTTTCCATAAATGCAACAAATAAAATTATCAATCCTAGAATGTAACAAAAAGAAAAATAAGAACATAAGATACATAAAAATCAATGTTGAAAATTATTATTGAAAGTGGCAGTACTGTTTTGCCCAGAATATTCTCCTAAAAATCCTGGGTTTTCATTTGTTGAAATCAAAGCTCTATGCTGATGCAGACTTGGCGAAAACACTTGCTGCTCGTTCAGAGCAAAACTCTGGCTCTGGTTTGAAGAACACTCTGGATGGCGATTTGGAACCACTGTTGTATATTGAATTGCTGCAAGTCCTTGTTGCAGATTTGCAGCTTCAGTTTCCAAATTACTGAGGATCTGTAAATGCTGTGTTTTCGCCGAAGATATCAGATGTGGGGGTAACCGTTTAACAGACAATGCTATACTTTTATAAAAGAGATCCACATCATCTTCATTATTTTTAGATTTTTCATTTTGAACAAGAAAATCAAATATTTGTTCCCTTGTTTTTTTATTTTCTTTTATGAGTTTAACCAGATCCTCGTCATCAACCTGTGACTTTCTTCTTTTTCTCGACGAACTAGCAGAAGGTGTGCTCTGACAACTCTGTGGTGGAGATTGAACTGGCCATTCTTCAGGTGCCTGATGACCCTCGCTTTCACTACCGCTATTATGTTGTTCTTGAACATTCAGGCTTTCCTCAACGATGTTCGAGAAACTTCTGAAAATGATGTCATTGTCAGTGCTATGAATAGATTTTTGTAACTGTAAAGTAACTACCTTCTCTCTTCTTGTACATTATCAAGAAATGTCAAATGAGAAGCTAATGGCCATTTCATCGTTTTTCGAGCTGCTGAGCCTGTTCCAAGTTTGTCTTGCTTTTTCTGTCGTTTATGAGTATCTCTAATCGAACGCCACCTTTTTTTGCACATTTCATCTAGAAATAAAGCTTATATTGTTTGTTTGACGACTAATACTACAAAAATTTTTGTAACTCTTAATTTTGAAATAAGGACTGAAAAAATGTATGTTGTCGGAAGTCTGCATGTTTGAAATTAATTATGAATTTCTATTTTCCAGATATCTGGCTACTGGAGAATCATTCAGATCACTCTCTTTTGGATTTCGCATATCCCATTGTTACATATCAAAGATAGTTAAAGAGGTTTTAACAGCCATACATGTACACCTTTTACATGTATTACTGCCTCCTCCGTCTGAAAACGACCTGAAAGATAGAGCAAAGGAGTTTTGGGAACTATGGAATTTTCCCAACTGCGTAGGTGCAATAGATGGAAAACATGTCCGCATTGTATGCCCTCCAAAAAGTGGTTCTCTTTATTTTAATTATAAGCAGTACTTCTCTATCGTCCTTTTAGCTATTGTGGATGCTAATTACAAATTTTTGGCAGTTGACATAGGGTCATATGGCAAAGAAGGAGATAGTGGTATATTATCAAAGTCTATAATGGGGCAAAAAATTTATCAGGGCACATTTGGTTTTCCGTTGGACCAAGAATTACCAAATTCAGAAAGGAAACTACCCTATATTATTGTCGGTGACGAAGCATTCCGACTGCATACAAATATTATGAAACCTTATAGCAGAGACCAAGCTAAAGAAGATATTCAAAAAGCCATTTTCAACTATAGACTGAGTCGAGCTAGGAGAGTATCAGAAAATGCTTTTGGTCTATTATGTAACACTTTTAGGATTTTTTTTTCACCAATTGCAGTTGAGCCATCTACGGTAGATCTTATAGTTTCAGTAGCCACTTGTTTACACAACCTTATAAGAAACGACTCTGAAAGGGTAAGCAAGAAACATGTAGACGAAAGTCCAGCGAATTTAGATGGTCCACTACAAAATTTTATACCATTTGCAAGAAAAGGAGGCTTTGCTAATTCAGATGGATTCAAAGTTAGAGATACATTCAAAGAATATTTTGTTTCTGAGGGTCAAATAGCTTGGCAAGAAAGAATGGTTACAAGAACGTAGCGCTAGAAATAATGAATGTGAAATTGTACAAAACTGTTCATATTAGCAAGTAAAACAAAAATTTTTAAAAATATAACTTCATTTTACCTGTTTTTCCCTCCATTTCTGTCGCGATCATTTTCCATATGTTATCTTTAACATAATTATTTTTATAATTATCATGAGATGCATCATATATGCATCTATTTTGCGAAATTAATTCAATGAGATTCATCTCTTCGTCCCTTGTGAATTTATCCAAACTCATTTTCCCTTGTTTACGCTGCAGCGACGTCGCACAGACTGGTACCCCAAGCAGTCGGCCGTTTGGCTGTTGCAGTGCTGCTGCGTCGGACGCCGAAGCGAAACCACTTCTTCGTAGTTCCGAAGTAGCAGTCTATTCGAAAGACGGTGCAGCAACTTTCTGCAGTCGCTGCATGCAGCAGACGCACTAGCGAAACCAGGCCTTAATTAATGAGCCAATCAAAGTAGAATATAAAATACAATATGAAGTTTCTTGAAGAGAGCTCTACTATAAATGTCTTCGGGATGATTGCCGGGATTTAAAATCAGTGTCAATAAATATTTACATAGGTTTATTGTAGGTACTTTTGCTGAAAAAAAATGAAATATTAGAGGCAACTTGAAATTAACGATATTATTGATAAAGCAAAATCAATTTGATATTGTTCTTGAGAAAGAAATGGCAAATCATAAATTCCTAAGTACTAACACTAGTAAATTATAAGTTTTATTCAAACTCACCTTAATCTATCTCATTTTGAATTTTTCATCTGTGAATATTTTCATGGGAGATCTTCAAATTCTAATGAATCGGGATATGGAAATGTTATTGATAAAGTCATGAACTTTTTCATTTGATGAGGTAGTTGAATTAAATGATACTTCAGTTGCAAGTATTAGTTTCAACCAAATAGCAACAAGTGAACTTTTCAACTCAAGTTAGAAATTAGAATGGAAACTGCAAATAGTCGATATCGATAAATGGTCACTGTAAACAGAAACCTCTAGTTATCGGCCCGTGAAAGTTATGGAACCTTAGACCAGGGTTTCTCAAACTTTTGGCTCTCCCTGTTAAACCCCTGCTAAAGACTGCAGTATTTTTTTATTTCCTTATATTTTTATCAGCATACCGAATATCAGCTAAATCAGATTCGTTTGTTAATATGTATTATGGCAACCATTTCAAGCTTCGCAATGTTCATTTTTGCGCGTGTGTTCCGCCAGCAACATGTATTTTTGTTATTTTTTGGCAAAAATGGTCTCAAACGACTGGGTTCGACTCATTGATGAATAATCCGGGGTCAAATCCAATTATTCCGTCCGTCCAGCCGTCCGTCCGTAAGGACGATACATCTCGAAGGATATTAGTTAGATAGTTGAAATTTGCAGGGTATATTTGGATCGTAAATATCTCTGTTAAGTTAGTTAATGAGCAATATCCACCCTGTGTTTTTGGAGCTATGGTCATTTTGGGCTTGAGCTTTTTTTCTGCTTCATTTACGATATTACTATACTTCGATCTGTCTGAAATTTAGCACTAGATTGTAGAATTACGACCTTTATATACATGCTAAGTTTTGTATTTATCCGGAAAACACGTTCAGAAAAAAAAAATCAGAGATTTGTGAATCATGTTTTCCCAATAACTAAACAAAAACAGGATATAATGGAATGGAAGCTTGGTAGTTCGTTGAAAAAAATACCAACAAACAGCCTTTCGCAAAATTTCTGGAGAATCGCATGACGAAAGAAAATTTATAAAATATTCTACTATTTTGCGGAATATTTTGCTTGAAATTCCGGAACTACATATCAGATTCAATCTAAATGTGGCATTTAGGTATCCAATAATGACATGTACACAATTTCATGAAAAACAGACGCTACAGAAAACAAATCTCAATATGAAATTCCAAATACCTACTGGCTCTTTTACAACGAGAAATTCTTATTGCATTTCAATGCGTGTCCTACATATAGGTACAAAGCATGGTTTTGCAAAATGAACGATGTGGGGATTTTTAATTTGTATGAATGTTGAGTGACCTGGGAGGAACTGGAAGGCCATTATTAACACTTCATGTCAATTATGGATGTGCATCCCAGATTCGAGGAAATAGCATAGTTTCCGAGGTGAAATGGATACTTCACGTGCTTCTTGGGTCAATTTTGAAATTCACACTGCCAATTTCGTTTATTTTTCGTTATGCGCGTGAGCAGACGAAAAGTGACTTAACTGCTGGAGTTTTGGGCTGAGGGGAGTTGGGTTTTCAAATGGAGGATGATATTCTTCCATAGAATTTCCTTGAGAGAGCCCACGCATGCGTAGATTGAGCTGCGATATCTCCTAGGTCATTGGTGCTGGAAAATCGGAGTTTAATGTTAGGTGTGTGATCGGGAGGACATTCAGCCGCGAGTGGACTGCACTAGAGATGTGCCGGATCATTGAATGTATGAATCCGCGGATGCGGATACGGATACGGAACACCAGTTTCTAGATCCGCGAATACGAATACGGATACGGATCTAGACTCTCTTACGCATTCGATCTCTGTTTTTGGCGATCTAGTGCTTATCAATTTGCCCAAATGTCTGTAATTTTCGAATTTTTCGATGAAAATGGTCTTAAACGATTTGGTTCGACTCACTGATCAAGAATCCGTGGTCGAAATTCATTCTGTCCGGCCGTCCGGCCGGTCCGGCCGGCCGTAGGCACGATAACTCTCGAACGGAATGAGCTAGACAGTTGAAATTTTCAGAGTAGGTTTGGGAGATAAATATCTCGGCTAAGTTCGTTATTGGGCAAAATCGGACAGATGAAAATTTTTTTTTACAAAGCAAATTCCGAATTAAATGTTTTTCAATAAGAAGTTTTATCATAAGAATCCAATGATATCATTTTCAACTCTAACAAGCTAATACTTTCGGAGATATGATTTTTCAAAATTTCAATAATAAATCGTATTTCAACGTTGTCACAGAATGATATAATTATTCTATGTATGAATTGTCCTAATGTCAACTAATTTTCCTGAGACATGACATTATCTAATCAATCGAAGAATTGTGAGCGAAGTGAGAAAAATCTCAGTTGTTTGCTCCGAAATTAGTTTTTCTCATAAATAGTCTTACATTTCGGAACGGAACATGAAGTATCCATAGACATAGATATAACTCTCGAACGGAATGAGGTAGGTAGTTGAAATTTTCAGAGTAGGTTAGGGAGATGAATATCTCGGTTAAGTTCGTTATTGGGCCAAATTGGCCAGATTTAATTTGATTTCTTCCATGGTGCAGTTCTCATTCTCATGATTGCTCATTTAATCTTGATAAATAAACTATTATTTAAATTGAATTGCCTTTATGATGCAGTTCTATCATATGAATACATTGATATAATTCCCAACTCTGAGAAACCAATACTTTCGGAGATATAATTTGTCTGTTTGAACAAGAGCGCCAGAAAGCTCCTGTCCACAGTGCTTGAACCCATTTTTAAAGTTTAATTTACCATTGCTCAATTTCGATTACGGTTTATAATATTTTTGAGTTGCTGTAGTTATGTGTGATATTTTGTCCATATAACGATAACTTACTATGGAGATTGAATGCTGTTAAGTTAGAGAATTTGATTTTTGTTATTATTCAAAATATCAGAGATAGCTTTGAGTTTTGATCTAATTAGGAAGACTTCCAAGTAGTCATATTCTCATGACTACCAGAGAAGGTAGAAAGATTATTTATTTGATTTTTACAATTCAAATGTGCAAAATATCTTAAGTAAGTATTCTTTGAAAATAAAACATATTTCGAATAGTTTTCGTTGCTAGATATTCACCCTCACTCACGATTTCGAAAGTCTAATAACATATAAAACTTAATCAGATCCGTTCGAGATCCGCCAAAAAAATGGCGGATACAGATACGGATACAGATCTTTGTTTTGCTTCGGATATCCGCGAATACGGATATAATACGGATATCCGGAACATCACTAGACTGCACATTCTCAGAAGAGAAGTTGCTGTATTTTAGGTTGTATGGGTTAGATTGGAAGTGGTTTACGTCTATTGGTCATGGGTCTGATGCTAAGCCGAGAATATGAGGTTCTAAATGAAAATTCATGGCTATTATAAGAGCATACAAGTCAATTTGGGGGAAATAACATTGTTTTCTAGTTAAAGTGTCTTTACTGTGGCCAATGGTAGAGCCAATTTTGAAATTCACGCTGCCCCTTTCAGTAATTTTTCGCTCTCCGTATGAGCAGACTTTTTGTTCGTGGTTTTGGATGCTGGCAGCAATATATAGAGAGCACTATCAGTGAGGAGTGAACTTTGCATGCGCATGAGTAAGCTGCCAGTTTATGGTGTTGTTTGTGCTAGGATGCGAGTGAATTCCTATGAGTAGTCATGGGAATCTGGTGCTGTGCCAATATATGAGTCTTTTGTTCCGTTTTCTTGGGAAGAATTTATAAATAACTTTTTTTTAAAGATCTACATTAAGTTATATTAAGATTTGAAGAATAGGTGCAAGGAACTTCGTTCCTGACGGTTTCCTGACCAATATCTTTTTTTTCTTATTTCGAGCGAAGGTAAAACTGATAGGTGTAGACTAAATTAGAGTAATGAACAGAATTGTCAAGAAAATATAAAAAGCACATTCAAAAGCACTGACGTAAAGTCAGTACTCTTTGGCGCGATCGTTCGCTTCAACCAATTAGAATAGGTCGAACCGGAGATCTAGTCAGACGGTAGTCGCCACCATGCACAGTTGGGTTAAATCAACAGTACTGTACCTGAGCCGGAGTAAGGATACTGTAACAAAGCTTACACAGAACAAAGCTGACTCTCCTAACTCGCCCAAGTTCCTAGGAGCTTCTGAGGGGTCTCTTTGGGAAAGACCTAGGAGGATTAGTATAGTCATAATCGTGTCATTAGCAAGCACGCCAATGCAGATTGCCTTCACAGAGAAGCTAAAAAGCTATAAATGGACTGACGTGGGATCAATCTGCTTTGGCGTGCTTGGTAATGAGATGAATATTAGTATAGTGGCCCTCTTAGATCTTTCCCAAAGAGCCCCGTCAGAAGCTCCTAGGAGTATGTGCGTGTTAGGGGAGTCAGTTGTGTTCTGTGTAGGCTTTGTTACTGTTTCTTACGTCAGCTTAGTCACAGCACTGTTAATTTTTTAGCCAACTATGCATGGTGGCCACTACCGTCTGACTAGATCTCCGATAAGCTCTCTCCACTGGACAACAAGCACTCATCATTCAATACAAATTGGTTAACGTGAACAAGGGACTTTCATTTATTATGCATGGCAGCCATTTTCGTATATTTTTATTATGACTAAATACATATGCCCAATATGAGCTAAATATGATTTTTTTTTTCTTATGAGTTCGGCCATTATGAAATTCGGCATCGTGGATATTCTCGTGCCTTGTCTCCAGGAATGAACAAACATGCAAATTTTCAAAGCCATACCTAAATAAACAAGAAATAGCTGGATAAAAGTTTGAACATTTCGAAACCAATAAATTGCCCCACATACGAACATTCGAACTTGATTAAAAGGATCCAGATATAAGCGCATAATTAATTTGTACATAAAGTGTCAAAATAATAAATTTAATAAGCTAGTTTGATTTTTCTTCCAAATTCGCTAAATAAAAGTTTAATAGGAAAGAAACATAAAGATTTTCTAAAAGGTCCTCGATTAGACGGATTCATGCCATGCATCGGTTATTCGCGGACCGTCTTCAAATGGAATAATTCTTGCATCGGTTATTCGCGGACCGTCCTTGAATGGTATAATTCTTGCCTCGGTTATTCGCGGACCGTCCGTGAAAGAACCAAATGTCCGCGAATAACCGTATTGTTGCATCAAAATGTCCGTGAAAAGAACAATTCGCATACATATATATATATATATATATATATATATATATATATATATATATATATATACATATATATATATATAGATTTGTTCGACCGCACATACAGACCCAAATCGACATACTTTACCGCCTATACAGTCCAAAAGTGACGTTTTCAGACCCGACTCCGGGTCTGGTAACGTTTACCTATAGAATTGTACTCAGGGACGTTAGGGGATGCCAGGGGTAAATTTTCAGATGGGTCTGAAAAAGCGGTGATACATCATATTATATACAGAAAAGCTTCAGAGTTTGGCCAGTGCGAGGGCGCTTCTGCTCACATTAGATCGCTGTATATAATTCGTATAGTTGATCAACGTCTTGAGTCCTTACATCCGGCAACGCTGCAGAGCGAGAGTTTGAAAATAATATATTTCATCCTGTCGATATACAAACCCAAAACCAACACATACGAAAACTTATACGAGCCCGGTATAGGTAGTCAACGTCATGAGAATTGTTAATTGTGGATTGTTCAAATAAAACTTCAAAATCAGATACTTCTTCCTTTTGATATACAAACCTAAAAACCACACTTATGAACGCTTATACAAGCCCGGTATATGGAGTCGTCGTTATGGGAGCTGTTTATTTCGAATTCTCAATCATAATTCTGAAGGAGTGTTGAGGACAAATATCATTTCTTCATGGATCATTTTGGAAAAAATGAACATAATAAACAGTAAAGAAACCATTCTGTAATATTTCGGAGACTAAATCGGACTCCTTCATCAGACACAAAGCGAAAACTTTACCAATTATTTTTTGTTGACACTTATTCTGAAATTTGTTACACTGCAAATTACAGTATTAGCTGAAAGACACACGGAGAAATATTCATTGATCAACTATCAACAAATATTTCGTGGATACGGGCTGGTCCGCTCATCGCTCAGTGTTACCCTAATGGGGAAAGCGTCATTCAGGGGCAAATACGAACCAGTTTCATGGTTATTACCAATCGTCAGCATAACATAGCCACACTGAATGACAGCTGAAGGAGTTCTACGAAACATAATCCCAGTTGTTGCGAACAGGTAGGAAGAAAATCTCATCAGCTGCATCTAGGAAAATCCTTAGGAACTCTGACCCTCTGTGATGCGGAAACCATAAGCGATGTTCAGTGATGTTCATGCTTTTGCCATTAGAGGGTCAGGGACTGCAAAGCTGTCTACCTGATTTGGCAATTAAGAGCTGTCAAAGCTCTGTGAAACCCATCGTAAGAGTTGGGAATGATATCAATGGATTCTTGTGATGAAACTACATCATAGAATAATTAAATACAGAATGTTTTTGACAATTCTCATAATAAGAGCATTCTTTGAAATCTTGAGACCATTTTCTGCCAATTCAAAAATTACCGACATTTGGGCCAATTGATAAGCACTCTGTTCCGAACAACAAATGCACCACAAATATCAGAATATGTATGTACAATCTATAGAGATCGTCATAATGGATTAGACTAAAACAAAGATGCTGATGACGGAATACCACTCACATGAAAAGGAAACATAAGGAGTCGACTGTCTGTAATTTTCGAATTATTGGCTGAAAATGGTCTCAGACGTTTTGGTTCGACTCACTGATCAAGAATCCGTGATCACAATCGCCGTCCGGCCTCCCGTTAACAAGATAACTCTCAAACAGAATGAGCAAGATAGTTCCAATCTTCACTGTAGGTTTGGGAGATGAATATCGCCATAAGAATCCATCGAGATCATTCTCAACTATAACAAACTCACACTTTCGGAGATATTTTTTTTCAAAATTTGAAGGCTTAATCGTAATTTTACGATTTCACAGATTCTTCTAATTGAAATTTGTTGATGTATGTAAATCCAACGTATGTGGTGAGTCATATCGACCATTGTTTTTTGTCGCTCTTGTTCCTCGAAACAGAGTGCTTATCAATTTGCCAAAATGTCTGTAGTTTTCGAATTTTTTGATGAAAATGGTCTTTCACGATTTGGTTCGACTAACTGATCAAGAATCCGTGGTCCAAATTGATTCTGTCCGGCCGGCCGTAGACACGATAACACTCAAACGGAAGGAGCTAGACTGTTGAAAATTTCAGATAATATCTGGGAGATATCTCGGTTAAAAAAAATAAAAATATTTTTCTTATGTCACATATTTAAAATTGTTTTTTTTATATGCAGTTTTCCCATAATAATCCACTGATATTATTTAAAACTCTAACAACTACTTTTGGAGATATGATTTTTCACAATTTGAATAATAAATCTTACTTCTATGTTTCCACAGAATGCTATAATTACTCGATCGTAGAATTCTTAGGGTTATAATATGATATTATTTTTTTTAAGTGATATTTTAATGCCCGTGGATAATCCATATGATGATGGAAATATATACTTTGGTAAGTTAATCGAATTGGGTTCAGAATATCTCCAGTAAAAATAAAACCGGTCTATTGGCTAGGTTTCAATTGATATAATATAATTTTCAGAGTGGATTTGAGGAATGAATATCTCGGATAAGTTCGTGGTTTCGGAATAATTTTTGGCACTCTTTTTTTATTAATAGACACTTTTTTGAATTTAATTTCTCTCGTGGTGCAGTTGTATCATAAAAATCCATTGAAATAATTCCCAGCTCTAAGAAACCAATACCTACTTTCGGAGATATGATTTGTCAAAGTTTGAACAAGTGCGCAAAAGCTCCTGCCCACAGGGCTTTTTCCCTTTTTTTATCATGCAGTTCTATCTTAAGAATGCATTGATATCCAACTCTGAGAAACCAATATTTGGAGATATGATTTGTCAAAGTTTGAATAATAACTCGCTAGTACTTTGACGAAAGCGCCAAAGTCCCTGTCCACAGAGCTGTCCCACATTTATAGTTAAATATCAATTCAATAGAAGATTTGATTCGAATCATTTTTTGACAAATTTGAAAAAAATCTTCTTCAAAGCTTATTATATCTCGCTGTAGTCTCATCTTATTTTGTCTAAGAAAACTTAATCATTCTCTGACGAAAGCATGCCCACATTTGTTCTCAATCTTTTGGCAACTATCACTTTCTAAAGGCAATTTAATTCTTAGGAATTTTGTAATTTTTATTGCATTTTCTCTGCATCTGCACATGCAAGTGCGACTGTAATTTCAGAGAAGGACGATTGCAAAAAGCCCATACCATCATTTCAAGAAATCATTACAGGATACTTTGTTAGGTGAATTCATCACTGAATGGTTCCTTTCTGGGTTTTCTCTCTTAAACTCTGAAAAATATCTCTGAAATAAAAAATTTCATTATTTTGAAATTGCTTCTGCGTTAGAAACATATGTAGTTGTAGATATTTGTAATTCGATTGCAATTACAGAGTCTGATCACATAAAAAGATAACTTAAATAAGTCGCTCTGTATTTTGTTGATCAAAGAAAACTATTTTACAAATTGCTCAAGATGAATAGACCATATTTGGTTGAATAAGGAATTCGAACTTGGAAATTTCTATGTAAAGTGGAACTGTGTTACAATATTTTTCCAAAGACTATCGGCTGTCGGCTTGACAAATTTCAGTATTAGGCTGGTTTTCCTATCACGCTGACGGTCGGCGCTGAGCTTTACGCGCGCGTACGCGACGGCGCGTCGGCGCCGCTGACTAGCTGGCGCCGACGCGCCTCCACATCCAGTGAGCGTTTTCATGTCACGCTGAATGCACGTAATAGGATAATCACGTAAATTCGCAAAATAGACACCGGTCAAGTAATTGCGGTCAGCTATGCGCTGAACGTCAGCGCCGACCGTCAGCGTGATATGAAAACCAGCCTAAGTGTCATCAAAAATAATTCTTAAGATCATCGCTTGGTGTCTGATGAAGAAATCTGCTTTAGTCTCCGAAACGTTACAGAAAAGTTGTTTCATATGTTATTAGTTATGCTACTGTTCATTAGGCAATATTGTTCTATATATGGCTTCTGGCAAATATCTAGTCCTTCTAACGCCGAATTAAATTAAAAAAAAAACATTTTTTATTTTATGGATATTTTTCAGAATCCAAAAAGGGACCATTTAGTCCACTTCTGAATTTGGGGAAATATTCAACTATTTTACGCAAACGGTGTACAGAAATGTATAGGTAGATGTTGACTGAATAAAAGGTAAAGCTTTTTCAGCATTGAAAGAATCAATCAACATACGCCGTTTTTTGGATAAAATAATATTGCTTCCAGAATGTCAACAAAAGAAATTAATCTGGAATAATAGACTTTCTGTGGAAGACATATCATCTTTTTCATCGTCCCTTATATTCTTCGGTTTTGTAGAGCCTTCATATGTAGCATTCATTCGGATCCATTTAATTTTTAATGCATCTATTTTCAGTTGTCTCTCTTATTGATACTTTTCTCGTCACTTCAAATTTACTCTTTTACTCTTCGTCATCTTCTACTTGTTACAATTCTAACTAATATTCCGTAACTTAATTCGGGGCAAGACTCTTTCCCCTCATCAAGCAGCAATAGTACCTTCGCAGTTACAGGGTGTTAAAGACATGCTAATATTCAAGGTCGTGATTTTTTGACTTATTTTAAGAAAAAACTTCCTATGAATGTATGTCCTGAAAGTCTTAACTTTTGAGATACGTGGTGATAAATTGTTAAAAAAAAATTAGATTTTAAATAATAACTGAGATAATATTGCAGACATCTTGATAACATTTGGTACATGTATTCTATGCATTAAGGTGCATTTTGTGATGTACAAATATTTCCATTTTCTCTACCAGTGACGTCCATACGGGTTTTGCATTGAATATTTTTGGAGAAAAAAATTCTACGCCACCGCTTTCTTTTCAAATAAGAATTACTTTTAAGATCCTCATTCATTTTTGAGCAAATTTGATCCCATGGGTTTTCTTTGGCCGACACACGGTTTCCACCTAAAAAAATAAAAATCGTTCTACTTCAGGATCAATTCCTCAATAATCTAAGGTGGTGTGAAATATTTGTGCATCGACTGAAAGCAAATTGAGAGATCAGATTTGTTCCTAAATGAATGAGAATCCAAAAAATAAGTTTTCTTGTCATATGCTCTGTTCTTGATTAAAATAATTAAATTAAAATTACTTCATATCGCAGCACCAAATTTCATCACCCTGTATCTCAAAAGTTAAGACTTTTAGGACATACGTTGATAGGAAGTTATTTCTTAAAATGAGTTGAAGAATCGCCCCCTTAAATATTAGCATGTCTTTAAGGAAGACCCTGTATATGCTCTGATATTCTGAAAAAAAATATGTGTTAGTAAAAATTATTGTAGATAATGAATTCTCGCTAATCACTTGGTGAAACATTTTGACAAGTTATTGAGGTAAAGAAAAAACTTGGCTTAAGTTTCACAATATAATACTATGTTCTTGACATTGTTCAGTCTTGAACAAGGAATAAGCCGGAAACATATATTTATGTCAACAATATGGTATTATATTGTAAAACTTAAGCCAAATGTTTTCAATTGGAAAAGATTGTAATTTTACATCGAATGAAATACTGTACCTATAGAACACCTAATGGCTCTTATTTACGTACCTGTTGCACTTTTCATCATCAGCTTCCTTCTTGCAGACATTAAAATCTCCTTCACAACACAACTAAAACAATGTAAACCATTCCAGCTTCGTTTTCGCGCCCTTTTGTATATCGAAATTGGCGCAATTAGTCCCGAAGAGCTGGCAACAGCGCTGGGTTCAAAGACGTTGGCTGAAGATACTTGCGGAGTATATGTGGGATCAGAAAGTCGGCGGAATGATTCGGGATTCGAGAAGTTTGACGAATATACATCTTTTTTGAAAGAAAAAAATTCCTTCCCCTCTCAAGATGCCTAAGGAGTTATATTTTCAATCTACCCATTTTTGGTCTATATACTCCTGAAAACATTTGGGATCATATGGGTCTCAGGTAGCCTTCAGAGTGTACCGGGACTGGATACGTCTATTAGATAAATATATATATATATATATATATATATATATATATATATATATATATATATATATATATATATATATATATTTTTTTTTTTTTTCATAGGAACCATTCAAACCACTTGAAATTTTTACACAAATAAAAATCCTAGTTAGCTCATATGTGGTTAAGCGATACAGCAAATGTATTCAAACTGAGCAGGGATTTCATTCCGACGTTTTCTGCAAATGGTCAAAAAGTTGATTTCACAACACATCGTATATAAAACTCATTTTTGACAATTGGTATTTATACGAAAGACACTTATCGGAGATATATATGCCCCAAACCTACCCTGCAAATTTCAATTTTCTCACTTATTTTGGTCGAGATTTATCGTGCTTACGGACGGCCGGGCGGACAGAATTGAATTTGACCTCAGAATATTCATTAGTGGGTCGAACCCACATTTAAGACCATTTCCGGACTAAAATTCCAAAAAATTAGATTTGGGCAAAACAAACGCTGTTCCTAGTGGAACAATATAACACAAAATATGGTTTTCTGGAAACTACATATCCCAATGATGATAATATATCTAAGTAAACGATTCATTCTTTGCTATGAATTCGATTCACTTCTATCATCCTGAACGAATTCACTGAAATAAATCTTAAAGTGGTCGTGTAGAAGTTACCATGGATGTATTCAGCTAAAACATGTAGTCCCTGTTTAAAGGTTTAACACGCTACCAAGCTGAACACTTGAAAACTGTCTCACAGGCCAATATGATTTTCAATTATTGAATATATTTTGACATTATTCAACACTTCGTAGTTTTTGATATATTTTTTTATTTTTCTGGTGTATCGTAAAGGGGTTGGTGCAACGAATGCTATAGGCGAAAGTAAACCCCCGTTAGAGGGCGCTTAAAATTTCAATATGGCTGCTATAGAGGTGAACAGCTTCTGTTTGAATTGAAATCTCAGCTCTTAAGTATTGTGAATTACTACTTTGTGTTTTAAATTGAGTTATTTCAAAAGTATCCGTCCTTAGAATAGTAATCGCAAAAGTTGGAGATTTCCCTTACCGATATATTGGGATATATCGATAATAGAAGTCGACCACTCAAGGAAGGTGAAGCAGTTTTCCAGGCAGGACACGTTTTATTATGTGGTGTGGCGAAAGAATCCACAAATATAAAAAGCTTCTGTATGCAGACATCTAGCCTGACTTCTCTACCTCATGAAATATTCATTCGTCTCGACGAAAATGTTAAAAATTAGAAGTATACCTACCTTTTTGGGCGCATGTTCTAGGGGAACATCGTCCTATCATTTCGTCCAAATGTCTGTAATTTTCGAATTTCGAGCTGAAA
Source organism: Halyzia sedecimguttata (assembly GCA_937662695.2). Classification (NCBI taxonomy): domain Eukaryota; kingdom Metazoa; phylum Arthropoda; class Insecta; order Coleoptera; family Coccinellidae; genus Halyzia; species Halyzia sedecimguttata. The sequence goes on along the minus strand of OW569411.2, from coordinate 50,513,293 downwards.
ATTGGCTAATAGACTAATTCGGACTCCCTGATCACGAATCCGGTGTCAGATTTTTGGGTGCCGTCCGGCCGGCCGGTTTTCCGGCCGTAGGCACGATAACAGGAGCAACGAAGGTCCTATCGACTTCAAACTTTCAGGGTAGGTTTCTGATCAAAATGCGACGGTTAAGTTCGTTAACGGGCAAAATCGGCCGGACGGTTTAGGAGTTATAGACATTTAAAATTTTGAGGTTATTTCCCTGATATTTCAGGAACTAAAGAAGATGTTGAATCGAAACTTGGTAGTCAGTTCGAGGATATAAACGCGCAACTTTTGGCAAAATTCTGTTATGATCGAAATGTTGGTAATTTTTAAAAAAATATTTCTTTTAATTTTTTCGAAAAAAAAATTTTTTTTTCGTGAACTATTCATCAGATTGCAACAAAAACTTGTACTAACGTCAATTGTAGTATTTTGCAACATTGTGCAAAATTTTGGCTTTATACGATTTCAATTTCTGGAGATATAAGACAAAATGTGTCAAATTTCCTGGGTCTCTCTCAGTATTTTTTTCTTTACTGGTCAGTACGGGCCACAAGGAAGATGAACATGCGCCCAATAGCTCCTGTCCACAGGGCTTGTTTATTCTGTAAAGTCTATAATTCAAGAAACATTGTTAGAGTTTATTGTTTTTTTTATATTATAAATCAATTTTGTAGGCAGGTACTCTGAAGGTTCTAAGCTATACTGACTTACAGCAGAAATTAAATTACAGAAATTACAGAAAGAAAATAAGCAATTGGAGAGTCGTACGAGATAAAACCATTTCTAACTATAATTTTAATAAAATGATGCATTATTATTGTTTAAATAAAGATATTTTGTTAACTCAACAACAACAACAAGAATTTTTCCATTCAGTGGTATTTCAAAGAACTGATTACAGTTTTAATTAATTAAAAAAAGAACTAATTTCAATCCGAAATGCCGAAGTATTATTCATTATTTCAATCCAAAAAGCCGAAGTATCTCAACGAACTGTTAACATATTCCTAATTCAATTAAAAAAGAATGATTCATTTCATATACATATATTATTTAAATTAAAAAATACACAGTATTTTATCAGCATACCTATAAGTATTACACCTTATCATCTGCCAAGATGGGAGACGGTAGATTTACAATAGCTCCTACAAATACAATAATTGTTTGTTTAGCGAATGGTATGAGGTACCTTCCTTCCTGAAGTTGTTGGTTCAGAAGATTCATGCGCATAATGGGAATATCAACGATTTCATTCACATCCATAGCCAAGTCCCAATCAGTATGTTTCTCTATTTCAGTAGGCATAAGCTTGTTTAACCTAAGAAATAAAATTATTCATCTTATCTTGACAATATTAATTAAAAAAACATACCAATGCCTTTTTGACCTGTCAATAGGTGCCTTCTGAACAGTATGAAATGAGAACTTTTTGGCCTGGGACCACATTTTTCTGCATTCTCCTCATATTTGCTGCTGTAAAATTCATAACAATGGCAATAATATTGTAATTAGTCATTCAATGACTCTTAGTCATTAGTGAAGTCAGAGTCTACAAAACGTAAACTATAAACCAGCATGTTTTCTCTAATTTCCTTTCCAATCTTTAAAGCTTTTTTCCACTTCTCCTTCATTGTGTTATCTCTTGGAATGTAATTAAATGTTCAAAAATCGTATTTACTTGTGAATATTATATCCACTCTTACACAAAAACCCTAAATTTTCCGAAGCAAACACCGTCTAAACACATACAAATCACAATGAGAAAGTTTGTTGTTCAACTCTATTTATGTTCTTGAAATTCTCAATAGATGTCGCACCCTTTGCCAACTTTTCCCAATACAAAATTTGGGAAGCATGGTAAGATGGTAGATGGCAGCACAAATAAAAACCGTCTGCGATCAGTGTGAGGGCAGAGAATGATTCAATCGCTACCATTAATTTTAAAATCTAGTGTTTTGCAGATTTCATTTCTATTTTTGTATTGATATAACATTTTTTTATGACTAAGTGCATAACATTAGTTCTCATTACATCCTTTCAGGCGAAATCTTCAAGTTACTCTTTATAGTGCCATGCCACAGAAACATTAATATATTTCTTATGGGCGGTTTATTCAGATGCATACACCGCTGCTTAGAAGCAAAAACAGTCGGTGTATTGTTTGAGATACACCTGGCCATTGGTAAGCACTACGCGCATGATACACACGGCAGATATCGTGTTAACTTCTACAGCATCATCTTGAGTTTACCATCCATTGTTAGTAATTTTCTATCCATTTTAGTTGGATGAGTTCTTTATCACCATTCAGATAATTCTCCTGAGGAAGATCAATTAGATAAATATAGGCAATTCACTAAGTATTATATATTATCCTGTCCTTCCAATTATTTATTTATTTATCGTATGGCAATTCAGACACAGTAAACATAAAAGCTAATTTACACATATAAGTTAATATAACATACTTAAGGTTTTTCACAAGCAAATAATCAAGTTAGTTAATATCCTTCCAATGCAAAACCATTACTTCCATCTTATTCAAACTTCAAATTCACTGTGAAGAGATAAAAAAAATTCTCGCCACCGAACTGACCGCCTCCTAAAAGGATGAAAGCCCTCTCCTCTTTGGATACGAGCGGTGGCGTGGCTAGCTCGGATAACGAAGAAATGTTTGTTGATCCCTAATCGACGAATATTTTGCCATGTGCCAAGGATATCACAAACTGGCAAATTATTCCAGAATTGTCAAGCCTCTCATTGTTTATTTTTTTCAGCTCAATATGTTGTTGCTGGAAAGAATGATATTCAGAAAGCCATGGAGTTTTTGAAACAGTGTGATCTTATAAGAATCGAAGATATTCTGCCGTTCTTTTCTGATTTTGTTACTATTGAACATTTTAAAGAAGCTATTTGCAACTCACTGAAAGTAAGTAAGAGTTTCAATTTGAGGATTTAGAAGAATGAGAAAACTTTAATTTTCTAGGAGTACAACCAACATATTCAAGATTTGAAGGAAGAAATGGAAGAAGCAACAAAGTCTGCAGAAACGGTCAGAGAGGACATACAGAAATGTAGAAATAGGTGTACATATGTCAATAGCTGTGATGTCTGTGATATTTGCTACGTTATGATTTTGATAAGACCATTCTACATCTTCCCTTGCCATCATAAATTCCATTCAGATTGTTTGAGAGAGGAATTAGAACCTTTGTTAGGTGAGTGCTCACTACATTTAAAGCAATATTGTTTTCTTCTTTTAAAACGGCTAAGCAAGTTATGTTTCAGCTTATCACTGATTTATTTCTCATTTTGGTTTATGATTTACTAGTAATATAAGTTTGGAATTATACACCGCAAACAAAATTTTAAATTTCCTCTAATATTTAACAGTCTCTTTTTTGTGCGCTTGTTCAATCGGGAACAGCGTGCATCGTTTAGCCTTTATGTCTGTATTTCTGGATTTTTTGGCTGAAAATGGCCTCGAACGATTGGGTTCGACCCACTTATGAATAATCCGGGGTCAAATTCAATTATTTCCGTTCGTCCTTCAATAAGCACGATAACTCTCGAACCAAATTAGTTAGAGAGTCCAAATTTGCAGGATAGGTTTGGAGCATAAATATCTCGGATAAGTTTGTTAATGGCAAGTGATTTCAGAATTATGGCCATTTCTAGTTTAAGTTTTTTTTTCCGAAAATTTGTGCACCGGAATTCTACATCTAATTACCAAGTTTCAATTCGATCAGGTCTGTATTTTTTTTTTAATTTTTGAGTTATTTTTAATAAATTTTATTATTTATTATTTTTTATGATTTATTTTTTTAATTTTAAAGTTATCGAGGAAACAATAATTGCTAAAATACAAAGCCGATCGAGCAGAAATCCTGTACTCGATTGTGAAATGGTGTCTTGGAGGTTTATCCGGATTTCCAGCGGAATTATTATCATTGTAGTTTCTGGGATATAAAATGTTTGAAAAATATTTTTTTGCGCGTATGTTCTGGGGAACATCTCGTTATAGTTTTGCCCAAATGTCTGTAACTTTAGAATTTTTTGACGAAATTGGTCTCAAACGATTTAGTTCGACTCCCCGATGAAGAATTCGAGGTCAAATTTGATTCTGTCCGTCCGGCCGTACGGCCGTCCGTTGCCACGATAATTTGAGAACGAAAAGAGCTAGCGACTTGAAATTTTCAGGGTGGGTGGCGCATCGCAATACGACGGACAAGTTCGTTAATGGGCATAATCGGCCCAGTGGTTTACGAGTAATAATTTTGTTTTCAACCAATATAAATCCGATCGAATTGAAACTTGCTGAGTAGTTGTAGAATATGAACCTTAGCACGTTTGTGAAATTTCAGGTTATGTTGTGCATATGAATACCACATTTGAGTTTGTTTATGAGCATAATCGACCAAACGGTTTCAGAGTTATAGCAATCTGAAATTTGGTGGTTTTTTGTTCCTCATTAACTCGAAAAATACTGAACCGATTGAATTCAAACATGGTTATTAGTTGTAGAATGCCAACGCGAAAATGTTTGCGAAATTTGGTGAGGATAGCATTCGTAGAAAATTTTTAATAAATCATTGAAAATAAAAAAAAAAATTCTATAAATCAGTAACTATACGTTTGAAATTGCTGAAATTTTGCAAGAGCGTTCATTACCTAACTTTACTGCCAAGTTTCAAGTTTTAACACGATCGGTTGAATATTGTTGGAGATTCGAGCATTCTTGTGTGAGTTCAGTAGATGGGTGACCGTTGCCTCGATAACTTTCGAACCAAAGAAGATAGGGACTTGCAATTTTCAGGGTAGGTTGCGTATCCGAAAGGGAGAGTTGAGTTCGTTTTTGGGCATAATCGGCCAAACGGTTTCCGAGTTATACCCACCTGGAATATTATTTCCTTGATAACTCAAAAAAAAAAATTGGTTCAACCACTGACGTGAAGTCAGAAGTTTTTGCGCGTATGTTCTATTGTCCATTCTTCTGTATTGGACACCCTTAATCGAATTTACCATGGTAAATTATGTTGTCCATTCTTCTGTATTGGACACTCTTAATTCGAATTTACCATGGTAAATTCGAATTAAGAGTGTCCAATAAAGGAGAATGGACAACATAATTTACCATGGTTATTCGATTAAGGGTGTCCAATACAGAATAATGGACAATAGAACATACGCGCAAAAGCTTCTGACTTCACGTCAGTGCTTGTTTTATTGTTACGTTCCCCAAGAAATTCCGCAAAAATTTGCGCGTCGGTATTCTACAACTAATTACCAAGTTTCAATTCGATCGTGTCTGTATTTCTTGAATTATTGAGGAAACAATATTCCAGTTCGAAATTTTATTTCCACAATAGTTGCGAAAATACAAACCAGATAGATCGAGCTGAAATCCGGTATTCGATTGTAAAATGGCGGCTTGAAGGTTTATGCGGAATTCCAGCGGAATCTTACTAATAGTTTCTGAAATATGAAATTTTTTAAATATATTTGTTTCTGTAATGATACGATCCTTAAGTAATTCTGCAAAAATTTGCGCGTTGGTATTCTAAAACTACTTAATTCTCGTTTCAGTTCGATCGGATATAAATTTTTTGAGTTATAGAGGAAACAATATTACGGATGGGTATAACTCCGAAACTGTTTTGTCGATTATGCCGATCAACCTAACTTAACCGCTGAATTCGGATGCGCAACCTACCCTGAAATTTTCAGGTCGCTGTCTGTTTCCGTTCGAATTGAAACTCGCCCACACGAAGACCATTGCGAAATTTCGTGGGGATCGTATGACTAGAAAAAATGTTCAACTCTTGGGCAGAGTATTTTGTTTGAAATTCCGAAACCACATATCGGATTGAGTCTAATTTTGGCATTTAGGTGACCAAATTTCAAGGAAAACAGACCCCAAGAGACTAAAAAAAGAAAAATTCCAATGTGAGATTCTAAATACTTGTCATTATGATTAATGAGATTAGCTTGGAGGGGAGTATGGCGAGCAGTGGGGGAAAAATTGGTTCAAGCCCTGTGGACAGGAGCTTTGGCGCTGTTGTTCAAACTTCGACAAATCATATCTCCGAAAGTATTAGTTTCTCAGATTTTGGGATGATATCAATGGATTCTTATGATAGAACTGCATCATGAAAGAAAATTTAATTCAAATAATAGTTTATTTATCAAGATTAAATGAGCATTCTTCAATGCTTCAATGCCCAAAAAATTATAATTTGAAAATGATACTTACCTTATAGGTGCATTTGTTAAATACATCTGAGCGCTCGGATCGCTAAATCGTGTTTGTTATTTACAAATCGAGTACACCGAGTGATCAAAATGGTGTATGGTTATTACCTCAGCGATTGCTCGGACGTCACTCGAAAAGCTCCCAGAAAATCGGTGGAGCGGATCGAGCTATCAACTATTTTCAATTTCAATGTCAACATAACCGTCAAACGTCCAACTAAATAATTACCCAAAATTTATTGAATGGTTTACGAATGGGAAATTTGTCATGGAACAACAGAAAACATCTCTGTTATGAAAATACATATGGAAGAACGTATGTTTTTTTTAAATATGTTAGCAAGGTACCACACGCAAATCATTAATTGCTTCTCCTTTGCGACTTCAGGATGGCCTCTCGGCACGTTATCTTCATGAACCTCATGCAATTTTAGTAAAAAAAAAGACGACCGGAGTTACTCGAAAATGATGCCTAAATTGATTATCTGTAAATCTCATAACGGTATCTTCGGCAATATACCATATTATGGCTAATATTGGCTAATTCGAAATGGAAAATAATGGTGCAATTAATTTTTTGGATTTAACAATAACGCGGAAAAACAATCAACATGATTTTTCAATATTTAGGAAACCATCCCATACGGATACAATCATTCATCGATCCTCGTGTCATCCATTCGAACATAAAGTCGCGGCATTTTATAGTATGTTACACCGGCTAATTAATATACCTTTATCCGAAGAAAATTATGGTACAGAATTAGAAATTATCGAACAAATAGCGGTGAACAACGGATATAAAACAGAGTTAATCGGAAAAATGTTGACGAAAAAACAATTTAGAAAAACAATTAGTTTAGTATTTCCAGAAATTAAGGATAAAAATAAAATATTCAATAGCTTAACATATTTTGGTACAACGAGTCAACAACTTAAAAGGTTTCTTCAAAACCAACAGGTGAATATCTCATTCCGGACAAATAATAACCTTGCCAAATTCATAAAAAACAATAAATCGAAAAGGAATAAAGAAGATAAATCCGGTGTTTATCAATTAAATTGCGGGAGTTGTGACAAATCATATATAGGAAAAACTGGTAGAAATTTTGGCATAAGAATAAAGGAACATCATCACAGCTTCAAAAACAACAAAATTAATTCAAATTATTCGAATCATTTATTAGCAGAAGGACATAAGTTTAACCCGGATTTCAAAATTCTACACAATTTGAATAAAGGTGCGCAACTTAATTACTGGGAAATGGTCGAAATAAATAGGGAAAAACATACGGGTAATTTAGTTAATGAACAATTAGATCTAAATTTTTCACCGTTACTCAATCTATTCAAATAGAGAATCAATTTATAAATAAAAGCATTAGGAATGAATTATTGTTAATGTGTACAAAGAAACCAGCAGTGAAATCTCATGTAATTAGTTTTAAATAAGTCTATTATGTAATTTGTTTTAAATAAGTTTCTCATGTAATTAGTTTTAAATGATTCTGTGTCCATGTCATCTAGGTATAGGGAGATAATAACTTGTTAAGAATTAAGTATGATGTAGTCTGATGAAGTCGCTGTGTCGACGAAACGCGTCACAATATTGAATAAATAAGTGTAAATCGTATATAATTTTTCATTGAGATAAATTTCTGTAGGAAAATTATTTGACGAAATATCAATGAAAGAAAGATTACAGATGCAGGTATAAGATTCCGTCAAAATTTCATGAACTATTTATGATGTATTTGCATATACCTATTCATTTTTCTAGAAGATAATATGTCGCTGAATTAAAAATATATTATATATTTTTGAAAGATTTATAAGAGATTTCCTACAACAAAATCGAAAATACTCATGAATTATTTGTTTGGGATAACCCGTTAAATTTTTCATTTATGTAAAATATATTTACTCGTCTATATTATGAGATACCTAGCTGTTATCTAAACTTAGATATTATAATATTAGAAATTTCTCATCCTGTAACATTCCGAAAATCTTTCATAAACATTTCGGAGAATATTCACTTATAATACCACAAGAGCTTCAAAATTATCGGGTATTTCCCGATAGGTTCGTTGCAAACAAATGAAGGAGTCAAGTTTTTCAGGTTAAAAAATCACGAGCGCGAAGCGCGAGTGATTTTTCCTGAAAAACTTGACGACTTTATTTGTTTGCAGGGAACCTTGAGGGAAATGCCAGATAATTTTGAAGCTCGTGTGGTATTCGGGGGATTATTTTTCCGTCCCAAATGTCGGCCAATAGAATTGCACCATGAGATGAAATGAACAGTTAACAAATAAGAATTTCATAATTGTACCTTCCTTATAGTCTTCTCCATCCATTTTCTTCATATTGTAAGCGTAATCTTTCATAATGTTTGCCAATTGCGCTTCACTCGTTTCAGCACTCAATGTGTATTCCCTCTCAGTACAAAAAGTAGTAAATTGGTTCCAAACTGTTTTTTTTGCCTTCTCCGTATTAATGGGAACATTTCCTTTGACTTTTTTATCGATGGTGGACAGAGAACAAACTCCAAATCGACTCATTTTCATGCAAAATCTCCAATTTTCACAATTGAATTCAACCTGTCAGTTTGACGTGTGGTTAATTTGACTGTTTTTTATATATAGCAACTACCAGAGAAAATAATCAAAAAATTATCAGTATAATACCATGTAGGTTGTACTACGTGACGTCGAATGGTGCAATTCTATTGGTCGATATTTGGGTCGGAAAAATAATCCATGAAATTTTTAGGAAATATTCCCACTTTTATTTGATTTTTTCAATGTTTCTCACAGCGTATTAGAAATATGTATTATTTTTTCCTGCGTTATATCTGTTGAAGAATTTTTAAAACATTTTTTTTTAATATAAGTCTGCCCATAGAATGTTCTTAACCTGTAATGTTGCAAAAATCTTTCATGAACATTTTGTAGAATATTAAATGAAATTTTTCCAAAATATTCCCACTTTCATAATTGCGATTCTAAATCTTCCATTCTAATATTACTATAAGATTTTTTCAATGTTTCCTAGAGACATATTTGAAATATTTATTATATATCTCTGCGGAATATCTGTGGGAAATTTTTTTAAATTATTTTTTATATATATCCTTCTCAAAATAGAAATTTCTCAGCCTTCCATATTGCAATTATCTTTCATAAACATTTCATCGAATATTTCTTAAAATATTCATATATTATTCGAAGGAATATTTCGTGAAATATTTGTGTAATATTAGGTAAATATTCGACCAATATTTGATCGAAATTTTTGTAAAATATTCCCACTTTCATAATTGCGATTGGAAATCTTTCACTGTAATATTACTATAAGATTTTTTCAATGTTTCCCAGAGACATATTTGAAATATTTATTATATATCTCTCCGGAATATTTGTAAGAAAATTTATAAAATATTTTTTATAAATATCCTTCTCCCTGTAGAAATTTCTTAACCTTCCTTTTTGCAGAAATCTTTCATAAACATTTCATAAAATATTTATGAATTATTCGAAGGAATATTTCTTGAAATATTTGAGTAACATTAGTTTAATATTTAATCTTTCATAAACATTTCATCGAATTTTTTATAAAATATTTATGAATTATTCAAAGGAATATCTCATGAAATATTTGAGTAATATTAGGTAAATATTTGAACCAATGGTTCAAAAATTTCCTTGTTGTGAATATCGTCTAAAACTCTCGTAAATATTTCAGTGAAATATTTCTTGCAAATATTGGGCAATATTTCACCGCAATATCCCATGGTGTGTGAGACTGCATCTTAAATGCAGTGTAATGTTGAAAACCACGTGGCCGATTTTTGCCAAATAACGAACTTAACCGAGATATTTCAACTGTCTAGCTCATTCCGTTCGAGAGGTATCGTGTTAACGGACGGCCGGACAGAATCGATTTTGACCACAGGTTCTTGATCCGTTGGTTTAGTTAGTCCAACCAAAACGTTTGAGACCATTTTCAGCCAAAAATTCGAAAATGACATACATTTGGGCAAATTGATAAGCACTCTGCTTCGACGAACAAGAGCGCCAAAAAGAAGACATGTATGCTCATGCAGTATTTCGTGAGACGTGAATAGACAATAGAACATACGTGCAAAAGCTCCTGACTTCACATCAGTCTCGTTTTTTTAAGTTTCGACCGAGGGCCAAACCACCGTGGAATTATGGTGTACTAGTTGGAGGAATTCCGTGGAATTCCGTGGAAGTCCGTGGAATTCCGTGGAATTCCTCGTTTTTTTGCCGCGCTCGTCCTACTTATACGAGCGATGTCTGTATTTTTGTATTGACCAGGAATGGCCTCAATCGAAGGGTTTGCCAGGGATTTTTCACACTGATTCAAATTCCGTACTGAGATTCATTGCTGTCCGTCGGGCTGAGCATTCGTATGCACGATAACGAAGGAAATGACGTAGAGACCGCTCTTGTTCCTCGGAACAGAGTGCTTATCAATTTGCCCAAATGTCTGTAATTTTCGAATTTTTGGCTGAAAATGGTCTTGAACGATTTGGTTCAACTCACTGATCAAGAATCCATGTTCAAAATCGATTCTGTCCGGCCGTCCTTCTGGCCGATAACACGATAACTCTCGAACGGAATGAGCTAGACAATTGAAATTTTCAGAGTAGGTCCGAGGCATAAATATCTTGGTTAAGTTCGTTATTGGGCAAAATCGCGTTATTAGTTTCGGAGTAACGAAAAACAAATTTTTGTTAACGTTACAACTTTTGAATTAAATTTCATCATGAGAATCCAATTATATCATTTTCAACTCTAACAAGCTAATACTTTCGGAGATATGATTTTTCAAAATTTCAATAATACATCGTAGTTCTATGTATTCACTGTCTGTGTTCACTGTTCGTAAATGTCATATTTTCTAGCTATTAGATTAGAGTCATGTCAATTCTTAGTTTGAAAACAAGTATCCGATTCTTGAATTTGTGAAAATATACAAGACTGTTTTGAAACCGAAAATAATATTGACTGGTTGCATATTGGATAATTTACGTATAAATTCGGGATGACGTTTGAGAAGATTTAGAATTGGATCATTTCAATGATATAGTTAATGAAGCAAAGAAGAACATAATGGAATCATCAAAACAAAATACTCTTCGTTGACCACTGAGGTTAATATTACATTTTACTTCCTTAAGTAGTAAGATATTATTATTATTATTATTATTATTATTATTATACTGATCCTCGTGGGTCTTCCACAAGGAGACCCCTCATAAGCTCTAAGAGCTTGCCCTGAGTTAGGAGAACCAGTTGTGTTCTGTGTAGGCTTTGTTACTGTGTCCTTACGCCACCTTAGGCACAGCACTGTTAATTTTTGATCCAACAGCGAATGGTGGCGATTACCGTGACTAGAAAATTTCTTTCCTAGCCTCGGAATTGAACTTGGGGCTTCCGCTCCCAAGTCAATTACTCTACCACTGAGCCAATCGCATACATATGTTCCTATATACAGTATTTTCATAATGTTGCTAGTTAATATATTTTGAACTATTAAAATAATCTGTTCGTATGCCTCTTCCTACTCAAATATCAGGAATAAATGGACAATCTGCTATGATTGTCTCCAGCCTTGCTCTAGACATTTCGATGATACTTTCCTTAGGTATTTGGAGTTGTGAAAACTATGCACCGAGTGTAAGTTGCAACAATCCATTCCACGAGGTTGAATCATTGCAGACTGCTCATTTAATCTGGATAAATAAATTTAATTACAATTTTTGAATCATTATATATTGCCTTTTGTTGTTTTGGTGCTCTTATTTAAATGATAATTTTTGAAACATTTTTTTTTAAACGATACTTTTTTTAATTTGATTTCTTTCATTATGCAGTTCTATCATAAGAATCCATTGATATAATTCCCAACTCTGAAAAAACCCATAACTTTCGGAGATACAATTTGTCTGTTTGAACATGAGCGCCAAAAAGCTCTTGTCCACAGGGCTTGAGCCAATTTTTTTTTATTGTCCTTTGTAGTAGGATTGAATAGGCAAATGAATATGCGCACAACAGCTTAAGACTTTACGACAGTGCTTTCTAAAACGAAGTTTAAATGATTTTTTAAAATTTTTTAGCAAAAAAATCCTCACTAAACTTCGCACAGATCTTTAAGCTATTCTTCAGCTAGCTATCTAATTTTAAATCGAATAGATCTGTACTATTCCAGTCATTGGAAGATAAAATTTAAGTTGTTATTTTTTTGAATAATTTTTGAAAAATTCGGCATTCTACAATATGCTACCAAGTTTGAATTGGATCGGATTCGGTCTTTTTGAGTTATTGAGGAAAAAGCATAATATTCATACGGGAATAACCGAGCCGATTAACGAAATCAACTATCATAATCCGATGCGGAACCTACCCTGGAAATCGCAAGTCGCTATCTTTCCGTTCGTAAGTTATTGTGGTAACGATCACCCATGCAGATGCTGAACGTGCCCTACGCTGTGGCATTTCCAATATTTGCCAAAATCTCCAACAATTTAGACCCGATCCTGTTGAAACTTGGCTTTAGAATGAGGTTCTGAAGGCTCTCTGAAAATTTCAGCGATATTGGACGAATAGTTTCCGAGATACAGGTTGTTTATTATTATTTTTGTGCGTATGTTCTGGGGAACATCGCGTTATCATTTTGTCCAAATGTCTGTAACTTTCGAATTTTTTGACGAAAATGGTCTCAAACGATTTAGTTCGACTCCCCAATGAAGAATTCGAGGCCAAATTTGATTCTGTCCGGTCGGCCGTCCGGCCGTTGCCATGATAACTTGAGAAAAAAAAGAGCTAGCGACTTGAGATTTTGAGGGTGGGTGGCGCATCCCAATACAACGGACAAGTTCGTTAATGGGCATAATCAGCCCAGTTTCCGAGTAATAATTTCGTTTTCAACCAATACAAATCCGATCGGATTGAAACTTGATGAGTAGTTGTAGAATATGAACCTAAGAACGTTTGTGAAATTTTGTGTGAATCGTTTGGCTAGAAAATTATTGGAAAATTATTGAAAAATATTTTTGTTTTCACGATAACTTGAGAAAGGAAAGAGATAGCGGCTTGAAGTTTTCAGGTTAGGATGTGCACCAGAACGCGACATTTCAGTTCATTTATGAGCATAATCGGCCAAATGGTTTTAGAGTTATGGCCATCTGAAGTTTGGTTGTTTTTTGTTCCTCATTAACTCGAAAAATACTAAACCGATTGAATTCAGACATGGTAATTAGTTGTAGAATGCCAACGCGAAAATTCTTGCAAAATTTTGTGAAGATAGTATTTGTAGAAAATTTCTAAAAAATCATAGAAAATTGAAAAAAAAATTCTATATATCAGTAACTATTCGTTTGAAATTGCTGAAATTTTGCAAGAGCCTTCATAACCTAACTCTACTGCCAAATTTCAAGTTTTAATACGATCGGTTAAATATTGTTGGAGATTCGAGCATTCTTGTGTGAGGAAATGACGGAAAAAGAATATGTAAGAACTGTACACCTAGAAAATTTCAAAAAAATCACAAAAAAAAAATTGGTTCAAGCACTGACATGAAGTCAGAAGCTTTTGTACGTATGTTCTATTGTCCATTCTTCTGTATTGGACACCCCTAATCGAATTCACCATAGTAAATTATGTTGTCCATTCTCCTGTATTGGACACTTAATTCGAATTTACCATGGTAAAATCGAATTAAGAGTGTCCAATACAGGAGAATGGACAACATAATTTACCATGGTAAATTCGATTAAGGGTTTTGAATACAGAAGAATGGACAATAGAACATACGCGCAAAAGCTTCTGACTTCACGTCAGTGCTTGAACCAATTTTTTTTATTTTCCAGTTATACGATTGTCACCAAATTTCGCATGAGTCTACATCTCGGCATTCTACAACTAATTTCAACTCGATTGGACCTGAACTTTGGAGTTATCGGAAAAACAAAATATCAGATTGGTATAACACCGAAACCGTACGGCCGATTATACCCGTTAAGGAACTTGTCCGTTGTATTCGGATTTGCAATCTACCCTGAAAAGTTCATGTCGCAAACCCATTCCGTTCAAAAATTATCGTGGAAACGGCCGGCTGGCTGGTCGGACAGAATCAAATTTTATATCGGATTCTTCATCAGGAAGTCGGATTCAGTCGTTTGAGACCATTTTCGGCAAAAATTACAGACACTTGCGCGAAATGTTTACTCTATGTTTCCCAGAACATATATACGCGCAAAAAATAATCAGAATTTGAATGGTGTGTTAGTAACTGTACTCCAACTGATGTGAAGTAGTTCTAATCAATTAAACACGGAAAAAACATGCTTCATTTATTCAAAGCACTTTTTTTGCTACAACCTAACAGGAGAGAAAGAATGTTACTTAAGGAATTTATGGAAATTGTTAATGCTGCCTTGATACCAAGCATAGCATCAACATTATGGTTTCAAATATCGCCAAAAAAAATTAACCGGCATAGTGGATTTCGACTTTGTCGACATAGATCATGTCAAAATAGCTAATATATATGTCTAGTAGAGAAGTAAATCGAAATAGTTGAAATACCCAAATGACTAGGAATTTCGTGGAATTCCGTGGAATTCCGTTGAATTCCGTGGAATTCCGTGGAAAAATCATAGAATATTGAAAAAAAAATTCTATATATCAGTAACTATTCGTTTGAAATTGCTGAAATTTTGCAAGAGCCTTCATAACCTAACTCTACTGCCAAATTTCAAGTTTTAATACGATCGGTTAAATATTGTTGGAGATTCGAGCATTCTTGTGTGAGGAAATGACGGAAAAAGAATATGTAAGAACTGTACACCTAGAAAATTTCAAAAAAATCACAAAAAAAAAATTGGTTCAAGCACTGACATGAAGTCAGAAGCTTTTGTACGTATGTTCTATTGTCCATTCTTCTGTATTGGACACCCCTAATCGAATTCACCATAGTAAATTATGTTGTCCATTCTCCTGTATTGGACACTTAATTCGAATTTACCATGGTAAAATCGAATTAAGAGTGTCCAATACAGGAGAATGGACAACATAATTTACCATGGTAAATTCGATTAAGGGTTTTGAATACAGAAGAATGGACAATAGAACATACGCGCAAAAGCTTCTGACTTCACGTCAGTGCTTGAACCAATTTTTTTTATTTTCCAGTTATACGATTGTCACCAAATTTCGCATGAGTCTACATCTCGGCATTCTACAACTAATTTCAACTCGATTGGACCTGAACTTTGGAGTTATCGGAAAAACAAAATATCAGATTGGTATAACACCGAAACCGTACGGCCGATTATACCCGTTAAGGAACTTGTCCGTTGTATTCGGATTTGCAATCTACCCTGAAAAGTTCATGTCGCAAACCCATTCCGTTCAAAAATTATCGTGGAAACGGCCGGCTGGCTGGTCGGACAGAATCAAATTTTATATCGGATTCTTCATCAGGAAGTCGGATTCAGTCGTTTGAGACCATTTTCGGCAAAAATTACAGACACTTGCGCGAAATGTTTACTCTATGTTTCCCAGAACATATATACGCGCAAAAAATAATCAGAATTTGAATGGTGTGTTAGTAACTGTACTCCAACTGATGTGAAGTAGTTCTAATCAATTAAACACGGAAAAAACATGCTTCATTTATTCAAAGCACTT
Source organism: Halyzia sedecimguttata (assembly GCA_937662695.2). Classification (NCBI taxonomy): domain Eukaryota; kingdom Metazoa; phylum Arthropoda; class Insecta; order Coleoptera; family Coccinellidae; genus Halyzia; species Halyzia sedecimguttata. The sequence continues at coordinate 50,497,295 of OW569411.2, read as the reverse complement.
TTTTTGCTACAACCTAACAGGAGAGAAAGAATGTTACTTAAGGAATTTATGGAAATTGTTAATGCTGCCTTGATACCAAGCATAGCATCAACATTATGGTTTCAAATATCGCCAAAAAAAATTAACCGGCATAGTGGATTTCGACTTTGTCGACATAGATCATGTCAAAATAGCTAATATATATGTCTAGTAGAGAAGTAAATCGAAATAGTTGAAATACCCAAATGACTAGGAATTTCGTGGAATTCCGTGGAATTCCGTTGAATTCCGTGGAATTCCGTGGAATTCCATGGAATTCCGTGGAATTCCGTGGAAGTACTTGGAATTCCGTGGAATTATTTCACAAAGTGGAATTATGGTGTACACATTTTTATGGGTTATTTGCCCCTCGGTTTCGACCCCTCCGAGCAAATATTCTGGGTAATGCTTGATTTATATGTTATAATATAACAAACGTAGATTTGGCGATGCGAGACTCTTCATGCAGGCTGAATGGAAGTTAACCAAATTACGTAGTTCCTAGAGGTAAAGAAGACAACTGTGGAAATCGAAATGTGGGAAAGCCTTGTGGACAGGAGCTTTGGCGCTCTTGTTCAATCTTTGACAAATCAAAGTATTGGTTTCTCAGAGTTGGGAATGATATCAATGGATTCTTATGTTAGAACTACATCATGAAAGAAATTAAAATCCCTTTGCATCTTATCTTTATAGGACGGTCCAATTTTGGCTACAAGTGTTTCAAAACTATCGGATATTCTGAAAAATTGAGTAAATGAAATAGCTAGTTTTATTTATGAAACAAATCTAATGTAATCAGTCCATAGTGAACTCAAACCAGAATACTCATGTAGGAAATCTTAAATAGTGTTACTAAGGAATAACTACCTGTACATTAGTTGGAAATCCCGTTCCTAATCTTCCATAAGTAGAGAATGACTCGTAAATTATGCTCGACTCACTAACCAAAAAAATTTGCCTATGAACTTGGCGAATCCAAATAATTTCAAATAGTTTACATGCTTCCATGGTCGGCCAAATGCCCAAAACACCCCAAGAAGCCCATTGAAGGTATACCGCATGTCAACATCAAACCTCTCAACCGGAAGACAAGAGAATTAGAAGATCTTCATAAAAAAATTGGTTCAAGCACTGACGTGAAGTCAGGAGCTTTTGCGCGTATGTTCTATTGTCCATACTCCTGTAATGAACACTCTTCTTAATCGAATTTACCATGATGAATTCTATTGTCTATTCTCCTGTATTGGACACTCTTCTCAATCGAATTCACCATGATGAATTCTATTGTCCATTCTCCTGTATTGGAGACTCTTCTTAATCGAATTTACCAAGATGAATTCTATTGTCCAGAATGGACAATAGAATTCATCTTGGTAAATTCGATTAAGAAGAGTCTCCAATACCATTCTATTGAATTCTATTGTCCAGAATGGACAATAGAATTCATCTTGGTAAATTCGATTAAGAAGAGTCTCCAATACAGGAGAATAGACAATAAAAATCATCATGGTGAATTCGATTGAGAAGAGTGTCCAATACAGGAGAATAGACAATAGAATTCATCATGGTAAATTCGATTAAGAAGAGTGTTCATTACAGGAGTATGGACAATAGAACATACGCGCAAAAGCTCCTGACTTCACGTCAGTGCTTGAACCAATTTTTTTTTTCGATTAAAAGGGTCCAATCAGGAGAACGGACAATAGAATTCATCATGGTAAATTCGATTAAGAAGAGCAAAAGCTCCTGATTCACGTCAGTGCTTGAACCAGTGTTCTATTGTCCATGCTTCTGTATTGGACACCCTACCATGGTAAACTCGATTAAGGGTGTCCAATACAGAAGAATGGACAATAGAACATACGCGCAAAAGCTCCTGACTTCACGTCAGTGCTTGAACAAATTTTTATATTAGCCATCAAACCTTTTTAATTCTTCATAATCATTACAAGAATGTCTGTCGATATGGAATATGGTAATAATTTGACATTTGAACACATCGTTTAATGCATAATCAATTTCAATACTTTTGTCACTCGTTGATGAGATGAGATATCTGAAATTATAGATAAACTCTAAATATTCCATTCAATATTGAAATATTAAAATTAAATTTCCACTTATTCATTTGTATTTCAAGATAATGAACGTTTGAAGCTAATGATTCATGTAAATTGTCTGTGAAAATTTGTTTTCATGGGTTAGGGGAAAAGAGTTATTGTGAAAATAAGATTCATTTATTTAGATACCAATCTATAAATTGTTTTATACTATCTACTAAGGGCCGATTTATTCACCCTCTCCGTAAAGTATTCGTCAACTATGTGCTCGTTGAATTTACTGATCCCCTTTAAAGTGAACATTTACAGATTACTTTCCTTTCGGTAAGGCTACTTGACAGTTTACAGGTCGTAAAATATATCAGCCCTCAGTGAACAAAAAATTTGTATACCTCACTGAAGCCGTAATACAAACAAAGGAAATAATTTCGAATAAAACTCTATTAACATATTCGATTATTTACTTCAAGAGAGATCAAGAATAATATTCATTTTGAAAATTCAATACTACATCAAGCAGCATGCAATACATTTTTTCGAGTTTGGACCACTGCTGCCCACATAATCATGGAGGATTCGTGAAACACTGCAGGGAGGATAAATACTTGTATATAGATTATTATTAAAATATGATAACTGACTTTCTCCGTTTCCTTATATACTACTTCTCGTTGTAAAATATACTTGGATTTTCCTCCGCAACACTAGGATACATCATTTTCAAAGTTAGCGTTGAATTATCAAGCCATTCTATTATAATATTAGTAAAATCTGTTCTTCAGAGGTATTCATTGTTAAGCATGCTAAGCAACAAGCATTTAAGAAACATATACCTGAAGTTCCACGGGAAAACAATATACATAATATATACCTACACACATGTTATATTGCATCGCCTTCTACTCCTATATTTTAAAATATTCTGCAATTAGAAAAATTAAAATGTTTCGTTAAAAATGCCTATTATATAGGTACACGCTGGCATCCAAACACCCTGATGATGGATCGTAAGAGACCCATGATATCAGGAAAACAGATTTGTTTGAATAGAAACACTAGATTTTCTTCTTGGCTATTCCACTTTTGAACTTTAAAAATTTTAGTGTTCATGTCATCTTGGTTGCCTCTTATCAATTATTACAACGGCCTATTAATCAAACCACTTTTCTGATTAAAACATCTTTAATGTTTTACATAAAATGCGCTTTATACAGTTCCAATTCAATTCCTTCTCGAATTGACCAATTTTAATCTAATGCTAACTGCTGACTGAAAACCTTCCGTCTTCCGTCCGCTCTCTCCGCGGATCTCTTCATTCGTCAGCACTTATTCGTGCTCTCATATAAACACAACACAAGAGGTTACTGATTACTCCCAATTGATAATATTGGTATTCTTTCCTTTGGTACATTTTGGAAACACGAATGCGTGCACCAATTAATTACAATCATGTTAACAAACAAATTATCAACCTTACAACCAATCCTTAATATTAGTTAATACCAACAATACAACATTCATAATGATATAATATACAGGGGGTCCAATAATATAATATTCATAACATTCGGCCATCCTGTTTTTCTGTGCGTCCTCGCCAGTTTATGATCAGACGGGTTTTTATTTCTTCTTAGTTCTGAAATCAGAAGACTTTCTGTAAAAGTTCATATATTTTTTTTTGTTGTTTTTTTTTTTTCTTGTTATATTAATATTTTTTATCAACCAATCAATCACAAATACTATATTCCATAGAGTAATAATAACTGGGAATATTATGTTATGATGTTCTATATTTTATACAATCTTTTGTTTTGTATGGTATTCCATTTTTGTAAAAGATGAATATGGAAAAAAAAGTTTCTTGCGAAACAAGATTTAGGTTCCTACTCCTAGTCATAGAGGAACACCACCAAAATTAGTTTTGAATGCCTTCTCGCCCGCATAAAATATCTGCTTGATATCATTCTTGTCAGTTTTTTTTTTAATCAAAAACTGCTTTTCGGGCGTCATCTTTATTATTATTGTATGGTAATCCATTTTTATTATTGCATGGTATTCCATTTTTATTAATGTATGGTATTCCATTTCTATTATCGTATGGTATTCCATTTTTATTATGTTTTCATAACTTGTTTTATGGTATTCCATAATATTTTTCTTTTGGTTGTTTTTTTTTTTTGTGACTAATAGATCAATTAACTCGTCGATACTATTTACCTCATCATCTGAAGTGAATTGGATTCACTTCATGTGCCAGATTTAAATTCGCTTATTGCGTCTGCAGCTACCACTGCAGAATATCGTTGGTAACCTTTCATGCCTTTAAGGACGACCATTTCGTATCGATCGTTTCCTAGAACTTTTGATACTTTATAAGGCCCTCCATATTTTATTCCAGTCTTACGACCGAAATCCTTGGTATCTTTTTTAGCTCCTCGCCAAAGAACCAAACTGCCTATGTTTTATTTCGTGTTTTCTTTCCGTTTCTTATCAAACTGCTTTTTCATTGTTTTACTTTGTTTATCCATTTTTTTTTGCTTAGCATTTTCTGCGATTTTTTGCCTATTCTCGGAAATATATGTCTTTTTGACCTAAATTTCCATAACGATCTTTATAGAAGCCAAACATTAATGTATTTAGGGGATACCCTGTGCTTTCCTTGATTGTGTTATTCATTCCCCAGGCCACATCTGGCAGTTTATCCATCTGTTCATTTTCGTTGTCTATGCTTGTATTTATACCGTCTAAAAGAGTACGATTAAGCTACAGCATTTAAGACTAAATTAATTTTTATTTTCGTTGCAAAACTCTTTAAATGTTTTAGATTTAAATGCCTTGCCACCATCTGCGATAATTCGTTTTGGTGTTCCAAACATACTATACAAATCCTTCAAACAATAAATTACCTCGTTTGAGTTGGTCGTTCTAGTTGGTCTTGTAAACAAGTACATATTTAGAAAATGAATCGATGATCATAAAAACATATCCGTAATTTTTGTTTGTTTTACCTAGGTCCTAGGTGATCAATATGTCTTGTACAAAGGAGTTCCTTTGCTTTAGGTATAGGATGAAGAAAACCTTCTTTTTTTTCCATATTGACTTTTCTTATATGCACAATCAATACATGCATTAAAATATTTCTTTATAAATCTTGTCATTTTTGCAAACCAAAATTTACTTTTTATTAAGGTTTCACATCGTTTTAGGCCTATATGTGACCTATTTCGTCGTGATATTTTCTCATAATATTAAATCTGCATATTTTCGGAATTACCAGTCTCAATTCATCATTCAAAATTTTCCTGTAAACCCTATCGTTTTTTAGACAATATGTCAGTTTCATGTTTTTGTCGGTATTTCCTGATTTTAATTTTTCACGAATTATTCGAATTCGTTCGTCTTGCATATGTCGTCAACTTCTATTCTTAAAATATTTTCTGCGTTCCTACTAAGAGCATCGACAGGTGCCATTTTACTACCTGGACGAAGTTCAATTTCAAAATCGTAATCTTGAATAGCTAACCACCACCGTGCTATTCTGGATACTAATTCCTTTTTTATAAATGTACTTCGAACTGCACTGCAATCCGTTACTATTTTAAAATGAGTACCATGAAGGTAAATTCTAAATCTTTTTATAGATTCAATTACAGCTAAAGTTTCCAACTCATATGAGTGGTAAAAGGACTCATCCACGGTTGTTGCTCTACTATAATAAGCCACTGGTTTCAATCCACTATTTGATTCTTGAAAAAGAATAGCGCCAATACCCTTTGAGCTGGCATCAGTATGTAGTTCCTTTTTTGAATCCGAATTGAAAATGGTTAAAACCGGTTCATTAGTTAAGATTGATTTAATTTTTGAAACTGCCATATTTTGATCTTTTCCCCATTCCCATTTTACGTCTTTCCTAAGTAATTTTGTTAGAGGTGCAACTATTTCAGCATGATTTTTAATAAATTTCCTGAAATACGAACTTAGACCTAAAAACTGCCTTATTTCATGAACATTGGTAGGTATTTTGAAAGTTTGAATAGCTTTTACTTTCCTTGAACCAGGTTTGATTTCATTCTCACTAATTTCGTACCCCAGAAAATTAATTTTAGTTTTGAAAAAATAGCATTTTTCTAAATTTAATTTCAAATTATTATCGTCGCAAATTTTTAAAATAGTGTTTAGTTTTTCCATCCCTTCAGTTATTGATTTTGACGGGATCAAAATGTCATCGAGATAAACCAATATTTCCACATGGCGTAGAGGGCCCATAAGATTATTTATTAACCTTTGAAAAGCTGATGGTGCATTACATAATCCAAATGGTAAACGAAGAAACTCATATTGCCCATCTGGAGTAATAAATGCAGTTTTATCTATCGAATCTTTGGCTAATGGAATTTGGTAATAACCCTGCTTCATATCTAGGCTACAAAAATATTTGTTGCCGCCTAATTTGTTGATAAGATCTTCAATATTTGGTAATGGGTATCTGTCTTTTACAGTAATGGCATTTAGTTTTCTATAATCAATACAAAGTCTATGATCCCCGTTTGGTTTTTTAACTAAAATTGCGGGACTGGCATATGACGAATTAGAAGTTTGTATAATACCTGCTGTTAATAATTCATTTACTAGTTCACGCATTATTGTTTTTTCTTTTTCTGATAATCTATAAGGTTTATAGTATATTGTTTGTTTTGAATTTAAAGTTATTGAAAACTCAGTATTGTTTATTGTGCTCAGTTCGGCAGGAGATTTTGCAAAGCATGATTGTTTCAAATTTAGTAATTGAAGCAATTTATTCAAATCTTCTTCAGTCATATCACCGTGGTTTACCACAGCAGACTCAATGCTCTTTAAACATTCGACATTACGCTTATTTTCACACTTTGATAAAGTCACATGATTATGCTTTATTTTCAACACCATGTCCTGTTGGTTTAATATAGGTTGTCCTATAATAATATCAATATCACTCATTGGTGTATTAACTATTAATATTTCTGTATGGAATTCCATTTCATTTATTAAAATATCTGTTTTAATTATACCTTTTGGAACCACGAATGATCCACCAAAACCTTTAATAACCGTGTTAGAGGGCACTAATTGTAAGTGTGTTTTATTTAAGACCTTCATATTTGCCACATTTACTGAACTTCCTGTATCTAAATACCCTCTAAACGGAATATTATTTATTATGACAGTCAGTTTATATAAGTCATTCTGTACTTGCCCTTAAGTGTAAACTTCCTCAACTTTCTGTTTCTTAAACCAACAATCGTCTTGGCGGTGTCCCGCTTTCTTACAAAAATCGCATCGCTTCATATCCTCCCTTTGACTTGACCTTGACCCAGTTTGTCCCTTGAAGCAATCCTCAGTGGCGTGGTTTGTAAGACGGCATAAGGCGCACCGTGATCCTCCTGGTCTTCCTTCTTTCGAAGTAGACGGTTTAATTCGGCTGCAGCAGTCCTTTGCAATGTGTCCCAATTTTCCACAAATGTAGCACTCTATTTTAAATCTTTTTCCGAAATGGGGCTGCATTGCGTCCTTTTGAGGGCTTTGGTAATTGTCCATAGGGGCGATAAAACCTGCATACAATTCGTCTGGAGTACCACATTGAAATGCACGGGCATTTGGTTGTAATTCTTGAGGAAGACCTCGAATTATACAAGATATCGTAGCTTCATTATCGAGTCGGCATTGTTGAGTCAAATTCAGTTTAGCATGATAATAGTGCGTCATGCTTTCGCCGGGACTCTTTTTACGTGCAACCAGTTCTTCTAATAAAGTGGCGTAATCAACACATCTCGGAAAAGCTCTGGATAACGCTGTTTTCCACTCTGTCCAAGTCTTGTCGTAGCTGTATAGTCGCAAAAACCACTCACGTGCTGCGCCCTTTAATTTCATTTGCATATATCCAGATTTTTTATAATCGCTCCATCCATGAATCATCAGGATCGAAGGGCGGAATTATATCACCCTTGACTGCAATTTTTCCAGTGCTTCTATCCATGTTAACTGCAGCGGCGTCATTCTGTTCAAAGTTAAAATCTCCTACATTTGTTGAAATCGATGGAAGTCTGGGGTTGTCGTCGAATTTTCTTTTAAGGGTGGCCGTGATTTATTTCTCTGTGTTGTTCAATCAAATCGTCGTACACTCGATTCCGACGCACTTCCTCGCCACTTATTTCCTCCTTGTCACTAATTTTATTCGGTCCAAAATCACTTTAAACTTGCCACAAAATCGAGAAAAAAAAACTGTTCTGTCGATCCCACTTCTGAATTATTACAACGGCCTATTAATCAAACCACTTTTCTGATTAAAACATCTTTAATGTTTTACATAAAATGCGCTTTATACAGTTCCAATTCAATTCCTTCTCGAATTGACCAATTTTAATCTAATGCTAACTGCTGACTGAAAACCTTCCGTCTTCCGTCCGCTCTCTCCGCGGATCTCTTCATTCGTCAGCACTTATTCGTGCTCTCATATAAACACAACACAAGAGGTTACTGATTACTCCCAATTGATAATATTGGTATTCTTTCCTTTGGTACATTTTGGAAACACGAATGCGTGCACCAATTAATTACAATCATGTTAACAAACAAATTATCAACCTTACAACCAATCCTTAATATTAGTTAATACCAACAATACAACATTCATAATGATATAATATACAGGGGGTCCAATAATATAATATTCATAACACAATATTAAATTTTCTCATGAGATATACTTAAGCTTCACAAATATTCAATCGACTAAGTTCCATATACCTTGTTTTTAAGAATTCTATCTGCAGTAACTCCAAGAGTAACTCATGCATTCTATTTGTCGAAAAGCATTACTTTTTTGCTCTACGTCAACTGGACCTTAATTCATTCCAACCTGAAAGGAAATATTAAGACTTGGATTTCTCTGAGTAAAGTAATTCATTCAATTCACTTCTATTACTTACTGCTGATTTTTAGCCAGAAATCCTGAAGGACATATACCAGATATCTTCTTTCTGAACAACTTTTCCACAGTTCTCCATAATTTGGAATTTCTTTCACATACGTAAACAATATTTCTAGATTCCTCCAATCTTCAAATACAAGGTAATCTCGATTATTTTCAACGGAAGGAATACTCGTTCGTACTTCGTGGATTGAGAATATTTTGTTTACGTTTCAGATTTCAGATTCGATGTTGAGGTTAAAACGGGGCGCATGCGTAGATCAGAATGTAGTTTGTAGTATATCCATTAATCATGAATCATTCTCAAAAATACCACACAAGCAATTTACCGATCACTGCTAATATTTATTATTTACCAGAAATTCATCACAAATCGAAACTATTTAAAGTAGAAATGTCAATTTTTACATGACTAACCCGGACTTAGCCATTTAACCCTGCTATTTTGCCGGGTTAAATTTTTATAGTTTTAACCCAGGGTTAGGCTCTAACTCTTGAAGGTGCAAGACCTATTATCAATTTAACCCTAGGTTTAGAGTTAATCCGGATTTAATTAGATAACCCGCATTCGTGCAAGTGGGCCTTAGTGGCCTACATGGCCTAAAATTCCTCTCTACCCATCACAATTAAGATTTAATATCCACAAATGAGCCTCTCACCTTACAAGATCAGAAGCCTTCAGCAAAATTTCAGCGATATTATATTAAAAATAATACATAACCTTTCAAAAGTCCCCTCTCGCAAATATACTCCTCTGAAGGCACATGGATCTCTTGAAGAAGAATCGCCTTCTCTATTTCTCAAAGATATTCACTCTTGTTCATAGAAATCCCTTCAATATTTAGTTGCCTCCTCCTAAGGAGGATCTCTTTCAAAACCAGGTCTGACCACTAATGTAGGGCTATCATCTCCCATAGATTTGTGATGAAATAAGACGATTATCCCATAATATACGAGCGAAAATATGTCATCATGACACTCATATTTTTTTTGAAGGTTCTCGCAAAAATACGACCATAGACTACATATTATCATACGACGATTCCCATCCGCTACACTTGGCTACCACTACGCTACCGAACTCACAAAAGGCTGCCCGGTTCTCCAACAATATAGATCCGATCATGTTCAAACTTGGAATTCTGCAGTAGAGTTAGGTTCTGAAGGCTGTTCCAAAATTTCAGCCATGCCGGACGAATAGTTTATGATATATAGATTTGTTTTCAATAATTTTCAACTATTTTTTTTTTAATTTTCTAGTTATACCATCCTCACGAAATTCTGCAAGAATTTTCGCGTTGGCATTCTTCAACTAATAACAATGTTTGAATTCAATCGGTTTTGTATTCTTCGAGTTAATGAGGAACAAAAAACTACCAAATTTCAGAAAATTTCAGATGGCTATAACTCTAAAACCGTTTGGACGATTATGCTCATAAACAAACTCAAAAGTCACATTCAGGTGCACAACCTAACCTGAAATTTTCAAGCCGCTATCTCCTTCCGTTCTCAGGTTATCGTGACAACAAAAATATTTTTTAATAATTTTTTAATAATTTTCTAGCGATCCGATTCTCACAAAATTTCACAAACGTGCTAAGGTCTATATTCTACAACTATTCACCAAGTTTAAATTCGATCGGATTTATTTTGGTTGAAAACAAAATGATTACTCGGAAACCATTGGGCCGATTATACCCATTAACGAACTTGTCCGTCGTATTGGGATGCGCCACCTACCCTGAAAATTTCAAGTCGCTAGCTCTTTCCGTTCTCAAGTTATCGTGGCAACGGCCGGACGGCCGTACGGCCGTACGGCACCACAGAATTAAATTTCACATTTGGGCAAAACTATAACGCGATGTTCCCCAGAACATACGCGCAAAAAGCAGCAGAATACATGCTCCAATAACCACTCATGATGATATTATAAATACATAAATTAGAAAACTGAATAAACCCAAAAACATCAATAGGGAAGAACTTCTGTACAAACTTAAGAAGAGATTCATCACACAATATAAAATAGACACAACAGCTGATTTTTCAGGCAATAGAATATACAGGGTGTTTCCTAAACATGCGGCAAAAATTCAGGGGGTTGTTCCTTGGACTATTCTAAGAATATTTTGTCCTTTGATGATTTTTGAAAAACCTATTTGTTTCGAAGATATAGGGGAAACAAAATTTTGGATAATAACATTTTATTATGAAAAATTACATGAAAATTCAACTCAACCTACAAAAACTGTTGAAAATGACCACCTCTACCCAGCATACAAGCATCCAATCTTCTCCTCATTGACTGCCGAACCCTTTCAAAAACACCAGGATCATTTCTTATTAAGTTACACCCTCAATGATCCGATTTCGCAAGTCTTCCACATTTTCTACTGGAGTGGTATAAACTAATGATTTTAGATGGCCCCATAGGAAATAATCTAAGGGGTTTAAGTCCGGGGAACGAGCAGGCCATAAATGAGGTCCACCTCTTCCAATCCAGCGATCTCCGTATGTTAATGTTAAAAACTCACGAGCAACCAAACTAATATGCGCTGGTGCACCATCGTGCATAAACCACATTGCATGTCTTATTGCCAATGGTACATCCTCCAAAAACAGAGGTAACGTTTGTTCTAAAAAGTTGCGATACACGTCCCCGGTAAGTGTTCTGGTAAAAATATCGGCCCTATTAGGCAGTCACCCACAATACCAACCCAAACATTCAATGAGAACTGATGTTGAAAACGATCTTCAATTACCTCATGTGGATTTTCGTCGGCCCATACATGGTTGTTATGAAAATTTCTTATTGCATTTCTTGAGAAATTCGCTTCATCGGTAAAAAGAATCAGCGTCAGTAATTGAGGAATTTGAACTAATGTGGTTAAAAGCCATTGACAAAATGCAATACGTGGGGGAAAATCAGTAGGAATAAGTGCCTGAACGCGTTGCATATGGTATGGGTATAACAAATTGTCTTTAAGAATTTTCCAAACAGTCTTATTACTCACATTCAAAGTATTGGAAATTTTTCGAGTAGAAGTACTAGGGTCTTCTTCGATCATGTCCAGCACATTCTCTTCCAGTTCCACCGTTCTTACTGTGTTTGGTTTTCCTGGTCCCCCCATTTTTTTCAATGCGCCTGTTTCATGCAGACGTTGATGAATATTTTGAAACAATTTTCTGTCAGGAATATTACGCCCAGGAAATCGTTCAATGTACAACCTCCTAGCTTTTAATGAATTTCCATCAGCAAGTCCATAAATGAAATGCATGTCAGTCATCTCGGCGTTTGTATAGCGATTCATAATAGTCAAAGATAAAATGTTAATTGCTAATACATCACAAAACGAATTCAAATGAAAACCGTGTTTAATCTGTATTCCTTTACCATCTGCACTTATCAATTTTTAGTCAAAAAACTGGCCGTTTTTAGTAATTGGAATGTTGTTAAACAAATTTAAAAATAAATTGTACCTACTTAGTAAACACAGTGCGGTACGCATTTTTATTTAAACTATTATTAATTTTAAAAATATGAAAAATGTTGTTCGCCCTGTATCTTCGAAACAAAGAGGTTTTTCAAAAATCATCCAAGGACAAAACATGCTTAAAATAGTCCAAGGAACAACCCCCTGAATTTTTGCCGCATGTTTAGGAAACACCCTGTATATTCTCATGTTCGATATGAAAGATCCCAACGAACCGTCACCAACTGAACCTGTCGACAATAATGTGAATCGGCAAATTCAACTCTGATGTTAAAATTCTATACAATAACATCAACAGCTACATGCCCAAAAAATACCTGGTCAATAATTTTATAGAAAGGAACGATATATAGTGTATAATGTTTGTGGAAGCAAAAATAACACAGAAGAACATAGCATAGGATATAGGGATTGGGATATCATTCACCGGATAGGCCACAAAATAAATAACACAAGAGGAGGTATTCTAGTTCGGTGCCATCCTAGCTTGAAAATGGGTAAAGACAACTGTCCTGGTATGAACAACAACCTCAATGAAGCATTACACTTCACCATTCCTTTTAAAGATGAAAAGCTGCACATTTTCTTAGTATATATACACCCAAGAGCAAAAATTGAAGAGACCATTTTTACAAAAGCAGCACTGTACAAATACGCGATTATAGTAGGAGACTTTAATCCTAATCAAGTAAAAAATAAACAAATTGCAAAATTCCTACAAAATGATGCGTTCAATAAATTCACTACACCTCCCACATTCCTAATGGAAAATAATCCGGATAGCACACCGGACCTATTATTCTACTCCACAAATCTGAGAAAAAACATAAAAAATGTTGAACTTGTTGCAGACCTGGGGTCTAATCATCTAGCGATGGTGATCACCTTAGACATGCAGTCCCAACCTGACAATATTACAGAGAGGAAGAGCCTACAATTTGATGAATGCAAGATAGATAAGGTCAACCGAGATATGATACAGTTGTTAAACCTACATAAAAACGATAGAATAGATGAAAATTACATATCTTTATTCAACGAAGAACTGTCTGACTGCATCATAAGATACACACCTTCAAAAAAACACCATCCTTTTCTGCACGAACTGCCTCCCTTCATAATCAGAATGATAAAAAATAAAAGAAAAATGTACAGAGAATACCAACGACGCCAAGATCCAGCTCTCAAACCTCAAATTAATGAATACAATAAGTCAATACATCAAATGATACAACAGTATAAACAACACACCTGGACCAAAGCATGTAATGCAATCTGCGAAACTAAAGGGAAGAACTTTTACCAACAAATAAGGACATTATCCAAATACAAAAAATTTCACAAAATTCCGACAATCTTAGATAATAACAAATCATACAAGTCAGATACAGAAAAGACAGAAATATTTGCACAGTATCTTAAACAAACCTATCAATACAATAAGGAACCAAAATTCGATGCTAAAACGGAAGAGACAGTGGAAAGTTGGTACGGAAACTACTTTTCCAAAGAGGCAAATAAGACAACTTTGGAAATAGAAGAAAGTACATATTTTGAAATCCTGCACAAGTCCAAAAACAGTTCGCCAGGAGCAGATAACATTCCCTGGAAGATCGTAAAGAAATTAGATCAGCTCATTCACTCATACATTATCGAGATATACAAGTGGTGCTTAAATAACAGTATATTCTCACAAATATGGAAATCAGGAACTATCATACTCATAGGAAAAAGTAATCGAGAGCACTCAAAAGTAGAAAACTATAGACCAATAACCCTTTTACCAGTTCTAGGGAAATTACTTGAAAAGATAATCAAAACTAAATTAGAAGAACATACAAATCATTTAATACCCAAACATCAATTCGGCTTCCGTAAAAACAAATCTACTGTACAACCACTAATGATATTCTTCAATAATATACAAAACGCACAGTTGAATAACAAAAAAACAGCAGCAGTGAGCATCGACATAAAAAAGCATTTGATAGTGTCTGGATAAAAGGATTATTATACAAATTGTACAGGTTGAACACTCCTTTCCATCTCATCCATATATTAAAGTCATATCTAGAAACCAGGAAACTGAGGATAAAAATAAATGAGGCGCTATCTGACTCTTTAATTCCGATGCAGGGCACACCACAGGGATCACCATTGTCTCCACTCCTTTTCAATATTTACTGCAGCGATATTAGACCAACTCAGCAAGGCAACCAATATACTCTACAATACGCAGACGACACGATGGCTATTTCTCATGAGCGAACATTAAAATACTGTATGGAAAAACTTCAATTACATCTGAATGACATCACATCATGGCTGTCCAAGTGGAGACTCGGAGTAAATCCAGATAAATCCCAGTTGATAATATTCAATCACAACATCAATCAATCATCCCCATCGATCTCCATAAACAATAAAAAAGTGAAACCTTCTCCATCAATTCAATACTTGGGTATTCAAGTGGACAATAGAGGTAACTTACGACTCCATGCCAACAATATGAAAAGGAAAGCTATCAGCAAAGCAAAACATTTTAAATACTTAACCTACAAAGACCAGGGAATTGACATGAAAACTGCTTCCACGATATATAAGACCATATGCCATTTTGCCCAAATGTCTGTAATTTTCGAATATTTAGCCGAAAATGGTCTCAAACGATTGGGTTCAACTCCCTGATCAAGAATTCGAGGTCCAATTTGATTCTGTCCGGCCGGCCGTTGCCAAGATAACTTGTGAACGGAAAGAGATAGCGACTTGAAATTTTCAGAGTAGGTGGCGCATCCCAATACGACGGACAAGTTCATTAGTGGGCATAATCAGCCCAATGGTTTCCTAGTGATAATTTTGTCTACAACTAATACTAATCGGATCGAATTGAAACTTGGTGAGTGGTTGAAGAATATAAACCTAAGGACGTTTGTCAATTATTGTGAGAAACGTATCGCTAGAAAATTTAAGAAATTGTTGAAAAATATTATTTACGTCACGATAACCTAAGACCGGAACGAGATAGGGACTTGAAATTTTCAGGTTTGGTTGATAATAATTTGAGTTTGTCTATTGCCATAATCGGCAAAACGGTTTTGGAGTTATACCCATCTGAAATTTGGTTCTTAATTCCTCAATAACTCGAAAAATACAGAACCGATCCAATTCAAACATGGTTATAAGTTGTAAAATGCCAACTCAAATATTCATGCAAAATTTCTTGAGATTCACTAGAAAATTAAAAATAATATCATAGAAAATTATTGAGACAAATTCTATATCTCAAAAACTATTGCTCCGACATCATGAAATTTTGCGAGAGCATTCAGAACCTAACTCTACTACCAAGTTCCAAGTTTGAACATGATCGGATCTATACTGTTGTAGATCCGAGCAGCCTTGTGTTAGTTCAGTAGCTGGATGGGTGATCGTTGCCTCTTGAACGAAAGGATATAGAGGGAGTTGCAATTTTGAGGGAAGGTTGCACATCTGAATGGGAGAGTTAAGTTCGCTGTTGGCCATAATCGGCACAACGGTTTCGGAGTTATACCCATCAGGAATATTATTATTAATATACAGGGTGGTCCAGATCTTAACCAAGTAATTTTAACCACGTATTCTACGTCAAAAATAAGCCTTAGTTTTTCTTATTAACATATGTCAAGAAATGCTTCCTCTTGGAGATACAGGGTGTTAAAATTATTAGAAAAAAATGGTTTTTTTTCTTTTACTTCGAACATCTTCTTTACGTTCGTATTTGAGTGTGGCTATTTACGCTTATTTTTTTGTAAATACACGTTTCGTTTACAAAGATAGTCTTATTATATAATAATAATAATAATAATAATAAATTGCCTTTATTTTTTACTTATAATACAGTACAAGAAAAAAGGGGAGAGGCGAAGTTTAGCTAAAGCTACTCCTACTTAACCTCTACTAAAATTAACAAAGAAAACTTAAAATTAAAATTTGAATACTTAAAAATGTAAAAATAATAAATCAAATAAATGTAGTCTTGTCAAAAATTAAATTAAATATAAAGGAAAATGAAAATGAAATGGGACGCAGCCATGAAGAAAAAAGAGAAAAAAAAATATAATAATGCACATACTAGAAGCAGAAAGAACCTATGCAGCAAACAGGTTTCTTTGTGTGTCCAGCAATGATTCTCGAAAGTTTCTTTTTAGAAATCCTTCCGAGCGTGTTTTAAACGTAAAGGGTACAGAATTGTACACAGTAACTGCGCTGTAGGTGAAACCTCGACTTGAACTGGCAAGACGAAATTTTGGCAGGTCTAAGTTATAAAAGTGACGTATAGATCGGTCATGCAAACTACCTCTATATACTAGCCTATCCTTGAAGTACGGGGGAGTAGAGGTGGAAAGTACTCGATAAACGAATGAACTCATGTGATACCTGAAAAGATTCTCAACTCTAAGCCAACCAAGTTCGTTTATTTTGGCAGAAACTCTATCGTACTTCCGTAGACCAAACACAAATCTGCAGCAGTAATTCTGAATTTTTTGAAGGCGATATTTAGTAGTCTGCAGCATACAAGGGAAATACAATACTAAGCCGTAATTTAAAATGGATAAAACTAGAGACTCACAAAGTCTTTTCCTCAAGCGAAAATCCATTATCTGCCTGTGTGCGTATAGACGCCTCAAGACGAGGTATGATTTTTTGACCAACAGTGTCATATGTACCATATCAAATTTTAGAGATTTCCTATTGCATGAGAATGTGTTTAATTTTTTTACTCGGAAACGGTGCCTCGTACGTCAAAAAGTCAAGAGAATGAATTTACTTCGAGTTAACTAATGATTTCAAAAGTAATTTTTATTGTTGAAAAAACCAGTGGCGTATCATTTTTTTGTCTAAAAATATTCACTTTCGATGTAGTACGGACGCCACTGGTAGAATAAGAAAATAATTATTTTTATTCAAAAAGTGCTCCTTGATCCTTTAAACCTATGTCCCAAATTTCATAGGAATATTTTAAGAAGTGTAAAAGGTATTAATAAAAATTTTTTTTTTTTTTAACTTTAACACCCTGTATCTCAGAGAGGAAGCATTTCTCGACATATGTTTATAGGACAAACTAGGGCTTATTTTTGATGTAGAATACGTGGTTCAAATTTCTTGGTTAAGATCTGGACCACCCTGTATATTAAAATATATACCGCCGTATTCACAAAGCATTCAATATCCGTTAAGTCCTAACTGATGTCCTCAGTTAAGGATAAATGAGAATCGCAACCTCAGTTAACGTAAAAATTAAGGTGAAACAGGCCTGTTTCACCACCGTTACATACGTTAACCTTATCTCTATTTATCCTTAACTGATGACCTCAGTTAGGACTTAACGGAGATTGAATGCTTTGTGAATACGGCGGATTGACTCGATAGAATTGAAGCTTGGTAACTAGTTGTGAGAATATCGCGACATGAAGATGTGTGTAAAATTTTGTGAGGACCGTATCACTAGAAAATTTTTAAAAAATTACGAAAAAATATTATGTATCTCATGATTCCTTGAGAACGGAAAGAAATAATAGCGACTTGCTGTTTTCAGGGTAGATTGCGCATCTGAATACGATATTTAAATGCGTTAACTAGCATAATCGGCCAAATGGTTTTGGAGTTATATCGATCTGAAATTTGGTTGTTATTTTCCCAATAACTGAAAAAATTACAAATGCGATTCAATTCAAATATGGTTTTTAGTTGTAGAATGCCAACGCGAAAATTCTTGCAAAATTTCGTGAGGATCGTAGCACTAGAAAATTTTTAAAAAATCATCGGAAAAAAAATTGGTTCAAGCACTGACGTGAAGTCAGAAGCTTTTGCGCGTATGTTCTCCTGTATTGGGCACTCTTAATCGAATTTTCCTGTATTGGACACTCTTAATCGAATTTACCATGGTGAATTCTATTGTCTGTTCTCCTGTGTTGGACACTTTTAATCGAATTTTTCCTTGGTGAATTCGACTAAGAGTGTCCAATACTGGAGAACGGACAATAGAATTCAGCATGGTGAATTCGTTTAAGAATGTCCAATATAGGAGAATGGACAAGAGAATATACGCGCAAAAGCTTCTGACTTGACTTCAGTGCTTGAACCAATTTTTTTTTCTATTAGTTGCATCCGTACTAGCACGTAACTGAACATTTTCAAGGAAAAACTTGTAAAGCTACGTCTTTTCTTGGAAATAAACGGCAAAATTGAATCATTCAATTTGTGAGAAAAAATCTTTCTTTCATTGTTTCCCATCCAAGCACTTTTATTGAGTAAAGAGTGAAAATTCAAAAATGATCCCGCATATTATCATTATACACATTTTTGCGCACTTGTTCTGCTAAAACCGATCCAATTTAAACGTGGTTATTAGTTGTGGAATGCCAACGCGAAAATTCTTGCGAAACTTTGTATCCTTGTAGGATCGTATCTCTAGAAAATATTTAAAAAGTCATTGATTAAATTTCTATATATCAGAAACTATTCGTCCAACATCGCTGACTTCAGGACCTAACTCTACTGCCAAGTTCCAAGTTTGAACTCGATCGGACCTATATTGTTGGAGATCCGAGTAGCCTTGTGTGAGTTCAGTAGCTGTATAGGTGACCGTTGCCTCGATAACTTTCGAACGAAAGGAGATAAGGAGTGGCAATTTTCAGGGTAGGTTGCGCATCCGAATGGGAGAGTTAAGTTCGTTTTTGGGCATAAACGGCGCAACAGTTTCGGAGTTATACTCACCTGGAGTATCATTTCCTCGATAACTAAAAAAATATACACTCGATCCAATTGAAGCTTAGTAACTAGTTGTAGAATAGCGACGTAAAAACTTCTGTGAAATTTTGTGAGAACCGTACCCCTAGAAAATTTTTAAAAATTACGAATTTGCCACATCAAATTTACCAGGGCAAATTCGATTACGAGTGTGCGCAAAAGCTGCTGACTTCACATCAGTGCTTGAACCAAATTCTTCATACTTCAAACTAACTAATTGAAGGAGGCTCGAAAAATAAAACAATTCAGCAGTGGCAATAATAAACCCATCTGTTACATTAATTAGTGAATGTGTGACAAAGTTATTGTCGTGATTGTTATTCTTATTATCAGTTTTTGGCGCTCTAGTTCCTCGGAACTGAGTGCTTATCAATTTGCCCAAATGTCTGTAATTTTGGAATATTTCGATGAAAATGGTCTTAAACGATTTGGTTCGACTCACTGATCAAGAATCCGTGGTCGAAATTCATTCTGTCCGGCCGGCCGATCCGGCCGGCCGGCCGTAAGCACGATTACTCTCGAACGGAATGAGCTAGAGAGTTGAAATTTTCAGAGTAGGTTTGGGGGATGAATATCTCGGCTAAGTTCGATATTGGGCAAAATCGGACAGATGGTTTCGGAGTAACAAAAAAAAAAATTTTTTTTACGAAACAAATTCCAAATCAAATTTTTTTTAATAAGCAGTTTTATCATAAGAATCCATTCATATCATTTTCAACTCTAACAAGCTAATACTTTCGGAGATATGATTTTTTAAAATTTCAATGTAAATCGTATTTCACAGATTGATATAATTATTATTCTATGTATGAATTCTCATGTCAACTTGACAGAATGGAATATTGTAACTTCAAAAATATTGGGGTTGAAATATGTACTCGTATTTTAGCGATGCAACGGGGACCTCACCCGAAAATGTTTGAAAATATTACGTAAATATTGAAAGCATAATTTTGTAGTTTGGTGAACGTAGATCAGGAAATTTTTGATCGATTACAAGGTAATTTTTTATTATTACCTACTTATCTTCTTTCATATTTGTTTTATGGAATACCTACTATTTGTAGGTACTTTAAACCTGTTTTGGGCAATTGTCATACGAAACTTGTTTTTTTGGCGCTCTAGTTCCTCGGAACAGTGTGCTTATCAATTTGCCCAAGTGTCTGTAATTTTGAAATTTTTGGCTGAAAATGGTCTCAAACGATTTGGTTCGACTCACTGATCAAGAATCCGAGTGCGAAATCGATTCTGTCCGGCCGGCCGACCGGCCGTAGGCACGATAACTCTCGAACGAAAGGAGTTAGCGGATTGAAAATTGCAAGGTGGTTTTGGAGCGTAAATATCTCGGACAAGTTCGTTCGATCTATCTGAAATTTAGCATCAAATTGTAGAATCATGACCTTTATACGCATGTGAAGTTTTGTATTGACCAGATTACCGCAAAGTGTAAAAAAAAAAATTTGGAAATTTGAAAAAAGTTTTTCCACAATAACTCTCGAACGGAATGAGCTAGGTAGTTGAAGTTTTCAGAGTAGGTTAGGGAGATGAATATCTCGGTTAAGTTCGTTATTGGGCAAAATTGGCCAGATTTAATTCGATTTCTTCCATGGTGCAGTTCTGATTCTCATGATTGCTCATTTAATCTTGATAAATAAACTATTATTTGAATTGAATTTCCTTTATGATGCAGCTCTATCATATGTATACATTGATATAATTCCCAACTCAGAGAAACCAATACTTTCGGAGATATAATTTGTCTGTTTGAACTAGAGCGCCAGAAAGCTCCTGTCCACAGGGCTTGAACCCATTTTTTTATCTCAAAAAATAACTTTTAGATTTAGTAACAAGGAAAACGAAGAGAGCCATTTTCGTTATGGATTTTGAAATGGAAATGCAGAAGCTGCAGTTCGTGCATATCCAAAACGTTATCCTAGCAGAAGAATATGTACATCGAAAATTTCGGAGCTTTGGCCTGCGTGTAAATAAAGAAATTAATAGAAGACGTCGAAATAATGATAAAAACCGTATTCGTCGTAGTTTTGATGAAAATTCAAGGTTCAGCTCTCGCAGAGCAGCTCAGCAAATACACAAACACACAAGTTTCACATATTACGAATACTGAAAGATGACCACAGACATGCATATCATCTACAACTAGTACACGATTTACACCTTGAAGATGCAGAAAAGCGAATGCGGTTTTATGATTAGCTCTTAAACTCAGCAGGAGAACAACCTGACTTCTTACCAAAATTTTTGTGGACGGATGAGTCCCCATTCACTGGACGTGGAATTACCAACTAGCATAACATTCATGTTTGAGCACACGAGGTTCCTTGAGAAATTCAGAGACAGTCATTTCAAAATAAATTTTCCTTTGGTGCTTGTTTTGGAGTTATTAACTATTTTGTCATGCAGGACTACACTGAAAATATATATATATATATATATATATAAGTCGGGTTATAACGTCTTTCGACGCTGTCCGACGCCTAACTTCCAAGTGTGTCGTTGTGCACAATCTTCAGGTGTTAAATTTCTGGAGCTCATTGATTTTTCGATGGATTTCTGCCATTCCAATCTGGGTCTGCCTCTTTTCCGTCGACCCTGTGGTTTCCAATCAAGAACTTGTTTAGGGAGTCGGTTATCTGGCATTCGTTTAACATGTCCAAACCATGTGAGTTGTTTCACTTCTATATCTTGCCAAATCCTTCCCTCAATGCCCATTCCAACTTTCACATCCTCATTCCTTATCCGGTCTCTTCTAGAAATTCTCATTGATCTTCTCATCGCGTCCATCTCAACAGCTTCTATTCTTGATTTTAATCTTTCTGGAATTCTCCAGGTTTCAGCACCATATGTGAGTGAGCTTTTGATCATGGTCTCGTATATTTGGAATTTTCTAGCCTTAGTTATTTCCTCACTCCATAGAATACTGTTGAGACATCCTATCATTTTTTTTGCGGAGATTATTCTCTTTTCAATTTCTTTAATGTCAGTGCCCGTCTCGTCGAACGTTACTCCCAAGTAGACGCACTCCCGACAGCCAGATATATGATGTCCATTTTCCAGGTCCAGATCACCGCGCGGACCCCCTATCCTCAAATATTTAGTTTTCACCATGTTGACCGTAAAGCCCCACTTATCATATTCCTTCACAAGTTTTCGTACCATGTACTCCATATCGTCTTTGTCTCCAGCAAGAACCGCCTGGTCATCTGCGAATTGTAGCGTATAAATGCAATTGTTGTTGAGTTCTATTCCCATACCTCGTATCTTCCTCTTCCACATTTTCAGACAGGCTGCCACGTAGATTTTGAAAAGAGTGGGTGAAATGCAGCATCCTTGTCTCAGTCCCTTTGTTACTGCGAAGTCTTTTGTTAGAAATTTTCCCATTTTTACTCTTGATTTAGATCCTTTATATAGTTCTTGCAGTGCTTCTATGTGTCTGTAGTTTATATTGGAATTTTTAAGGATTTGCCTCAGTTTAGATAGTGGGACAGTATCATACGCCTTCTGGAGATCTACAAAAGTGATATGAGTTTCCATGTTTCTGGCACTCCTTTTTTCGATAACCTGCTTAAGGCAGAATACATTGTCAGTGCAGGATCGTCCTGCTCTGAAGCCAGCCTGCTCTTCTTCTTCGTATTCTTCATATTCTTCTTCAATTAGGTCCCTCAAAACTTTACCATACAGTCTACTCATCAGACTAGTTACTGATATCCCTCTATAGTTATCGCACATTCTTTTATTGCCCTTTTTGTGAATAGGAGTGATATGAGCTTCCTTCCAAAGATCTGGGACCGGGTGTCCATTTATGCATTGGTCTATAATGTAGGTAATGTGTGCTATGAGCTTAGCACTGCCAAACTTCAGCATTTCTGCATAAACTCCTTCCGGACCGCTAGATTTCCCGTTCTTCAGGGACATGATGGCTTTTTTTACTCTGTCTTCCTGTATTCTGACTTCCTCTCCCACAACCTGTATTCTTCTAGTCGGTGATTCTGCAATGAATTGCTGTCTTGTTTCACATAGCAGCCGCTCATAGTACTTCTTCCATTGTTCTGGTTCAATGACTTGTATTTGCGCTAGATCTTCCCCATTGTGTTTCAGCTTTCTTATGAAACCCCAGATTTCTGAGCACTTCCGTCCACCTATATAGTTATTAACCTCTTGGCATTTTTTGTCCCACATTTTGTTTTTTTCCGCTTTGATCATTTTACGTAGTTGTCTGTTAGTGTCTTTATATTCTCTATGATCACACTCGTTTTTCGTGCTGAGCCATCTAGAGTATTTTTGCCTTTTCTCATTTACCAGTGCTTCGATATCTTCGTTCCACCAGAGCTTCTTACTAGTTCTTCTTGTTTTTAACCCTACTGCTTCTCTGGTAGCTTCTTTTAAACTCTCAATGATATTGTTGTAAATTTGTTCAAAACTTGCATGCTGTATATTGGGTAGTAATTTCTGGTCTAATCTGCTCTGATATAGGTGTACGGTACTTTCGTCTCCAAAGCTTTGGAAATTATATTTGCTGTTATTTATTTCGTCTAAGTTCTCGGATTTTTTGATTCCTGGTTTTATAATTTCTCTTCTAAACGGAAAGATCACTTGGGCTCTTAGTAAGTAATGGTCTGTTCCACACGAAGCTCCACGCAGGACACGCACATCTTTCCATTGGAATGTTGACTGTTGTTTCGTTATGATGAAGTCAATAATTGTTCTCAGATTTCGGGTATTTTGTATCCAAGTAAACCGATGAATATCTTTATGCTTGTAGAATCCATTCCTTATAGTTAGATTGTGTGCTGCACACGGGGCCGTAGCAAGGGGGGGGCATAATGGGGCAATGCCCTACCTTTAATTTCCAATGCCCTACCTTAAAAAATTCAATTCAAATAATAGTTTATTTATCAAGATTAAATGATCAATCATGAGAATGAGAACTGCACCATGGAAGAAATCGAATTAAATCTGGCCAATTTTGCCCAATAACGAACTTAACCGAGATATTCATCTCCCTAACCTACTCTGAAAATTTCAACTACCTAGCTCATTCCGTTCGAGAGTTATTGTGGAAAAACTTTTTTTAAATTTTCAAATTTTTTTTTTTACACTTTGCGGTAATCTGGTCAATACAAAACTTCACATGCGTATAAAGGTCATGATTCTACAATTTGATGCTAAATTTCAGATAGATCGAACGAACTTGTCCGAGATATTTACGCTCCAAAACGACCTTGCAATTTTCAATCCGCTAACTCCTTTCGTTCGAGAGTTATCGTGCCTACGGCCGGTCGACCGGCCGGACAGAATCGATTTCGCACTCGGATTCTTGATCAGTGAGTCGAACCAAATCGTTTGAGACCATTTTCAGCCAAAAATTTCAAAATTACAGACACTTGGGCAAATTGATAAGCACACTGTTCCGAGGAACTAGAGCGCCAAAAAAACAAGTTTCGTATGACAATTGCCCAAAACAGGTTTAAAGTACCTACAAATAGTAGGTATTCCATAAAACAAATATGAAAGAAGATAAGTAATAATAAAAAATTTCCTGATCTACCTTCACCAAACTACAGGATTATGCTTTCAATATTTACGTAATATTTTCAATCATTTTCGGGTGAGGTCCCCGTTGCATCGCTAAAATACGAGTATTTCAACCCCAATATTTTTGAAGTTACAATATTCCCTTCTGTCAAGTTGACATTATGAGAATTCATACATAGAATAATAATTATATCAATCTGTGAAATACGATTTACATTGAAATTTTAAAAAATCATATCTCCGAAAGTATTAGCTTGTTAGAGTTGAAAATGATATGAATGGATTCTTATGATGAAACTGCTTATTAAAAAAAATTTGATTTGGAATTTGTTTCGTAAAAAAAAATTTTTTTTTTGTTACTCCGAAACCATCTGCCCGATTTTGCCCAATAACGAACTTAGCCGAGATATTCATCCCCCAAACCTACTCTGAAAATTTCAACTCTCTAGCTCATTCCGTTCGAGAGTTATCGTGCTTACGGCCGGCCGGCCGGACAGAATAAATTTCGACCACGGATTCTTGATCAGTGAGTCGAACCAAATCGTTTAAGACCATTTTCATCGAAATATTCCAAAATTACAGACATTTGGGCAAATTGATAAGCACTCAGTTCCGAGGAACTAGAGCGCCAAAAATAGTAACAATTTAAATAATAAGCTAAGGAGAATGTATTTTCATAATGTGACGTGAGGAAAAAAATTATTACTCGCAAAGCAATTCCGAATTAACCACACGCTACATTTTCAGAAGCACCTCATGTACTAATTCCTACCCTGAAAATTGCAAGTCCCTATCTCCTCTCGTTCGAATGTTATCGAGCCAACGGTCACCCATCCAGCTACTGAACTCACACAAGGCTGCTCGGATCTCCAACAATATAGATCCGATCATGTTCAAACTTGGAACTTGGCAGTAGAGTTAGGTTCTGAGGCTCTCGAAAAATTTCAGCGATGTCGGACGAATAGTTTTTGATATATAGAATTGTTTTCAATGATCTTTTAAAGAATTTTTGCGCTGGCATTCTACAACTGAGAACCATGTGTGAATTGGATCGCTTTTGTATAGATGGGTATGACTCCAAAACCGTTTGGCCAATTATGCCTATGAACAAACCTCAAATGTCCCATTTAGAAACACAACCTAACCCGAAAGTTTCAAGTCGCTATCTCTTTCTGTTCTCAGTTTATCCTGACATAAATAATATTTTTTAATATATTTTTTTAAATTTTTTAGTGATACGATTCTCACAAAATTTCACGAGCGTCCGTAGGTTCATATTCTACAACTACTCACCAAGTTTCAAATCGATCGGATTTGTATTGGTTGAAAATAAAATTTTACTCGGAAACCATTGGGCCGATTATGCCCATTAACGAACTTGTCCGTCGTATTGGGATGCGCCACCTATACTGAAAATTTCAAGTCGCTATCTCTTTCCGTTCTCAAGTTACCAACGGACGGCCGGCCGGCCGGACAGAATCAAATTTGAAATCGAATTCTTCATGAGGGAGTCGAACCCAATCGTTTCAGACCATTTTCAGAAAAAAATTCGAAAATTACAGACATTTGGGCAAAATGATACCCGCGATGTTCCCCAGAACATACGCGCAAAAATAAGATTATCGTTAAGTGTCTGACTCCGAAACGTTACGAAATAGTTGTTTCATCGTTGTTGTTTTCGTTATTGTTTGTTAGGCAACCTGGTTCGATTGATTGCTTCTGACAAATATCTTGTGTTGCTTACGCAGAAGCATTTTACATGATTATTTTATTTTATTTTATGGATAGGTATTTTCAGAGTTTGGGAGAGAAAACCCAGAAAGAAACCATTTAATAATGAATATACCTCCCACAGTCTCATTTAATTATTATGGAATTTCTGGCCTTTGAAAAGAGAAGAACTGATTCAGTTGATCTGAATGAAGTCCTTAGCATATTTAATAATATGGCAAATAGAAGGATTCAGGGGTTTTGAGGAAGATTTTTTCAACGTTATAATAATCACAATATGTTAAAAGGAATAAAATATACCTGAAGAAATAAGTATTTTAATATTAACTACCTATTTCACTCAAAAGTAGGTACGATGAAAATTGATTCTTCAGATCACATCAAGTAAATTTTTTTACTTCTGCCCTACCCGTAACCTCCATTGCCCTACCTTAAATTCATCTCTAGCTACGGCCCTGGCTGCACATAAGTTTATTAGTCTTTGACCATTGTCATTCACAATTTCTTCACCAAATGGTCCCACCACTACGTTATCTACTTGTTTTCCTGTTCTTCCGTTGAAGTCACCAAGTAGAACAATCTCTCTAGAGCTGCCGATTTTTGCTATTATCATGTCAATTTTGTCGAAGAAAGTCTCTTTTATCGCAATTACCTCATCGTTCGAGGGAGCATATGCTGCTATAATTGTAGTGTTTTGTCCACGTAAGTTCATATTGACTGTCAGGATATTTTCATCTATTGGTTCCCAGTCCTTGATAGCGGTCTTCAGATGTTTCCTTATGAGGAGTGATACACCTCGGGCTGCTCTCCTCTCTTTAGAAACTCCAGAGTAAACATGAACATACTCTCCGATATAATCTGTTCCTGTTCCCTTCTTTTTGGTCTCTGTTAGTGCCACGATATCCAGATTCAGCTTCTCTATCTCAGTTACAATCATTTCAGCTTTCTGATTAATTCCCTGTATATTCCAAGTAGCCATACTCATCATCCTTTTCCTTAGCTTTCTTCGTTTCCTGTTATATCCGTCCAATGATCCGAGGCTTTTGTTAGGCTTTTTGGTAGGTGACTTTTTTTATGGGTATTAGAGAACCAGTCTAATGACCCAACCCCCAACCTGGAGGGCCAGTCCAGTTTTTTTTTTCACGGTGGGTATTTTATTTCCCCACTACCCTTCGGTCTTAGTAGATCCAACGAGCTTTCCCCAATTCCAATGGGGACGCACCCGATGGAGGTAACTGGCAAATCCCCACACGGGGATGGGGATGGGGATGGAGTTTCCGTTAGAGAATATAGGATTAATAATAATTCCCCGCAACGTTGGATTTGCCGGCTAGGGAAAGATGACATCAATAACGACATGGTCAATGGAATTGGAGCAGAGTTTTGGCCACCCAGGTCGCCGGATCAAATCTTTTGGACTTCTACGTCTGGGGAAATATAATAGATAAAGCGTACTTTATTCCAATAGAAGGAAGAGATGATTTGATATTAAGAATTCAGCAAGATTGCGATGAAATGCGATAAAATCTGAATGAACTACAATACGATCATTAACTAGGATATGCCGAAAATATATTGAATTTGGTGGACTGCATTTCGAACAATTTCTCTAAGTTCATTATCTTCATAAGTAATCATTAAAGGATACTGTGGGAGGAATATTCACCATTGAATGGTTTCTTTCTGGGATTACTTTCGAGAATCTCAGAATAACAATCAACAAAATAGTTCTGAAGATTTTTTCGTTAAGCGTCTGAAGAAGGAGCCTGATATAGACTCCGAAACGTTACGATATAGTTGTTTCTTCGTTGATGTTTTTTCGTTGTTATTTATTAGGCAACATTTTTCAATTGATTGCTTGTGTTTCTTACGCAGAAGCAAATCACAAAATAATAAATTTTTTATTTTATAGATATTTTTCAGAGTTTGGGAGAGAAAACCCAGAAAGAAACCATTCATTATCTTCACATTTTAGTAATTAAATGTTTAATTTTTCTTATGGTTTTATTAAACTATTAACCATTTTGAATTTTCACTCTTCATTCAAGAAAAGTGCTTAGTTGGGAAAAAATGAAGGAGTGCTTTTTCGGCACAAATTGAAAGAGGAATTCAAAATTGATGTTAATTTTCAAGAAAAACAGCGCCATAACAATTGTTTCCCCGTAAACGTTCAGTCACGTGCTAATTCGTTTGCCACTGGTAGGACAAAACAAAAATAGTTTCAATCACAAAACTTCCACTGCTTTCACTCTGGAAATTAAGGCCTAGAAAATTTAATTCAAATATTTCCAGCCGTTTGGTAAAAATGAATGAATAAGATTTTTTCTAATCGAACTTTGTAAACGAAGTATTTCCCAAATAGTTCACTAAGTAAATTCATATTGTTTTTAGTTTCTCAATCATCTCCTGGATTTTCAGCGTTTCAAACTGGACCACCCTGTATATAGAGTAAGTAAACCCTTGTCCACTACCACTACAGTAACATTTCATCTCCAGAAACATATGTCAGACGACAAAAATTGTGGTGAACAAGAGTGTATATACTCGCTATATAGTGTTAAGATCCAGTCAACAGACAACTCAAATCCGATTTTTTTTTTCTGTAAATTGCGTTCTAATAAAAATCGTTCTTGTTTGATGAGAAAATAATGGGCCGTTATGTAAGGAGACCTCATCGAGAATTTGTGCTCAAATTTAATTCTGCTCGCCTGTGTGACAGGCCATCTGTGAATAGATAGTAACTTGGGGAATTGCAATTTGCAGTGTGAATTGGCAGCTCAAGTGGGTACATCAAGCTCATGATGCTTCAATCGAGTCCAGAATTTTGACTTGACGATTCAAATAGAATTTAATTGATACAATTTTCAGCAGCTGTGATAGGGTGATTGGTACAATCAATTTATCATTCAATGAAAGAGTACGTTGCAGCTCCTGACGCTGCGTTAGTGCTTCTATGATTTTTTCCAATTATTGCATTTGAAAAAGATCTATTTTTTTCCAGGTCCTGGCAGAAAGAATAAATTGGCCGAATTAGACAGAAGACTGATAAGTTTGACCAGAGTTGATAACGTCAGTATGGGCTCCACAGGACTATCTAATATAGAGATGTGTAGATCAGAAATAGATAATATAATAGCATCAGAATGTCTATATTGTGGAGAAAATATGATAAAAAATATTGATAAACCATTCCTAGATGACATTGAGTATGAAATAATAAAAAAAGAATGGGAATAGGTCAATTGTCTCTATTTTCAAATGAATAAAAGTTAAGGAAAGATATTGATGCTAATTATGTTTATGCTACCTATAATTTTTATCAAGTATTATTGTGATAATTAATTTCCTTCATTAATCTATGAAATGTATCGATAAGAAAAAAGTATGAATAAATAATATATAATTCAAATTTTAAGTGAATCTAGAGAATATTTTTATTTAATTCAACCTAATGTCGAATGACTCTATATTTCATTTTATTTAATTTATTTTTCTCTGGAATATACACAAATCGCCGAAAGTCGTACATTCCAGACGCTCGTGGACATTGGGCACAGGAACACAATGGCACAATGACAGAATTTCGGTTCAGTGACGAAATGCCCTCTTTCCGGGCGAAACCAGATTTGGTATAGTTGGTGACAGTCGGTGACTAAGAGTTTGGAGAGAGCCAGGGCGAAAAGAAAGACTATATTTTCCCAGATAAGTCGTTCCATTCCAAGGAGGATCAGTAATGCGAGTTATCGTTCGCGGCATATTCCCATTCCAGATACTATGACAAGGGACAGATATGTTCGAAACATTAGGTGCATTTGGTAATTACATCACTGAGTCGAGAAGATCGAGCGGATTTTATGATCAAGTGATTTTCAAGTCTATCGAGGGTCAAGGAATAACCAAACGCGATTTTTAATTCGGAGTTTGAAATTCTAAACTGAATAGACTGGTTCTGTCATATTAAAATTAAAAAAAAATTATAATGAATTATTATTCTATTTATTACATATAGGGAAGAGATTGATACTCGATAGCGATTCAGAATAAGATGAGGAAATCAACCACGAAGAAAAAATGTGGTATTTGGCCGAAGATACCGTTATGTGATTTTCAGATAATCAATTAAGACATCATTTTCGAATAACTCCGATAGCCTTTGAAGATTTGTTACTAAAATTGCATGAGGTTCATGAAGATATCAAATAAAATTATCAATAATATCGGTATAAAGAGTAACTATAGGTTTACAAGTTAACACATATTTGAAAACATATAAGGTAAATGTCCCAATTATCGACACAATAGTGGGTTCCTCAAAGTGTCTAATACATTTCGACTTCAAAGAATAATTTTATAAGAATGAAATATTCTGCTTCTACTTTTCTGAATCCTCTATTTTGATAAAAGTACAAAAAACGAACACATTGAAAGGGGTAAATATTATAAAAAAAATGAATGGTGTCTCAAAGCAGATGTACCCATTATCGACACCGGAAAAATATGAATTACCAATCATCGACATACATGTGCACCAAATATCGACACTATGGGAAATCCAGACTTTGGCATCAATAATATGTTTGTATTTAAGGAAATATTGATATATTTAGTGAAAATAACAGTTTAAGAATGTCCACAAAAATTAAAAAACAAGAGATATATAAATTCTCTGCTTAATGTGAAAAAATATTTGATGATCTTTGGTTAATCCTTAGAAATTAACGTTTTCACTTCAAATACTTCCTATAAGCCACGTTCATTCAACTTTTTAGGCTCGGTAATTCTACTTGTTTCTCCTCTGTCCTCAATTTTCTTTTTTGTCATTTTCAAGGGCTCTCTCATTTGATTCACTATTTTTCGCATTTTGTATGCTTGCTTCACCAAGAACTTGGGCTTCAAAAAGATAATCTGTAATCCCCCCATTCTTACCATTCATATCGTGATGTAGCCCACAAACATTTATATCTGTGTCGGAGTAATCACGGTCATAACAATCCAGTAGTAAATCTACACCCAAATTCTCTTCCCTTACATCCAAGAGAGACGAATTCAGGGAAAAGTTAGCGATTTCTATTCTACTCGATTCAAAATTATTATTTGCGTCAGAAGTTGCTTCCGACGGGACACAGTATTTTTCATGTGTGCATTGCAGTCTTCTATAGACATTTTGTAATCATGAGATAACTGGAAACTAAATATGACCAATTATACCCACATAAATGTGCGTATGATCGACAGTCATGAAAAAATGGATGATTAAATCAAATAAATGGACCACAAAAGAATGTCGATCAGTACTGAGAGCAATTTTGAATATTCTATGAGCTGATTATCAAAAGATAACAAAAATAGTTTAATGATTTCTCCATATAATTGATTTTTTTTACTTATGGTATGAGTCTCAGCCGTCTACAGAATATTGCACCTTTTATCGACATAGTGTTGAACGTAGTATCGACATCAAAATTTGTTGTACTTTTATCATGTAATTCGATGGAAAACAGTGTGTCGATAATTGGTACACTGAAAATTGTGGATCTTTTGGGTAGGATAACGAAACAATCGTATCCAGGAAAATGGAGTTAACGTTTCTGAAAGTTAATCAAAAATCATCCTCAGCGACTCAAATATCGACATAGATGTCGATATCTGGGACACAATATGTTTCAGAAGTACCATTTATCGACACACAAATTTCTCATAAAATATGGTACACATTGAAATTTTTTTAATAGAACTGAATACAGTTAATCGTCTCAAGTTAATTATTCTTCAAAAAATTAAATTTCACCTTCATTCGTTGAATCTGGGGAGACATAAATGAAGAGTGTGGACTTATCAGAATAGCAAGGAAAACAGTGCTCACTCGATGATATCCGACAGTCGGCCAATTAACAGCTGATTTTTCACTGAGGATGCTTAAGAGAAATTAATGGTGTGAACAAATTCATTCAAGAAACTATAAACTAGATAATTGTTGAATTAAAATTTGTAAGGAATTTTTTTTCGTCTTGTTTTATGGAAAATAAACCTAAGTTGTCGATAATTGGGACACTGTCGATAATTGGGACATTTACCTTACGTTCTTTAATATGAATTTTCATAACAGGTATATTGTCTGTTGTTCCTTAGCAAATTTCGCATTCATAAATCATTCTTGAAATTTTTTGAGTAAATAATTCGTTGGACGTTTGATGGTTATATTGACATTGAAAATGAAAATAGTTGATAGCTCGATCCACTCGACCGATTTTCTTGGAGCTTTTCCAGTGACGTCCGAGCAATCGCTGAGGTTATAACCAAACGCCATTTTGATCACTTCGTGTACTCGATTTGTGAATAACACACGATTGAGCGATCCAAGCGCTTAGGCTGGTTTTCCTATCACGCTGACGGTCGGCGCTGATGGGTCAATATGTATGTAGCTATAGGTAGCGTATTCGAGTCACGCAGACCCCTCAGCGCTGACGGCCGTCAGCGCTGAGCTATACGCGCCCGTACGCGCCGGCGCGTCGGCGCCGCTGACTAGGTGGCTCCGACGCGATATTCAATGTATCCAATGAGCTGACCGATCAGTGCTAACAAGCTACGCGCTGACCGTCAGCGTGATAGGAAAACCAGCCTTAGATGTATTTAACAAATGCATCTATTATTGAACCTATTATTTATCTCCTCTGAAACTGAATTGGAAGCTTTTTCATTGTCATGGTTGACAACACAAGACTCCATCGCACTAGAAGGGTACAAAATGTGCGGGAGGGCGAGCCTGACATGAATCCCAATGAGCACATGAGGGATTTTGTTGGACATGCAACCTTAAACAACATTAATTCACCTAGCACAAGTCCAATAATTTTGGGTATGTGTGTATTTTCAAACCAGCAATATCTATCATTTTCATGTCATTGCTCAACCGAGTTCCAAGAAATGATGTTTAACTTATATAATGATTTGAGTGAATTTCATACATACAAATAATTAAATCTTAATTCATTTCTAAAATTCCGCGAGACATCTCCAGCCATATACCACATGAGGTAACAGTTCCTATATGAACAACGTTTTCAAAGTTTATCATCGAGTGCATTATATGTTCTTATAAGGAAAAGATGGTCTTTAAATTCAAATGTAGATTATCATCTTCTTTCTGACTAGTGTGGATAAGGAATACCAACAACTTTAGACGAATACGGAAGTAGAAGCAAATCCGTGTAAGAAAATCCCAGAACATTTTCATCAAATTGGCAAAATAAACACAGCAGGAGTTTGGGTTCTGTACAATCCATGAAGAAAATGAGGTAACAATTATTTTTCAAATCGATGAAAATATTGCGTTAGAATTTCTGACAGGCTGGTCAAAAAATGTTTGTGGAAAAACAGAATAGAATTAGATTTTCAGAACAATAATTTTTATTCAACAAACATTTACATGATATGTCTATGCAGGGTACTTATACTATGAAAATTCCTGAAAAATATACTTATACTTCAAAAAAATAGCATATGCCTTTCATTGACTTACACATTTGAAGTCATGAAAAGGTGAAAAGCGATTGTCTAAAAGCCGAAATATTGGTTTCATATTTATGTATTTTCAAAATTTTTATATGAAAAATTTTATAAAATTGAATCATTTCAAAATTATTTCTTTGAACATATTTGAATATCAATAGTTTTTCTTCCCCGATTAAATAAATATTATACTTAATGTATCTAATAATTTTTTATCCCCACAAAAGTACTTGCAAGATGCGCTTATTATCCATTAATTTAACAATAATTAATTTATTTTTGAATTTTGATTTCGCTTAATGCTTAATCTCAAAATTATAAATCCAAATGAAAAGGATGATAATCGTTGACTTAAATCATAAAAATGTGTATCTCGCGATTAAGATTACATTATGATTTGATGATATTGTGGTATGACAACTAAGACCGGAATATAATAATGATCTCGAATTAAATTTGATGACACAAACAATTTCTGCTCTCATATACCTATTTAGAATGTTTTCGTTTTATATTATGCGTGTTTGTCCTTTCATTTTAATTATGTGCAAATTGAACAACGACGGGTTATATATGAATATGTAGACAGGTGTAAATTATAGATTAAATAAAATGATCTATGACTAATATTTTGTGCTTTGGGATTAAGTACATTCATTGTATTGCCAATCAAATGTGAAATAGGAGCTTTTAAATGAGAACATGTCTATAGTGAGCAACACTTGAGAAACTTCCATTTTTTATCACAAAATAAATCCTTCAATCAGCATTCAGCGTCCTATATAAAGAGCAATCTAACTTTAATATATTTGTATCAAAGTGTGGTTGAAATTAGACTGATAATTTTTGCGAGATCTTTATCCTTTATTAAATGGTTTATATCTGGGTTTTTTCTCCCAAACTCGGAAAAATATCTATAAAATAATACATTTTTTATTTTGTGATTAAAATAATACACACAAAATAATGAATTTTTTATTTTATAGATATTGAGTTTGCGAGAGAAAACCCAGAAATAAACCATTTAATAATGAATATACCTCCCACAGTATTCTTTACTGATTATCTTTATTCGTAGCAATACATATGTGTGTAAGCCAGATAGGTCATGGATTGTTCATTCTTATAAATGGAAGAGGAACAAATGTTGAGTCTGCAAAGTTCACTCAAGACGTTTGAATTTATATGTTTTTCTAGGACACATTTAATGTAATTGAAAGAATTATAGTATTATGTTTCAGTTCTCTTCCTTCAATTATTTTGTATATAATAGTAAAGTAATATCACATAGTCAAATTAAGTTGATGGTACATATTCATATAAATAATATCTGTCACATTTCGACAATCAGTGTACATTCAAAGTTATAGTCCTCTTCCACTTGAAGGCTTATGATTATGAATAAAATAGACAATTCCTCTTGGACACACTTTTCGATTCCCAAAATATGCACATAAATTTCTCTGATTTTTATGAGCCAGCAATATTATCACTGATTGGTTTTTGTGGGAAGGATAAAATATTTGTGGACAGATGTTAAGAGGTCCTTAATTTGGAAATTGTAAATAAACAAACCATATGATATTTCGAGAATGTGATATTTCAAAATTAAATAAATAATGAATATTTTCTGGTGATGTCCATATAACACGTAATATAAACATTAAATCAAGTTACGTATTAATCTAAAAACTCAAATTTTCAAAGAAAAAATCTTTTTCTGATTTTATGGCGAAATCAGTTTGATTCAACGTCAGTCATATCTAGTCTGAAATGACCTGACCCTGTCTTCAGATCATCTCTATATAGAAATCGGAATCCTTTTATGAAAACCGCTTACTTATATAATTAATTATACAACTCAAACGTTTAGAACCTCAAAAAATCTGTAGTTGCGTTATTTTAAAATATTAGACGATTGTTTTGTAGTACTACTCATGAATTACGATGGAAAGAACATCCATTAAATTATTTATTTATTCTGGAAGTGGTTGAATACCATGAAATTCATGTACCTGATATTCATCACCTACCTTATCATGAATTAATGATTCATAATTCGGGTTTCTATCAATGAAAAAGCGTTCCCTGACAAATTGAATGAAAGGATAATCAATATTAAAAAGGAACTATAGTTTCTTTATAAATCGTTATGTTCATAAAAATCAAAAATCACTCTTTTTAACTATATCAAAGCTACAAATGTGAACTCCACTTAACTTATAATAGCCTGAAAAAAGTTCTTCATGTGATCATTAACAATTTATGTATTTACATATATTGAAACGTTGCCTAAAATTAATTTTAATCACAGACGAAAATAAGCTATACCATTCGGCAATTTCTATTTACAACACCTTTAAAGTATAAATATATATTATATGTATAAACATCTGAATAATATATACTACCGCTTTAGGACAACTCAGACTCAGCCACACACATAATAAATGTTGGTGGAGATACGGTATACATGATTTTGTCGAATCTGTTAAATAATAATTGATACTGCAAACAGCTATATTGTTCAAATCCAATTGCTCTTACATTTATGGAAGAATTCAAATAAATCTTTACTAACATGAGATAATCATTTCGGGATTACCTACTAAGCTCCAAATGTTATCAGTGAAATGTTTATAGGTGGGTCAAATGCATAGGCATGTGGTGTTCATATCTGACCAGTATTATAACTTACTCTAACACCGTATAAAACATATTTCAAACATTTTATTCCCAAGGCCCTACTGGAATCAGATTAGCCCTGCGAGAATAGCAAACTTCAATTGATTGAAATATTTCAGTTTTTAATTAACATTGCAGATGGAATAAAAATTTTGTTTTTGTATTCAAATAAGAACTGAATGCTGAAGAAATTTCAAGAGAGGCATCTACATTTTTAGCAGGCTCCATTAACAATCTGCTCATCTCAAATAAAATATCATTCTTTTCCAAATATTCTACATCTAGGTATACAGCAAATAACTCATTTCAACATTTCACATGAAATATAGATTAATGACTGGAGCCTTCACAGATCAAACACAAAAGTTTTAATATCCTAAAGCTGTAGTGGTGTATTGCTAAATTTATTGACTATTTTCCTGCTCAATTTCAAATCTTCATTTCACATAACCATTCAGTATTGCAAATTGCAAGTCTTTGTCAATATCCTTTGTTCAAAAAACTTTGAAGGTCGAGATTTGAAAGTCCTGAATACTAAAAAGATATTGTGAGTTCAAAGACTTTAAATTCAGAAGAACATCTTTGTATCACTTATTCTTGCACATAACTTGCCATAGCGTGTAATTGAAAAGTAATTTTAACAATTATTACGACTTAACAAAAGCAACAGATTTTGTAACAGAGAAGCATTTCAATATTTACTTGAATGAACTTAACGACTTCCGAATAAATGTATGAATTTTGTGCCGAATATTTCCATTACATTCCATACTTTGTGCTGGCTTTCAGAATGATGATTGTGCCTCATAGCATCATTATCTGCCGTTAAAAGAGAAGATGATACTATGATCTGAAACCAAAATAAACGATATATTGAAATGACAATCGAGTGAATTAAACAATAAAATATGCATTTACATTTTTGTATCATAATCACAGACGGGCATAGCCAAGTCTCAATTTCGGGGGGGGGAGGGGGAAGAGAAAATGAAACAAAAATATGACTTATATTTATGTTGAAAAATTCGCTCCTCGTTATTTCAATACCATATTAATGTAATATTTTGAACATTTCGGGGGTGGGGGTTTGAACCCCATATAGATCTATAATTGTAGAAATTTCAAATGAAATTCGATGCTATCAGTCTCGCCACGTTCGACTGGACTTATAGCTACGATCGACCGGTTGGCCACCCCTGATATATAGAGTGCAATCATATATGTATTGTGAAGAGCATAAGATTACCTATGGTTATTGAGGAGGCGTCTAATGACTGAATGATTGATGCTAATTTTGGTTATTACGAAAGCTATGAAACCCATCCCGGTAGCATTGTAACGAGTAATTCAAAATGAGGTTACAATTTTGTGGTGGCAATACTTTTTTATCGTGAACAATAAACAATTGATTTTTGGAAGTTGTCGTCGTTGTTGAAATTCTGAAATTTGGGATTATGGAATGATATCCAATAACGTTTATTAATTGTTTAAACTCGTCATATCAAATGGAAAATATGTGCGCCCTTTGACACGAAATCGAAAAACATAATCCGTCCAATCTCGTGCCACGATTGATATTGATATGTACTGAAGTCTGAAGTTCCTAGATCTTCCGATGAGACCCCTTTTCGGATTCGAAAACTAGTCGGAAAAGTTGATAGTGCCGAGTGTTGGCTGTACAAAGAGCAGCACGTCCTCGAAGTGAGCAGTCAGCAAGAATTATTTACTATCTACGACAATTGGGAAACGAGTACTGTTGCTGCACACAAGAAGTTTTTTGGCGCCGTCATCTCTAGATTTGGTGATCAAAACCGCTCACTGAGATCGTGCGATCACACGCCATTGGTAATTTTCTTTTGTGATTTTTTGAAGTAGACGGTATATGCCAATATAACTCTCAGACGATTCCTGACCTCAGAGAGAGCTTCGTTTTTCGTCGTGCTATTCGGCAAGAGCTATATGCTGAAAAGAACGATGAACAATTTCATCCTGATGACGAACTGTGTGGTACACGCGGTGGATATTTAGCTGTTTAATCCACCTTTAATTCAATGTCTTTACAATATAAACCATTCATTGTTTTTTTTAATGGGCTTTCTCCCTCAAACTCTGATATATAATATCTTTAATAAAAAAATTGATCCTTTCGGAATTTATTCTGCGTTAGAAATTTATGAAATATTGCCTAATAAACAATAACGGAACAACACCAATTATAAAATGACTTTTCTCTATTTCAGTATCGTAATGAGTCCATTCCAGCACTGAAATCTGAAATCTGGATATAGTGAAATAATTGTTGAGGAAAAGCTTTATTTTCATTACAAAATATGGTATTACAGATTTTCTTCTTGCTAATTTTGAATCATTCATGCTAGTAGGAAACTGTTTTAAATCTAATCTCCATGCCGGACACAGTACAACAGTATTTAGCAAAACTTGCCTGAAATAGAGAAAATATCGTCTAATACTCGTTGCGGAAGGAAATTCCAACACATGCTTTCGAATTTCACATTCACGTTTTCATAGGAGCCCATTCTGCTTGTTTTAAAATATACTACTCTCTATTTCAGTATCGTAATGAATCCATTCCAGCACTGAAAACAGTGCTGGAATTAACTCATTCCCGCATTGTTTTTAGTTATATTTTTCGTTTTGTGGTAGTCAGCACTGACATTCGATCCTATCAAATTTCAACACACGTCAATTGACAATACAATATATAATCTGGATATAGTGAAATAATTGTTGAGGAAAAGCTTTATTTTCATTAAAAAATAGGGAACTAGAGATTTCCTTCTTGCTAATTTTGAATCATTCATGCTATTAGGAAACTGTTTTAAATCTGATCTCCATGCCGTACGTAGGTTTCAAATTCAAATTCCGTAATCTTTCAACTTCCGTAACAGTCACACCAACTACCAAGATACAATACAAAAGCCAATAAGAAGTATAATCCGAATTTTTCATTAAATTTCAACAGTATTTTACAAAACTTTCCTGAAATAGAGAAAATATCGTCTAATACTCGTTGCAGAAGGCTATTCCAACACTCATGCGTTCGAAAACTCGCTCCTTCGTCGCTCGTTTTCGAATTTCGCATTCGTGTTTTAATAGGAGCCCATTCTGCAAACTTGTTTTAGAATATGCTATTTTGAAACGGTTCAGAGCCTAAATCCGACTCCAGATTCATCAGACACTTGGCGCAAATCATTTATTTTTGAACGCTTATCCTGAAATTTGTCATATGTCATAGAAACACACAGTTTAACTTCACAGAAAAATTCCCAAGTTGCAACTCTTTCTTAAAAAAAAAGCACTGACGTGAAGTCATTACTCTTTGGTGCGCGTGTTCACGGTGGCTAATTTGAATTGAATGATAAGTACTTCAAGCTCAGTGGATAGAGCGAGCCGTAGATCTACCCAAAGGATAATGGACACCATTCACTGCTGGTTAAAAAATCAACAATGCTGTATCTAAGCTGCCATCAGGATAGAGTAACAAAGTTGGAAAAGAACACAACTGAACTCTCCTTAGTGGCACAAGCTCCTAGAAGATTTGGGAGGGTCAGTATAATCCTAATCATGTTTATAGCAGGCGCGCCAAAGTAGATTGACCCCACGTCAATGCTTTTTTCTTTCATTGTTAAGTCAATCTGCATTTGGCGCGCGTGCTATATAAACATGATTAGGATTATACTGACCCTCCCAAATCTTCTAGGAGCTTGTGCCACTAAGGAGAGTCAGTTGTGTTCTTTTCCAACTTTGTTACTCTATCCTGATGGCAGCTTTGATACAGCACTGTTGATTTTTGAACCGGCAGTGAATGGTGTCCACTATCCTTTGGGTAGATCTACGGCTCGCTCTATCCACTGAGCTTGAAGTACTTATCATTCAATTCAAATTAGCCACCGTGAACACGCGCGCCAAAGAGTACTGAATTTAGGGCCGTCTGGGCTGTACAAAACTTTGCAGGCATATAGAGGTCATGATTCTACAATTTGATGCCAAATTTCAGAAAGATCGAGTGATCGGTTCCCGAAATATTCATGAAAAACGTTTTTACTAAAAACGGCCTTAACTCCGAAACCGCTTGGTGGATTTCGCCCGTTAACAAACTTGTCTGAGATATTTGCGCTACAAAACTACCCTGCAAATTTCAACGCTCTAAGTGGTTCCCTTCGAGAGTTATCGTGCTAACGGCCGGCCGGACCGGACGGAATTTGACCTCGAATTCTTCATCAAGGAGTCGAACCCAATCGTTTGAGACCATTTTGGAAAAAAAAATCTAAAAATACAGACATTGTGACGAAATGATAGCACGCTGTTCCTTGCGGAATACGCGCGCAAAAATTGGTTCAAGCCCTGTGGACAGGAGCTTTCTGGCGCTCTAGTTCAAACAGACAAATTATATCTCCGAAAGTATTGGTTTCTCAGAGTTGGGAATTATATCAATGTATTCTTATGATAGAACTGCATCATAAAGGAAATTCAATTCAAATAATAGTTTATTTATCAAGATTAAATGAGCAATCTGAGAATGAGAACTGCACCATGGAAGAAATCAAATTAAACTAGCTGAAATGAATTTGACTCTCTCTTATAGAACAGGATGACATGTACGAGTATGAACACAGATCATATAATAAAGCTTAGATAGAATAATGATAACATTCTGTGAAAACATAGAAGTACGTACGATTCATTATTGAAATTTCGAAAAATCATATCTCCGAAAGTATTATATTATTTATTATATCATATGGGTTGTGCTGGGCAGACGAAACCCGCCCCTCCACTGCAACCAATCGGTCTAATGTGGCACACCTGTAGTATAAAATCTATACTTCACCCACAAGCTCAAGTCTCTTGATACTGAAAGTATTAGCTTGTTGCAGTTGAAAATGATATCAATGGATTTTTATGGTGAAACTGCATCTTAAATGAAAATTTAATTTGAAATTTGAAAAAAAAAAATCATCTCCCTAACCTACTCTGAAAATTTCAACTGCCTAGTTCATTCCGTTCGAGAGTTATTGTAAAAAAAAAATTTTTAATTTTCAAAAATTTGTTTTGACACTTTGCGGTAATATCTCCGAAACCGCTCGATGGATTTTGCCCATTAACGAACTTAACCGAGATATTTACGCTCCAAACCCACCCTGCAAATTCCAATCCTCTAACTCTTTTCGTTCGAGAGTAATCGTGCCTACGGCCGGCCGGCCGGGCAGAATCGATTTCGACTTCGGATTCTTGATCAGTGAGTCGAACCAAATCGATTGAGACCATTTTCAGCCAAAAATTCGAAAATTACAGACATTTGGGCAAATTGATAAGAACTCAGTTCCGAGGAACTAGAGTGCCAAAAACAGTGCGAATATCGAAATTGCAATAATAGCTGGCAAATGATTTAATATTTTTGTCCTGTCCATTATCTCGCCATGAGCGAAGGTACCAAAACCTACTGCATGGTGGATTAGATTCCTCAATTGAATGCCTAGTGAGATCAGAAAAAAATAGTTCAAACTTCAGGAAGTAAATCGTAAAGTTTTCAATCTGGGTGGAGCCCTATACCTACAGTGGACGATTTTGTGGTGGTTTGTAAGGGTTGTCTGCCTCAGAATGGATAGATTGATAGATATTTTATTGTGCTCTTATTGTATCATTGTATTGTTTCGACTTGATTTTCATTTTTTTTTTACTTTCTGCAATGATTATTGAAAATAAAGAGATTATTATTATGGTCAATTCCAACTGAGCAATTTCCAAGTTTCTGTTTTCCTTTCAACAAAATATATGTTTCTTTTTTATTTCATCAGGCTCTGTCATCAGAATCTTTGTATTACTCTAATACATCGTGTGATCTCCATGGATTGTACATAATATGTTCTGATATTTTTGATATTTGTATGTTTTTACTTTTTAAGTTGCTCTTAGGTTCCGACTTCCTTACTTAAAGTGGTCTCGATGTTTCTCCAGTATACGATTTATTACCGCAAATATAAGGAATATTATATCATAGTTTTTGGATTTTTTGTTCCGACTTTTTCACCTCTTCTGATTTTTTCTAAAAGGCCTTGAACATAAGTGATCGCATTCAATAGATTGGGTTGCTGTTATTGCTGGTCATTTTGTTGATGCCCTTGATTCATTATTATTTGATTAGAAGCTTTTCTGGCGGCTCTGTCTCCCCACGCTTTTAACCATACCATTAATTGTATATTATCCTCTGCTAATTTTTATTAGGCGATTTTTCCTGCAATGTGTATTTCTGATGATAAAAATGACTATATTCGAATAACAATTCAACATAAAATGACTAATCTTCGAAATCTCGAGTTAAAAAACTCACCAACGAAATTGATCCGAATTATTCGCAGAAGTTGTTCGAAATGTTCAGCGTTGGTTTGCTGCGCTCACACTCTTGCTCGGCGAATTAATGAGTTATGAATATAAATTCATTAAGTAGCAATAAAATCGGTTTGTCCACGAATAACTTCACAAGAATCACAAGCACTTTCAATTCGATGTGCCAATTGTTCCACGCTCCTCCTGTGGATCTGGTACTTGAGGTTCATCGCCGACTATTTCCAAAATGTGTTCCCCGATTTCTGCTATATGAGATGTTACAGACCTTCCGACGTGTGCTCTCCAGAATTCTTTCAAACACCTCGGTACCAAATTAATGAACAACATGTTCATTAATTTGGTGGATATGGACGGTTTCTCGACGGATATCTTTCTGCCGAGCTTTCTGCATACAATCAGCTTGCTGCGTTAGCATTTTGCTTGCACTCAGAAGATACGAAAATGAGTTCAATATTTGAATGAATATGCGGTATCTGGCCGACTAAAGATTCAAATTGTAATTATTAAATGGTTCCTTTCTGGGTTTATCTCTCAAACTCTGAAAAATAGCTATAAAATGAAAACAAATATTATTTTGTGAATTGCTTCTGAGTTAGAAATATAAGATATTTGTCAGACGCCATCTATCGAACATTGTTGTGTAACAAACAATAAGGAAACAACATCAACGATATAACAACTATTTCGTAACGTTTCGGGGTCTATATCAGACACCTTCGTCGGACACTAACCGAAAATCTTCAGATTTATTTTTTGTATGATAGTTATTCTGAAATGCAGAAAGTTGTCACATTCATATAGCTATCAGACAAAAACTAATTCTGAAGATTTTCGTTTAGTGTCCGACGAAGGATTCTGATATAGACCCCGAAACAATACGAAATAGTTGTTTTATCGTTGATGTTGTTTCGTTATTATTTGTTAGGCAACATTGTTCGATAGATTGCTTCGAAAAATATCTTATATTTCTAACGCAGAACCAATACACAAAATAATATTTTTTGGCACTCTTGTTCCTCGGAACAGAGTGCTTATCAATAAGCCCAAATGTCTGTAATTATCGAATTTTTGGCTGAAAATGGTCTCGAACGATTTGGTTCGACTCACTGATCAAGAATCCGTGGACGAAATCGATTCTGTCCCGCCGTCAGTCCGTTAACACGATAACTCTCGAACGAAAGGAGTTAGAGAAATTTTTTCTGAATATTTCTGAAAAAAAAATTTTCAAATTGTAGAATAATGACCTTTATATGCATGCAAAGTTTTGTATTGATCGGGTTGCCGTAAAGTGTAAAAAAAATTTAATTAAATTTTGTTTCTACAGTATGAGAGTAATGTAACGTTCCTTTTCGATCCAGGCAGAGGTTTGTTTATGTTTTGCTTGAGATAAATTTGTCGATTGTATTGACATTGAATTTAAGGTTGAGTCTCGGTAGTGCCAATCGACGTATGGGGAAGTGCGTTCTGGGGGGCCGGATGAATTGGCGATATTGTTTCGTTTTGACGGTGTGAAATTTTGTCAGAGTCGGCGTCGGTGAGATAAGATCGTCCATTTTGTCCAAATTGCTATACGAATATTCGAAACTTTGTAAGAACGATTGGAATCTTCTTAGTTGGATATACTTTCGAAAATCGAATTAAGAGTGAGGGTTATATTGGGTTGATTTGGAAAGATAACAGGTAACCTTCACTTATCTCGAAAGAGGATTTAAAGACCTTTTGCAAATCCAAGTTGACCACGTGAATGTTCTTGGCGACTTTGACAGGTATGTGTTAAATGTTCTATTGTCGTAATTTCTAAT
Source organism: Halyzia sedecimguttata (assembly GCA_937662695.2). NCBI lineage: Eukaryota > Metazoa > Arthropoda > Insecta > Coleoptera > Coccinellidae > Halyzia > Halyzia sedecimguttata. Next base: position 50,452,318 of record OW569411.2, on the reverse strand, counting down.
GGAAACAGTTCATGTTGTAATTATTATTCTCTATTTCTGTATAGTAATGAGTCCATTCCAGCACTAAAAACAGTGCTGGAATGAACTCATTCCCGCATTGTTTCTAGTTATATTTTTCGTTTTGTGGTAGTCAGCACTGACATTCGATCCTATCAAATTTCAACACACGTCAATTTTCAATATAATATAATATGGATATAGTGAAAGAATTGTTCAGAGGAAAAGTTTTATTTTCATTGAAAAATAAGGTACTAGAGATTTCCTTCTTGTTAAATTTGAATCATTCTTGCTTTTAGGAAACTGTTTCAAATCTGATCTCCATGCCCTACGTACGAATCAAATTTGAATTCCGTAATCTGTCAACTTTCGTAACAGTAACACTAACTGCCAAGATACAATACAAAAGTCACTAGGATGTATAATCCGAATTTTTCGTTGAATATCAACCAACAGTATTTTATAAAACTTGCCTGAAATAGAAAAAATATCGTCTAATACACGTTGCAGAAGGCAATTCCAACAATCATGCGTTCGAAAATTGCTCCATCGTCGCTCGTTTTCGAATTTCGCATTCGTGTTTGAATAGGAGCCCATTCTGCAACTTGTTTTAGAATATACTATTCTCTATTTCAGTATCGTAATGAGCCCATTCTAGCATTAAAAACAGTGCTGGAATGAACTCATTCCCGCATTGTTTCTAGTTATATTTTTCGTTTTGTGGTAGTCAGCAATGATATTCGATCCTATCAAATTTCAACACACGTCAATTGACAATACAATTTAATCAGGATATAGTGAATTAATTGTTGAGGAAAAGTTTTATTTTCATTTAAGAATATGGTACTACAGAATTTCTTCTTGCTAATTTTGAATCATTTATGCTATTTGGAAACTGTTTTAAATCTGATCTCCATGCCCTACGTACGTTTCAAATTCAAATTCCGTAATCTGTCAACTTTCGTAACAGTCATACCAACTACCAAGATACAATACTAGGATGTATAATCCGAATTTTTCATTAAATTTCAACAGTATTTTACAAAACTTGCCTGAAATAGAGAAAATATCGTCTAATACTCGTTGCAGAAGGCAGTTCCAACACTCATGCGTTCGAAAACGAGCGACGAAGGACACATTCGTGTTTTAATAGTAGCCTATTCTGCAACTTGTTTTAGAATATACTATTCTGTATCCAGATCATTGCTGTGTGCTTGAAGAATTATTTGGTAGAGGCACGGCCAGATTTAATTTTGAAGCAAACTTATACTGGACAACCCCGACTATCAGGGTATGTACGAAGTATATAAAATAAATATTAAATAACGACGCATAACTTGTCTGTTTGATATTCTGATAACCGTAATTATTATGCATGGGGGAGACTCATTTATTTCTTATCTGAGAGGAGTCACTTATGGTTTCTTTTCTGTCATCAGGGTTTTTATGTTAGGAAGAATAGAACTGAGGCATTGGAGTATATACAAGTTGGTCAATAAGTAACGCTGTGAGACAGTCAACGCAGGGTTGCAGATTACGAGCACCGAGGGAAAGAGGACAGTATTGCGAGACCATCGACGTAATACTACGTTCAGGAATAGGCATAGAGGAGGATACCAGGATACCTGGGTGGATTGACGGAATAGGAATAGCCAGCACGCAAGTTATTGGAAATAAATCTCGAAATATATCTTATACATGCTATATACGACCTGAACATAATACCATCAGATTATATGAATCATTATTGTTGTAAAGCGGAAATTGGGGAAAGATTTGTGTTAATCGTATATGATCATAGATAAAAACGTGGATGCGCCTGACCTCAAGCGACGCGTATTCGAATCAAGGAAGAATATCTACGTACAATTTCCACCGCACCCTATTCAGGGTTCACAGTGGTTTTTTGTGAATCTAAATATCTGGGTTGTAAGCTACTGGAATAAATTGTTTGTTTTTAGCGTGAATATTATTTTGGTAAATTTAGGAATTATTACATTACGCTGGGGTATCTGGGAGAATTAAATTTGCCTGGCGCCCATTTACTAGGTTCCCTTTTGGAATCCACTCCCATCTCCACTGAAGCTAGTCCGCGGATCCCCTAGTTCTAGTAGCTCCGAGTTTAACTGCTACGACTTGGGGACAGTCGTAGAGGTTATAGTATAACAGAATGAGCTAGACAGTTAAAATTTTCAGAGTAGGTTTGGAAGATAAATATCATGGCCAAGTTCGTTACTGGTCAAAATCCAATGGCTTCAGAGTAACGAAAAAAAAAATTTTACATTACAAAATTCAAATTCAATTTTTTTAAGATGTAGTTTCACCATAAAAATCCATTGATATCAATTTCAACTCTAACAAGCCAATACTTTCGGAAATATGATTTTTCGAAATTTCAATAATGAATCGTACTTCTATGTTTTCACAGAATGCTATAATTATTATATCTATGAATTATTATATGATCTGTATTCATACTCGTAAATGTCATCCTGTTCTATAAGAGAGAGTCAAATTCATTTCAGTTATTTCAATTTGATTTCTTCCATGGTGCAGTTCTCATTCTAAGATTGCTCACTTAATCTTGTGAAATAAACTATTATGTGAATTTCCTTTATGATGCAGTTCTATCATAAGAATACATTGATATAATTCCCAACTCTGAGAAACCAATACTTTCGGAGATATGATGTGTCAAAGTTTGAGCAAGAGTGCCAAAGCTCCTGTCCACAGGGCTTGAACCAATATTTTATTTTATAGATATTTTTCAGAGTTTGGGCGAGAAAACCCAGAAAGGAACTATTTAATAATGAATATACTTCCCAAAGTATCCTTTAATGATTATCAAAATTTAATGCTAATTACATTATGGAAATGCTTGATGAATGTTTGAATACCAACTATTTCCAACTCGGAGATGTTTTTTATCGTCAAAATTTTGGAATGTCAATGAGTTCTCCTTTATCACCTGTCATGAATTATATATTCATGGAAAATTTTTAACAAAAATTTGTGGATACATTTTCGTTACAACCAAAAGCTTGGTGGCGATATGTTTGACGATATATTTGTAATTTGGCAACATGATAAAGAAGAGTTAGGCACATTTTTTGATTTCATAAATTCAAAGGAATCAAAAATAGAATTCACTTTGGACTTAGAGAAAAAATAATCAGTTTTCTTTCCTGGATGTTTCGATAATTAAGTATCCGAGTCATTTCGAAACAAGTGTCTCCAGGAAGCAGACACATAGAAATTGATATTTGAATTTCTATTCCAACCATCAACTTAGTGGGAAAAGAGGTGTTATTAAAACACTTTACGATAGAACTCATCTAGTTCGTTCTACTCTTGAAATTTGAAATAATGAAATTGACTTCATCAAATCATTTCTTGAAGATAATGGATATCCGAGGCAATTCATGAATACATAAATCATTAATTTAGATAGAAGCGCTTATAATAAAATATCAATTAATCAAGTACAACAGAATAACCAACAACATCAACAAACCAATTTGTTGTTGTTGTTGATGGTGAACTTTATGTTCGTGTCCTTTCGGAAAAAATCAGGAGAATCGATTCTAAGTTCAATATAAGAACTGTTTTCAAAACACAAAATGATTTTAGCCCTTTATTAACAAAGACAAAACCCAGTAACGACGAACAAAAGTCCAAAAACTGTGTATATAATAATCCTTGTATTTGTGGTGAATCGTATACATGAGAAACATCGAGGACAGTAACAACGAGTAAGAAAGTCGGAACATAAGAACAACTTAAGAAATAGAGACATGCAGAAATAAAAATTAGCAGAATATGTATGTACAATCCATGAAGGTCACATGATGGATTGGAATAAAACAAAGATTCTGATGACGGAGTCTGATTACATTAAAAGGAAACTTAAGGAGTCGGAATATTTGGTTGGACCATATTAGGTCGAATTTGTTGAAAAAGGACTTGGAACTTGGAAATTTCTATGCGAAGTGAAACTATGTTAATATGATCTTGAAAGATTGTCAAAGTGACAATTCTCGAATTACAGAATCAACAACAAATAATTCTGAAGATTTTCGTTTGGTGTCTGACGAAGGAGTCTGATATAATTTCTGACAAGTTACGAAATAGTTGTTTCATTTCCATTTCGAGGGTTGATACATTGCATAGTCATTGAAGGATACTTTGCGAGGTACATTTATTATTAAATGGTTCTTTTCGAAAGGTTTTTTCAGAGTTTGAGAGAGAAAACCAAGAAGGAAACCATTCAAGAGAAAATGGTTGAAGCCATGTGGACAGGAGCTTTGGCGCTCTTGTTCAAACTTTGACAAATCATATCTCCGAAACTATTGGTCTATGAGAATGATATAAATGGATTCTTACGATAGAACTGCATTATGAAAGAAATTAAATTCAAACAGACTGATTCTTCCCAATTAAGAATTTATCCGAGATATTCATTCCTCAAATCTACTCTGAAAATTATATTATATCAATTAAATCTTAGACAATATTGCAGTTTTGTTTTTACTGGAGATATTCTGAACCCATCAATTTGATTAGGTATGTATCTTACCAAAGAATATATTTCCATCATCATATGTATTATCCACGGGCATTATATTATCACCTTAAAGGTATAATATCATATCATCCTCATAATTATACGATAGCTGAGGTTATTTCATTGGTCATTTTGTATTCAATCATACTTTATTTTATAGAACAGGAGGTTTATTTTATATGAAGAATAACGAACCAGAAATAATTTTGATATTTATCTCTCATAGGAAAATAAGATGACATGTAAGAACACAGGTCATATAATGATTCATAGATAGGATCGATGGATTTTAATGGTGAAACTGCATCTTAAATAAAAATTACAGACATTTGGGCAAATTGATAAGCACTCAGTTCCGAGGAACTAGAGCGCCAAAAAGTGTAATTCCCTTTCCGGGATTTGAGCCCGCCTTCTCTTGTTCCGAACCGAAAACACGATTGACTTGACGAAACGGCTATCGGGCTCCTCGTACGATCTTGTCGATCTCCGGTATTAGAATAAAACGTCGGTACTTACCTGGGATATATATTCTTAATTTTCACTTTTCGACATAAAATCGCCACATGGGGGTTTATTTGACGGTTTTTTACCCTTGTCTCTCTAAGTCGATTTTGACGTTTCTCGAACCAACTTTTAGCAAGGAATTAGACAATGTCAATGTCTCAGGAAAATAAGTTGACATTAGGACAATTCATACATAATTATATAATTCTGTGAAAACGTTGATATACGATTTATTATTGAAATTTTGAAAAATCATATCTCCGAAAGTATTAGATTCTTAGAGTTAAAAATGATATCATTGGATTCTTATGGTAAAAATGCTTATTGAAAAAAATTTAATTTGGAATTTGTTTGTAAGAAAAAAAATGTTTTTTGTTACTCCGAAACCATCTGTCCGATTTTGCCCAATAACGAACTTAGCCGAGATATGTATCTGCCAAACCTACTCTGAAAATTTCAACTTTCTAGCTCATTCCGTTCGAGGGTTATCGTGCCTACGGCCGGCTGGACAGAATGAATTTCGACCACGGATTCTTGATCAGTGAGTCGATCAAATCGTTTAAGACCATTTTCATCGAAAAATTCGAAAATTACAGACATTTGGGCAAATTGATAAGCACTCAGTTCCGAGGAACTAGAGCGCCAAAAAATAGAAATGACTCATTAAATTGCAAATTTTCCAAGGGTATCAGGTGCCATTGATTTTACACATAAAAAAAATCATATCTTCGAAGGTATTGGTAAGAGTTGGGAATTTAATCAATGGATTCTTATGAAAGAACTTCATCTCAGCAGAAATTTAATTCAAACATCATAGAAGAATTCAAATTCAACAAGACTGCCAAAAATTATCAATCCAAAACCAATAGAGGAATTCTACCCAACAACGAACTCATCCAAGATATTCATTCCTTAATTCTATGATGAACGATAATATATATTGTTTTGTCAAAAGTTTCAGCTGAGTGATGGATCAAGCTGCGGCAAATATTTTCCAAGAAATTCTTTTATCAAGCAATTCATCTTCTGATGAATAATCGGAAGATAATGGAAGAGCTTCCTTGGATCAGTATATTAGTAATTGATCATTGAACCATTCCATTTAACTTCCAGCAATTTTCACTTAAAAAAAATCTTCACAAACATTTTGGTAGGATTCCCTGGATCTGCTCATGATAGTCAGAGTCTTCTAAACTCTGACAAAGAATAAAAGATATATTGGAATGTTCCAGAAATATTTTTTTGAAAATTATCATCTTGTTAGAGATATGGCATATTCTTAGAGAAAGAGGCTAATAACTCCTCAAGACATGTTCTTCTAGAACCGTGTAATCTTTGATCTGATACATTACCATGTTTCAGGGAAACAAGAGTTATCAATCAGATATATATATTATATATATTCTTTTGACTGAGAGTTTTATATGTGTTAGCAGAGGTTGGTGTAAGGGGGTACCATACAATTCTGCGTATGATACAAGAGCTTAGGGAAAAACCTCAGCAAAAAACCCTGTCTCCCCGTGAGTGTTGTGATTTGTAACTATTGTTCACAAAATTTGCTGAAATTTAGAAATATTGATAGGCATTTATTTCATCAATATGCACTCCTTCGTCAAAAAACGGAGAGGTTTCTCCAAGGTTCCCGAAACTCAACCTGAAAAATGAAAATACAAGAGGAGAAGAACGAACAAACTAAAAATAATACTTAACCTTTCAAAAGTCTCCTCTCACAAATATACTCTTCTGTTGGCGCATGGATGAGATAAAATGGAACCACAATCTTGTTCTCAGTAAAACTAGAATCGTTGTCGAACATACTTCTATCATTCAGATGGAAAATATTGAAATTTATAAATTATAACTCCATAGAGAAAGCTATTATGATAATTTCCATATGCTGTGTACTACATAATTTTTGTGATGTCCATTAAGATGTTTGAAGTTATTGTGAAAATGCTGTATTTGAGTCTAACCTGAATTAGCAAGTGATACAGAAAGGGGCGAAATAGTGAAGAGTTAGGTGTGTCTACCAACCCCATAATAAGGTTCCGGGCCAATAAAGGGGGTTTGTGCTCCTTTCTTGACAAGTGTGTTGGCCTCCTCATTTCCTATGATTCCCGCGTGACCAGGAACCTAGACCAAGGAGACCCTGTTGTTCTTGCCTACTTCATTGAGTTTTCTTCGGCACTCCCATATTAGCTTGGATTCGATAACATGGGAGCTCAGAGATTTATTAGCATCTGTCATGGTGGATTGCTATCACAACTCTGATAGTTTCTTTCTAGGTTCATTTCCACGCATCTTCCTATTGCAAGTACTTCTGCCTGAAAGATGCTCGGATAGGAGCCTAGCGATAGTGAGCATTTGGTGCCTGGCCCATATACTCCAGTGTCAGCTGCTGTTGTGGCTTTTGAACCTTCTGTGTACGATTTAATGGCATTTCTTTTAAGAGCTTGGGTATTGGATTCCTTGTCCCAATCTTTTTTCATACCAAGCATCGTAGTAAAGTTCTTTTCGATGCTTACTTTCTTGATCATTTCTTCACTAGGAAGATTGGCTGATAAAATGTACCTGGTAAGAGAGGACCAGGCTTTCAGTAATATCTGACATTTCAATTTACTGCTCAGTACTGTTCAGGAATATCGCAACACGGCATATGTCATGTCTCAGGAAAATAAGTTGACATTATAACAATCCATAGATAAAATAATTATATAATTCTGTGAAATCATAGAAATACGATTTATTTTTGAAAATTTGAGAAATCATATCTCCGAAAGCATTAGCTTGTTAGAGTTAAAAATGATATCATTGGATTCTTATGATAAAACTGCTTACTGAAAAAATTTAATTTGGAATTTGTTTTGTAAAAAAAAATTTTTTTTTTGTTACTCCGAAACCATCTGTCCGATTTTGCCCAATAACGAACTTAGCCGAGATATTTATCTCCCAAACCTACCCTGAAAATTTGAACTATCTATCTCATTCCGTTCGAGAGTTATCGTGCCTACGGACCGGCCGGACGGCCGGACCGGCCGGACAGAATGAACTTCGACCACGGATTCTTGATCAGTGAGTCGAACCAAATCGTTTAAGACCATTTTCATCGAAAAATTCGAAAATTACAGACATTTGGGTAAATTGATATGCACTCAGTTCCGAGGCACTAGAGCGCCAAAAAGGTTTTCGTTACTCTGAAACCATTGGATTTTGCCCAGTAACGAACTTAGCCAAGATATTTATCTCCCAAACCTACTCTGATAATTTCAACTGCCTAGCTCACTCCGTTATACTCTCAAACAAAATTAAAAAATTTTTCAATTTTTTTTTACACTTTACGGCAACCCAATCAATACAAAACTTCGCATGCATATAAAGGTCATTATTCTACAATTTTATGCTAAATTTCAGATAGATCGAGTGATCGGTTTCGGAAATATTCATAGAAAATGTTTTTACTAATTACGGTCATAACTCCGAAACTGCTTGGTGGATGGTTAACGAACTCGTCCGAGATATTTACGCTCCAAACCTACCCTGAAAATTTCAATCCTCTAACTCCTTTCGTTCGAGAGTTATCGTGATAACGGCCGGCCGGACAGAATCGTTTCAACAACGGATTCTTGATCAGTGAGTCAAACCAAATCGTTGAAGACCATTTTCAGCCAAAAATTCGAAAATTACAGACATTTGGGCAAATTGATAAGCACTCTGTTCCGAGGAACAAGATCGCCAATGAAAAGGAAACTCGAGGAGTCAACTTGTATTTTGTTGAACAGAGAAAACAATAGTACAAATTGCTTATGGCTCGGAGCACTCGAAATCGATCTCATCTGTCATGCATCTGTCCAATTGAACCGAAAATATCTGTCAAATATGACTCCGAGTGATCCTAGCGTTTCAATGGAAATCACCATTAGTTGGAATTGACCATTTTTGGCTAAATTTGTTGAAGAAGTAGTTAGAATTTGAGAATTTCTCTGTGAAGTGAAACTGCGTACCTTTATTATTTCAAAGGCTATCTGCGACAAATTTCATATAAATTTCAATAAGTGTTTAAAAATGTAAATGTAAGTTTGGATATTTTCAATTGTAGCCTTGATAAGTTTAGGTGAGGGGTTCGAGTGTTGCATATCGATTTTTGGTATTTCGTTATCGTTGTTATTATTTGTATTTCCATTATATTTTTTTTGTGTCGATGATCTCTTTTAAATGTTTTATTACTATTATGTAATAGTAAAAAATAAATAAAACAAAGAATTTTGAATATATTCGATAAGGATGAAGAAGTCTGACTTAGGCTTTGAAACGTTACAAAAATAATGTTATTTTATCGTTGGTATGTGCTCGTTAATTTTTATTAGGCAACATTGTTCCATAAATTGCTTCTGACGAATATCTTGTGTTTCTAACGCAGAAGCAATTTCAAAATAAATATTTTTTTTATTATACACCATGTTTTTAATAAGTGCGACAACTTGTGTGATGTGTGGTGATTATGTGATGAAAATTAAGGTGTGTATTTGGTATAACATTTATTGAAAAACCCGCCCCCGGAAAAGTTACAACCCTGCGAAGATTAACAAAAAACATTTTTTTCAATTTTTATTCTCCCTGTAAAATTAAGCTAAAGTAACGAAACTAAATAAATATTATTTGTCAATAAAACTATACATTTTGGAATTTTTTCAACCCTGAAGTGTGGTTGGAAGGGGTTGAAATAGTCAACCCCGAAAGTATATTTTGGATACAAATTTTCATTTAAAAAAAAGTGGGAAAGCTCTGTGGACAGGAGCTTCTTGGAGCACTTGTTCAAACAGACAAATTATATCTCCGAGTATTGGTTTCTCAGTGTTGGGAATTATATCGATGGATTCTCATGATAGAACTGCATTATGGAAGAAAATAAATTAAAAAGAAGTGTCGTTAAAAAAAATGTTAAAAAAATTATCATTTAGAAAAAAGAGCAATCTGCAATATTTCAATGCTTCAAAAATTTGTATTAAAAAAATTTTGATAAATCATATCTCCCGAAGTATTAGTTTTCAGAGTTAGGAATTATATCAATGGTTTCTTATAATAGAACTACAACATAAAATAAATTAAATTCAAACATCATAAAATAATTTAAATTCAACAAGAGTGCCAAAAATTAGTAATCCAAAACCAACTGACCAATTTTACCCAATAACGAACTTATCTGAGACATTCATTCCTCAAATCTACTATGAAAACTATATTACATCAATTGAAACTCAGCCAATAATCCAGTTCTGTTGATACTGGAAAAATTTTGAACCCAATTTACCTACCAAAGTATATATTTCCATCATGATATGGATTATCCACGGGCATTATATTATCATCTTAAAAGTATAATATCATATCATCCCCTTAATTCTACGATGGCTGAGATTATTTCATTGGTCATTTTGCATTCAATCATACTTTGTTCTCTATAACAGGAAAGGTATTTTATATCAAGAATAACGAACCAGAAAGATAATTTAAAATTTCACTTAAAGCAAAAATAAGATGACATGAATGAAGACAGTACAGCGAATGAACTCTATACTAAGGTAGTATAGAGTCAGCACGTAGTATAGAGTGCAGCATTCTGTGAAAACATAGAAGTACGATTTATGTTTGAAATTTTGAAAAATCATATCTCCGAAAGTATTAGCTTGTTTGAGTTGAAAATTATATGGATGGACCGGCTGGACAGAATTGAGTTTGACCACGGATTCTTGATCAGTGAGTCAAATCGTTCAAGAACATTTTCATCAAAAAATTCAAAAATTACAGACATTTGGGCAAATTGATGAGCACTCTGTTCCGAGGCACAAGAGCGCCAAAAATATGGCTCTATAAAATCCCAATTCATGTACTAACTTTTTGGCGCTCAAATTTTGATATTTAATGCCCATGGTCAATCCATATGATGATGGGAATGGTAATGGTAAGTTAATAATATTGAGTTCAGAATATGTCCAGTAAAACAAAACTGAAATATTGGCTAAAGTTTCAATTGATATGATATAATTTTCAGTGTGGATTTGAGGAAAAAATATATCGTTCATCATAGAAATGAGGAACGAATATCTCAGATGAGTTCGTTGTTGGGTAGAATTGGTCTTTTGGTTTTGGATTAATAATTTTTGGCACTCTTGTTGAAATTGAATTCTTCTATGATGTTTGAATTTAATTTCTGCTATTATGAAGTTCTATCACAAGAATCCATTGATATAATTCCCAACTCTTACCAATACTTTCGAAGATATGATTTTTCAAATTTTGAACAAGAGCGCCAAAGCTCCTGTCCACAGGGCTTGAACCAATTTTTCATCTCTATAAGTTTTTTCGAAAACTCAAACCTTTACGAGAAAAAAATTGCAGTGCATTTTCAAAAAGCACCGAGGTGGAATTTCCCTAACATAATTTATTTGTTTATTGTATATTTTACAAGTTTTGCTTTATTTTCTAAATCACCCATTCTATTACCTTTCGTGAAGACTTTATATACAGGTAAACTAAAAATGAGAACTAATTTTTCATTTTTAATCTTCGCAGGGGTGTAACATTTCAGGGAGTAGGTCTTCTCAAAAAAGTTTATACCAAATATCCACCTTAATTTTCATACAGAATCACCCCTAGAAGTTTGACGCACTTATTCAAAAACAGCCTGTATACAGGGTTACAGGTTAAGTCGTACTGAATATTGAAGGACGTTATTATTCAGGTAATTTCTGATGAATTTGGTCCTATAATATGTTCTCCAAAATTTCACCGTTATCGAGATATTGAATTTTTAAGATTTTTTTTTAATCTCTCATTTTTTTGTTTTTTTTATCGATTTTTTCTAAGAGTAGAGCTCCTAGGGTCCGTTTTTCTGGAGATATCTAGTAAGAGGGTATACCAATTAATAAAAATGATCAACAAAAACTGAAACTACTACTATCAGCTTAAACAGACTGCTTGACCAAGGTTGGAATTGAAGAATTTTCATTGAATGTGTTTAACTTTGAAGCGCTTTTCTTAAAAAAAATGTACGGAAGTTATTCTGCAGATGCATTTAAAAATTTGTTCGTCTCTTCAGCTGTTCAAAAAAGAATAACACTTGCTATTAAATCGGCAAAACATTGACCAAATTACAATTAAGCTAGTAGAGGGAACATTTTTAGTTTGAGCTAAAATAAGCTAATAATACTTAAATAAAACACAAAGAAACAGAACAATATTTTATAACTCTTTTTCGACATGGCGGCCGCCATTTTTCACACAAATTATCATTTGTTTCTTTAAATTACTTGTCCCGCCAGAAGTTTGAAGGATCCGCCTCATTTCCTCAGCTGTATCAATAATCCTCTGTCTCAGAATATCAACATTTGCAATTGGCGTCATTTGGTCATAAACCAGGCTTTTCATATGACCCCACACATAAAAATTGATCGGCGTTGAATTCGGGCTCCCCACCGGCCATGATATGGGTCTGCCTCTCCCAATGCATTTTTGTGGGTTCTTCTTGTCCAACCATGCTCAAACACTTCTTATGTAGTGCGCTGGGCATCCATCATGTTGAAAGAACATGTCTCGTCTCACTGTGGTAGGCATAGTAAAATAGAAAATATTGCGGGAATAGGACAGTAACAAATAATATAACTCTTCTAAAACATATATTTGGCGACGTTCCGCAGATTATTTCGTCGGCTTCTTCAGGCCTAAAAATAAAATCAAACAACGAAATGAAATACCTCTATATAAGCTAGAACAAAACGGTCTCAAACATCACAAAGACAGAGTAGGAACAGGACAGCAAGTATAGCGTAGTTTCTCTAGTCTGAATAATTCAATGTTTACTTAGTCAAACTGATAAAATATTGTACAATTTTAATCTGTCTGAAAACATCCTAACCTAGACTAAATGTCACACATCACTACGTTTATTTTTCTTCTTCCTACACTTTAATGTTTATATTATGACACAACATCACCGAATAACCCCTCAATACCAGTCTATTTTCCTTTTATATGATTGTACCTAATCAATATTGAATTATATAATTTACTCAGATGTTCATCAGTATCAGTATCAGTCTTCTACAATATAAAAACAGTTAGCACGTTATACAGTAACATCAAAGACACAATTGAAAGGATCACAGACCTGGGATGATATATGGGATTCCGTGTGTGGATTGTGAAATGATATATGTTGGACAAACCAAACAATATCCACAAAGTAGAATCAAACAACACCAACGTGATGTCAGGGATGTAAAAAACAGAGAAAAGACAGCACTTTGTTCCCATTTCTTTAAAGAAGATCACAGGTTTGATTTTTCGAATATCAAAATTTATGACAACGAAAAAAATTTTAAAATGAAGTCAGGAGCTTTTGCGCGTATGTTCTATTGTCCATTCTCCTGTATTGGACACTCTTAATCAAATATACCATGGTGAATTCTATTCTCCGTCTCTCCGTATTGGACACTCTCTTAATCGAATTTACCATAGTAAATTCGATTAAGAGTGTCCAATACAGGAGAACGGACAATAGAATTCACCATGGTGTATTTGATTAAGAGTGTCGAATACAGGAGAATGGGCAATAGAACATACGCGCAAAAGCTCCTGACTTCACGTGAGTGCTTGAACCAATTATTTTTTTTTGAATTTTTTTAAATTTTCTAGCTGTAGGTACGGTTCTGACGAAATTTTACACACGTCGTTATGTGGATATTCTACAACTAGTTTGCAAGCTACAATTTCATCGGGTCTATATTTTTTGAGTCATCGAGGAAATAATATTCCAGATGGGTATAACTCCGAAACCGTTGGGACGATTATGGCCAACAGTGAACTTCACTCTCCCATTTAGATGCGCAACCTACCCTGAAAATTGCAAGTCCCTATCTCCTTTCGTTCGGGAGTTATCGAGGCAACGGTCACCCATCCAGCTACTGAACTCACACAAGGCTGCTCAGATCTCCAACAATATAGATCCGATCGTGTTCAAACTTGGAACTTGGTAGTAAAGTTAGGTTCTGAAGGCTCTCGCAGAATAGCTGCCATGTCAGATGAATAGTTTCTGATATTTATAATTTTTTTCAATGATTTTCAATGATTTTTAAAAAAATATCTAGTGGTATGATCCTCACGATGCCGTGTTGGCATTCTTCAACTAATAACCATATTTAAATTGGATCCGTTTAGTATTTTCCGAGTTATTAATGAAATAACAACCGAATTTCAGATGGCGATAACTCCAAAACCGTTTGGCCGATTATGCTTATAAACAAACTCAAATGTCACATTCGGATTCACAACCTAACCTGAAATTTTCAAGTCACTATCTCTTTCCGTTCTCAGGTTATCTAGACATAAAAAAATATTTTTTAATAATTTTTTTAAAATTTTCTAGTGACACGAATCTCACAAAACTTCACAAACGTGCTGAGGTTTATATTCTACAACTAGTTACCAAGTTTCAATTCGATCGGATTTATATTGGTGAAAACAAAATTATTACTCGGAAACCATTGGGCCGATTATGCCCATTAACTTGTCCGTCGTATTGCGATGCGCCACCTACCTTGAAAATTTCAAGTTGCTAGCTCTCTCCGTTCTCAAGTTATCGTGGCAACGGCCGGACGGACACAAGCAAATTTGACCTCGAATTCTTCATCAGGGAGTCGAACCCAATTGTTTGAGACCATTTTCGGCGAAATATTCGAAAATTACAGACATTTGGGCAAAATGGCATATGGTCTTATATATCGTGGAAGCAGTTTTCATGTCAATTCCCTGGTCTTTGTAGGTTGAGTATTTAAAATGTTTTGCTCTGCTGATAGCTTTCCTTTTCATATTGTTGGCATGGAGTCGTAAGTTAGCTCTATTGTCCACTTGAATACCCAAGTATTGAATTGATGGAGAAGGTTTCACTTTTTTTATTGTTTATGGAGATCGATGGGGATGATTGATTGATGTTGTGATTGAATATCATCAACTGGGATTTATCCGGATTTACTCCGAGTCTCCACTTGGACAGCCATGATGTGATGTCATTCAGATGTAATTGAAGTTTTTCCATACAGTATTTTAATGTTCACTCATGAGAAATAGCCATCGTGTCGTCTGCGTATGGTAGAGTATATTGGTTGCCTTGCTGATTGGTGACGTAAATAATATTTTTCAACAATTTCTTTGAAATTTTCTAGCGATACGTTTCTCACAATAATTCACAAACGTCCTTAGGTTTATATTCTTCAACCACTAACCAAGTTTCAATTCGATCCGATTGGTATTAGTTGTAGACAAAATTATCACTCGGAAACCATTGGGCCGATTATGCCCACTAATGAAAGGTCCGTCGTATTGGGATGCGCCACCTACTCTGAAAATTTCAATTCGCTATCTCTTTCCGTTCTCAAGTTATCTTGGCAACGGCCGGCCGGACAGAATCAAATTGGACCTCGAATTCTTGATCAGGGAGTTGAACCCAATCGTTTGAGACCATTTTGGGCGAAAAGTTCGAAAATTACAGACATTTGGGCAAAATGATAACGCGATGTTCCCCAGAACATACGCGCAAAAAGAAATATTTTAGAAATGATCCACAGTAATATGAAGGAGTCTGTGAATTTTAGGTCTGATACTGAACATCTAAGTAAATTATATAATTCAATATTGATGAGGTACAATCATATAAAAGGAAAATAGACTGGTATTGTGTTGTGGGGTTGTTCGATGATGTGGTGTCCTAATATAAACATTGAAGTATAAGAAGGAGAAAAATGAACGTAGTGATGTGTAACATTTACCCCCGGTTTCTGAAAGGCTGATCAACACAAATGTTGACTAATCAGTGATCAATCTCTTGTTAACCCTGATCTGAGTTGCGCAAAGCGCAAAAATTAGGACTGATTTGACATTAACAGTTCTGTTAACTTTGACCAGCCTTTCAGAAACCGGGGGTTAGTCTAGGTTAGGATGTTTTCAGACAGATTAAAAATGAACAATATTTTATCAGTTTGACTAAGTCAACATTGAATTATTGAGATTAGGGAATTTACGTTGTACTTGCTGTCCTGTTCCTACGCTCTCTTTGTGATGTTTGAGACCATTTTGTTATAGCTTATATAGAGGTATTTTATTTCGTTGTCTTGTGTGAAAATTGTACAGGTGATGTCTAATTTCATTTCAATTTTAAGGCCTGAAGAAGCAGACGAAATAATCTGCGAAACGTCGCCAAATATATGTTTTAGAAGAGTCATATTATTTGTTACTGTCCTATTCCCGCAATATTTTTCTATTTTATATCATTCATGGAGGACCCTAAAATAATATAGTTATAGTTTTCAAATGTTTCGCCATCCAATTTATCGGACAGGAAGTATGCCCCTATCAAGTAATTTGATATGATGACCATCCACACGCTTAGACTCAATCTAAGTCCAAAAACCCAAGTCGCATTTTCACAGAAAATTATCGAAGAGCACGGAGAATACATCTACCACAGAAGAAACATAGATAAATTGAAAAAAGTAATCATCGAAATGAATATCTTCAATTAATAGGTACATAGAACCTTCTTCAGGCAAAATTTTGGTGAGAAAAGTGATTAAAAAAAAAGCATTGACGTGAAGTCAGTACTCTTTGGCGCGCGTGTTCACGTTGGCTAACTTGAATTGATTGATGAGTGTTTCAAGCTTATTGGATAGGGCGAGCCGGAGATATACCCAGAGGGTAATGAACACCATTTACTGTTGGGTCAAAAACTAACAGTGCTGTATCTAAGCTGGCATAAGAATTGAGCAACAAAGATGACAAAGAACACAACTGACTCTCCGTAGTCGCTCAAGCTCCAAGGAGCTTCTGAGAGATCTCCTTGGGGAAGAATTGGTCGCCAAAGCAGATTTACCCCACGTCAATGCTTTTTTTGCATTTTTCTTTCATTGTGAAGGCAATCTGCATTTGGCGCATGCTATATACATGATTATGATTATACTGACCCGACCAGGTCTTCCCAAAGGAGATCCCTCAGAAGGTCCTTGGAGCTTGTGCGACTACAGAGTGTCAGTTGTGTTCTTTGTCAAC
Organism: Halyzia sedecimguttata; assembly: GCA_937662695.2. Taxonomy (NCBI): domain Eukaryota; kingdom Metazoa; phylum Arthropoda; class Insecta; order Coleoptera; family Coccinellidae; genus Halyzia; species Halyzia sedecimguttata. Next base: position 50,435,157 of record OW569411.2, on the reverse strand, counting down.
TTTGTTTCTCTAACCTTGTGCCTACTTAGATACAGAACTGTTAGTTTTTGACACGACAGTGAATGGTGTCCATTACCCTCTGGGTAGATCTCCGGCTCGCTCTATCCACTTAGCTTGAAACACTCATCAATCAATTCAAATTAGCCAACGTGAACACGCGCGCCAGAGAGTACTGACTTCACGTCACTGCTTTTTTATATTTGTTCAAGGTCCTCTAACAAGTCTGGCTATCAAAACAGTTTGGCTATTAGTTTTACCGTAGGTCAAAATAAAAAAAATTATGGTTATAGGACCCCCGTTAGGAACGCAATTGCCTATTCCCCACATCCACATGTAATTTAACATATAGTCATTTATAAATTGGCCCCAAGGCCACGATACAGACACTTCTTTTCGGAAACAACGCTATTTCCTCGAAACTGACTTGTCCGTGCACAGAATTGCCATGAAATTTCTCTTAAAACCTCAAAATAACGGTTAAGAATCAAATACATGACCGCTAAATGCAAATCACTCCCAATATAAGTCATACAACCCAAAAAGAGCCATGTTTCCTCTGCGCATGCGCAGTCTACTCCTGGCTGAAAGTCCTCTCAAAATCACACACCTCACACAAACTCTGCATCTTCAACACCAGGGAATTCTATGGAGGAATACCATCCTTCACCCCAAAAACCCAATCCTCTATGACGAAAACTCCAGCAGTTAATTCACTTATCGTCTGCTCATGCGCATAATGAAAAATGCCCGTAAAGGGTACATGAATTTCAAAATTAGCCCCAGAGTCACGGTACGGACACTTCAACTCGGAAACAACGCTACTTCCCCCAAACTGAAATGTCCGTGCACTGAATTGCGATGAATATTCTTTTAAAACCTCACAATATCGGCTCAGCACCAGACCCCTGACCGATAGCCCTAAACCACTCCCAACATAACCCATACAACCCAAAAACAGTCCTTTCTCCTCTGCGCATGCGCAATCTACTCGTGGCTGAAAGTCCTCCCAAAATTACACACCTTACAAAAAACTCCGATTCTCCAACACTTGTGGTTCAGGAGATACAGCATCTTGAATCCACGCATGCGCGGATCCTCACGAGGGGTTTCTATGGAGGAATAGCATCCTCCACCCCAAAATCCCAATCATCTCAGACGAAAACTCCAGCAGTTAAATCACTTCTCATCTGCGCATGCGCATTACGAAAAATGCTAGGAAGTGGCGGTATGAACTTATATATTAAGAAATATAGGTGTCGGAATTTCAAGCAAAATATTCCGCAAAATAGTAGTAATTTTCGAATTTTTTCATGTCACGTGATCATCACGAAATTTTGCAAAAGTCTTTGCTTCGTTCTTTTGCATCTAACTACTGAGTATTCAATCATATCAGTATTTTGCCAGTTATGGTGGAAACAAAATTTTAAATTTTTTGAATTTTTTTTTGCCACTTTAGGGCACTCCGATCAATACAAAACTTCTGATGTCATGATTCTATAATTTTATGCTAAATTTCAGTTAGATAGAGTGATCGGTTCTGGAAATATTCATAAAAAATGTTTTTATTAAAAAGGGCCATAATACCGAAACCGCTCGGTGGATTTCACCCGTTAACGAACTTGTCCGAGATATTTACACTCCAAACCTACCCTGAAAATTTCAATCCTCTAACTCCTTCCGTTCAAGAGTTATCGTGCCTTTTATCGGCCGGCCGGACAGAATCGAATTTGACCTCGGATTATGGATCAGTGAGTCGAGCCCAATCGTTTGAGACCATTCAAAAAAAAAATCGAAAAATACAGACATTGTGGCAAAATGATAGCACGCTGTTCCTCACGGAACACGCGCGCAAAAAGTATGATATAATTTGTGTAAGAAATAGGGGCGCCGCGTCCAACAAGAGTTGTCTATAAAAAAATTGTTCTGTTTAATTTTCTTTTATTTACCTATTATTAGCTTCTTTTACCTCAAACTGAAAATGTACCCTCTACTACCTTTACTGTAATTTGGACAATGTTTTGCCTATTTAATAGCAAGTGTTATACCTTTTTGAACAGCTGAAGAGGCGAAGAAGTTTTTAAAAGCATCTGCAGAATAACTTCCATACATTTTTTTTAAGAAAAGCGGTTCAAGGTTAAAAACATTCAGTGAAAATTCTCCAATAATTATAACCTTGACAAGCAGTCTTTTCAAGCTGTTAGTAGTAGGTGCAGTTTATGTTGATCATTTTTATTAATTGACATCCCCTCTAATTAGATACATAAAAAATCGGACTCTAGGAGCTCTAATCCTAGAGAAAATCGATAAAAAAGCCAAAAAATTAGGGTTTTAAAAAAAAATCTTAAAAATTCCATATCTCAATAAAGGTAAAATTTCGGAGAACTTATTATAGGACTGAATTTATCAGAAATGGCCTGAGAAATAACGTCCTTCAATATTCAGTACGACTAACCCTGTAACCCTGTATATTTTTTCAGAGTTTGGGAGAGAAAACCCAGAAAAAAAACCATTGTATGATGTATGCACCTGCCAAATAATCCTTTAATTATCAATATAATATATATGTTACGGGTAAAGTTAGATTGACGAGTAAACCTAGGTTTACCCGGGTAAACTGCGAAATACTCAAGGAACATGGATAAAGTACGAAATATAAACGACATTTTACCTATTCCAGGCTTAACCCGGGTAAATCGCGTTCTATCCGTTTTTATTTGGTTAATGTTGTGTGTAAGAATTATTAATAGCCATTTTCCACCATGTGCAGGCAGTTTGGAGAATGGCAACTGAAGAGAAGGGACGTGCGCGTTTAAGACAGCGATGTAATGAAATTTTCAATGAGTTGGTGTCTTCAAAAAGTGCAAACAGTTTTAATTTAGTAATGAAATAACTAGAACAGAAATAACAAGAACACACGCGCAAAAATTACGTCTTTTATAGGTAGAAAAGATGACATGACATGAATGAATACACAGAAACACATATAGAACACAGACAGATATAATTCGCATTCTGTGAAAACATAGAAGTATGATGGATTATTGGAATTTTGTAAAAGGATATCTCCGAAAGTAAAATCTTTTTGAAGTTGAAAATGACATCAATGGATTCTTATGATGGAACTGCATCCTAAAAAAAAATAAAATTTGTAAAGTAAAAAAAAATGTTTCTTGGTTACTCCGAAACCATCAGTCTGATTCAGGCCAATACCGAAATTAACCGAGATATTCATCCCCCAAACCTACCCTGAAAATTTCAACTGTCCAGCTTATTTCGTTCGAGAGTTATCGTGGTTACGGAAGGCCGGACAGAATCAATTTTAACCACGGATTCTTGATCAGTAGGTAGAGCCGTTTAAGACCATTTTCAGCCAAAAATTCGAAAATTACAAACTAGTGGTTAGCTTTCCTAAAGCGTTATTCTCTTCTTATGGCTCCGTATTGCGCATTGCGTATTAACCTGGGCGTTTTCGCTCCCCAGTGGTCAACTGCATGAGACTCCAATCCGAGTACTTGCTGATTACCACATAGGGGTAAAGAATATACGTAGAGATCTGTAGTTTTGGGTAGCCACAGCGAGGAGCTTGGTTGATTGAATTCCAGGTGTCACTTGTGTCTAAATTCTACTCACAAGTGATTGCTGGTTTTCTTTAAACATCCTAGGAACAAGAGCGCCAAAAACAAAACATTTCCTAATGTTTCCTTAATTTTTGGTGCTCTTGTTCCTCGGCACAGAGAGCTTATCAATTTGCCCAAATGTCTGTAATTTTCGAATTTTTGGCTGGAACTGGTCTTAAACGTTTTGGATCGTTCCACTGATCAAGAATCCGTGATCAAAATCGATTCTGTACAAATTTTGAATTCAATTTCATTTAAGATGCAGTTCCATCATAAGAATCCATTGATGTAATTTTCATCAACCCATTGAAAATTTCATTAAATCGCTGTCTTAAACGCGCACGTCCCTTCTCGTCGGTTGCCATTCTCCAAACTAACTGCGCATGGTGAGAGATGGCTATTAATGATTCTTACACCCAACATTAACCAAACAAAAACGGATAGAACGCGGTTTACCCGGGTAAAGCCCGAAATAGGTAAAACGTCGTTTATATTTCGTAGCTTACCCATGTTCCTTGAGTAGTCCGCAGTTTACCCGGGTAAACCTAGGTTTAATCGTCAATCTAACTTTACCCGTAACTTATACATCAATGTAGACAATCAATGTAATGTCAATGTAATCAATGTAGTGTTTAACCACCAAGGCGACTTATTTCACATTTTAAGCAATTTAATCACCTATATGAAATACCTAAAAAATTGGGAAATTTTAATATCTCATCGATAGTTTAATAAAACTGACGATACAGCATTGCTAGTTGCGAGGGTCGGTGCCCTGTACGACGGTTTATGGTTGGTGCCTGTTGAGTACGGACCCTTAGGATCGAGTAAGCGGGCAGTTTCTCCAGATAAAATTCGTGAAAGGTACTCGTAACGTAGAGCCTTTAACAAGGTGTCAAGTAACAATGTATGAGAGCTATATTGATATTTTCCATTCGATTATACTAATACTAAAACTTAATAAATATATGAATGTGATCCTGAAGAGCGACTCATTGCTCTTATTAAATAAAAAATACTGTACACATATAATTTCTGAATTATTCTTCCTTACTTTTGAATGCTACGAGGATGGACGGGGACGCTTACTAATAGAATTTCCTGAAGAAATAGGAGCGGTAGTATTCAGCACTGTCATCGTGGAATGCAAAAGAAGGCTTGTTTCTTCAGACGGGGAAGTATCTTCGAGAGGGGGAGGAGGGCATATATACAGAGGTACTTGGCTACTCTCTGCCAATCGATTGGAGTCAACAACTATCGAGTCCTGCTGGTGATCCTTGGAGCTCATTATGTCGTCCAGTAACGTGAACTGTGACCTGCAATTAAATTTCAAGGTTTACAATCTATACTACAGTTGAGAAAGTCAAGCTAATACATCTTTCCAAATTTGAATACCGGGTGTTTTCCAATCTGAGAAATTTCTTTAACATTAGATAAAACTCGCCAGAATTAAATGAACATTAAGGAATAAATGTTTAACGAATACAATATGAAAATAAAAACGGTCCTGTCTTACCTCTTACGTTATTGAAAAATTAACTCGTTTATTTGAATATTTTCATTCAATGAATGCTGGTGAATGTATTGAACGGTGATTGTGTTGAAAATTGATTGATTGATATGAATATTTTCATTCAATGAATGCTGGTGAATGTATTGAACGGTGACTAGTGCTTCGTATATGGTAAATCAACGCACAATTCGACGCATCAAATCACGTGGAAAATTTTCAGTTTAGAAATCGGATTAGATCAACACACATTTATCTACGCTATACAGGGTGTATCGGCACCACGTTATTCTTCCTCAGGAATCTCAGGTGTAAATAAAGTATGTGAAGATGAGTCAGGAATGCTTTATTTTTTTTCCTATGACGCCCTCCTACGAATCAGTACTGATATTTTTATGTATTCAGATTCGAAAAATTACCAGAATCAGTTGAGTCCTTCGGAAGTTATCACAAAGAAATTGAATTTTGGAAGTACCATTTGAAGGCACATTCAAATGGTACTTCCAAAATTCAATTTCTTTGTGATAACTTCCGAAGGACTCAACTGATTCTGGTAATTTTTCGAATTTGAATACATAAAAATATCAGTACTGATTCGTTTCCAATACCTTCCCCATATGTCTTCAAGACCACCAAGGACGGACTGACCCTAGCACTTATGATGGTCTCAAACTTCATTTGGTTGGGGATATCGGTGAAATTTCTCCATATATGTATGTATTTTAGCATTAATTCTGCAAAAAAGGTATACTAGTGCATTATTGAAAAAACGACCCGTTTTCAAGCATTTTCATGATTGAATATCAACATTTTTTCACGAATATTGCAAGGTGTTAATTGTTGATATGGTTACTAAAACTTTCCTTTCTGTGATTGTTCATTTATCTGAAACTTCCCCCCCATATTTCGATATTCAATCATAAAAATGGTTGTAACTCGAAAACGGTGCATTGTTTCAATGTTGCATCGGTATAGCTTTTTTTGCAGAATTTATGATAAAATACATAAATGGGGGAAATCATTACTGATTTTTTTATTGCTTCAAATTCAAAAAATTAACAGAATCGGTTGAGTCATTTGGGAGTTATCACAAAAAACAGAATTATGGGAGTATACACCATTTGGAGGCGCACATCTTTGCACGGGGGCGTCATAGGATTTTTTTTTTGCATTCTTGACTCGTCTTCATTTTCTCTATTTACACCTACAAATATTTTTGAATCGAGAGAGAACAATATCTATCTGTGTTCCTAGACAAAGCCAAATCTACTCAGATATATCAGCTTATCTCTATTTAATGGAGCTGGCTATTTTTTAATTCAATATGGTGGTTTATTTGAACCCTTAATACATATTTATATATTATTGGTGTTCAGGGTTTCAGATTTTTTAGCTTCCTTCGAGTTAATGTCTCTTTTTCCGTTTGTGGGATTAATTATATTTTCAGATACTATATTGTAAAAATATACTTATTTTCACGAGATAAATAATTTGTTAGATGATTAGTCAAAATGATTTCAGAATGATGGCTTTCTTGATAAGCCAGTAAACCCCTCGCTAATATTTCGATATTGAATAACGGCTGAACGTGTCTGTAGCTTGATTGAATCCTAAGCAGACGAAAGCATCGCTGTAGCTAGAATTGGGAGGAAAGTGGTCCACTGTTCTCAACCCATTGTAGATTCTATAGTCCATAGCTTTACTTCAGAATCTGTATACTGTATTGATTTTAATTTGTCGTGAGTCCTTTCGAACTATTGTGGTCCAAAATGATACAAAAATCATAATTCCTTGAGCATATTATCCAGCTTGACGATGAAGCCGACCAACTTGCCCAAAAATCATGGATGGTCCTTCAGTTCGATGTGATATAGACTCCAAGAAAAATCTAGAACTGTATTATATTCCTCACTGGGCATTCTATTTCAGAATGCCGAGAAGTATATTTGGTTTGCACAATCCTAGTACTCGTTCAAATGATGGATTCATTCGCCCTTAATGAAATCTTTGGAATGTTTCAACTCAGGGGGCCTCAGCCAGAATGAATTTAATTTAACTTGGATCCTGTCCATTAAAACCCTTCTGGTCTCGCTTCTGGTGGGGTCATATCAAACAACTTAATTCAAATTTGGCAGGTATCATAATCTCAGGCCATCAAGCCATGAGTATCAACCTTTACATTTCGCAAAAACCTTTCTTCAAAATCTTCCATTCCAGTAATGTGTAGACAGGGCCGTAGCTAAGAGCTTTTCCGAGGGGGGGGGGGAGCTAACGGATTTTAGCACCCCTAATTTGAAAAAATATACTAAAATCGAAAACACAAAAATATGGTTAAAGTATATAATATTGATAAATTACTTTCTTAATAAAGAATGAATTATAAGTTAATATAACTATGGATGAAAATTATTTTCTCTATTTCAGTAATTAGTTCATTACAGCACTAAAAATAGTGTTGTAATGAACTCATTCCCGCAATTGTTTCTAGTTATATTTTTCGTTTTGTGGTAGTCAGCACTGACATTCGATCCTAGCATATGTCAACACACGTCAATTGTCAATATAATATAATCTGGATATAGTCATAGTGAAATAATTGTTGCGTGAAAAAGTTTTATTTTCATTAAAAAATAAGGTACTAGAGATTTCTTTCTTGCTAATTATGAATCATTCATGCTATTAGGAAACTATTTTAAATCTGATCTCCATGCCCTACGGACGATTCAAATTCAGTAATCTGTCAACTTTCTTAACAGTCACACCAACTGCCAAGATACAATAAAAAAGGATATATAATCCGAATTTTTCATTAAATTTCAACAGTATTTTACAAAACAATCCTGAAATAGAAAAAATACCGTCTAATACTCGTTGCAGAAGGCAATTCCAACACTCATGCGTTCGAAAACCCGCTAGGACCCCTTCTGCAACTTGTTTAAGAATATACTTTACAAACAAGACTGCATTCTGAATTTGTGTTTTTGAGTGAAAAAAAATTGTTTGCATATCTCAAAAGATCCAGGAACAAAAATAATTGTATTTGACAAAAATAAATATAAACATCAAGGTTTCGAAATGATGAGAATAATCTGAATAGTTCACATACAAACATTAAAAAGAAAATTTTCGAAAAATGATATAGCAATGTCATGTTACAATGTTACAATAGAGTGGAATGTTCCAACAATTCTTCGAAAATATCTGCTATATCAATATTGAATGAGTGTTTTGTAATTCCTGAATTGAACCAATATTTTTTTACTCCTTCTGAATTCTGCTCCAGTCGGTTTGAACTTTTAATAATACGTTTAAATATTCAATGAATATTCAGATTAACTAATTCACTATTCACTAATAATTTATATAAGAAATACAAGTTTATGTTTTTTTATATTTAACGATTTTGACGTATAGCCTGGAAAGGTCGGGAATTCTCCACTCCTGCCATCTAGTCTCTAGCAGCAACAAAGCTTTTTTTTGGCGGTGGTTTCGGAGTACCGAAAAAAAAATTGATTTTGATGAGTATCAACCTTTAAATTTCGCAAAATACTTTTTTCAAAATCTTCTATTCCAGTAGTATGTAGAGCACCTATGTTACCCAAATTTTTTTTTGGTGGTTTCAGTGTACCCAACCACCAAGGTACAAATTTTTTTTTTAAATACAAATCAATTATTTTTTCCGTCGACCTCTAAAGAAATGCGCAGTTTAACGTACACGAAACTGATCAATAATGACCCATTTTAATGTATGAGTTCTCCTATTTTAATGTATGATTGTCATGGGCAACCGAACTTAAATTGTAGGTAACTAGCTGCCCGCGCCCCGGCTTCGCACGGTTGAAATGCTGATACTAAATATACTACAGAATTTCTTTACATACAACGTTCACAGCATTTTTGTCGTTAGACAATTTTTTTTAGAGGTTACTCTTGAAAGAGCAACTTATAATTGGCCTTGTGAAAAACACTCAACGCTCAAAATATAAGCCTGTAGCGTTGAAAGTTGGACCCTGCGATTTTTTTATTATGGTATATTATGGTCATTGCAAAAAATATCTTTACCGGAAATTATAGGTGTTTAAATTGGATCAGTAAAACCGATGGTATCAGAGGAATTGGGGGAATCAATACATATATCCTGACTGAGGCGAGCCTCACGCTCTACAGATGATTCTCTGGCTCTCTGTATTCGATTTCTATCCCTATCCTGGCTGTGCCAGCCCCCCGGTCGGTACCACCGCAACCGCTATGTCCCTACATTTTAAATCTGCGATATCTTCGAAAATATTCATTAAATTACATGCTGTAAAGGGCTAAATTGATCAATATTAAATGCACAATGCATTTTAGGTACTTAATTGGATAAGGATCAATGCTGTATTGCTTTAAATAGCTTCGTAATCAAGCCATTATTTCTCGTAGAATGTAAAGGATAAAGAATGGTTATTGTGGGTTATCCTTAGGAGATAAACATATACCATCGCGGACTTTTTTGTAGACCTTTGTAAGGTGTACCATACTATACTATATTATTTTTATCTATCTCGTAGGGTTCAGCCAGCGTTTGCAATGTAAGCGCAAAAAAATGTGTTTAATTACGACATCACATTAGAAACCTCTAAAATTATCAGTGTTTCTCTAATATATTATGCATGTATTATACATGTAAACCTTCCTATTGAATCACTCTATCTATTGAAAAAAAACCGCATCAAAATCCTTCACTTAGTTTTAAAGATCTAAGCATACATAGGAACAAACAGACAAAGGGAAGCGACTTTGTTTTATAATATGTAAGGATGATATCAATATGAACTATTCAGAGTGTCACATGTCTGATATCCCCTCTATGAATTTCTCGAATTGTTCTATCGGGAGCATAAATATAAATATATCGAAATGAACATAGAAATTTATATCATGATAAATGTATCTATTATGCAAAATTTATATCATGATAAATGTATCTTAAATGCAAAATAAATACCTAAGTATTTTAATCATGTATTTGTTCTCAATTCATAATGAGGTCGACGGAAAAATCTTGTAATCAACTCGTTTACTAATTTTGCGATTAATGGTCTCAAACTATTAACGCGCTCGCTCCGTGTGCGCGTTGAAATATCTCGACCATTAATCGCTTTCATTAATAAACTAGTTAATTAAATAACTACTATTATGCAGTTTCATCACAATGATCCATTGATATCATTCTTAACTATGACAAACCAATACTTTACTTTCGGAGATATGATTTTTCAAAATTTCAATAATTAATCGTGATTTTATGATTTCATAGACGGAGATTACTCGGTCAGGTCAATCTGATATCAGTTCAATCTGACATCATGGATAGATGACAGCTTGACAGGAAACCGATGCTATATGCGTATACTGATGGATTCATGGTCCGAATTGATGGCAACATTGATGTCAGATTGATGCCAGATTTATACCAGATTAACCGTGTAACCTCACTATAGAATGCTCTAATTATAATTTGCTGATGTATGTAAATCCAACATATGAGGTGAGTCAAAGGCCTCCGTTTTGAATTGAATTTTTTGATCATAGAATTCATTGATATCACACCCAACTCTGAGAAACCAACACTTTCGGAGATATGAGTTGTTAAAGTTTGAATAATTACCCGCTAGTAGTTTGACAAGAGCGCCAAAGCCCCCATCCACAGAGCTTTCCCACATTTTTAAGTGAGAATAACAGTATATTTTGACATCAAAACGGCAGCTTTCCTAAAATACTTTTTGGCCGAATGCTGTAATAGAAAATTAACGTCCTTATTTGTATCTATATGAATTTCATATGTGTTCAGTTCATACATGTGATCTTATCTACCGATAAGAGACATGTCATATTTATTTCTGGTTCTATTCTAAATTCGTTACTCATTATATGAAATACCTCCTGTTCTAGAAAACAAAGTATGATTGAATGCAAAATGACCAATGAAATAACCTCAGCTATCGTAGAATTTTGAGGATTATAGGATATTATAATTTTTTGGGTGATAATATAATGCCTTTGGGTAACATGATGATGGAAATATTTACTTTGGTAAGTTAATCAAATTGGGTTTGATAAAGAGCGCCAAAGCTCCTAACCACAGGGCTTTCCCACATTTTTTAGTTCGTGAAATTATCCCACCTATCATACCCGAGTGACGCCGAACCAACCACGACTGGGTTTATCTATCCCCAATTTCATATATGGTAGGTACCATAGAAAAACTGAGGAAATTTCTGGCTTTCCTAAAATTTGTGTTGTGTGCAGACGACTGGCTCTTGGACTATAACGAAAATATTAGAAATCGTTCACACTGCAACAATATTCAGGGCCGTGGTAGCACCCACAAATTATGTTGTAAATAAATTTGAAAGAAAAAAAAGTGGGAAAGCCCTGTGGGCAGTAGCTTTGGTGCTCTTGTTCAAACTTCGACTAATCATATCTCCGAAAGTATTGGGTTCTCAGAGTTGTGAATGATATCAATGGATTCTTATGGTAGAACTGCATTATAAAAGAAATTAAATTCAAAAAGTGTAATTTAAAAAAAAACAAGATTGCAAAAAATTATCAATCCGAAACCACCAGACCGATTCTACCCATTAACGAACTTTCCGAGATATTGATTCCTTAAATCTACTCTGAAAACTACATTATATCAATTGAAACTTATCCAATATTCCAGTTTTGTTTTTACTTGAGATATTATTCTGAACCCAATATTTTATTAGAACCGAAAGTTAAAATCAGGCCTGGTCTGTACTTTTTCGGTATCGTTCATATTATCGTTTTGATGGCCTGAGATTATAATACCTGCCAAATTTGAGAAGAATTTGTTTGACGCTTCGGGAGTTATGGTTAACTAAGGGTTAACAGCCTGAATCAATAAATCACCTTGTATCTCCGAAACGAAGAGCCTTATACCATATTTAATAGTTGTTTTCTGACTCCCTTAGGTACCATCAAACTATGTACAGTTATTCGTGGACCATCCTGTATAGTCAATGAACAATAAAGATCCTAAAATAGAACCATTGATTACAGCGTCCTTCATATTTGGAGATCAGAGTCGCAACCATCGGCACGGACAAACTGTCGCCAGCCTTACAAATAAGGTCGCAAGGGTGTCTATCTTAAATCACGCAGGGTAAGCGACCCTAATTTTGCATACTTTTAATCGCGAAAACAACTAATATTGATTATGATATTTCAAATGGTCAATTTTTCATTATGTCTCACCTTGGGGATATTTGCGACTTAAGATTGCGTGTCCTTTCCAGTTCTTGCTGATACGTAGGAAGAGTTTTTGCAGTCTTATGTCGTGCTGGCGGTGAGGGGAAGCGTTTATTAGGCGAATATTCACTTCCAGATCCGATGTCATACAACGACGTATTGTCCGATATCAAACGTTCACTTTCTGGATCACCGCCGTTTTTATTTCCACTACTATCCGATTTTTTCAGTATCGACTTGTTTCTCCTATGGTGTTCCAGTTGGGGGCTCTGCCTACTGTCTATGGAATCTACTGACAAAGTGGATTTACTACTATTTCTTCCTGAAATGGCCAAATAAATTCAATGGGTGAGCAGATTGATGATGTTAATGTCATGAGTAAAAACTAATGTGATCAGGCGTGGCCTATACATGCCACCAGGTATATAATTTATTATATTCATAATAGGTACAAATTGTTGTGAACCTGACATCTCTTAATCCAAAGAAAAAAACACATGAAACTATAAGGAGCAACCTATACAACTTATATACTAGTTTTCATCTTAAACTGAATAATAATACTTAGATACTAATATCAAATTAAAATTTCCAGTAAAATAAAAATTATACAGTTCACTATTCTATTTATAATTATTATATTACCTTTGAATCGGTGGTTACGACGGACGACTGAAAAGTGTCCTCAAAGGTGAGTCATTTTTTCTTTAAAACCGGAGATATTGCTTATCGAACTATGCCGTTTCGACAAAAAATCATTCATTAAAAAATTCCCCATTACCTCATCAAGATAATATTATGCAACGAAGTTCAAATTGAATCAATCATATAATTAGTACGGACATGAACAAGCTAGGTTTGATCAAATCCTATTTGATTAAGGAACCTGATGTAAAGTGATTAAATAGTAACATGTTATCTAGACCTACGCTACTACGACTATTATTGTGTCTATAGTCCAGAATGAACCAGTATCACTATTACTTCGTGAAATGGTTTTCGTGAATTTGCGAAATACAGTGATATACAGGGTGAGCCTCTAAGTTGTGCATTAATTTTAACCATCAGATATTCCTCACATCAAATAAAACACTTTTTTCATTTACCATTTTTTAGATTCGGCCCACGTAAAAAGTTATAAGCGTTTAAAGACTTTACAGTGGGCTGATACTCCCCGAATTTTCTTTGTACGTTGAGCATAGATTACTTTTACTGTTACTCGTATTGTATATTGACCAAATCTGTATCATCTGATGCTTGACATTCACTGAATTGGTTTGAGAAAACTTATTTACTCACTCAATTAATATGATTTGGCCCTTCATGCAACATTTCCAGCAAAACATTTCTTCAATTCTTGAATATTAAAACAGTGAACTTTAACTTGATACCTATGCTATCCATTCGATACTTCATTGCCCAATTGTTTCCACTATAATGACATACACAATGTCATGATCTTCTATTACGAAAAATCCTTGAATATCCTATACAGGGTCTTTCACGAGGAACCTCACCCATATTTATACGGGAAACTACTGAACGTATTTTCGTGAAATTCAGCACTTATAAGTATTTCACGATGCTGATGAAATCTAAAATATTTTCAAGGCGTGAGCACCTCCGGATTTTCCGGAAATGACGACAACTTCCGTTTTTCAAATTAGAACACCATTTTTTTATTGCAGAAATAGATTCCTTAGAAAATTTCAAGTTATTTTGATGTAACATTTTTCAGTTTTGGTTGGAAAATTCTCTCTGAGCGGGAAAATTCGAAAAAAAAATCGAAAATAGAGCTCCGCTGAAACAAGAATAACTTCGAGGTTTTTGGATGGAAAATTTTCATTTTTGGGATTTTTCAAGATGTAAGATTGATGTATCCACTTTAAAAATCGAAATCGCGATTCATGATACAGGGGGTGAAAAAATCGCTTTCAAAGTTAGGGATGACAAAATCGTGAAAAATCAATTTTTTCAAATTAGAACCCCATTTTTTTATGGCAGATATTGAATCTACTTTAAAAAATAATGTGAGTGTATGCATCACACCCTTGCCCTAAAATGGATATTTTCTGAGTTATTCACAAAAAACTGTTTTTCGTCTTGAATTTTCAGCTATTTCTTTTCCCTTCACGCCAAAAAGATGAAATTTTCAGGAACTGTTATTTGAACCATGCTGTAGATTTTTCACCCCTTCTTGAAACCGACTTCAAGTTACTATTAGGAGAACCATGGCAAACTCTCGCAGTTATAACTAGAGAAGATGCTCAAAGTTTTGACCGTTAATTTCTAGACATTTATTTATACGTCTCAGGAATGCTTCGTGCGTTGCTCTTCTTATTTCATCGGGAGAAAGAGATCTGCAAAAGTGTTTAAAAACCAAATTGAGTTTCAAAACTATGAATCTAAAAATCTAAACAAACCTGAACGCATTTCTGACTCGTTCTATGCAGTCCTCTTTATCAGTCAGGGGAGTTGAGTAGACAATATTTTTTATCCTACCCCAAACATAATAGTCTAAAGGAATTAAATCGGGAGAACGTGGTGGCCAAAGATGTGGACCATTGTTCGCCAACCATCGATCTTCAAATAGCCTGTAGAGGATATTTGACACATTGAGTGAATTGTGTGGAGGCGCCGGGGCCGTAGCTAGGGGGGGGCATAATGGGGCAATGCCCTACCTTTAATTTCCAATGCCCTACCTTAAAAAATAGTAACAATTTAAATAATATGTGATTTCATAATGTGACGTGAGGAAAAAAAATATTACTCGCAAAGCAATTCCGAATTAACCACACGCTACATTTTCAGAAGCGCCTCATGTACTAATTCCTACCCTGAAAATTGCAAGTCCCTATCTCCTCTCGTTCGAATATTATCGAGGCAACGGTCACCCATCCAGCTACTGAACTCACACAAGGCTGCTCAGATCTCCAACAATATAGATCCGATCATGTTCAAACTTGGAACTTGGCAGTAGAGTTAGCTTTTGAGGCTCTCGAAAAATTTCAGCGATTTCGGACGAATAGCTTTTGATATATAGAATTGATTTCAATGATTTTTTAAAAATGTTGTTGTGATACGATCCTCACGAAATTTCGCAAGAATTTTTGCGCTGGCATTCTACAACTGAGAACCATGTGTGAATTGGATCGCTTTTGTATAGATGGGTATGACTCCAAAACCGTTTGGCCAATTATGCCTATAAACAAACCTCAAATGTCCCATTTAGATGCACAACCTAACTCGAAAGTTTCAAGTCGCTATCTCTTTCTGTTCTCAGTTTATCCTGACATAAATAATATTTTTTAATATATTTTTTTAATTTTTTAGTCATACGATCTCACAAAATTTTACAAGCGTAAGTAGGTTTATATTCTACAACTACTCACCAAGTTTCAATTCGATCGGATTTGTATTGGTTGAAAACAAAATTATTACTCGGAAACCATTGAGCCGATTATGCCCATTAACGAACTTGTCCGTCGTATTGGGATGCGCCACCTATACTGAAAATTTCAAGTCGCTATCTCTTTCCGTTCTCAAGTTACCAACGGACGGCCTGCCGGCCGGACAGAATCAAATTTGAACTCGAATTCTTCATCAGGGAGTCGAACCCAATCGTTTCAGACCATTTTCAGCCAAAAATTCGAAAATTAGAGACATTTGGGCAAAATAATAACGCGATGTTCCCCAGAACATACGCGCAAAAATAAGATTATCGTTAAGTGTCTGACGAAAGAGTCTGATATAGACTCCGAAACGTTACGAAATAGTTGTACCATCGTTGTTGTTTTCGTTATTGTTTGATAGGCAACCTGGTTCGATTGATTGCTTCTGACAAATATCTTGTGTTTCTTACGCAGAAGCATTTCACAAAATTATTTTTTTTTATTTTATGGATAGGTATTTTCAGAGTTTGGGAGAGAAAACCCTCAAAGAAACCATTTAATAATGAATATACCTCCCAAAGTCTCAATTAATTATTATGGTATTTCTGGCCTTTGAGAAGAGAAGAACTGATTCAGTTGATCTGAATGAAGTCCTTCGCATATTTAATAATATGGCAAATCGAAGGATTCAGGGGTTTTGAGGAAGATTTTTATCAACTTTATAATAATCACAATATGTTAAAAGGAATAAAATAAACCTGAAGAAATAAGTATTTTAATATTAACTACCTATTTCACTCAAAAGTAGGTACGATGAAAATTGATTCTTCAGATCACATCAAGTAAATTTTTTTACTTCTGCCCTACCCGTAACCTCCATTGCCCTACCTTAAATTCATCTCTAGCTACGGCCCTGGGAGGCGCGCCATCTTGTTGATACCATAAGTCATTATGGTTCTGTACTAGCGGCTCAATTATTTGAGTCAATATGTCAGAATATCTATCTCCTAAGGGAGAACATTCTTTAAATAATGCAAACATGTGTAGTGTTCTATCTTACCAGTTAAAGTCCCATCATAAATGTGAACATCGAGAATTGCATTATTTTTGATGGCGCAAAAAACATTGAAACTCCAGGTCTCTTGAAAGTTCCATTGTCTGAAGTGGTGGTTGTTCTCTTCGTCCCAATAATGACTGTTATGCCTATTGAAAGAACCATTCTTTGTGAATTTAGATTCATCTGTCCAAATTATACAGTCCAAAAAGTTTTCATTCTCTTGAAATCGAATCATCATAGCTTCGCAAAACTCTGTTCTCCTGACGAAATCAGTTTCCTTCAAATGCTGTACCCTATTGAATTTATATGGGTGCATTTTATGTTTTTTTAATATTCTCCAAACACTCGATTGAGATAATCCCAGATCAATCTCGGCATCTTTGAGAGAATTATGAGGATTCACACGAAAATATGCAAGAACTGTAATTTCGTTGTTCTCATCTTCTACTACACTTTTTTCTCTGTGTATAGTTTTCTTAACGAAAGATCCGACATTTCTCAAGTTTGTCATGGTTCTGTTAATGGTATCTCTCGTTGGTCTGGGTCGGTCAGGAAACCTCTCAATGAACAGTCGAATCGTTCTATCTACAACTTTATTACATTCTCCATGAAGTAGAATGAGATTTAAATAATCTTCATTGGTAAAATTAGGCATAGTGATCGATTTTATAACTTAATACGAATTATCACCAAATAAATAGTAAACACAAAATGCTACTGAATAAAGAGGAATTTGGCAGATGTAATTAATGATAATGATATCTATCATTAAAAAAAAAAGAATGTAAAACATGGTAAGTTTTTGCATATGGTTCATAAGGAATTATTTATTTAACACTGGAGAGAAAACCGATGGCCGATTAGTTGAAATAAAGAGGTTTCCGATACAAATTCGAATCAAAATTCGCCATCTATTTAGGAACAACCTGTAACTTTTTTCTCTTGCATATTAGGGTAGTAAAATCTAAAACATGGTTTAAGTAACAGTTCCTGAAAATTTCATCTTTTTGGCGTGAAGGGAAAAGAAATAGCTGAAAATTCAAGACGAAAAACAGTTTTTTGTGAATAACTCAGAAAATATCCACTTTAGGGCAAGGGTGTGATGCATACACTCACATTATTTTTTAACGTAGATTCA
Source organism: Halyzia sedecimguttata (assembly GCA_937662695.2). Lineage (NCBI taxonomy): Eukaryota > Metazoa > Arthropoda > Insecta > Coleoptera > Coccinellidae > Halyzia > Halyzia sedecimguttata. The sequence continues at coordinate 50,417,189 of OW569411.2, read as the reverse complement.
ATATCTGCCATAAAAAAATGGGGTTCTAATTTGAAAAAATTGATTTTTCACGATTTTGTCATCCCTAACTTTGAAAGCGATTTTTTCACCCCCTGTATCATGAATCGCGATTTCGATTTTTAAAGTGGATACATCAATCTTGCATCTTGAAAAATCCCAAAAATGAAAATTTTCCATCCTAAAACCTCGAAGTTATTCTTGTTTCAGCGGAGCTCTATTTTCGATTTTTTTTTCGAATTTTCCCGCTCAGAGAGAATTTTCCAACCAAAACTGAAAAATGTTACATCAAAATAACTTGAAATTTTCTAAGGAATCTATTTCTGCAATGAAAAAATGGTGTTCTAATTTGAAAAACGGAAGTTGACGTCATTTCCGGAAAAACCGGAGGTGCTCATGCCTTGAAAATATTTTAGATTTCATCAGCATCGTGAAGTACTCATAAGTACTGAATTTCATGAAAATACGTTCAGTAGTTTCCCGTAAAAATATAAGCGAATAACCGGTAAAGTGCGGTTAAGACCAATCCCTTGCTATTATAACCGATCGGTTATGTTTAGCAAGAGATTGGCCTTAACCGCTCTGCTCCGGTTATTCGCTTAAATTCGACTAATAAGTAGAAGAGCTTAGAGAGAGAGGCATTGACTCCAACATAGGAGTGAGATGCAATGATAGAAATCAGCTGATGTAGGGCAAAACATTGTGTTTTGCAATGCAAAGTCTTAATAAATTATATTTTTTTCGTTTTTTCCATGTTCATTGAATTGTTTTTGACTTATTTAAAGTTTTATAAAGATTAATAGATTATATCTAATAATGGAGACGGCCTATTAGGCGTCCGGTTGTACGAATATTATAAAAATAAATCCTTAAATTTCAAAGGTAAGCTATCTGAACCTTAGAAAATAATAATTTATACACATTCTAAAATATGAGAGACTTACGTAGGTATTTGAAATGGAATCAGGGATTAACTAAGAGCTGATATCAATTCTGTAGAATCGATCATATTTTTATTTGTGTAGATAGGTACATTCTGATTTGAATATAAATTTCACATACATATTATTCTTAAGTAAAATATTTGATTGCTTTCAAAGGATTGTTCAAAACAGTAAGTCTTAAGGCTTTGAATTATTTTTTTGTCCAAAAGAGAATCAAGAACTTGCGAACAAACGCAAGTTATTACATACATGTTTATTAATAGCACTCAATACTTTGGCACCTATTAAATGTTTTATGAAATTTTCAATCCAAAAATAATCTATGAACGATGGCATTGTGGCTTTCAGTTTTGATCAGAGATATGGAGGTATCATATCTCTGGTTTTGATTGAGGGTTCCTTATCCAGGGACGGATTTATAAATGTAGTGAAATTTCTGGATTTTTCATCAGACTTTATATCATTCAAAGGAGAATATCTTGAGAACAGTACGTTTTAGGAGAAATGATGAAGAATACTTTATTTTTCTAAAATGATTGTAGATTCTTATAATAACTTCACGAGTCTATAACTAGGAAACGAGCGGAAGTAGGAAAAAACTATTAATTGGAAATTATGTATCATAGTTATAGAAAACTACACCCCAAAATTCATTCCATTGGGAATATCCATTTCAAAGAAAGAAAAGAAAAACTGATTTTTTTTCGAAATTTCAACAGCCGGTAGGTACATATCTCTTTACCAGAGCCGAATTTGGAAAAATGGCAACTGAAAAAAGTGTTTTATTTGACGAGAGGAATCTTTGGTTAAAATTTATGCACAACTTAAAGACTCACCCTGTATTTCTGTGTATTCTGTGATTAAATAGTGTGTAAATCATATTGAGTAATAGTAATAGTACCCCGTTACACTAATAGTGAACTTTTCTACTTGGGGGTGCGTATAATTGAGTCTAAACTGATTAAGATGGTTAGGAAATATTGTGTTCCTTCCTGTAACACTAATTATTCATCTTCAAGAAATCAAAACTATGTTATGTTTCGCTTTTCCAAAAATGGCAAACTTTTTCTCTTATAGCTCAGAAAAATTGGACATCGATGTAATAAAGCAAAGTGAACAATTATTATAGTGCGATGGAGCAATTTAATTTTTAGAAAATTAGACAATTTGAAGTTGAGTTTATTTTCAACTCGATATAAAATTCATTATTATGACCTAATACACAGAATATGGCTCAATAAAAATTGTGATTTCGCGTGTAAAACTCGTAGTCCGCATTTTACACGGTGCGAAGTCGAACGGCTGATAAAATTCACTCACATTCAAAATGAAAATATATGTTTATCGAATGGTCGTTTTGGAATCTTCAGCAGTCATCCGTATAAGGATCTATTTCCTCGGTGGATTTTGGAGAGCTTTTGAACTTTGCTATTTTACTACGTCTATATATTCAATATTATTGATGAACTATATGGATTCTTTCGAAAATATAACCGGTTTCCACGAACTTCGCCAAACGACGTAGAATTGGCTATGTTATCTATGGTATTAACACCCTTGGTTCTATTGTCCGAGAGATCACGTGCTCCGATATTTTCTATATGATTTGTACCCCCAAGCACCCCGAGGTCGTTTCTAAATGGGCTTCTGCGGCTTGCACATTGCAAAAACGATAGTGTACACCGGGCGGGCCTTATGAATCAAACACCAACCGCACACTACACTACAGGGTGATTCACTTATCTTGGTTACTCCAATTTTCTCGGAAACGGCCGAATATATTTTAATTCTGTAAATGCCGTTTTGTACAAGTCTTCGTTAACTTGAGATGCGTGTAGAAGTCGGCGAAAAAAATGAGGATGGCTGGCGTCGCGGCGCCCTGGAACATTCCTTTTTTATTATGCTATTCTAAAGATGATTCAATTCTAAATTTCATTTCCAAAACCGTTTTTTCCCATTTCAAACTGTTAGCGATCTACAGGGTGTTATATGTCAATTCTATTCCATTTTTTGCGCGTATGTTCTGGGGAACATCGCGTTATCATTTTGGCCAAATGTCTGTAATTTTCGAATTTGAGGTAAAATTTGATTCTGTCTGGACGGCCGGCCGTTGCCACGATAACTTGAGAACGGAAAGAGCTGCTGAAATTTTCAGGGTAGGTGGCACATCCCCATACGACGGACAAGTTCGTTGATGTGCATAATAGGCCCAATAGTTTCCGAGTAATAATTTTGTTTTCTACCAATACAAATCCGATCAAATTTATACTTAGTGATTAGTTGTAGAATACAAACCTAAGGACGTTTGTGAAATTTGCCATTTTCGGCAAAAAATTCTAAAATTGCAGACATTTGGGCAAAATGATAACGCGATGTTCCTCAGAACATCGCGCAAAAATGGAATAGAATTAACATAAAACGCCCTGTAGATCGCTAACGGTTTAAAATGGGAAAAAATGGTATTTGGAAATAAAATTTAGAAATTAATCATCTTTCGAATGGCATAATAACAAAGGTATGTCCCTGTCCTACATGCATCCCAATTCAACGTTGACTTGTACAAAACCGCGTTTACAGAATCAAAATATATTCGCCTGTTTCGGAGAAAATTGGGGTGACCAAGATAAGTGAACCCTGTACATAATCTGGCTCGTGCTAAGCAGAAATGCGAAATTATGTTTATGTTTTCTCTGCCTATTGAGTATAGAGTAGAATCATCATTACATATTCTTAACTCCGGACAGTACTTCACTTGGTTCTCGTGTACAGACAGTGAACTGTATTGATTTATATTTATTCAGTTTCATTGTTGTTGAACAATGCTGCACGTTTACTGTAATAAAGGACTTTATGATATTCCTTCGATTTATGGTGAGTCCAAGCCAAAATCACCGGTATTAGATTATACCCGGAAATTACTACCCTGAGAAATAATGCGCGACTCTGTGACTTTTGGTACAAAGAAAATATATCGACTAAAACAACTCATTACACACACAAATCCAAACATATTTGTCATAATATAATCGAAACGTCCGTCGGCAGAATATCATCGAATTGATTTACTTCATCCTTGATCAATAAACTTTCCGATCACATTGAAGGTCATTAAACTAAATATTTACGTACCTTATTATGTGGAACGATGGACGTTGGAGTTTGAGCAGTGACATTAATTCACATAACAGAAGAAATAAAAATGACATCTACAAACCAACTTCAAAATTTTTCATGATTCAGAAAATCACAGGGAGGCTATAATAGTCAACTTATGAAATGTTTCTGTAACTGTAAGTTTAAGTTCTTCATTTCTATTGTCGATCTACTTGACACTATTTGGCTGTTTTTGTTTTGACCACATATTAATTGAAACTATTTGGAAATACCAACATATTAATAGACATTGAAAGATCCACCACATAAAGGTATTTCTATCATCGTTTTATCTGAATACTTAGTTTGGTGACTGTAAAACACGCGTCCAGAAAAAAAACTGGTCCACTTTTGTGAACTTTCCGTATTTCCCTAATATTTTCCATAATATAGATCCGCACAAGTTAAAATCTAGATCTGCAATATAAAATAAGGTTTTGAAGGCTCTCACAAAGTTTCAACGATATCGGACGGATAGTTTCTGGGATACATTCAATTTTCTAGTCATGCGATCCGCACAAGATTTCGTGCAATTAGTGAGATTTTCGCTTGGACTCACCATAAATCGAAATCATATCAAAAAGTCCATTATTACAATAAACGTGCAGCATTGTACAACAAACAACACTGAATCTAAATGAATATAAATCAATACAGTTCACTGTCTGTGAAGCAAAAATCCAAAAATTTTTGCCTGTTTTTGGTTTTTTGGTTTTCTGACTTAGTAAGTAATTTCATGCGGTATATTTCCGGCTATGCTTTAAGAAGGTGGTGAATATATTGTACCTCAACTTACTGAGCTCTTTAGAGCTAGCTATGCATGGCCCCTCAGAACCTGAATCTTATCGACTCATATGTCTTACCCCCTTTCTTCTAAAAACCATGGAGAAAATAATAGATAATCAGATGAGGAAATATAAAGCTTCACCAAAAACAATTTGCCTACAGATTAGGCAAATACGCGGTAGTTGAACTCCACTAACTCATTGTAGATGTGGAGGGGCCTTCTCTGCAAAAGAGATCATACTTGCAATGTTTGGTGATATTTGAGGAGCTTTTGACAACACCCTGCACACACTTCCATATAAAAGGGTAGAACCCTCCACTATTAAGTGAATTTCGGCCATGCTGAAAGGGCACTTTCGGCGGGCGGTTTCAATGCCCAGGAATAAGCTGATGACATAGTAATAACTGTTAGACACAAGCATGAAGGCATCCTGAGTAGCCGAATGCAAACTGCCCTCAATATCACCGAAAAGTGGTGTGGGGAAGAAGGGCTTAACGTCAATTACTCTAAGACCACCTTGATTCCATTCACTATATGGAGGAATCTGAACCTCAGAACTCAGAGTTTTGAGCGGACTGGTCATGTGGAATATGAGAAAAACCTTCGAAGTAATTAGGAACGTGTGCAACGAAGATAATGAGAATGAGAATGAAGAATGAGAATGATAAGATTTTCATACTAGTACAAGGTGTCTCAGTAAACAATATAATAATAATATCACGTGCAACTAGTCCAAGAGTTGGATGAAACTGATTTTGAAAATCGTTTACGATTCTGCAATTGGATATTGAAGGCTACAACAACAGCCTGATTTTTGTGAGTTTATAATGTCTTCGGATGAAATTACATTCCACAAAAATGGACACGTGAATCGTTATAATTTTCATTATTATGAAATCAGTAATCCTCATTGCATAAGTATATTGGATCATCAGCATCGATGGTCACTAACCGTATAATAATAATAATATTATGCGCATACTGCAACGGGCGAAGAATGGAACAGTTAAGAGATTTTCCAGAACTAGTCGTCCATAGAAGGGAAGCATTTGAGGCTGCAGTAGGACTGTTCGCTAAAAGATGTCGTAGCTGCAGTGGGAGCTACTACTTCACTTCTGTGCCCACCAGGAAGAACAACAACAAAGGAGGACAAACATAGGTCAAGATTGTATAAGCTAGACAATAAGATAAGAACCGTGAAGCAGAAGCATCTTGGTACCAATGTATCATAGATGTTATGAAAGGACAACTGAAACCGACCAAGAAAATAGAGGACATGATGGGTGAGCTGCGTGCATTGCATCGTACGATGAGACTACCCACCATAAACCTATTGAAGCAGAAAGCTATTGATGAAATGAGATCACTTGTGGCGGCAAGGAAGAAGCCGATCAAGAGGCAAAAGTGGATAGAAGACAACAATACCTTCACCGCAGAACCTTCGAAGTTATTTCGACCTAAAAAAGTAGAGGCAAAACGTCGGCAAAAGTCGAACATTTCTGGAAAAATTTGTACGAGCGACCAATGGAGACCAGGGATACTCCAGCACTTCACAAATTCCAGATATTATGTGATCAAAATCTGCAACAGACCGAAGAGCTGACTGACATAACAACCGAAGAGTTTAGAAATGCCTTGTCTAACAAGCAGGATTTCAAGGCACCTGGACTGGATGGCGTTCAGTGGTGGGAGAACCAACTACTGAATATCGTTGCCGAATACACCTCAGCAATAGGAATGTCATTCGGTTTGGACAAGTGTGCTGTTTTTCATCTAAGCAGAGAAATAACTGAAGAAACACGAGAAGACATCGTCCTAGAAGGAAGAATCAGCATTCGACAACTCGAAGAGGAAGAAACATACAAATTCCTTGGGATGAAACAACGAGGTGCACTGGAGACAACCCAAATCAATGATGCCTCAACAGATAGCTACAGAAAGATCCGAGATATATGGAAGTACCAGCTGTCCGGGAAAAATAAACTATCAGCTACGAACAGCTTTGAAGTCCCGATAATCACCTACTCATTCGGGACAGTGAATGAAATTAACGAGCTAGACAGAACCACTCGAAAAGTGAGGAACATGAATCGTAGCCTGCATCCCAACTGCTCGATTCAAAAGATATACCTTCCACGAACGCAGGCCCAGAGGTTTGCGAAGTTTGGAATACTAACACCATCAAAAAACGTTGGAAATAATCATGAAATAAGGAACCAAGGAGCTTTCCTATTTAGGGCTGGTCAGAGAACTTTGGAGAAGCTCAGTATAACTGGCATATCCATCGATCATGAGCTAGCAGGAACACATATCACGCCAACAGACCAAAGAAGAGTTGGCAGAGAGATAAGACGGGCACAACTAGAGACACTACTCGAAGATCACATGAGTAAACACCTACACTCCATATTCTTCAGGAGTGAAAGATCAGGGCCTGTCGGAAGAATTATCCTTCGCCTTTTTGAAGTCCGCTGGGCTCAAGTCTGAAACGGAGGGATTCGTTATGCTTGTCAAGATGGGGTGATAAATACAAGATGGTATAAAAAAACATAATGAAAGTGGACACCTGAACAACGTGCAGAGCATGCCACTGCCAGCAGGAAACTGTTATGCTTGCAGACTCCATACTCTAACAGGATATGTGGAAAGACGCAATGCAGCACTCCGAATTCTCTACTTCCATCTGTGAGAGGTTTATGGTATAGACAACGAACCAGTGCTACCATATGTGCCTCTGGAAATTGAAGCAGTTGTTCAACAACTGCAGATCTCGCATCTACTGGAACTATGCGATTCCAACAACTTGGCCTATCCACGCCATAAAGCCAGATATAATCTTGCTCGACAAAGAACTGAAGGAATTTTTTGTCGTCGAATATTCCTTGCTAGCAGAAAATAATGTGGTGATGAAAGAAGAACAGAAGAAGGAAAATACAAGGATTTCATGTTCGAACTGGGGATCCTATATCCAGGGCATAAGGTTAGAAAGGTGGTACTAATCATAGTATGCCTAGGCGGAATGAGAGCGAACTACGTGACCGAATTGAAGATTATTTCGGCCTGAAAATCTCTGGTCGAGTATTTAGCGCACACAATGCAGAAAGCGGTGTTGCTCGGATCACTTCGAGTCATCAGGTCCCATCAACTATGAAGGCCGCTTGCAGCTCATCTCTTTTGGTGAGGGCAGGACGAAGAACTACTCCAAGGAACGTGCGAGAGGTTTTTTAGTGAGTAACCAATCAACATCTGGAGTGTCACACTCCTGAGAGAAGCGGACCCTGTCAGGGCGGGCCTATAAAAGGTTTTTCCTCTCGAGTGGAAAAAAATAATTTTATTCCAACTAAATTAAGTGATACAGAAGATATTACAAGACAAAGAGAAAAAAAGAAAAAAAATCACAGGGCGGGGATATGGGGTTTGTTTGTGAGTAGCCCGTGTTGCAGCCTAGAGAGGCTCATTGGACCTCGGTCGGTCTCATAGTTGATCCCCCTCTGCTCGGGTTGCTAGCTTCCATAGATCTCTTAGTCGATCCCCTGCAGGTTAGGTTAATTAACTTTAAAATTTTTCTACAGTGCCTTTAAAGTAAAGGACGAAGGGGGAATGGTTCTATACGCCTTCGGGTCTAAAAGATATTTCCCCGGTTTCGGTATAGAGAGTTCTCTGGCCAGTTTTCAGTCCAGCGGGACATATCCAAATGCCATGCTAGCCCGAAAAAATCTGCACAAAAGCTGTCCGATAACGTCCCAGTCCTGCTGCAGTAATACAGGCAAAATCCCGTCTAGTCCAGGAGATTTATAGGGTAAGAAGGACTTAATGGCCCATTTTACCCTACCATACGTGACAACTCTCTTCGCAGTTTCCCAACTGGATCTAGAGGTCCTGTTAGACAATCCCTCCCAACCCAGTCGGTATCATTGGTAGGCGGGTAGTGGCGCCATATTTTTTTGAAGGGAATGTCAATGCTGTTCGATATTCAGAGAAACGTAGAGGTAAATTACAAAATTGTATGGCTGGTTTGCCACTAGACCTTGTGCGTAGAATGGTACCATTAACATGCCCGTATTTATAATAAAAAACAAATAAAGTGGACCCCCGGTATTCCGACAAACGTTTTGCAAGGTGGTGTCGGTCTATCGAATTTATCTGATTACAGAGTATTGCCTAAGACCCCCTATAGTACGAAATTCTTTGGAAAAAATTACCTTGTAATCCGAAAAATTACCGACCAAAATATGTAATAAGATGAAAGCAAAGGGTCAAATACAGTCTAGTGGTGGCGCATACAAGTTGCTACAAGTACATATATTCAACAGTGATAGGCATGTCGGATTAAACGGGGCGTCGGATAAGATGGGGGCCGGATTACCGCGGGTCCACTGTATATAACTTTTTTGAAGGAAAATAGATTACAGTTCTTAGGAATACACAGTGATAGTGATAATTACAACGAACAGCCTGAATTAAGATGTCGCAATGAAGGAACTATGCACACGTGAAATATAGAACAAGCATTGACGTGAAGTCAGAAGCTTTTGCGCGTATGTTCTATTGTCCATTCTTCTGTATTGGACACCCTTAATCGAATTTACCATGGTAAATTATGTTGTCCATTCTCCTGTATTGGACACTCTTACTTCGAATTTACCACGGTAAATTCGAATTAAGTGTCCAATACAGGAGAATGGACGACATAATTAACCATGGTAAATTCGATTGAGGGTGTCCAATACAGAAGAATGGACAATAGAACATACGCGCAAAAGCTTCTGACTTCACGTCAATGCTTGAACCAATTTTTTTTTTCGTGATTTTTTTTAATTTTCTGGAGGCGCGGTTCTTAAAATTTTTTTTTTCGTCATTTTTTTCAAATTTTCTAGGAGTACGGTTCTTACAGAATTTTAAACACGTCTTTGTGTTGATTTTCTACTACTAGTTACCAAGCTTCAATTCAATCGAATATTTATTTTTTGAGTTATCAAGGAAACAATATTCCAGGTGAATATAACTCGGAAACCGTTAAACCGATTATGCCCAAAAACGAACTCAACTCTCCCTTTTGGATACGCAACCTACCCTGAAAATTGCAAGTCCCTATCTCCTCTGGTTCGAAAGTTATCGAGGCAACGGTCACCCATCTACTGAACTCACACAAGAATGCTCGAATCTCCAACAATATTCAACCGATCGTATTAAAACTTGAAACTTGGCAGTAGAGTTAGGTAATGAACGCTCTTGCAAAATTTCAGCAATTTCAAACGTATAGTTACTGATATATAGAATTTTTTTTTTTTATTTTCAATGATTTATTAAAAATTTTCTACAGATGCTATCCTCACCAAATTTCGCAAACATTTTCGCGTTGGCATTCTACATCTAATAACCATGTTTGAATTCAATCGGTTCAGTATTTTTCGAGTAAATGAGGAACAAAAAACCACCAAATTTCAGAAAATTCCAGATGGCTATAACTCTGAAACCGTTTGGTCGATTATGCTCATAAACAAACTCAAATGTAGCATTCATATGCACAACATAACCTGAAATTTTCAAGCCGCTATCTCTTTCCGTTCTCAGGTTATCGTGACAAAAAAAATATTTTTTAATAATTTTTTTAAAATTTTCTAGCCATACGATTCGCCCAAAATTTCACAAACGTGCTTAGGTTCATATTCTACAACTACTCACCAAGTTTCAATTCGATCGGATTTATATTGGTTGAAAACAAAATTATTACTCGGAAACCACTGGGCCGATTATGCCCATTAACGAACTTGTCCGTCGTATTGCGATGCGCCACCCACCCTGAAAATTTCAAGTCGCTAGCTCTTTTCGTTCTCAAATTATCGTGGCAACGGACGGCCGGACGGACAGAATCAAATTTGACCTCGGATTCTTCATCGGGGAGTCAAACTTGATCGTTTGAGACCAATTTCGTCAAAAAATTCGAAAGTTACAGACATTTGGGCAAAACTATAACGCGATGTTCCCCAGAACATACGCGCAAAAAATGTATAACTCTAGTGATATTATGTTTTCTCGCAGAAAATGGTCTCAAACGATTGAGTTCGACTCCCTGATCAAGAATTCGAGGTCAAATTTGATTCCGTCCGGCCGTCCGTTGCCACGATAACTTGAGAACGGAAAGAGATAGCGACTTGAAATTTTCAGGGTAGGTGGCGCATCCGAATAGCACGGGCAAGTTCGTTAATGGGCATAATCGGCCCTACGGTTTTCGAGTATTAATTTTGTCTACAACCAATACTAATCCGACGCAAAAGCTCCTGACTCCACGAAAAAAAAAATTGGTTCAAGCACTGACGTGAAGTCAGGAACTTTCGCGCGTATGTTCTATTGTCCATTCTCCTGTATTGGACACTCTTAATCGAATTTACCATGGTGAATTATATTGTCTGTTCTCCTGTATTGGACACTCTTAATCGAATTTACCATGGTAAATTAAGAGTGTCCAATCAAGGAGAATGGACAAGAGAACATCCGCGCAAAAGCTTCTGACTTCACTTCAGTGCTTGAACCAATTTTTTAATAATTACTCATATTTTTTTTGATTAACTTCATATTTTATTAATAAATGTTAAGTTCTGTTTGCACTGAAGTCAATGAAGTCATGTCAGGAGCTTTTGCGCGCATTTTTTATTGTCTATGTATGAGGCGTGAATAAAGAAAGGAACATGGGCGCTGTAACATATATAAGATAATGTACATGTGTAGAGGAGGCAGTATTAATTGAGACATCGAGCTGAACACTTGTGTTATTAACATATATATATATATGTGTTATAAACATATCACATGGCGCAGTCGAAACGAACATAGACGTATTTCTTGAATTATTGAAATCCTTACGTGGAAATATATCTGACAATCAGAAAAATGGAGAAGGGTGCGAAACCACCATCCGAAATGAAGTTGGAAGAAGACCCGGCAGTGCAATGGAAGTTTTTCCTTCAAAAATTCAGAATTTTCATTCAAGCAATAAAAGCAGAAAAGGAGTCCGAAGAATATAAAGCCGCTTTGCTATTGAATTGCATAGGGGATAAAGCCCTCAAAATATATAACACCTTTGAATTAGTAAAAGAAGAAGAAAAAGGTAAATTGACGAACATTTTGCAGAAATTTGAAGCATATTTCATACCTAGCATTAATGTATGAGAGATACATTTTTTTCACGAGGGACATGGAAGAAACAGAATCTGTGGATGAATATGTGACGCAGTTGAAACATTTGAGCAGAAATTGTGAATTCGAAAATTCAACAGATTCACTCATAAAAGACCGATTAGTCTTAGGCATCAAAGATAAAAACGTGAAGGACAGACTCTTAAGAACAAAAAACTTGGACTTGACAAAGGCAGTGGAAATATGTAAATCGGCGGAGATAACGAACAAACAGCTGGAAATTTTGTGTTCGAATCCTGGTACGAGTATGAGGAGGAAAGAAGATAATCAAGAATTAATGGAAGTGAGACGAAAGAATTTTCATATTGGCATGAAGAAGCAGTCGCCGAACTCGAGAAAGCAGAAAGAAATATCTAATGGACAAGGACAACAACAACCTGGGAGTCGTCAAAGAAACCAGATAAGTTTCAAATCATTAAATAATAATGTTCAAAATGAAAGAATGAATAATGGTGAATTTAATTGTTTGAAATGTGGTACTTTTCATTTAAGAGGAAATTGTAAAGCTTTTGGAAAAATTTGTCGAAAATGTGGTTTGTATAATCATTTCGCATCATTTTGTAAAAGTAAAAGTATAAATAATGTTGCTAGAAAAGAAGAACTTTACATAGGTTCTGTGGAGAATAGTACTTCAATAACAAAATTAGATTGGACGGTGGATTTAAAGATAAAAAATGAAACGGTAAATTTCAAAGTAGATACAGGTGCTGATGTCAATGTCATTCCTTTGAGTATGTATAGTAAAATTTTCAAATCAGAAAAAATTATGAAAGATGATACCAAACTAATTGAATATACTGGAAATCGAATTGATATAATAGGATATATTACAACCGTTGTTTCTCATAAAAATAAAAAATATAACGTGAAATTTTTTATAGCTAAAGGAAAATATGGCCGCCCAATGATTGGAAAAAGTTCAATAGAAGATATGGATATTGCTAGAATGGTGGCGGAAATGAGTGACAGTAAGAGGTATATTGACGATTTTCATGATGTTTTTGATGGAATTGGGTGTTTACCAGGCCGTTATAAAATTGAGTTAGATGAAACTGTTAAACCTTGTGTCCATGCAGCTAGACGATTTCCCCAAGTAATTTTGGTGAGATTGAAGAATAAATTAGATAATCTGGAAAAACAAAACATTATAGCTAGAGAATTCGAGCCAACTGAATGGGTTAACTCTTTGGTAATTGTAGATAAGCCTAATGGAGATTTTAGAATATGTATCGATCCCACTGATTTAAATAGGGCCATTAAACGGGAACATTTTTCAATTCCTACTTTTACAGATATTATTACAAATTTGAATAAAGCTAAAGTTTTTTCAGTATTAGATACGAATAGTGGATTTTGGAATATAGAATTAGATGAATTTAGTTCAAAATTATGTACCTTCAATACTCCATTTGGCAGGTATAGGTTTAAAAGATTGCCTTTTGCTTTAGTTTGTTCCGCAGAAATTTTCCAGAGAAAAATATTACAATGTTTTGAAGGTATTGAAGGTGTTCACATATACATAGACGATATTCTAATATGGGGTGAAAATCAAAAGGAACATGATGAAAGACTTGTCGAAGTTTTGAAAAGAGCGCGCGAATATAATATTAAATTTAATAAAGAAAAATGTCAGTTCTCAGTTTCGGAAGTAAATTATCTGGGATATAAAATAACGAGTAATGGCATAAAGCCTGATGAGAGTAAAATAATTGCGATAGAAAACTATCCGGAACCAACGAATGTGAAAGAATTACAACGTTTTTTGGGCATTGTTAATTACCTGCATAAATTTATTCCGAATGTAGCCGAAATAACCGCTCCTTTAAGGGAATTGTTGAGAAAAGACAAAATTTTTGAGTGGGGTCCAGAACAGAAAAGAATGTTTGATCAATTGAGGAGAATTTTGACATCTCAACCAACATTGAGATTTCATGACCCACAAAAAATGTTAGTGTTATCAGTAGATGCCTCAAAAGATGGTTTAGGTGCGGTATTGTTACAAGAAGGAAAGCCTGTAGCATACGCATCGAGATCTTTAAATGATACGCAAAAATGTTATGCTCAAATTGAAGAAGAGATGTTAGCAATAGTATATGGCTTGAAAAAATTCCATCAATATATTTATGGAAGAAAAGTAATTGTAGAAACGGATCACAAACCACTTATTCATATTTTCAAAAAAGCATTGATTGATTGTCCAATGCGTTTACAGAGAATGATGTTAGATGTCCAAAAATATGATTTAGATGTTCAGTTCAGACCGGGAAAAGAAATGTATATATCTGACGCTTTAAGTCGAATTAACATACAGAAAGACGATACACACATTTTGGATAACGAGTATGAAGCGCAAGTTAATTATTTGAAGAAATACTTTCCGATATCATCACAATACCTACTTAGAAAAGTTCAAAGAAGAAACTCGAAAAGATGTTACACTATAAGTTATTGGAAAATATATAAAAGACGGATGGCCGAATTCTAGAGCTAAATGTGAATCCATGACAAAATTATATTATAATGTTAGGTCAGAGTTAGTCATTATTGATGATATAATTTATAAAACTAATTGCTTGGTTGTGCCAGAATCACTCAAAAAAGAAATGTTAAATCTAATTCATTTAAGTAATATGGGAATTGTGAAAGCGAAAGAATTACTTTATTGGCCGAGTATGTCTCGTGACATAGAAAATGTTGTATTATCATGTAAGATTTGTCAAAAATATTCCAGAAACAATTATAAAGAGTCACTCATACCGCATACTGTTCCCGAGTACCCATGGCAAAAAATTGGTTGCGATCTATTTGAAATAGATAGTAAAAAATACATGATTGTAATTGATTATTTCTCTAAGTATGTTGAAATTTGTAAATTGAGCTGTTTATCATCTGAAATTGTTATTAGAAATTCGAAAAATATATTTAATAGATTAGGCATTCCACAAGTGTTCATGTCTGATAATGGAACACAGTTTACTAGTTTTGAATTTCAAAAATTTGCGGAAAATTGGAATTTTGAAAATATAACTTCAAGCCCAAATTATCCAAGTTCTAATGGCATGGTAGAGAGAGCTATTCAAATGTCAAAAATATAATAAAAAAAATTCAGAATCAGACACAGAATTAGAATTAGCTTTGTTAGATTATAGAAATACTCCAATAGATATAAACATACCTTCACCTAGTGAATTGTTCTTTAATAGAAAAACTAGGACAATGTTACCTGTGAGAAATGAACTGTTATATCCACGAAAGATTAATTTTGAACAGCAGAGGAAACACTTAATAAATAGACAAAATAAACAAAAGACTTATCATGACATGAAGTAGAAGAATTTGAAAATTTTGAAAGAAAATGAAAAAATATACGTAAAAGTAAATGATATTTGGGTTAAAGGATTTGTCATTAGGAAAATTAATTCAAGGTCATACTTAGTAAAAATAGAAAACACTGGTTCAATCATTAGGAGAAATAGATATCATCTGAAACCTTTCTTTGTTAAAAGTTATAAATATAGAACTGATATTGAAGATGAAGAAAATGTTGTTAATTGTGATGTTGAAGATGAAGAAAATGATATTGTTAATTATAATGTTAGTTTGAACAATGAAACTGTGGAAAATTCACGTAGAACTATATATGTAACGAGATATGGTAGGAAAGTAAAAAAACCTATTTAAGAAATCTGTTTTAATTATTTGATAGAATTTTATTTTAGTTAAGAAGGGAGATGTAACATATATAAGATAATGTACATGTGTAGAGGAGGCAGTATTAAATGAGACATCGAGCTGAACACTTGTGTTATTAACATATTAAACATATCACAGGCGCAAAAGCTTTTGACTTCACGTCATTTTTTAAAATTTTTTTGGCAGTACGGTTCCCACAACATTTTACACACTTCTTTATGTCGATATTCTACAACTAGTTACCAAGCTTCAATTCGATCCAGTCTATATGTTTTGAGTTATCGAGGAAATCATATTCCAGGTGGGTATAGCTCCGAAACCGATGGACCGATTATGCCAAAAAACTTAACTTAAGTCTAGATCCAATCGTGTTCTAACTTGGAACTTGGCAGAAGAGTTAGGTTCTGAAGGCTCTCGCAAAATTTCGGAGATGGTGGACGAATAGTTTCTGATATATAGAATTTTTTTCAAAGATTTTCAATCATTTTTGACAAATTTCCTAGTGATACGATCCTCATTAAATTTCGCATGAGTTTTCGCGTTGGTATTCTACAACTGATAACCATGCTTGAATTGGAACTGTTTTGTATTTTTCCAGTTATTGAGGAAATAACAACCAAATTTCAGGAGGGTATAACTCCAAAACCGTTTGGCCGATTATGCCTATAAACAAATTAAAATGTCGCATTCAGATACACAACCCAACATGACAATGTCAAGTTGCTATCTCTTTCCGTTCTTAGGTTATCGTGACATAAATAATATTTTTTTTAAATTTTCTAGTGATACGATTCTTACAAAATTTCACAAACGTCCTTGAGTTTCAATTCGATCAGATTTGTATTTGTTGAAAACAAAATTATTACTCGGAAACCATCGAGCCGATTATGCGCATTAACGAATATGTCCGTCATATTGGGATGCGTCAACTACCCTGGGGGTCTATTCTCGACCATTCGCAATTTTAACGATCGGTCGCATATGCTAACTATTTCTATAGAGATGCGCACGATCGTGAAAATTGCGAATGGTCGAGAATAGACCCCCTGAAAAGTTCAAGTCGCTATCTCTTTCCGTTCTCCAGTTTGACAACGGACGGCCGGACAGAATAAAATTTGACCTAGAATTCTTCATCAGGGAGTCGAACCCAATCGTTTCAGATCATTTTTGGCAAAAAATTCGAAAATTACAGACATTTGGGCAAAATGATAACGCGATGTTTCCCAGAACATAGCAACTGAGTTTCCATTGAACAATTATTTTGAAAGAAAATTGGTTCAAGCCTTGTGGACAGGAGCTTTTTGGCGCCTTTGTTCAAACAGACAAATTATATCTCCGAAAGTATTGGTTTCTCAGAGTTGGGAATTATATCAATGGATTCCTATGATAGAAATGCATATTGAAAGAAATTAAATTCAGAAAAAGTGTCGTTTAAATAAAATGCTTCAAACAGTATCTTATAAAAAATTGGTTCAAGCACTGACGTGAAGTCAGAAGCTTTTGCGCGTATGTTCTATTGTCCATTCTTCTGTATTGGACACCCCTAATCGAATTTACCATGGTAAATTATGTTGTCCATTCTCCTGTATTGGACACATAATTCGAATTTACCATGGTAAATTGGCGAATTTATAGATGGTACTAAGATTAGAAATTTGTTGGAAAAATTTGGAAAATTCCGCATCATATCGTTCTTGATCAAAGTAACTTCTTTCTAGAAGATATTTCTTCAGAGCTTACAATTGACAATTATTTCTATGTATCTAATGTATATGATGTATTTTGATCAACGCAGGATCATTAGACAGACTATTCAAATATAATATGTAGTGAAGCTGACAAGTAACAATTATCTCTGAACTTTAATGTACGTATATACAGGTTCTATGCCGCCATGGGCAC
The DNA here is from genome assembly GCA_937662695.2 of Halyzia sedecimguttata. Classification (NCBI taxonomy): domain Eukaryota; kingdom Metazoa; phylum Arthropoda; class Insecta; order Coleoptera; family Coccinellidae; genus Halyzia; species Halyzia sedecimguttata. Next base: position 50,399,516 of record OW569411.2, on the reverse strand, counting down.
ACGGCCGACACGGCCATGGCCGACACGGGCAAGGAGGTGATGAGGTAGGTACTATTAGGGTGTCACACTTGTTACCTGTTGTTGAACTATGCTCCGGGTCTTCTGATGGAAGTTATGGATGGTAAGCCAGGGGTGAGTTTCCTTATTTTGCAAATATTTCAGAGATCAGTTGAGATAGAGCAATGAAATTTGACGGTTTGAGTAGGCAGATTGAGTACTTTGAAATAAGTCAAATAAGTTTTGTAACCCCCACTAAAAAAATTGGTTCAAGCACTGACGTGAAGTCAGAAGCTTTTGCGCGTATGTTCTATTGTCCATTCTTCTGTATTCTTCTGACTTCACGTCAGTGCTTGAACCAATTTTTATTTATTGCCACCTAAGCCAATATTCGCTTTAACACATTTCGATAAACCCTGTTGTGCTGCCTTTCTGCTTTTTGTAATTACGCCAGTCGAAGGTCTTCTAACGTCCAATACAGGATAATGGACAACATATAATTCACCATGGTAAATTCGATTAAGGGTGTCCAATACAGAAGAATGGACAATAGAACATACGCGCAAAAGCTTCTGACTTCACGTCAGTGCTTGAACCAATTTTTTTTTTGTGATTTTTTTAAAATTTTCTAGGGGTACGATTCTTAAAATTTTTTTTTTCGTCATTTTTTCAAATTTTCTAGGGGTACGGTTCTTACAAAATTTTAAACACGTCTTTATGTTGATTTTCTACTACTAGTTACCAAGCACCAATTCGATCGTCTATTTAATTTTTGAGTTATCAAAGAAATAATATTCCAGGTGGGTATAACTCGGAAACCGTTAGACCGATTATGCCCAAAAACGAACTCAACTCTCCCTTTCGGATACGCAACCTACCCTGAAAATTGCAAGTCCCAATCTCCTTTCGTTCGAAAGTTATTGGGGCAACGGTCACCCATCTACTGAACTCGCACAAGAATGCTCGAATCTCCAACAATATTTAACCCATCGTATTAAAACTTGAAACTTAGCAGTAGAGTTAGGTTATGAAGGCTCTTGCAAAATTTCAGCAATTTCAAATGAATGGTTACTGATATATAGAATTTTTTTTTTAATTTTCAATGATTTATTAAAAATTTTCCACAATTGCAATCCTCACCAAATTTTGCAACCATTTTTGCGTTGGCATTCTACAACTTATAACCATGTTTGAATTCAATCGGTTCAGTATTTTTCGAGTTAATGAGGAACAAAAAACCACCAAATTTCAGAAAATTTCAGATGGCTATAACTCTAAAACCGTTTGGCCGATTATGCTCATAAACAAACTGAAATGTCGCGTTCTGGTGCACATCCTAACCTGAAAATTTCAAGCCGATATCTCATTCCGTTCTCAAGTTATCGTGACAACAAAAATATTTTTTAATAATATTTTTAAAATTTTCCAGCCCTACGATTCGCACAAAATTTCACAAACGTGCTTAGGTCCCTATTCTACAACTACCCACTAAGTTTGAATTCGATCGGATTCATATTGGTTGAAAACAAAATTATTACTCGGAAACCACTATTATGCCCATTAACGAACTTGTCCGTCGTATTGGGATGCGCCACCTACCCTGAAAATTTCAAGTCGCTAGCTCTTTTCGTTCTCAAGTTATCGTGGCAACGGCCGGACGGACAGAATCAAATTTGAGCTCGAATTCTTCATTGGGGAGTCGACCTTAATCGTTTGAGACCATTTTCGTCAAAAAATTCGAAAGTTACAGACATTTGGGCAAAACTATAACGCGATGTTCCCCAGAACATACGCGCAAAAAGAGCAATCTACAATGCTTCAATTCATTAATGCTTCAAAAATTGTCATTAAATATATTTATCAAGATTAAATGAAACTCTGCCTGTGAGGAAACTGGGCGGATTGAGTAGCTCAGTGGAATCACAGCCGGTCCCACGCCCGGATAAAAGTGGAGGGTTCACAGGTGAGGCTAGCGACCTGCCTGAGGTAAAAAGGAACACAGTGCTCAAAGAACCAACAATTCAGCCTCGGATAGGACGGAAACAATTAATGACGACTCGGCGAGAAAAAGGAATAAGCGACATCGGAAACCAAAAATACTAAGAATTGGATGCTGGAATGTAACGTCCCTGAACAACAAAGACCAAGAGATTCTCTTGGAGATAGAAAGACACAAGATGGACGTCTGCGCGATCACTGAAACCAAGAAAAAGGGGAAAGGAAACACCAAGTATGGGAACTACATACTTATATATAGTGGCAAGGACAAACACGAAAGGGCAGCGTCTGGCGTGGGAATACTATTGCACGAGAGATTCGAAAATAACATCAGCGACACAAAATACATCAACGACAGAATACTACAACTAACAGTCGAACTTATAGACCGAAAGGCCACACATATAATAAGCGTTTATGCCCCCGACATTACCAAGCCAAAGGAAGAAATAAATATCTTTTATGAAGACCTACAAGCAGTGCTCGACGGCATTGGGCCACGAGATGAAATAATAATACTCGGAGATTTGAACGCCAGGATCGGAAACGAATATGTGCCAGGAGTTAAAAACAGATACAACGAAGAAACAAAGAATGAAAGCGGTGACCAACTAATCCAACTATGCGCCCAAAATGAACTACGAATAAATAACACCTTTTTCCCACACAAATCACAACACACATTCACATTCGAAAACACGCGAGGACAGAAATCCGTAATAGACTACGTAATTACAAACAGAAATATCCACCCAAGTAGAATTCAAGACGTCAGAACTCTGACCTCAGCGAATGCAGGAACTAACCACGGCCTAGTACTAGCGAAACTTGCAGCTACTTTGGAAATAAAAAAGAGTAAATGGTCGACAAAGAGTACTAACAAAATCAATGTGGAATCTCTATCAGATGCCTCAACAAGATACCTGTACCAACGGAGACTGGAGGAAAAAATTCAGGCCTGCGAAATACAGCAGCTGGACGACGTAGAAACCGCCTGGAAAAAACTGAAAGATAATATAATAAAAGCTGCAGAAGAGGCATTAGGAAGAAGGAGCCGAAAGGGAGGAAGAAACCCAAATACCAAACCGTGGTTTACCCAAGAGGTCAAGACGCTGGCAGAGGAAAAACGGAAATCGTACTTACAGTACAGATCAACATCAATAACATACAACGAGTACAAGCGTGTAAGAAATAGAATTAACAGCGACATACAAGCAATAAAATCAGCGTACTGGGAAAAATTCTCCAAGGATATGGAGCGGGACCTTTATGGAGGACAGAAAAAGGTGTGGAATATGCTCAGAAATAGGAAGAAACCGATAAACGAGTTCATACAAAACACGAAAAACACAATCGAGGACTGGGAGAAACACTTTCAGGAGTTGTACGCCGCAGACGAAGGCAACACCGAACATACCTTCACACACATAGATGATAAGACTCACCGACCATGGAGCATATTTCGGGAGAGAATAGAACAACTAGCTAGTAGACTGAAAAACAGAAAGTCACCCGGAGCGGACGAGATACCAAACGAAATGATTAAATACGGCGGCGACATACTATTGGATCAGATCCATGCCCTGTTTAACAAGATACTAGACAACATGGACATACTGACAGAGTGGAAGTACAGCGTTACGATACCAATACACAAAAAGGGAGCTAAGACCGATCCGGCAAACTATAGAGGAATCGGCCTCCTAAGTACGATGTCAAAACTCCTCACGAAGATCTTCCAGGAGGAAGTAGCTGCCTCTGGAATATGCGAAGAACAAGGTTTTAGGAACAACAGGTCCACTACAGACGCAATATTCACCATACGCCAAATAATTGAGAAAGCCATAGAATTTAACAAAGCTGCTTTTATGTGTTTCGTCGACTTCACCCAAGCCTTCGACAGAGTGAGGCTAACTGACGTTGTGCCGCTCCTGCAGAAGAGAAAGATACACCCAAGCATAATAACTACAATAGAAAAGCTACACAAATAACTACACATCCATAAGAGTAGCAAATAAGTTATCAAAGAAAATACCCATAGCAACTGGAATTAGACAGGGAGACAGTTTAAGCCCTACCTTATTCAACCTAATCATGGATGAAATGATTACAGAGGTCAAGAAGGTGGGGCGAGGATACCGTATGGGGGACAAAGAAATTAGAGTCATATGCTATGCTGACGACGCCGTGTTGATCTCCGAGAGCGAAGACGATCTGCAGCGACTCCTATATAACTTCGAACAAAACACAGTGTCTAGTCGTAGCTAAGGAGCCTCGCAGATGCAAACTCGCCATATATAACAAGAGCGTAGAACAAGTTATGAACTTCAAATACCTTGGCGCCAATATAACAAGCAGTAGGGACTTGGAGAATGAAGTGAAGGCCCAAAAAGTGAAAGCATCGTTAATATCAGGTTATCTGAGGGATATAATATGGCGAAATAAGTATATGTCAATTGAGAGCAAGACAAGAATATATAAAACCTGTGTAAGACCTATTATGACATACGCTATTGAAACCAGGGCAGAAAACGCTGTAACGAAGCGACTGCTCAGAACAACAGAGATGAGAACTTTGAGATGCATTACAGGGCACAGTCTACGAGACCGTGTTAGAAGCCACGACATCAGAACTCAGTGTGACATTCAGGATGTGGTGAGATGGGGCCGCAACAGAAGAGAATGGAGAGACCACGTCGACAGGATGGACGATACCAGGCTACCAAAAATCGCTAAAGAGGGAGCTCCGACATGGAAAAGACCTCCTGGAAGACCCCCAATACGATGGCACGAAAACTGGAGCTCGGCGTCTCAACTACGGATGTAATTGTTGAAGACAAACAGGATTTAATCCTACGACAAAGAACAAGAAGAAGAAGAAGAAGATTAAATGAGCAATCTGCAATGATTCAACCTCGTGGAATCGGTTGTTGCAACTTAAACTCGGTGCATAGTTTTCACAACTCGAAATACCTAAGGAAATAAGTATCATCGAAATGTCTAGAGCAAGGCTGGAGACAATCATACCAGATTGTCCATTTATTCCTGATATTTGAGTAGGTAGTGGATTACGAACAAATTATTTTAATAGTTCAAAATATATTAATAAAATACTATCCTCATTCATAATTTAAAATTTAATAGTTCATACCACTAACACATTCTTTTCTTTATTATGAACCTTAACTCAAGAAAAAAAGATTGATACACAAATGTAGATTACAGTATTTTTTTGCTATCAACATTATGAAAATACTGTATATAGGAACATGTCTCACTACTTAAGGAAGTAAAAGGTAATATTAACCTCAGTGGTCAACGAACAGTAATTTCTTTTGATGATTCCATTATGTTCTTCTTTCCTATTGCCTATTTCTATTCCATAAACTTCATCGAAACAGTCTTGTATATAAGTAATCACTAAAGGATACTGTGGGAGGTATATTCATCATTGAATAGTTTCTTTCTGGGTTTTCTCTCCCAAAGACTGAAAAATATCTATAAAATAACAAATTAATTATTTTGTGATTTGCTTCTGCGTAAGAAACATAAGAAATTTGTCAGAAGCAATCAATTGAACAATGTTGCCTAACAAATAACAACGAAACAACATCAACGAAGAAACAACTATATCGTACCATTTCGGAGTCTATATCAGACTCCTTCTTCAGACGCTTAACGAAAAAATCTTCAGTTCTATTTTGTTGATTGTTATTCTGAGATTCGAGAATCGCCACATTGACAGTATTTGAAAATCATAGCTAAGATAGTTTTACTTTGTATAGAAATTTCCAAGTTCCACCTCCTTTTTCAATAAATATGGTCAATACCAATTGGGCAATTTGCAGAATTGCATACTCTGTTCAATAAAATACAAGTTGATTCCTTAAGTTTCCTTTTAAATTAATCAGTTTCTGTCATCAGAACCCTTGTATTACTCGAATTCATCATGTGATCTCCTTGGATTGTACATACATGTTCTGCTATTTTTGATTTCTGTATGTCTCTATTTCTCAAGTTATTCTGATGCTCTGACTTTCTTACTTCTAGTGGTCTTGATGTTTCTCCTGTGTATGATTTACCACAAATACAAGGAATATTATATACACATTTTTTTTATTTTTGTTTTTCATTAATGGGTTTTGTCTTCGTTAATAAAGACCTGAGATCATTTTGTGTTTTGAAGACGATTCTTATATTGAACTTAGAACCGATTCTTCTGATTTTTTCAGAAAGGCCACGAACATAAGGGATCACATTCAGCATATTGGGTTGCTGTTCTTGTTGATTATTCTGTAGATTATTCTGTTGTACTTGATTATTTGCTCTTCGATCTAAATTCATGATTGATGTATTTATGAATTGTCTAGGATATCCAATATCTTCAAGAAATTTTTTGATGGGATCAATATCTTTATTTCAAATTTCAAGAGTAGAACAAATAAGGTTAACTCTATCGTAAACTGTTTTAATAACACCTCTTTTTACACTAAGTTGATGGTTTGAATAGAAATTTAAATATCAATTTGTATGTGTCTGCTTCCTGAAGACACTCGTTTCGAAATAGTTCGGATAATTAATTATCGAAACATCTAGAAAAGAAAGCTGATTATTTTTCTCTATTTCTAAAGTGGATTTTATTGTAGGTTCCTTTGAATTTATGAAATCGAAAAATTTGTCTAATTCTTCTCTATCATGTTGCCAAATTACAAATATATCGTCAACATATCGCCACCAAGCTTTTGGTTTCAACGAATATGTATCCACAAATTTTTCTTCAAAATTTTCCATGAATATATTACTCATGACAGGTGATAAAGGCGAACCCATTGCCATTCCAAAATTTTGTCGATAAAAAACATCTCCTAGTTGGAAATAAGTGGTATTCAAACATACATAAAGCATTTCCATAATATCATTAGCATTAAATTTTGAATCTTTAATCACCGAGTCATCATTTTCTAATTTCGTTTGAACTATTTGAAGCGACTTATCGACATGAACATTGGGGAACAAACTGACAACATCAAAACTTACTAGAATGTAAGTCGTAATTTGTCCGGCGCATTTTTTCATTCTTTTATACAATATAAAGTAAAATATATATCTATGGGAGATGATAGCCCTTCTAAAGGGCCCTGTAGCGGGCTTCGAACATCTGAAGTTCTGAATAATCATCGCTTGGACTTGGACCGGTCAGACCTGGTTTTGAAAGAGACCCTCCTGGCCTTACGAGCAACATTTTCATTTTTGAATTCAAATATTGAAGGGATTTCAGGAGTGAATATCTTCGAAAACTAACGGAGGCGATTCTTCTCCACGAGATCCCATTCGCCTACAAGAGAAGTATTTTTGTCAGAGGAGACTTTTGAAAGGTTATGTATTATTTTTACTTTGTTCGTTTCCTCCTGTTGTCTTTTCATTTTTCAGGTTGAGTTTCGGGTACCTTGGAGAAACCTATCCGTTTTTTGACGAGGGAATCCACATTGAAGAAATATATCCCCATCAATATTTTTAAATTTCAACCAATTTTGTAAACAATAGATACATATCACCACACTCACGGGGAGAAAGGTTTTTTTGCTGAGGTTTTTCCCAAAGCTCTTGTATTATACGTCGAATTGTATGGTACCCCGTTACACCAACCTCTGCTAACACATATACAGCTCTCAGTCAAAAGAATATACTAGAATGTCATTGTGGTTCAAATTTGAATTTTGTAGTTTTTCAATAAAGTGTTTGCTGTTTTTCAAAAAACTTTCTTTCTTTTCTGTTAACGGGTTTAAAAATTGAAGAAAATATTTCGCTAAATTTTGACATGGAGATCCAATAGAACTATTGGTCTCAGTGGAATTAGAGGTTTGTGTATTTTTGAAGACCATATAAATGTGGTGGCTTACTATAAGATGGCAGGAGCTCTTTTTTCTGTCTATACGTAAGGGTTTTTGAATGCTTTGATAAAATTTTTTTGAATTTTCTTTCTGTTATAGAAGTGGGATCTTTATTGATTTTGGTATATTTGTTCTTATCATTAACAATATCCAAAAGTTTATTATGATATTCATTTGAATCCAAAATGACTGTAGCATTCCCTTTGTCAGCAGGTAAGATTTTAATATTGTTATTTTTTTTGAGTGAGATAATAGCTTGTTTCTCCGTTTAACTTAGGTTAGAAGTTGTTTTGAAGATAATAGATATCCTAGACAATTCATAAATACATCAATCATGAATTTAGAAAGAAGAGCAAATAATCAAGTACAACAGAATAATCAACAGAATAATCAACAAGAACAGCAACCCAATATGCTGAATGTGATCCCTTATGTTCGTGGCCTTTCTGAAAAAATCAGAAGAATCGTTCAATATAAGAACCGTCTTCAAAACACAAAATGATCTCAGGTCTTTATTAACGAAGACAAAACCCATTAATGAAAAACAAAAATAAAAAAACTGTGTATATAATATTCCTTGTATTTGTGGTAAATCATACACAGGACGAACATCAAGACCACTAGAAGTAAGAAAGTCAGAGCATAAGAATAACTTGAGAAATAGAGACATACAGAAATCAAAATAGCAGAGCATGTATGTACAATCCAAGGAGATCACATGATGGATTGGAGTAATACAAGGGTTCTGATGACAGAAACTGATTAATTTAAAAGGAAACTTAAGGAATCAACTTGTATTTTATTGAACAGAGTATGCAATTCTGCAGATTGCTCATTTGGTATTGACCATATTTGGCTGAATTTATTGAAAAAGGAGGTGGAACTTGGAAATTTCTATACAAAGTAAAACTATGTTAGCTATGATTTTCAAATACTGTCAATGTGGCGATTCTCGAATCTCAGAATAACAATCAACAAGTAGTTCTGAAGATTTTTTCGTTAACCGTCTGGAGAAGGAGTCTGATATAGACTCCGAAACGTTACGATATAGTTGTTTCTTCGTTGATGTTGTTTCGTTGTTTCGTTGTTATTTGTTAGGCAACATTGTTCAATTGATTGCTTCTGACAAATTTCTTATGTTTCTTTCGCAGAAGCAAATCACAAAATAATTAATCTTTTATTTTATAGATATTTTTCAGAGTTTGGGAGAGAAAACCCAGAAATAAACCAATCAGTCTTGTATATAATCACAAATTCAAAAATCGAATATTTGTTTTCCAAGAGAAAATAACAACTATGATTTGACAATCTCTTATAGCTAGAAAAGATGACATTTATGAATAGCGATCAGAGACAGATTCTGTGTTCACATTCTATGAATACATAGAACTTACGATGTATTATTGAATTTTTGAAACATATAATCTCCGAAAGTTATAGATGTCAGAGTTGAAAATGATAAAAATGGATTCTTATGATGAAACTGCATCTGAAAAAATATTGAATTCAAAAGTTGTAATGTAAGAAAAAATATTTTTTTTCGTTACTCCGAAACTGTTAGACCGATTTTGCCCAATAACGAACTTAACCGAGATATTTACCCTCAAACTTACTCTGAAAATTTCAACTGTCTAGCTCATTCCGTTCGAGAGATATCGTGTTAACGGACGGCCGGCCGGACAGAATCGATTTCGACCACGGTTTCTGGATCAGTGAGTCAAACCGAATTGTTCAAGACCATTTTCAGCCAAATATTCTAAAATTATAGACATTTGGGCAAATTGATAAGCACTCTGTTCCGAGGAACAAGGGCGCCAAAAATGGAAAAGAAGGAGAAGGGGCCCAAAAAGTTTTTAAGCGTTGGGCCCCAGAACTCGTTAATACGTCACTGTGTATTATCATCAATCTAATTAGTTCGATAAGCCCTGGGCAATTATTATTTCAAAAAGGTTTTCACGAGTCTCAAGTTTCATCAGTTAGATGTTAACAAATTTATTCTGTGACCCTAGCTTTCTATGTTAATTGAAAACGTCAGTCGACCACGGTGTTATAATTATTAATCAGTGTTGTGGTTCCGTGTTTTTTCAATTTGTATCACTCCAAACAGAAAAGCAATATCCCCGAGGGGGAAATCACTCTCAAAATCGGGTACAATATATCCAAACATATCCAAATATTCAGGGTGTATACTGTATATGAATAGATACGAAATGATTTAAGGGGTGATTCCTTGTCCAAAAATAGGGTTGGTTATTCATATAAACTTCTCTTTTATCGGCCCCCTCCCACTTAGTTACAGTCCCCTAAAGATGGCGCCCGAAAAGCAGTCTTCAATTTTTTTCTTAAAAATAAAATACTGACAAGAATAAAATCAAGCAGATATTTTATGCGGGCAAAAAGGCATTCAAAAAAAATTTGGTGGTGTTCCTCTATGATTGAAAAGGGTAGAAAAAGCCACCCCAAAACCTTGTTTCGCAAGAAACTTTTTTCTATTTTCATATTTCACAATAAAACAATATTTTTGGATAGCTTGATCCATTTTTAACAAATAAGGTCTCCTGTAATTTCTTGCTAAAATTCACGGTTTGTGAGAAAAAAAATTATTTTTCATCGCGATAGCGCATCATGAGTCGCAGAGGATATCATTTTGTTATGACAACTGACTAGTTTTGATCAACTTTGAAGTTTAAAATTGTTTGTTTTATTACATTTATTTATTATTTGTACCAATTCTCAATAAAAATTGAACTTGCGCTTAATGGATAAATGTAAGGTCGAAAATAATTCCATCCTCTACGACTCTTATTTATCAAGAATGGAACAAGCTATCCAACGCAACGTTTCTACTACGCTGCCAAGGTCTAATTCAGATTGACAATCGACAATTGTTATGATATTATTTATGTGACAGGACTCCCTATAAGGTTGGTTTTGATATGTTGCTGGATGTTGAAAATAACTAGGAATTTGCGATATTTTATCCATCTCCAAGGCCGTCTTAAACTATGCTGGGGCCCTTGGGCACACAATAATTTGGGGCCCTTTTGGAAAGTAAAGAAAGCGAATTATACATTTTTCTACCCTGATAACTCTTGAACGGAATGAACTAGACAGTTGAAATTTTCAGAGTTGGTTTTAGATTTAAATATCTCGGTAAAGTTTGTTATTGGGCAAAATCGGTGGTTTAGGAGTACCTATCGAAAAAAAAAATTTTTTTACATTACAAATTTCAAATTCAATTTTTTGAAAATGCAGTCTCGTCATAAGAATCCACTGATATCATTCTCAACTCTAACAAAATAATACTTTCGGAGATATGATTTTTCGATATATATGATGCAGTCAAAGTTTGAATAATTACTCGCTAGTACTTTGACAAGAGCGGCAAAGCCCCTGTCCAAAAAAGCTTTTCCACTTTTTGCGCGTATGTTCTGGAGAGCATCACCATTGTCACGATAACTTGAGGACGGCAAGAGATAGCGACTTGAAATTTTCAGGGTAAGTGGCGCATCCCAATATGACGGACAAGTTCGTTAATGGGCATAATCGGCCCAATGGTTTCCTAGTAATAATTTTGTTTTCAACCAATACAAATCCGATCGAATTGAAACTTGGTAAGTGGTTGTAGAATACAAACCTAAGGACGTTTGGGAAATTTTGCGAGAATCGTATCAATAGAAAATTAAAAAAAAAAATATTAAAAATGGGTTCAAGCCCTGTAGACAGGAGCTTTCTGGCGCTCTAGTTCAAACAGACAAATTATATCTCCAAAAGTATTGGTTTCTCAGAGTTGGGAATTATATCAATGTATTCATATGATAGAACTGCATCCTAAAGGAAATTCAATTCAAATAATAGTTTATTTATCAAGATTAAATGAGCAATCATGAGAATGAGAACTGCACCATGGAAGAAATCAAATTAAATCTGGCCAATTTTGCCCAATAACGAACTTAACCGAGATATTCATCTCCCTAAACTACTCTGAAAATTTCAACTACCTACCTCATTCCGTTCGAGAGTTATATATATGTCTATGGATGAAAAGCAGTCTCACTACTCACAGATCTCTTACTTCATGTTCAGTTCCGAAATGTAAGAATTTTCTGAGAAAAACTAATTTCGGAGCAAACAACTGAGATTTTTCTCACTTCGCTCACAATTCTTCGATTGATTAGATAATGTCTCAGGAACATCATTTGACATTATGACAATTCATAGAATAATATCATTCTGTGACAACGTTGAAATACGATTTATTATTGAAATTTTGAAAAATCATATCTCCGAAAGTATTAGCTTGTTAGAGTTAAAAATGATATGAATGGATTCTTATGATAAGACTTCTTATTAAAAAAAAATTAATTTGGAATTTGTTTCTTGAAAAAAAAAATTTTTTTTGTTACTCCGAAACCATCTGTCCGATTTTGCCCAATAACGAACTTAGCCGAGATATTTATCCCCCAAACCTACTCTGAAAATTGCAACTCTCTAGCTCATTCCGTTCGAGAGTTATCGTGCCTACGGCCGGCCGGACCGGCCGGACAGAATGAATTTCGACCACGGATTCTTGATCAGTGAGTCGAACCAAATCGTTTAAGACCATTTTCATCGAAATATTCGAAAATTACAGACATTTGGGCAAATTGATAAGCACTCAGTTCCGAGGAACTAGAGCGCCAAAAATATTATTTATGACACGATAACCTGAGAACGTGAAGAGATAGCGACTTGAAATTTTCAGGTTGGGTTGTACATCTGATTGCAACATTTGACTTTACTTATAGGCATCATTGGCCTAACGGTTTTGGAGTTATACCCATCTGAAATTTGGTTATTATTTGCTTAATAACTCGAAAAATACAAAAACGATCCAATTCAAATACGGTTATTAGTTGTAGAATGCCAACGCAAATATTACGCCAATGCCAAAATTACGAGAAAAAAAAATTGGTTTAAGTACTGACGTGAAGACAGGATCTTTTGCTCTATTGTCTCTTATTCGAATTTACCTGTAAGTCCAATACAAGAGAATGGACTATAGAACATACGCGCAAAAGCTCCTGACTTCACGTCAGTGCTTGAACCAAGTTTTTGACTTATATTGAGCCAAATACAACCCAAGTTTAGTCTTATATGACTTTTTTTGTCTAAATAAATGTGAGAGAAATAGCCTGTCTTTCGGGGCCCCCCTAAGGATGGGGGCCCTGGGCACGGGCCCTGGGCACGGGCCCCGTGTGCCCTTATGGTAAAGACGGTACTGTCCATCTCCCTACGGGGTTTATAATGTGTTAAATGCGCTGAGAGGGTTTTCCACCAGTTATACCAGAAGGTGTGAGATTGGTTGCCTACACGTCGATTTACGAGTTTCAAATTGGCGGTTGTTTTCGTTGGAGTTACAACATTTGGGACATGCCGGGTTACTTGTAATACGATTATTTTCAGTTGAGATCAATATTCTGGTGAATGAAAAACTCTTATAGCCGTAATTGATACAAATGATATTGTGAAAATTTTCTGTTGGAAATTCCATAGTTTTTGGGATAGAATATCCTTGTATCTATTACATAATATTGTTAATTTGTTTCTGGTTGAGAAGCAATATATGTCCCCCTAGGGGATTAATATTCACGTTGCTCTGGAGAGAATTCAAATCAAAAGGCCACCCATCAGCTGAGTAAGTCTGTTCAATTTTCCCCCTGAGTGTGATGTCATTTTCATTTCGATTTTCAGGGTCTTTCTAATTTTTATTACTTTTCATTATCCTTTTAATATTCTGCTGATTTTATCCATTTGGTTCCGACCTCGACTTTTCTAGGAGGGACACTGTTTCCACATCGTTTGCATATAAGTAGTGGGAATGTGAATAAAAGTTGGAATTTATACAGTAATCAACCAGTGTAGCCCAGTAATCCAAAATTGGGTGCTTTGAAGTAGTAACTATTAAATTCCTATCATTTCGGAATCCTGGTATGTAGAAGCCGCTTTCTTTATTTCTATCGCTGCTTATTGACGTCACAGGCTCAATTTTATATTTAATCGCCATTCTGTTGCTGTTCAGGAATAAAGGATCCCTAGTATAACTTGCTATTCTAATATCAATTCTCAAATATAGCTCAATTAACTGTAAATATTTGTTTTGGAGAATCCTAATTGTTGCTCTGTTACTTGATTTTATAAATTATTATAGAGTTGAAATTCTGTATTCTTGAGGCATACATATTATATACTGGGTGTGAAAACTGACGCTGGATCAAGTATTCAGTATTTGTGGTGATACGATATTGATCTTTTGACAATACTATATTTTTGGTTTAAGAATAGAATTTGACACCGACCATTTTTTTTTGTTTTCACTCGAGTTAAAACAAAAAAAAATGGTCGGTGTCATTTCGGCGTGGGTTTCAAGTGATGAAATAGGGGCGCCAACGTATTCTGCCCTAGAAAGTCTAATAAAATAAAAATGGAAAATCAAATAAAATAAAAAGAAATAGATTGAATCGGTCGAACACGTAATTTCTGAAACAAACCTACAAGTGGAAAGATAACAATAAATTATGAATAGATCTATTCATAATTTATTGTTATCTTTCCACTTGTAGGTTTGTTTCAGAAATTACGTGTTCGACCGATTCAATCTATTTCTTTTTATTTTATTTTATTTTCCATTTTTATTTTATTAGACTTTCTAGGGCAGAATACGTTGGCGCCCCTTTTCCATCACTTGAAACCCACGCCGTCTCCACTGACAGCGAACCGAGGTCGTCCAAGAACTGTCTTATTATCAATTAATCGTTTAACTTTGGGAATTTGTTTCGTAAAATTTCGGAAGGTATATTATTTTTGAAGCGGGTGCTAGTGGTGTATTTATAATCCAATCAATTAGGTTAGTTTGTTTATGTGGCCACCACCAAGTTGTTTTGTCTCCTATTGTGATCTTTTATTGAACTTTCTGTTATATGAAGCATTGTCTGTTTCTTACTGTGAATGTTTATTACTTGCTGCCTTGAAAAAGAACATAAATTGCTCGGAACGTCGGCCAAATTGAAGAGTATTGTTTCTTTTCTAAATCACCCAACCCCAAAAACACTGACTTTTCTTCAACTATATAACTGAGGGTACGAAAATATGTCTGTAAAACATTGAATATTGCGTTTGTTGATATTTTGTGCTGTCATATTAGGTTTGTTACGTGAAGAAGACTTGAAACTGAATCTAATCGTCAGTGTTTTCTAAAGTCTAGATTCTTTCCTGATTTCAACCTTTTCAGCCCTTCCCAACACCTGCTCCCTACGGGGCACTGCCGCCACATAAAGCACCTAGTAGAATTAGGCTGTAGCCTGGGACACATCTGGTCAGACCTGCGTGAAGTTAGCCGGTAAAGTTGGCCGGTAACGAAATTTTCAATGAAAGTTTAGATTAAAACTATATAATATCATGATAAAACAATGTGACGTAACAAAAATCTCAGTTTGAGAGGACAATATCTTGCAAACGAGCCTATCCTCATTTTGTTATATTGGAAATAACAGGGTGTATGCATTTCATCACGGAAGTGTTATTGTAATTTCTTCAGAATATTCAATTATGGAAAAAATCGGTACTAACAACAGCCTACGAATAAGCCTAGGTTCATTTTCTCATGTGAAAAAAGGGTGAATTTAACCCGAAACTGTTCTTTTGCTTCTATACGGTTATTATCCTAATTTCTTTGAAAGATGAGTTTGCGAAAAAATTTGCATGGACAAAAGCTTCGAAACGAACCTAGACTCATTTTCTTACATAGTGGATGTTGGAGAAAATCTGAGTGAACTGTATATAGGTAGCTGATTCGGAGGCTTTGAGGAAATTAAACTAAATGAAGACAAGAAAAGGCTTTGCTGTCCAGAAAGATAAAATTGCTCCAGAAAGTTCGATGGCAGGTTAAAGGATCTGGGGACACATAAACTAGTTCTTGTGCCACTTGGTTCATTAGCTGTGTTTGTAAAGCCTTTAATCAGGGAAGCACGATGCATTCACAAAATAAACAAAATATTATCCTAATAACTTATATTATTAATCAGAAGCGGAATACAATTGAAAAAAATTGGTTCAAGCACTGACGTGAAGTCAGAAGCTTTTACCATGGTAAATTATGTTGTCCATTCTCCTGTATTGGACACTCTTAATTAAAATTTACCATGGTAAATTCGAATTAAGTGTCCAATACAGGAGAATGGACGACATAATTAACCATGGTAAATTCGATTAAGGGTGTCCAATACAGAAGAATGGACAATTGAACATACGCGCAAAAGCTTCTGACTTCACGTCAGTGCTTGAACCAATTTTTTTTCGTGATTTTTTTTTAATTTTCTGGAGGCGCGGTTCTTAAAATTTTTTTTTTCGTCATTTTTTTCAAATTTTCTAGGAGTACGGTTCTTACAGAAATTTAAACACGTCTTTGTGTTGATTTTCTACTACTAGTTACCAAGCTTCAATTCAATCGAATATTTATTTTTTGAGTTATCAAGGAAACAATATTCCAGGTGGATATAACTCGGAAACCGTTAAACCGATTATGCCCAAAAACGAACTCAACTCTCCCTTTCGGATACGCAACCTACCCTGAAAATTGCAAGTCCCTATCTCCTTTGGTTCGAAAGTTATCGAGGCAACGGTCACCCATCTACTGAACTCACACAAGAATTCTCGAATCTCCAACAATATTCAACCGCTCGTGTTAAAACTTGAAACTTGGCAGTAGAGTTAGGTAATGAACGCTCTTGCAAAATTTCAGCAATGTCAAACGTATAGTTACTGATATATAGAATTTTTTTTTTATTTTCAATGATTTATTAAAAATTTTCTACAAATGCTATCCTCACCAAATTTCGCAAACATTTTCGCGTTGGCATTCTTCAACTAATAACCATGTTTGAATTCAATCGGTTCAGTATTATTCGAGTTAATGAGGAACAAAAAACCACCAAATTTCAGATGGCTATAACTCTGAAACCGTTTGGTCGATTATGCTCATAAACAAACTCAAATGTGGCATTCATATGCACAACATAACCTGAAATTTTCAAGCCGCTATCTCTTTCCGTTCTTAGGTTATCGTGACAAAAAAAAATATTTTTTAATAATTTTTTTTAAATTTTCTAGCCATACGATTCGCCTAAAATTTCACAAACGTGCTTAAGTTCATATTCTACAACTACTCACCAAGTTTCAATTCGATCGGATTTATATTGGTTGAAAACAAAATTATTACTCGGAAACCACTGGGCCGATTATGCCCATTAACGAACTTGTCCGTCGTATTGCGATGCGCCACCCACCCTGAAAATTTCAAGTCGCTAGCTTTTTTCGTTCTCAAATGATCGTGGCAACGGCCGTCCGGCCGTACGGCCGGACGGACAGAATCAAATTTGACCTCGAATTCTTCATCGGGGAGTCGAACTAAATCGTTTGAGACCAATTTCGTCGAAAAATTCGAAAGTTACAGACATTTGGGCAAAACTATAACGCGATGTTCCCCAGAACATACGCGCAAAAACTGTAATTTTCTAGGAAGCGTCATTCACGGAGGAAAAAACTCTCACGAATATGTTAATCATTAAATTGTATGAAAAAAAGTGGGAAAGCCCTGCGGACAGGAGCTTTGGCGCTCTTGTTCAAACTTTGACAAATCATATCTCCGAAAGTATTGGTTTTCAGAGTTAGGGATTATATCAATGATAGAACTTCATCATAAAATAAATTAAATTCAAGCATCATGAAAGAATTAATTCAACAAGCGTGCCAAAAATAATTAATCCAAAACAAACTGACCAAGCTTACCCAATATCGAACTTATCCGAGATATTCATTCCTCAAATCTACTATGAAAACTAAATTACACCAATTGAAACTTAGCCAATAATCCAGTTATGTTCATACTGGAAATATTCTGAACCTAATATACCTACCAAAGTATATATTTCCATCATCATATGGATTATCCAACGGCATTATATTATCATCTTAAAAGTATAAAAGCATATCATCCCCTAAAAGATCGGGCACACTATACCTGCATGGACCGGGATGGACCAGCACAGGCAATCCTGCATCCTGTATTACATTGCAAATTTGCTGGTGACGCTGGTGCAGGCCTACTGTGCGCTACTCCATTAAATAACACGGTCAGCTTCACGGGCAGACATTTCTGGTCCGGTCCGTGACGGCTCATGCAGGTATAGTGTGCACGATCTTTTAATTCTACGATAGCTTAGGTTATTTCATTAGTCATTTTGTATTCATTTTATACTTTGTTCTATATAACAGGAAGAGTATTTTGTATCAAGAACTAGCTGACCCGGCAGCTGCCTCCCCAAAGCCTACCCAACGCCAACGCCAACTCAAACTCCAACTCCAACTCCACCTCAAACACCAACTCCAACACCAACTCTAAACCCAACGACAACTACAACGCCAACTCCAACACCAACTCTAAAACCAACGACAACTACAACGCCAAATTTGACGCCAACTCCAACTCCTAGTATCCTATGTCCGTCTCCTGGTTCTAAGCTAACTCCCCATCAATTTTAGGTCAAATCGGTACAGCCGTTCTTGAGTTATAAATAGTGTAACTAACACGAATTTCTTTTGTATCTATATATAGATAACGAACCAGAAAGAAAATTTGAAATGTCACTTAAAGCAAAATGAGATGACATGAATGAACACAGATCGTATAATAATTTATAGAAAGAATAATTAAATATGGCCAATGAACTCTATACTAACGTAGTATAGAGTTCTATGAGTACAGCATTTTGTGAAAACATAGAAGTACGATTTATGTTTGAAATTTTGAAAAATCATATCTCCGAAAGTATAAGCTTGTTTGAGTTGAAAATGATATCGATGGATTCTTATGACGAAACTGCATTTAAACAAAAAATTGAATTTGAAATTTGTAATGTAATTTGTTTTTTCCATTACTCCGCAACCTTCATGCTGGTTCTGCCCAATAACGAACCGAGATATTTATCTCCTAAATCTACTTTGAACATTTCAACTGCCTAGCTCAATCCGTTTGAGAGTTATCGTGTTAACGGAGGGCCGGCCGGACCAAATCGTTCAAGACCATTTTCATCAACAAATTCGAAAATTACAGACATTTGGGCAAATTGATAAGCACTCTGTTCCGAGGAACAAGAGTCGTTTTTAAAATGGCACACGTTTTCCTAGAATGGAATATGAAACAACATTTACCATCTATCTGCGAATTTTATATAAACTCACTCAACAGTACAGATTCCATTCAAATGGGAATTTAAGAATTACAGATATCTAATTGGTGTAAAAAGGGGATAACAGGGTGAATTTCACCCTAATGTGGTTATTTGCTTCTATGGGATCGTTTTCGTAATTTCTTCAGAATATTAAATTATGGAAAAAATCTGCACCACCGATTAAAAGAATTTCAAGAAATTACGATAACAACCCTATATAAGCAAAAAACCACATGGAATGAAATTGGCCATGTTTTTTATTGCTCAAGAAAATGAGACTAGGCTTGTACGAAAGCTGTTGTGAGTGAGAAATTTACATAATATAATATGCTGACGATTACCCATATACAAGCAAAATAACACTTTCGCAGTGAAATTCACTCTGCCATCCCCTACGTAAGAAAATGTGGGTGGGCTCATATGGAAGTTTTTGTAAATAAATATTTTATAAGCAAATTCATAATTTGAATAAGTTACGATAACAACCCTATAGAAGCAAGAAAACCAAGTTAGCTGTGAAATTCACCCTATTATCCCCTACGTGAAACAATAAATCTAGGCTCATTCGAAACCTGTTGTTAGTGCAGATTTTTTCCATTATTCTATATCTTTATTACTTTTGGCGCTTTAGTTCCTCGAAACAGAGTGCTTATCAATTTGCCCAAATGTCTGTAATTTTCGAATTTTTGGCTGAAAATGGTCTCAAACGATTTGGTTCGACTCACTGATCAATAATCCGAGGTCGAAATCGATTCTGTCCGGCCGGTCCGGCTGGCCGTAGGCACGATAACTCTCGAACGAAAGACGTTAGAGGATTGAAATTTGTAAGGTGGGTTTGGAGCGTAAATATCTCGGAGGAGATCGTTAATGGGCGAAATCCATCAAGCGGTTTCGGAGTTATGGCCGTTTTTAGTAAAAACATTTTTTATGAATATATCCGAAACCGATCACTCGATCTATCTGAAATTTGGCATCAAATTGTAGAATCATGACCTTTATACGCATGTGAAGTTTTGTATTGATCAGGTTATCGCAAAGAGTGAAAAAATTCTACAATAACTCTCGAACGGAATGAGCTAGGCAGTTGAAATTTTCAGAGTAGGTTAGGGCAATGAGTACCTCTGTTGAATTGGTTATTGGGCAAAATAGGCCAGATGGTTTCGGAGTAACGAAAAAAAAAGTTTTTCTTAAGTAACAAATTTCAAATTCAATTTCTATTTAAGATGCAGTTTCACCATAAAAAACCATTGATATCAATTCCAACTCGAACAAGCTAATACTTTCGGAGATATGATTTTTCGAAATTTCAATAATGAATCGTACTTCTATGTTTTCACAGAATGCTATCTATGCTTTATATTATATGATCTGTGTTCAATCTCGTACATGTCATCCTGTTCTATAAGAGAGAGTCAAATTCGTTTCAGCTATTTTAATTTGAGTTCTTCCATGGTGCAGTTCTCATTCTCAGATTGCTCATTTAATCTTGATAAATAAACTATTATTTGAATCGAATTTCCGTCATGATGCAGTTCCATCATAAGAATACATAATATAATTTGTCTGTTTGAACAAGAGCGCCAGAAAGCTCCTGTCCACAGGGCTTGAACCAATTTTTATCTTTAATATTATGAAGAAATTACGATATAAAGCAGAATAACACTTTTGTGGTGAAATTCACCCTGTTATCACAAACCTAATTACGATAACAACCCTATAGGAGCAAAAGAACATTTTCGGGGTGAAATTCACAATATTCCTAATGTAGAAAAATGAGTTTGAAAGTTATCGTCAATGAAGATTTTCCTCTCAAACTGAGATTACTATTACATGATATTCTCTCATCATAATGAATCATTTTAATCTGTCCCTTCTTGTTGACCATTTCTACACACGCTTTATTAAAATTATATCAATATTGATTTGAAATAGTTTTCACTATTAGGTGACACATAAACTAATGAAACTACTTAATTCGGTACCAATATTCGCGACGGCTGCATATGGTAGTTTGGTAATTTCCGGAACTAATGCCGGCCAACTTTATCGGCTAACTACAGGCAGGCTCTGAAGGGGGCACAATAGATTACAGGTCGAGGTTTACTCGTACCACTTTTTGCAATAATTCTATAAATCTAACAAATGCACTGTGCGGGTCGTGACATTTTGCATATTTAAAGAACAAAATCTTTTTTGCCTTATGTAGGATTGTAGGTATTATCTATTAAATATTTTATGACACAGTAATAATAAGTTTGACACTCTTGCTGCTTATCTGATATGTAGTCGCAGTATTTTGAATGCAGAGAGAAGGAGATAAGGAAAATACCTACTTTCCGTATCCGTTTGTGTACTCTTGTATTTAGTACAATGTTCGTTTTTACAATTTCATCAGACTCATTCAATGTTACTATGTGCTGTTCAATCTGATGCAAACGAATTGTCTGTTATTTATGGCCAATACTGTACTCGAAATGGGTAGTTGCCCATTTTTTGCACTTCGCTGGATTCGATGCATACATCTCGTTGTTACCTTTCATTTGTGATGGATAGTCTGCAAATACATTACGAACATTTGTTCGTCTCAGTCAGTATGTCGATTGCCCAAATTGATTGCAAATGCATTTGAGCATTCAGTTTCTACCCACATTAGTCCGACTTTACCAATACTATTCAGATCAGGGCATTTGTTAATTGATCGAAATTTCTGGAGCTGGAAGTTCAGATTCATTTTGGAATGTTGTTATTATTATTTACCTGATTTACTACCACCAAAATTTTGCAAGCTGAATAAATGCTGATTAATAATTCTTGTTGCTGACGCTAGACTTCTTGTAGGTATGAATGGAGGTCTCTTTCTTTTTCCTTCCAAACTCTCTTGGGAAATTTGCTCAGTAGAATCGCCGATCCTCGTTCTAGGTCTTGCAGCCTGAAACAAAAGTTGATTTACTGTAAATATTCAATTCAACTATACCATTTTTGATGAAAATTGTATGCACGTCAAATGATAATGGCAGCAACATAATTTCTGTACTAACGTTTTTGAGATACTTCGGAAAATTATGACGAATTTACTATCAACAGTTATTAGCTCATTTGTCATTTTTGAATAATTTGAAAAATATTTATGTTTATACTATCCTGTCTAAGATATTAAATAATACTAATGCTTTATTGCTACTCTTGGATATAACAATGATGAACCTATATCATTTGAATACAAAATTAATAGCAAACACTCATCTTTGAGAAATGAAACGACAATGGAAAAAATCCGAACAGTTAATTCAAGCTAAATGACATAAATTCATCCTTGCTATAAAAGCACTTTTCTGTCGAGGGAATTTTTCAACTATTTTTGGATTTGTTTTTTATTCAACATACATTTTTCTAGTAGATCTACATTTTTCCGGTAAATCAAAATTTTCCGGTAGATCTACATTTTTCCGGTAGATCTGCATTTTTCCAGTAGATCTACATTTTTTTGGTAGATTAATATAATCGATAGATAAATTGAATCGGTAGATCAATTGAACCGGTAGTTCAATGCCATCTAACGGGTCCTGTAGTGATTCTGAGATATATTCATACACCAAACCAAAGTCCCATCGAGTTTCATCGAGATTGGTTCAGCCGTTCTTGAGTTTCTATAAAACGAATACAGCGCCACCTACCGGTTACCTATTGTGACCCTGAGACACACTTAAACACGCACATAATGTTCTATCAAAATCGGTCGAGCCATTTCTGAGTTCCTATAGAGCATTATCAGCACCACCTACCGGATGCTATTGTGAAGCAAGGACACACCGAAACACACACACAAAGTTTCATCAAAATCGGTCAAGTCGTTTCGGAGTTAGATAGATTTCGAAAAGATCCAAACCCCAAGATACGTTTACTGGAGTACGCTCCTTTGAGTTTTTCGTTGGGTAGAAATGAAAAAAACTAAGAGAAAGCTATTTCGGACGCTCCGAGATTCGATCCCGCCACTCCACGAGGCTTGGGAGCTATTTGTCCTCATTGCAACGCCTTAGTCCACTCGACCACACCACCTTCGTGAGTCAGTTCCGATTATGTGCCATATAAAGATTTTATAGTACTGGGGTGATTTCCGTCTTTCAATTTTCACAATTTCGTCAATACTGTCAATGGATCGATCGAAATCCGTTACTCGTTCATATTTCTCGCGGTTTTTCTAAACGATTCCAATATTTTCGAGTAATTCCGTTCGAAATTCAAACTCGATTTGACATTTATCGTGGCTCGTTCGGACCGAAAACGTCGACCTTGAAGAAGCCGCGTTAAAATTCGCCACAGAAATACGTGAAACGTCAAAATTTTTTAGATTTTCGCGAAAAGTCACATTTTCCAATCGTTCTTCCGGGAAAACGAGAGAGGTGATAAGAAAAAGGGCCGTGTTACGGACTAATATCGAATCTGGTCTTCGCGTTCCCGCAAATACCGTCGTTCCGAACGCCACCGTTCCTCCAGATGCGTCTACACAATTTTGCTCCTTTTGCCATAATCGGCGTTTTTTCGCCTTTTCGCGATTTTTTTTAAAATACACCCCCATCTTTTCGCTCCGAAAACGCGAAACTCTACGAAACTTCCGTATTTTTCCTCGACAAACCCCCTCGAAATTACCCCCTAACCCCCCTCCTAACGTCCAAAAAAACGTCACGTTTATAGTAACATTTTCAAAAAGTTTTTTGTTGATCCCATGAATTACATCTCCATTTTAGTATAGGGACTAGTGGCCAGCAGATCTACCTTGCCATTAGATCTACATTTTTCCAGTAGATCTACATTTTCTGGTAGATCTACATGTTTCCAGTAGATCTACATTTTTCCGGTAGATCTACATTTTTCCGGTAGATCTACATTTTTCCGGTAGATCTGCATTTTCCAGTAGATCTACACATTTTTAGTAGATCAATATATAATCGGCAGATAAATTGAAGCGGTAGATCAATTGAACCGGTAGTTCAATGCCATCTAACGGGTCCTGTTGTGATTCTGAGAATCATTCACACACGAAGGTCCCATCGCAATATGTTAGAAGTTTTTGAGTTACTAAAAACCGAATATAGCGCCACGTACCGAATCGTATTGTGAACCAAAGGCCTTCCGAAACACAATCACAAAGATTCATCAAAATCGGTATAGCCATTTTTGGGTTCCTGTGAACCGATTGTAGTGCCACCTACCGGGCAGTATTGTGGATCTGAAACCTACTCTCAGATACACACACAAAGTTTTATCGAAATCGTTCCAGTCGTTTTTGAGTTGTTATAAACCGAATTCAGCGCCACCTAACGGGTGCACACAAAGTTTCATCAAAATGGGTAAAGCCGTTTCGGAGTTGACATTTATTTAAAAACACCTGTATAGCAGCGGTTATCTTTTCATAACAATTCATTACAATGATGAGAATTCTCTTCACGATGAATCTCTTGCCGTGATATTTTACTTAAGACCCTGTGTAGCAATGGTTTTTCATTTTCGACCGTTAATTTTCTACTTAAATGGTTGAATATTTCGAGTAATTTCAATGCAACTCATTCAAAATCATACTTTCATTTTTGGATAAAAAATAATCAATGCTGTGTCTGTGGTTGCGTAAGGTACCTATTCATATACATACATTCACGGTTGGATAAAAAATAAACAATGCATTGAACGGGTTGGCGTAGGTTCATATTCAAATACATACCTACATTCACCATTGGATTGTGTCTTTGGTAAAGTAAGGTCCTTGCTCAAATACATACATTAACAGTTGGATCAAAAATAAACAATGCAATGAACGCGGTGGCGTAGGTTCCTAATCAAATACATACAAAAATCTGTCTGATGGAACCATTGATTATAGATATCGTAACTTGACGAAAAGATCCAAATCCCATTTTCGACAGTTATTTATCTGCTTAAAGTTTGAATATTTCGATTAATTTAAAAAAAAAATTTTCAAACAAACGGAAATTCAATATAGATTTCGTAATTTGACGAAAAGATCAATAGCCCATGATGAGTTTACACGGGAATAACACACTCTTAAGTTTTCATTCCGTAAAAATGAAAAAAATTATAACGTCAACGATTGCCGACCACTCCGAGATTCGATTAATCTCGTTAATCCTACGACGCTTCCGTCACGCCCTCTTTCGCTATAGATAAAAGTAAGAATTATGCTCTATATAAAGGTTATATAGCACTGGGATGATTTCCGTCCTTCGATTTCCAGAATATCGTCAATTCTGTCAAGCGATCGCTCGAAATTGGCCACTTGTTCATATTTCTCGCAATTTTTCTTGACGATTTCGAGATTTTCGACTAATTCCGTTCGAAATTCAAATTCGATTTGACATTTCGCGCCGCTCGTTCGGACCGAAAGAGTCGACCTTGAAGGAGCCGCGCTAAAATTCAGCACAGAAATACGTGAAACGTCAGAACGTCCGCATTATTTTCCTTCATTTTGCACCTTTTGCCAAAATCGGCGTTTTTTCGCTTTTTCGCGATTTATTTTTTTACACACCCGTCTTTTCGCTCCGAAAACGCGAAACTCTACGAAATTTCCGTATTTTTCCTCGATAAACCCCTTGGAAATTTCCCCCTTTCCCCCCTCCTAATATCCAAAAAATCGTCACGTTTATAGTACCTAACATTTTCAAAAAGTTTTTTTGATCCCATTCTATGAATCACATCTTCACTTTAGTATTGGGACTGGTGACCAGCAGTCCATATTTTGGGATTCAATGAGCCAGTAGATTAATTTATTGGTAGATCTACATTTTTCCGGTAGATCTATATTTTTCCAGTAGATCTACATTTTTTCAGTAGATCTATATTTTTCCAGTAGATCTACATTTTTCCGGTAGATCTACATTTTTCCAGAAGATCTATATTTTGTATCAGAGCAATATAATCGGTAGATAAATTGAAACGGTAGATCAATTGAACCGATAGTTCACGCACACGAAAGTCCTATCGAAATCTATCGAGGCGTTTTTGAGTTCCTATAAACCGAATACAGCGCCACCTACCGGGTTTCTATTGTAACCTCGAGGCCCACTCACACAATGTTTCAACAAAATCGGTCGAGCCATTTCTAGATTATAGATAGACCGATTGCAATGCCACCTTCTCGGGTATATTTTGCACCTGATATATACTCAGATACACACACAAAGTTTAATTGTAATCGGTCCAGCCTATCGTAATTTCTCTAACACAAATCCGTCAAATCAAACTTTGTCGAGCCAATCTTGAGTTCCTATAAACCGGATATAGTGCCATATACCTATTCCTATTCCTGTTCCCATTGTGACCCTGAGCCCACTCAAACACGCACACGATGTTTAATCAAAATCTGTCGGGCCACTTCTATGTTCCTATAGATGGATTACATCTATCCGGGCACATAGTGAACCTGAGGCCTACTCAGACACAAACACAAAGTTGCATCGAAATCGGTAGAGCCATATTTGAGTTCCTATAAACCGAATACAGCGTCACCTATTGTGAAGCAATGTCCCACCGAAACACACCCACAAAGTTTCATCAAGATTGGTCAAGCCGTTTAGGAGTTGACATTTTTCGAAAAGCACCCTCTATGGCAGCGGTTATCCTTTCGCAGCAATTTTACAATGTAGAAAATATTCTTCATGTTAAATTGGAAACATTTTATGAAAAACACCCCCGTCTTTTCGCTCCGAAAACGCCATTCTTCTTGTTAAATAGGTGACATTTTATGAAAAACACAGTGAATAGCAGTGGTTTTTCATTTCTAACAGCTTATTTTTTGCTTAATGTTTCAAAATGTTTTAATTAATCTTCATGCCAAATATCAGTCGAATGGAAAGGTTAAATGATCAGGCCCCCACATAATAAATTAATTTGGGTGAAAAAGTACTATTACCTTACCTCCCACAAACGCAGTTTATGGGATAAAAACCCATTCATATGAATACATTCACTTTTTAATTCCTATAAACCGAATATAATGCTTCCTACCGGATCGTATTGTGAACCTAAGGCCTACCGAAATACAACCACAAACCTTCATCAAAATCGGTATAGCCATTGTTGAGTTCCTATAAACTGATGGTAGCGCCACCTACCGGGTCCAATTGTGAATCTGAACCACTTTGGGATCCGCCGAAATACAAACACACAAAGTTTCAGCATAATCGGTCAAGCCGTTTAGGAGAACATTTTCCGAAAAACACCCTGTATAGCAGCGGTTATCCTTTCACAACGGTTTAACAATATTGATAATTCTCTGCACGATTGATCTCTTGGGGTGACATTTTACATAAAACACCCTGTATAGCAGTGGTTTTTCATTTTCGACAGTTGATTTTCTGCTTAATGTTTGAGTATGTTGAGTAATTCTAATGCAAAAATCCGTCCGATGGAACGTATATTGATTATAGATTTTGTAACTTGACGAATCCAGACCAGATCCTATGCTATGTCTACGTGAGTAACGCTCCTTCAAGTTTTTCATTCCATAAAAAGAAAAAAAAAATTTAAATTCCGATGGCTCCGAGTTTCGATCCCGCTGCCCCGCGAAGCTCGGAACAATAAACCAAATTCTCTACCCCTCGGACACATTACCCATAAGAAAGCTATCGGATTTTGCGCCTAATAAAGGTTTTATGGTACTGGGATGTTTTCCGTCTTTCTATTTCCAGAATATCGTCAATTGTATCAAGCGATCGATCGAAATCTGTTACTTTTTCTTATTTGTCGCAGTTTCTATAGAAGATTCCAAGATTTCAACAAAATCCGTTCCAAATTCAATCTTGAAGGAGCCGCGCTAAAATTCGACACAGAAATACGTTGAACGTCAGAATTTTGTCGATTTTCGCGAAAAGTCAAATTTTCGTATCGTTCCTTCCGGGAAACGAAACAGAGGATCGAAAAAAAGGGTCCGTGAAACTCTACAATACTTCCGACTTTTCCCTCGCTAAATCCCTTCAAGATTCCCGCCAAATTCCCCTCCTAACATGCGAACGAGCATGACGTTTGCAGCAACATTTTCAAAAAGTTTCCTTTGATCGCGTTCGATGACTCACATTCACTTTAGTATTATGTATTGAAAATACGATACTATTTCTACAACGTTATCATTGGAAAATACTCACGTTTGGTTAAAAATTTGGAAATTCGACGGAAAGACTAAATTCACTCGATATCCCAACATACTTCATGCACCTGTCAACAACTGAAAAATTCTTCCTCAGGATACGTTCGATTGAATTTCGAATTCGTATATAAATGCCTGCAAGGGAAAATCAGTAATATCGACGAAAAAATAGATCGATAATTACCTTATTTTACGTTCTTTACTTCTTCCGGCCCGTTTCATCAAAAATATTTCCTCGAAGATAGTTACCTACCCAGTCATTACAACTTAGAATTTTATAGAACATATTATTTCTCAAATATCACAAATTCTGTCATGCGATCGCTCGGAATCGGCCACTCGTTCGTATTTCTTCATATTTCTAGACATTTATCTTCACTAATCCAAGATTTTCGACAAATTCCGTTCGAAATTCGAATTCTAATTGACACTTAACGCCGCTTGTAAACATCGTTAATTCAAACTGATTGAAGTTTCTATCATCTGTGGCCGAAATAAATCATCCACGTTTTGCCTTTATAGTGGACCCGAAGTCAGTCGAGCGAAGCCGAACTGGTATAATGTCACATTTCACCGAGATTTTTAAAATATGTCAAAGTTTGCGATCATTCGGACTGAAAACCTTGACGTTGAAGGAATCGCGAAAAGATTTCGCACAGAAATACGATACGATTTCTACAACGATATCATTCGAAAATACTCACGTTTCGTTAAAGATTCCAAAATTCGACAAAAGATTAAATTCAGTCGATATCCCATCATACTTCATACCAAGGGCGTAGCAAGGAATTAATTTCGGGGGGGGGTTTTGTGGGTGTAAGGGTCACTTTCTGCAGCAAAAAAATTTTTTTTAAGAGAAAAATAACATTTCGTGGGGGTTTTGAACCCCCATACCCCCTCCCCCCCCTGGCCACGCCTGTCTTCATACACCTATCAACAACTATAAATGTTTCCTTAGGATACGTTCGATTGAATTCCGAATTCGTATATAAATGACTGCAAGTGAAAATCGATAATTACCTTATTTTACGTTCTCCACTTCAGGCCCGTTTCATCAAAAATCTTTCCTCGAAGATGGGTACCTACCAGTAAATTCGACTCAGAATTTGATAGAACACATTATTTCTCAAATATCACAAATTCTGCCATGCGATTGTTCGAAATCGGCGACTCTATCATATTTCTTCTTATTTCTAGCAATATATCTTCAACTCATTCATTCGCAAAGAAAACGTCGATAAGTTCAAATTGACAGAAGTTTCTTTCATCTGTGATCGAAGTATCATCCACGTTATATCTTCTATAACAGGACCCGAAGTCGGTTGAGCGAAGCCGAACCTGTCTGAATGTCACATGTCACCTAGGTTTTCAAAATATATCAAAGTTTGCGATCTTTTTACGGAAAAGGAGAAGGTTTTATCAAAAATCAGGATCCGTTACAAACTACCTACGAATCTCGTCGTCAGGCCCCCAACGAAATATCTTTCCGAGCGTCGCCTCCTCGCCAGATCTCTTTCCTACCGATTTGCACCTTCAGCCGAAAACGGCGTATTCGCCCGAATTTACGATTTTTTTTTAAATACTTCCCATGTTTTATCTCGTCTAAAACGGATACCCGGAGAAAATTTCGTCTTTTCTCTGATGGAAATAATGACAGAGAATCAGATTTGAAAATGAACGGTGAGTTGAAATGTCAAGGTGAAATAATATCCGAGCAAAAGGATATATTGATAGATGAATTAAATGATAAAATTTGCATCTTGAAGAAACATGTTTCACTCCTTGAGAGATTTCTTGAATCGACGGGATCGCATATTCATGAAAGCGCTATTTCGACAAATGCTGCAAAAACAGAATATAGAATTCAGGTGCAAGTTCGAATGTGTCGATAAATAATAAGCAATATGTAACGGATAAGGATCTGTTGTCAGGTGCCGGACAAATTTTAGTTTAACGGATCCTGTTGTGATTCTGAGAATCATTCACACACAAAAGTCCCATCGGAATATGTTAGGAGTTTTTATGTTACGAAAAACCGAATATAGCGCCACCTACCGAATCGCATTGTGAACCTAAGGCGAGACCTAAGGCCTCCCTAAACACAATCACAAAGATTCATCAAAATCGGTATAGCCAATTTTGGGTTCCTGTTAACCGATTGTAGCGCCACCTGCCGGGGAATATTGTGGATCCGAAACCTACTCAGATACACACACACACAAAGTTCTATCGAAATCGGTCCAATCGTTCTTAAGTTGTTATAAACCGAATGCAGCGCCACCTAACGGGTTCCTATTGTGACCCTTAGAGCCACTCAAACACGCACACAATGTTTCATCAAAATCGTTAGAGCCATTTCTAAGTTTCTATAGACCGATTGCAGCGCCACCTTCCGGGATATATTGCGGACCTGACACATACTCAGATACACACACAAAGCTTTATCGAAATCGGTTCAGCCGTTCTTGAGTTTCTATAAACCGAATACAGCGCCACCTACCGGTTATCTATTGTGACCCTGAGACACACTCAAACACGCATACAATGTTTTGTCAAAATCGGTCGAGCAATTTCTGAGTTCCTATAGAGCATTATCAGCGCCACCTACCGGATGCTATTGTGAAGCAATGACCCACGGAAGCATACAAACAAAGTTTCATCAAAATCGGTCAAGCCGTTTCGTAGTTGACATTTTTTTAAAAACACCATGTAAAGCAGCGGTTATCCTTCTCCTTGTCCATTCGCAATGGTTTAACGATGTTGAGAATTCTCTTCACGATAGACATCTCGAGGTGACAGTTAACTTAAAACGCTTACATTCGAAAATAATCGATGCCGTGAGAAAAGGAACACCATGTATAGTAATGGTTTATATTCAACGACGTATGCCTCGAAAGTATATTTTCTAACACAAACGAATGAAGAATAAAGATTCATCAAAATCGGTATTGCCATTTTTGAGTTCCTGTGAACCGATTGTTCCGCCACCAACCGGGACCAATTGTGAATGTGAATCACTTTGAAATCGGCCGAAATACCCACACACAAAGTTTCATCATAATCGGTCAAGCCGTTTCGGAGTTGACATTTTTCGAAAAACACCCTGTAGAGAAGCGGTGATCCTTTCGCAACGGTTTTACTATGTTGAGAATATCTTGAGGTGACATTTTACTTAAGACACCCTGTATAGCAGCGGTTTTTCATTTTGACCGTTAATTTTCAGCTTAATGTTTGAATATTTCGAGTAATTTTAATGCAAAAATTCATTATAGATTTCGTGACTTAACAAAAACATCCAAATCCTACAATACGTTCACTGGAGAATGCTCCTTTGAGTTTTCCATTGTGTAAAAATGAAAAAATTAATGAGTAAGCTATTTCGGAAGCTCCGAGGAATCGATCCCGCCGCTTCGCGAGGCTCGGGAGCTATAAATCCAATGCCTTAGACCGCTCGGCCACGATGTCTACGTGAGTCGAACCCGATTATGTACGATATAATAGCTATTATTACAACTAGGGAAATATGAATAGTATATTTCCCGAGGTTGTCAAAGTTACATCCCGAGGGCGGAGCCCGAGGGATGTATAGACAACCGAGGGAAATGTATTCATATTTCCCGTGGTGTAATCAATAGTTTTTTTCTGATTGAAACAATCTGATATGGAGAAATTATTATTAGATTGTATATTTTTGTAATAATCAAATTTTTAACGTTGCTATGGGCCATGTTTCTGAGAATCTTGGTTGACTGGTTTCATTTTGACGTCTTGTCAAAAATAAAATTGTTGAAAAAATGTCGAACTACGTCAAAACTCAAGCGGCAAAGGCCCGTGAATCTTTGGTTCCGGCCAAATCTCAAGCTGCCTACAGTAAAGAGTACGAATGCTTTCAGGAGTGGAAAAGAAAAAATTTGGTGGACGGTGTGAGCGATAATATTTTGTTAGCATATATTTCCAAGATTTGGTATGTTGCTCTGATTCTTGTTATTCTTGATGTATGATAAATTCATTCGATCCCCAGTCGCAGAAATATTCTCCAAACACGTTATGGCCGAAACTATCGATGTTAAGATCTATGCTACATTTGAAGGAAAAAACAAATTATTCGATGAAGTCGAAGCATTTGTTGAGAACAAAAATAAAGGATACGTTCCTAAAAAAGCAGCTCAAGACATTCTTGAGTGAAGCTCCTAATGACGTTTTTTTGATGTATAAGGTAAAAGTTTCATTTTGATTTCCTCTGTTGATAAGATTTTTACATTCATAATTTTGAAGGTTGTTTTAATAATGGAGATCTTTGGCGCCTGCAGAACACAAGAGTTGGTGAATATGCTATCTTCAGATATCGAAGATCGTGGGTCGGTAATCATAATCAAAGTCTCAAAGACTAAGAATGATGTAAACAGAATATTCACTATAATTGATGAAGAAGATCTGGGTGCTGCTCGTTTGGTGAGGGAGTATTCGGCGTTGCGTCCGCACGGAATGTTCTCAAGAAAACTGTAGTCTCGTCGACGAATAATTATGAACAAGATATTTCTTCTTCCTTTGTTTCTGGTGGAAATACTATTAGTGGAAATTTCAACAATTGCAGTTTCCATTTTGTTACTAAATAAAGAAATAAAATATGATTTGACGTTTTGAAAGAAATATGATTTGACGTTTCATATTTCCCTAGGGAAATATGAACTGACGTTTCATATTTCCCTTGGGAAATATGAGTATGTTATGACACATGGTAACTAAGGCGATATAGCTCAATATTGGTTCGATCAGAAAAAAAGATATTAAGTACTCGGATGATTTCCGTCTTTCGATTTTCAGAAGAATATCGTCAATCCTGTCAAGCGATCGATCGAAATCGGTTACTTGTTCATATTTCTCGCGGTTTTTCTAGACTATTCGAAGGTTTTCGACTAATTCGGTTCGAAATTCAAATTCGATTTGACATTTCTAATCGCTCGTTCTGACCGAAATCGTCGACATTGAAGGAGCCGCGTTAAAATTCGCCACAGAAATACGTGAAACGTCAGAATTTCGTCGATTTCCGCGAAAAGTCACATTTTCCTATCATTCTTCCGGGAAAACGAAAGAGAGGATTGAAAAAAGGGCTCAGCTACGGACTAATTTCGAATCTCGTCTTCGCGTTCCCGCAAATACCGTCGTTCCGAACGGCACCTGTCCTCCGATCTCGTTTCCTTCATTTTGCACCTTTTGCCAAAATCGGCGTTTTTTCGCCTATTCGCGATTTTTTTTTACATACACCCCCGTCTTTTCACTGCGGAAACGCGAAACCCTCCGAAACTTCCGTATTTTTCCTCGCGAAACCCCTCCGAATTTCCCCCCTCCCCCCCTCCTAACGTCAGAAAATCGTCACGTTTATAGTAACATTTTCAAAAAGTTTTTTTTGATCCCATTCTATGAATAGTATGGGACTAGTAGCCCGCAGATCTACCTTGCCAGTAGATCTACATTTTTCCAGTAGAACTACATTTTTCCGGTAGATCTACATTTTTCCAGTAGATCTACATTTTCTTGTAGATCTACATTTTTCCGGTAGATCTACATTTTTCCGGTAGATCCACATTTTACCAGTAGATCTACACTTTTTTAATAGATCAATATATAATCAGTAGATAAATTGAATCGGTAGATAAATTGAATCGGTAGATAAATTGAATCGGTAGATAAATTGAACCGGTAGATAAATTGAATCGGTAGATAAATTGAATCGGTAGATCAATTGAACCGGTAGATCAATTGAACCGGTAGTTCAATGCCATCTAACGGTTCCTGTTGTGATTCTGAGAATCATTCACACACGAAAGTCCCATCGAAATATGTTTTTCAGTTACTAAAAACCGAATATAGCGACACCTATTACCGAATCGTATTGTGAACCTAAGGCCTTCCTAAACACAATCACAAAGATTCATCAAAATCAGTATAGCCGTTTTTGGGTTCCTGTTAACCGATTGTAGCGCCACCTACCATGGAATATTGTGGATCTGGATCCTAGTCAGATACACACACAAAGTTTCATCTAAATCAGTCCAGTCGTTCTTGAGTTGTTATAAATCGAATTTAGCGCCACCTAACGGGTTTATATTGTGACCTTTAGAGCCACTTGAACAGGCACAAAATCGGTCGATGCACTTCTGAGTTCCTACAGACCGACTGCAGCGCCACCTAACGGGGTATATTGCGGACCTGACACAACCTCTGGGTTGTGTTCGAAAATTAACTCCATGGAGTAGAGTAGAGTTTTTGAAGGTTTGACAGATTTACTCTGGAGTTACTCTGACACTGACAGTGACAGTGACCGAAGGTGCCAATATCGGAAAATAGGTTATGTTGGTGTAAGAAAGAACCTATTATTATTGTTTTCTTCACATATATGTAACCCTAATCATAAATATATATTGTGAGCAGTATTAAACCTATTAAATTACCTCACAAAACATTCATAAAACAGTGAGACAAAGATACTAGATTTTCCGTCCTATGATTTATGTCAATTTTGAGAGGAGTAAAATGAACTCCAAGTCGAATACTCCGACTTTTCGGACGAATGTCACAGAGTAAAATTTACTCAACCTTTCAGTTTTCGAACGCAATGGAGTAAATATTACCCTACGGAGTTAATATTCGAACACAACTCAGGTACACACACAAAGTTTCATCGAAATCGGTTCAGCCGTTTTTGAGTTTCTATAAACCGAATACAGCGCCATCTAACGGTTACCTATTATGACCCTGAGACACACTCAAACACGCACACAATGTTCTATAAAAATCGGTCGAGCCATTTCTCAGTTCCTATAGGTATAGAGCATTATCAGCGCCACCTACTAGATGCTATTGTGAAGCAATGACACACCGAAACACACACACAAATTTTCATCAAACTCGGTCAAGACGTTTCGGAGTTGAATTTTTTTTAAAAACACCCCGTATAGCAGCGGTTATCTTTTTGCTGCAGTTTTACAGTGTTGAGGATTCTCTTTACGATAGATCTCTTGGGGTGACATTTTACTTGAATAACCCTCTATAGCAGTGGTTTTTCATTTTTGACCGTTAATTTTCTGCTTAATGTGTGAATATTTTGAGTAATTTTAATGCAAAAATCCGTCCGATCGAACGGATATGCATTGTAGATTTAGTGACTTAACGAAAAGATCCAAATCCCAAAATACGTTCACTGGAGAACGCTCCTTTAAGTTTTTCATTGGGTAAAAATGAAAAAGCTTAAGAGAAATCTATTTCGGACGCTCCGAGATTCGATCCCGCCGCCCCGCGACGTAGTGTTGAGTAGGACACGACTTGAAAAAGAGTTTGTAAGAGTAGCCTCTTTTTTGTCCTGAGCCAGTACAATGTCCCACTTCAAAAGAGGCGAGGCGTACTGAACCATTTGAAGTTATTATAGTACGAATTATGCGCGCCTCCTGGCGCCTCAAATGTTAGACGCGACGTGCTTTTGTCACTGCGGTATTGATGAGTAAGCTCTCTAGGAGGTTTGTCACTCGAACTTGGAAAGTTGTAAGAGTGCTTAGCTTATGTAATGAGGGTTTCGGCAAGAACATATCTAACGGACAGATATTAGGAGGATGAACCACATTTGATTGTTTAGTACAATTATTATGAAATTAGGCAATTCTACTACCCTCACATCAAAGGTTCCGACACAAAATGGAATTTCTTTATCTGCCTCTGCCTCGCTCTCGCTCGACCGCGACAAATAAATTGAAGTAGTACAATTTTAAATTTCGAGGCACTCTTACATTTTGACGTCATGTCCGGGACAAATGAAGCGCCTCTTGTATGTCCTACTCAACACTACCCGCGAGGCTCGGGAGCTAAAAATTCCAGATTCCAATGCCTTAGACAGCTCGACCACGATGTGTACGTGAGTCTCCTCCGATTATGTACGATATAAATATTTTAAGTACTCGGATGGTTTCTGTCAATCGATTTTCAGAATATCGTCGATCCTGTCAAGCGATCGATCGAAATTGGTTACTTGTTCATGTTTCTCGCGGTTTTTCTAGACGATTCGAAGATTTTCGACTAATTCGGTTCGAAATTCAAATTCGATATGACATTTGTCGTCGCTCGTTCTGACCGAAATCGTCGACTTTGGAGGAGCCGCGTTAAAATTCGCCACATAAATACGTGAAACGTCAGAATTTTGTCGATTTTCGCAAAAAGTCACATTTTCCTATCGTTCTTCCGGGAAAACGAAAGAGAGGATCGAAAAAGGGGCTCAGCTACGGACTGATTGTGAATCTCGTCTTCGCGTTCCCGCAAATACCGTCGTTCCGAACGCCACCTGTCCTCCGAATTCTTTTCCTTCATTTTGCACCTTTTGCCAAAATCGGCGTTTTTTCGCCTTTTCGCGATTTTTTTTAAAATACACCCCCGTCTTTTTGCTTCGAAAACGCGGAATTCTACGAAACTTCCGTATTTTTCCTCGATAAACCCCTCGGAAATTTCCCCCTTTCCCCCCTCCTAACATCCAAAAAATCGTCACGTTTATAGTAACATTTTCAAAAAGTTTTTTTTTATCCCATTCTATGAATCGCATCTTCACTTTAGTATTGGGACTAGTGGCCAGCAGATCTGCCTAGCCAGTAGATCTACATTTCTCCAGTAGATCTACATTTTTCCGGTAGATCTACATTTTTCCGGTAGATCTGCATTTTTCCAGTAGATCTACATTTTTTTTGTAAATCAATATAATCGGTAGATAAATTGAATCGGTAGATCAATTGAAACGGTAGTTCAATGCCATCTAACGGGCCCTGTTGTGACTCTGAGAATCATTCACACATGAAAGTGCCATCGAAATATTATTATTATTATTATTATTTTATTATTATTATTATTATACAAAGAGTAAGAGTTGAGGTGAAAAACCTATAAACTCAAAATACAAAAGAAAAGTTCAAATGAGAATACATAATTTGCTCAGGTATAACGAAAACAGTCCAAAGTAGTAGAGAACTTAAGAATCACTGAAAAGTAGGACGTGAATGGATCGTTTCGTCGTAACTATTCTTGAATGCGTTGACGGACGGTGACTGGACGACTGCAGCAGGAAGGTGATTCCAGTTGTGGAATATCCTGTTAGGTAAGAAGTTCTGACGTTGTGATGACCTGAATTTTTCGCGACTAAGTTTCAAGGGGTGACCTCTCAGATTATTGGTGTTGATGGTGAATATGGAACGAATCTTGTCGCTGAAGTGGCCGTGGATTGCTCGGTATGAGAAGATCAGGTCACCGCGCAGACGTCTATCCTCGAAGAGTGTCAGGTTCATAGATGATAATCGCTGATCGTATGAAGGACGAATGTGGCCATATCCGATGCGAGTAGCCCATCTCTGCGTGCTTTCAAGCATATCAGACTCGGCTTTCGTGGAACACCACCAGACGGGCCCACCATATTCCAATGTGGGTCGAATGTACGATTTGTACAAAACTCCGAAAGTTCCGCTGTCACAGCCTCTGAAGGATTTGTACATCCAGTATGTTAATTGCCTTGCCTTGCTCGAGACACGTTCGATGTGGCCGCGCCAGCTGAGATCATTTGAAACTATGATTCCAAGGTCACTTATCTGTGTAGCAGAAGAAAGGTTTTGTCCGTTGATGTTGTAAGATTGACCGGGGTTGTTTCTTCCTATGTGAAGTATAGAGCACTTGCTGATGTTAAGGGGGAGCATCCATGTATTGCACCAATTCTGTATGCTATCTAAGTCGTCTTGAATTGCAGTTGGGTGTAGTAGTGGACAGGCGTACAATTTTATATCGTCAGCAAACATAGAAATTGAAGATTTAATTAGAGGTGGCAGGTCAGAGGTGTACAAAAGAAACAGAAGTGGACCCAGAACGGATCCCTGAGGAACACCGGACAAGACTGGCCAAGCGGAAGATGAGAACACGCTACCGACACGTACACGATACAGGCGGTTGGATAAGAAGGCCTTAACCCAACCAAGAAGCTTACCCCGGAGTCCCAAGTGTTCCAGCTTAGCCATTAGACGCCCAAGAGGTACTCTGTCAAAAGCTTTAGCGAAGTCCAGGTAGATCACGTCAATAGGCAGTCCAGAATCCCACGCTGTTGTCCAGTCGGAAAGGCATGAAAGTAAATTGGTAATAGTGGAGCGGCCTGGGACGAAACCATGTTGTTGCTCGGGTATTAAGTGGTTAGATAGAGCAAATTTGAGGAGCTGTTCACCGATTATTCTCTCTAAGACTTTGCAAGCGGTTGGAAGGAGACTAATGGGGCGGTAGTTGTTCGGAGAAAGCTTGTCCCCTTTCTTGAAGATAGGAGTGACACTAGCAAAGAGCCAATCAGAGGGAAGAGACGACGAGAGAATTGAATTGCGAAATATGATAGAGAGAGGTATCGAGCAAGCCCTAGAGCAACGTTTCAGGAAAAAGGGAGAAATGCCGTCCATACCAGGAGCGGAGGTGACATTCAGTTTGGTAAGTTGTTTCTCCACCAGAACAACGTCGATTTCAATTGTACACAATTCAGGAACAATTCTTGGTAAGTATGGAGTTGGTACTGGTCCCGGTGGCTCCGGCAAGAAGGAGTGGGAGAATACCTCAGCCAAAGTATCTGCTGTTTCTCTATTGCTGCTGCTTAGATTGCCCGACAGGTTCCTTACCAGTGGGGTGCTTACGCTGGTGTTAAGAGAGGATCTTATATATTTAAAGAACTTCTTCTTGTTTTTAGAGGAAGCCAACTTGTTTTCGAATGAAGTTTTCGAGTTTTGAAGGGAACTGGAGACGAAGTTCGAGAAGGAACGGTGAGCGGAATAATCTGACGCAGATCTAGTGCGTAAATACCTCTGCCACAATGCTTTCTTTCGCCGAATGAGTTTGAGAGAGGATTCGCTGATCCAGGGCTTGAGTGGATTCTGCCTTAGGATTTTGATTCGGGTGTTAGCATCGATAGTCTGATTTACTAGATTCAGGAATATCCTCCATTGCGTGTCCACACTATTATGGGAGAGTAGGAGTGTCTCCCAATCAAGCATTTGCATCTCCTCATCAATCCTATCGTAATCTATCAGGCGAAAGGTCTTCTTCCGACTATGGTCTGCGTTGGGGATGCGGAACTGTAATTCGGTGCTTAAAGTGCAGTGGTCTGATTTGCCAAAGGGAGGGAAATGTTCAATATCAGAAACGAGACATGGGTCGGAGACAAGAATTAAGTCAAGTAGTGATGGTGTCTGGTTCTTCTGATACCTAGTGGGTTTAGTGACAAGCTGCTGCAAACTGGAATTGAAGACCTCTTGAGCATATGGCAAGGAAGGAGATAGTGCAGAAGGCAACTGGGTAAGGGGCCATTTCAAATCGGCACAATTAAAATCGCCAGTAATCAGCACGTTGTCATAGGTGCAAGACAATGTTGACAGAAAGTTGGCACAGGATACATCAGCATCGCATGGGCGCGGTCTATAAATGCATCCAATCAAGAGACTGAATTGGGAGCTGGTAATTTTCAGGAATATGTTGTCGATGTTAGTCCAGTCGTTGTGCATGGCCTCTATGTTGAAAGAGTCTGAAATATATTTTT
Source organism: Halyzia sedecimguttata (assembly GCA_937662695.2). Taxonomy (NCBI): domain Eukaryota; kingdom Metazoa; phylum Arthropoda; class Insecta; order Coleoptera; family Coccinellidae; genus Halyzia; species Halyzia sedecimguttata. The sequence continues at coordinate 50,359,625 of OW569411.2, read as the reverse complement.
TTATGAAGATACAAACACCTCTGTAACCCGGTGCTTCCTTGCTATCCTCTCTATAAGTTATGTAATCCGGGATGTTGATTGCAGAGTCTGGAATTTCCGAGCTTAACCAAGATTCAGAGATGAAGATGATTGAGGGCTTGTGCAGTTGTACAAATGAGAGAATCTCGGCATATTTCGGTAACAACGACTGGGCATTGGTATACATAATGGGCCAAGAGTGTAGGTGAATCAGTTTTTTGAGTTCTTGGAACGATTAGATGGGGAGGTGCTGATTATGGTGGGAGAACCTTTAACATATTTAATGGTCAGATTCTTTTCCCCTGCATCAAGTCTGCATCATGTCAGGAGTTTTTGAGTTGCTAAAACCGAATATAGCGCTACCTTCCGAAACACAATCACAAAGATTCATCAAAATCGGTATAGCCATTTTTGAGTTCTTGTAAACCGATTATAGTGCCACCTACCGGGGAATACTGTGGATCTGGAACTTAGTCAGATACACACACAAAGTTTCATCAAAATCGGTCAAGGCGTTTCGGAGTAGACATTTTTTTAAACACCCCGTATAGCAGTGGTTATCTTTTCGTAGCGGTTTTTACGGTGTTGAGAATTCTCTTTACGATAGATCTCTAGGGGTGACATTTTACAGGAAACACACCGTATAGTTAATTTTCTTCTTAATGTTTGAATATTTTGAGTAATTTTAATGCAAAAATCCTTCCGATCGAACGGATATTCATTATAGATTTCGTAAATTAACGAAAAGATTCAAATCCCAAGATACGTTTACTGAAGTACGCTCCTTTAAGTTTTTTATTGGGTAAAAATGAAAGAAAACTAAGAAAAAGCTATGTCGGACGCTCCGAGATTTGATCGCGCCTCTCCGCGAGGCTCGGGAGCTATGAATCCAAATTCCAACACCTTAGTCCACACGGCCGTACCAGCTTCGTGAGTCGGTTCCGATTATCTAGCATATAAAGATTTGATAGTACTGGGAAGATTTCCGTCTTTCGATTTTCACAATATCGTCAATCCTGTCAAGCGATCGATCGAAATCGGTTAGGTACTGGTTCATATTTCTCATGGTTTTTCTAGTCGATTCAAAGATTTTCGAGTGATTCCGTTCGAAATTCAAATTCGATTTGACAAGTTCCAACTACTTTTTTAATCAATTCCAACTGAGCAATTTACAAAACTGCATTCTCTGTTCAACAAATTACAAGTTGACATTTGTAGTGGCTTGTTCGGACAGAAAATGTCGACCTTGAAGGAGTCAGGTTAAAATTCGCCACAGAAATACGAGAAACGTCAGAATTTTGTCGATTTTCGCGAAAAGTCACATTTTCCTATCGTTCTTCCCGGAAAACGAAAGAGAGGATCGAAAAAAGGGCCGTGTTACGGACTAATTTCAAATCTCGTCTTCGCGTTCCCGCAAATGCCGTCGTTCCGAACGCCACCGTTCCTCCGGATGCCTCTCACAATTTTGCTCCTTTCGCCAAAATCGGCGTTTTTGCGATTTTTTTAAAATACACCCCCGTCTTTTCGCTCCGAAAACGCGAAACTCTACGAAACTTCCGTTTTTTTCCTCGATAAACCCCCTCGAAATTTCTAGTTTTTCTAGTTTATAGCGGTGGCCTCGGAGAACAGCATATACTCCATTCACTTTTATAAAGTCTCCCGGTTGGCCATGATTTAGGTCTATCACGTTTTTGTAACTAAAACACAGGCAGGTTGACACTGCTGAAATATCGTCAAGGCAAAACAATTCGCTGAGACGTTCCCAATGTCTACTCTCAACATAATCATAATATAATCTTCAATCTTCGACAAGATATTATCCCAGACCATTATCTTCGAATAATAATAAAAGAACTCTTCGCTTTCGTAGTAGGTACTACTACATTTTGAAACTGGTGTATTTCAAGTTGTGCAACATTGCAACAAGGTATTTAAATGTCTTCTTGAGAAATGTGGGGAATTCCATAGGTACGTCTGTTCGTTAGAATCTTGCCGGGTTATTCAGGTACTTTTATTCTTTTTTCAAATGAAATATCACAAAGTAACGGACTACTCTATCAATTATTTTTTAATAAAATTCCAACACTTGATTCTTGATTTCCATATAAGAAAATAGCATGATTGAATCTACCAACCAGTTTATATACGTGAAATATTTCCAGTAACAGCAGAGGAAACATTTTCTTCTACAGTCACCAGCACTATAGAATTATTGAATTCACATAATATCTTCTCAAATTAACTATTTTTCCGAAGTAAATTCACATTGTGAAAATACGTAGATACTACAACTTCTTTGTAGTGAGGACAACGTTGCGTAATTTTCTGACAGGAAAATGACTATAACCTAACATTTTCAAAATATACATGGTGAAATGTCAAATATTCATGGCCAGCCGGGAGACTTTATAAAAGTGAATGGAGTATAGGTGTTCCTGCGGTATAAATGTGAGAGATTCACTACGGACAACCCATGTAGGATTTTATTTGACAAAATGACATCTCCCATCAATCGTCTGTGTTCAAAGGTGGTTAGTCTGCAGTTTGCAGTCTCGGTATTCTGGTATAAAAATATGTGGAGGTTGGCGAAATAATGTAATTTGCACCTCGGCGAAAAACTATTGTCTCGCCTCGGCACCGCCTTGGATAGCAATTTGCAGACTCGATTATAATAGACAGTTTTTCGTCCTTGGTACATCGTCTGACCGATTATGCCCATCAATGAACTTGTCCGTCAAATTTGGATCCGCAACCTAACCTGAAGTCGCTATCTCTTTTCGTTCGAATGTTATTGTGGGGAGGCCGGACAGAATCGAATTTGACCTCAAATTCTTCATCAGAGAGTCGAACCTAATCATTTTAGTATATTTTCGCCAAAAAAATCTAAATTTACATACAAAATGATAGTACACTGTTTCCTAGAACATGCGCAGAAAAAATTTATATGATTCAATAAAAAATTATCTATCTATTAATGTGTTTTGTAGATGAGTGAAATGAATTAACATTATAATTTTTTTTGTGTTTCTATTATTTTTCAAGAATGAATGGATTCTTCAATCGATTTTTGGCGCGCTTGTCCCTTGAAAAAATTGGATAGCTTGAAACATAAAAAAAATGAAAATTTTGTTTTCCCAATTACTGTATGAATTCTGATGTGGTCAAATTGAAACTGGGTAGTTAATTGAAAAATACCGAAGTGAAAACTTACGCAGAATTTCGTGAGGATCGTAGCAGAATTTAATATAAATTATTCAAAAATATTCTTTATCTCAGAAACTATCCATCAGATATCGCTGCAATTTTGCACAATGTTTCAAAACCTTATTTTACAGGCAAGATCTAGATTTACCTTCGATCGGATCTATATTATTGGAAATAATGGAAAAATATATCGAAGACAATCTTGGAGGTAAGATAATTTGTTCATGTACAGCCGGATACCACCACTGTTAAGTCAGTTGCGTGGTGCTTCAGTTAGATAGTCTGTTTCACGCTTAGGCGGAAGTTACGTTACCAGATTCGATGCCCACAGCCGAAGTGTTTTTTTTTCTTTTTTCATTTCGCCAACGGGAGCCCCAAAATAATATTAGCCCAGGGCCCCACAAATTCACAATCCGCCCCTGAACCAGTGGATGAAGAAAAAAACGATAATTGGAGAATAGGTGTCATAGTTATAGGAAACTTAAAACCAACATTCAAGTTAAACAAAATAAAAACTGCATTTTTAGGAATTTCAACAGCCTTTATCTCTTTACCTGAGCCGAATCAGGAAAGATGCTACCTGATAAAAGTGTTTGAATTGATGAGAGGAATCTATGGTTAAAATTAATGTGCAACTCAAAGACTCACCCTGTATAAATCTTGATCTATGAGAATTATATTTTCTTTATGGACTTTATAGTAGAAATTGAAATTGAAACCAATGGCCCTTGTGAAATTTTGATTTCTTGATATATCTCTATAACCATGCATGAATTTCGGAAGCGTACGATTACTTTCTTTTTAATGTTTGCCATGATTTAGAATGGAATTCATGATACGAAATTAGGCTTTCAGCCGTTTTGGATTTCTTTCATACCTAATCGAAATGTTGACAAATAATGAAAATAATACACCACTTGGCATACCTGTTGGAACCTCGTCCTTCTGCTCTTCGGAAGAGGGGAATCGTTCAAGCTAACTCTACTACCTCGTTCCAAAGCACCGAACCCCCTGAAAGCTTCATCAGAAGGTGACTCCCCCAGACTTCGTAGCGCTGTATCTCCAGAAGCCGATTTCTTCACACCACCAGGTCTGCCCGACTTGAAGGTATCTGGACTGTTGTCTGTACTCTTATCCATCGGATTCACGTACAGGTTGCTGTCTAAAACACAAGGAGGGTCAGTCATATCGGAAGCAATAAGATCGCCTTGCGAGTTAAACGGATGAGTCCTGCAGCTCTCGAAGGTGTCCGAACTGTCCACGCTGCCGAATTCGCCGCCTCTGGCTTGTTTCTCCTTCGCCTCGCGCTCCGCAATATCCATAATCAGGTCCTGCTCGGCCTGTTCCGCCCTGATTGTACGCATTTCCAGACAAACTGGATGTCTAAAGTCGCTGGTGGGTAGTGGCATGAGGTTTTCTGCGTCCACGAATTCCTTGAAGCTCTGCGGCATTGAAAAGTCAATAAAAATCGGAAATACATTTCTATGAGGTAGACTCTGATTGTGCATTGAAAGATTTCGCCGTGAAAAGCAGTAGCAATTTGATCGTTTAAGATGTTTGGTGGCTGAACATATTTCATGACGTTTATGGGAGATCTAGGAAAATACAACTGATCGTGTATGAAGTCCAGTCATAAAAACAAAGGATATTTAATTACAACTGAGCATTTTTGCACCTATATACACCTATATGCACCTATAACCTATAGATAAATTGTTTCTTCGATTCACATGAAAAATTATATATGATTTCCACTTATTCATTGAAAATTGTGACGGGTTTCGGCAAAACACCGACATCTGTTGCAGTCTGAAGAATCAATATTGAATAAATAAGTGTTCAGGTAGGGTAGGGCGGGGCTATAGTTGAGCAATTTTTCACTTCATCGTTCATAGCTCCTCTTCCATAAGTCTCAATGGCTCGTTATGGATACTGATGGTTAAGTAATTCAACCCTTCCTAAAAGTGTCTATAGTAATGTATTTCGAACAAATTGCATTCAAGAGGTACAGCCGTTTGACTGAAGAAAGACTGAGATAGTCAACGTATCCCATAGGTGAGGTAAGTTGAACAAGGGTGCGGAGGTATATTGAGCAGTTAGAAATTATAGCCAAACCATGGTTTCAATGTTTACAAGACAAGTCAAATCCAAAAGTTAAGCTGAATATGAGCTCTATTATTAGTGACATGTCAGCAAAACTTCAAGTAATTTCCTTTCAATACTAAAAAAAGAATAGAAACAATAAAAATTCAACATATCTTCAGCTTTACTTTTGAATCAGACATGAACATTTATGTAATTATGGATAATGCTTTTTATTGATTAATGAGATCTTGGAAACTTGGAATCAGGATTAGTTGAGCAATCGTTGCTCAACTAATCCTGACCCGAAAATTTGAAACAGAATCGATCTTTTGAGAAAGCTGTTAGAATTATATCTAATACCTTTATATATATCATAAATATGATAAATTCATGAAAGAGTAACACATAGTTGATTGAAATCGGATAACATTTGACTCGTACATATTCCCTTTCAACGTTTTTTTCACGTTTTGGCAAAAGAAACAAAACGTGCGTGTACTTTACTTGATCGACAACTCATCTGTGGCTGCGCTATGGAATCTCCTCCTACCCATGACCGCTTCTTTCCGCAATCTGATCCTGATGCGTTAGCGTCCGATGTAATAAGATCGTGAGATATTTCGATTGCCCATCTTGCCCCTGTGCTCAACTAGTCCCGCCCTACCAATACAACGCTCACTTTGTTCTCATACCATACTTCGTAATTCTATCAACAGCTTAGCAGTGAACGAACCTTTTGAGATTGTAATGTTGCAAATATCTGGTTTTAAATACCAAACTTGCAGAATTTACCTAGTTGATGAATTTTGACCGATATGATTCCTTTTTTCTATAATATGGAATTCTAACCTTCAAATTTAAGTGAATCTGTTAACATCTGAGGAACAGAATTTTGACAGCAACTATCAGAATGACAATAAATCCATTGTAATATTATCTAAATAGCGCTATATATAATTGAGAAAACAAAACAGTGCTTACAACATATTTATAGAGAACATCTAGTAGTTTCTTACAATTATGACAAGCAATAAAGAAGGGATTTCAATAGTGATTATGTTTAGCGAGTTATGGAACTCATCGAAATATATCATTCAACAAAATCCTCATTTGAAATTGTCAGAATGAAGAAGCAAATCGGGAGATACGTTTATATTAATCCAATTATGAAATAAATACGCATCTGTCCTTGCACGGGAAATGCGTGGAATTTCAGCTATGCTACCAACCAGGTGGTTAATAACAGTTTTACTACATCCTTTTTATTCGCTATCTGAATTTGTTGAACAATCCCGCAAGTTTAGGATCAAAATTTTATTATTGGTATTAATAGTGTGAATTCAGGCAAAATTTGACCACGATTCTGATGTATGTTCCGAAAACTTTTTAAACAATGTCGTGAATGCTGGAAAGAAATGGTTGAGCTGGATATAATAATAAGAACGAGATGGTTTTAGTAATATATAACGTTATCAAAGGGTACAATCAGAAATTATGCAAATTTTATATTTTCCTCAAAGTAAAAGTTCACCTTAATATCCTGTATAACTAATATTGATACATGCTTCATCTCGATAACATTTGGGTGAATAAGAAAAAGGATATTTGCGGAGTATCGTACTGTACAGGGTGGACAAATTTCGATGTTTGCTCGGTAACTATAGGATATACAAAAAAATTGAGGGCCCGTTCTCCTTTTTCGAGAAAGATCCACTGGTGAAAACGATTTGCTATCATTTTTGGCGCTCTTGTTCCCCGGAACAGCTTATCAATTTGCCCAAATGTCTATAATTTTCGAATGAAAATGATCTTAAACGATTTGGTTCGACTCATTGATCAAGAAACCGTGGTCAGAATTTTTTCTGTCCGGCCGGTCCGCCCGTAGACACGATAACTCTAGAACGAAATGAGCTAGACAGTTGAATTTTTCAGAGTAGGTTTGGGAGATGAATATCTCGGTTAAGTCTTTTATTGGGCAAAATCGGCGTGATGGTTTCGGAGTAACAAAAAAAGTTTTTTTTTACATTGCAACTATTGAATTTGATTTTTTTTTAAGATGCAGTTTTAGCATAAGAATTTACTGATATCATTCACAAATCTAACAAATTAATACTTTCGGAGATATGATTTTTCAAAATTTCAATATTAAATCGTAATTCTATGATTCCACAGAATGCTGTATCAAAAATTAACGTCCGTATCTATGAATGTCATCTGTGTTCATACATTCCATCATTGTTATCTCATCTACAGATAAGAGTATGTCATACAAAGTATGATTGAATGCAAAATGAGCAACGGAATAACGTAGATGGCTCTTGTATAGTCCATATGATGATGATGATGATGGAAATATATACTTTGGTGAGTGAAACAAATTGGGTTCAGATTATCTCCAGTGAAAAGAGAACTAGAATATTGTGACATAATTAATATAATATAATTTTCATAGTAGATTTGAGGAATGAATATCTCGGATATGTTCGTTATTCGGTGGAATTGGTCTGTTCGTTTTGGATTAATAATTTTTGGACTCTTGTTAAATTTGAATTCTTTTACGATGTTCGATTTCAATTTCTTTTATGATGAAGTTTTATCATTAGAATCCATTGATATCAATACTTTCGGAGATATGATTTGTCAAAGATTGAACAAGAGCGCCAAAGCTCCTGTCCATAGGGCTTTCCCACTTTTTTTTGTTTTCGAGCTATTAACGAAAGTTCTATTTTTCAAATTTTGGACAAGTGTGAATATCATGGTTGTTGGTGAAGTTACGAAATAATAACTTTTAAATGATTGAGGCACTTTTTTCTGTATAATCAAGTGGTGCCGAGAAAATTGAAAAAAAAGTGCAATTTCGAGTTATAGCCTAACGTTGTACTTTTTTAAATGGTAATCATTGTTCGCTGTGATTTGTTGGTTGGAATGAATTCTTCCCCTTTCTAACGATGTATCATAAAGGTGCGTATTCACTTGCAACATAATACTCCAAACGAAACAAATGCGCCGCGCGCGCGCTGTAACAAATTTGTCTAGTCTATACGTTGCGCCCCGAATATTTTCGCACAATATTTGTTGCAATCTGTTCAGCGCGTTCGGCATCTTTGGTTCGAATATAATAATAAATATTAATATATAATAAAGCGAAGATAATTTTTACTGCATAACATTTTGCGTTTTTTATACTCATTCCAAGTAGGCGGGTGTCATCTATTATAGAGTTTGTTCAGTTCTTTCCGTCAGGCGGGTGTCATCTATGATAGAAATTGTTCAGTTCTTTCCTTCAGTCAATTAACTACTACAATTTAATCCTAAAAGTCAGGATGTCGTATGAAAATTACGAGAAATATGATACGTTAAAAAGCTTTTATTCAAAGTAATAACAATTGTGATATTGCATCTGAGATATATTTCAATCGCTATCCACAAAGAAGACATCTAATAAAGCTATTGTCAAGACAACAAGCCAAGATCAAAAAATTACAGCATTGAAGATGCTGAAGAAACTATAAACTGTAATAGGTAATCAGGTCTTTTGTACCACAACAAGGGTTAAGTGGCAGAGCACCAATTGGTGAACTTCCCCTTGGGATTTCCGCATTTGACGTGTAATGTAATGTTAATTTCAGATGTGGAAATAAAGGCATAATAAATAAATCCCATATGTTTATGTTTTTCTGAATCTACTTCAATACCAGATAACCATGTATGCCCTCATCAACTTTCATAATTTATAAAATTTGAATATTTCGTTATTGAAAATTGGTAAATCAAGAAGCAAATTCAAATGAGGTGAAACGCTTCTGAATCGTTGGTATGACGGCTGACGTAATCAAAATGTACCATCTGCTTGTTACAGCCAATGCTGACAACGAGCCCTTTATACTATGGACAATCTACCCTTAATTGAGGTACGAAATCAGTTCTTCCAACATGATGGTGCATATAAGAAATGTTCTAGAATGGTTGAATACTAATTTTGAAAATAACTGGATGGGAAGTTACGTCTAATTAGGTAGCCGCCACGATAACCTGACTCAACGCTACTAGATATTTCCTTTCGGGGGTAAATAGAAGACAATTACAAGAAAACCAGTAACGATATAAATGAATTTAGACAAAATGTTATGGACTATGTCAATTCCACAGCACATCAGTTTGAACATTTATTGTAATTTGAATTATTTTTTATAATTGAAATTGAAAGATTTGCAACAATAGTTACAAATCACCACACTCACGGGGAGAAAGGGTTTTTTGCTGAGGTTTTTCCCTAAGCTCTTGTATCATACGTCGTATGGTACCCCGTTACACCAACCTCTGCTAACACATATACAGCTCTCAGTCAAAAGAATATATATATTGAAATATATCTCAGATGCAATATCACAATTGTTACCACTTTGAAGAAGAGCTATCTAACATATCATAATAATCATAATCTCGTAATTTTCGTACGACATCTTGACTTTTACGATTAAATTGGTTGATCGATATTATTACGAAAAGATATGGACAAACTCTGTCATAGATAACACCCGCCTACTTGGAATAAGTATAAATAACGCAAAAAGTTATGTAAAAAATCATTTTCTCTATTGAAGACTGTCACATCAAAAGCAACCCGATATATTATGATACATCGCTAGAAAGGGGAAAAATCAGTACCAACCAAATCACAGCCAACTATGATTCCCATTTAAAGAAATACAACTTTATGCCATAACCCGAAATTGTACTTTTTTTTGCAAATTTTCTCGAAGCCACTGGAATATACAGAAAAAAGTGCCGTATATAAGAATGTAAAAGATATTCCGCCGTATTCACAAAGCATTAAATCGCCGCTAAGTCCTAACTAACGTCCTCATTTAGGGATAAATTTGAATTGCAACCTCATTTAACGTGAAAATTAACGTGAAACAGGCTCGTTTCACCACCGTTAAATAGGTTAGCTGAGGTTGCGATTCATATTTATCCTTAACTGAGAACCTCAGTTAGGACTTAACGGAGATCGAATGCTTTGTCAATACGGCGGCTTATTTTGTATCTTCGCAAACAAATATGATATTCACATTTATCTAAGAGTACAAAAATCGAACTTTTCCTTATAATTCTAAAACAAAAGACAATAGCCAATTTTGGTTTTCACCAGTGAATTTGTCGTGAAAGAAGATATCGAGAATTTGCCCTCCATTTTTTTCTATAGTTACCGAGATACCCCATACTAAAGTCGAAATTTGCCCACCCTATACAAGGAGAAAGAGCTTGCTATGAAGAAAGCACCAACATAATAGTAAGAAGAAATGTATAATAAAAACAAATAGAAAACCGGAGAACAGGTCCGCTTTGAAATTAACATCTCAAGGATCCTAAATTATGTGGAGGTTCGACTTAAACCTACTAGGGAGAGTATTATTAAATGGTTCCTTTCTAGGTTTTCTGCCCCAAACACTGAATAATATCTATGAAATAAAAGAAGATATTATTTTGAGCCTAACCTAACCTACTAAGGGCCGGTTTCTGAGGAATATAACATGTGGTTTCTCCTCCGTTTATCTGTCCAATTCAATAGAATTCAGTAGATAAACTGAACATAAACTCCATTCAAATTCGTCAGAAACCGACCATAAGGAGAGCATTACTAATTGGTTCCTTTCAAGGTTTTCTGTCCCAAACACTGAATAATATTTATGAAATGAAAAAAAATATTATTTTGAAATTGCTTCTGCATTAGATATTTGTCAGAACCAATATATGAAAAATTATGCTTGATAAAATGGAACGAAACAACTTCGACGATAAAACAGCTATTCTCCAACGTTTCGTAGACGAAATCAGACTCCTTTATCAGACACCAAGCGAAAATCTTATTTTTTTTTTGTAGACAGTTTTCTGGAATTTGTCAGCATAACTGTCAACAAAAAATAATTCTAAAGATTTTCGCTTGGTGATGGCTTGTAACGTTTTATTTTTGACTCAGGCGAGGGTTTGTTTGTGTTTTGTTTGCGATGAGGTTATCGTTTGTGTTGACGTCGAGTTTGAGGTTGGATCTCGGTGGTGCCAATCGACGCACAAGAAATATCGCATTCGAGAGCCGAATAAGTTGGCAATATTATTTCATAGTGACAGTCTGAAAGTTTGTGAGGGTCTGCGCCAGTCAGGGACATGAGGTCGTCCATTTTGTCAACATTCGAAGGAGGAGCAGTGGGTTAGGCGTATTTTCGGAACTTAGTGAGAATTGGTGATTTCTTCTTAGTTGGATATAGTTTCGAAAATCGAATTAGGAGTGAGGGTTACATTGGTTTGATTTGGGAAGATAACAGGTACCTTGCACTCGTCTCGAAAGAGGATCTAACGACCTTTCTGCAAATCTAAGAGTTGAACACGTGAACGATCTTGACGACTTTGACAGGTATGTGTTAGATGTTCTATTCTCGTCATTTATAGTGGAATCAATTCAGGTCGTAATTATATTTCTATATCCAGAACATCGCTGTGTGCTTGAAGAATTATTTGGTGGAGGCACGACAAGATTTGGTTTCGAAGCAAACGTGTGCAGGACAACCCCGAACATCAGGGTATGTACGAATTCTATAACTGTTGCATAACAACGAATAATTGGTCTGATTAATATTCTGATAAACGAAACTATTATGTGTTGGGAAAATTCATTTGTTTCTTATCCGAGAAAAGTCACTGATGATTTCTTTTCTGTCATCAGGGTTTTTGTGGCAGCCCGAATTTTTGGTAACATCAGAAGTTTTTTTGTAACATCAGCAGTTTTTGTGGCAGTCCGAAGTTTTTGTGGCAGCCCGAGTTTTGAGGCCAGCACGATTTTTTATATCAGGAAGAGTATAACTGAGATATTCGAGTATATACAAGGTGGTCCATAAGAAACGCTGTGAGACAGCCAACGCAGTGTTGCTGGTCCCGAGTATATACAAGGTGGTCAGGAAGTAGCGCTGTGATTGGGGACATTCAGTCAAGGGTTGCAGACTGCGAGCACAGGCGGAAGGAGAACAGTATTGCGAGACCATCGAAGCAATACTACGTTCAGGCATAAGGAATAGCACGCAAGTTATAGAAAACATATCTCGAAACATCTTATACCTGCTATATATATATAACTTGAACATATATGGTCATCAATTGTGTAAATTATTGTTGTTGTAAAGCGGAAATTGGGGAAAGATTTGCGTAAATCATACAAGATCATAGATAAGAAACGTGGATGCGCCTGAGCTCAAGCGACGCGTATTTGAATCAGAGAGAAATATCTACGTACAATTTCCGCCACCCTTATTCAGGGTTATTCAGAATATTCTTTTTGGTGAATTATGTCGTTATAAATTGGCGCCCAACGTGGGGCTATTCAGGATTTCTCTTTTGATGAATTTAGGGTATATTATATTACGCTGTTATAACGTGGGGCTAGATAACGTGGGGCCCGACCCGATGCAACGTAGGTCTGATTCGGTTGTATATATAGTATTGTTCTTTATATTTGACCCAATTTTTTTAGGGAACTTGCTTTATTGTGCTTTAGTATTTCTAGTCATTTTGCTTCTTTGCCTGTATCTGTCTTGTCTCGTCCTAATTTATTGAAAATTATTTTTATACCATTTTATTTTATCGCTAGCGATTGTCGGTCAGAGTCGAGTCTGGAAAGTTATTTTGAGCAGAAGTTTGAATTGTAGTAGTTGTCTTGTGCTCAAAGATTTTATTATTATATGAATTGTGTTGAATTATGTTCATTGTTGGAGAACTTACCCCTGTTTATATGGGACCAATTAGAATTGACAATAGAATTTCGCCGTGGACATATGAAGTACATGGTCGGAGAATGCATGAAGATTGAGGTTAATTGCTGGATGGATGGAGTAATGAGAGTAGAAGAGGGTTTCCGGGACGACTGTGATGTATGATAGGGCATTGGATGAGGTATGATTCTGGGTAATGATTGGATGAGAAGGGTATGCTTGTTGTGATTGAGGACGTAGGAATGATTGGGTATGAGTGGATTGCTTCTTCCTTCAGGAATACTTGATTTGAGTGGGCTCCGATTGATGGAAACATTTCGGTATCTATCTGCCGGCATGCATGAGTTGTCTTGTCAATTTATTTTTTTAGATCATATGTATTTTAATCCCTAAGTGAAATTTACTAGGTAAATTTCTTCAAGTGAGGGGGGATTTTGTAACGTTTTATTTTTGACTCAGGCGAGGGTTTGTTTGTGTTTTGTTTGCGATGAGGTTATCGTTTGTGTTGACGTCGAGTTTGAGGTTGGATCTCGGTGGTGCCAATCGACGCACAAGAAATATCGCATTCGAGAGCCGAATAAGTTGGCAATATTATTTCATAGTGACAGTCTGAAAGTTTGTGAGGGTCTGCGCCAGTCAGGGACATGAGGTCGTCCATTTTGTCAACATTCGAAGGAGGAGCAGTGGGTTAGGCGTATTTTCGGAACTTAGTGAGAATTGGTGATTTCTTCTTAGTTGGATATAGTTTCGAAAATCGAATTAGGAGTGAGGGTTACATTGGTTTGATTTGGGAAGATAACAGGTACCTTGCACTCGTCTCGAAAGAGGATCTAACGACCTTTCTGCAAATCTAAGAGTTGAACACGTGAACGATCTTGACGACTTTGACAGGTATGTGTTAGATGTTCTATTCTCGTCATTTATAGTGGAATCAATTCAGGTCGTAATTATATTTCTATATCCAGAACATCGCTGTGTGCTTGAAGAATTATTTGGTGGAGGCACGACAAGATTTGGTTTCGAAGCAAACGTGTGCAGGACAACCCCGAACATCAGGGTATGTACGAATTCTATAACTGTTGCATAACAACGAATAATTGGTCTGATTAATATTCTGATAAACGAAACTATTATGTGTTGGGAAAATTCATTTGTTTCTTATCCGAGAAAAGTCACTGATGATTTCTTTTCTGTCATCAGGGTTTTTGTGGCAGCCCGAATTTTTGGTAACATCAGAAGTTTTTTTGTAACATCAGCAGTTTTTGTGGCAGTCCGAAGTTTTTGTGGCAGCCCGAGTTTTGAGGCCAGCACGATTTTTTATATCAGGAAGAGTATAACTGAGATATTCGAGTATATACAAGGTGGTCCATAAGAAACGCTGTGAGACAGCCAACGCAGTGTTGCTGGTCCCGAGTATATACAAGGTGGTCAGGAAGTAGCGCTGTGATTGGGGACATTCAGTCAAGGGTTGCAGACTGCGAGCACAGGCGGAAGGAGAACAGTATTGCGAGACCATCGAAGCAATACTACGTTCAGGCATAAGGAATAGCACGCAAGTTATAGAAAACATATCTCGAAACATCTTATACCTGCTATATATATATAACTTGAACATATATGGTCATCAATTGTGTAAATTATTGTTGTTGTAAAGCGGAAATTGGGGAAAGATTTGCGTAAATCATACAAGATCATAGATAAGAAACGTGGATGCGCCTGAGCTCAAGCGACGCGTATTTGAATCAGAGAGAAATATCTACGTACAATTTCCGTCACCCTCATTCAGGGTTTCACAGTAGTTATATTTTGTTGAATCTAGAGACCTGGGTTGTAAGCTACTGGAATAAATTGTTTGTTATTAGCGTGAATATTCTTTTGGTGAATTTAGGAATTAGTACATTACGCAGGGGTATCTGGGAGACTTAAATTTACCTGGCGCCCATTTACTAGGTTCCCTTTTTAGGAATCCACTCCCATCTCCACTGGAGCTAGACCGCGGATCCCTGAGTTCTAGTAGCTCCGATCTTAACCACTGCGACTTGGGAACAGTCGCATGTCGTTATAGGCTGATGAAGGAGTGTGATTTCGGGCCGGTTTCTGAGGACAATTGAATTTAGAATTGGACAGATACGCTGAAGATAAACTCCATTAAATTTTTCTCAGAAACCGACACTTAATGTGTATTCCAAAATAAGATCACCCTCACGAAGGGAGAAATTGTGTATCTACTCAGTTCACCGCTTACTTATAAAGAATCCTACATTCTGCTTACTACATTTTGAGGTTACATATTATTGTTTTGTCAAAAGCCTTTGCTCGGAGATGGATTGAGCAATTGCATATATTTTTCAGAAATTATTTTAAGAAGCAGCCTTTCCTCTGATGAATCATTGGGAGAAAAATATCACAGAAAATAGTAGCAGCGTGAAATGGTTGCTAATAAAACAACAAGAATAACTTCTTTCGGCTCTTTCCAACTGAATTTTGACAGCTTTTTGCGGTTCGAACTATGGCAAACTCTGCTTTCAATATTTACGAAATATTCTCAAACATTTCCGTGTGTGTCGTCACCGTTGCATCGCCAAATTACGAGTTTTTCAAAACCTATGAAATATTTTTGAAATATGTGTAGATACGTTAGAATACAGTTTTTAATTTATATTTTGTAGGTTATAATTTTTACTCCCGCACACTTATCTCAGATGTCTTACTTCGTGATCTGTACTGGAATATAAGAATCTTCTGAGAAGTTAACGACAGAAAACAATTTCGGAATAAGCTTCTGAGATTTTTCTCACTTCGCTGACATTTCGGAATACACATTTAGCCTGCGTTGATCTTGTTTCGTTACTGTTTATTAGTCAACATTGTTCTATATATATATTGCTTCTGACAAATATCTAGTGTTTCTAACGCAGAAGCAATTACAAAATAATATTTTTTTTATATCATAGATATTTTCCAGAGTTTGGGAAAGAACCCCAGAATGAAACCATTCAATGATAAATTCTCCTCCCAACGTATTATTTAATGATGACTTAAGGAGATCATGTTCAGTTTAGCTATATTTCGAGTAGTCAAATGACTACCAAAAATAATGAATGGATAAACCTTAGCTAGAAGATAAAGAACCAAACTAGTGGAACTAGGATAACACTATTTTTTGAGAGAACGACTAGCAGTATGGCAATTGGAACTGTACAAAGAACCAATACATATTTTAACCTAACCTAAATTGCCAATTTGGTTAGAAATTAATGGCTATACCGTATGTAATAGCAATATACATTGACGGAACTTTAGCTCAGTACTTTTCAAGGGCAAATTATCCCCATATTTTTTGAAGGATCATAGAATCCCGAGGACGACGATGGGGGAAATATATAGTAGCCCAAAACCCTTTTTGTGAATTGCGTCACTATAATAGAAAGGGGTTTCGGAAGAGTTGCCATTCGTATTTTCGGTTTGACAGAATAGAAATCCAGTATACTCCTCATGTATTTTTATGGTTGTGCTAGGTAATTTGAAGGTAATATACTTTATATTGTCACTGTCCACAATATCGGAAGACTGCTAAACCGGATGGTTACATGCTTTGCATTAGTTCCAATAGAAACGGAAATTAAGTTTTAAACTGAACTTCAGTTTACAGTTAGAGAAACAGTTCGCTCACATAACCACGACCCTTTGATCCCATTATCCCGTTTATACATTGCGCAACTCGGATTTGTATCTTTCCGATTATTTGGCTTTATATTGTGTCGGGTCGCAGTTTGCAATAAGCATGAATATAGAAAGGGGAGTTGCAAAAATTTATGTGGAGATATGCAAATCTGTTGAATGGTTCATCCAAGTATGAATCAAAGATTCAATGTAGAACTTCTGCTTGAATTGGAGATGCGCAGCACACACATACATACCTCATGGGTGTAGTTTAAATTCTTAATATGTAAATACCTATTGCTCTCTAGATTATTTCCAACGTTCACATTGAATCGCAAGTTGAAGCTTTCAAATTGAAGACTTATGTGCGTGCCACACAGAACTCCATCTTTCAATTCTCATAGTAATAAAATATCCATTAGGTATATGAAAAATTGAATAAATTTATCTTTCGTTGCATGCATTCTGTTAGAATGGTTTTCTTTCGAACTCATATTTCAGAATTTGTATAAAGACTCAGTCATGAATTATGTTCACCACGAATCTCAGGTAAATCTGCATATGGAAAATACCTGCATATGATAAAGTGTTTATAAAATATCAAGTTTAGTAGGAAATCTTTCACTGCAAGTATGAGTGGATCAAAAAAACTTCAGCTATTTATAGAATCTAACTCATTTACATCGAAAAACTAGGTGGAGATGATTCAAGGCAATCAGACTCACAACTCTTCAAGAGAACTAATCAATCTCTTTCAAGATTTTATCTTTGAATTGAGTCAGTAATCTACTTCTAACAATAATGATAAATATCTTACTGCTATCACTTCTACACTATCTTGCATGCAATATAAGGCCCCGTCGTCTATAGAAGCTGATGGAATAGAGAGCCTTGTGCAATCACCCAATGAAATAATGTGTCCATCAATACATTTTGCTAAAGAGAGGAGCTAGTGATGTGTGATATTTCATTTGGTAAGTAAATGCAATTATTTTTCATTTGGATCAATGTTAGTTATTGACAGTATGTTGTGCTAGTTTAGATGGTTTGATTCAGCTCGAAGTGTTCCAATGAGGACCATTAGGTTTAGTTCTCCACTCTTTGTACCTATGTTTTTTATTGACAGGTAAGGCAGAATTCTGATGGTTTTGAGGTCTATCTTAGTGGCTACTGTTTGACATATAGAGTTTGAATGGACTATTGAGGTTCGTGATTGTCGACATTTCGGCAGGAATTTTTCAGTGAGCAAGGAAGTATAGGTTAGCGGAGATATTAGAGAGATATTGGAGGGTCGGCAGTAATAAAGTTCGCTTTATTTTGACATGTACGCAAGCGCACTTGCCACTGAAAATAAAGCATCTTTTAATAAAATACTGTCCGACTTTATTTATTCCAAAACGAAGGATCCCTTATTTCTACCTTATTTGGCTTCCCGCAAGCTTCAAATTATTTGTTTTTGTTAACAAAAAATAGGGTTATCTTACATACAACTGTCACTGTCATAGTTTGTTGTTCAATAACTCTCATAAGCGAACCATTTAAAGGAAACTTTAAGTTGCTTTTAATAGTGCCAACCCTTAATAAAGGAAGTTTCCAATATCCCTATATTCACATGAAAGCAATGACATTTCAAAGTAACCGTATCACTGTCTTTGAAACATACTTCCATTAGAAATATTGAAGTGTTGAGCTTAAAGCACTGTCACTTTCTTAAAAAAAACTTGCTTGTGAATGAAAGAAAGAAATTTTCTCTTAGTAAGATTAATAAAATCGCATACTAATCGGGAGTTCATACATTACAATCAATTATAAAATAATTCTGTAGGTATCTACCGTTAGGTCTCCATCACTTGAAAGGGGAGATAATAGAGTGGAAGTAAAAAATATGTATTCACTCTGGATAATTATCTTCTCTGGAACAAGCATATGGAGATCACTATACTATCAAAGCAATAAAAACATGGATGGTGTGCAGAAATCTGGCAGGAATTACTTAGCGCTACAACCCAAAAATACTGCGATGGATATACAGTTGTACACAGCATGATCGTGAGACCCATCATTACCTATGATGATGAGAGAATCAAGCACCAGAGAGCTTAGACATCTCTGACCAAATACATCTCATCTGTAAACCTTCCAAGAGATTAAAAGATAGAGAGAATAGTAGGAATGGTATAAGAAGGCGCAAAAACCACCACAAGGACAGGGGCCATAGTATTCGCACCCAGAAGGAAATAATCAGAATCAATTGGCTTGCCATAGCATCTTTGATGCTCAAATTAACGCATTTGGGCGAAGATGTAGGCTGAAATTCTAGCCAGAAGGGTGCTTCAACTACGCTTGTATCACTCAAACCTTTCATTGGCTTAGGGAAATACACATTGCTGGGAGAAAGAACAAACCAACAGAGAAGCACTCTGGTGGCATCAAAAACTTGCCCTGATCTCAGCAAGAATATACTACATTCCCTCACATGCTTCGTTACAGCGCACCGCTACCTCAAAAATCACTAAGTGAGATTACGATTAAAAAAAAACTGCTAATACAGAATCTGGGGAGATCAGGAAGAGACACATAAATATCTAGTAACATAAATTCTAGTCATTGGGAACCAACACAGAGTGTTTGGGCCATAAATTCATATTTATGATAGATTACCCCTTCCTTGAAGTTGTTCCGTATACCGGAGTTCATCAGAACTCTGGATCTGGACGGGGGGGAGCAGCAGCCTGGGACACACCTAGTCAGGCCCAGAAAGGGGGCACTATATGTGTTTTCTGAACCGTATTTTGAAAATATCTGAAAAGTGATTTTCCAACAATTCATTTCATTCATCAATATGAAAATTACATAGGTACTACCAGACAGACAGTCCGGATTTGGTAGGTTTCATTGTTCTGGCATCTTTTTGCCGAATGCCATTAGGGATATATTTGTTTTTTGAGGGATAGTGCTCTGTATTGGATCTGATTTCAGTGATGCCGTCAACACCATATATCATATGTTCCTGTTGCGCAAGCTGTATTATGGATTGGGGGAGCTTGCCTTGGAGTTATTGCGCGAATATTTCAGCGATAGCAGATGGTACGGTATGATGGTAGTTGTTCGAACAGATTTACCTCAGTGATTGAGTTCAACAGGGTTGCATTATGAGGCCCTTGTCTTTTCGTATTTTTACGGTTAGAATTTTCGATTGTATTCATTACTCCAATGTTCATTACCGATAATACACAGATTCCATTTGTCCTTGTGAATTTTAAAGAATCCATGAACAAAATATACATAAAATATGTGTGGTCAATCAATAACAACTCATTTCTTCTCTATTGAAGTGAATTAAGTTCATGTCAGAGCTACGTTTTGAAATATTCAACAACGTTCACCTCGACATCATCATCAACATATCTCAAGAACATTCTCATTCTATATAGAATTTATGTATTGCATCACCTCTTCTTCTAGTGATTTGAAATCCACTCGATCCTTTCTTTAGAAAAGTAATATAACGCTTAAAAATCGTGATCGCACATGTTTCTTCTAGACTTGTAATATTTTTCTGAACGCAAATTAACGATGAACTCAGCCATAGTACTGTCGCAGTCGAACTGTAATCTGCTACCACCTATCAGACTCCTAAATTATGGAGAAGATACACGTCCCAAAGAGCATTAACCGTATTTAATTATTTTTTAATTAACAAGGATTAAATATTGGTAATAAATATGCCACGTATTTTTTTAAATTAATAATTTTACTTTGGTTGAAGTTATTGAATCAATTTTAATTAATCTATTTTTCAATGGTATTCTCTCTATTCCTTTAACCTACAAGTACCCATTGTTCAAGGAATAGAGAGTACATCATCGAAAAATAATGATTAACTAAAATTAATTTACCATTTTTACTGAAATTAGAATGAAAATAAAATATAATGTATTATTAATGTAAATAAAATATAGAATATTCCATTTTTGATTTGTTCGTTCCTTTTGTGTTTTCCTTTTCCAGATTGAGTTTCGGGTACCTTGGAGAAACTTCTCTGCTTGTTGAAGGAAGTAGCGATAGTAAAGAAAAAGATGCCCTCCGATTTTTATTATTTCAGCATATTTTGTTAACAATTTAAATTTCCATAAATCACAACACTAACGGGGAGATAGGGTCTTTTTGCTGAGGTTTTTCCCTAAGCTCTAGTATCATAAATCCAATTATATGGTACTCCATTACACTAACCTCTGCTAACACTTTTTTCATACACATGCTTCATTGTTAGATCAAAAACAAATTGTAATGCTCGAAGTTCAAAAGAATTTATATATATATATATATACATATATATATATTTATATATATCAATGCAAATAAATTACTTGGCTTATTTATTACCAATATCTAATTTCGCCTTAATTGAAGAATATATTCCATATAAAGACACCTTGTCTTTCCTTCGAATATAAAACACAAGTAAGTATTAGAAAAAAGTCCAATGTTATCTGGTTCACCGATGAGTTAAGAGCCACTTCCTGGAAGGGCCTCTATCAATGTTTCACAACAGATCAGTTAAAGCAGTAAACGAAAACTTTTCAGAACAAAACATATCTTTATACTGTCCGGAAAATAAGGCAGAGGGCAAATGACAATTTAATGAATATTTTACTACTATAGCAGGAAAAATACTGTCGAGAATTCCAAATTTGGATAAAACTGACTCTGTTGAACGTATGCCTACCAAAGGAATCTCTCCATTAAACTCCTTCAGTTTTCAACTGGTGTGTGAGGTGGCGGTACGGGATGCAATAAAGTCACCTAAGAAAACTAAATCTAAGGACATTTATGGTTTGTGGCTCGCTCTTTTAGAAATTAATATATGTAGATTGCATTATTACTCCTCTGACGAGTATTTGAACTTGCATTAGTGAAAATGTGTTCCCTGATTGTCTGAAATTATCAAAGGTCATTCCAGTGTACAAAAAGGGGGACAAAAGTTTTCCAATAAATTATAGACCTATTTGATGAACCCTTATATTCTCAAATATTATTGAAATAGTATATTCTAAAACAAGTTGCAGAATGGGCTCCTATTAAAACACGAATGCGACATTCGAAAACGAGCGACGAAGGAGCGAGTTTTCGAACGCATGAGTGTTGGAATTGCGTTCTGCAACGAGTATTAGACGATATTTTCTTTATTTCAGGCCAGTTTTGTAGAATACTATTGAAATTTAATGAAGAATTCGGATTATACAATTTAGTGACTTTGGTATTGTATCTTGGCAGTTGTTGTGACTGTGACAAAAGTTGACAGATTATGGAATTTGAATCGTACGTAGGAAATGGAGATCAGATTTGAAACAGTTTCCTGTTAATATAAGTAATAGCATGTATGATTCAAAATTAACAAGAAGGAAATGTGTATAGCGAATTGAAATGTGCCTGATACCAAAGTCATTGTCGTTGATGATTGTCTTGAACCAGGAACCCAGAAAATATACTCGCGTTAATGAGTTAATTATCTAATTCCCAATTTTGGTCACCCACTTTTTCTGAACTCCGATTATTCCGCATTTGAATATTTGCATAATAGGTCTCTTTTTTTTATTATTGGAATATTATATCCATAAGAATACTGAAAAATGGGTTCAAGCCCTGTGGACAGGAGCTTTTGGGCGCATGTTCCTTGTGGCCCGTACTGACCAGTAAAGAAAAAAAGCAGTATCATGTTGAATACCTTAATATTATTCTGGAACACAAATTTTCCATTACAATAATCTTCATCTAGCTTCTATTTAGTATCAATTCCTGTAGAACGTGATCATAATAAGTGTTTTCCATATAATAAAATGTGTTTGAACTTGGTATGTAGGAAATCTGACATCAATCATTGGAATTAATTGATTTGACAAACAGCCGTCAAATGAGGTAAATAGATTTTTGTGACGATTTTCTGTGACCATAAAAAAAATTAAGCATTTCATTATTGCATTTCTTGAAATAGGTACCTTTTCAAGTCGATCAACATCGTCCTTCTTTCGACGTCTAAACTATGACTTGATTCTTTATGTTTATGTCTTTGAATTTGTTTTCGGTGGAATTCAAAGAGTTCATAGAATAATCGATGAAAATACTGAGAGAGACCCAGGAAATTTGACACATTTTGTCTTATATCTCCAGAAATTGAAATCGTATAGAGCCAAAATTTTGCACAATGTTGCAAAATACTACAATTGACGTTAGTACAAGTTTTTGTTGCAATCTGATGACTAGTTCACGAAAAAAAAATTTTTTTTTCGAAAAAATTAAAAGAAATATTTTTTTAAAAATTACCAACATTTCGATCATAACAGAATTTTGCCAAAAGTTGCGCGTTTATATCCTCGAACTGACTACAAAGTTTCGATTCAACATCTTCTTTAGTTCCTGAAATATCAGGGAAATAACCTCAAAATTTTAAATGTCTATAACTCCTAAACCGTCCGGCCGATTTTGCCCGTTAACGAACTTAACCGTCGCATTTTGATCAGAAACCTACCCTGAAAGTTTGAAGTCGATAGGACCTTCGGTGCTCCTGTTATCGTGCACACGGCCGGACAACCGGCCGGCCTGCCGGCCGGCCGGCCGGCCGGACGGCACCCTAAGATCTGACACCGGATTCGTGATCAGGGAGTCCGAATTAGTCTATTAGCCAATTTTCAGCTCGAAATTCGAAAATTACAGACATTTGGACGAAATGATAGGACGATGTTCCCCTAGAACATACGCCCAAAAAGTTCAACCGCCTTCAAACATTTACAATTTTCAACGAGAAGAGGATCATTCAAATTTGGTTACACATAATGCCTGTTCAAACGATCGAAACTTAGCGCCCCCGCGTGACGTAACTCGTCATATCTACCACTCTCTTCTCGTGTCCGTTTCACTCTTTATTCTAGTGTAACACAGCACCCTATAAAGGGCTCGTTGTCGGCATTGGCTGTAACAAGCAGATGGTACAACTATTCAGAAGCGTTTCACCTCATTTGAATTTGCTTCTTGATTTACCGATTTTCAATACCGAAGTATTCAAATTTTATAAATTATGAAAGTTGGTGGGGGCATACATGATGATCTTCTGGTATTGAAGTAGATTCAGAAAAACATAAACTTATGGGATTTCGTGTTACAAGCAAGAGACCTATCAACAAAAGTAAGGGAGACAAATTCTTAAACAGTATTGACGTGAAGTCAATAGACAATAGACAATAGCTTTTGCGCGTATGTTCTTTTGTCTATTCACTTACAAAATACTGCGTGAAGCTTCAAGAGTTTCTTTTTGCGTGCTTGTTCCGCCAGGAATAGCTCGATGCATCTGAAATTTAGCATCAAATTGTGGAATCATGATCTGATTGAATTGCAGCTCGGTAGGTAGGTGCAAATGACCGACGCAAACCAAATATCGGATTGAGTCTAATTTTGCATGCGGTGACCAATAATATAATTCCAATCGAAACAGACCTCGGGGAGCCTCAACAAAATCTAATAGGATTGAGTCTAAATTTGGCATTTTGGTGACCAATAATTAACTCTTGAGCGTGCAAAATTTCTTTGAGAACAGACCATATGAAGTCTCAAACAAAAATTTATAATTTAGAAATTCCAAGACTGGGCTTATTATGTCAGTTGTTTTTCACGTGAAAAACTTTCTGTTTACTTTGGATTTGGTTCCTACACGTGTTTTATCTGATTATTGCGATCGCTAGAATATGTATAAGGGCAACTATCTTAAATATTGATGTCTAAGTACGGTGCTTGAATAAGTGAGTGAACGATGTGTGGAATTTTAAATTGTTTCTCAAAATCTGTCTGAAATTTGTGCGACTGTGGAGGAACTGGAAGGACAAATAAACACTTCATGTCAATTATGTGAGTGTGTTTTGAGGAAATAGCGTAGTGTCCAAGGGTGGACATAACGTGGTCCTTGAGCTAATTTTGAAATTCCTGCTACCTCTTTCAGGCATTTTTAGTTATGCGCATGAGCAGACGAAGAGTGATTTACCTGTTGAAGTTTTCGTTTGAGAGGATTGGGGTTCGGAGGTGGAGGATGCTATTCCTCCATATAATCTTCTTGTGAGAGTCCGCGTATACGTGTATTGAAGATGCGATATTTCCTGAACCACTAGTGTTGGAGAATCAGGAGTTTGTGTGAGGTGTGTGATTTTGAAAGGACTTTTAGCTGAGAGTGGATTGCGCATGCGCAGATGAGGAATTACTGTTTTTGGATTGTATGGCTATGTTGGGAGTGGTTTACGTCTAGCGGTCATGGGTCTGGAGCTGAGCCGATATTGTGAGGTTTTCAAAAGAAAATCCATCTGGGAAATAGGGTTGTTTCCGAGTTGAAATGTTCGTACCGTGGCCCTAGGGCTAACTTTGAAATTCACTATGCACTAACTGTGACGAGTAAACTGCACCTACGCATAAGTAAGCTGGCAGGTGTTGCTTGCGGCAGAACGCAAGTGAATTTCGTTGAGTGATTATGGGGGTCTGATGCTGTGCCGACATATAATTATTTTGTGTCTTTTTTTGGGGACGAATTCATGAATAATTATATTTGGAAGATCTATTTTGAATTACATTCGGAGTTGAAGAATAAGCGTTAGCAATTGCGTTCTTAACGGGGGTTCCCTAACCAAAATCTTTTTTTTTATTTCGACCTACGGTAAAATTAATAGTCAGACTGTATTCATGGACAGAATTGTGGGTTTCGAGGCGTGATGTGTTGTGAGGATCCACAATCTCTTGGCTGTCCAGTGTTTCGCTCTGGTTCTGACTGATGATCTTATTTATACGGATTGTTCAGTGAGAGCCTGCTGTAGACGCTTTTCACTTCAGCCCGAATATGCCGAAGTAATGTATATAGTGTGGCGCCTCGGCTTTAATGCGTCTCGCACAGTGGTGACAGGTGTTCGTCAAGACAAGGCGACATCTACTGGCGTGAATGGCGAAGAGGCAGTCGGATCGGAGGGAAGAATGCAGTCTCTACAATACCTCCCTGCTAGTGGCGAAGTTACGACGTATTGGGTGTGATGTGTACTTTCACATTCAACTATGCCGCGAGCTGAGGAAGACCAAACTTCTTCGAGTGAACGTGTAGCATGGATGGTTCGAGATAGTAGCGCACATGAGTTCGCCTAGCAGCAGGTCACGTGCTCACCATCACTCCGGGGTCACCAATTGTGGGTGCTATATTTACGGGAATCATTGAAACACTTGACGAAAACGAAAACATAATTTTATCTTAAGGAGTCCGCTTTTGGTTACAAACGGTACTCTACCAAATCGATACTGACCACCCTTCGCGGGGGATCGGGTTTTATACCTGCCACTGGTTTCATGAACCTGCGCCTGCTAAGGCTTCTACCTGAAGCCTGTACTGAGATGAAGTCAGTACTCTTTGGCGTGCTTGTTCACGTTGGCTGATTTGGATTGAGTGATTAGTGCTTCAAGCTCAGTGGATAGAGCAAGCTGGAGATCTAGTCATATGGTAGTGGACACCATTCACTGTCAGGTCAAAATTCAACAATGATGTGCCTAAGCTGGCGTAAGGATACAGTACCAATGCCGACACAGAATACAACTGAGTTTCCTTGGTCGCACAAGCTCCTAGGAGCTTCTGGGGGATCCCCTTCGGAAGATCTAGGAGGATCAGTAATATCAGTATAATCGTAATCATTTCTATAGCAAGCGCGCCAATGCAGATTGACTTAACTATGATAGAAGTAAAAACGCTAAAATGACATTGACGTGGGATCACGCATTGGTATGCTTGCTATAGGAATGATTATAATTATACTGACCCTCCTGGTTTTCCCCAAGGAGATCCCTCAGAAGCTCGTAGGACCATGTGCGACTAAGAAGGGTCAGTGGTGTTCTGTGTCGACTTTTTTATTGTATCCTGAAGCCAGCTCAGGCACAGCACTGCTAATTTTTGAGCCGACTGTGAATGGTGTCCACTACCCTCTGACTAGATATCTGGCTCGCTCTATACACTGAGCTTGAAGCACTCGGTAATTCAAATTAGCCAAAGTGAACAAGTGCTCCAAAAATACTGACTTCACGTCAGTATGTATCTGACAAAAAGTTTCTGAAATATATAAAACTTAACGCTTTCGGATGCACAACCTAACCTGAAAATTGCAAGTCGCTATCTCCTTTCGTTCGAAAGTTATCGTGGCAATGACTGGTCGATTTTTTTTTTCTAATTTTCTAGTGCTACGATCCACACAAAATTTGGTGATTTATATTGGATTAGATCTATATTTTTTGAGTAAGTGATGAAAGAACAAATAAATTTCAAATGGGTATAACAGAAAAAAATTTAATAAATCTTAAAATTTTCCAGTGCTGCGATCCTCGCGAAATTTTGTGAAAATTTGCACTTCGGCATTCTACAACTAATTAACAAGTTTAAATTGGATCAGATCTGTATTTTTTGAGTTATTGATAAAATAAGAAACAAATTTCAGACGTATAAGAGAAAAAATTTTAATAATTTTTTTGAAATTTTCTAGTGATACGATCCTCATGAAATTTTACAGAAGTCTGTGCGTTGGCATTCTACAACTAATTACTAAGAATCGAATAGGACCTCGGATTTTTCATCAGTCAGTCGCACCTAATCGTTTGAGATCATGTTCGGCTAAAACTTCGAAAATTATAGCACGCTGTACCCTAGAAAAAATACTCATTATATCAATGAAAATCCGAAGTAGATGCTCCGATTGAGTAGGTACCTACTATATCTACATTCGTAGTTGAGTAGGGATATTATTCACTTTTGATATCAATGAAATAGTTTAAGGTTTATGATCTTCGAGGTGCGTATCTTCTCCATAATTTTGGAGTCTGATAAATAGCAGATTCAAGTTCGACTCCGACGGAGTTCATGGTTAATTTGCATTTAGTAAAATATTACAAGTCTAGAAGAAGTACGTGTTATCACGAATTTGAAGCGCTATATCGTTTTTATATCGTTTTTTTAAAAAAGGGTCTAGTGGATTTCAAATCACTAGAAGAAGAGGTGGTGCAATACGTATCTTTGATAAAATGAGGAAATTTTTTACATGCTCGAGATGTCGAGGTGTTATCGTTGTTGAATATTTCTTTACAATTCATAGGGAAAAATGGGAAATCAGAATCTATATCCTTTCCTGAAATTGAAACCTGGACTCCTGGGAGTTTACGCAGCACTAATTTAAAACTCACATTTTATCTGAAGTCGTTATATTATTGATTATTTTCTGTTAGATTTGATGAACGAATGAAATCATAATTATTTATTTGTGTCAATATAGAAATTGTAAGTTTTTTGCGAAGACTCCAAGAACATTAATCTCGAATTTGATCAAGTACGTAATTCTACTGGATCATTGTAGTCTAATGGAAACTATGCGTGATTAAAGTGATCTAAATTAACTTTAGCGTGCAAATTCCCATTTAGTAGTGGTGAATCAGAAATTACCTTGATTACCTAATACGTTTTCTCGGTATAGTTGGTTTCAAGCCGGAAATTTATGAAGAGAGGACGATTAATTCTTGTCCTTTCTGCATAATGATAAGAACTAACCGTATTCGTATGAGAATACTTAGGTTGATTCCAGATCTGAGTAGTGGTATTTATCAAGAAGGATATTATTTTTCTTGTAGGTATACGTTTACTTTTATATTCGGAGTGGCTATAGGCTCTGTGTCCGCTTTCATTCACAGCAAATAATGAAAAAAAAATGTTCAACTATGCTGAACACCATCCATCTTCAGCAGTATTTTGATTAATTCTTTTTATCTTCAGTAGTTCACCATAAAAAAATGATGGTGAATATGCCGGAAAACAGTCTAAATATTAGACACAAATAGAGAATCGTAGATTTTGAATATGAAGTAAAAATCATTCGTGTGAAACTTGAAGTAGCTTCGATATAGTTGCCAATTAATACTAAATATAGATATAATATGAATATTTACTCACAAAGACACAGACTATCCAGATGAATTATTGCTTAGTAGACCTTGAGCTTCACTACGAGAATAAAGTAGTAAAAATAAAAGAAGTAACTGAACTGTGTTCTCTCTCTGTATTGTTTCACACGAATTCAATTAATTAAAACCCTCAGTCTGATTGGCTTAGATGACACGGGGTCCCATATCTTGTATTTGACTGGCGGCCTGAAGTCATTCATGAATAGATATTTGCACATTCAAAGGCCGAAAGTACTCTAATAGCTGTTCCAGTCATAAATGCACCAAGTGAAATATCGTGTTAGTCTATGATAAAACACATCACGCGAAAGTCTTTCATTTTTGAGCACATTTTTCCTCTTCTGCAATCTGCCTTATATCGTCACATCACATCAGGCTGAATAGTCTTAACAGCTATTAATCTAGGGATGGCGATTCTTTCGGCAAAAAATCGATTTTTGAATCGATTCGAACAGTTGAAGAAGACAGTTGAAGAATCGATACACAAAAAATCCAAAAGACCGATTTCCCGAAAATCGATTTTTTTCTGGTTTCGCTTACAATATAATTCCACTTCATGAAAAACATTGAGCACAAAATGGTGATTGATTCTTTATGATTTTCAAAGGGATAGGTACATGTTGTTTTTGCATGGTAAAATTGAATTATTGGCCATACCATATCGAAGAATGAAGTTGATTATCTGGTTGCGGTCTGGGACTAAAAAAATCATTTTATGAATAACAATATTTCTTTCAATATTTCAGCAACTGCATCAGTAGAAACAATTCGTGTCCAAATTCCAAACACAAAAAATCGAATATCAATTTTATAGGGTGGAATATCGATTCACTGGATCGTTCCATACGATGTATCGATAGGAATAGAAACGATTTTTTTGATCCAAAGAATCGATTCTTCGATTAATCGATCTCAAATCGCCATTCCTATATTAATTCACCACCGGAATATTATGCAATAAGTATAATTTGTTTAAATATAGTTATCTCAACTTAAATTTCATTCAAGATCATATTACACTCATTCTTATAAACATAACGGATAATATGGCAACCACTTTTAAGTCTGTAGATGACTTACGTCATACGGATTCCCTCCTCTTGTGATCGCTTGAATTTGGCTAGTTCATTTTGGCTTTTTTAATAATTTTAATCTCCGATAAACTGATTTAAGATTTATGTTGGCCAAAGAAACCTCTCAAAAGATATAGCTTTTTCAGTGCAGATCCAAACAATTCGTGTTATCCGTGTATTGATTTGATAAATATTCGATTCGATTCTGATGAAGATTGAAATGTATTATAAAATAGATACCATCTACTCCTTCGAAATCGATCGCCGAAAACGTTAAAATGTGTCGGACTGTGAACTCACCTGTGTACAACTGAGGAACTACACACTATTGTAGCGGAGTGGTCTACATTCTCCTCGACAGCCCCTCAGTTTAGATTCCTGTAAGCCATCAGTGTAATTTTGTACAGGCATAGTTTATACTTTGTTTTGAACACAACACGGTTAGCACAAACTTACAAACAGCGAAAAGCTCATAGGAGGAGTTTCATACCACTTCTTTTTCTAATTCATCTTTGTTACTAAATGAATAAAACATTATAAGAACATCCATCATTCTTTGGAACATCAATGAATATGATTCTCTGATCTGAGAGAGTCAATGTCATCTAGAAAAAGATACCAACTAAATAGTTAATTTTAATTCAGGGCAATTGCAGTCCGGTTTCGCCTTCATCACGACAATTTATTCATGTAAAACAAAGTCGGGTTAGTTACACATTTATCATGATATTCATAATCTTTGATTTGTTGGTTTTGTCTGCTCCCTGAATAACATTATTATCATAATTGCTTCATTATGTATTTTTAATCGTGTGATTATAAAGTGTCAGTGTTATTTAAAAAGCCACGAGCCAGAAGATCTTATCTTCCACAATGAAGCCGTAATGCAATAAGCCTTATTGTGGATCAATCCACTGCAGATGAACAAGGAATTGAATTATAAAAATTGTAATTTTCACCAGATTACGTCAACATTGGCGGATGCGCTGACCAGTTTGAATGAATGGCAGGACAACGTTTTCATGGCCCCTATTCACGAAATGTTGATAGAGATCTCTCCTGCGACATTTATTACGTGATTCATCGTGACAGTGACTCTGCGCAAACTCCATATGAGGATTGTCGGTTGAAATTTATTTCTCTACTACTAAATAGTGAGCAAGAAGTGAGATGAGATTTCTTGTAGGAGTTCTCGCATGAGAATATTCATCTCTGCCAGACAGATAACCATAAACAATAGGAGAGAATGACTCCATATTTTGCAGTGATATCTATGCTTTTCTATATTTTCGTCCCCTGATATATCTTTGTGGTTAACCACAAAACCCGATCGCAAATCCTGTAGTTTTTTACCACTTTGGCAAATGGAGATATGCTACGCCGTTCGGGAAATATACATTAAGAAAGAGGTCGCCAATGTCGCTATCTTCAAGATGGATATAGTCTCTAGGTAAATAATCAGAAACATGGATGCTATCTATGATCCTTTAATATCATTTAGAGCGCATCGTAATAACGACGAAATCGATCTGCATTCACCTTTTTGTTGTATTATTCGAGCAATGACATTGGCTAGCTTCGTTAGAAGGAATCATACATTTCGAAATGTTACGTATATACTAACGATTATGTAGTAATTCCTTCATAAGCTATTGTAAGATATATGAAACGAGTATCTAAACCGTGTTGGCATCTGAAAAACTCCGAAAATAGTGGCGTAATCCATTAGATAAAACGCAATGAACTACAATTATCTTCTTTCAAAGTTTTCTATATTCTTTGCATTTAGTATTTCAGTATTTTAGTATTTAATATGTTGCATTGCATGTGAATTGAAGCTTTCAAAGGTGTTATTATCTTGTTAGTATCATGAATTATTTTTTCATGTTGCGGCAGACTGGCAATTGTTTCCTACTTGGAAAATCCACTCAGTGTGGAGGTAAATCAAATTTGAACTTGCTATTCCAACACCTACTTGGCGCTAGATAGTCTTGCTAGTTCGTACGTGGGAAGTATTTACGGTGAAGACGATATTATGTTTCACACAGTGCTTGGTCCGTGATGCGCATGATTCACGGCCTAAATAGGAAGTACGCTCGTGTACTCGGTTGTGCAAATCGTTGCAAATAGGAGTATTAAATATATACATATTATGCTCAATAAACATTGGTTTCCATAATCAAGCCTACCAGCGTATAATCCAAGTGCGAACGGTAATCTTGTAGTGTTAGAGGGGTTAACCCATAAATCTGTTCATACTTTCAGATATACATATGTAATTGCAATAATTAACCGATAATTTTTCAATTTTTTTCAATCAGTTGTTTGCGAGTATTAAGGAAGTGGTTTTGTACCTACATGCGAGCTATTCAGTATTATATTATCATAACCGGCTACCATTTCAGAGTGCTTAAATTCCAATAAAATGTAGGAGTGCATAATTGTTGTATAGGTATATACCAAGGATGTATTTCTGTTATAATATATTATTTAACTAGTCGCTGGCCCAATATTACAAGGGTGTATGTAACAAATTCAAAAATATTGGCTTAGTATTCTCACAAGGAACTATGTCGTCTGGGCTACACATAGAACTTGGTTTGATAATTTTGATACATGTATCACTATTTCATCATGATGAAATGGATCAAAGGAGTCAAATGAATCAAATGAATCAAAGGAGAGAAGAACAGGAAGAGAGGCAGGTGAGAGATGCCTCGAAAATAGCTAACCTCCAATGCCTTGATTGTGAGAGAGAAGTCGTAGCACCGGATATGGAGCAGGTGAGAGCTGCCCCACTCTGAGTCGAAAATTCTTCATTATGCAAACGGAACAGGTGAGAGAAGTTCCAGAGCTAGTCATCAATAGAGAGGACGTATTTGAGTCTGCAGTAAGGAATCCTAGCATATAAACCACACGGCAGAAAACTACAATCCAGATTGAAGACCTAGCCATGATGAATAATTTCATCGATGATCACCATAATGAGGACTGTTCGCTTGAAGGTCACGGCTGCAGTGAAAGCTGCTACGTCACTTATGTGCCCACCAGGAAAAACAAAACCAATTGATGACAAGCTCAGGTCAAGCATGAATCAGCTAGACAAGAAGATAAAAACCGTATGGCAGCAAGCCTCTTGGTACCAATGTATCATAGATATTCTGAAAGGACAATTGAAGATTTGCAAGAAGATAGAGGTGATTGAGGTGGGGGAGCTGGGTACACCACGTCGCACGATGAGCTTGCCCACCATAAAACTACTGAAGCAGAAGTTGTCGATAAAATAAGAACATTTGAGGCGAGAAGAGAGAAACTGATTAAGAGGCAAAAGTGGATAGAAGATAACAACACCTTCACCGCAAAACCTTCAAAGTTATTTCATCCTAAACAAGTAGAGGCAAAGGACCTACCATCACCTGAAGAAGTCGAACAGTTCTGGGAAAACATGTACGTACGACCAGCGGAAAGCAGAGATACTCAAGCAATTCCCAGATTCCAGGCTTTATGCCATCAAAATCTGCGACAGACGGAAGAGCTGACTGAAATAACAACTGAAGAGATAAGACATGGCCTGAAGAACAAGCATGATTTCACGGTAACTGGAATTGGTGGCATTCAGAACTACTGGTGGAATAACTTCCCAGTTATAAGTAATCATTAAGGGATACTGTGGAAGGTACATTCATCATTGAATGGTTTCTTTCTGGGTTTTCTCTCCCAAACTCTGAAAAATATCTATAAAATAAAAAATTAATTATTTTCTGATTTGCTTCTGTGTAAGAAACACAAGATATTTGTCAGAAGCAATCAATTGAACAATGTTGCCTAACAAATAACAACGAAACAACATCAACGTAGAAACAACTATATCGTAACGTTTCGGAGTCTATATCACCCTCCATCTTCAGACGCTTAACGAAAAAATCTTCAGAACTATTTTGTTGATTGTTATTCTGAGATCTCCAGAACTATTTTGTTGACTGTTATTCTGACAATTCTCGAATCTCAGAATAACAATCAACAAAATAGTTCTGATGATTTTTTCGTTAAGCGCCTGAAGAAGGAGTCTGATATAGACTTCGGAACGTTACGATATAGTTGTTTCTTTGTTGATGTTGTTTCGTTGTTAATTGTTAGGAAACATTGTTCAATTGATTGCTTCTGACAAATATCTTGTGTTTCTTACGCAGAAGCAAATCACAAAATAATTCATTTTTTACTTCATAGATATTTTTCAGAGTTTGGGAGAGAAAACCATGTAAAAAACCATTCAACTTCCCAGTTTTCCAGCAACATCTAGTTAGATTACTCAGCGGAATATTAATTCACCGTGAACCAATTCCTTCATGGTTGGTAGAGGGCAGAACTGTGATGAAAAGAGGTGCTTTAGGACAGCCAAAGAAGTACTGCCCAATCATGTGTCTGAACACGCTGTATAAGATGTAGTCTTCTTCAAAACTGAATATTGGACCAGTGTGGAAGGACGTCTATGAAAGAGGAGCAAGAAAAAGGTTCCAGGGATGCAAGGACAACTTACTGATAGACATGACCATTTGTCAAGATTCGAGATACTACAAGCGCGACCTACATTCATCGTTGTTGGATTACGGTAAAGCATTTGACACATCGGCGCACATCTTTATAACACGAATGCTAGAGATTCTCAAAATCCACCGTAACATCGTCCATGTGATAGTTAAGAT
Source organism: Halyzia sedecimguttata (assembly GCA_937662695.2). NCBI lineage: Eukaryota > Metazoa > Arthropoda > Insecta > Coleoptera > Coccinellidae > Halyzia > Halyzia sedecimguttata. The sequence goes on along the minus strand of OW569411.2, from coordinate 50,325,110 downwards.
GATGCCGCTATGGAAAACTAAGTTCACCATCTGATCCGAAGGTCGGACCCATTATACAGGATGGGTGAGATACAGGAGAGGCGTATTTCAAGGAGTTAGGCCCGTTATTGTTTTGCACAACCCTTTTACAACAATTAACAGTTGAGTTGAGGGCAAGCAGAATTGGGTACAAAGCCGGACCACCTGGAAGGAGAAAAAACCTGGTCTCATATATACTGTACATGAACGACTTAAAACTGTACGCTACTTCCAAAGCAACACTTCAATAACTACTGAAAATCGATGCCGTATACACCTCAGCAGGAATGTTATTTGGTGTGGAAAAATGTGCTGTTTTTCATGTAAGCAAAGGAAGAACTGAAGAAGCAGGAGAATACATCGGACTAGAAGGGCGAATAATCATTCGGCACCTGGAAAATGAAGGAACTTACACATTTCTTGGAACAAAGATGTACACTGGAGAAAACTCTAATCAAGGATGACTTAACAATCAGCTACAAAAAGAAGCTCCGAGAATCATGAAAATTACAGATGCCCGGTAAAAAACAAAGTGTCGGCTACGAATAGCTTGGCGGTCCCGATAATCACCTTCTCTTTCGAGGTAGTTAACTGGACAGTGCATGAAATTCTCGAGCTAGACAAATCCACTCATAAAGTGATGAGCATGAATTGTAGCTTGCATCCAAACTGTTCTCTACAAAGAATATACCTTCCACGAACGCATGGAGGCAGAAGTTTGCAAAGTTTGGAATACCAACACCATCGGCAAACGTTGGAAATGGCAAAAAGTATATCGAGAAGTGAAGTTCCACTTCTGAAAATGGTAGCTCATTATGAAATTAGGAACTGAGGAGCTATCCTATTTAAGGCTGGACGGAGAGCCTTGGAGAAGCTTAGTGTAACTGGCATATCCATCGATAATGAGCTAGCAGGACCACCTATCACGCCAACTCATCAGATAAGCATAACTGAAGTCACTACTCGAAGATCACATCAGTAAAAGTCTGTACTCCATATACTTCGAGAGTTTGAAAGATCAGGGCATGTCCGAAGAATTCTCCTTCGCCTCGCATCTGCTTGAAGTATGCTATTCCAACAACTCGCCATAAAGACAGCTGGACAAAGTTGGAATTGTTTGTAGTCAAATTTTCATCCCCTTCCGAAAATTATGTGCTGATGAAAGAAGAACAGAAGAGACAAAATTACAAGGATTTAATTTTTGAACTGGGGTCGCTGTGTCCAAGGCATACACATAGGATGGTGGTACTAATCATAGGAGGACAGGGTGGAATGAGAGCTAACTACAAGAACTACTCCAAGTAATGTGTAAGAGGTTTTTTAGTGAGTAACCAACAAGAGCTGTAGTCTCACACTCCTGAGAGTGCAGAACCTCTCATGTAAGCCTATACAAAGTTATTCCTCTTACACGGACGCATTATAAAAAAAATAAGCACCAGACAGCACAAGGGAAAAAAACCGACATTGCGCACTCAAACGAACGCTCTGGAATCTAATCTCGAGGTAATATCTAAAAGTTTTACACCAGTTGGATCAAAGCCATAATAAGATACTTTACCAGATAATAGCTCTTGATTCGAGAGTGTCGAATGATTTGGTGAAATCTAAAAGAGTGAGGAAAGAGGACTGACCCTAATCTAATGCTCTCAAAATTTCATCCGTGACTTTCAATAGAATGCTATGGTAGTACCGAAATTCCTTCTGATTGTCTGTGAGTTAGAAGTATATTTGTTTAGACAGAATTTTCTCAAGCTGGTTGGAGCTACAAGGGAGAATACTTATTGGGCGAAAGTCGCTTTGATCTCTCAACTTAGGTAGTGGTTCCACGATGAAATATTTCTAGGCCGAAGGAAAATACCCATTCTCCATGGAGATGTTCATAATATGGATGGGATATTGGATGGGAAGTGAATATAACATCGATGGATAACTGTAGCATCTTGGCGGGGATGTTATAAATGACAACAGCGCCCTAATTTAGACCGATCACCACTACCATTGTAGTTGAAAGCACGAATGAAAATCGAGCACCCGAGTCGTCATAATACTTTGCTTTTTCGGGATATGCATTCGGAACACAACAAAAAATAATCATTGAGTTCTTCCGGATTTTTAAAACGCTTAGAATCAATATCCGTATCACATAAAATGTTATGGAACGGTATATTCTCTTGGTATGCTCTGAAATATACAGGGTTAAGTTGTACATTAATTTTAAACATTTTCTCATCAAATTAAACACATTTTGACTTCACGTCAGTGCTTGAATCAATTTTTCATTTACAATTTTTCCAATTCGATTCAGGTGAAAATATACAGGCTGTTGAAATAAAAAAAGATTACATTTCATTTTGTATCTTTGACATGGTTCTTCCGAATGAAATGAATGTTAGTCTGAAGTTTCCAATAACCATGACAAATATTCTCCAATTATTATTTTTCTCTACTTACACTTGTTTCTTAGTTAAATATTCGCCTATTCATACAACTAAATGAAAAATTGAATTATTCTTGATCATAACTCTTTAAACTCGCCGTTTCGAGATATTCTTCATTGAATGTTATAAAATCTGAAATTCCAGAAATTTTACTACTTTTATGAATCCGCCCCTGTGCTTCGGATAAAGCTGCAAGCTACGTTGCTGTATTTTTTCTCGTTCACCATGAAATTCATAGATAATTTATATGCAGGAGAGTATGAGCATATTGTGAAATCGTAAAACGCTTGTGACTCTTTACCGGAGCCGAAATTGGAAAATCGGTAAATGAAAAAAGTGTTTTACTTGATTAGAGGAATCTATGGTTAAAATTAATGTACAACTTAACGACTCACCCTGCATAGAGCTTGTATTCAGGAAAGTCACAGTTTCCAATGAAAAATTTAAATTTTAGCGCCATTTCATTGTTTATGTTTGTGGCGAATGCGTCCATTATCACGCGCTCGGTCCGGCTCTGATCATACGCTGTTTCCTATTATACATGCATCAAAACTTCGATATCAATGTTTTTGCGCGTATGTTCTGGGGAACATCGCGTTATCATTTTGACCAAATGTCTGTAATTTTCGAATTTTTTGCCGAAAATGGTCTCAAACGATTGGGTTCGACTCCCTGATGAAGAATTTGAGGTCAAATTTCATTCTGTCCGGCCGACCGGTCGTCCGTTGCCACGATAACTTGAGAACGAAAAGAGATAGCGACTTGAAATTTTCAGGGTAGGTGGCGCATCCCAATACGACGAAAAAGTTCGTTAATGGGCGTAATGCCCAATGGTTTCCGAGTAATAATTTTGTTTTCAACCAATACAAGTACGATCGAATTGAAACTTGGTGAGAAGTTGTAGAATAAAAAATTTAGGACGATTGTGAAATTTTGGGAGAACCGTATAACTAGAAAATTTGAAAAAAAATTATCAAAATATATTATTTATGTCACGATAACCCAAGAACGAAAAGTGATAGCGAATTGAAATTTTCGGGTGAGGTTGTGCATCTGAATGGAACATTAGAGTTTGTTTATAAGCATAATCGGAAATTTGGTTGTTATTTCCTCAATAACTCAAAATATACAAAACCGATCCAATTCAAACATGGTTATCAGTTGTACAGTGCCCACGCGAAAATTCTTGCGAAATTTCGTGAGGATCGTATCGCGAGAAAATTAAAAATTATTGCAAATCATTGAAAAAAATTCTATATATCAGAAACTATTTGCGACAGCCTTCAGAACCTAACTCTACTGCCAAGTTCCAAGTTTGAACACGATCAGATCTATATAGTTGGAGTTCCGAGCAGCCTTGTGTGAGTTCAGTAGCTGGATGGTTGACCGTTGCCTCGATAACTTTTGGAAGAAGAGAGATAGGCACTTGCAATTTTCGAGGAAGGTTGCACATCCCAATGGCAGAGTTAAGTTCGTTTTTGGACATAATTGGTCCATCAGTTTTGGAGTTATACCCACCTGGAATATTATATCCTCGATAACTCAAATAATATAGACTCGATCGAACTGAAGCTTGGTAACTAGTTGCAGAATATCGGCATAAAAGCGTGTGTATAATTTTGTGAGAACCGTACCCCTAGAAAATTTCTACAAAATTACGGAAAAAAAATTGGTTCAAGCACTGAGGTGAAGTCAGGAGATTTGAGCGTATATTCTATTGTCCAGTCTCCTGTATTGGACACTCTTAATCGAATTTACCATGGTAAATTCAAGAGTGTTGAGTGCTTGAAGCAATTTTTTTCCACATATTTCTACATATTTGACCACCCCGGGAAAGGGAAACCTAAGTCACCTAGTTGATGCCCCAAACGGTGACGTTGTTCACATAGTCCAAGTAGAAATGGGCCAGCATCGCATTAGCGCATAAGGATTTTCTAAAATTTCCAATATTCGCACAGACAATAATTGTTTCCGCTGAACGTAATCCGTTGAAATAAGCTTTCAGAATATCACTATATTGTAGTGATGGGCGTTCAGATGTTTTTGATTATCACTTGAGGTCTAAGCCGCAAAATTGAGTAATTTGTATGGAAACGTTGTTTTTTTTAACAATCTGAGCAAATGAGAATTTTTATATAACTGATGAAACGTTCACATATACCTATTATTGGAAAAGCATTCCGAGTGCATAAAGCAAGCCACGCATTATCCGGAAAGGAATAAGTCGGAATCGAACGGAAACTCTGACAGCCACAAATACCAAAAACTCACTTGAATCCTTCAACAGAATTCACCATTAATCAATCTTGAAGAATTAAACAAAATTTTTTACATGAAAGTTATGAAACATAAACAATTGGAAATTATTATTTTTTTTTATAAAGTACATCCTCATGTTTTGAAAGATTTCAGTGCATAAAAATTTACAATTTACAGAATATCTGTCAGGGCACTCCTTTTCCGTAGAGTACGTTTGAGTAAGCTCTAGGTAATTTCGACTGGTTTTGGAACGTTTGACAAGCGTAAAATCCTTGCCAGAATAAGTTTGGGAACGGTTAGAGTAGACTCTGGGCATACTATGTGATGAGAGAGTAAGGTTTTGGAATAGTGAGAGTACACTCTGGGTATACTCTAGAGTAAGAGAGTGAGATTTTGAAACGCAACTCTACATATGCGTGATGCCCGCACTGCCTACCACCATACGTATGCTATCAAACCTACAAACAGTATTTTTCACAGTTTAGGGCAGTCTCCCATCTATTTACTCTGATATCTGTAATTGTGGCTTGGACAACCATCCTGTTCTCAACATTTCCGTAATTGGAACTGTCGGAATTATTCGATCGTGGAAAAGGTCTAGATATTTGGCAGCGTTTAGGTTACCATTCAGGGACCTATGACATACTTAGTCTACCTATCCCAACTTGAAGTTTTTGTGGATATTGAGTACGCACAGAAAGAGATGTTGATTCTTCCGGAACCAATATCGTACAACGGATCGATTGTGTTTCCTATTCAGAAGAAATGATAAATAATAGTCTGTAAATAATAGGTTTTTTGAAATTGAGTAATTTCCATGTTGTTTTTCTGTCACGGTTTCACAAAATTCCATCGTTCTAATATAGGCCTCTTTATTTGTAGGTACTTTATAACAATGGTAACAACTCCTTTTCAAAATATTCCTAACTGTTTCGGCAATGCATAATGATTTGGTGCCCAATTTGTCGGCACGAACAAGGTTCAATGGCTTCAACAGAGACACACATCTTTTTCTCTATATGAGGAGTAACTTTTTAAAACGCATTATGTCCAATTTGGGCGAAATTGAGTTTGAAGCGGATTCAGAAATTATTTCTATTACTCAGCTCTATGTGAACAAAATCTTCCAAATGGCATTATGTCCCTGTGTAATTCAAATCCAAAGTATGTAAGCCGCATCGCAATAAATTATGTTCACGTTTGTATTTTTAAAACAAATAAAATATAAGCAAAAAATATTTTTATCGATTTGCTCATGTTAGTTAGGTTACAGGCCAACACTTATACTGTGCAGACTGTTTTCTCTAAATTTAATAAATCGCAACAAACAGCATTATATTCAATTTCAACCACAACAAAACGCTGTATATACAATGGGATGAAGCAAAACGCATTAAGTCCAAACGTTTTTTACATTTTCTGGGTATATCTGATCAATATTGATTTAAATGAGATAAGTTATTACTTTTAGATGTGAATTTCCATCAAACAAACTCGACGTACTCAAATTATAAGCCAGGGTGGAAGAAAAAATTGTTTTTCGTTGATTTCCAATAAAATGGTTTTTGGACTAAATGCGTATTTAAAAGTTGCTCCACATATAGACAACTGTCATTAATTGATTTTGATGTTTCGTGAATATTTGAATACTCCTGGGGTTTTTAAACGCATCCAAATTTATTAAACTTTTGACTTATTCACAAAATGGTAGAAGGGTCTATTTTCCAATACAATAATGTACAAATTAATTGTCTTTTGAGTCGAGTACCAAAATACCCCTTCGATATTTGTATTTTCTCTTTCATCTTATGCATTTTAAAATTCGTGTGAAACAATTTTATTTTAACCCTTAACTGGTATCGCCGGGTCATTTTGGACCTAACACTTCATTATTCACTAATATATACGAGACGAATCGGCATACTAGGTTTGGGCTTCGTGAATTCTCCGGATATCTGCCAATCTAGAGGTGTGTAGCGTTTCAGTTGCGTATGTTTATTCTAAGTGTTGTTATTAGCTCCTTTGGGTCAGTTTAAACCCGACGATACCAGTAGTGTTATTTTTCAGTTGTAAAACTCATTAAAAATATATCATATTACCAGAAATAACTAAAATGAAAGTAGCAAAATGATATATAAACAAATATTTAGATAGCTAGATGATGCGTTTGTATTTTGTTTGATCTCGCCGCAAACTAAAACTATGTTAACAAGGTTATCGAGTACTGTAAAAATGCGGCATTTTTCAGCGAGCTCTAGAAAGGCAGTGTTTATGTTTCAGTATAGTGAACACCTACATTGAAGATATGACGCACCAAGTACATTGGCGTGATTAAGGGCCGGTTTCTCAATTGCGAGTTAACTCAAGGTTGCGGGTAACCCGAGTCTTACGCGTTCATGAATATCGCTAAATACATGCGTAACTCGCAACCTTGTGTTAACATGCAATTGAGAAAATGGCCCTCAGTGGCGCAGACAGGATTTTGTTATGGAAGGGGCTGAACTCAACAACCAAATGTTGGTTAATTTTTGACAGAAAAATATGATATCTTCGACCCCCCCCTCCCTGGCTGCGCCAGTGCAATGATTCATTATTGAGTTCCGTCCACAGAGAAATACTCACCTCTGAAGATACCCTGTATATTATTTCTGTTCTTTCTGGAGTATAATCCAAATCGACAAAAATCATCAGAAACAATATGCTTTGTCAGTTTCTTCATTATATTCAGTTCTAGATAATAATAGTCGGTTTAGTCCCAACGAAAGAACCAACAATACAGTAGAAAAATGAATATTGATATAAATTTATCACATTTGTGTTTATTGTCATCTATTATTCTGAAGTATACATTACTAAAACTCCTCATCTCCACTCTCCAAAGCGATATACTTAAGGCAACATTATTCTACACGAGAGCCATTGCACATGCCATGCTGTATTTTGTTCATGCCAATAAAAAACAATGTGAAATGTGAAGATTCTATCTAAGTTTTTTTATATAACACTAGTACATTTCTAATATGATGTTTGCGTGCATTTTACTCAGGATGTATAATATTATTGAGTGAAGGAGAAAATCCAGTTAAGTATATGGAAAATAGAAGTAATTATTGAGAAAGATTTCACAAAGAAGATTATTTTATATCTATCTAGCTGTTAGATTGGATCCGTTAATGAATATAATTACTTTCATCAATGATAATAAATTCCATATCCATATTTTGCAGAATAAAAAATAGTTTTTGATTTATATTAATTTGGGAACATTCCGAACAGAAAATATCTTTTCCTTTGAAAATTCATTTTCTGGAAAAAAGTTTCAATTTGTTACTGGTTATAGCAACGTCAATGGTTAAGTCGGGTATCATCGCATAAAGAGGGTGTCCCAATGAAAAGTTATTATAATGATTAATGAACTGAGATACTTTCCTCAATGTTCGTAGAGGGGGTCACATTTTGCTGTACTGAAAATTCTTAAGAACGTAACCCTACGAGGGTGCGCTACAACCCCAAGAATTGAAATAGTTAGCAGGGTTCGAGTGATACCTCATCATATTAGGGTCCTTTGAATTTCCTTGTCAGAAATGTTCGATCCGAGTTTCTCAGATCAATGGCTTCGCAAAAAAATGTATTTTCAGTTCTGATTTTCATTTTATTTTGTACAAAAACAGAAAAGTATCAACATTAAATGTTGGAATTGAGCTCCATTCGCTTCCATACAATAATACAAACGTGATTCGATTATTTGACGTACATTTTGAAAGACTTCTGATGGCAATTGATGGCACTACTGAATAATTCTCTGTCGTGAGCCTTCTTGACTAGTTGGCACAGTTTGATAGATTTTATATTTGACGTGTCCTCATAAAAAAATTAAGAGGCGTCAGATCTGGTGACCGGGCTGGACATTTTACATGACTTCGACAACTTCGACAACCGATCCAACCCTCGGTAAAATTTTCACAAATGAAATTTTGAACTCTTGCTGCATAATGAGGAGCTGCTCGATGCTGGTGGAAAAGACATCGCCACAATATCAATAGTTTTGACGATTTACGTGCTCATTTAAGAAAATCGTACATTCATCCGAAAAGCAATTGTTGTACAGGGTGGGCAAATTTCGATGTTATGTATATGTTATCTCCGTAACTATAGGAGATACAAAAATTAGGTCAAGCCCTGTGGACAGTAGCTTTCTGGCGCTCTTGTTCAAGCAGACAAATTATATCTCCGAAAGTATTGGTTTTTCAGAGTTGGGAATTATATCAATGGATTCTTATGAAAGAACTGCATCATGAAGGAAATTAAATTTAAAAAAATGGGTTCAAGCCCTGTGGACAGAAGCTTTCTGGCGCTCTAGTTCAAACAGACAAATTATATCTCCGAAAGTATTGGTTTCTCAGAGTTGGGAATTATATCAATGTATTCATACAATAGAACTGCATCATAAAGGAAGTTCAATTTAAATGATAGTTTATTTATCAAGATCAAATGAGCAATCATGAGAATGAGAACTGCACCATGGAAGACATCCAATTTTGCCCTATAACGAACTTAACCGAGATATTCATCTCCCTAACCTACTCTGAAAATTTCAACTAAAAAGCTCATTCCGTTCGAGAGTTATATCTATGTCTATGGATGAAAAGCAGTCTCACTACTCTCAGATCTCTTACTTCATGTTCCGTTCCGAAATGTAAGACTTTTCTGAGAAAAACTAATTTCGGAGCAAACAACTGAGATTTTTGTCACTTCGCTCACAATTCTTCGATTGATTAGATAATGACATGTCTCGGGAAAATAAATTGACATTATGACAATTCATAGAATAATATCATTCTGTGACAACGTTGAAAACCGATTTATTATTGAAATTTTTAAAAAACATATCTCCGAAAGTATTAGCTCGTTAGAAATAGAAATGATATCATTGGATTATTATGGTAAAACTGCTTATTGAAAAAAATTTTATTACGAATTTGTTTCGTAAAAAAAAATTTTTTTTTTGTTACTCCGAAACCATCTGTCCGATTTTGCCCAATAACAAACTTAGCCGAGATATTTATCTCCCAAACCTACTCTGAAAATTTCAACTGTCTAGCTCGTTCGAGAGTTATCGTGCCTACGGCCGGCCGGCCGGCCTGACCGGCCGGACAGAATGATTTTCGACCACGGATTCTTGATCAGTGAGTCGAACTAAATCGTTTAAGACCATTTTCATCGAAAAATTCGAAAATTAAAGACATTTGGGCAAATTGATGAGCACTCAGTTCCGAGGAACTAGAGCGCCAAAAAGTGTCGTTTACAAAAAATGCTTCAATCGAAATGTCTAGAGCAAGGCTGGAGACAATCATAGCAGATTATCCATTTATTCCTGATATTTGAGTAGGTAGAGGCTGACGAACAAATTATTTCAATAGTTCAAAATAAATTAATAAAATACTATCCTCTTTTCATATTTTAAAATTTAATAGTTCATACCACTTACACATTCTTTTGTGTATTATGGACCTTAACTCAAGAAAAAATGATCGGCCGGACAGAATCGTTTTTGACCACGGATTCTTGATCAGTGAGTCAAACCAAATCGTTCAAGACCATTTTCTTCAAAAAAATCGAAAATTACAGACATTTGGGCAAATTGATAAGCACTCTGTTCCGAGGAACAAGAGCGTCAAAAAAACAAGTTTCGTATGACAATTGGAGGTCACATTCTCTCATCTCTCCTTTTTCGCGACAAATTCAATGGCGGAAACCAAAATTGGCTATCGTATTTTGTTTTAGAGTTATATATAAACAAAAGTTCGACAACGACAATCAGACTTTTACATATGGTGTCATCAAAAAAGCCAACAAGATCCATTCTTTTCTGCAAATATAGTTTGGATAGATAAAGCATATTAGCAGTGCTTGAATTTTTAATAGGCATAAAGAGCACTATTTTGGTCTATCCTCGCCTTACTGTCGACGTTTGATCGCAGGGGTGCTTTGGTTTTAGTCTTTGGAGTGCTATACGTGACAGTTGTGTTTTAACTTATCTTAGAGGCAACAGTACTACGAAATTGTAAATCAGTAAATTATTGAAGAATTTATGGACAATCTACCCTTAATAGGGGCACAAAATCAGTTCTTCCAACATGATGGTGAACCGCCCCATAATATAAGGACAGTTCTAGAATGGTTTAATACTAATTTTGGAAATAACTGGATGGGAAGTAACGATCCAATGAGGTGATCAACGCGATCAACTGACTTAATGCCACTGGATTTTTTCTTTTGGCGATATATAAAAGACACATTATACAAGAAAACCTGTAACGATATAAATGAACTTGGACAAAATGTTATAGACTGTGTGAATTCCATTTCATATTAATAATGCAGATCAGAGTGCTGTAAAGAGATGTAATTTATGTATCAACCATAATGGACATCCGTTTGAACATTTATTGTAATTGGTATTGATTTTGCGCGCGTGTTCCGCAAGGAACAGCATGTTATTATTTCGTCACAATGTCTGAATTTTGCGATTTTTTGTCCGAAAATGATCTCAAACGATTCAGTTCGACTCACTGATGGATAATCCGGAGTCAAATACAAATCTGTCCGTCCGGTCCGGCCTTTAGCACGATAACTCTCGAACGAAATGAGTTAGAGCGTTGAGATTTGCGTGGTAGTTTTGTAGCATAAATATCTCGGACAAGTTCATTCATGGGCAAAATCCACCAAGCCGTTTCGGAGTTAGTTAATACGTTTTTCAAGAATATTTCCGAAACCGAGCACTCGATCTATTTGAAGTTTAGCATCAAATTGTAGAATCATGACCTGCGAAGTTTTATAATGTTCGGATGGCTATAAACTAGCAAAAAAGTCAAATAATTGACATAGAAATAGAAATTTTGTTTTCACTATAACTCGAAAAATCATTATTCGATTGAATTGAATATCGGTAGTTAGATGCAAAGTACCGACAAAAACACTTGTGCAAAATTTCATGGGTAGAAAAAATTAAAAAAATGTTTAACTATTGGCGGAATATTTTGCTTGAAATTCCGAGACCAAATATCGGATTCAGTTCAATTTTGGCACTTCGGCGACCAAACCTCTTGGGGTGTGCAAAATTAAACTGAGAATAGACCACTAGGAGGCTAAAAATGTAATATATAATATGTATATATATTTATATAATATGTATATATAAATGTATTAATATTGAACTTCCAAACTGGACAAATTATTTCAGTTCGAATTCCTTCGTGGAATACGAGTATATAACATCTGGTAAACATATTTCGACGAGTTTTTTGCGCATTTATCTGAATCAATGCGATGTATACGAGGGCAACTGATTAAATTATGGACGAGTAACTAGCGTGGCAATTGAATTAATGCGTAAACGATGTGTGGAATTTTAAATGGGGTTTCAAAATTTGTCTGAACGGTGAACGACTGGGGGTGTAACTGCCACTTTTGGGCATTTTTGGCGCTCTAGTTCCTCGGAACTGAGTGCTCATCAATTTGCCCAAATGTCTGTAATTTTCAAATTTTTCGATGAAAATGGTCTTAAACGATTTGGTTCGACTCACTGATCAAGAATCCATGGTCGAAATTCATTCTGTCCGGCCAGTCCGGCCGGCCGTAGGCACGATAACTCTCGAACTGAATGAGCTAGATAGTTGAAATTTTCAGAGTAGGTTTGGGAGATAAATATCTCGGCTATGTTCGTTATTGGGCAAAATCGGACAGATGGTTTCGGAGTAACAAAAAAAAATTTTTTTTTTACAAAACAAATTCCAAATTAAATTTTTTTCAATAAGCAGTTTTACCATAGGAATTCAAAGATATCATTTTTAACTCTAACAAGGTAATACTTTCGGAGATATGATTTTTCAAAATTTCAATAATAAATCGTATTTCTACGTTTTCACAGAAGGATATAATTATTCTATGTATGAATTGTCATAATGTCAACTTATTTTCCTGGGACATGACATTATCTATTCAATCGAAGAATTATGAGAATAAAGTATATTCCGAAATGTGAGCGAAGTGAGAAAAATCTCAGTTGTTTGCTCCGAAAAGAAAAGTCTTACATTTCGAAACGGAAGGAACATGAAGTAAGAGATCTGAGAGTAGTGAGACTGCTTTTCATCCATAGACATAGAATGCTCAGTTCTCTCAATTTATGACGGGACTGACGGAAGGGAATATTATAACTTCAAAAATATTGGGGTTGAAATACTCGTATTTTAGCAATGCAACGGGGACCTCACCAAAAAATGTATGAAAATATTACGTAAATATTGAAAGCATAATTCTGTAGTTCGAGAGAGGAGAAAATTTGGTGAACGTAGATCAGGAAATTTTTGATCGATTACAAGGTAATTTTTCATTATTACTTCTCTTCTTTCATACATGTTTTATGGAATATCTACTATTTGTAGGTACTTTAAACCTGTTTTGGGCAATTTTCATACGAAACTTGTTTTTTTGGCGCTCTAGTTCCTCGGAACAGAGTGCATATCAAGTTGCCCAAATGTCTGTAATTTTGGAATTTTTGGCCGAAAATGGTCTCAAACGATTTGGTTCGACTCACTGATCAAGAATCCGAGGTCGAAATCGATTCTGTCCGGCTGGCCGGCCGGCCGTAGGCACGATAACTCTCGAACGAAAGAAGTCAGCGGATTGAAATTTGCAAAGTAGGTTTGGAGCGTAAATATCTCGGACGAGTTCGTTAATGGGTGAAATCCATCAAGCGGTTTCGGAGTTATGGCCGATTTTAGTGAAAATATGTTTTATGAATATTTCCCAAACCGATCACTCGATCTATCTGAAATTTAGCATCGAGTTGTAGAATCATGAACTTTATATGCATGTGAAGTTTTGTATTGACCAGATTACCGCAAAGTGTAAAAAAAAAATTTTGAAAATTTAAAAAAAGTTTTTCTACAATAACTCTCGAACGGAATGAGCTAGGTAGTTGACATTTTCAGAGTAGGTTACGGAGATGAATATCTCGGTTAAGTTCGTTATGAGGCAAAATTGGCCAGATTCAATTTGATTTCTTCTATGGTGCAGTTCTCATTCTCATATTGCTCATGTAATCTTGATAAATAAACTATTATTTGAATTGAATTTCCTTTATGATGCAGTTCTATCATATGAATACATTGATATAATTCCCAATTCTGAGAAACCCATACTTTCGGAGATATAATTTGTCTGTTTGAACCATATATATCCCTTGTCTATGGTTTGAACTAGAGCGCCAGAAAGCTCCTGTCCACAGGGCTTGAACCACTGGTGTTGAAGAATCAGAGTTTTGTGTCAGGTGTGTGATTTCAGAGCACTTTCAGCCACGAGTAGATTGCGCATGCGCAGATGTGAAGTGGTTCTTTTTGGATTACATGGCTTATGTTGGGAGTAATTTGCGTCTAGTGGGCATGGATTTCGTGCTGAGCCGATATTGTGAGGTTTTAAGAGAAATTTCATGGAAATGTTGTACACCGACAAGTAATTTTCGAGGAAATAGCGTTGTTTCCGAGTTGAATTGTCTGTATACTATACTTGGAAAGATCTTATTTGAATGACGTCGGATATTTGGAAGATCTATATTAAATTACGTTTGGTTTGGGAGAATAGGCGTAAGCAATAATTGCGTTCCCACCAGGGGTCCCATAACCATTTTTATTATTTCGATTTACGGTAAAACTAATAGCCAGACTGTACCGATATCCAGAATTTGTTAAAGAAACTGGAAAAAATAAAAAAAATCACTGAAGTGAAGTCAGTACTCTTTGTCGAGCGTGTTCACGTAGGCTAATTTGAATTGAATGATGAGTGTTTCAAGCTCAGTGGATAGAACGAGTCAGAGATCTACCCAGAGGGTAGTGGACACCATTCACTGTCGGGTCATAAATTAAGAGTGCTGTATCTAAGATGGCATAAGGATAGAGTAACAAAGTTGACAAAGAACCCAACTGACTTTCCTTAGTCACACAAGCTCCCATGAGCATCTGAGGTGTTTTCTTGGGGAAGACATGGGAGGGTAAGTATAATCATAATCATGTTTATGGCACGCGCGCCAACTTCAGATTGACTTCATAATGAAAGAAAATGGCTAAAAGAGCATTGACGTGGTGTCAGTCTTCTTTGACGCGCGTGCTATAAACATGTTTATGATTATACTGACCCTTCCATGTTTTCCTCAAGAAAACACCTCAGAAGCTTGTGTGACTGAGAAATGTCAGTTCTGTTCTTTGTCAACTTTGTTACTATATCCTTATGCGATCTAAGACACAGCACTCTTAATTTATGACCAGAGAGTGGATGGTGTCCACTAGCCTCTGGGTAGATCTCTGCTTCACTCTATCCACTGAGCTTGAAACCTTCATCATTCAATTCAAATTAGCCAACGTGAACACGAGCGCCAAAGAGTACTGGCCTCACGTCAGTGCTTTTATATATTTTTTTATAGTTGTGTGTCTTCTAAAATTAGATATAAATATCTAACTTTTAGGTCTGGCTTGTTGAATGATCTGCAATTAATGATATTTTCTTTTAACCTCTTGAAAATAGCTTTATTAGGTGGTTTTTCTGGATAATGATTGAAATATATCTCAGATGCAATATCACAATTGTTATCAATTTATTAAATATTTCGAATCAAGCATTCTAACGTAGCATATTTCTGGTAATTTCCGAACGATAGCATGACTTTTACGATTAAGTCAGTTAATTGATATTATTACGGAAAGAAATGGACAAACTCTGTCATAGTTGACGCCCGCCTACTTGGAATAAGTATAAAAAACGCAAAAAGTAATATAATAAAATATTATTTTCGCTATTAAAGACTTACACATAAAAAGCCACCCGCCATAATATGATACATCGTTAGAAAGGGTAAAAAATCCCTTCAGGCCAAACCACAGAAAACTATGATTCCTTTTTTAAACTAAATTTTATCGAATGCTCTGGATTACTCATATAGAGAAAAGGGCCATACGATTGTAAAAGTTATTATTTTGTAACTTCTCAAACAATCATGATATTCACAAGTATTTAAAAGTCGAACTTTTGTTTATAACTCGAACACAAAAGACGATAGCCAGTGAATTTATCTCGAAGAAAGAAATTGAGAATGTGGCCCCCATATTTTTGTATCCCCTATAATTAACGAGAGACCCCATACAATCATCGAAATTAGCCCACCTTGTACAGAAGAGTGGGTCATTATATTATTTTACAAAATTCGTTCTGACATGTCACAAACTTCGTTATGACATTTCACAAAGTTGTAGACGTCTATAAGAATCATCTTTATTCAACACTTGTACGAGCTTTATTTCTTAAGGGTGGTACGTACTTGTAGCTGATTTAAAGAGAAACCTAGCAGCACTAAACTGGGAAAAACTGAAGAGAATTGATGAGAGGGAAGTGAACACACAATGGGAATGCTTTTCTGAACTTTTTATGCAGGAGTTCAATACAACATGCCCAATGAAAAGCGTCACTAGGCACAAAAAAGTGAAAATATCGAAACAGAAAACTGAAGAAATAATGCAAACTAAAAATCTTCTCGACGCACTACTTCTCCTAAAGAACACAAATAGCCAATTAGCAGAAGCATATAAGGTCCAAAAGAAAAAGTATGATAATCTACTTCGATCAAATAAAAGTAAAGAATATAAAAACCGAATCCTCAACTCTGCAAACAAGAACAAGACCTTGTGGAATGTAGTCAGAGAAATAAAATGTATAGAAAACGAAAACCTCATTAAAATAGCCGGAAATGCCCAAGAATTAGCAAACAGTTTCAATGCGCACTTCACTAACACAAGTAAAATGAACAACTTAGGGCATACAAGTTTCAAGCATAATATATCACGAAATGAAAAGTCTTTCTGCTTCAAACAAGTTACCCAACACGAAATTGTAGAGATATGTTCCCTTCTGAAAAATAAAAACAGTTCTGGTTTTGATGGGGTACCTATCACAACAATTAAATCCTGTAATCGAGAAATTACCGAGCCCCTCACAATAATAATTAACAATTCTCTTAAGCATGGAACATTTCCAGACCAATTGAAGAAAGCCAAGATAAGACCAATTTTCAAAAATGGAGATAAAGATGACATTAAAAATTATAGGCCGATCAGTCTGTTACCATCCTTCTCCAAAATCTTTGAATTAGTGGTAGCTGGACAACTTGTAAATTTTCTGACGGAGTGTGACATCTTCAGCAAATCTCTACATGGTTATCTTAAAGGCAGATCTACACAAACTGCAATTTATAAATTTTTAAATGAAATTCTGGAAGCAATGGAGGACTCTGACATAACAATTGGCCTATTCTTAGACTTGTCAAAGGCCTTTGATTGTCTGGATCATAAATTTATTATAGAGAAAATGGAACAATACGGAATCAGAGGCACATCACTTCAATGGTTTGTCTATTACCTTAAGGATCGTCAACAACAAGTTCAGATCGTTACTGATACATCCGAAGCAATCTCTGATGCCTCAATAGTTGAGAGTGGTGTACCACAAGGCAGTATCCTAGGACCCATCATGTTCATACTCTTCATTGAGGATCTCAGTGCAGAACTTGCAAATCACCAAATATCCACAGTGGAATATGCAGATGATACCAACCTACTGCTAAGGGCAAATACCTATCCGGAAGCTGCGCAGAGGGCTCAGGAGGCCATGAATCTAGCGAATCAATGGTTTCAATGTAATAAGTTATGTATGAACACTAAGAAAACCAACATAATACTGTTTAAGACCTCACACTCTGGATTTGCGACACCAAAATCTTTGAAATTACTCGGAGAGGCATTACCCTTGCAGAGATCAGCGTTGTTCCTTGGTATGCAGGTTGATGAGTGCTTGAATTGGGGTGACCACATTGACAAGACATGTGCTAAACTGGCCACAATATGTTATTCCCTTGGAGTTCTGCGTCGGTACCTGGAGGGTGTTGAAATCAGAAGTATCTATCAGGCTGTGTTTGAATCAAGGATAAGATATGGTGTAATCTTCTATGGTAGTAAAATAGCAGCAAATAGAGTATTCATTATACAAAAAAGGGCACTGAGAACCATACTACAAATGAGGAGAACTGACTCGTGCAGAGGAAAGTTTCTACAAAATGGCCTTCTCACTTTTGCTGCCATACACATACAGGAGAGTTTGCTCTTTCTATTTAAGAACCAAAATGACTTTGATACTCTAGGAACCATCAGATACCAAACTAGGAACAACCAGCTTAAGTACCCACGCCATCGACTCACAGTGACAGAACAAGGTCCTAAATATACCAGTATTAAATATTTCAACAAAATTCCAGCTAACATCAGAGCTGAAAATAATCTGAAAAATTTCAAGAAGAAGATATTTCAACTGCTCCTGAGAATTGAACCGTATACTGTAGAAGAATTCTTGAACGCCAATATGGGTCTCTACAGTAATTAACTGATATTTATCTGAAATGCTTTTGACACTGTTTCATTTTAAAGTCACAATGTATTGTACTTTCATCTGAAATAAAGACTTTTGTTATGTTATGTTATGTTATTTGCGGATAATTCTGGATACAAATAATCTGTTGACATTGAAGCAACATGTCCAATAACAGAAACTGCACTACCTTCAGCATTGATAATTCTTTTCAGGTGGAGATTTCGATTGTGAACTGTCTCCCTGAATTATTCCATTAAAGATAAAACGTATTTCTGGCGGACAAAATGGTGTGGATGATTCTGCAGAAATTCTTGCAGCAGCAGCCCTTATTTGAGTAGTACAATTCGATTAATTCCACACGTTCTTGAATCGAGGTAACCATTTCCACCTAGATGTCACTGATCAAATCAGTACTAACAAAGACTCAAAATAAAACTTACCTACAGGAACAAGAAAACAAAGTTGATGTTGTTAAAAACCAGAAATCACAATTTACAGATGGCCTCACAAAATGAACGTCAAATTTGATTGAATCGGGTTTTCATTATTGTACAGAAGCGAATGTAGCTCAATGCGGACATTTAATTTGAATGATTTCCATTTTCGTGTACAATGAAATGAGACGAACAGAAGAAGAAAATCCCAAACTTCTGATCTGAGAAACTCGAGTCAGATACTTCTGATAAAAAAATTCAAAGATCTTATAAATGAGGTGTCACTCGACGCATCTTCCCTATTTGAATTCTTGGGGTGGTAGTACCTCCTCGTAGAAGATTGCGTTTTTAAGACTTTTGAGTAGGGCAAAATCTGTCCTCCTACGAAAATTAATGAACGTAGGTATCTGAGTACATTTGCAAATCATCATAGTTCTAATAATATCCGAGATGGCTCCTTTTCTTGGGACTACCTGATTTCAATTAATTTAATAATTTGAAGGCAAATCTGAAAACGAAACTCTGAGGTCCTTCTCTGTGTAGATTTTATGGACCTCTAGAGGATAAAAAATATTTCCCCTTCAATAAAACAATTATATTATATATTTTACATATCACCTTTGAAACCTGGCATACGGCAATTTGAGTAAAGCTTGGCAGGTTAGATGTAATTTCTTCTTCATATAGGTATAAGTTCGGTTATCACATAATTTTGAATTAAATATAGGTAGGTACGATAATTATATGAGAAAACACACTAAATCGACTTCAAAAGAGAGGATTGGTGAACTTATATATATGTGATGACTGATTGTTTTTATGGTCGTAAAGGTGATTCGAAGAGGAAACATTTTAGACTATTGAGGACCCATAACGCCTAAACTTCCTTAGATCACATAATGTCGGCTTCAGGTTCACGTTCAGAACATCATATTAGGTTATTATAAATAACAATAGTTGTCTAATGACCTCTGTTACCAGAACCATTACCATAATTTTTCGTTGCTTGAAAGCAGATGCCAAAAAATTTGTTTTCAATTTATTGTGTGGTTCTACGTTCTGCTGTATGACATTTCATCTGATCAAGAATAATGTTCTTGGAACATTGGTGCAATTCCAAGTACTTTTGGTAAAAAAGAATCCTCTGCTTTCCTTGAGCATTTTTGATCGACAACGATATTTCCTTGCGACATGTCTGATAAGTACACTGCAAAGTGAAATATGGAATCTGAAATAATCGATTACAAAATCATGTTATATCTAGGCAACCAAATGCCCATTTACACAACGAATGAAATATTTGTTAGTCATTTTTTAGGGAAAATAAGCATGATGATCTAAGCATTGTGAATGATTAGAAAGAAGGTGATACTACCTTCGAGGTGCAAAAGCAACATTCGAATTCGCTAGGCATTTCTTCAATTTTCTCTGTCTTCTTTATGGAATCTGATAATTTGCTGTCAGCCTATAATACAGACAACAAATGCATAGCTCAGGCTTTATATAGATCACAAAACATAGATATACATCGACATTTAAATAGAAAGGAATATAACTATACGAGAAAGGCTTCATTCGATATTATGTACAGATGAATGTGATTATTAATGAAGAACTGATCAGAAATATTCGATTGAACTTGTTTTTCTTAAAGAATGACATACTTCATTTCATGTCTTTCCTGTTTATAGCATTCATCATCCTCTACATATTCGTATTATATTCATCACAGAATAGGTAGGTAAACGGTGGTATAATTACTCCCATGGTTATACATTTTCGCATTGAACGTTCTATTCAATATGAGGAAAGCTGATATTAAGATCTCAAAACATAAATATAAGGCTCCTTTAATTTTGGTTATTCTGTATCAACAGATGTCATTTGCTTTCAATTTTCATTTTCTTCACTATTTGATTCTATTTACTGTAAAACTCACCTTTAGTGGTATATCATTGCCAAAAGTATATTTAGTAGTAAATTGTAGGCAGACAATGAACAACAACAAAAAAATCAAAATGAATCAAAGATTCGAAATAAGGTCCTACCTATTTTTTTCACATGCACCAGATTGCCTGCATGATTTGTTACATTTTTTTGGGCTATCAACAAAAAATAATTCTGAAGGTTTTCGCTTGGTGTCTGACGAAGGAGTCTGATCTAGTCTCCGAAACGTTTCGAAACGAATGAATTCGAAAAAAAACAGTAGTCTTTTGAACTCTTTTGATAGTCGACAAATTATTGGGAGTAATTGCACAAGTGCATCAAAATTACCTATAATTTCGCATGACAGGAAAAGAGCTCAACTCCGGAGGAGGAGGACAAAAATATGTCTATATATATCTGCCACCCTTAAGTTAATGACGAAAATTATTACTAACATGATAAACGAACACACCACTCTCGCGGAAGAACAATAAGGTTTTAGAACTGTAAGATACTGTACAGATACTGCATTTATAATCAGGCAAGTATCGGAAAAATCAATTAAATACAACAAACCAGCATTCTTCTGTTTCATTGATCTCGATAAAGCTTTCGATAAGATCCGTTTACAAGATAGTATATCTTTTACACGATAGGCAAATACCGAACAACATCATTAAAACAATAGAGAACATATACAAAAACAATAAAGTCCAAGCAAAGATCAACAACGCTCTCACTGAACCAATAGCAGTAGAAAGAGGCATACGCCAAGGAGACTCCCTGAGTCCCTTGCTATTCGATTTTGTGATGGACGAAATTATCAGACAAATTCGGAAGCTACGGGGATACGAAATGTGGAACAAAGAAATAAACATCGTGTGCTATGCAGATGATGCTGTACTGATAGCAGAAAATGAAGATGACCTCCAGAGACTCCTGTTCCTATAGAAGTTGCCAAGACACTAGGTATGTCAATATTCGCAGTCAGAACAAAATATATGACTTCATCTGAGACACCTTAGAGATGTAAACTGATGGTGTACAACATCATAATACAACAGGAAATGAAATTTACCTACTTGTGTGTAAAAATATCAAGCCATGGTGATGTGGAATCAGAAGTGCAAGAATAGGCGACAAAAGCAGCTGCTCAATTGAATGATACAATTTTCCGAAATAAACACCTTGACATAGAAACAAAAGCCAGAATTTATAAAACAGCAATAAGACCAATTCTCACTTATGCAGCAGAAACCAGAGCTGAAACCACGAGAACATGGCAGATACTGGAAACAACCGATATGAGGATAATCCGAAGAATAGCGGGAAAAACCTTGTGGGACAGAGAGAGGAGCGAAGACATCAGAAGAACATGCAAAATAGACAACATAAATGAATGGGTTCTGGGAAGAAAGATGGAATGGAACGATCATATAGGTCGAATGAACCAAGACCGCATAGTCAGAATATCTAGGGATAAATCACCATTAGGAAGGAGAAGTGTTGAAAGACCCCGGAACAGATGGAGTGACAACTTGCCCAGAAAACTGATGAAAATGGCAAATTTTCGATGAGGAACAGGCAATGTGCCTATTTGGAAGAAGGAAGAAGAAGAAGAAGAAGACTTATTCTAAGAAAAGTCTATACAAACTTATTCTATTATAATTCTGATAAACCAATACTTTGCGTATTAAGAAGTTTTCTTGGAAACGGCTGATGATAGCCTTATGAGACCTTTAAGAAAAAAAACTTTAATATTCTATCGATATGTAAATAAATAAGAAATAGGGGGGTGCTATTCGAAATTTATTTCAGTTTAAAATATTTTAATGTTATGCATTTATTTGACTATTTCAAATGAGCTACGTCTTTCAGTGACCATACAGTACAATTCTTGTGTTATTTTCGGATATTTTCACTATTTATTTTATATGAATAGTTGCGATATTATGATTTTTTCTGTCGGATCGCCCCTGCGGACTCTCATAATAATGTAGCAAATCAATCAGGCAATTTGATGCCGGTGAAAAAAATAGGTGGACCAATTGAATTTCCAAAGTTGATGTTACAACTTCCGGTATAGCTGGAGGAGCCGAATTCAAAATATCATTTTTTTCATAAGCCGAGAAGAGTCTAAC
Organism: Halyzia sedecimguttata; assembly: GCA_937662695.2. Taxonomy (NCBI): domain Eukaryota; kingdom Metazoa; phylum Arthropoda; class Insecta; order Coleoptera; family Coccinellidae; genus Halyzia; species Halyzia sedecimguttata. Next base: position 50,302,427 of record OW569411.2, on the reverse strand, counting down.
GGGCCAATTATATGAATCACCCTCATACAATAGTATAATATATTATACTATCAATCTTATTTCCCACAATAAGCACAAAATGGTTTTATTGCCACTAGCCTGAATCTGGTGCGGTATGCCCAGGGCATTTTGATCGCCTTGTATTCTAACTAGGTCATCCTCAAGCATTCACATCAAATCTATGAAATGTGCTCTGATGCACAGCATTAGGAATTTCACGTTTTATAATTCGAAGAGAGAACTCTTTGAATGAGCACTAGACCAATTGTGATCTTGTATCTTCGAAATATATGTAAATATAATCTCGATTTGATTGGAAACGATGACGCTGGGATTAAATTAAATCGAAAAATTTACGTACTGTAAACTTTGACTGAAACTTTTCAGTGATACAATAAATATTATTCTATCATTTCGTACTTGAAGATGAGTGTTGTCGAGATGGTATTCAGAAATGAACACATGATGTAGAACCAACAAGCAAATCTCATGATCAAAAAGTTATTATTAGATTTTATGACTGGACATCACAGTATTATTTATATCGAGATATAGATGAGGAATTGAATTTTGAATCCGAATTATTGCCAAACGTGGACTCGTCATTTTTTCCAGAATCAGGATTTGGGAAATTATTTGTTTATTGGAAAACCTGCATTTCAATGACTTAGTGAGAACATTTTTGAAATTGATTATTAATTTCGGATTAGGTGGCGTTCATTAATCACATAAGGTTTTTGTCCACTTTTTTATATCCCTCTCCCCCTTGGTGTTATATGGTGAGGTTGTAGGTCTTGAAATTAACTCTGTAATTCCTCGAGTCTCCGCAAAAATGTTAGGTGTTTCGATCTGTCCCTGAAGAAACGGAATATCTGTCTGGAAAATAAAGTCCTATTTTCGCTGTTTTTTCTTTCATATTGTATCAAAATTATTCCTCCTAGCTTTGCTCATCTAGCAACTAAATCCTTTGAAACTTCTCGCTTTCCTCCATAATAGATGTTCTTCGTGAATGTTTTAAGAATAGACTTCGCATTTTACCACCAAAATAAATTAATGCCTCCGAAAATCTCCTCTTTTTTTTTCATTCCAGAATCTTACCAGTTCTACCTTGCACCCAAAATACCTAAAAAATATTCCAACCGCCCCGCCTTTGAAATGTTTCTTGGTGGGCCTTTCTGGTTATGATGCGATGATTGAAATGCGCGTGCTGGCAGATGGTCAGTGGACAAAGACTGACCAAGTTATTCCTCTTCCTACTCAACGAGCTGGACCACGAAGGTTCTCCCACTAAGTAAATCAGAAATGAGGAAACTAACGGGTGCACTCACGAGATACTATCCTGTTTCGTGACTGTGAGGCTGTCCATCGAAGAAGTCCACAAGACCTTGGCTCGTGGATCTTGAAACCGGTTGAAGTGATGGACGTAGCACCCAGGAAGGTGGTGAAATTTGTTGTGACTTTACTGCCTGACTGATAAACAGTGCAGATATGCACAAGCTCAATAGATCTATAGGCCAAAGTCTTTGCGAGGTTTGTATGGCCTCATCGCCGCTCATTCAATCTAATATAATCTAAGCAGGACTCGAAGCTGCAAACACCGGATTTCTAGCGGACGTTACTTCCCACTACACAACAGTGGCCGACTCTTTGACATCTTCAATCTTGTATTGTATGATCGAAAATCTGGGCATTGAACAAAGCGTTCAAGGAATTGAAGCCTATTACGAAAATGGGCGTTCAAACAAAAGTGCATTTTGCGTAAGAGTTCATGCAAGACGTTCAACCGAAAAAATATGCGTCATGTGGGAGAACGTGGCCGAGAGGCCAAACACCTCTATTTGACATATAATAGAGGAGATGAATTCTACTTGTCCACAACCACTTTGGATATATTTTGACTAAAAATCTTCCGTTGCACGCGTAAAAAATTAATTAATGCAAGAACCTTAGCCGACGGATCATTTCAAAAGCTGTGTACAGTTGCTGATTCGATACATTAACAAAGTCAAACAAATAACGGTTTTCCACCGAAACCGATGGAGCCCATTTCCATCTCAATGGTTACCTTAACAAGCAGAATTGCAGAATATGGTCTGAAAATCCAAGGAAAATTATTGAAACGTATTATGATGTACCGTATATGTGATTTGAAAAGCTAGCGCCACATACCACACATCCCACTTCACAATAGCTCTCCCGCAGGAAAAGTTTTCTGGGCGCATCTCTCAATACAGACAGTCACTTGGCCATCGGAATATTGTGATCTTATGACACCAATGTCCTGCTTCCTTTAGGGCCATCTGCAGAGTGAAGTCGATGTCAATAAGCCTACCATCATCCAGCAACTCAAAATTTTCAAGGTATCTATGAGATCGAGGAACAAGTATTTCTAGATGTCATAAAAATGTTGATATGTGAATCATTAAGAAGAAATTTTCTTTCACTCTCAATTATAAAAGTGTCAGCACACGGACATACCGAGTCTTAGTATTTCCAATCTCGTGAGTATCTTCACTACAGTCGGCTTCCTATGCAATGCAAGCTGGAACCATGTACGGTGCGTTTTGGAATGTAATATCCACGATTCACATGATGAATCAGAAATACGCTGGAATTACAATCGTAAGTACTACTAAAACCCCGTAGATGTTCCTTGGAGTAGTTCTTTGTTCTGCTCTTACAGCGTCCCTTAACAAAAGAGATGAGCTGCAAGCGGCCTTCACAGTTGATGGGACCTGATGATTCGAAGTGATCCGAGCAACACCGCTATCTGCATTCTGTACGCCAGATCCTCGGCCCCGGATTTACAGGCCGGAATATTTTTCAATCAGGTCACACTCTCATTCAGCCTAGGCATCCTATGATTAGTACGACCATAGTAACTTTATGCCTTGGACGCAGGATACCCAGTTCGAACATTAAATCCTTGTTTTTTCCCTCTTCGGTTCTTTTTTCATCACCACAATATTTTCTGCGGGGGAGGAAAATTCAACAAACAATTTCTTGAGTTGTTTATTCAGCAGGATTATATCTGGCTTCATTGCGTAGATATGCCGAGTTGTTGGAATGCGAGCTCTTTCATTTTCAATAACTGCTTCAATCTCCAGAACCCAGGTAACACAGGGACCTCCCAGAGATGTCTCGGCGAGCTCTTGCCGAGATATTGTGACGCCTTTTGCTATATCGCTGGGAAGTCGCCAAGAGCTCCCTCTCACCTCCAAATGTCCGCCACAGGGGATGATCCCAGTAACATCTCAGAGATATCACATGGGGAAGTTCTCGAACTGCTCACCATGGGCCATATTTTGAGAGGCTTATTGCGATATCGCATGGATGAGCCCAGTAACATCTCAGAGACATCGCATGGGGAAGTTCTCAAACTGCTCACCCTGGGGAATATTTTGAGAGGTTTATTGCGATATCGCAGGGAGCTCGCCCAGACCTCCGAATGTCCGCCACAGGGGATGAGCGCAGTAACATCTCGGAGATATCGCACGGGGAAGTTATCAAACTGCTCACCCTGGGGAATATTTGGAGATGTGTACTGTAATATCACAGGGAGGTCGCCCAGACCTCTCTATCACCTTCAAATGTCCTGCACAGTTGATGATCCCAGTAACATCTCAGAGATATCACATAGGGAAGTTCTCAGGCTGCTCAACCAGGACAGTACTGAGAGAAGATGGCTGCAATATGGATCTATAATTTATATTATACCCTCCAAATGTGCAGTAATTGTCTGCCGCCGAATACGTCCCTTCGATGCGTAGATCGATATTCCACTCGTGTTATTAGCGACGGGGTTGCTCTTCCGGGTACAGAGTAGACGATCGCGCCATTTACCCGTGGAAACAAGAAGTGCAGAGTAGGGATGAAGTAGATCCCTGCAACACACCACCTGATTTCCTATCCTTGTTGAATTTGCGATGTTTTCAGGACCTCGCAATGGAATTGTTTATTCTCGTTACACTTGTGATATCTTGGGGAGCTCGCAATAGGTATGTCTTTTTCTAGTTATCTGCGTAATATCTTTAGGAGCTCATAATGGAAATGTCTTATTCTGGTTACATATGTGATATCTTGAGGATCTCGCAACATGAATGTCTTATTCTGGTTATCTTTGGGATATCTTTAGGAGCTCGCAATAGGAATATCTTATTCTTGTTATATGTGTGATATCTTCAGGAGCTCGCAATAGGAATATCTAATTCTGATTATCTGTGTGTTATCTTTAGGAGCTCACAATGGGAATATCTCATTCTGGTTACATATGGGATATTTTGAGGATCTCCTCAATAGGAATATATTATTCTTGTTATACTTGCGATGACATATGGAGCTCGCAATAGGAATGTCTTATTCTGGTTATCTGTGGGATAACTTTAGGAGCTCGCAATGGTAATGTCTTATGTTGGTAACATATGTGATATCTTGAGGCCTCCACAATAGGAATTTCTTAATCTTGTTGTATTTGCGATGACTTAAGGAGCTCGCAATAGGAATATCTTATTCTGGTTATCTGAAGGATATCTCTAGGTGCTCGCAATAGGAATATCTTATTCTGGTTATCTGTGTGATATATTTAGGAGCTCGCAATGGGAATGTCTTATTCTGGTTACAGATCTGATATCTTGAGGATCTCCGCAATAGGAATGTCTTATTCTTGTTATACTTGCGATGACTTAAGGAGCTCGCAACAGGAATGTCTTAGACGATCGCGCCATCTACCGGTGTTAACAAGAAGTGCAGAGTAGGGATGAAGTAGATCCCTGCAACACGCCACCTTATTTCCTATCCTTGTTGAATTTGCGATGTTTTCAGGACCTCACAATGGAATGATACACTTGTGATATCTTGAGGTGCTCGCAATAGGCATGTTTTTTTCTAGTTATCTGACTTATATATTTAGGAGCTTGCAATAGGAATATCTTATTCTGGTTATAGTGTGAAAACTTGAGGATCTCGCAACAGGAATGTCTTATTCTTGTTAAGTGTGGGATATCTTTAGGAGCTCGGAATAGGAATATTTTATTCTTGTTATCTGTGTGGCATCTTTAGGAGCTCGCAACAGGAATGTCTTATTCTCGTTATCTGTGGGATATCTTTAGGAGCTCGCAATAGTAATATCTTATTCTGGTTACATATGTGAAATCTTGAGAATATCGCAACAGGAATGTCTTATTCTGGTTATCTGTGGGATATCTTTAGAAACTCGCAATAGGAATATCTTATTCTTGTTATCTGTGTGATATCTTTAGGAGCTTGCAATAGGAATATCTTATTCTGATTATCTGTGTGATATCTTTAGGAGCTCACAATGGGAATATCTCATTCTAGTTACATATGTGATATCTTGAGGATCTCGCAACAGGATGTCTTAGTCTGGTTATCTGTGGGATATATTTAGGAGCTCGCAATAGGAATATCTTATTCTGGTTATCTGTGTGATATCTTGAGGATCTCACATTGGGAGCTCGCATTTTCATCCACATTGTAACCTCTCAGCGACCTCTATGCGAGGTCTGTGTTACCTGGGAAGTACATATGGTAGCACTGGTTCATTGTCTATACCATAAAGCTCTTTCCTGGATAGTTCTCTTGCATCTAAGAATGATAGAGACAATGGAGGGGTTAGAAATTAGTAATTCTGAGCGGACGGGGCCGAGAAGGGTTGGATCTGCTAATCCTGGAGACTGAGGTACGCTGACCGTTGGCCCTACTGTCTATGTGATCGAGAAGTTTAGTTATCAGGCCCTCATTGCCATCGTTCCCTGAAATCCCACAAATGAGGATGCTGTGGGACCTTTTGATACGCTCGATGATGTCTGAAGGTGATATCATAGATCGGGACAAGTGATATCTGGAGTACTTTATCCGATGAGACTTAGCTGATCAAATTTGACTTCGAGGGCACTCAAGTGTTCTCGCATATTCGAATTTTCAATGTTTTACAATGAGAGTTAATAAGAGAAGAGTGACCTCTTATATAGTTGGAATGCTACTGGACCAATAGCTTCCACTCTGACAGTTAAGCACGAAGAGAGTTTAGACTATCTTTTATATCCGAAATATTGTGTGACATTTCATTCAACTTAAACATGATCATAGTGAGCTGGTCAGTCCCCAATGCTTGAGAGGTAGCTGCACCAGCTGAGGAATAATTTGCATCAGCATCTGTGTGAGAATATGAAGCAGAAATAAATCTACATTATCTCATTAATTACATAGCGAATGTCTTTGGAATCCTCCAAATATTTTGATAAAACTCAGAAGAAAGGACTATAATATTAATTGATTTGCCAAGATATTTAACATAAAGCGCATTATAATCAATTGGTGAATATAAAAGGCATTCTGGTTAATATTATGTTAGTAATCATTAAAGGAGACTGTGGGACTTATACTCATTATTAAAAGGTTTCTTTCTGGGTTCTCCCAACTCTGAAAAATATCTATAAAATAAAAATTAATTATTTTGTGATTTGCATCTGCGTGAGAAACACAAGATTTTCCTCAGAAGCAATCAATCAAACAATGTTGCCTAACAAACAACAACGAAACAACATCAACGAAGAATCAACTATATCGAAACGTTTCGGAGTCTATATCAGACTCCTTCTTCAGACACTTACGGTGGGTTTCACAAAGCTTTGACAGCTCTTAATTGCTGAATTAGTGCGATTCTATGTCGATTTTCAGTTAATTTTTGATACAACCATCGAATTAAATCCACAATTAAGCTAATCCAAGCTTCGTGAAACCCAATGTTAACGAACATCTTCAGAATTGTTTTGTTGATAGTTATTCTGAAATTCGAGAGTTGTCACATTGACATTATTTGAAAATCATAGTAACATAGTTCTACTTTGCATATAAATTTCCAAGTTCCAATTCCTACTTTAATGAATTGAGCCAAATATGGTCAATACCAATTGAGCAATTTGCAAAATTCCATTCTCTGTTCAACAAAATACAAGTTGACTCATTAAGGTTACTTTTAATATAATCAGGTTCTGTCATCAGAATCTTTGTATTAGGTACTCCAATCCATCATGTGATCTCCTTGGATTGTACATACAAATACATGTTCTGCTATTTTTGATTTATGTATGTCTCTATTTCTCAAGTTGTTCTTATGTCCTGACTTTGTTACTTCTAGTGGTCTTGATGTCTCTCCTGTATACGATTTACCACAAATACAAGGAATATTATATACACAGTTTTTCATTTTTGCTTTTCATTCATGGGTTTTGTCTTTATTAATAAAGACCTAAGATCATTTTGTGTTTTGAAGACGGTTCTTATATTGAACTTAGAACCGATTCTTCTGCCACGAACATATAGGATCACATTCAACAGATTGGGTTGCTGTTCTTGTTGATTATTCTGTTGTACTTGATTATTTGCTCTTCTATCTAAATTCATGATAGATGTATTTATGAATTGCCTCGGATATCCATTATCTTCAAGAAATAGATATTAGATATCTTGAGAGTTTGAAAGAGAAAACCCAGAAATAAACCTTTGAATAATATTCTGTACATTTTTCAGGACACTGTAGAAGTCCTATGCAGTGCGTTTCTGAAGGTGAGGCGGTTTCTCAACAGGGAGAAGAAAATTAAACCATTTCTCGAAAACTCGTCTATACAGTGTTTTATAGTTGGTGATTCTAAGAAACGGCAATTCCTGGATACTTCTAAGAAGAATTCATTATTTATTTATTTATTTATTTATTTAGTAAACATTGGAATACAAACAGGCATATGCCCAACAAAAGTATCCACAAATTGAAAATCATTTCCAAACAGTTAAGAATTTCCTATCAAACAAAAAAAATCAAAATAGAAACAATGCCCAAGAAGCTACCTTAAAAATAAGAATGTTTACATAAAAAATTCAACCAAAATATCACCAAATTATCGTTTCTCTAATGAGAAGATTCCAATTGAGTTATTATTGTTCTTTTTATACTATATAATGAGTTATGAAATATATCTATATTGGAACAAAGAGCATCGCATGTTGTCATCATTCTACAATCTAGGGAATTTTGTGCTTAATTGGTATTTCTAAAAGACGTATAAAACGTGTCAAAAGAGCGTAGACTGATATTTGGAACCCTGAAATGAAGAAAGTGGAGAAGTTGAGATGCAGATTACTCGCTCCTTACAATTTTACAGATAAATAGTACGTCTGTCAGACGTCGACGATGGAATAAACTCATCATGCCAAATTTACGTCTCGCTGCCATGTATTCATGATTCGTAATAGGGAAATTATTTCTAAATGCCATATGTCTTAAAAACCTATTCTGAACACTCTCCAAGCGCTGCTGATAACAAGTAAATCGTGGGTTCCACACCGATGATGCAAAATTCAACCCACTATGAACGAAAGAGTAATACAGAGATAGGAGTGTTTTATTTTCGGTAAATTGAGCACAGCTTCGAACAACAAATCCCAGCATCTTATTGGAGTTATTTATTATTTTTTCAATATGTTGGTCGAACAGGAGTTTTGAGTCCAAAGTCATGCCCAAATCCAAGACACTGCCGACGGATCTGATAAATTCATCACCCACTGAATAATCGAACTCAACAACATGGGTATTTCTTGTAAAGGATACCTTACAGCACTTTTCCAAGTTGAGAAATAGGGAATTATTTCTGCAATATTCTTGAAGCCTTTTAAAATCTTGTTCCAGTTCCAAGCAATCTCTATATGTTTCTACTGCCTTGAAAAACTTTAAATCATCTGCGTACAAGAGGAATTTTGAATATTGAAAACAATTCTTGATGTAATTCAAATAAATGCTAAAAAGCAGCGGACTCAAATGAGAGCCCTGTGGGATGCCTGATGTGTTTTCAAAAACTCTCGATAGGCAACTGTTAATGGAAACATACTGAGAACGATTCAATATGTAAGACTCGACCCATCTCAGCAGACTACCGCATACACCCACCTCCGCCATGCGAAAATCCGAACCTAAGACGACCTTCACCGAGCTGATAATAGAATGAAACATATTTTATAATAAATTTAGTATATTAGATAATATACTAAAACTGGGTTGCCTGAAAAAATCCTGGACAGACTATTTTTTTTTTTATCTCAAACAATATAGCTCCGATCGTATTCAAACTTAGAACTTTGTAGTAGAGTTAGGTTCTGAAGGCTCTAGCAAAATATCTGCAATGTCGGATGAATAGTTTCTGATATATAGAATTTTTTCAATGATTTTCAATGATTTAAAAAAAAAATCTAGTGATACGATTCTCACAAAATTTCACAAACGTGCTTAGATTTATATTCTACAACTATTCACCAAGTTTCAATTCGATCGGATTTATATTGGCTGAAAACAAAATTATTACTCGGAAACTATTGGGCCGATGACGCCCATTAACGAGCTCGTCCGTTGCATTGCGATACGCCACCTACCCTGAGAATTTCAAGTCCCTAGCTCTCTCCGTCCTCAAGCTATCGTAGCAACGGCCGGACGGCCGGCCGGACAGAATCAAATTTGACCTCGAATTCTTCATCAGGGAGTAGAACCCAATCGTTTGAGACCATTTTCGGTGAGAAATTCAAAAATTACTCACATTTGGGCAAAATGGTAACGCGATGTTCCCCAGAACATACGCGCAAAAATAATTAAAAATAGTCTGTCCAGGATTTTTTCAGGCAACCCATTTTTAGTATATTTGCTAATATAAAAAATTCATTATAAAATATGTTTCATTCCATTATCAGCTCGGTGAAGGTCGACTTAGGTTCGGATCTTAGACTATATCTTATCAAATGCATTTTTGAAGTCGGTGTACACTGAATCAACCTGAATACGCGAGTCTAGACTTTCCTGCACACTCTCCAAAAAACAAACCATATTGGTTTCAATACTTCTACCGCTTACAAATCCGTGTTGTTCATCGATAATTACATTTTTTACCTGACTAAACATGTACTTACAATAAAGGATTCGAAAATTTTCGGAATTGATGAAAATATATTAATTGGACGATAGTTTTCAATGTTGAGTTTCTATCCACTCTTGAATATCGGAACTACAGCTGAAACCCTCCATCTACTGGGAAAAACTGAGGTTCTCAGCGACTTATTGAAAATGATGTGCAACGGAACTGCCAGACTATCGGCGCATTCCTTCAAAACAACGGGAGGAACCCCATCCGGTCCAGGACCCTTCGATACTCTAATAGTTTTCATTGCTCCAATTATCTCGTTGACGGTAAGGTGGATAGAATTCAAGTAATTGCCAACGTGAGATGCATCAACGAAGTCCTGGATTCGGCCATCATCTCGACCGGAAGTTACCTCAAAGTTTCCCCCAAAAAAGGAAGCAAACAGGTCTGCAATTCCGGAAGCCGATGAAGCGTAACTATCTCCCAAATACATTTCAGATGGAATTTTTCCATGCTTTTTTTTAGTCGAAATGAAGCTAAATAAACGTTTAGAATTCTCCGAAATCTCAGACTCCACCTCCCTCAGATAATCATCAAAATCAGATCTCATTGAGCGCTTAGAAAGTGTTCGTAATTGCCTAAATTTCACAAGATCTCAAAGATTTTTATAAATTTTCCACTTATATGATAAAAATCATCAAAGAGGCGAAAAACAGTTAATATTTGGAAAATTCACGAAGTATTTCTGAAGTACTAATTGATGATTCAGCAAAGAACAAAATTAATGATTGATTCTTCAAATATTGTTCAAAATGAAAATCACCAACATCTACACATTTATCTGCTCTTTTCATTAAATTCAAAACTGCTTTCCTTATCACATTTGGGTTGTTTCGTATTTCGTCATTTGCGTCTATTATTCGCTGAATTAATTGTTCCCTCGTATTTATGTCTTGCTCATATACCATAGTTTTAAGGTGGCCCCAAAGGAAATAATCTAACGGTGTCATGTCTGGAGACCGAGGTGGCCATGCTCTTTGACCACCACGACCTATCCATCTATTTGGATAGACCTCGTTCAAATTATTACTCACTGTAATTGAGAAATGTTGGGATGCTCCATCATGCTGGAAGATAAGTCCTCTTTGATTAATATTCCCTAATAGATTAGGAAAAACATTCATGAGGAAATCTCTATAAATTTCTCCGGTGAGTCTTTCTTCGAAAAAATGAGGACCTATTAAATGATTATCATAAACTGCGCACCACACATTAACACTGAAATGTCTCTGTGATTGTCTTTGTACGACAGCGAAAGGATTCTGTTGATGCCAAAGGTGATTATTTCGAGCATTGTTTATTCCATCGCGAGTGAAATGAGCTTCATCTGTGAATAATATTTTTTGGACATTTCTTCTATGACTTCATATCCACCTGGAAAATTGAAGCCGTGCGATCTCATCGGCAGGCTCCAACTGCTGGACCACTTGAGGGTGATATGGGTGATATTTTTCACTCTTCAGAATATTCCAAACGTACCATTTCGATACTTCATGAATTGAAGCCAATCGTCTGGTACTTACTCCCGGATTTTTCATAGAACTGCATTTGATATTGGCAAACAACACATTGGAAATTGTTTTGGATATGAATTTCAGTCTTTGGATCTCTGGACGTATGCCAATGCTAATGATGATTCCTACTTCGCGCCAAATCCTTAAAAGCATTTCAAGCAAGGCTGTCGTCGAGAAAGATCAATAGAACTTGAGGATGACGTCAAGAAACCTTTGGAAAAATGAAAATTCATCATCGAGGAACTAGTTGAGAATATTGAATTTGGAAACTCAATAGTTCATTGGAATGGACACATCCAACAAATCTTGGCAATGGTAGTTTTTTCCAATTAGGTACAAGTCGGGAAAAAAACTATACATGAACCGTATATCGTCGAATGGTGAAAAAGAGTTCTCTAGGTGAACTCATATCGGACAAAAAGAACTCTTAACATTGAATTCTGCCGAAAGTATTTATTCACGTCCAATCTTGAGTTTGTTTGAAGGTATATATCAAAAGATTTCTCCCAACTTCCAGACAGAACGGTCATCAAAGGAATCGGCCTGTGTTCTACTAGCTGCTTCAGGAACTTGAATATTAGAAGAAAGTATCACATAAATTTATATCGGTCCTCCTGGATTTTTGTCTAAAAATCTGTAGGGACCGTAATGTAGATGATCATTATTCGCTATACAAAAAACCATAGAGAGAACTGTACTAACGGATATGTTAATTGAATAGACCACCCCAAAGAAGATGCAAAAATTGAAATATTACAGGTAGAACTATTTTTCTGCCGAATAGATCATAGACGCTATGCAATGAACTTGGATATCTCTCAACATATCTCCATATTAATATTAGTGGATTTGGTCTGCGTTATCAGTCGTGTCAATGTCAAGAATTGGAAGCGATTCAACAAGTCATTTCAAAATTCCCCAAAGTTATGGGAATAATTATTTAGAAAGGACAAATTTGGAAACCGCATATCACTCACGCTATTTCTAGTTAGGGTACCTATTCACTGGGATATCCACTGAAACGACAAGGCAGTTAAGGTTCTGGTTTTTTATCACGGTATCACCTATCCTGCTATTTGTAGGTTATGGGAATTGGCATTGCAATTACATACATAAATGAGAATTACTCTGCTTGGAGGTTTAACTGTGTCACTCATATACATAAGAAGCACGTATTCGAGGAAAAACATGAAGCTTCGGAAGGAGATCATTTGCCTAGGCCAATTCTGGTAGAGTAGAATGATAAAGTACAATAGATCGCTGTAAAGAAAGGCTCTTTCTAAGCCAAACGCATTGATTTACCAGTAGACCCACCTTACTGCTCACGACATCAGTTTCAATCTTCAATGTTCAAATGTTCAACCGGAATGTGCATTTTTCTGACCGAATTAGTGAATCTCAGTTATATAATCTATAAAATGCGTCAGTAGTAGTACGTTTCTAGTGAATCGAAAAGCAGTTTTGAATAAATTATAGGCAAGACTTTCACATATTTTAGCACTTTTCATTTCAATAAAATTCGTTATGGGCAATAAGTTAATAATAATAACTTATTAAGATAATTGTGTTTCATCAAAGTGACTTACTGAAAGGATTTTTGGAATAACAGGTGGCATAGTCTATTTTAGGAGTAATTGTGGATAATTTTAATCTTAATTCCGACTCAACATCGATTTCCGTACTTAGATTTGATCGAAACTCACATCGGGCATTTTCAATATCTGGAAAATTTCTTCTCAGTTCTGTAAAGAGCTGGGATAGATGAGGAACATTTTCAGTTCATATTTCAGCATCCATAGTTCGTCGCAGCAAACTCGTGCAGGAGAGGAAAAAATTAAACCACGTTTGATTTTAAGTCATTCATCCAAAACTCTTTGAGTGCCTTCAGTAGATATTACGTAAACTTTATCGCCCTATACCTACGATTGTTAACCATGTTATCAACACTACTGAGCGCCACCGAATTTTGGAAGAAATGTTGTCGCCTGGTTAAACCAAACAATAGCAGATGGATAGGTCAGCGTGGTAAAGTTCTATGGCCTGCGAGATTACCTGACTTGAATACTTTGCATTATTTTACATGGGAGCATTTTAAACAACTAGTTTACGTAGTGGAAATTAATAATGTAGAACAATTAATGGAAAGAATTATTAATGCAGTCGAATCCACTCAAAATAGGCATAACATACAATTAGTTTACGATTCCCTTATTTTGCGTTGCCAGGCCTATATCGATGCTAATTGTGGTATTTTTAAACATATCATTTAATTATTTTTGCATTTTTATATTATGTATTAAAGTTGAAAATTGATGACATGCCGAAACTTTGAAGTCTAATATCTTGGAAATAATTCCGAGACATTTTACATCAAGAATATCAGCCTGTACGTTGCTTAATTGTTCACCTCGAGTTTTTATTCACCCTGTATATTTCAGCGAAAGTTTGTGGGATTGCTGTCTGAAGTGCTGTTTGAAGGATATGTGTAGAGGACTAAAGCACCTTAAATGAGTTCAATGGAGGACGAAATCTTGGAAATGATTTACGTGTAATGCCACAAAATCCAAGAGTATTATTTCTGACAAAATACATCTTCAGTACAGACGATTCCACATATACACGCAATGGGATCAATTAGTTCCATATAATTCATGTTTGATGAATTGAAAATACGCACGCCGTATGAAAAACACGTTTCCAGCGAAGATTTTGCTTGAATTTTGAGATGTGGCATGTTGTCTGTGTATCACCTCAAATCACAGAGTAAGGATGCTCATATTTCACAAGAAACAATTTTTGTGTTATTTTCCTAATATCTTTCAAGATCCAACACGACGGTAATAGGATTGAATTTATCTTTTACATAAGTTTTCTTTTATCTAAGCTATATTGGTGAAATGTTTAGAATCTTCTCCCTCGAATGCACCCACGAATTTGATTGATTTAAACGTAGCGTCAACATATTTCAGTTAATCCTATATATATATATTTGTTTTATTTCATCATGACATAAGTCGTAATTTGTCCGGCGCATTTTCTCATTTTTTTATACAATATAAAGTAAAATATGTATCTATCGGAGATGATAGCCCTTCTTAAGGGACCTGTAGCGGACTTCGAACATCTGAAGTTCTGAATAATCATCGCTTGGACCGGTCAGACCTGGTTTTGAAAGAGGCCTTACGAGCAACATTTTCATTTTTGAATTCAAATATTGAAGGGATTTCAAGAGTGAATATCTTCGAAAACTAGTGGAGGTGATTCTTCTCCACGAGATCCCATTCGCCTACAGAGAAGTATTTTTGTGAGAGGAGACTTTTGAAAGGTTATGTATTATTTTTAATTTGTTCGTTTCCTCCTCTTGTCTTTTCATTTTTCAGGTTGAGTTTTGGGTACCTATCCGTTTTTTGACGAGGAAATCCATATTGAAGAAATATATGCCCATCAATATTTTTAAATTTCAGCAAATTTTGTAAACAATAGTTACAAATCACCACACTCATGAGGAGAAAGGTTTTTTTGCTGAGGTTTTTCCCTAAGCTCTTGTATCATACGTCGAATTGTATGGTACCCCATTACACCAACCTCTGCTAACACATATACAGCTCTCAGTCAAAAGAATATATATTTGATCAATTTCTCGTTCTCACTAAATCTTATATTTTTGGAGCCATTATTGTTATAATATAATCGAAATTTCATTTTGAGCATTTGGATCTTAGACGAATACGACAAATAACGTTAAAGGATAACACAAACAAAGACACAACTTACAAAGATCTTTTAAGGAAAATAAACAAGAAGCTCGACGACATCTCAACTCACCCCAGGCGAAATGTAACCTTTCGGCGTTTGCACCAGGAACTGAGTTTCGTCCTGAGCCAGTGGCGCCATTGGCGGTTGCAGTTCCAACTCATTGGCGGGTGGTGTGTCAAACAGCCTCCTTTGCGATGATGGTGAAATTGGCACTGGCATTCCCTCGTTCGTTGGAAGACATGGAGATAGAGTGGAAGAATTCCTTCGGCGATGACGGTTCGGAAAATGATCGAAGTTTCTGAAGCATCCGGCGCCAGTCTGGGCGGGATTTCGATTACCGCCCAAGCTCTCGCCCTCTGTGCTATTGCCGTCAGTGTGCGACATATTGTGCCCTAGTAATATAGAAGTCCATCAAGCTCATCTCTTTTGGACCTCTGATTTTGTTACGAACAAAGCATGACAAACCGATGAAAGGCAGCTTCATGCGAAAATTCGTGCTATTTTTCTTTACTGAAAACGTAAAAGCAAGCATGCCATCGTTTTTCCTAATTTGCATTACGAGAAACTGCGCTTATCTTCTCTTTTACTGAGGAGTGCGTGTGTTTCACCTGCAGAAGAAGAGACTGTGTCACGCAGGCGTACAGGTTAGTTGGTGATAAAGCGGGGTTTAATTGGCAGAGGAGGATCAACAGTAAATATAATTCTAGCTATCTGATCGGATATATCTTAAATTTTTCTTCATTTGGTGGAAATTCTATACTTCATCAAAACATAACTATTATTTCAACATTCTCATCGAAATTGGTCATAAATCTCGGTGTTGCCTCATGACATTAGAATTGTTACACCAAAACTTGATTTTTTGGCAATGTGGTTGTCGCACATCAAGAATGAACGATATCAATTTCAAGTAATGTTACTAACATGTAATTCGGAAAAATTTAATACAATGTTTGGCGATGCCATAGCCGATTACACTCTTGTAGACATCTACGCATTTAACAAATGAGAGGGTCGATGTCTGCTTGTGGAAAACTCGTTCCAAGTCTCTTAAATTTCGAGGATTACCTCACTAGAGTATGTAGGAGATGGGGCGAAGTGTCTCCTCTCCGTCATATCCTAAATAAGTTCAATGGAATTCACATCCAGCGAACGGGGTGGCCACAGTAAAACACTAGAGCCTGCTTTATAGAGAGACTCTACAGTTCGACAAGAACTATGGGGACGGGCGTTGATTTGCTGAAGTAGGGAGTGTTGACGGCCATCTAGCCAGCTTGCATACTGCATCGAATAAATCACAATGGTGTTCGGATACCATTAGTCCAACAGTCCTGTGTACATGAATACTCAGACAAAACGGCACTGCTGCCGTTTGCTGCACCAGTTTGGACGTCGTCGACAGTGTTCTACAGTCAAAAAGACCACTAATCTTGGATGCTATGAAAAAAGTGCGAAGGCTCGAATGCGTTGATATAGTGTACACATAGTAGCAGGTCTACCATTGCGCAGCGAATGAATGCGTGGCAGTAAAATGATATTGATGAGCTAGTTCTCAGGCGCCTATTTTGACCCTTCATTGTAAAAATAGGTTGTCTTGTTGGTCTTCTTCATGTTCCTCTATCTTCTACTGTCTACACATGACACACACTGATTGCCGTTATTGCAGGACAATAATTAATAAGGCAACCAATTTCACGAAACGACAAACCTAATTCTTGATAGGCCATAAGTCTACCAACTCGAGACATTTTGTTACGCTTAATACGAGTAAACAGTGGAGCACTCAAAATATCTATACTAGTCGGTTTTAATGAACTGGTCTCATACAAATTAATTCCTGAAATTTATCCCTCGCAAAAAATCATCAAAGATAAAACGTTGACATTGATAACATAGCATGCTTTAAATATAGTCATCCTGCAGCCAAAAAAATAAGTTGAAGAAATTATTCTTTCTGAGTGTAACTCTTCTAAAATCACTTAGCTAATTTCCGAATGTATGCTTCAAGAGAAGAGAAAATCCATATATTTATGGGATCTTTGAGTAGAAATATTTCATTGCAGAAATTTAACAGGGAACGCTTGACAGGGTCGCAAATAGAGGATTAAGATCTAGTCCAGTCGTCAGTTTTGAGAAATCTTTCTTCTCGCTGTTTTTTCCACTTATATTGAATTATCAACTCATTCTTGCTGGGGGTTGAAAAAATATGTAATTATTACTTTACTTTTATGGCAATTGTATCAGAGACTAACGTTCTGGTTTTTTGAGTCATTTATTGCAATTGTATCAGAGCCTAACACATAGGTTTTTTGAGTCATCGTCTAATGGGATCATGATACCGAAAGCAGATGATCGGTTTGAACTTTCACATATGTGCACGGTAGAAATCCTTCAAACTCCTTGTCCGCATATTCAGTGGAAATACTGTTAAAAGCGAGAATAGCCAAGCTCTCAAAAATATCCATTAATCGTAGATTTCACCACTTCAGCGGTGATAAATCTTGTACCACTGAAGTGTTTGAACAGAGAATATTCCGTGAAGGATAAATCTAGCAGATGAGGAGGTTGAGGAATCAAATTCAACTCCAATTCATTGATTTTGAACGTGTAAATTGGTGCATCTCGTGTTCTCTCCATTTCATCATTCAAACCCTGCAGTAACATCTTTCTGACGTTCCAATTTTCCGGCAATATGCGATACACAGCAGTTTTAGAAATGCCTACTATACCTCGCACTTCTACTTGATGTTTCAATACCATTTCGTGAATTTGTTTCGCCTTTTTGGCGTATTAACTGCTTTTAGTTGGTCACTGCGATTTTCGACTTGGCAACTCGTACCTCCTCGTTCAAATTGTGATTATTAATATTTTGCTGTCGTAAAGAGGCAGTCCCCCCTCCCCCAGAACAGATCCTAGTTTCACTTCGAAATTGGTTGGATGAAGCTTTCAATTGAAAGTACTGCACCATATCGATAAACAATTTTCACATATTATCCACTGTTATTACGTTCAGAATTGATAACAGCTATTCAAATACTATGCACTGTAGCCAACTATAAGTATTGGGTACTTCTAGTACAACCCTAGTAAAACATTCCTCATGGGATATTTCCTGTTTATCTCAATAAATACTATTGACACTTACTTTCCTAACAGTTACTAAGTCTTGATCTTGCTAGTTTCAGCAACAATTTTTAGTGGACCGTGAAATTCAGTACTTCTACTATTACTTTGGCCTAACATAACGGTTGATGGATATTTCCATAGAAATCACAAAGTATTCAAAAGTATGAATCAAAAAAACAACAGTTATGTATACCCTGATTGACAGTTAAATATAAACCTTATCCAGTGCCGCCAACTGACTGGAAAAAAATTGAGTTGGTATGTTTTACCTACTTTTCTAAAGGAATTAAATTTAAACTAGCGCATTCATTCTATCTCTGATACAATAATGCAATTTCCCAATTTTTTTGTCGGATAAAAACTGTCCAAGAACGTTTGAATCTGAATATAATCAATATCTTGATCAGTACCGACTTTTCTCAGTCATATGTAAAGCATTCTAATTTGTAGTGACTATGTTCCCAATCAAATTAAAATTGGCAAAGTCAAAGTATTAGAGTGCCTTGATCATGCCAAGTGAACAGTGATTTGAGAGAGTACATATTTGTTCACCAATTATCAGAGGAATTCGAATTGATATGTTCGTTAAGATATGGAAATTTCCGACCACAATTTTTCATTACAATGTTATCAAATATTAGGTCTATTTGTCATTTGAAATTGGCGAATTTATAGATGGTACTAAGATTAGAAATTTGTTGGAAAAATTTGGAAAATTCCGCATCATATCGTTCTTGATCAAAGTAACTTCTTTCTAGAAGATATTTCTTCAGAGCTTACAATTGACAATTATTTCTATGTATCTAATGTATATGATGTATTTTGATCAACGCAGGATCATTAGACAGACTATTCAAATATAATATGTAGTGAAGCTGACAAGTAGCAATTATCTCTGAACTTTAATGTACGTATACAGGTTCTATGCCGCCATGGGCACACGGCCGACACGGCCATGGCCGACACGGGCAAGGAGGTGATGAGGTAGGTACTATTAGGGTGTCACACCTGTACCTGTTGTTGAACTATGCTCCGGGTTTTCTGATGGAAGTTATGGATGGTAAGCCAGGGGTGACTTTCCTTATTTTGCAAATATTTCAGAGATCAGTTGAGATAGAGCAATGAAATTTGACGGTTTGAGTAGGCAGATTGAGTACTTTGAAATAAGTCAAATAAGTTTTGTAACCCCCACTAAAACAACTGGTAGGGGGTAGGGTACTTTTTCAAATAAATTATTTTTCCAAGGTAACGTACTTCCATCTTTTATTGGTGTATCAATGACACTTGAGGCTCAAGTGGTTATAAAGATGTTATCAAAGGAATAATATAACTTCATCAATAGTATAACTAAAAAATATAATAAAGCACTGACGTGAAGTCAGTACTCATTGGCGCGCGTGTTCACGTTGGCTAATTTGACTTGAATGATGAGTACTTCAACCTCAGTGGATAAAGCGAGCCGGAGATCTACCCAGAGGATAGTGGACACCATTCCCGGTCAGTTCGAAAATTAACAGTGCTGTATCTAAGCTGCCATAAGGATAGAGTAACAAAGTTGAAAAATAACACAACTGATCTCCTTCGGAAAGACTTGGGAGGGTCAGTATAATCATAATCATGTTTATAGCACGCGCGCCAAAGCAAATTGACCCCACGTCAATGTTTTTTCACACATTTTCTTTCATTGTTAAGTCAATCTGCATTTAGCGCGCGTGCTATAAACATGATTATGATTATACTGACCCTCCCAAGTCTTTCCGAAGGAGATCCCTCAGAATTTCCTAGGAGCTTGTGCGGCTAAGGAGAGTCAGTTGTGTTATTTTTCAACTTTGTTACTCTATCCTTATGGCAGCTTAGATACTGCACTCTAAATTTTTGAACCGACAGGGAATGGTGTCCACTATCCTCTCGGTAGATCTCCGGCTCGCTCCATCCACTGAGGTTGAAGTACTCATCATTCAATTCAAAATAGCCAACGTGAACACGTGCCCCAAAGAGTACTGACTTCACGTCAGTGTGTTTTAAATTTTTTTAAGTTCCTTTAACAAATATGGCTATCAATACAGTTTGGCTGTTAGCTTTACTGTAGATCGAAATAAAAAGAAATTGCGGTTATGGGACCTCCGTTAGGAACGCAATTCCTATTCTCCAAATCCGAACGTAATTTACAATAGATCTACCGAATATAGTTATATATAAATTCGCCCCAGAGCAACGATACATAAATTTCAACTGACTTGTCCGTGCATAGAATTGCCATGAAATTTATCCTAAATCCTTAAAATGACGGCTCCGAACCAAATCCATCATCGCTAGACGCAAATCACTCCCAACATGAGCCATACAATCCAAACGTCTACTCTGCGCATGCGCAATCTACTCGTCCCCTCAAAATCACACACTTCAACACCATTGGTTCAGGAGATATCACAGCTCCTATCCAAGCATGCGCAGACACTTCCAAGGGGATTCTATGGAGGAATAGCATCCAGCCCCTCAAAAGCCAAATCCTCTCAGACGAAAACTCCAGCAGTTGAATCACTTCTTGTCTGCTCATGCATGAAACGAAAAATCTCCGAAAGGGATGAATTTCGAATTAGGAACGCAATTTCTTCGCCTATTCTCCAAATCCGAGAGAAATTTAAAATAGATCATCCAAATAAAGTTATTTATAAATAGACACCAGGGCAACTATACAGACATTTCAACTCGAAAACAACGCTAGTTCCTCGAAACTAACTTGTTCGTTTACAGAATTGCCTTGATTTTTCTTTTAAAACCTCACAATATTGGCTCAGCACAAAATCCAAGACCACTAGAAGCAAACTGCACACAACATAAGCCATACAACCCAAAAAGAGCCACGACACCTCTGCGCATGCGTAATCTTCTCGTGTCTGAAAGTCCTCTTGAAATCACACACCTCACACAAAACTTTGCTTCTTCAAAGCCATCGTTTCAGGAGAGAACGCATGCGCAGATACTCCCAAGGGGATTCTGTTAAGTGATAGCATCCTGCACCTCAAATCCCCAATCCTCTCAGACCGAAAATTCCAGCAGTTATTTCACTTATCGTTTGCTCATGCGCATAACGAAACATGCTCATCAATTTCAAAATTAGCCCCAGGGCCACGGTAAGCACACTTCAACTCGGAAACAACGCTATTCACCCCAAACTGACTTGTGTCCGTGCACTGAATTGACATGAGTATTCTTTTAAAACCTCACAATATCGGCTCAGTACTCCCAACATAACCTATACAACCCAAAAACAGTCACTTCTCTTCTGCGCATGCGCAATCTACTTGCGGCCGAAAGTCCTCCCAAAATCACACACCTTACAAAAAACTTCGATTCTCCAACACTAGTGGTTCAGGAGATGTCGCATCTTTAATCGACGCAGGCCCTCACCAGGTGATTCTATGGAACAATAGCATCCGCCGCCCCAAGACCCCAATCCTCTCTGACGAAAACTACAGCAGTATGCGCATGCGCATAACGAAAAATGCTCGGATAGGGCAGCATGAACTTCAGAAAAATAATTTCTCCAAACCCTTTGGCAACCACCATTATATCAGGGAAAGATCTATATCATAAGGCCTTATTTCTGGTGGAACTATTTATTGATGACTACAAAGATATTTGTCTGCTCGACTAGTTTCGGCGGTACAAACACGCCATTCTCAAGAGTTGAGTAACAAGACAACTGCAAAGGGAAAAAAATTTCAAATAGTAAATTTCAAATGATTAAAAAAAAGGTTAAAAAATAAATAAGGAAAAGAATAAATTAAAAACTCACAATGCAGTAGTCCTGTCACAGTTCCAAAATTGGGCAGATCAATCGACATGGAAACATTTAATATATAAAACGTCACAATTTAAAATAGAATATAGTCGATAAAAACGAGATGTCAAATTTAAAAACAAAACACACAAATTAGGAGTGCGCAGGTGAACACATATTTCCAAAGAATTTATGAGACATGACAGAATGACATCTCGTTTTTATCGACTATATTCTATTTTAAATTGTGACGTTTTATATATTAAATGTTTCCCCGTCGATTGTCAAGCCCAATTTTGGAACTGTGACAGGACTACTGCATTGTGAGTTTTTAATTTATTCTTTTCCTTATTTATTTTTAACCTTTTTTTTAAATCTTTTGAAATTTACTATTTGAAATATTTTTCCCTTTGCAGTTGTCTTGTTACTCAACTCTTGAGAATGGCGTGTTTGTACCGCCGAAAGTAGTCGAGCAGACAAATATCTTTGTAGTCATCAATAAATAGTTCCACCAGAAATAAGGCCTTATGATATAGATCTTTCCCTTCAGAAAAATAGGTTTCGGAATTTCAAGCAAAATATTCCACAAAATAGTATCATTTTTTGAATTTTTCCATGTCACGTGATCTTCACGAAAATTTGCAAAAGTGTTTGCTTTGGACTTTTGCATCTAACTACTGAGTTTCTATTCAATCAGATCAGTATTTTTCGAGTTATCGTGGAATCTAAATTTAAAAATTTTTTCAAATTTGTATTGTCACTTCATGGCCATTCGGTCAGTCACAAAAAACTCCGATTCTCCAACACTAGTGGTTCAGAAGATATCGCATCTTGAATCCACGCATGCGCAGACCCGCGCCGGGGGATTCTATGGAGAAATAGCATCCTCCACCCCAAAACCCCAATCTCCTCAGAAGAAAACTCGAGCAGTTAAATTATTTCTCGTCTGCTTATGCGAATAACAAAAAATGCCCAAAAGAGGCAGTTACACCCCCAGTCGTTCACCGTTCAGACAAATTTTGAAAACCAATTTAAAATTCCACACATCGTTTAGCATTAATTCAATTGCCATGCTAGTAAGTGGTCCATATATCAATCAGTTGCCCTCGTACATATCGCATTGATTCAGATAAACGCGCAAAAAACACGTCGGAACGAAATCTGATCACCAGATGTTAGAGATATTCCATGTAGGAATTCGAAATGAAATAATTTGTCAACAAAATTTCAACATTTTTTAAATTTTCTTTTCGCCACTTTATGGCCTTTCGGTCAGTACAAAACTTTGCAGGCATATGAAGGTCGTGATTCTACAATTTGATGCCAAATTTCAGATAGATCGAGTGATCGGTTCCGGAAATATTCATAAGAAACGTTTTTACTGAAAACGGCCTTAACTCCGAAACCGCTTGGTGGATTTCGCCCGTTAACGAACTTATCCGAGATATTTACGCTACAAAACTACCCTGCAAATTTCAACGCTCTAACTCGTTCCGTTCGAGAGTTATCGTGCTAACGGCCGGACCCGACTGGACGGACAGAATCGAATTTGACCCCGGATTATTTATCAGTGAGTCGAACTGAATCGTTTGCGACCATTTTCGGAAAAAAAATCGAAAAATACAGACATTGTGACGAAATGATAGCATGCTGTTCCTTGCGGAACACGCACGCAAATATGTCACGAACACACAACATTTTCGATAACGGGGTAGAGCACTGCATACAGATCGGCGTTTTCCAGCTTCCCATTACCTTATTGAAATTAGTGTCATCAGGGACCATAGTATGCATATTTTCAAGATATTACGAAGTATACATGGTGTTCCAGAAAAGACTATCTCACGAATTTTCAATGTGATACCCTGTATATTTTGTCATTTTTGAATTCTACGACCAATTTGAACTTTGTGGGGTGAACTTTTTTTGGCTTTTTTCAGCTTGTAAAAATAACAAAATATCATAGATAAATCAGAACCGGCTGCTTAAATTTAAAAAATGGTTCAACCACTGACGTGAAGTCAGGAGCTTTCGCGCGGATGTTCTGTTTCTCCTGTATTGGACACTCTCAATTCCAATTTACCATGTCCAATACAGGAGAATGGACAATAGAACATACGCGCAAAAGCCCCTGACTTCACCAATTTACCATGGTAAATTCGAATTAAGAGTGTCCAATACAGGAGAATGGAAAATATAACATACGCGCATGAGCTCCTGACTTCACGTCAGTGGTTGAACCAATTTTTTTTTGGTAATTTTTAAACAAAAATTTAGGGGTACGGTTCTCAAAAAATTTTGCACACGCCTTTATGTCGATATTCTACAATAAGTTACCAAGCTTCAATTCGATCCATTCTATATTTTTGAGTAATCAAAGAAATAATATTCTAGGAAGGTTTAACTCCGAAACCGATAGATCTATTATGCCCAAAAACGAACTTAACTCTCCCATTGGGATGTGCAACCTATCCTGAAAATTTACTTTCGTTCGAAAGTTATCGAGACAACGGTCACCCATCCAACTACTGAACTCGTACAAGGCTGTTTGGATGTCCAACAATATAGATCCGATCGTGTTCAAACTTGAAACTTGGCAGTAGAGTTAAGTTCTGATAAAAAAATACGTAAGAAATAATAATAAACCTTTCGAAAGTCTCCTCTCACAAATATACTCCTTTGTAGCCACATGGATCTCTTGAAGAATCGCCTTTGCTAGTTTTCAAAGATAATCATTATGGTTCTTAGAAATCCCTTCAATGTTGGAATTCAAAAAGGAAAATGTCGTTGGTCGTTAGGCCAGGAGGGTCTCTTTCAGAACCAGGTCTGGCCAATCCAAACGATGATTATTCAGAACTTCAGATGTTCGAAGTAAAGACCGCTACAGGACCCTAATGTAGGGCTATCATCTCCCATAGATACATGCTTCGCTTTTTATTGTGTGTCGACCCAAAAATTTATGTTCTAATTTAAAATGTCATCATGAAATTCATGGTTTTGAAAGTTCTCAGAAAATTTCAGCGATGCCGGCTATATGATTTGTGATATATAATTTTTTTTTCAATAATTTTTTAAAAATTTTCTATTTATACGATCTTCACGAAATTTCGTGTTAATTTTTGCTTTATCATTCTAGAACTAATTACAATGTTTGAATCGAATAGGCGTCGTATTTTTTGGGTTATTGAGAAATAATAACCAAATTTCAGATTGCTATAACTCCAAAACCATTTGGCCGATTATGCTAATTATGGAACCTAAATGTCTCAATCAGATGCACAATTTACCCTGAAAACTGCAGGTTGCTATTCCTTTCCGTTCTCAAATAATCATGAGATACATTATATTTTTGCGTAATTTTAAAAAATTTTTTTAGTGGTACGGTCTTCACAAAATTTTGCGCACGTCTTCATGTCGATATTCTACAACTAGTAAGCAAGCTTCAAATCGATCGAGTCTATATTTTTGAGTTATCGGGGAAATAATATTCCAGATAAGTAAACTCCGAAACCGTTGGGCCCATTATGGCCAACAGCGAACTTAACTCTCCCATTCAGATGTGAAACCTACCCTATCTCCTTTCGTTCGAGAGTAATCAAGGCAACGGTCACCCATCCAGCTACTGAACTCACACATTGCAAATAGTTCTGTTATTTGTACTTGCTTACCAAAAAAATTGGTTCAAGCCCTGTGGACAGGAGCTTTTTGGCGCTCTTGTTCAAACAGATTATATCTGCGAAAGTATTGGTTTCTCAGAGTTGGGAATTATATCAATGGATTCCTATGATAGAAATGCATCTTGGAAGAAATTAAATTTAAAAAAAAGTGTCGTTTGAAAAAAATGCTTCAAAAATTGTCATCAAATTTATTTATCAAGTTTAAATGAGCAATCTGCAATGATTCAACCTCGTGGAATGGGTTGTTGCAACTTACACTCGGTGCATAGTTTTCACAACACGAAATACCTAAGGAAAGTATCATCGAAATGTCTAGAGCAAGGCTGGAGAGAATCATAGCAGATTGTCCATTTATTCCTGATATTTGAGTAGGTAGTGGATTACGAACAAATTATTTTAATAGTTCAAAATATATTAATAAAAAACTATCCTCTTTTCATGATTTAAAATTCAATAGTTCATACCACTAAAACATTCTTTTCTGTATTATGAACCTCAACTCAAGAAAAAATTATTGATACACAAATGTAGATCCATATTTCAGTATAAAACTTAGTAAAAGGTAATATTAACCTCAGTGGTCAACGAATAGTAATTTCTTTTGATGATTCCATTATGTTCTTCTTTTCTATTGCCTCCATAAACTACATCAAAACAGTCTTGTATATATTCACAAATTCAAGAATCGAATACTTGAATACTTGAACTTTCACAGGTTTGCTTCACTGACGAAATTACTTTTCAAATAATGGAGGATAGAGCACAATTTGTTTGGAGACGACCACAAGAAAAATACCATGCAGACTGTGTAGTGAAAAGAGTCAAGCATCCCACATCTGTGATGATATCATCCGTAATCAGTGGGAAGGGTTTGGGAAGGCTTCATTTTATCGAGGGAACCATGCGGCAGGACCAATATAAAAGAGTTCTGCAGCTTAAATTGATACCTTAGATCAATGAATGGTTTGGTAATGGGCACAAAATTTTCATGCCAGATGGGGCACCTTGCCATACTGCAAGAAAAACTTGGAGGAGGAAACAATACCTCTTTTACCATGGGCCGGAAACTCTCCTGACATGAACCCGATAGAGAATGTCTGAGAGAAATTATTACAAATGGGTTGCAGTTGATAGAACTGTTAATATACCATTGGAACCACAATGATGAATTGACGGAAATTGCATAAATAGCATGCCCAGAAGAGTGGATGCACTATTGAAAGCGAGAGGTAGTTTGACAAAATATTAGAAATGGAATAGTATTTTCATATATCTGTATACATATTAACTTTTTTTCAATAATAAATACGTAGGAAAGTAAAAAGTCTATTCTAATGCCACTCACACATTGTTAATAAATCTGAAAGTACATTTGAAACGCAAAAAAACATTAATTCTTAAGTTATTCTAATAATGTGAGCAGGGATATAGATCCGATCGTGTTCAAACTTGGAACTTGGCAGTAGAGTTAGGTTCTGAAGGCTCACACAAAATTTCAGCGATGTCCGACGAATAGTTTCTGATATATAGAATTGTTTTCAATGATTTTTTTTTAAATTCAAGTGACACGATCCTCACGAAATTTTGCAAGAATTTTAGCGTTGGCATTCTACAACTGATAACCGTTCGAATTGGATCGGTTCCATATTTTTCCAGTTATTGAGGAAATAAGAACCAAATTTTAGATGGCTATAAAACCAAAACCGTTTTGCCGATTATGCCTATAAACATAATCAAATGTCGAATTCAGATTCACAAACTAACCAGAAAATTTCAAGTCGCTATCTCTTTCCGTATCGTGACATAAAAAATATTTTTTAAGATTTTTTTTTTATTTTCTGGTACTACGATTCTCACAAGATTTCACAAACGTGCTTAGGTATTATGCCCATTAACGAACTCGTCCATCGTATTGGGATGCGCCACTTACCCTGAAAATTTCAAGTCGCTATCTCTTTCTGTTCTCAAGTTATCGTGGCAACGGCCGGCCGGCCGGACAGAATCGTTTGAGGTGAAAAATTCGAAAATTACAGACATTCGGGCTAAATGATAACGCGAAGTTCCCTAGAACATACGCGCAAAAAGTTCTCCTCCAAAATGACAAAATATACAGGGTATCACATTGAAAATTTGGAAGTTGTGAGATGAATAGCCTTTTTTGGAACACTATGTATACTTCTTAATATGTTGAAAATATGGAGACTATGGTCCCTAACGACACTTGCAAAAGAAAAAATTTCAATATGATAATGGGAAAAAAGCTGGAAAACGCCTGTATGTAGTGCTCTACTCCATTAAAGAAAATGTTTGTATTCATGCCATTCCTTTGATAACATCTTTATAACCGCTTGAGCCCCGAGTGTCAACGATACACCAAATGAAAGGTGAAAAATCGCAGTTTTGGAATCTAATTTATTATTAGTACGTTACCCTGGAGAAAATCATTTATTTTAAAAAGTACAACATCCCCGCCTAAGTGATCTCAAAAAGATTAGCAAAATAAGGAAACTCACCCCTGGCTTAAACCATCCATAACTTTCAACTTTCATCAGAAGACCCAGACGATAATTTAACAACAGGAAGTGTGACACCCTAATGTTACTTTATCACCTCCTTGCCCGTGTCGGTGTGACGGTCTTTCTATAATCTGAAGAAGTTATATCTACATAATGATTTAGTTGTATATAAATGAAAGCTATTTTTTTTTAAAAACTAATTCTAATCTCATGAAAAACCTAGCCAATACAAAAACACTCAAATCAAATCGCTAAAATATCCTAAAAGTTCTGATTGATTAGAAGAATTCATTATGTATTAGACATAAGAATGATATAAAACATTCATATTTCATATGGTGCTTTGAGTTGGCAAAGATTAAAAACTTCCTATTCCTGCCATTTGGAAAGTTTATGTTAAGCGGAAGTCATTAAGTATCAGAGTTTTCGCCACCAAAATGAAATAGGTATGCATAAAAAATGTTACCTTCCGAATTCATAATTCATCAACCGTGATCAACATCTGAATAACACACCAACACACAAGAATAAGCATGCAGAAATTGCGTGATAACCTACCTGTATCTACGATAACATCAATAAGGTCCATGCTTTTGGCAAAGGCGTCACGCAAATTGATATGATGAAAGGAAACTATGCTTCCTTCTCTCTTGGCACGTTCCAGGGCTTCTCTTCGCTTGAGTGCTTTTTCGCGACGCATCTGGTTTTTATAGAACTCGGCAAAGTTATTAACAATGATAGGAATGGGCAACGCGATCACCAGTACGCCGCAAATACAACATACACTTCCTATTACCTTCCCTAGAGGTGTGGTTGGATATATATCACCGTAACCTACTGTAGTCATTGTGATGCCGGCCCACCAAAACGTTTCTGGAATGCTGATAAACTTAGTGCCATGCTCCTCCTTCTCGGCAAAGTAAGCTAAGCTGGAGAAGATCAAGACCCCCATGGCGAGAAACAGCATCAGGAGTCCTAACTCCTTGTAGGAGTTCCGTAGTGTAAACCCCAACGACTGCAAGCCGGTTGAATGTCGGGCCAGCTTCAAAATTCGAAGTATGCGCATAATTCTAAATACCTGAACCACTCGACGAACGTCTTGGAACTGATCGGTGGCATTTTTGTTCGTTTCTAGCAGGAAAAGAGATACGAAATAAGGCAATATGGCAAGTAGGTCGATTATATTGAGACCCCCTTTGAAGAATTTCCACTTGTTCGGAGAAGCACTGAACCTCAGGATATATTCCAACGAGAACCACGTGATGCAAACCGCTTCAACCATGGCTAATTGAGGATTATCTTGAATGTTCCCGTGACCGTCGTTGACTTGGAAACTAGGAATAGTGTTCAGGGTTAAAGCGATAGTCGACAGAACGATAAACAAGATGGATACGATGGCTATAACCTGCAAGTAGTATCAGATTCAGAGGGTTTGTCCAAACGGATTGAGAAGGAAAAGAGTAGTAGTGTAGAAAGGATGATTCATGCTGTTGAACGAATAGATTTTCTCGCTCATTTCTTGGAGTTATTATATTTGAGTGAATATTTTCTAGAGAAAAATATTTTCAAGTATGAGTGACTCCACGAAGTAGTGAAATAGTCAGAACAGAAATAACATATTCTTATACAGATACACAGAGAACATCCATACATTCAAATTAATTTTATTTAATTAATTGAGCCAGAACTCTTCACCTCAATGTGACAGAATTGGTGCTTATAACCCACGAGTGAAATGTGCATAAGCTATGGCGTTCAGATTGTTTCTAGCCAAAAAACAATTGTAGAAATTTGTATTGTACCAAATAGAATCATACAAATTTTTGATGACCTTATGATACTCAGCGATCGATACAAGGGTGAATAATTTGATACAATTATTTCTACAGGTTGCATTTCAGTAAGATTATATTTCTTCCGTGAGAAAGGAAATATATTCAAAATCGATTCTCAGCCATCGTTATAAGGATGCTTTTTATGTATCCGGAACTGCCAACACACGTACTGACAATATTAGTGTCATTTGTGTACGGAAAATATTTTCTTAGTGGAAAATTGAATTACGCTTGAGAATTTCCGAGCATTGATTTAATATTACTTTCCGCGTAGACTATTCCAACAATAGTGCACCAATGAACTCAATTTGATTTTGGCGATGAAGCACTGCTTTAGTTAATCGTGGCCGATGTTCGTTCACGGCACAATTTCAGGAATATCATACAAAATTTCTGTACTTTATATTCCTCATAATTCAAGGCATAATTCAATAACTGTTCAAAAAAGAAAAAAATTTATTTGTGCAAAAATTGACAAAATATACAATCCCGGGCATCAAGTCTGTGAATAAAGAAGGAACAACAATGCTGAATTTATGGCTAGATGGTTCCGGCTTTGCACCAGTGCTATTTTTTCTTTCTGCCCGTGAAGAGATAACTACGTGGTCGGGGATTTTCGATGCCAAAGGAAGCGGTTAATAAGTTCAAATGTCATTTTTTGAATACTGCTAAGAAAATTGCCTGAAACGTATGCAACCGTATCGTGGAGGATATTTTAGAAAACTGCAAAAATTTTTTAATATTATTTCGGATACATAAGAAGCAACCCTCGTATTCTATTCAACGATGGAGTTCTCTAGGATTCAGAATAATGATGGAGTATAGATCAATTTATTTCGATCGTAATCTTTATGAAGAAGAATGGCTTGAAGCTTGTTAGGCAGGATAAGAAAGGAACAGGTTTAAGCATGAACGTGTTTGGAAGTGAACTGAATACGGAAAGGTTCTGAAATAGGAAGCAATGTACAATAGCACGAGCCCTCTTATCAATCGTAATTTGTCTAAAACGGTTCACTAATAAAGCGTCTAGAAGCATTTTACTATGGTAGTAGCCTACAACTATTTCAAAGTTAGTTGGACCAGTAATGTATGACTTGGCAATAGCGGAACAAAATGAGGTAGGTATATGCTTAATACTGGTAACATGTTACTTGAAATCCTAAGTGGAGATTTAATCGATTATTTCTGCATTTTTACAGAACAGTGATATGGATCGACATGATTTCCTATGGATATCAAAATACTGGTATTTGGTAGTCCCTAAGATTTCAATGCAGAAATAACACAAACACTGATTAGTAGATCTGCGAAATGGTCCTACCGCTGATTGATGATGTGATGCAGCTCTGGCAAAAAAGCAATGATTGATAAAATTTTGATTTTTTTTTACCTTGACTGATTGCAACAGAACCTTTTTAGTTATATAGAGTATATAGAACTCATGAAAATGAACAACATATCATGTGTACTCCAAAAATAAGCTAGATATGACAAACAAAATATCAGACACGGTCTTGTGAGATCACCGTGACTGGCTGAAAAGTGCCATTCTGTTCTGCGAATATTAAGATTTTTATGCTCCAATTCCCCAGGAAGATTGTCCTCTGGGCAATATCCCCTTGGAGAATTGCTTCTGATGTCTGTGGGTGATAGGGTTGTAGTTCAAAGCATGGCGAGTCTATAACGGGGGCCAGTGCTTTGCACTGACACGTTTTGTGTTCAGTAGTTTCTGCAGCCTATTAGCATAACGCTGTGTGTGGCAATAAAAATTCTGGCGCACCTGTTCAGAAATACCTGAACGCACCTTTGCATCTCCAGCAGTTCTACCTGGAGAGCACTTATAGTGCCCACCAGTGGTGTAGATTCTCTGTATTTTGGAGCCATATATTCCTAACCCGTTTGCGATCCATTCATATACCATATTAGATGTTGTTTTTAGAATAGGTATCCTCGTTACGCGTTCTTAACGGTTATCAATGACCACTTAATAACTGACGCCGAAATGAAACTCAACTGTCATGTTCCCTTTATTTGTTCCTTTGTGGTCTGTTTTAAGGGTACTCACCAAATCTACATTTTTAACATGAATGTACAGCGGAGTAAGGTCAAAGGGTGTTTCAATTGCTGCCGTGGGGGTATTGTACATAGCCCCCATGATGACCAGAAAAGCAAGTATTTGTAGCTTCTACAGCCTCTGCCGGCTTGTCTTTTCTCTAGTCTTGGCCCAGCATACTGGAGAGGCCTATGTGCAATGCCGCAATAGTCCTGGCACAATCACTTTGACTACACGAGAGTTCCATGTGAGTTTTTTGTGCCGGATGACACCAAAGATTTGACCTTTTCATGAAGCCCAAATTGTTTCCTTCAGTACCGGAGTAGTAATTTTGACTTCGCCTTCTGATCTTCGGACAAGTTCTCGAGCAAGAAATATTTTCTATTTATATTAATGGAGTCATAGAGAATTTCGGATCTGGATTGACAGAAAGATAGCATTACCAGCATTAAAATTAATCAATTGAAACTCCTGACGTAATACAATGGCTTGAAAAATTCAAAACTGGCCTGGAATTAATGCAAGCAAAATGACATCAATGTATGTCATTCCAATGTTTCTGTCTAACGTCGATGACCACAAGAATATTGATATAGATCATTTTGTTTGGTAGAGGCGTTATGAACCTTTTCATGAAAATTATACTCGGACAAAAAAAATGTACTATTACTCTGGTGAGTACAACAATTCCTTGTAAACAGTCCATATATGGACTGTTGATCAAATGAATTGTTTTATGCAACTTGCAGCATCTCTACCACACATGGCACGAATGACCTAGGCCAAGCAGGAACAATGACAAGATGGGAGAAACAGCTAACAATCAATTCAGCAGAGCTCACATACATACACTGAATAATATTCTCGACGTGGGGATGATACTTCCTCTTTAAACTCAAAAATTAATTCGACTTCACACATAAGTCTTTCAAGAATGTTGGTCTGAATATTTGGCAGATATTCCATGTCATACGGTTATGGCTATTTGAAGTTGTGAAAGTGGGAAATTCTTTCCACCCCAATCTTCCGTCTCTTCTCAAAGAGAGTGGAACACCTTTAACTCTCTGCTTTATCCATAGATGGCGCACTCACTTCTTTTCCCCCAATAGTTCATTCGTTCGGCATTCATAGGCAGCTACAGGCAGTACTCTGGTGATTCACTACCGTTGTTCTGTGGAAATACATAACGGTTACTTCGATGAGAAGCTATTTCGGTCTTTGTCATCATGCGCATCTGAGCTATCCACGCGTGCACAGCCTGGGCTTACCGCGTTAGATAATCACAGTCAGCCTATCTCAGTGGGACTATCCTACGCTGCAACCACCTCACTTCAACGTCCACTATTAAACTGCATGGAAAATTGGCTCATAGCATAACATGGACTATACTGACTCATTCGATCCTAGGTGAATTCCATATTTTTCGCGGCGTAGTGCCAGTGGGAGTAAGTCTGTGGTGTCTACAACCACCACTCAGCTCTCTTTATAGAGAAAGCACTTGTCCTCGCTTCCAATTGCTATTTCCATTATCTGTATATGGCCCATGCCGAACCTTATAGCAGGACTTCATTCAAACTATAATGAAGAGTCCTGTGAATCGGAATAGGCACAAAACACTGTATACTACCCCCGATACCCGAATTAAGAAGTCTATA
The DNA here is from genome assembly GCA_937662695.2 of Halyzia sedecimguttata. NCBI lineage: Eukaryota > Metazoa > Arthropoda > Insecta > Coleoptera > Coccinellidae > Halyzia > Halyzia sedecimguttata. Next base: position 50,268,531 of record OW569411.2, on the reverse strand, counting down.
TCTTCACACAGCACCGGGACACTATAAGGAGAGGAATTAATCCATGGTTTCAATTTTACTCGATGTAAACCATCTTCGTGACTTGAAGGTCTGACTTTAACTCATGTTCGTAACCCTCAACAGAAAAAAACGGAAAACACAATAAAAGATTGTCTAGATATAGTGTGCTAGTTTGGAGGATATCAGCTATCATCAGACCTCGGAAATGAATATATCTGAATTCAAAATATGTTGTTCAGATGGAATTAACGAACCGTAGCACGCCAGAAAACATTTTCACCAAAATGGAAACGGTCGCGTGTACACCCGATTATATGGAGCAAATTGTAGTTATAAAATGGAAAAATGTTGCTGGATTCAGCATGCATTGCTTCTGCCATTGAAAATCTTAATGTACCTTCTATCCCATCCTCGAATCCAATATATTTGAAATTATTTGACGCTAAGTTTATTTTATGGTATTTACGCTTTCATCGATATAAATTTCTCATATCGTTTCCCCTTGAAGACATGTTTATGTTAATGGATATAAAAATCGAATTCAGACGACCTCAATTCGGTCTATGATGTGAATTGTTAAGATAATAATTTTGTTATATTTGTATTAGATTCAATAAAGAATTGTTATTTTTGAACAGAGATATTCCAATATTTTAGATGAATCTGTAATCTGTGTAACTATTCCATATCTCAAAAATTTATAGTTTCGAAATTGGAGTTCTCAACATATATTTCATATTATTTTTATTCTGATTATTTATAAAGGGTGATTCAGTTTGAAAGGTTGAAAATTCAGGAGATGATAGAGAATCGAAAAGTAATATTAATTTGTCTAATGAGCTATATTCGGGAAATGCTTCGTTTACCAATTACAGGGCCTTAAGGTTTGATTAAAAAAAAAATCAGATTTATTAATTTTTGCTAAACGGCAAGGTATATTGGAATGCAATTTTCCCCGCCTCAATTTCCAGCGTGGTAGCAAGTTTTGCGACAGAAACTATTTTGTTTTTCATAGCAGTGGCGTCCGTCATTAAAAATGTTCAAAGAAAAAATCGTTACGCCACGCCTTCTCTTGGAAATACACATAAATTTTGAATTCCTCATGCAATTTGAGAAAAAAAAGCTCTGCTTCATTTTTTCTCAACTAGGAACCTTGAGTAAAGAGTGAAAATTCAAAAATAATTCCCCATATCATTATAGGCATGTAGGGATGAATATATGCTCGAAACTATATAATTGATAGAATAATAATTTTATTGAATGTCAAAAACTCGGCAATGGCAATAGTAGGCCCATCTGTTAAATTTAGCAGAGCATGTGTAACAAAATTAATTAAGAAATTTAATTTTTTTTAAATTTCTAAACCAATCATTTTTGAATACAGTTCATTAAGCGAATCCATATTATTTTTCGATTCTCTTTCGTCTCCTGGATTTTCCGCACTTCAAACTTGATATACTGTATATTTATTTATTTTCGTTCCTTCATGAAAGGAAACGATAGAATGAGCAAAATATCCGCTATCATCATCATATCAGAAAATATATTTTTTTTTTCTGGAAAGTAAATTACTCAATGATGGTTTATGAGCAACTATGAATTTGTGTACAATTAATATAATCTTGGGTCTTCAAAAAATTTCAGTACACGAAGCTACTTTGATAGATTCACTAAACTGTATCAAAATCTATAGATTTGCATCCAAAAGTGACTTTTTCAAAAATTCAATAGACTTGCTGATTTTTGCGTTCTATCGTAGTAAGTAGAAATAGCAGAGCTGGAGAGCGTGGAACCAGTATATCGGCATTGATTACAAATTTTGAAAGTGACTCATTTACATTTGAATTTTTGATATCCGTAGATTTCAGTAGTGTCACATATCGTTTATATTCAATTGAATAGTGAATTATATTCATCATTCAATTAACGAGCGCGCTAAAGCTCAATGCGCCACGTAAATTCTCATTTTTTTTGCGCACATGCCAAGAGATGATGTTCATTCCATCCAGGGTGCGGAGATTTTAGAAGTGTTTTTTCCTTATATTGGTCATATTGTATAGGTAGAAAATTAATTCAAAAATACCTACTTGATTTTGAAAATATGAGAAAACTATTTTCTTCATCGAAAATATCACAATGCAACTGTTCACAGTCGCCATATATCGTATATATACTAATTATTTATACAGGGGAAACATTTTGTTACTATTGCCATGTCGAATAATCAATTTACTTAAAAAAATATGCAATGTCAAAAAATCCAGACGCTTTATTTAAACCAAATTAGAGCAAATTGAGAGATAGCGCATTCCGGACCCGCATTGCGTATATAACTAGTTATCGCGTACGCCCATCGCTATCACAAAAACACAAACAGACAAGCATATGAGATGGCGGAATAATTATAATCCCATCTTCTTTCGGCCAATCACATCTAGAACAGTCTGAGCTCAAATGAGAAACGTTGGTGTTCAAATTGTTTCTTTCCCAGATTTTATCATTTTAATCATTTTTATTGTCTATCCCGCTTTTATTGAGTTGGTATACTGTTGAATGTTTATATTAATTTTCCGCATCATTCAGTTGGTCCAAGAGTGGAATACGTTTTGGGATTTATCACTTCTAAATCTAGCTGTGAAACTCGGTAGAAAAAACTAAAGAACTATTGTGTCTAATTCTTCTAAATTGATGCGAGTTGAAACAGTTTGAACATCCAGCTATACTGTAAAGCTAGCAGAAGCAAAAGAGTAAAGTTTATTCAAGATTACACATAATTGTTATAATTGACACTACAAAAATCAAATATCCTCAAGAAAAACTGATTTCGAATGTATGGATTCCGAGCAGATAAGGAAAGTTCAATATCCAAACATATAGTGAGTAATTTCGCATTATTCGATTACATTATATTTACTTATCTGTTTTACCTTACAAATTTTTCTTTAGGAAGAAGTATTTCCTGAGGGTATTTTCTTTGTTACAATGAAGTGAATGACGAAACTAGAGGTGCAAATACTTCATAATTACTTTTATAGTCTTATTATTATTAGATAGATTCAGTCGTTCTTCTGATTTGAGAGAAAATATAAATTATTAATGATTTCAATTATGCCAATTCTTTTTATGTAACAAAAGAAGTGATTTTTGCAAAGCAGAGGATAATTATATTAGAATGAGATTTGAAAAAAAACTAGGTCCCGTCGCTTCTTGCTCCTGAGTAAATATAATGGATATAGAATATTTCAAGAAAGAGATATGAAGACCTCCAACATCAATGACGTTAAAGCGTCTATTTATGCGACCCTCTGGAGGCTGATCAAACTTAGACATCATGACTGTTCCAGAGCCTTGTGGGATCGTGGGAACCAAGATCAAAGGACTACGCAATATTGCAGGTAAATAACTAATCTACCATGAAGGACTGTTTGCTCCAAGAGCATCCCGCGAGAAGAGGGAACTAACCTTGTGAGATACTGTATAAAGATGAACATGTTGTTCATTATTGGATGTGATAGCTACGTACACCACTCCGTCTGGCTGAGCTCTAACATCAACAGACGAGTTATGATGTATGATTACGAGCTCTCAGGGGTAAGAGGAATCAATTATGTGGAGGACATATATTTGATTGTGTATAATCTCAAAAGTTGTATTTTAACTGCTTATAATGACAGGTACCTGCACTGGAAAATCACACTCAACAGGCACTGGTGGATTTCAAATCTAGCATCGCTACGAAACAGAGCCCTTACACTGCAATTGGTCTACCTCTAGGTCGCTGGAGGACGAAACTGCGCACACATCAGTAACACTTAAATATATTGAAGAACTGTGACCGACCAAGCGAAAGTACAGGAACCTTCTACCAAGGCATATAATACAGAGCGATGGCCGCTACACTTTATAAGGCTCTTTCGAAAGATCACAGTAATGGTCTCGATAAGAGGGATGTTGGTTTTTGGATCTTGGTATCATTGATGATCCGGATAATCGATTTGCATCTGTTCAGCATCCCTAACTGCGACACCTGGAGATGGGTATCCATACGGTGGATGTCTATCAACACTATTAATTGTGCTCACTGGTCGTTGACGACCTCTTAAAAATGCGGGTTTTGAGATCTGCGGATACAAGTTGGGTTGGTTGAGGACTCTTAGTGCAGACTATGCCTGGAGGACGACGAGTGTATTAAGTACATCACGTGTGACTGCTTTGCTGGGGACAGGATTAGATTTGCGGAACTAGGAGTCCACAAACTGAGACTGAGGGAACTAGGCACGTTCTCACCCACCAGACTCATCTGCCTTATCAAAAGACTTGAGCTTGTGGGTGAAGTTTAGATTTGAGTATGCCACAATAGTCCAACTGATCGTGGTGGCTGGCGGAGTTCGTCCGCCCAACACCACACATATACAATACAATAGTTCATAGATTTGAGGATTTTACACGTCAATAATGACTAATATCAGGTCATCAATTCCTGGCCCATATAATAGGGCTTCTGCCGATGTGGAAGCTTCGAGCATGTCAATTTGCTGTTGTCTTCGAAGCATTCTGCCTTCCTGGGTATAATTCGTTGCGCGTCGATTTCATTTTATGATAATGGTTTCTGGCCAAGCGTATCCGTGATAATGGTTCTGGCCAAGCTTGTCGACACGGTTCGTGATCGCATGCAAGCAGCTCTGACCTTAACCCACTAGTGGTGTCTCCGAGAAGGTCTCAGTGTGAATCCTAAAAAGACGATCCTAGTATCGTTCACTAAGAGAAAGAAGTTTTCTCCTGAAGTATTAAGGATATACGGGATAATCCTAGTCCCCTCGGATCACATTCAGTGTCTTGGTGTAATTTTAGGCCAAAAGATCTCTATGAGCTTACACCTCGGAGCCGTGATCAGCAAGCGCCAGAGAGCTCTCTTAGCGTGCCAGAAGATGGTCGGAAATACGTGGGAGCTCAAAACTGAACTGCCTAACAGGATTTATAGATCCGTTAGCTACGCAGCTTCCATCTGGTGTTCGAGGGATACACTACCAACAGGACAACTATCACTTGACCAACTACAAAGAACAACGTGCTTGTCCACTACATAAGCATTACAATCGTGCCCAACTGCTGCTATGCAGTAATTTCTTGACCTGCCTCCTCTTGGTCTCTTTCTGGATAGCTATGTAGTTAAATGGGCTCTCAGAGTAGCGAGAGAGTGAGAGCTGAAAGTTGGTGACTATAGAGGCCATTTTCACCGTCTGAACGATTGCAAGGAGCTCATGGATGTGGTCTCACATGTCAATGCGACATTTCCTAGTCGTGAAGAATGGGCTTATGACGAAGCGGTTTTCCCTATAGGGTCTGCAGTTTTCTGCACCGATGGCTCGAGAACAGAGGCTGAAAGAATCCAATTAGCCATACCAATGGGCTTCTTTGCCTCAGTATTCCAAGCAGAAACCCTAGCAATGAGGGCATTTGCTACTCATTGTACTGAACGCAACTACCGGAAAAAAAAAGAACGCGTGAATCTTGGTTAGTTCAGCCAAAGCTGCACTCTATGCACTCGAAAAAAATAATCACATCAACTTTCTTCGGGTGCGTGGTCACTCTGGGGTGAATGGCAATGACGTGGCAGATCAACTGGCGCGAGAAAAGGGAGTAATTGCCTTCATTGGACCAGAGAAATTGTGTGGTTTCTCAACCAGCCATCAGGAAATGGTAGTAAAGGACTGGGAACAAAACATGAAGCTTGAGTACTGGCGGATTGTCAGTGGACAAAGACTAGACAAGTATTCTCAGTTAATTAGAAATTGACGGATGCTTTCACGGGACACTGTCCTGTGAACTTTCATTTGCGGAACATTGGAAAGGTTCCCAGTGACACAAGTCGCTTTTGTCAAGATGCGATGGAGACAACTGAACACTTGATTTGTGACTGTAAGGGGTCCATCGGAAAAGGCTACAATGCCTTGGCTCATGATTGTTTAAACCGAACCAAGTGATGGACGTAGCACCCAGAGAGGTGGCCTTATCTCCCCTCCTTTGTTCTAACATAATGGATGAGGAATTATTTTCAACACTAAGATCACTGTAGTCAACATTCGAAAAAATGTCATCATTCCTCTTTCTTGAGATAGCCGTATTTAAATTCTACCTAAAAAAATTCAATCTAAAAAAATATCGACGGATCTGAGCGTTTTTTTGTTGTAGAAGCGTACTTTTGTTGTAGGAAGGTTCCTTAACAAGTCTAATGACGTCATTCAGATGAATTTTTCTGAACTATTTTACATAACTGGGCATGATGATTACTCTATCTATATCTCAGTCATGTTCAAAAGTCTTTCGAATATATATCAACTTGGAATTTCTTCTGTTCGGGTAAGAATTTCTAATGTTTGAAATTTATCATTGAAATAAGCTATAACTGGGACATCGTTGTTTCAATTGTCTCTTATTGAAACCACCAAATATATGCAATTATGCTGACTATACTGATTACTTTCCATACTAATGCCGATAAGAATATATTCGAAAGAGTAATGGAAGTGATCTGGTAAGTAGTCAAATGCGGACTAATGAATGTTTAATGACATAAATAATGAAAAAACAGGTAAGAATAGAAGAACACAAGTGACCCAGAATTTCTCTTGTCTGAACATCCGAACTTGAATCACAGTTAAGGTATTGCACTAGCCGCTAACATACTACAGATTTTTTAACTGCTACTAGTTATTTGAAGAGAAAATTCTGAACAATAGGTACATAAATGAAAAATATTAATAGTATCTAAGTATGCTAATTATATACATGACGGTTATCTTAAATCAATTAGGATTGATTCACCACAATTTGAAGATAACTAGTAGTTCTTCATTTCCCATGAAATTAAATTTATTCAGTTAGGTAATTGGAATTTTCTTTAATTTTCAGATTCCAATAGATTATTGACGATAAACTATCGAATGTATACTGCTCATGACAAACTTGAAGTTATTTTTTGAAACCATATCAAAAACCTTGAGGCCAGCTCTGATGCTGCACAGGAGAACAGCAGGAATTCATTTCTTGTGAATGTTCGCGAGAACAAAAAAGACACAAATGGGAGTAACTTTCACAAAAGTATCACCCTGTAGATTTTCACCACAATTCTGATAATTTTTAAATTGAGACCGGAAAAAAAGGTAATACATCGTTCAATAACTCGGAAACTACAGGAATTATTATTACACCATGTAGCTTAGTTATGCGCGTTTGCGGGTATATTGACATTTTGGTCTTGAAATTGAACATTTTATCGACCGTTAAAGATATTTTGCACAAATGTAGATCACCCTGTAAATTGTGATTGAGGTGGGAAAATAAAAATAAAGCCAGAAAATATAATTGCAAAAATATGAGATGAATTAATATAACACTCACAGCGTTCGAAATGAGAGAAATTATATCTATATGTTCGATGTAAATTTGAAAGCCAATTGAAGTGATGAAAATCGGAATAATCAAAGTGTATTCTAAAGTAAACAGGATGTTTTCGAAATATCACAATATTCACAATTCGATTCGAAAAAAACTCCAATTTGTGGACAGAAAACTGGTCGATTCTAGGGGTCACCAAGTTCTTGAAAATTTCAAGATCTTGTCTTGATTTCAAGACAAGTCAAGAAAACAAGAAATCTTAAAATATCTTGACTAGCAAAGAAAACGCTAAAACTTATTTAGTTTTGAAAAAGATAACATAATATAAGTGGAAAGGTTTAACGGGTAATTCCGCAAAAGGAGCAGATTTAAAATAATTCTGCTGGTACCTGCCGACACGTGTTTCTGCTAGTTGGCTTCTTCAGGACAGGGCAACCAAGAAACCAAGGAAAAGATGGAAATAAAAGTGAAAATAGGTGACACCACACCAGGAGCGAGCAACCTATTTTCACTTTTATTTCCATCTTTTCCTTGGTTTCTTGGTTGCCCTGTCCTGAAGAAGCCAACTAGCAGAAACACGTGTCGGCAGGTACCAGCAGAATTATTTTAAATCTGCTCCTTTTGCGGAATTACCCGTTAAACCTTTCCACTTATATATATTACTCCGCATGATCCATATTTCTATATAACATAATATATTTTAATTTATTAAAAACATTTATTGTTAGAACGATTCAGAAAAATGTAAATAAGAAATGATAAATCTTAATTATGTTTAAACTAAAATTGAAAAGTAGATTTTGAAGAATATCAAAATTAATATTAAATTTGAATCGGAATTCATAAGTCATGAATTAAGGCACATAAGACTTCTTATGTAGTCAAGCACATGTTCAATGTTAACTTAATACATTAAACAAAAAATGTGTCAATTTTGTTCGGTTTGATCATAAACATTAGAATTTATGAGGTAATTAGTTTAAATCATTTATTACGACAAAAAAAACTAACAATTTATAAATAAATTCCAGAAATGGACATGACACGGTACTGACATTTAATAAATAAATTCTAGAAATGGACATGGTACTGACATTTAAGTGATAAATTGTAAGTTTTCTGTAAGTGGCAAGTTATATTATATAAAAATAATATTGAAGTATGTTCATAATTTTCCAATAAGCACAAAAATTTCATAAATTGATTACTAATTAATGACCTATGAGAACAAATAATACAGGACATTGAATATCACAGTTAGAACGGAATCACCCACAAATACTTTTGAAAAATATATTGATGATTGGATTATTCGTTGGCGTAAGTGCATAACTCCATAGCAATCACTACACATCGCTTGCGATGTTAGACTGAGAAGAAGTGCATTATTTCGGAATTGGCCTACTTTGGTGATAATAAATTTCGATGTATAATTCATGTTTTCAGTGACTGATTCCAGGTGCTTTTGTGACAATTAAGTATATCTCATCCATCAAGTTGAACATAATAATACAGTGCGGTCCAGTAATACTTTCGGCGTTTGACACATATTCCGGAAACGATATTTCCTTCATCAGGAGATACTATGTTACTGACTTCCACTTGCTTTTGTTTTTATAACAGGGTTATAATTATGCCAAGTAAAAATTTGTGATAATATGTTGTTAATTGGGGTGAGGTGATTACTCAGCAGTTAATTTTTCCTTTTAGTAGGGGAGCCCAAGCGGGGATTTTGGGATTTACTACAGCGCGGCAGATTAATATATAGGGGGATACCTTGTACCTGGTTAAGTTTTTCCACGAAACATGAGCCATATATATATGGCCGCCCGTCAAGGATAAAGCATCAGATTCGTAAAAAAAAGTTGATCATCGGAAATTCTCGAGCGCGTCAGATTAAGGTAGGGTGAGTTAGTTACATGCTAAAAAGTGTATATTCCATTAATCTGACAATTTGAGAGTGACGTAAAGAAGGGGGAGGGTTACAAAGTTGTAAAAAAAAATCGACATCTTGACATTCTCGAGCGTGGTAAATTTTTTTTTTATTTTGAAGGGAATAATGCAAGAATTACGAAAAATATATAATCTGACGATTTTCACAAGCCGAAGTAATAAAAATTAATTGATAAAGTTGAATGCGTGCAGCTATGCCATGCCTATATTCCCCTCTACGTGTTCCTATTCTCCTCTCACTCTTTCTCTATCTATTGCTCTCTCACTCCGTCCCACTCCGGTTTCTGTTGCCATGACTCCATAACAGCTGGTCACGCAGAATCATTCGGGGTATGATCTTGTTTACAACGTATTTCTAACGTATTAGGTTATTTTGCGATTTTAATAAAAGTTTTTTGAATTAAAGTTAATAAATAATTACTATGAGTGATAGAGTGATATTAATATGAATTGTGTATTTTGTGGTGAATGTACTTCACAAAACACAATCAAATTTTCATTAGAAACTTCACAAAAATGTACAATTACTTTAGAATATCGTCGGAGCAAACCGATTCTTCGAAAATCACGAAAAAATTAAAAATTAAATTTTGTATAATTATTATTTGTATAAATATTCTCCTCAAAACAACAAGCTTTTTCATTTGCACGCTATTTCCTGAGCTTTTCGATTAATTAAGTTCAATGATTTAAAACAATAAAAAAAAAATAAATTTTATTGTCAGATTTAGCGAATCCCTCCAGACAATCGTCAGATTAGGAGACAGCACGTCTAGGCCATATTGATGAACCACATATATCTTAATCTGACGCGCTTGAGTATTTCTAAATGGCGATTTTTTTTTGCATATTCTAATAATGACCACGAGTTTGCGTTACATCCCAATCGTCAGATTATTATACAAGAGCATCTTTTAAGGTTCACTTAACACCCCCTTAGAAAATCTGACGAGCTCGATAAAAAAATTTTTTTTTCATTTTCAACCCTTACGTATGATCATCCCCATCATGGAAACGATCAGATTAACATCTGTACATTTTTTAAATTACGTAGGACACAGATGCTATCAATAGCTGTCGCGCTCGAGTATGTCCACGTAACGGTTTTTTTTTACATTTTTGAAAATTGATATCTGCTCACCCCACCGATGAACAGGTATATATTATATAACATTTTTTTCTTCTTATCATCTAAGCTTGACAACCCAATAGCTCTCTATGACGCTCGAGTAAATCCCGAATTAGCTACGTGGGCTCCCCTACTACTTTGAATATTTGTTATCCCTCGTGTGTATCCGGTACGGTGATTTGAGTTCCAGAAGTAGTAAGTAATAGACGCCACTGACGCCAGTATCAATAGTGTAGTATCCTACATAAGTTTGTTACATATATAACAACATAGTATTTGGTATATATTCCGAATGATTTATCACAATATGAAGTGAATAATTGTTATCGTAAATATTTTGCAGAAAAAATAAATCTTTAAGAGGAATTCGATAAGACTTTGGATGCAATAACGCGAAATTTTATTTAATTTCATGGAAAATGGAAGAACTGCTGCAACCATCGATTGATACATTAACTCACCCTGGCAGCTATCGATGTAGTTGGTTTTTCTAACATATCCCACAGCCATTTTTGATACTGAGAGCACTTATCCTCACCAAATTCCTCCTCGTCCCTTTGTCGCAGGGACTCAGCCTCTTTTCTCATCTCCTCGTGCACATGCTCCTTCCTCTGGTGGTACTTGTGCTGACAGCACGATTCCAGGTACAGCTCGTCCACACCCCAATACTCGAGGTCGTCACTAAAGGCTAGTACACACATCTCGTCAACGAGATGTAGTTTACCGGTGCGATAAAAATTGAGGATGGAGCTGAAAGATTTGGGGTGTCGATCGAAAAAATATTCGTTGTCTATGAGAGAATAGTCGTCGCAAAGTTCCCCTAAGGCTTCGTGTGTGTTGCAGTCTCTAAGTCGACCCAGTCGAGTGTGAGGTAAACGGTCAAGGGTTCGCCAAAGTACCTGGAAGGTGCCGAATGAAAATATTAATTCGGAACAATTTTCGATATGTTATTTGATACTGATACTGAACCGTAGTGAGATTTTGGTTTCTTATATTGTCGAATGATAAATCCTTGGAACTGTGCAGAGAGAACATTTCTATAAGGCCTCCGAATATAAATTTTAAAAATCCAGCCACATGCCATACAGTGGAAGACTTTGAAGCGAAGTAGGAAACGCATCATACTAAACATACTACTACTTTGCGGAATATTTCGCTTTAAATCCCGAAACCAATTTTTTGGCGCGCTGTTCTATGAACAGAGTGCCTATCAATTCGTCCAAATGTCTGTAATTTTCAAATATTTGGCCGAGAATAATCTCCAACGATTAGTTTCGACTCACTGATCAAGAATCCGAGGTCAGAATTGATTCTGTCCGGCCGATCCGGACAGCCGTTAGCACGGTTACGCTCGAACTCAATGAGTTAGGGAGTTGAAATTTTCGTGAATTTTCCCAAGGGATCTCCTTGGGAAAGACTTGGAAGGGTCAGTATAATCATAATCATGTTTATAGCACGTGCGCCAAAGCATATTGACCACACGTCAATGCTTTTTTACACTTTTTCTTTCATTGTTAAGTCAATCTGCATTTGGCGCGCGTGCTATAAACATGATTATGATTATACTGACCCTTCCAAGTCTTTCCCAAGGAGATCCCTCAGAATCTTCTAGGAGCTTGTGCGACTAAGGAGAGTCAGTTGTGATCTTTTTTTTAACTTTGTTACTCTATCCTTATGGCAACTTAGATACAGAACTGCGCCAAAGAGTACTGACTTCACGTCAGTGCTTTTTTTTATTTTTTCAAGTTCCTTAAACGAATATGGCTATCAATACAGTTTGGCTGTTAGCTTTACTGTAGATCGAAAAAATTGCGTTATGGGACCTCCGCTAGGAACGCAATTGCCTCTTCTCCAAATCCGAACGTAATTTAATATAGATCTATCGAATATAGTGATTTATAAATTCGGCCCAGGGCCACGATACAGACATTTCAACTTGGAAACAACGCTATTCCCCACAAACTAACTTATCCTTGCACAGAATTGCCTTGAAATTTCTCTTAAAACCTTAAAATGACGGCTCAGTACCAAATCGATCACCGCTAGACGCAAACCACTCCCAACATGAGCGCATAAGCAATCTACTCGTGGCTTAAAGTCCCCTGAAAATAACACTTCACACAAAATTCTGATTCTTCAACAAAATTGGTTCAGGAGATATCACTGTTCCAATCCACGCATGCGCAGACAATTCCAAGGTGATTCTATGGAGGAATAGCATCCAGCACCTGAAAACTCCAATCCTCTCAGACGAAATCTCCAGCAGTTAAACCATTTCTCATCTGCGAATGCACATAATGAAAAATGACCGTAACGGGCAGCATGAACTTCAACAAATTGGGAAAGCCCTGTGGACAAGAGCTTTGGCGCGCTGGAGATATCACTGTTCCAATCCACGCATGCGCAGACAATTCCGAGGTGATTCTATGGAGGAATAGCATCCAGCACCTGAAAACTCCAATCCTCTCAGACGAAATCTCCAGCAGTCAAATCACTTCTTGTCTGCGCATGCGTGGAACGAAAGGTCTCCGAAAGGTGTTACATGAATTTCGTATTAGGAAGGCAATTTCTTCGCCTATTTAGTACAGTCATTTAGTATTTTTACTTGGAAAGTTTTCCGGGAGTTTGTAAAATTGGTAATCTCACAATATTGGCTCAGCACTAAATCCATGACCGCTAGACGTAAACAGCACCCAACATAAGCCATACAACCCAAAAACAGCCACGTCACCGCTGCGCATGCGCAATCTACTCGTGTCTGAAAGTCCTCTCAAAATCACACACCGCACACAAAACTCTGGTTCAGAAGAGATCGCACCTTCAATCCACGCATGCGCGGATAGTCCCAAGGGGATTCTGTTAAATAATAGCATCCTGCACCTCAAATCCCCAATCTTATCAGACGAAAACTCCAGCAGTTAATTCACTTATCGTCTGCTCAGGCGCATAACGAAAAATGCCCGCAAGGGGTAACATCAATTTCAAAGTCAGCCCCAGGGCCACTGTACGCACACTTCAACTCGGAAACAACGCTATTTCCCCAAAATGATTTGTGTCCGTGCACTGAATTGACATGAATATTCTTTTAAAACCTCACAATATCGACTCAGTACTCTCAACATAACCCATACAACCCAAAAACAGTCACTTCTCTTCTGCGCATGCACAATCTACTGGCGGCTTAAAGTCCTCCCAAAATCACACAGCTAACTCCGATTCTCCAACACTAAAGATTTAGGAGATATCGCATCTTTAATCCACGCATGCGCAGACCCTCACCAGGAGATTCTATGGAGGAATAGCATCCGCCAACCCAAAACCCCAATCCTCTCCGACGAAAACACGGGCAGTTAAATTACGGCTGGTCTGCTCATGCGCATAAAGAAAAATGCCCGTAATGAGTAACATCAATTTAAAAATTAGCCCCAGGGCCACGATACGGACACTTCAATTCGGAAACAACGCTACATCCCCCAAACTGACTGGTCCTAGCACTGATTGACATAAATATTCTTTTAAAACCTCACAATATCGCTCAGCTCTCCGAACATAACCCACACAACCCAAAAACAGTCACTTCTCTTCTGCGCATGCGCAATCTACTCGTGGCTGAAAGTCCTCTCAAAATCACACACCTTACAAAAAACTCCGATTCTCCAACACTAAGTGGTTCAGAAGATATCGCTTATTTAATGCACGCATACACAGACCCTCACCAGGGGATTCTATGGACTAATAGCATCCGCCACCCCAAAATCCCAATCCTCTCTGACGAAAACTACAGCAGTTAAATAACTTTTCATCTGCACATGCGCATAACGAAAACTGCCCAGAAAGGGCAGCATGAAATAAAAAAAAATAGGTTTCGGAATTTCAAGCAACATAGTCCACAAAATAGAGTAATTTTTTGAATTTTTTCATGTCATGTGATCTTCACGAAATTTTGCGAAAGTGTCTGCTTAGGTCTTTTGCATCTAACTTCTGAGTTTCTATTCAATCAGATCAGTATTTTTCGAGTTATCGTGGAAACAAAATTTTAAAATTTTTGAAAAATTTTAGTCAGTCACAAAAAACTCCGATTCTCCAACACTGGGGCATTCTATGGAGGTATAGCATCCTCCACCTCAAAACCCCAATCTTCTCAGAAGAAAACTCGGGCAGTTAAATTATTTTTTGTCGTCTGCTTATGCGAATAACAAAAAATACCCAAAAGAGGCAGTTACACCCCCAGTCGTTCACCGTTCATACAAATTTTGAAAACTAATTTAAATTCGACACATCTTTTACGCATTAATTCAATTGCCGTGCTAGTAAGTAGTCCATATTTTAATCAGTTGCCCTCGTACATTGATTCAGATAAACGCGCAAATATTACGTCGGAACGTTGTCCAGTTTAGAAGTTCAAAATTATTAATGCTTTTTTTAGGCTCCTAGTGGTCTGATCGCAGTGAAATTTTGCACATCCCAAGAGGCCATCATTGGTCACCGAAGTGCCAAAACTGAACTCAATCCGATATTTGGTTTCGGAATTTCCACCAAAATATTCCGCTAATAGTTAAACATTTTTTAAATTTTTTTTACTCATGCTATCTCCACGAAATTTTGCATAAGTGTTTTCGTTGGTACTTCGCATCTAACTACCGAGCTTCAACTCAAACGGATCAGTATTGTTTGAGTTATAGTGAAAACAAAATTTCAATTTCATTTTCAAATATTTGATTTTCTTTTTTCTAGTTTACAGCCATCCGATCAATACGATACTTCGCAGGCATATAAAGGTCATGATTATATAATTTGATGCTGAATTTCAGATAGATCGAGTGATCGGTTTCAGAGCAATAAATAAATAGTCAGTTTTTATGAATAACTTTAACACCCCATATATTGGAAAACGAAACATTTGCGGAGAAGAGTTATACGTAAACTGTCATTATTTTGTCATTGCAGAGTGGAGATGTACCTAGAAATCAAACGAATGTATCTAGAAATCAAACAAATGTGGAAGGCACGAATAATATCCTTAATGGTCCTGATACCAGCGAAGGTGCAATTCCAAAAACTCGAACCCCGACAAATCCATGTATCCAGATTTGACACTACCACACTTACGAGAGGGTTAGTGAAAAATTAAACAGCAAATCTGAGAAATCCAAAGTACAACAACCACATAAACAAGAGGAAAAAGTCGATACACAGGTACGTTTTACCGTTCCAAGAAATTTACGTAAACGAAATATTATTACGGGAACAGATAACGGAATAATAAGAATAAATACAAAGGTAGGCGACAGATACGCCCATATCCATGTATTTGTTCTACATACCGATAGTAGACCCAAGGAACTAACGGACTGCCTCAATAGTAAGGGAATAACAATTGCCACATGTATAACAGTGAATTCTAAACGACCCGAAGAATATTCTTCGTTTAAACTGTCGATCAATTACAATGACAGGGAAAAGATCACAGCTGCTGAAAACTGTCCAGAAGGTGTCGGAATAAATACTTTTTCAGCTCGACTTATGAGGCCGCAGAAAAGCCTCATACCTCAGTAAAATACAATAAAAATTGGTTCAAGCACTGACGTGAAGTCAGGAGATTTTGCGCGTTTCTTCTATTGTCCATTCTCCTTTATTGGACACTCTTAATCGAATTTACCATGGTGAATTTTATTGTCTGTACTCTGGTATTGGACACTCTTGAAAGAATTTAACATGGTAAATTCAATCCAATACAGGAGAATGGGCAATAGAACAAACGCGCAAAAGCTCTTGACTACACGTCAGTGCTTGAACTAATTTTTTTCGTCATTTTCAAATTTTCTAGGGGTACGGTTCTTACAAAATTTAGAACACGTCTTTATGTTGATTTTCTACTACTAGTTACCAAGATTAAATTCGATCGAATTATTTTTTGAGTTATCGAGGAAATAATATTCCAGGTGGGTATAACTCGGAAACCGTTTGACCGATTATGCCCAAAAACGAACTTAACTCCCATTCGGATACGCAACCTACTCTGAAAATTGCAAGTCCCTATCTCCTTTCGTTCGAAAGTTATCGAGGCAACGTTCACCCATCTACTGAACTAACACAAGGCTGCTCGAATCTCCAACAATATTTAACCGATCGTGTTAAAACTTAAAACTTGGTAGTAGAAATAGGTTCTAAAGGCTCTTGCAAAATTTCAGCAATTTCAGATGATAGTTACTGATATTTAGAATTAATGTTTAAATTTTCAATGATTTCTTAAAAATTTTCTACAAATACTATCCTAACGAAATTCAACTAGAATTTTCACGTTGGCATTCTACAACTAAAGCGAGCCCTTCACGTGTAGTTTTTCTTGACTTCCGATGTCACGCTCCTTCCACTCCAAACTCGAACGTGAAGTTCGCAGAAACGCCTGGCGCGACTCGGATCTGATGTGGCGCGAGACGTTCCAACCGATCTGAATTCCCGGCGCGACAAATTCACAGGTGTCAGCGAAAACTGCACGTGGAGGGACGATTCTTTCGTCACTTCGAGTCCAGATAAGACCATACCAATTGAATATTAACGAGTGTAACAGAGATAGTTGCTTTGTGCACTTTGAACGTGTTTTCGTTTAGTTTGAGCATTTTGAAAGTATTCAATCTTTCAAATGGTGAGTTCTCGTGACAAATTCCTATATTCAATTCAATAATATGTCTCTACTTTTTAGAAAAGGTGCCGCCCTTGTCCACTAATTTTTTAACAGAATTCATCGAGCTTTATCGAAGTTTTCCATGTTTGTGGAAAACAAAGAGCAATTAATATTCAAACAGATATCAAAGGGAACATGCATATAATATCTTGGTTGATTTGTGTAAAACTGTCAATCTTGATGCAGATAAATCATTTGTAGTGAAAAAAATCAACAGCTTACGTGGAGCCTTCCGAAAGGAATTGAACAAAGTGAAGCAAAAAAAATCAGGCAGCTGAGCGGATGATATTTATGAACCAAAATTATGGTATTTTAATTTGCTTATCTTTACTGCCGACCAGGAAATCACTTTCTGGAATCAGAACTCTGAGTTTTCGCAGAAATACGTGTTGAAAGCTTCAGATCTTCGAACGAATTTCCTGTAACTTAATAAGGTAATTTCACAGCCAATCTTGCTTCAGGTGGAATTGCCTGACGCATCACTGTATTTTCCTTCTCTATACCGCTTTGAACTAAATTCAGCAAATGATTAAACGTATGTCATTGTCCATTCTAAAATAATTCCTGTAATCTTCCGGATTACTTTCATTGATTTCTTTTCAGAGAATAAGATGATAAGATACATTCCGTCGTAAGTACCATTTATGGACCAATACTTTTTTTTCCTTCAGCTGATCACCTCATTTCCTAACAATAAAAAAAATTGGTTCAAGCACTGACGTGAAGTCAGGAGCTTTTGCGCGTGTGTTCTATTGTCCATACTCCTGTAATGAACACTCTTCTTAATCGAATTTACCATGATAAATTCTATTGTCCATTCTCCTGTATTGGACACTCTTCTTAATCGAATTCACCATGATGATTTTTATTGTCTATTCTCCTGTATTGGAGACTCTTCTTAATCTCCAATACAGGAGAATGGACAATAGAATTCATCATGGTGAATTCGATTAAGAAGAGTGTCCAATACAGGAGAATAGACAATAGAATTCATCATGGTAAATTCGATTAAGAAGAGTGTTCATTACAGGAGTATGGACAATAGAACATACGCGCAAAAGCTCCTGACTTCACGTCAGTGCTTGAACCAATTTTTTTTTCGATTAAAAGGGTCCAATCAGGAGAACGGACAATAGAATTCATCATGGTAAATTCGATTAAGAAGAGCAAAAGCTCCTGATTCACGTCAGTGCTTGAATCAATGTTCTATTGTCCATTCTTCTGTAGTGGACACCCTACCATGGTAAACTCGATTAAGGGTGTCCAATACAGAAGAATGGACAATAGAACATACGCGCAAAAGCTCCTGACTTCACGTCAGTGCTTAACAAATTTTTATATTAGCCATCAAACCTTTTTAATTCTTCATAATCATTACAAGAATGTCTGTCGATATGGAATATGGTAATAATTTGACATTTGAACACATCGTTTAATGCATAATCAATTTCAATACTTTTGTCACTCGTTGATGAGATGAGATATCTGAAATTATAGATAAACTCTAAATATTCCATTCAATATTGAAATATTAAAATTAAATTTCCACTTATTCATTTGTATTTCAAGATAATGAACGTTTGAAGCTAATGATTCATGTAAATTGTCTGTGAAAATTTGTTTTCATGGGTTAGGGGAAAAGAGTTATTGTGAAAATAAGATTCATTTATTTAGATACCAATCTATATATTGTTTTATACTATCTACTAGGGGCCGATTTATTCAACCTCTCCGTAAAGTATTCGTCAACTATGTGCTCGTTGAATTTACTGATCCCCTTTAAAGTTCACATTTACAGATTACTTTCCTTTCGGTAAGGCTACTTGACAGTTTACAGGTCGTAAAATATATCAGCCCTCAGTGAACAAAGAAATTGTATACCTCACTGAAGCCGTAATACAAACAAAGGAAATAATTTCGAATAAAACTCTATTAACATATTCGATTATTTACTTCAAGAGAGATCAAGAATAACATTCATTTTGAAAATTCAATACTACATCAAGCAGCATGCAATACATTTTTTCGAGTTTGGACCACTGCTGCCCACATAATCATGGAGGATTCGTGAAACACTGCAGGGAGGATAAATACTTGTATATAGATTATTATTAAAATATGATAACTGACTTTCTCCGTTTCCATATATACTACTTCTCGTTGTAAAATATACTTGGATTTTCCTCCGCAACACTAGGATACATCATTTTCAAAGTTAGAGCTGAATTATCAAGCCATTCTATTATAATATTAGTAAAATCTGTTCTTCAGAGGTATTCATTGTTAAGCATGCTAAGCAACAAGCATTTAAGAAACATATACCTGAAGTTCCACGGGAAAACAATATACATAATATATACCTACACACATGTTATATTGCATCACCTTCTACTCCTATATTTTAAAATATTCTGCAATTAGAAAAATTAAAATGTTTCGTTAAAAATGCCTATTATATAGGTACACGCTGGCATCCAAACACCCTGATGATGGATCGTAAGAGACCCATGATATCAGGAAAACAGAAAAGTGTTCAAAATTCACTGGTCTAAGCGTAATTCAACTGTTTGTTTTTGTGCAATAGTATTATGCAAATGTTATGTGTAAACAGGTAAAAGTGGCTAAGGGCCAAATCTGAATAATAGGGTAGGTGCAGAAGTCATTTGAAATGTAATTCATGCAGTTTTGCTTGCTAATGACATGTTTATGATTATACTAACCATTCTAGGTCTTCCCTAAGGAAATCCCACAGAAGCTCCTAGGAGAGTCAGTTTTGTTCTATATATATTTTATTAATGTATCCTTACGACAGCTTAGGCAAGTCACTGGGTGGTTTTCACCTAAGTACATGATGAATAGAATACTTATCCCATAATATATATAGCTTCGGCAAAATGACAAAACAGAATTAAGTGTAAAATGTAAAATTTTGAGTTGGCTTTATTTTTTATAGTCATAGCCTACTCGTTACAACCACTTCCTTAGTAGATTGCGGAACATATTTAAATGCACCTTGAATCGAGCATTTACGGTTTATTTCGTTCACTCCCTGATTTATCGTTCACTCTCGAATTTCAAAACGAGAATATCTTGAAACTTGCTTATTGCAGATACGTCCCTTTGTCATTTCAACGATATGAGAACCACCACCAATTTGTTTGAATAGAAACACTAGATTTTCTTCTTGGCTATTCCACTCTTGAACTTAAAAAAATTTAGTGTTTATGTCGTCTTGGTTGCCTCTTATCAATATTAAATTTTCTCATGAGATATACTTAATCTTCACAAATATTCAATCGACTAAGTTCCATATACCTTGTTTTTAAGAATTCTATCTGCAGTAACTCCAAGAGTAACTCATGCATTCTATTTGTCGAAAAGCATTACTTTTTTGCTCTACGTCAACTGGACCTTAATTCATTCCAACCTGAAAGGAAATATTAAGACTTGGATTTCTCTGAGTAAAGTAATTCATTCAATTCACTTCTATTACTTACTGCTGATTTTTAGCCAGAAATCCTGAAGGACATATACCAGATATCTTCTTTCTGAACAACTTTTCTACAGTTCTCCATAATTTGGAATTTCTTCCACATACGTAAACAATATTTCTAGATTCCTCCAATCTTCAAATACAAGGTAATCTCGATTATTTTCAACGGAAGGAATACTCGTTCGTACTTCGTGGATTGAGAATATTTTGTTTACGTTTTGTATTTGTGTTTTGATCGGATTCAGATTCGATGTTGAATGTAGTTTGTAGTATATCCATTAATCATGAATCATTCTCAAAAATACCACACAAGCAAGTTACCGATCACTGCTAATATTTATTATTTACCTGAAATTCATCACAAATCGAAACTATTTAAATTAGAAATGTCAATTTTTACATGACTAACCCGGACTTAGCCATTTAACCCTGCTATTTTGCTGGGTTAAATTTTTATAGTTTTAACCCAGGGTTAGGCTCTAACTCTTGAAGGTGCAAGACCTATTATCAATTTAACCCTAGGTTTAGAGTTAATCCGGATTTAATTAGATAACCCGCATTCCTGCAAGTGGGCCTTAGTGGCCTACATGGCCTAAAATTCCTCTCTACCCATCACAAGATTTAATATCCACAAATGAGCCTCTCACCTTACAAGATCAGAAGCCTTCAGCAAAATTTCAGCGATATCATATTAAAAATAATACATAACCTATCAAAAGTCCCCTCTCGCAAATATACTCCTCTGAAGGCACATGGATCTCTTGAAGAAGAATCGCCTTCTCTATTTCTCAAAGATATTCACTCTTGTTCATAGAAATCCCTTCAATATTTAGTTGCCTCCTCCTAAGGAGGATCTCTTTCAAAACCAGGTCTGACCACTAATGTAGGGCTATCATCTCCCATAGATTTGTGATGAAATAAGACGATTTTCCCATAATATACGAGCGAAAATATGTCATCATGACATTCATATTTTTATTTTATTTTTGAAGGTTCTCGCAAAAATACGACCATAGACTACATATTATCATACGACGATTCCCATCCGCTACACTTGGCTACCACTACGCTACCGAACTCACAAAAGGCTGCCCGGTTCTGCAACAATATAGATCCGATCATGTTCAAACTTGGAATTCTGCAGTTGAGTTAGGTTCTGAAGGTTGTTCCAAAATTTCAGCCATGCCGGACGAATAGTTTATGATATATGGAATTTTTTTCAATTATTTTTAATTATTTTTTTTTAAATTTTCTAGTTATACCATCCTCACGAAATTCTGCAAGAATTTTCGCGTTGGCATTCTACAACTAATAACCATGCTTGAATTCAATCGGTTTTGTATTCTTCGAGTTAATGAGGAACAAAAAACAACCAAATTTCAGAAAATTTCAGATGGCTATAACTCTAAAACCTTTTGGACGATTATGCTCATAAACGAACTCAAATGTCGCATTCTGATGCACAACCAAACCTCAAATTTTCAAGCCGCTATCTCTTTCCGTTCTCAGGTTATCGTGACAACAAAAATATTTTTCAATAATTTTTTAATAATTTTCTAGCTATACGATTTTCACAAAATTTCACGAACGTGCTTAGGTCTATATTCTACAACTATTCACCAAGTTTAAATTCGATCGGATTTATTTTGGTTGAAAACAAAATTATTACTCGGAAACCATTGGGCCGATTATACCCATTAACGAACTTGTCCGTCGTATTTGGATGCGCCACCTACTCTGAAAATTTCAAGTCGCTAGCTCTCTCCGTTCTCAAGTTATCGTGGCAACGACCGGACGGCCGTACGGCACCACAGAATTTCACATTTGGGCAAAACTATAACGCGATGTTCCCCAGAACATACGCGCAATAATAGCCATGCAATTTTTCCTTTTCAATGCAAAGAACACATCACAAACACTTGTTACGAGTAACAAGACAATGGAAGGAATGATGTTGGCGCGTCATATTTGAATGTGCGTGTAGTTTGTCAGTCATCTTCGATCCTAGAGTGACGCGCCCGGAGTGCACGCCGAGAATCTCCAAATAACTGCACGTGGAGGTCCCGCTTAATAACCATGTTTGAATTCAATCGGTTCTGTATTTTTCGGATTGATGAGGAAAAAAAACAACCAAATTTCAGATGGCTATAACTCTAAAACCGTTTGGCCGATTATGCTTATAAACAAACTCAAATATCGAATTCTGATGCGCAACATAACCTGCAAACTTCAAGCCGCTATCTCTTTCTGTTCTCAGGTTTCGTGACTACAAAAATATTTTTTAGTCATTTTTTAATAATTTCCTAGCAATACGATTCCCACAAAATTTCACAAACGTGCTTAGGTTTATATTCTACAACTATTCACCAAGTTTCAATTTGATCGGATATATATTGGTTGAAAACAAAATTAATACTCGGAAACCATTGGTCCGATTATGCCCATTAACGAACTTGCCCTTCGTATTGGGATGCACCACCTACCCTGAAAATTTCAAGTCGCTAGCTCTTTCCTTTCTCAAGTTATCGTGGTAACGGCCGGACGGCCGGCCGGACACAGGTGCGGATCGTGCATTTGTGGGGCCCTGGGCGAATATTATTCAGGGGCCCCGCCAGCCAAAATGAAAAGCAATTGAAAAAAGTCACTTCTGCTGTCGAAATTGAACCAGGTACCGTTACTACGACCTGAGCGTGGCGCTCAACCAAACCGCCACGGAACTGAAGTAAAGGTAGTGGGATGGCTGTACATGAACGAATTATCGTACCTCCAAGATCGTCTTGGATATATTTTCCCATTATTTCTAATAATAAGTATAGATTTGATCAAGGTTGAATCTATAACTTGGCTATAAAATAAGGTTTCGAAGGATCTTGCAAAATTGCAGCAATATCCGACGGGTAGTTTCTGAGAATATTCATATTAAATTCTGCTATGATCCCCACGAAATGCATAACTGTATGTATTTTTCAAACTAACTACCATGTTTCAATTCTACCAGATCATAATTCATTCAGTAATTGGGAAAACAGAATTTTCTAAATTTTTTCTGTTTCAAGTCACCCGATATTTCTGTGGAACAAGCTCGCCAAAAATCGATTGAAAAATCCTTGATAAGTCATGAAAAGTAAAATAAAAACTAAAAATTATTATTTTAATTCTTTTTACTCATCTACAAAAATTATTTTTAATACGCATGTTCTAGGGAACAGCGCCATGCGACGGACAAGTTCGTTAATGGACATAATCGGCCCAACGGTTTCCGAGTACAAACTTTGTTTTCAACCAATACAGATCCGATTAAATTGAAACGTGGTAACTAGTTGTAGAATATCGACATAAAGACGAATGAGAAATTTTGTGAAGATCGTTCGACCAGAAAATTAAAAAAAATATTAAAAACTATTATTTTTCTCATGATAATTTTAGAAATGAAAAATATAGCGACCCATTTTTTGGGTAGTTTGCGCATCCGAATACGACACTTATTTAGTTTGTTAATAGGCATAATGGGTCAAACGATTTATGAGTTACACTTTGTTGAAATTTTGTTGTCATTTCCTCATTAGCTCAATAAATACGAAACCGATCCTATTCAAACATGGTAATTAGTTGTAGAATGCCGACACGCATTTTTTTGCGAAATTCCGTGAGGGTCGTATAACTAGAAAATAGAAAAAAAAAATATTGAAAATCGTTGAAAAGAATTCTACATATCAGAAACTATTCGTCTGAAATTTTGCTAGAAACAGTCAACTTCTAAATTTGAACATGATCGGATCTATATTGTTGGATATCCGAGCAGCCTTGGGCGAGTCCAATATCTGGATGGGTGACCGTTACCACGATAACTTTCGAACGGAGAGAGATAATGACGCAATTTTCAGGGTAGGTTGCCCAAAAATACAGATCTGATAGAATTGAAAGTTGGTTACTAGTTGTGGAATACCTACCATCATAAAGTATGTGAGAATCGTATCACGTATCACGTTTTCAAGGTAGGTTGCACATCCGAATGCGACATCTGAGTTCGGATTAGGCATAATCAGCCTAAAGGGTTTGGAGTTTACACATCTGATATTTTGTTGTTATTACCTCTATAACTCAAAATAAATAAAATCGGATCCAATTAAAACTTAATTACGTAATTACTTGTAGAATGCCGTCGCGCTAATTTGCGCGGAATTTCGTGAATATCGTATCCTGAAATTACTTGAGACGTAAGTTTTTGGCGCTCTTGTTCCTCGGAACTGTAATTTTCGAATTATTGGCTGAAAATGGTCTTAAACGATTTGGTTCGACTCACTGATCAAGAATACGTGGTTGAAATCGATTCTGTTCGGCCGTCCGGTCTTGCCGGCCGTTGACACGATAACTTTCGAACGGAACGAGCTAGACAGTTGAAACTTTCAGAATAGGTTTGGGACATAAATATCTCGGCTGAGTTCGTTACTGGGCAAAATCGGTCTGATGGTTTCGGAGTAACAAAATAAAAACTTTTTTTACATTACAAATTTCAAAATAAGTTTTTCTCAAGATGCAGTTTCACCATAGGAATCCATTGATGTCATTTTTAACTCTAACAAGCTAATACTTTCGGAGATATGATTTTTCAAAATTTCAATAATAAATCGTACTTCTGTGTTTTCACAGAATGCGATAATTATTCTATCTATGAATTATTATAATATGATCTGTGTTGATACATGTCAACTTATTTTTCTGGGACATGATATTTCAAATTTTGATATTTAATGCCCATGGTTAATCCTTATGATGATGGGAATGGTAAGTTAATAATATTGAGTTCAGAATATCTCCAGCAAAAACTAAGCAGAAATATTGGCTAAAGTTTCAATTGATATAATTTAATTTTCAGAGCGGATTTGAGGAAAAAATATATCGTTCATCATAGAATTGAGGAACGAATATCTCGGATGAGTTGGTTGTTGGGTATAATTGGTCTATTGGTTTTGGATAAATAATTTTCGGAACTCTTGTTGAATTCAAATTATTTAATGATGTTTGAATTTAATTTCTGCTATTATGAAGTTCTATCATATGAATCCATTGATATAACTCCCAACTCTTACCGATACTTTCGAAGATATGATTTGTCAGAGTTTGTTCTAAATTAAATTTTTTCATGATGCAGTTCTATCATAAGAATCCATTGATATAATTCCCAACTCTGAGAAACCAATACTTTCGGAGAAATAATTTGTCTGTTTGAACAAGAGCGCCAAAAAGCTCCTGTGCACAGGGCTCGAACCAATTTTTTCGTATGATATTGGATATTTAATGAATTCCAAGTCTGATAGGAAACATGCCAGAATTGAAGATTCTGTATTCTGAGACGATTCTCTCTTTACTCAAGTCTGTCATTATAATGGTACGAAATGTATTCACATCTTATAAAAGCCGAGAAAACTGTATATATCAATGGTAAATTCTAGTAAGAGTGTCCGACAGAGGTGAATAGACAAATGAACATACGCTCAAAAGATTCGCTGACCTCCGTCAGTGCTTGAACCGAATTTTTTTATATTTGAGTATACTATTATAAACACTCAAAAAACACATCTCTGATAATAACACAGGTAATTTTTCCTTTTGACGATGAAAACAAAAGTGCTGAAACAGAAGTTCCCCGTAATAGAGGCATTCGCTTGAAAACCTTGTGATTGATTTTTTTTTTAATTGTCGATATTATTTTTTTTTACATTATCGTCTATTGTTTTCAATTCGGGCTGGGGGCCCTTTGTATCCACGGGTCCCTGGGCTGCAGCCCATAATGCCCATGTGTAGATCCGCCCCTGGCCGGACAGAATCAAATTTGACCTCGAATTCTTCATTGGGGAGTCGAACCAAATCGTTTGAGACCATTTTCGTCAAAAAATTCGAAAGTTACAGACATTTGGGCAAAATGATAACGCGATGTTCCCGAAACATACGCGCAAAAAACATCACAGTTTGATACTACACCAGAACGTCCAATCGATCGGAAATTGTTTAAATGAGGTCGAGTCTGTAGTTCATAACAACAATTGCAAGTTCATAGCTCTAACTGAACATTGTAAAACCGCGGAGGAGTTACCGGTATACGTGATACCTGTATATTCGCTTGTATCGTCGTTATTTAGAGGGGAAAAGAATATGGTGGTGCTGCTGTATGCTGTTCGAGTGATATCAGGTATAGTGCCCGTGATCACACTGCGAGGATTTCAATATCAAAGATTTGCGAATGTGCTGCTATGGAAATTTTTGTGTCTACTGCGAGAATTATGGTGTTGTCTGTTTATCGTCCACCGGCCTCAGATCATCTGTTGTTTCTTGAAAGATTCGATTCGATTTTGAGTATATTTACAAATGAAAATATACCGTATATTATATTTGGCGATTTTAATATCGATCTCCGTTAAGATAATAGCATAAAGGCTGATTTTGGGGTTTTGCTTCAGAGTTATAATGTAATTACAACTATCACAGATTTTACCAGAATGACACAATCGACAAAGACATAATATGTTGATCACGTGTTTCCTAATATTGGGGAATCTCTTTCAAAGGTGATTTGACACCACAATATCTGATCATGCATGTCAGGTTTTTAAATTTGACTGCTGGAGAGAAGTATCAGTTAAACCAAAAAGACTAGTACGCATCTTCAACAAGTTCTGTGTATGCAGGTTTATGGATGCAATAAAAAATTTAACTTGCAATGAACTCGGAAATATTTCGATAAATGATGTAAACTCCCAGTGGAATTAGACTACTTACTTCATGTTTCACTCCACCAACATTTATGCAAACCCTCCTGTTTAGCGCCTTATTGCGCATAATCATGAAGGGTTCAGGAGGTAGAGATGACATGGACCTCGAGTAGTGGCGATGCTGCAGCTGAAGCGGCAGCTGAGGCATCTGATGGGGAGGTGAGAAGCCGGTGCTGGAATGGTGCACATCGTCGATGTCGAGGTCATCATCGTCGGTGCGCACGTTGCTCCATCGCACGGCCACCCCATCGCTGTCTCTATCCATGGGTTGTGTTGCTGCGCCACTGCAAGCGGGCAGGGTACACCGGTCTCATCCACCGGAACTTTCCGTCAGCCCGAATGGTTGGGGCATTTTTATCTGGAAGATAAATTGAAAGGTTTAGTAATTTTTACGAGATAAATAAGACAACGAAAGGGATACCATAGAAAAAAAATAAAATCCACAGATTAAACATGTGAAATCCAATGACTAGTTACTATTATGTTATAATGTTCCGAGATGCTATTATCCGGTCCTAATCGGTTCCCGTGTTACTTTCTGACGCATGTGGCTAATCAATTTATTGCTCAACATAAAATTAATAAATATCTCTTCCTATGACGGATGTTTTCCAGAAAATCTAAAAAGGGCGGCTATTTTCAAGAAAGGTGACAAAAAATTTGTTTTCAATTATAGACTGATGGCATTGCTATCGGTTTTCTCCAAAGTTTTCGGTAAAGCGTTCAAATGTTGGATCATATCCTTTTATCTACACAAAACATCGTAAATCTCATTGCAAAAAAATAAGTACCTATTATTATTTTTCCTTCCTTGCGACATGAAAAATCTTTTATAGGTTTCGCTTTCATGGCGTAGATCTGCCGAGTTGTTGGAATAGCATAGTTCCAGAAGATGCGAGTCATTTTCAACAACTGCTTCAATCTCCAGTGTTTATTATTACAGTTGTCTTCAGGTGTTAGTTTTGTTTACTTTGTTATGACAATTCAATGACAGAATAAAGTTATATATTCTTTTGACTGAGTGTTTTATATTGTGTTAGCAGAGGTTGGTGAAACGGGGCACCATACAATTCTGCGTATGATGCAAGAGCTTAGGGAAAAACCTAAGCCTATAAGTGTTTCGTGCTTGCAAATATTGATATTCTCCAAGAATAAAATGAGTTATAATATAGTAGTAAGTATGGATTTCTGTGGACTGGAAGCTTGTGCACAAATTTGACTATGTGGATGATGCTAAGAGTGTTTTAACACTTCACAATGTTGAAAGAGAATATATTGTTTCTCAATGAAAAATTATATACGATTTACACTTATTTATTTATTATTATTAATGAATAGATATGTGTAAATCGTATATAATTTTTCATTGAGTTAATATGGATTTGCATCAAGTAAAAGCCACAAGAATTAAAAGAACATATTGTTGACTGCATGGTTTTCTCACGTAGAAAAGATCAAATTGGAGAGTTATTGGGACATATAGGAATGTAGAAAATCATTGAAACATTCATGTAAAATTATGCTCGATCTAAGACAATTTTTCTCTTATATTGGCCTTCTACAGGCAGAATTGAACGTAAAAAGTGGCGTTGAATGTTCATTTGTCCAATTTAAATTTTTATGTTTGCATGTTGAATTAAGGGTAAGAAAAAAACTTGCTTTTGTAATAACCCTGTATTAATTGAATTATTAACGATTCTACCGAATTTCCAACTTGTTCCATATTTTATCTCCTACAAACACTTTTTAGGCCAATCTCATTGATCCTGTCAATTTTCCTTGCTGAATTATTCATGTCCCATATCGATTTTATCATGTATACTAATGCCTGCCCCTGCCAAATGTGATAGGAAAATATTCCCATATTGTGAATTTGAATTACGTTCTCTACGGAATAGAAAACTCCATTGAAATGAATCAATATAGAAACTTGAAAGCATTTGTGGTAAACCTATTCATGTCAACGAACTGAACGTGTACACATTATATGGCGGAAAATCGATAGGTCTGTCCCAGGTGAATGCTATTTGTGCTCATTTATTTGGAACAGCTTACTTTGGTGTCAATATCCAGGAATGAGAATTAGTACATGCAGATAATTCACAACAATTCCTTCTGAAACACCATTTCGATTTTAAACAGTGCTGGTCTAAGAGTGTTTTCCCCTCCTAAGAATTTTATAATTATAAAACTCTTAATTTAGAAAATTGAAACACTTGGCTCGTCTCTTTAATGATTTGTTGAAAATAAGTTGAAACAGATTTCTCTAATGTGTAAAGGTCGATTCATAGTATCAGAGACACATCGTTTCAGTCACGAAGCGGATTCAAAAAAATCATTAAATGCGACTTATATAAACTAATTAAAACTATCAGGCACCGACCATATTATGCACCATACCTTCCGTCATAGACCTCTTAATTCGAGCGTGGAGCATGATTAAATGGCAACCAGATACCGAGGCATTATCTTTACGTCCTAGCACTTCTAGCCTAGGCCTTCAAAAACCAGTAGTAGTTTGTCGTTGAGGTACACAAGTGTTTTATTCGAATTTCGTGCATTTGTTTTCTTACATGAAAGATATGAAAAGCGCGTCTGAATCTGTTTTAATAGGAAACATTTATTGAAGAAGCTTAAGAAAATAGGACTCACTGGGAACGTTTTCAAGTGGTTTAATTCGTATTTGAAAGATGGAAATCAAAAAGTTATATTTGATAATAATTGTATGTCATCGAATAGAATAAATGATCATGGGGTACCACAGGGCACGGTTCTGGGAAACTTACTGTTTTTGTTGCATAAAAAGGATATTTTTGAAAATTTGTTGAATTGTAAAATATTATTTATTTGCTGTGATTTAAATAGATTTTTTTTTGGTTATGTAATAATAGTCTCAAACTTATCGTAAATAAATCGAATTATATGTTGACAAGTAGTAGACAGGAATTATCTATGAAAATTGATGACTAACATTATTGGGCGAGTACGTGAAATTAAGTATTTAGGCCTTATTCTATAATAATGCCTAAATACTTAATACTTTCATCTATATGAAAATATGAATTACATTGTAAAATGTCCAAAAAGGTGAATTTCATTTCTAGATTGAGAAATAAGGTTCATAGGAACACATCATTATTGTTGTTGAGATCACTAGTACTAACACATGTTGATTATTTCTCTTAAATTCTGTTCAATTTACAAAGCGGTCATATTTCAATCTTAAGAAGAATACAAAATAGAGGTATGAGAATAATCTCGAGGTGTAATAGACGAACTCCTGTGAGAACAATGCTGGAGGTGCTGAGATTGATTAGTGTGAATCAGATAATCACATTCAAAACCTTAGATTTAATATACATATTGAAAATAAGCTGTTACCAGATTATTTGATCAAAAATATACAATTTGTCAGGGCAATTTATGCTTATGATACTAGACATCGGAATGATTTTCATGTTGAGAAATTCAATACCACATTTGTGAATAAATTCATATTTAGTAAAGGGTTTCTTCTATTTAATGATTTGAGAATAACTTTGAAATGTTGTGAAAATTATAAGACATTCAAAAGATTGTTGAAGACATTTAATTTCCGAAATTTTTTATGATAGGGTGGATGTGGTTACTTTATTTTAAATAGCCATGGGCTAAATAAAGGTTTATTTATTCATATATTTATTTACTTGGTTCGGTCTGGTGGTCCAGTTTGCATTAATTTATGAATCAGTATTTCGAAAACTTCGCTGTATTTTTTAGCGAAATGACTTGTGAAACGGAGAGAAATGGTGCTGATGTATTTCTATTTTATTGGAATCAATATTGCAATATACAGCCTAGGCAACACAGAGAACTTCTAAAGATATCCAGCGACTTCTTGCCGGGAAAATATGAGAACTTTTGTTACTTCTCTGGTAGGTTGAAGAGAGCTCTATTTCTGGTCAAAATGTCCGTCGTCTGGGATGAGCTCAGCGAGGTCTCTGCGATATTGCATGTGGAATTCCCCAAAATTTGAACAAAATGGGGACCATAGATTAGAGTTATGTAGATTGGCCACCCCAGTGCTATCAGCCGGAATACAGTGACTATATTCTTAGAGAATATAGTCACTGTAAGCCGGAACAATCTTTTGCGACATCTTACAGCTAGGAAGAAACTAATACATGTATTTAAATATATTGTCAATAGATGTCCCTAGAGAAAAAAACCAAAGAAGAAGAATCTTTGTGAAATGGAGTGATTTGTCTGCGAATTGTAAACGTAAACAAAAACATTGAAGATTGAATTTCAATTCCAAATTGTATTTCCTTGTTGATGAAGTTAGAAGCAGTGTGAGTTAAGGTGAGTGTAATTTTCTTTACTCTACAGAGATTGGTTCAACAGGTATGTTACTTTTCATTTATCTATTTTCATAAATAATAATAAAGTTCATAATATTTTTATATTTGTTATTTTAATCCCATTAGGTTATCATTAAATAAATTATATTGTCAATTTTGTTCAAGCATGGAATGATTACATTTCAATAATTGGTCTTTACTATTGATGGTATTCAATTAAAACAAAACATATCAAAATTGTTTAGAATCTACTACTCAAATATCTAATGATGCAACATAATTAACAAGATATCACAAAATTCACTAATAGCCCATCAGTTATTAAAGCAATAAACATTTCAGGAAATTACTGGGACAGAAGATTCAAATGAAAAATATTCACCTGTGCCTGAAGACCCTCCAACTAGGCAAATACCATTGGAGAGAAAGATACTTACATATATTTCTGGATTTTTGCTGAGGAAAAATAAAAAAAATAACATAGCAAATTGCTTCTGCACACAAATATTTCTCCTCAGAGAAAGTGCTTCAGACTATGCAGATGATGAGCTCAACAATGAATTGTCAAACAAAATGTCTAGGGCCTATATGCCATCATAAAGTATGCTCTAAGTGTGGATCTACATAAAAAAAAATTTCTCAAGCATTTGCGAACAAAATTTCACTTAACAAGCTGTGAACATAATTATTTAATATCTACAACGATATTTAAATATTTCATCAATATAAATATCTTCTATTTTGTCAAACAATTGAATAATGTAATGAAAGGACGTTGTAAAAATATTCATAAGAAGTGTTTTAAATATCTTAGGTCTGCTAAAATAATTAATGGCAAATATTGCAAATATAAGAGGTAATTAAAGCAAACATGATTTCTTATTTACCATTTTTCCCATAGCATCAATAACTGAAATAGGTTTTCGACTCTGAGATGTATGTAAATGGAAGAATATTACTTTGGTTTATTATTCATCATTAAAATAAATTACCAATACTTTGGTATTTAATTTATGATACAAATAAATGACGAAGTGATGTTCTCACGTTTACATGAACATTTCAAGTTCCCGCAATAAGTTGAGATTCGTCACAATAAGCGACGATCCTAAATCTACCCGAGCTTCCTTCCTGCCTGCAGAGGTCGCGGAAACGCTGTTCCAAAAAATCTTGAGAGTTTCCAATCTACACAAATCTAATCTATGATGGGGACCTTCGCATTTATCTCTCATAATGAGGAACCTGCGAGTACTCATGAAGACGTATTTATGATAATCACAATCACTGCCTATGGTGAGCTACTTGGGAAACTCCATTCTCCTTTGACAGTAAGATCTCACATAAAGAAGTATTTGACTGCTAATGTGATCGAATCAGAAGATTCCTATTTATCACAGGATTTCACTGATAATTTATTTGAGGAATATTATTTCAAACACTTGAATCATTCATATTTTTGTTATAACATGTTTGATATCCCATAATTTAAACTGTTGAAACATAATATATTCCCTAAAAACCATCGGCACAATAAAGAGCTTCAACATATGTTACGTAAGATACTCCCTACTTTATTATCTATGCAAATGCATCTGGTTGAAGCATCTTGAACAATTTCGTTCTATTCGCTCTATTTGATTTTGGAATATACGTTTTCAATTGAATATTGATTGAAAGATATCGAAATGATACGATTATTATATGGGCTATTAATGATTTAAATGAAATTCGACTTCTTATAAACTATTTTTGGCGATCCGCCTGGTTAGCATCATAAGAGGCAGATCAAATTCAATCGATGATTATCTTATTTTCGAACTGTCAAAATAGTTCAAATAACACATGAAATGAGATTCGACTTATTATTATTTGATTTTATCTTTGATCAGCGTTTCAGAAACCGAGCACTCACCTACTTAAATCAACCCATTCATCAAAATTCCTAATCTTACATCGGGTTGATTAGTGGATTTCAGATTGATGATGTCACGATAATCGTACTCTCCACGCTGATTGAATCCATTACCAAAAAATGCACGCAATATCAGATATTATATAATCCCGTCGTTTTTCTAGCCCGAAATTCCTATTTCTGTATTCTTACAAACGTCCGGAAAATTTGGTTGTATAAATAACTAGCTGAAAAAGCACTGAAGTGCTTTGTCAAGGCTTGCTCAAAATAATAGCCTACTCGATTACCCATACAGGTACTGAACTCGCCGAAGGTAGCTTGGCCTCCAGGAATAAAAATATATTTTCACAATACTTCCAATAATCAAATTTAAATCTAGAATTTGTATGTAAAATTCGGTTTTGAAGGGTCTTGCAAAATTTCAGTGATATCTGAACTGCGATGTAAGTCAAAAAATATTGAGAAAATGGTAAGATATGATTGAAATTGTGAATATTATATGAGTGGTGAGAGTTATCATTTAATTCAACCTTCGAACATTTGATCATATTCCACATACCTACTGAGTTCCGAAAATATTCTTTTCAATTCATTAGAATTCGTCCAATTTACCATATTATACGCATTTGGCATTAAAACCAAATCTCAGATGGCTATATTCCGAAACCGGTGAATTTTGCCCATTATCGAACTTAACCGGCGAAGGTGGACTTCAAACCTACCCTGTAAAACTCAACGGACGGCCAGATGGACAAAATTAAGTTTGACCTCGTATTCTTCATTAGTGAGCTGAAACTAATCGTTTGAGACCATTTTCGGCTAAAAATTACAGATATTTGGGCAAATCGATAGGCACTTGTTCAGGAACAAGCGCGCCAAAACTAGAATAATTTCAAAGAAGGAAACTTATAAAATTAACATAGAAATATGGATCATAAGGAGAAATATATGTAAGTGGAAACCGCAAAAGGAGCAGAGAAAAATCATTCTGCTGGTACCGGCCGACACGTGTTTCTCCTAGTTGGCTTCTTCAGGACAGGGCAACCAAGAAACCAAGGAAAAGATGGAAATATAAGTGAAAATAGGTGACATCACACCAGGAGCGAGCAACCAATTGTGCCTTCAACTCTAGGACCTCCATTTCGGAGGTAAACTACGGAGGAAGCATAAGCAACCTGTGTGATGCGACCTCAACCCGAGGATATGAAACACAGAAATATGGATCATGCGGAGAAATATATAAGTGGAAAGGTTTAACGGGTAATTCCGCAAAAGGAGCAGAGAAAAATCATTCTGCTGGTACCTGCAAACACGTGTTTCTGCATATCCTCGGGTTGAGGTCGCATCGCACGGGTTACTTATGCTTCCTCCGTGCCGATGCCATAGTTTACCTCCGAAATGGAGGTCCTAGAGCTGAAGGTAAAATTGGTTGCTCGCTCCTGGTGTGGTGTCACCTCGGGTGTCACCTATTTTCTCTTATATTTCCATCTTTACCTTGGTTTCTTGGTTGCCCTGTCCTGAAGATGCCAACTAGCAGAAACACGTGTCGGCAGGTACGAGCAGAATGATTTTTTTCTGCTCGTTTTGCGGAATTACCCGTTAAACCTTTCCACTTATATATATTTCTCCGCATGATCTATATTTCTATGTTTCATATCCTCGGGTTGAGGTCGCATCGCACAGGTTGCTTATGCTTCCTCCGTGCTGATGCCATAGTCTACCTCCGAAATGGAGGTCCTAGAGCTGAAGGCACAATTGGTTGCTCGCTCCTAGTGTGGTGTCACCTATTTTCACTGTTATTTCCATCTTTTCCTTGGGGTCTTGGTTGCCCTGTCCTGAAGAAGCCAACTAGCAATAACACGTGTCGGCAGGTACCAGCAGAATGATTTTTCTCTGCTCCTTTTGCGGAATTAGCCGTTAAACCTTTCCACTTATATGAAATTAACCTTCTTCAAAAAATGAATTATCTCCGAAGGATTGATGGAACTGAAACTTGAAAACTTGATGGAATTTTTTGTTTGTTTGCACACAGACATGGGAATCACAGAGACCACAGCAGACTGCTGGACGTTGTACGATTTCTATCTACCAAACTATCGCTCTCAATGACCGAGGTCCAGATCCATCTACTTCTAAAATAATTCCTTCTACCCATAACATACACTTTTAAGTCAACTTCAGGCGCATATCGAATATCTTAATAATGTTACTATTGTGAAGTCTTTGAGCGATTACATCACGAATAATTAATTTCAGATACATTCGCGATATCCCCAGAAGATTGCTTCAAGAATTCCATAGGCAATCTTATGGAGATATCTTAAAGATCTCACTTTGTGACTTGAATAATGCCCAAATGTGACCTCTCAGGGACGTCCTAGGGAGGTCTGTGTTGCTTGGGAGGGTATTAGTAGGAAGTTGCTCCGATGAATGATAAAAGTGATTTATTTCTTAGGCTTAAGATGAGAGGTTGCAAAAATGTCATTACCATCAGATATACAGGGTGGTAATCACATGTAAATGCTGAAAAAAGTATATTCTGTGCATATTTCTCGAATTTTAAGCCAGGTCGAAAACAGAGCTGCGAAGTCCGTAGTGGTTTTTTTGCCGAAAATTATGTTAAACAAAGATCTTGACAACGGTCTCCCATCCAACTACTGAACTCAACCAAGACTGCCCAAATCTCCAACTATATAACTCCGATCGTGTTCAAATTTTGAACTTGGCAGTAGAGTTAGGTTTTCAAGGCTCTGTCAAAATTTCAGCGATATCAGACAGATAGTTTCTGAGGTATAGAACTTTTTTAAAATTATTTTCAACGATTCAAAAAAAAAAATCTAGTGAAGCGATCATCACGCAATTTCGTATTCCTAATTACCATGTTTGAATTGGATCGGATTGGTATTATTTGACTTTTTGAGGAAATAACAACAATATTTCAGATACGTATTACCTAACTCCAAAACATTTTGGTCGATTATGCATATTAACATAATCATTAGTTACATTTGAATGCGCAATCTACCCTGAAAATTGCAAGTCGCCAACTCTTTCCGTTCTCAAGTTATCGTGAGATAAATAATATTTTTCAATCTTCTTCTTCTTGATAGTGCCAACCCGTTATCGGATATTGGAGACCATTCTGGCTATCGTGACTTTATTCACTGCTGCTCGAAACAGTCCAATTGTTGTTGTTGAGAACCAGACTCTCAAATTTCTGAGCCACGAAATTCTTCTCCTGCCGGGACCTCTTCTACCCTCAACCTTGCCCTGCAGTATCAGCTGGAGCAGGCCATATCTTCATTCATTTCGCATGATGTGGCCTAAGTATTCCAGTTTTCTCCTCTTCACGGTACCAACAATTTCAGTTTTCTTGTTGACCAATATTAGTACCCTCTCATTGGTCATTTGCTCTGTCCAACTGATTCGAAGTATTCTTCTGTAAAGCCACATCTCGAATGCTTCAAGCCTCTTACACGAAGCTTCAGTAAGCGTCCATGACTCCACTCCATACAGAAGTACAGGAAAGACATAGCACTTCAGTAGTCGGATTTGGGTCTTCTTGTTCAGGTCGTGATTCGTGAAAAGTTTCTTCATTTTAACGAATGCTGCTCTGGCCTTTTCAATTCTACAGCGGATTTCCCTTGAATGATCCCATTCATCATTGAGTGCAGTGCCGAGGTACGAAATTGTCTTGGCGCTTTCTATCATCTTGTTGCCGATGTAAAATTGTCCCTGAATAGTGGAATTTTTGCTAACTATCATGAACTTCGTTTTTTGATGTTAATAGATATGCCAAACTCCTTACTTGTCTGGACCTATTCTGTTCACAAGCACTTGCAGATCCGAGAGATTATCGCAAAATAATACGGTGTCATCTGCGTATCTTATATTATTCAGTTTTCTTCCGTTCACACTGATACCAATCGAAACGTCACGAAGCGCGGTACTGAATCTCTCGGTGGATATCATTATATTGTGCCAAATTTGCTTTTGCCAGTCTTCTTCTATCCATTAAAGTTAATATATCGCCGGTCATCCATGGTTATCCCGTTTTCCTCGCTCAGCTCTGAGAAACTGCTTTTCGCACGTTGTCATGGCAGCTCCGAATGTCTTCAACTCCTTCTCTATTGCTTCACTCTGATTCACTTCAGATATTATTTAGTTCAAGTTACACTTAACTCGTTCTTTTATTTCTTCATCTTTCAGAAGTCTCATGTTGTAGTTTATCTGAATTTTTTCTTTTCAACTCTTTTCAATTTGAGCTTGAAGCTACCGACCAAATGATTATGGTCAGAGCCGATATCTGCCCGAGGAAAGGTCTTTGTCCACAAGCAACTATTTCGAAAACGTTTGTTGATGAGTATAAAATCAATTTGGTTTCTAACTATCCTATGAGGGCTGTCTGCTGGCGATTTCCACGTATATAATCTCCTTGGATGTAATTTGAAGAATGTGTTCAGCACAAAGAGTTGGTGTTCCTCGATGAAATTATTCAGAAGCTCTCCTCTTTCGTTTCTCGTACCCAGACCATGCGGCCCCACAAGTTCTCCTCCAGGACCTTTACCAATTTTTGAATTGAAATCTCCCATCACTATAATTATATCATTTTTGGGAATAGAATTTAGTATTTCTGTTATAGAGCCATAGAACTCCTCAATCTCATCAGCACTGCTTTCCGAAGTTGGTGCATAAATTTGAATAATGTTCATTTTCACAGGACTGGTGTTCATCTGTATCAATAGGGCTCTCTCTGGGACAGGCACGAAATTCGTCACATATCTTGATGTATAGTGGTTTAAGATGATACCCACCCCATGCTGGTGATCGTTCGTCTCGGTTCCGGAATAAAATATTTTATGACCATTAATTGAGCATTCTTCCTGGTTTGGCCACCGCATTTCACTGATGCCCAATATTCCAAGTTTTAGCCTGTCCATTTCTTGAATTGTGTTGTGAATTTTGCCTGCCTGGAACATGGTACGAACATTCCATGTACCAATTCGTCCCAGGTCCGTATCCAGTCCCAGAGGTTTATCTGTTCTTGTACGAGTATTATGGGGATTTCGCTGGATGACGACCTGAGCAGCCCCAGTTTCCCTGCTCCTGCCGGATTTTGGTGTCCGAGTTCCATGATCAGTAAGTCTCAATACGTCACATTCTGCCATCATGACATTCCTCGTGGATCAACAAACACCTAATGATTCAATTAATACCATTGAAGATCAAGGCTATTACGATGTCACTCGCAATCACGGAGAAATTACTCCGGTAGATGCATTTCCGATAGTTGTAGTAATAATATTGGAGCAAATAACCCGTGTGGGGCACCGCTTTTCGCCAAATATGGAGTCAACAATATTGCTTCAATAATATTGACCGTGTAAGGTGCACTTAGGAAGGAATGAATCTATAATTTCAGTCCTAATGGCTCATATTCAGACAACGAAACAAAAAATATATCTCCATTATTTTAAAATCGTATCTGAAAGCAATGAATCGAAACAGGGAGGAGAACATTTTTATGTTTTATCACTGAGGTTTCCCTTTGAAGAACACATATATCAGGACCTCCTTCAAGGAAAATATCAGCAACGAAACTCGCCAAATTGGAACAGGTTCAATTTATGTCCTTCCAAGCCAGGATACAAGAAGTTTGGCACATAGCAACCGTTATTTATTCAACAACAATTCCTGGTACATTTCCAACTTTATCTTTTGTCATCGTGAATTGGTTCTGGGAAAATATACCGGGTGGCCCACCACAGACGCGGATCTCGGTTTGAGGGAGTAAATGAAGATGATTTTGAATATTTTTTTTGTGATGTGTGTAGGATGTTCAGGAGCATAATTTAAAATTATTTTCATATATACAGGGTGTTCGAAAACAAAGATGTAGACCAAAGTTACATTTTTTTCATTGTAAAACCCTGTATTTGACCTCGAAAATGGAATGGCAAGCTCAAATTATGATGAGTTTTTTCAGATCACTTTATACCTAGAAGAACCATTTACGAGAAAATGAAGAAAAATTGAAAATATGGGGTATTTTTAAATAGGAATTAATGATGAAACCAGTTACGCCCGTGATACAGACAGTATTTTTTTGAATAGACATATTATTAGTTACCCCTAAGGGAAAATAAAAATTGATAAGCACTCAGTTCCGAGGAACTAGAGCGCCAAAATTAACTCTGGAATATACAGAGTGATCATAATTAATTTTCAAACATCACCTACAAATAATGGTCGAAAATTGCTGTGAAAACTATAAGGTTTAGGTGTACGAAAATCTTGTGAAAATAGTTTCCAAATTATTTTTTTTGTTCAACGAGATATAAAAATACCGGGTGTAACATTTGAAATAGGAAAGTTATTGACCATTATTTGTAGTCCTGTATAGGAGTAGCTAATATGTCTATTAAAAAAAATACTGTCCGTATCGCGGGCGTAACTGGTTTCTTCATTAATTGCCATACAGAACCATACAGAATACACGCGATAAATTTATATCGCGTAAACAAAACAACAGGCCAAAGAAATGAGGACTTATAACTCCGTTCGTCCACGAATATATGGCAACCCGAAAGTACCTAGATAAGGGAAGGCAACCCAATAAGACCTATTATATCAAGCATAGTTAAATGGTGCGATGCCTACAGTTTCGAAATAAGTAGATATGTTGAAGTACTCATACAACACAAGCAATGACTGCTACATCATGTATACTTTTTGCGCGCGTGTTCCGCAAGGAACAGCGTGCTATCATTTCGTCACAATGTCTGTATTTTTCAATTTTTTTTTCGAAAATGGTCTCAAACGATTGGGTTCGACTCCCTGATGAAGAATTCGAGGTCAAATTCAATTCTGTCCGTCCGGTCTGGCCGTTAGCACGATAACTCTCGAACGGAACGACTTAGAGCGTTGAAATTTGCAGGGTAGTTTCGTAGCGTAAATATCTCGGACAAGTTCGTTAACGGGCGAAATCGACCGAGCGGTTTCGGAGTTAGGGCCGTTTTTGAAAAACGTTTTTTATGAATATTTCCGGAACCGATCACTCGATCTTTTTGAAATTTGGCATCAGATCGTAGAATCATGACCTTTATATGCCTGCGAAGTTTTGTGTTGAACGGACGGCCTTAAAGTGGCAAAAAAAAAATTTTTAAATTTGAAAATTTTGTTTTCACGATAACTCGAAAAATACTGATCTGATTGAATTGAAACTCAGTAGTTAGATGCAAAAGACCAAAGCAAACACTTTTGCAAAATTTCGTGAAAATCACGTGAAATGAAAAAAATAAAAAAATTACTACTATTTTGCGGAATACTTTGCTTTTAATGCCGAAACATATGTTTTTGAGGTTCATGCTGCCCTTTCCGGGCATTTTCCGTATTGCGCATGCGCAGATGAGAAGTCCTTTAACTGCTGTAGTTTTCGTCAGAGAGGATTGGGGTTTTGGGGTGGCGGATGCTATTCCTCCATAGAATTCAGATCCCTGATGAGGGTCTGCGCATGCGTAGATTAAAGATGTATATCTTCCGAACCACTAGTGTTGGAGAATCGGAGTTTTTTGTGAGGTGTGTTATTTTGAGAGGACTGTGAGCCGCCAGTAGATTGCGCATGCGCAGAAGAGGAGTGACTGTTTTTGGGTTGGATGGGTTATGTTGGGAGTGCTGAGTCGATATTATGAGGTTTTAAAAGAATATTCATAGCAATTCAGTGCAAGGACAAGTCAGTTTGCGGGATGTAGCGTTGTTTCCGAGTTAAAGTGTCCGTTCCGTGGCCCTGGGGCTAATTTTGAAATTGATGTTACCCCTTACAGGCATTTTTCGTTATGCGCATGAGCAGACCATCAGTGATTTAACTGGTGGTGTTTTCGTCAGAGAGGATTAGGGTTTTGTGGTGGCGGATGCTATTCCTCTATAGAATCCCCTGTTGAGGGTCTGCGCATGCGTGGATTAAAGATGTGATATCTCCTGAACCACTACCCAGTAAACATGATATATTACAGAAACATTTCATATGAGATATGGGTGAAGCATTTTGAAACATTGCAAAGTTATGTTTCATGAACATCTCGCAAATGTTTATATGGAACATCGCTTCGCATCATCAGTGATATATCACAGTGACATGAAATATGAGACATATAATATAGGTATATTATGTGGGCATTAGAAAACATTCCAGTAATCTAACGGAAATGTTTGAATGTAACACGGCCTCTAAAAAAAAGCAATATCGGTGAAATATGTATATTAAATTATTTATTCAAGTATAGGTACATTAGCCTTTCCAACATTTTTTTTTTTCAGTTTTCCGTCAAACGACAATGATACGTATAAATATATATCATTATCTCTTCAAGAATATATATTCAAGAATAAATCTTGTCTGAAAGATTTAATAAGCCTAATGTCAAATAATGAATGCTGATTGCTGATTCTGATTGGTTGGCGGTAGACGGATGCGGGCAGCCATATTGGTGTTCTGTGCGACAGACCCATGGATCACAGATTACGCGTGGTTAGGAGTGGAGGTTATGTCTGTTGATGATCATTTAATTTGGTGGAAAGTAGAAGTTTTGGCAGTTTTTAAGTTTCATTCATCATTGTGCGATAGGATAAATTAGTTCATACTCTTTGAAACTAATAAGTGATTAATAAATATATGGTTTCATCCAGCGGTGATAAGGAGGTGAATTCTTTATAATATCATACTTACTTGATTTTTTTTTTTGATAACTTTTCTAATAATATATTTATATTATATCATGGAGCAACGACGAAAGAATAAGTTGTTTTCATTTTATTAAATTTTTTGTGCTATATAATATATTTTTATTTAATATTTCGATTCCAGGTTTTGTTGTACACCTTTGCATAAATGAAGAATAAAAACTCGATTTGATAACATTTGTTTAATATATTGACTAGAACCTTCGATAGTATTCTTGTTGACACCAAGGATTTAAGTGTAATATTGTATATTTACTCTTTACGATAGGTTTGTTCCAAATCAAGAGATTATCGTACAATGCAGCGTCATGATTCGGAGCAGTAGGTAGAAAAGTCACATTTTTTATACTGCTCCGAATCCTGACGATGCATTCTCCGATAATTTCTTGATTTGGTACAAACCTAATGAAACACCTGAAGATTGAAGTAGAATCAAGAATGTTTTTGTTCCAGTGAAAAATTGGTCTGTAACATATCCTTGGTATATTGCAATGAGACCAAATTAACGTTAAAAGTAACGTAGATAATATCTACGTTACATTTCATTCATAGGGGTAGAGATGTTTCAGAAACATCTACGAGATCGTTAATGTCCAAGGACATTTATGCTTCAGTGGAAACATTTCTCAGAAAACGTCTCAGTAACATATCATTGAAACATATATTATATGTTTCAATGATATGTTACTGAGACGTTTTCTGAGATATGTTTCCACTGAAGCATAAATGTCCTTGGACATTAACGATCTCGTAGATGTTTCTGAAACATCTCTACCCCTATGAATGAAATGTTTCATGTTACACGTGAAATGTTTCAGCTATATTACTGAGATGCATCAATGTTTACTGGGTAGTGTTGGAGAATCGGATTTTTTTGTAAGGTGTGTTATTTTGAGAGGACTTTCAGCCGCGAGTAGCTTGCGCATGCGAAGAAGAGAAGTGACTGTTTTTGGGTTGGATGGGTTATTTTGGGAGTGCTGAGTCGATATTATGAGGTTTTAAAAGAATATTCATAGCAATTCAGTGCAAGGACAAGTCAGTTTGGGGGATGTAGCGTTGTTTTCGAGTTAAAGTGTCCGAACCGTGGCCCTGGGGCTAATTTTGAAATTGATGTTACCGCTTACAGGCATTTTTCGTTATGCGCATGAGCAGACCATCAGTGATTTAACTGGTGGTGTTTTCGTCAGAGAGGATTAGGGTTTTGGGGTGGCGGATGCTATTCCTCCATAGAATCCCCTGTTGAGGGTCTTCGCATGCGTGGATTAAAGATGTGATATCTCCTGAACCACTAGTGTTGGAGAATCGGAGTTTTTTGTAAGGTGTGTTATTTTGAGAGGACGTTTAGCCGCGAGTAGATTGCGCATGCGCAGAAGAGGAGTGACTGTTTTTGGGTTGGATGGGTTATGTTGGGAGT
This sequence comes from Halyzia sedecimguttata, assembly GCA_937662695.2. Classification (NCBI taxonomy): domain Eukaryota; kingdom Metazoa; phylum Arthropoda; class Insecta; order Coleoptera; family Coccinellidae; genus Halyzia; species Halyzia sedecimguttata. Next base: position 50,224,698 of record OW569411.2, on the reverse strand, counting down.
GCTGAGTCGATATTATGAGGTTTTAAAAGAATATTCCTAGCAATTCAGTGCAAGGACAAGTCAGTTTGGGGGATGTAGCGTTGTTTCCGAGTTAAAGTGTCCGTACCGTGACCCTGGGGCTAATTTTGAAATTGATGTTACCGCTTACAGGCATTTTTCGTTATGCGCATGAGCAGAACATCAGTGATTTAACTGGTGGTGTTTTCGTCAGAGAGGATTAGGGTTTTGGGGTGGCGAATACTATTCCTCTATAGAATCCCCTGTTGAGGGTCTGCGCATGCGTGGATTAAAGATGTGATATCTCCTGAACCACTAGTGTTGGAGAATCGGAGTTTTTTGTAAGGTGTGTTATTTTGAGAGGACTTTTAGCCGCGAGTAGATTGCGCATGCGCAGAAGAGGAGTGACTGTTTTTGGGTTGGATGGGTTATGTTGGGAGTGCTTAGTCGATATTATGAGGTTTTAAAAGAATATTCCTAGCAATTCAGTGCAAGGACAAGTCAGTTTTGGGGATGTAGCGTTGTTTCCGAGTTAAAGTGCCCGAACCGTGGCCCTGGGGCTAATTTTGAAATTGATGTTACCGCTTACAGGCATTTTTCGTTATGCGCATGAGCAGACCATCAGTGATTTAACTGGTGGTGTTTTCGTCAGAGAGGATTAGGGTTTTGGGGTGGCGGATGCTATTCCTCCATAGAATCCCCTGTTGAGGGTCTTCGCATGCGTGGATTAAAGATGTGATATCTCCTGAACCACTAGTGTTGGAGAATCGGAGTTTTTTGTAAGGTGTGTTATTTTGAGAGGACTTTTAGCAGCGAGTAGATTGCGCATGCGCAGAAGAGAAGTGACTGTTTTTGGGTTGGATGGGTTATGTTGGGAGTGCTGAGTCGATATTATGAGGTTTTAAAAGAATATTCATAGCAATTCAGTGTAAGGACAAGTCAGTTTGGGGGATGTAGCGTTGTTTCAGAGTTAAAGTGTCCGTACCGTGGCCCTAGGGCTAATTTCGAAATTGATGTAACCCCTTACGGGCATTTTTCGTTATGCGCATGAGCAGACCATCAGTGATTTAACTGCTGGTGCTTTCGTCAGAGATGATTGGGGTTTTGGGGTGGCGGATGCTATTCCGCTATAGAATCCCCTGGTGAGGGACTGCGCATGCGTGGATTCAAGAAGCGATATCTCCTGAACCACTAGTGTTGGAGAATCGGAGTTTTTTGTGAGGTGTGTAATTTTGGGAGGACTTGCAGCCACGAGTATACTGCGCAAGCGCAGACGAGAATTGAATGGTTTTGGGTTGTTTGGGTTATGTTGGGAGTAATGAGCCGATATTGTGAGGTTTTAAAAGAATATTCATGTCAATTCAGTGCACGGACACAAGTCAGTTTGGGGGAAATAGCGTTGTTTCCGATTTGAAATGTCTGTATGGTGGCCCTGTGGCGAATTTATAAATAACTATATTCGGTAGATCTATATTAAAATACGTTCGGATTTGGAGAAGATGCAATTGCGTCCCTAACGGAGGACCCACAACCGCATTTTTTTCCGATCTACGGTAAAGCTAACAGCCAAACTGTATTGATAGCTATATTTGTTAAAGGAACTTGAAGAAAAAAAAAAAAAAGCTTGACGTGAAGTCAGTACTCTTTGGCGCGCGTGTTCACGGTGGCTAATTTGAATTGAATGATGAGTACTTCAAGCTCAGTGGATAGAGCGAGCCGAAGATCTAACCAAAGGATAGTGGACACCATTCACTGTCGGTTCAAAAATTAACAGTGCTGTATCTAAGCTGCCATCAGGATAGAGTAACAAAGTTGGAAAAGAACACAACTGACTCTCCTTAGTCACACAAGCTCCTAGAAGATTTGGGAAGGTCAGTATAATCCTAATCATGTTTATAGCACGCGCGCAAAAGCAGATTGACTTAACAATGAAAGAAAAAGTGTAAAAAGTCAATCTGCTTTGGCGCGCGTGCTATAAACATGATTAGGATTATACTGACCCTCCCAAATCTTTTAGGAGCTTGTGCGACTAATGGGAGTCAGTTGTGTTCTTTTCCACCTTTGTTACTCTCTGATGGCAGCTTAGATACAGCACTGTTAATTTTTGAACCGACAGTGAATGGTGTCCACTATCCTTTGGGTAGATCTTCGGCTCGCTCTATCCACTGAGCTTGAAGTACTCATCATTCAATTAAAATAAGCCACCGTGAACACGCGCGCCAAAGAGTACTGACTTCACGTCAGTGCTTTTTTTTTTTTTTTTACTTTTTACTTCGCAGAGCTAATAAACAATTTCAATTTACCAGACGAACACAGATTGACATCTTTTGATGTAGTTAATTTTTCCGGAAATTTAGAGAAGAAGAAAATCATTAGTGTATTGAAAAGTAAGTGGAATATAATTGACACAAAAATGTTGATGAAAAATCATTTTTTGAAATAAATGGGTATCTACTAGAATTAAACTATTGTACGTTTCGTGGAAAATTGTATGATGAGTATATGGATGCCCAATAGGGAATTAGTGGATATAATGGCCGGTTTCTTGATAAGTTTTAAAGTCTCTTTAAATTTAAAGCATCCTTTAGTTGGGCATTTTGAACCAAAATGTCAATTTAAAGGATATTTGGAATTTAAAGGGACTTTAAAACTTGTTATGAAACCAGCCGTTAGTTTAAAGACATTTCCGCCGTATTCACAAAGCTTTCAATCTCCGTTAAGTCCTAACTGAGGTCCTCAGTTAAGCATGAATAAGAATCGCAACCTCAGTTAACGTGAAAATTAACGTGAAACAAGCCTGTTTACCCACCGTTAAATACTTTAATTGATGTTGCGATTCAGATTTATCCTTAACTGAGGACCTCAGTTAGGACTTAACGGGGATTGGAACACTTAACAATGGTTTGTGAATACGGCGGAATTGCATTTCAAGGTACAATTTATCAGAAAATTTGTGCATGACATCATAATAGAATTACCTGAAGCGGAAATTCAAAACACATTGAATTATTCCAATTCCTACTACACAGATCTGCAGTTTACTATATAGAGGTGGAAGATCTACCACAAGGTTTTCCGTTTCTAGGCACAGAAGTACACAGACATAACAATGCGATTAAATTAAATTGGCATAGAAAGAATAAGTTCATGAACTGCCACTCAAATCTAATATATATAAATACCGTAGAACGGGGACTTTCAGGAGTTTCAGAATTGCGCGCTATCATTGTGCCACCTGTATTTTACGAATTTTTCTTTGTAAAAATGGTCGCAAACGATTGAGTTCGACTAACTGATGATTAATCCGAGGTCAAATTCAATTCTGTCCGTCCGGTTCGGCACGATAACTCTCGAACGGAAGGAATTAGAGGATTGCGTGTGAAGTTTTGTATGCGTGTAAAGTTTTTGCGCGTATGTTCTGGGGAACATCGCGTTATCATTTCGCCCAAATGTCTCAAACGATAGGGTTCGACTTCCTGATCAAGAATTCGAGGTCAAATTTGATTCTGTCCGGCCAGCTGTAGCCACGATAACTTTAGAACGGAAAGAGATAGCGACTTGAAATTTTCAGGGTAGGTGGTGCATCCCAATAGAACAGACTAGTTCGTTAATGGCTATAATCGGCTCAATGGCTTCCGAATAATAATTTTGTCTACAACCAATACTAATCCGATCTAATTGAAACTTGGTGAGTCGTTGTAGAATACAAACCTGAGGACGTTTGTGAAATTTTGTGAACATCGTATATCTAGAAAATTTTTTGAAAATTATTGAAATATATTATTTACGTCACGATAACCTAAGAACGGAAAGAGATAGCGACTTGAAATTTTCAGGTTGGGTTGAGACTCTGAATGCGCCATTTGAGTTTATTTATAGGCATAATCGGCAAAAGAGTTTTGTAGTTATACCCATCTGAAATTTGGTTGTTATTTCCTCAATAACTCGAAAAATACAAAACCGATCCAATTCAAACATGGTTATTAGTTGTAGAACGGCAACGCGAAAATTCTTGCGAAATTTTGTGAGATCGTATAACTAGAAAATTTTTAAAAAATCATGGAAAATTATTGAGGAAAATTCTAAATATCAGAAATTATTCGTCCGATATCGCTGAAATTTTGCGAGAGCCTTCAGAACCTGACTCTACTACCAAGTCCCAACATGAGTTTGATCTATATTGTTGGAGATCCGAGCAGCCTTATGTGAGTTCAGTAGCTGGATGGGTGCTCATTGCCTCGACAACTCTCGAACGAAAGGAGACAGGGACTGGCAATTTTCAGGATAGGTTGCACATCTGAATGGGAGACTTAAGTTCGCTGTTGGTCATAATCGGCCCAACGGTTTCGGAGTTATCCCCATCTGGAATATTATTTCCTCGATAACTCAAAAAATATACACTCGATCGAATTGAAGCTTGGTACCTAGATGTAGAATATCAACATGAAGAAGTGTGTAAAATTCTGTGAGGACCGTACCACTAGAAAATTTTCAAAAAATTACGAAAAAATATTATGTATCGCATGATTCCTTGAGAACGGAAAGAAATATCGACTTTGAGTTTTCAAGGTAGATTGCGCATCTGAATACGACATTTGAGTTCTTTAACTAGCATAATCGGCCAAATGATTCTGGAGTTATATCAATCTGAAATTTGGTTGTTATTTCTTCAATAACTCAAAAAATACAAATCCGATCCAATTCAAATACGGTTATTAGTTGTAGAATGCCAACGTGAAAATCCTTGCAACATTTCGTCAGAATCGTAGCACTAGAAAATTTTTAAAAAATTATTGAAAAAAAATTGGTTCAAGCACCGACGTGAAGTCAGTCAGCTTTTGCGCGTATGTTCCCTTGTCCATTCTCCTCTATTGGACACTCTTAATCGAATTTACCATGGTGAATTCTATATTGTCTGTTCTACTGTATTGGACACCCCGGATTTACTATGGTAAATTCGATTAAGAGCACACGGGTCGACCAGCACATATTTGACGCAATCAGAATCGCATCGGCAATTTTAGCGATCTGTTATTCAGGGCTTTGCTTTATCGTTCAGTGTTTTATTCACAGAATAAATTCAATTCATGCCGGAAGTTCATTGAAGCGCGAAACTTTTACATTCCACATAACCTCACTTCCTTATTTGGTTAGTTACGACCACAGAATATAACATAAGAAGTGCTGCCTTCCTTGTACACTGTGCACAAAAGTAGTGACATTTATGCCATAAATTAGAGAGATTAAAAATAAGTGGGTACATTCCATTATGGTTCTAAGGGGTGTCCGCTTGTTGAAGTATATGTGATTTTAGGATATAATTACAATGATGCTCTGTGATTCCCACAATTTTGAATTCTCGGAATGTTTATCATTCTGTTCTCAAAATTTAGAATGATTCGAAAGGAAAAATACTTCAAAATGAAACAAATCTTCATAACCAATAATTTCTTTATTAACATAATTTTAACAATTTCATGTGTATTAAATATTCCAGTATGGAATAAAACAAGTAAATGATGTTGGTCTCACACTTTTTGGCGCTCTAGTTCCTCGGAACTGAGTGCTTATCAATTTGCCCAAATGTCTATAATTTTCGAATTTTTCGATGAAAATGGCCTTTAACGATTTGGTTCGACTCACTGATCAAGAATCCGTGGACAAAATCGATTCGTTATTGGGAAAAATCGGACAGATGGTTTCGGAGTAACAAAAAAAAAATTTTTTTTTACAAAGCAAATTCCAAATTATATTTTTTTCAATAAGCAGTTTTACCATAAGAATCCAATGATATCATTTTCAACTCTAACAAGCTAATACTTTCGGAGATATGATGAAAATTTCAATGATAAATCGTATTTCAACGTTGTCACAGAATGATATAATTATTCTATGTATGAATTGTCATAATAAGCGCAAAAGCTTCTGACTTCACGTCAGTGGTGGAACCAATTTTTATTAATCAGATGGCCATGAACTAGAAAAAGAAAGTTAAACATTTTAAATTGAAATTGAAATTTTGTTTTCACCATAACTCGAATAATACTGACCCGATTGAATTAAAGCTCGGTAGTTAAATGCAAAGTACCGACGAAACCATTTGTGCAAAATTTCGTGAGGATAGCATGAGTAGAAAAAATTCACCTCCTGGGGTTATGCCGGAGGTTGGAGCCGCTCGGTCTGCTGCTTCTTTGGACAGCGTCGAGGTGACTGAGGAGGAGGTTGGAAGATTGTTGAGTCAGCTTGACCCCTCTAGTGCCCCTGGACCCGATGATCTTCCCGCCATTGTTTTAAAATCTTGCGCCGATCAGATTTCCAAGCCTCTGACTGAGATCATCCGTTCCTCTTTTAGTTCGGCTCGGGTGCCGAAGGCATGGCGTTCGGCGAGAATAACGCCTATCTTCAAGGCGGGAGACAGACACTCAGCATCCAACTATAGGCCTATCAGTCTGACTTCCATTGTGGCGAAAATTGCTGAAAAGGTCATCTGCTCGCGCATGCTACCTTTCTTGATCTCCAACAAAACGATACCTGACTGTCAACACGGTTTTGTTCCGGGCCGCTCGGTGATAACGTGCCTGCTTGAGTCCCTGAATGCATGGACTAAATCTCTCGATTCGAATAACCCTGTTGATGTGGTATATTTGGATTTCTCAAGAGCGTTCGATCGCGTTCCCTTGAGAAGACTTCTTCACAAGCTGGAACATTTCGGCATTGGGGGGGAGTTACTCCGTTGGATCGAATCATTTCTGAGTGAACGCCGGTTACGGTTAGGGTTGGTGCATCACTGTCCCAGCACGAGCCTGTAACGCGTGGTGTCCCACAGGGCTCTGTTCTCGGGCCACTGCTTTTTTTGATATACGTGGCTGATCTCCCACTGGCTGTTTCGTCTTCTTGTTCCTCTTACGCGGATGACTTTAGGATATTTGCCGATGCGCGTTCTTCTACGATTCAGAGGGATCTGAATCGTATAGCTGAGTGGTGTCGTGAGTGGCTTCTTCCCCTGAATGTTGGGAAGTGCAAGGTGCTTTATTTGGGAAGAAACAATCCACGGCGATGCTATTGCATCGACGATGTTCCTCTTCAAGCTGTCGAGCAGCACAGCGACCTCGGAGTGATTGTGTCGTCGGATTTATCTTGGTCTGCTCACATAGATGGGGTTGTCGCGAGGGCTGGGAGAGTGCTATACTTGATCCGGAAGGCATTTCCTCGGTGTTCGGTAGGTTCGGCAAAGATACTATACAACAACTATGTGCGACCTATCCTGGAGTACGCCGGTCCTGTCTGGGCGCCCACATTAGTGCGTGATCGTGAACGTCTCGATCGAGTCCAGCGTAGTGCAACGCGAGTGCCGTTTGGTGTTGTTCGGCCTACTTATCAGGAAAGATTAAGCCTCTTCGGTCTCCGTACCTTTATGGAACGTCGCGAGCGTGGCGACCTAATAATTACATATAGAGCGCTGAATGGATTGTTCGGTTGTGACCTCCAGCACCTTTATACTCTTAATACCAACAACCTTAGAGGTCATCAGCTGAAACTTTATCACGAAAAGTATCACACGATTCACAGACAGCATTTTCTGACCAACAGGATATTCGACAAATGGAACTCCCTACCAGGCTACATTGCTTGCGCTCCTAGTCTGAATGCCTTCAAGAACCGTCTGGATGCACTTAACTGCTAATTCTGTTTTTTCTTTTTTTGTGACTTCAGAGCTTATTGCGTGTATTTGATATATTTCTTTTTCTTTTTGTTGTATTTCATGAGAGTCTATAGGTGTAAACCTCCTCTCTTTTCTTTTTTTAATAATAATAATAATAAAAAATGTTTAACTATTAGCGGAATATTTTGCTAGAAATTCCGAAACCAAATATCGGATTGAGTTCAATTTTGGTACTTAGGTGACCAATGATGACCTCTTGGGTGTGCAAATTTTCACTGAGAACAGACCACAAGGAGCCTAAATTTTTTTTTATAATTTTGAACTTCAAAACTGGACAAATTATTTCAGTTCGAATTCCTAGATGTGATACCTAACATCTGGTGAACATATTTCGACGTGTTTTATGCGCGTTTATCTGAATCAATGCGATCTGTACGAGGGCAACTGATTAAAATATGGACGAGTAACTACTGTGGCAATTGAAGTAATGCTTGAACTATATGTGGAATTTTAAAAAGGTTTTCAAAATTTGTCTGAAAGGTTAATAACATAATCCTTGGGGCCAATATTGAAATTCATGTTGCCTCCTTCATGTATTTTTCGTTATTCGCATGAGTAGACAAGAAATTATTTAACTGCTGGAGTCTGGGAGGATTGAGGTTTTGAGGTGGAGGATGCCATTCCCCATAAAATCTACCTGTGAGGGTCCACGCATGCGTGGATTGACGATGCAATATCTTCTAAACTACTGGTGTTGGAGAATCGGAATTTTGTGTGAGGTTTGTTATTTTGAGAGGACTTCTAGCCACGAGTGAATTGCACATGCGCAGAGGAGAAATGACTGTGTTTGAGATTTATAGATTATGTTGGGAGTGATTTAGGAATATTTATGATGGGTCTAATGCTGAGCCGATATTGTGAGGTTTTAAAAAAAAATTCATGGCAATTCTATACACGGACAAGTCAGTTTGGGAGAAATGACGTTTTTGTGTGCGTATTGTAATTTTGAAATTCAATATTACCCATTTTGGGCATTTTTCCTTATGCGCATGAGCAGATGAGGAGTGATTTAACTGCTGGAGTTTTCGTGTGAGAGTATTGGGGTTTTGGCGTGGAGGATGCTTTACCACCAAAAATCCCCTGGTGAGGGTCTGCGCATGCGTGGATTTAAGATGCGATATCTCCTGAACCACTAATGTTGGAGAATCGGAGGTTTTTGTGAGGTGTATGATATGGAGAGAACTTTCAGCCCTGAGTGGATGGCGCATGCGCAGAAGAGAAGTGACTGTTTTTGGGTTGCATGCGTTATGTTTAGAGTGGTTTAGGACTATCGGTTATGGATCTGGTGCTTAGCCGATATTGTGAGGTTTTAAGATAATGTTCATGGCCATTCTGTGCACGGACAAGTCAGTTTGGGGTAAAAAGCGTTGTTTGCGAGTTGCAGTATCCGTACCGTGGCCCTGGGGCTAATTTTGAAATTCATGTTACCCGTTACGGACATTTACGTTATGCGCATCAGCAAACGAGAAGTGATTTAGCTGCTGGAGTTTTCGTCTGTGAGGATTGGGGTGAACAAATGGTGTTGAAGAATCAAAGTTTTGTGTGAGGTGTGTGATTTTGAGAGGACTTTCAGCCACGAGTAGATTGCGCATGCGCTGTGAAGGAGTGGCTCGTTTTGGGTTGTATGGCTTATGTTGGGAGTGCTTTGCGTCTAACATTGTGGGGTTTAAAGAAAAATATCATGGCAATTCTGTACACCAACAAGTCAGTTTCCAGTAAAAAGAGTTATTTCCGAGTTGAATTGTCTCTATCCAATTTATAAATAACAATATTTGGAAGATCTGCATTAAATCACGTTCGGATTTGGAGAATAGGCGTAAGCAATTGCGTTTCCAACGGAGGCTCCATAACCGCATTTTTTTTTTATTTCAATCTACGGTAAAACTAATAGCCAGACTGTATCGATAGCCAGATTTGTTAAAGGGACTCGAAAAATGGGTCCAAGCCCTGTGGACAGGAGCTTTCTGGCGCTCTAGTTCAAACAGACAAATTATATCTCCGAAAGTATTGGTTTCTCAGATTTGAGAATTATATCAATGTATTCTCAAGATAGAACTGCATCATAAAGGAAATTCAATTCAAATAATAGTTTATTTATCAAGATTAAATGATCAATCTGAGAATGAGAACTGCACCATGGAGGAAATCAAATTAAAATAGCTGAAATGAATCTGACTCTCTCTTATAGAATAGGATGACATGTACGAGTATGAACAAAGAGCGTATAATAAAGCTTAGATAGAATAATTATAGTATTCTGTGAAAACATAGAAGTACGATTCATTATTGAAATTTCGAAAAATCATATCTCCGAAAGTATAAGCATGTTGGAGTTAAAAACAGACAAATTATATCTCGGACAGTATTGGTTTCTCAGAGTTGGGAATTATGTCCATGGATTGTTATGAAAGAACTTCATCTTAGCAAAAATTGAATTCAAACATCATAGAAGAATTCAAATTCAACAAGAGTGCCAAAAATTATCAATCCAATACCAATAGACGAATTCTACCCAACAACGAACTGATCCGAGATATTCATTCCTCAATTCTATGACGAACGATAATATATATCTTTCCTTAAATCCACTCCAATACACCAATATTCTAGTTTTGTTCTTAGTGGAGATATTCTAAACTCAATATTATTAACTTACCATTACCGGAGCATACACTAATTCTTGGCAAGCACTCTCCAATCCCGAAGAAGCTGTGTCTGCGCATGCGCCCCGACATTTTGTTTTTAACCTCAACCGCGGATCCAATTTTTTTAAAGTAAACAAAACATTCAAATCTACGAACGAGTTGCCTCATAATATAATAATTATTCAGAATAATTATCACTATATCACTAACTAAATCCTGTTGAAATCTATTGTATACCATACGTTGAATATAAACGGGACTACCTTGTATTAGATGAGTTTGAAGATTGAAGGAATCTAGATAATAGATATATTGATTACGTATCTGAAAGAAATTCTGAATTATGGAGAACTGTGGGATAGCAATTGTAACCGCCCTAATACCATATCAGGTACATGAAGTTATACATAATTTCTAAATGATATAAGTATTGAGTTATGTTTTATTTAAGGTTTGTCAGCATATTATTTTAAAAGAAGATATCTGCTATACGTAATTCCGGATTTCAAGCGAAAAATCAGCAGTAGGTACTAGTAGTGAATTGAATGAATGAATTTGCAGTTTTTATATTTACTTTCAGGAGTGAATAAGTTTGAGACCCAAACAGTTCACCTGGAGCGAACAAGAAATGGTTGTCAAAAAATTGAACGCAGGAGTTACTGCTGATAAAATTCTTAATAAAAACAAGGAATATGTAGATTGAATATATAGCTTATCTCATGAGAAAATTCAATATTGATAAGAGGCGACATGAAGAGCATATGAACGCTACAATTTCGAAAGTTCAGAAGTGGCATAGCCAACAAGAAAATCAAACAAATTGGTGATGGTTCTCATAACCTTGGCAAAATGACAAAGGGACTTATTTCCAATAAGAAAGTTTCAAGATATTCACGTTTAAAAGTGAACTATAAATAAGGGGGTGGACGAAATAAACCATAAATGCTTAATTCGAGTACATTTGCATAATACCTGTTATGGATTCATATGATACTGTTACACAAATAAAAAAAAATTGGTTCAAGCACTGACGTGAAGTCAGAAGCTTTTGCGCGTATGTTCTATTGTCCATTCTTCTGTATTGGACACCCTTCAACGAATTTACCATGGTAAATTATGTTGTCCATTCTCCTGTATTGGACACTCTCAATTCGAATTTACCATGGTAAATTCGAATTCGCGCAAAAGCTTCTGACTTCACGTCAGTGCTTGAACCAATTCTTTTTGCGCGTATGTTCTGGGGAACATCGCGTTATAGTTTTGCCCAAATGTCTGTAACTTTCGAATTTTTTGACGAAATTGGTCTCAAACGATTTAGTTCGACTCCCCGATGAAGAATTCGAGGTCAAATTTGATTCTGTCCGTCCGGCCGTCCGTTGCCACGATAATTTGAGAACGAAAAGAGCTAGCGACTTGAAATTTTCAGGGTGGGTGGTGCATCGCAATACGACGGACAAGTTCGTTAATGGGCATAATCGGCCCTGTGGTTTCCGAGTAATAATTTTGTTTTCAACCAATATAAATCCGATCGAATTGAAACTTGGTGAGTAGTTGTAGAATATGAACCTAAGCACGTTTGTGAAATTTTGGGCGAATCGTATGGCTAGAAAATTTTAAAAAAATTATTAAAAAATATTTTTTTGTCACGATAACCTGAGAACGGAAAGAGATAGCGGCTTGAAAATTTCAGGTTATGTTGTGCATATGAATGCCACATTTGAGTTTGTTTATGAGCATAATCGACCAAACGGTTTCAGAGTTATAGCCATCTGAAATTTGGTGGTTTTTTGTTCCTCATTAACTCAAAAAAAAATAAACCGATTGAATTCAAACATGGTTATTAGTTGTAGAATGCCAACGCGAAAATGTTTGATAAATTTGGTGAGGATAGCATTTGTAGAAAATTTTTAATAAATCATTGAAAATTAAAAAAAAAATTCTATATATCAGTAACTATACGTTTGAAATTGCTGAAATTTTGCAAGAGCGTTCATTACCTAACTATTCTGCCAAGTTTCAAGTTTTAACACGATCGGTTGAATATTGTTGGAGATTCGAGCATTCTTGTGTGAGTTCAGTAGATGGGTGACCGTTGCCTCGATAACTTTCGAACCAAAGGAGATAGGGACTTGTAATTTTCAGGGTAGGTTGCGTATCCAAAAGGGAGAGTTGAGTTCGTTTTTGGGCATAATCGGTTTAACGGTTTCCGAGTTATATCCACCTGCTCTTTATTACTCGGAAACCATTGGGCCGATTATACCCATTAACGAACTTGTCTGTCGTATTGGGATGCACCACCGAACCTTAAAATTTCAAGTCGCTAGCTCTTTCCGTTCTCAAGTTATCGTGGCAACGGCCGGACGGCCGGAAGGCACCACAGAATTAACTTTCACATTTGGGTAATACGCGATGTTCCCCAGAACATACGCGCAAAAAAATTAAATAACCTTCGAAAACACTGTATATGATGTGACTTCCTTAGCCAAAACCACCTGTATTGATCGATACTTTCCACATTGTCCCAAGCCCTCCAACTAAGATTAACTGGAAAATTTGGAGCGGAACTCTTCAGCAACAGGGCCTACCTCGCGTGACATTGTCAGGCGAACTCGAAAAGGTATTTCCCCAAGAAATACAGTTATTGGGTAAAGTGGCGATATAACTTGCGTTGGGCGTGCACTTCCATTCCATTCATGGTTTGCCAAACGATATCCCGTTAACCATAAATAGGGAATGGTTAAGTTATACGACCATTTAAAAACGCGAATTTCACGGGCTTCGGAGCGGTGGATACCATTACATGTGACAATAAACTGGTAATGTGACTTCATACGAATACGGAATGGGCCATTAAATTTGGATTGCGATGTCGACGCGGCCATTCGTTAATTCAACATTATCAGTGCAGTCCGCTGAGGACATGCGGAATTGCGGCAGTGTGAAAGATGAAGGCTGGCTAGTAAGTCATTGGACATACGGGTTTGGTCTAATATCCTTATTGCTATTTTCGATTTTGAGCCGAAAATGGTCTCAAACGATTGGGTTCGACTCCTTGATGAAGAATTCGAGGTCGAGTTTGAATCTGTCCATCCGGGAGGCCGTTGCCACAATAACGTGAGAATGGAAAGATATAGGTAGCCACTTAAAATTTTCAGGGTAGGTGGCGCGTCCCAATACCACGAAATAGTTCGTTAATGGGCATAAACGGCCCAACGGTTTCCGAGTGATAATTTTGTTTTCAACCAATACAAATCCGACCGAATTGAAACTGGGTGAGTAGAATACAAACCTAAGGAAGTTTGTGAAATTTTGTGAAAATCGTATCTCTAGAAAATAAAAAATATATATATTATTTATGTCACGATAACCTAAGAACGGAAATACATAGCGACTTGAAATTTTAAGGTTAGGTTGTACATCTGAATGCGACATTTTATTTGTCTATACTATAGGCATAATCGGCCAAACGGTTTTGGAGTTAAGCCCAACTGAAATTTGGTTGTTATTTCCTTAAAAACTTGAAAAATACAAAACTGATCTAATTCGAACATGGTTATTGGTGGTTGAATGCCAATGTGAAAATTCTTGCGAAATTTCGTGAGGATCGTATCACTAGAATATTAAAAAAAATTCTATATATCAGAAACTATTCGTCCGATATCGCTAAAATTTTGAAAGAGCCTTCAGAATCTAACTATAGTGCCATGTTCCAAGTTTGAACATGATCGGATGCATATTATATTATTGGAGATCCGAGCAGCCTTGTGTGAGTTCAGTAGCTGGTGGGGTCCGTTGCCCCGATACATTTCGAACGAAAGGAGATATGGGGGCGCAATTTTCAGGCTAGGTTGCGCATCCAAATAGGAGAGTTAAGTTCGATGTTGGGCATAATCGGTCCTACGGTTTTGGAGTCATACCCACCAGGAATATTATTTCTCAATGAAAAATTATATTTATTTATTTATGTATTTATTTATTTATTTATTTATTTATTTATTTATTTATTTATTTATTTATTTATTTATTTATTTATTAAGCAGGAACCTCAACAGGAAATCCCAATTACAGAGGTTCACAAAATTTTTACAAATTACTTTAAAATGCATACGTGGCTCAATAACATCATGAAAAGGTAACCCCAAATATAAATTAATACATCCCCCAACTAACTCACAAACAGTTAAAGATAGCCAACGACAGACATCATCAGATCGAACAACTCAATCAAACGATGACTGCAGACATGCTATGACAGATTTATGAAACCATCCAAGCTTATGTTGAAGACATCAACATTGTTCATATGCCAATTATAAAAACGCACACCCTCAGGAACACTGAATGATAACGAACATTCGTTCTAGCTTTAGAGACGTAGAACAGCGCTCTCCTTCGATCTGAATATTGTGTAATATTAAAATTGAGGAAGTGTATCAGTGGGTAATTGAAACAATTATTCACAATTCGATAAAGAAACATGCAATCGAAGAGCGCTCTGCTATGTCGTAAGCTGAGGATATTATACATCTTCAAATTATCATTGTAATCACATGTCAACCTAGGGCGATCAAATCTGTAGTTAAGACACTTAATGAATTTCTTCTGGATCCTTTCGACCCTATCTATATATTTATAATAAAAAGGTGACCTGATTGGACTAGCATACTCCAAGTTACTTCTCACAAGCGAGAAGTAAAGACACCTGAGAGAGGCAGCACTAGAGAAGTCTTTGGTAGAACGTATTATGAAGCCAAGCATTTTTAAACCTTTAGTCACAATGCTGTCTATATGAAAATCAAAACAAAATTTAGAGTCGAGGACTATTCCTAAATCTTTCACATGGTCCACTTCCCGCAGTACACATCCACCGAGCGACAAAGGAAAATTGAATATATTGATCTTTCTGGTGAACGTTATACGACTACACTTGTCTATGTTCAGACAAAATATCTCTCGGCGCAAAATGTGAACAAACGATCAAGATCCTCCTGAAAAAATACAAAGTCTTGATGTGACCGAATGGTTTTATATATCCTCAAATCATCCGCATATAACTCAGAGAGAGTATGGAGAAAGCAATTTGAAATACCATTGATGTATATCGCAAACAAAGGAGGGCCAAAGTGAGAACCTTGTGGTACGCCAGATGTCACACGAACAGTATTGGATGAAACACCATTCACAACTACGAATTGCTCTCTATCAGTAAGATAAGATTCTATCCAATTCAAAAACGTCCCCACTACACCAAAGTCATCTAATATAGCTATCAAAGTGGAATGATGTACCTTGTCAAATGCCTTAGCCATGTCTGTATAAACAGAATCCACTTGTGTAACACCATCTATGTTCCTAGTTATAAAATCAACATATGGCGCTAAGTTTGTCAAAACAGACCGTCCTTTGAAAAACCCGTGTTGTTTTTCTGCTGGTTTAGAGCTTATTTTTTGAAAGAAAATATCAGTCAGAATTGACTCAAAAATTTTTCTAAAGTGACAAAGGATGGAGACAGGTCTGTAATCGCTTATCCTACTTTTTTTGCCCTTTTTGAAAATGGGGACAACTTTGCCAATTTTCCACTTTTTGGGGAAAATACCCTGACGAAGGGATTTATTATAAATTATATAAAGTGGTTCAACCAATATTTCACCACAAGATTTAATAAAAATAGGGGGTATTAAATCTGGTCCCAAACCCTTATTGCTATCCAAACTATTTATTTTATTTATGATCGAGATATTTTCTATATTGTTGATAGTTATTGATGAAGGATCCGTATTTCTCCTTTTATAAAGGACTGGTTTTGTCGAACAGTCGAAAACACTCGCAAAATACTCAGAGAAAGCGTTAGCAACGAGTAATTCATCGTCAAACGTTGAGTTGTTGTAGGTCATCACCGAAGGTATTTTCTCACTTTTATTCAAAGAACTTATGTAGGTCCAAAACATTTTTGGATTTTTTGAAATATTCTGCTCAACTGTTGACATGTGAGCTTTATAGTCATTTTGAATCATGAATTTACATCTACTCCTAATCTTGGCAAAAATTTCATAATCAAACTTATTCCTAAATCTCTTGAATTTTTTATGATATCTGGCCTTCTCTTTAATTGAAGCAATTGTTTCTCTGGAAAACCAAAAGGGATATTTAGCACTCCTCTCAGATCTCTTAGATACATGTCTAGCAATTAACTCATCCAAAATAGAATAAAAAGAATCTACACAAACATCGATATCAGCTGCCGATAACAACTCTTTCCAATTAATACCACACAAGTCATCTCTAATCCCCTCATAATTGGCATTGAAAAATTTATATGAAGAACGAAGTTTCAAAGATTTTTTAACAGGAACTATATTAACATATATATCCAAAGAAGGATGATGAGAATCCTCGGTCACAAAAGGTGAGTTGCATTTTTGAATTTCAGTTTCATCACAGTTACACAAAAATAAATCTAATATTCTATTATTTACATTTGGCACGCCATTGAACTGAAATAAACAGTTAAAAGAGATGAAATCTCTAAAGGCAGTATATAAGTCATTGTGAACTATATTACATTCCAAACCTGTTGTATCACTATTATATGACCAAGAAAAATCAGGAAGATTGAAATCACCGACCATCACAAAAGGACAACCAGGATTCAACTCCATCTGGGCAGTAACTTGAGTGAAATACTGAATGTAGGCATCAAAACAAGTATTCGGTGGAATGTAACAAACACACAGAAGAAGCTTTTTCACACCCTCAGAAATAGTTATCCTCATCCACAGATCTTCAACAATTGATACATTCGACAAGCTGGCTAACATCTCCGCTTTCATCTTTGTCGACACACCAACAAGTATTCCACCACCATCCCTCTTGACACTACTTGACTCGCATCTATCCCTTCTGAACGTGTTGTATTTATTACACATAACTTCCAAACTGTCTATGTGAGGCTTAAGCCAGGATTCGGTAACACAGATCAAATCATAGTCACAAATCAAAGAAGATGTAAAGAAATCACGAGTTTTAGTTCTCAAGCCACGACAGTTCTGATAGTATACACAAAGAGTATCCATTGGAGGGCAGTACAACCTCCCTGAAATTAATTGAGAGAGAGAATTAATTAACCAAATCTTGCAGCTGATTTTCTGACATCACATTAACTATCCTAGATCCTTCATTCTTCCTTAATAGAATCCTACAGTCTTGAGTCCAACAAAACTTAAAACCATTCGCTTTTGCAAATTGCCTGACCGTGTAAAAAAGTTTTCTATTATGAGCTGTGAGTGACTCATTAACATAAATCCTTGCATCAGGACATGGCAAACCAATATCTCCGGCATTCAATGTCTTCTGCCTTTTGTAGGCCTTTAGGAATTCGTTTCTATAGCTCTTAGTTTTAAAACTAATAACTATGGGGCCAGACTTATTATTTTTAGATGATTGATGCTGCCTATAATAGTTCTCTACGCACGTGTCCAGAGAAGGAAAACCCAATTTTGAGGAAATATCATGGACAATGGTGCTAATATTTTCATTTTTCATCTCTGGGACACCTACAATTTCAAGGTCTCTGATTTTCATCTGCTGCTGAATATCAGCAAGTTCTTTCCTCATACACATATTTTCATTTTTCAGCTGATCGAGCTCTATATTTAGATCAGAAACCTTTTTTCCCAATCCTTCCATAGATTTCAGCTGATTCTCTATATCCTGCATCTTATCACCGTAGAAATTTAAAGAATTCACAAATTCACTCTGCTGCTTAGTAATCCTTGCTAACTCTGCCACAATCAAGTCGAGTTTAGTTTCAACGTTGCTCTGTTCTGAAATTCTGGGAGATTCGGAACATGCTGTACATACCCATCTGAAACCACCCGCCTCGGACAACTTGATAAGATCGGAAGAAAATCCGACACAGGTATAATGCACATGGGAAACGCAGTGATAGCATTTGATGCCTGGTTTACTGCGGCTTATCAAATTATCACATTTCACACAGTTGACCGGCATGTTTTTATAGGGGTATTATGAATACCTTTATTATTGTTGCGAAATTAAACAATTATGTAGACTTCGGAGCTCAAAAACTTCACAAAATTCACCGCATTTAGAAACACGGCTTTTCAGGAATCTGAGAGTTCAAAACTCGAAAATTTTCGTTTGGGGTAACACTATTTCTTGAAAAAACAACGAGGAGAGATCGAAACACTTCTGCTCGCTAAGACCACCGTATCCTTATACTCGATTTACACTTATTTATTCAATATTGTGACGCGTTTCGTCGACACAGCGACTTCATCAGACTACATCATACTAAATTCTTAACAAGTTATCATCTCCCTATACCTAGATGACATGGATACAGAATCATTAAAAACTAATTACATGAGAAACTTATTTAAAACAAATTACATAATAGACTTATTCAAAACTAATTACATGAGATTTCACTGCTGGTTTCTTTGTACACATTAACAATAATTCATTCCTAATGCTTTTATTTATAAATTGATTCTCTATTTGAATAGATTGAGTAACGGTGAAAAATTTAGATCTAATTGTTCATTAACTAAATTACCGTATGTTTTTCCCTATTTATTTCGACCATTACCCAGTAATTAAGTTGCGCACCTTTATTCAAATTGTGTAGAATTTTGAAATCCGGGTTAAACTTATGTCCTTCTGCTAATAAATGATTCGAATAATTTGAATTAATTTTGTTGTTTTTGAAGCTGTGATGATGTTCCTTTATTCTTATGCCAAAATTTCATAGTATGTTACACCGGCTAATTAATATACCTTTATCCGAAGAAAATTATGGTACAGAATTAGAAATTACCGAAAAAATAGCGGTGAACAACGGATATAACACAGAGTTAATCAGAAAAATGTTGACGAAAAAACAATTAGTTCAGTATATCCAGAAATTAAGGATAAAAATAAAATATTCAATAGCTCAACATATTTTGGTACAACGAGTCAACAACTTAAAAGGTTTCTTCAAAACCAACAGGTGAATATCTCATTCCGGACAAATAATAACCTTGCCAAATTCATAAAAAACAATAAATCGAAAAGGAATGAAGAAGATGAATCCGGTGTTTATCAATTAAATTGCGGGAGTTGTGACAAATCATATATAGGAAAAACTGGTAGAAATTTTGGCATAAGAATAAAGGAACATCATCACAGCTTCAAAAACAACAAAATTAATTCAAATGATTCGAATCATTTATTAGCAGAAGGACATAAGTTTAACCCGGATTTCAAAATTCTACACAATTTGAATAAAGGTGCGCAACTTAATTACTGGGAAATGGTCGAAATAAATAGGGAAAAACATACGGGTAATTTAGTTAATGAACAATTAGATCTAAATTTTTCACCGTTACTCAATCTATTCAAATAGAGAATCAATTTATAAATAAAAGCATTAGGAATGAATTATTGTTAATGTGTACAAAGAAACCAGCAGTGAAATCTCATGTAATTAGTTTTAAATAAGTCTATTATGTAATTTGTTTTAAATAAGTTTCTCATGTAATTAGTTTTAAATGATTCTGTGTCCATGTCATCTAGGTATAGGGAGATAATAACTGATGAAGTCGCTGTGTCGACGAAACGCTTCACAATATTGAATAAATAAGTGTAAATCGTATATAATTTTTCATTGAGTTAATATGGATTTGCATCAAGTAAAAGCCACAAGCATTACATTTTTAAAAATATTATTTCCTCGATATCTCAAAAAATACACACTCGATCGAAGTGAAATATAAACTCAATAGAATTGAAGCTTGGTAACTAGTTGTAGAATATCGACAAAAAGACGTGTGTAGAACTTTGGGAGAACCGTACCCCTAGAAAACTTTAAAAAAATTACGAAAAAAAACTGCTTCAAGCATTGACATGAAGGCAGGAGCTTTTGCGCGTATGTCTATCGTCCATTCTCCTGTATTGGACACTCTTGAACGATTATTAAAAGGTTTCTTTCTGGGGTTTCTCTCCCAAACTCTGAAATATATCTATAGAATAAAAATTAATCATTTTGTGATTTGCTTCTGCGTAAGAAACACAAGATATTTGTCAGAAGCAATCAATTGAACAATGTTGCCTGACAAACAACAACTAAACAACAGCAAAGAAGAACAGGGAATGCAATTTTGCAAATTGCTCAATTGGTATTGACCATATTAGACTGAATGTATTAAAAAAGGAGTTGGAACTTGGAAATTTCTGTGCGAAGTAAAACTATTTTACTATGATTTTCAAATACTGTCAATGTGACAATTCTTGAATTTCAAAATAACTATCAGCATAATACTTCTGAAGATTTTCGTTAACTGTCTGATGGAGGAGTCTGACATAGATTCCGAAAGGTTACGATATATAATCCATTCACTTTTATAAAGTCTCCCGGTTGGCCATGATTTAGGTCTATCACGTTTTTCTAACTAAAACAAAGGCAGGTTGGCACTCCTGAAATATCGTCAATGTCAAAACAATTCTCTGAGACGTTGCCAATTTCTACTCTCAACAATAAACATATATTTCCATCTTAGACAAGATATCATCACATATCATAATCTTCGAATAATGAAGAAATATTCGCTTTGAAATTGGAAATGCCGAAAGGAGTTCTGAAGAAGCAGAGACAGAACTGGAATCTACAATAGGAAAACTTCAATCTGTCCTAGGACATGTTGAACTCTCGATTGAAATTACTTAGTTTCCTATCCTATCAGTGAATTTTATGAAGATTTAACAGTGACTACTACATTTTTAAACTGGTGTATTTCAAGTTGAGCAACAAGGTATTTAAATGTCTTCTGTAGGATTATTTCTTGAGAATTTCGAAAAGTGGGGAATTCCATAGGTACTTACGTCTGTTCGTTTAGAAGTTCTGCCGGGATATTTAGGTACTTTTATTCTTTTTTCAAATGAACTATCATAAACTGACTACTGTATCCATTATTTTTCATTAAAATTTCAACATTTGACTCATAATTCCGTACAAGAAAATAGCATAACTGAATCTTCCAACCAGTTTATTTACGTGAAATGTTTTCGATAGTAACAACAGATGGAACATTTTCTTGAACAGTCGCCGGGTCTTTGGAATTGTTGAATTTACATGATATCTTCTCAAATTCATTATTTTTCCCAAGAAAATTCACCTTGTGAAAAATACGTAATTACTACGACTTATATATAGAGACGACAACGTTCCATAGTTATCTGACAGGAAAATGAGCATAACCTAACATTTTCAAAATATACAAGGTGAAATGTGATAAAACTTCATGGCCAATCGGGAGACTTTATAAAAGTGAATGGAGTATAGTTGTTTCTTCGTTGATGTTGTTTAGTTGTTGTTTGTTAGGTCACATTGTTCGATTGATTAAATCTGATTGTCTATTGTCTATTCTCCTGTATTGGACAGCCACAATCGAATTCACCATGGTAAATTCGATTAAGAGTGTCTCATACAGGAGAGCAGACAATAGAATTCACTATGGTAAATTCGATTGAGTGTGTTCAATACAGGAGAATTGACAATAGAACATACGGGCAAAAGCTCCTGACTTCACGTCAGTGCTTGAACCATTTTTTTTTCGTGAATTCAGGAGATTTTTCGCGTATGTTCTATTGTCAATTCTCCTGTATTGAACACTCTTAATCGAATTTACCATGGTGAATTCTATTGTCTGTTCTCCTGTATGAGACACTCTTAATCGAATTTACCATGGTGAATTCGATTAAGGCTGTCCAATACAGGAGAATAGACAATAGAATTCACCATGGTAAATTCGATTAAAAGTGTCCAATACAGGAGAATGGACAATAGAACATACGCGGAAAAGCTCCTGACTTCACGTCAGTGCTAGAACCAATTTTTGTTTCGTGAAGTCAGGATAGAAAGCAATGGTGATTAAATTAACACATTATTGTCTACCTTCAATTCTTCTTGATTCTTCATAATTATTCTTGAAAAATATTACTGGAATTAATGGCATATTCAAATAATCAATGTAAAGAAAATTATAAGTTTAGTTACTAATATACTGAATGAAATTCAATTGAATTCCAGTAATATTCAATTACTTATCCTTAACAAATAAATGTCCATTGATAGAATTAAAACTTGGTGAATAGTTGTAGAATATAAACCTAAGCACGTTAGTGAAATTTTGTGAGAATCGTGTCACTAGAAAATTAAAAAAAAATTATTATGAAAAATTGGTTCAAGCACTGACGTGAAGTCAGAAGCTTTTGCGCGTATGTTCTATTGTCCATTCTTCTGTATTGGACACCCCTAATCGAATTTACCATGGTAAATTATGTTGTCCATTCTCCTGTATTGGACACTCTTAATTCGAATTTACCAAGGTAAATTCGAATTATAACTCTGAAACCGTTTGGTCGATTATGCTCATAAACAAACTCAAATGTGGCATTCGTATGCACAACATAACCTGAAATTTTCAAGCCGCTATCTCTTTCCGTTCTCAGGTTATCGTGACAAAAAAAATATTTTTTAATAATTTTTTTAAAATTTTCTAGCCATACGATTCGCCCAAAATTTCACAAACGTGCTTAGGTTCATATTCTACAACTACTCACCAAGTTACAATTCGATCGGATTTATATTGGTTGAAAACAAAATTATTACTCGGAAACCACAGGGCCGATTATGCCCATTAACGAACTTTTCCGTCGTATTGCGATGCACCACCCACCCTGAAAATTTCAAGTCGCTAGCTCTTTTCGTTCTCAAATTATCGTGGCAACGGACGGCCGGACGGACAGAATCAAATTTGACCTCGAATTCTTCATCGGGGAGTCGAACTAAATCGTTTGAGACCAATTTCGTCAAAAAATTCGAAAGTTACAGATATTTGGGCAAAACTATAACGTGATGTTCCCCAGAACATACGCGCAAAAAGAATTGGTTCAAGCACTGACGTGAAGTCAGAAGCTTTTGCGATTTACCATGGTAAATTCGAATTGAGAGTGTCCAATACAGGAGAATGGACAACATAATTTACCATGGTAAATTCGTTTAAGGGTGTCCAATACAGAAGAATGGACAATAGAACATACGCGCAAAAGCTTCTGACTTCACGTCAGTGCTTGAACCAATTTTTTTTTTCGTGATTTTTTTCAAATTTTCTAGGGGTACGGTTCACACAAAATTTTAAACACGTCTTTATGTTGATTTTCTACTACTAGTTACCAGGCACCAATTCGATCGTCTATTAATTTTTTGAGTTATCAAGGAAATAATATTCCAGGTGGGTATAACTCGAAAACCGTTAGACCGATTATGCCCAAAAACGAACTCAACTCTCCCTTTTGGATACGCAACCTACCCTGAGAATTGCAAGTCCCAATCTCCTTTCGTTCGAAAGTTATCGAGGCAACGGTCACCCATCTACTGAACTCGCACAAGAATGCTCGAATCTCCAACAATATTTAACCGATCGTATTAAAACTTGAAACTTAGCAGTAGAGTTAGGTTATGAAGGCTCTTGCAAAATTTCAGCAATTTCAAACGAATGGTTACTGATATATAGAATTTTTTTTTTAATTTTCAATGATTTATTAAAAATTTTTTACAAATGCTATCCTCACCAAATTTTGCAAACATTTTTGCGTTGGCATTCTACAACTAATAACCATGTTTGCATTCAATAGGTTCAGTATTTTTCGAGTTATTGAGGAACAAAAAACCACAAAATTTCAGAAAATTTCAGATGGCTATAACTCTAAAATCGTTTGGCCGATTATGCTCATAAACAAACTGAAATGTCGCGTTCTGGTGCACATCCTAACCTAAAAATTTCAAGCCGCTATCTCATTCCGTTCTCAAGTTATCGTGACAACAAAAATATTTTTTAATAATTTTTTTCAAATTTTCTAGCCATACGATTCAAACAAAATTTCACAAACGTGCTTAGGTTCATATTCTACAACTACCCACCAAGTTTCAATTCGATCGGATTTATATTGGTTGAAAACAAAATTATTACTCGGAAACCACTAAGCCGATTATGCCCATTAACGAACTTGCCCGTCGTATTGGGATGCGCCACCTACCCTGAAAATTTCAAATCGCTAGCTCTTTTCGTTCTCAAGTTATCGTGGCAACGGACGGCCGTACGGCCGGACGGCCGGACGGCCGGACGGACAGAATCAAATTTGACCTCGAATTCTTCATTGGGGAGTCGATCTTAATCGTTTGAGACCATTTTCGTCAAAAAATTCGAAAGTTACAGACATTTGGGCAAAACTATAACGCGATGTTCCCCAGAACATACGCGCAAAAATATTATTTATGACACGATAACCTGAGAACGGAAGGAGATTGCGGATTGAAATTTTCAGGTTAGGTTGTGCATCTGAATGCGACATTTGAGTTCGTTCATAAGCATAATCGGCCAAATGGTTTTAGAGTTATAGCCTTCTGAAATTTGGTTGTTTTTTGTTCCTCATTACGAAAAATACAAAACCGATTGAATTCAAACATGGTTAATAGTTGTAGAATGCCAACGCGAAAATTCTTGCAGAATTTCGTGAGGATGGTATAACTAGAAAATTTCAAAAAAATTATTGAAAATAATTGGAAAAAATTCTATATATCAAAAACTATTCGTCCGGCATGGCTGTAATTTTGGAAGAGCCTTCAGAACCTAACTCTACTGCAGAGTTACAAGTTTGAACACGATCGGATCCATATTGTTGGAGAACCGAGCAGCCTTTTGTGAATTCGGTAGCTGGATGCGAATCGTCGTATGATATGTTGTCTATGGTCGTATGTTTGCGAGAACCTTCAAAACTATGAATGTCATGATGACATATTTTTGCGCGTATGTTCTTGGGAAAATCGTGTTATTTCATCACAAATCTATGAGAGATGATAGCCCTACATTAGCGGTCAGACCTGGTTTTGAAACAAGAGGCTATGAACAAGAGTGAATATCTTTGAGAAATAGAGAAGGCGATTCTTCTTCAAGAGATCCATGTGCCTTCAGAGGAGTATATTTGTGAGAGTGGACTTTTGAAAGGTTATGTATTATTTTTAATATGATATCGCTGAAATTTTGTTGAAGGCTTCAAAACTTAACT
This sequence comes from Halyzia sedecimguttata, assembly GCA_937662695.2. Lineage (NCBI taxonomy): Eukaryota > Metazoa > Arthropoda > Insecta > Coleoptera > Coccinellidae > Halyzia > Halyzia sedecimguttata. The sequence continues at coordinate 50,199,204 of OW569411.2, read as the reverse complement.
TTAAATTAACCACACTTTCTGATCTTGTAAGGTGAGAAGCTCATTTGTGGATATTAAATCTCGTGATGGATAGAGAGGAATCTTAGGCCAGTTTTTCTATCACTAATGAGAATATATCTATATGTTTCACCATATCACCTTTAGATCTATCAATGGAGATTTATTGGTTAAGAATAAGTAATTGAATATTACTGGAATTCAATTGAATTTTATTCAATATGTTAGTAACTTAACTTATAATTTTCTTTACTTTGATTATTTAAATATGACATTAATTGTAGTAATATTTTTCAAGAATAATTATGTATTCTTCTCCTAAAGAAGAATTGAAGGTAGACAATAATGTGTTAATTTTTTCATCATTGCTTTCTATCCTGACTTCACGAAAAAAAAATTGGTTCAAGCACTGCCGTGAAGTCAGGAGCTTTTGCGCGTATGTTCTATTGTCCATTCTTCTGTATTGGACACTTTTAATCGAATTTACCATGGTGAATTCTATTGTCTATTCTCCTATATTGGACAGCCTTAATCGAATTCACCATGGTAAATTCGATTAAGAGTGTTCAATACAGGAGAATGAACAATAGAACATACGCTCAAAAGCTCCTGACTTCACGAAAAAAAAAATTGGTTCAAGCACTGACGTGAAGTCAGGAGCTTTTGCGTGTGTGTTCTATTGTCCATTGTCCTGTATTGAACACTCTTAATCGAATTTACCATGGTGAATTCTATTGTCTGTTCTCCTGTATTGGACACTCTTAATCGAATTTACCACGGTGAATTCGATTAAGGCTGTCCAATACAGGAGGATAGACAATAGAATTCACCATGGTAAATTCGAAGATATTAGGAAGAACATTCTGCAGGAAAGATACATTTCCCCAGTAAGGTATATTGTGTAGTAAAAATATTTTAAAAATAGGTCTAAATTGATAATAATTATATGAAGAGTAAAGCCAATTGGTAAATCTATTGTATCGCTATGGAACTCATTGAATACATCTCGTCATTGAAAAAATCGTAGTTTCATGGATAAATTTGTACCACTCAAAATGAAACATGTTATAGGCATGATTTCTCTTACTTTAAATATTAAATTTTTTTTTCACATTCAGTGTAATATTTTCGTACAGACCATGGTGCATTATTTTCCCTACGCTGCCAACTGATTTCTCCAATAATCATTATTACGTACGGATAAAGGTTGACATAGTATATTCTGAAATACAAACAAGCATTGACATGAAGGCAGGAGCTTTTGTGAGTATGTTCTATTGTCCATTCTCCTGTATTGGACACTCTTGAACGAATATTACAAGGTTTCTTTCTGGGATTTCTGTCCCAAACTCTGAAATATACCTATAGAATAAAAATTAATCATTTTGTGATTTGCATCTGCGTAAGAAACACAAGATATTTGTCAGAAGCAATCAATTGAACAATGTTGCCTGACAAACAACAACTAAACAACAGCAAAGAAGAACATGGAATGCAATTTTGCAAATTGCTCAATTGGTATTGGCCATATTAGGCTGAATGTATTAAAAAAGGAGTTGGAACTTGGAAATTTCTGTGCGAAGTAGAACTATTTTACTATGATTTTCAAATACTGTCAATGTGACAATTCTTGAATTCCAGAATAACTATCAACATAATACTTCTGAAGATTTTCGTTAACTGTCTGACGGAGGAGTCTGACATAGATTCCGAAACGTTACGATATAGTTGTTTCTTCGTTGATGTTGTTTAGTTGTTGTTCGTTTGGCCACATTGTTCGATTGATTAAATCTGACAAATATCTTCTGTTTCATACAAAGAAGCAAATCACAAAATAAAAATTGGTTCAAGCACTGACGTGAAGTCAGGAGCTTTTGCGCGTATGTTCTATTGTCCATTCTCCTGTATTGGACACTTTTAATCGAATTAACCATGGTGAATTCTCATACAGGAGAAAAGACAATAGAATTCACCATGGTAAATTCGATTAAGAGTGTCTCATACAGGAGAACGGACAATAGAATTCACCATGGTAAATTCGATTAAGAGTGTTCAATACTGGAGAATTGACAACAGAACATACGCGCAAAAGCTCCTGTCTTCACGTCAGTGCTTGTACCAATTTTTTTTCGTGAATTCAGGAGCTTTTGCGCGTATGCTCTATTGTCAATTCTCCTGTATTGAACACTCTTAATCGAATTTACCATGGTGAATTCTATTGTCTGTTCTCCTGTACACGAGAATGGACAATAGAACATACGCGCAAAAGCTCCTGCCTTCACGTCAGTGCTTGAACCAATTTTTTTTTCGTGAAGTCAGGATAGAAAGCAATGATGAAAAAATTAAGACATTATTGTCTACCTTCAATTCTTCTTGATTCTTCATAATTATTCTTGAAAAATATTACTGGAATTAATGTCATATTTAAATAATCAAAGTAAAAAAAATTATACGTTTAGTTACTAACATATTGAATGAAATTCAATTGAATTCCAGAAATATTCAATTACTTATTCTTAACCAATAAATGTCAATTGATAGATCTAAAGGTGATGAGGTGAAACATAAAGATATATTCTCATTGGCGATAGAAAAACTGGCCTAAAATTCCTCTCTATCCATCACTAGATTTAATATCCACAAATGAGCCTCTCACCTTACAAGATCAGAAGCCTTCAGCAAAATTTGAGCGATGTCATATTAAAAATAATACATAACCTTTCAAAAGTCCCCTCTCGCAAATATACTCCTCTGAAGGCACATGGATCTCTTGAAGAATAATCGCCTTCTCTATTTCTCAAAGATATTCACTCTTGTTCATAGAAATCCCTTCAATATTTAGTTGCCTCCTGCTAAGGAGGATCTCTTTCAAAACCAGGTTTGACCGCTAATGTAGGGCTATCATCTCCCATAGCTTTGTGATGAAATAACACGATTTTCCCATAACATACGCGCAAAAATATGTCATCATGACATTCATATTTTGAAAGTTCTCGCAAAAATACGACCATAGACAACATATCATACGACGATTCGCATCCAGCTACCGAACTCACAAAGCTGCTCGGTTCTCCAAGAATATAGATCCGATCGTGTTCAAACTTGGAACTCTGCAGTAGAATTAGGTGCTGAAGGCTCTCTCAAAATTTCAGCCATGCTGGACGAATAGTTTATGATATATAGAATTTTTTTCAATTATTTTTAATTATTTTTTTTTTAATTTTCTAGTTATACCATCCTCTCGAAATTCAGCCAGAATTTTCGCGTTGGCATTCTACAACTAATAACCTTGTTTGAATTCAATCGGTTTTGTATTCTTCAAGTTAATGAGGAACAAAAAACAACCAAATTTCAGAAAATTTCAGATGGCTATAGCTCTAAAACCGTTTGGCCGATTATACTTATAAACGAACTCAAATGTCGCATTCAGATGCACAACCTAACCTGAAAATATCAAGCCGCTATCTCTTTCCGTTCTCAGGTTATCGTGTCATGAATAATATTTTTTAATGATTTTTTAAAAATTTTCTAGTGACACGATTCTCACAAAATTTCACAAACATACTTACGTTTATATTCTACAACTATTCAGCAAGTTTAAATCCGATCGGATTCATTTTGGTTGAAAGCAAAATTATTACTCGGAAACCATTGGGCCGATTATACCCATTAACGAACTTGTCTGTTGTATATGGATGGGCCACCTATCGTGAAAGTTTCAAGTTGCTAGCTCTTTCCGTTCTCAAGTTATCGTGGCAACGGCCGGACGGACGGCCGGCACCACAGAATCAAATTTCACATTTGGGCAAAACTATAACGCGATGTTCCCCAGAACATACGCGCAAAAATTGGTTCAAGCCCTGTGGACAGGAGCTTTGGCGCTCTTGTTCAATCTTTGACAAATCATATCTCCGAAAGTATTGGTTTCTCAGAGTTGGGAATTATATCAATGGATTCTTATGATAGAACTGCATCATAAAATAAATTAAATTAAATAGAAATCCATTGATATCATTCCCGACTCGGAGAAACCAATACTGTCGGAGTTAGGATTTGTCAAAGATTGAACTAGAGCGCCAAAGCTCCTATCCACAGGGCTTTCCCACTTTTTCAATTTGGCTTCTATGCATAAATTTTCAAGAATTTTAGTAATTAAAATCAAAACGTAGGTCTACGACGCATCTGATGTCGGATGAAATCATATAGAATTGAGAATATTTATTGAAATTTTGAAAAATCATATCTCCGAAGAAAGCATCAGTTTGTTAGAGCTAAGAATAATATCAATAGATTCTTATGATAAAACTGCATCTTAAAAAATATTGAGTTTACAATTTTTAATGTAAAAATTTTTTTTTTGTTGCTCCGAAACCACCTGGCCGATTTTGCCCAATAACGAACTAAACCAAGATATTCATCTCCCAAACCTACTCTGAAAATTTCAACTGTCTTGCTCATTCCGTTGGAGAGTTATCGTGTTAACGGTTGGACGGACAGAATCGATTTTGCCCATGGATTCTTGATCAGCGAGTCGAACCAAATCGTTTAAGACCATTTTCAGCCGAAAATTACAGACAATTGGGCAAATTGATAAGCACTCTGTTCCGAGGAACAAGAGCGTCAAAAACAACCCAAACGCTACAGCGGTTCGAAAATTATAGCGCTTTAAAACGAAACTTTTGACAGAACGTTTGACAGCCTCTTTGCAATCTGTATAGAGGTACCCTAACTACAATCCAATTGTATTTGGATATCAATAATACAACTCCCGATATAATATAATTCCACCCGAACAAGATCACGCCATCAGCTCAACTCAACTGTCTATAAAAAAAAGTCAGAAAGCCCTGTGGATAGAAGCTTTGGCGCTCTTGTTCAATTTTTGGTTCAATTTCAAATAGATCGAGTGATCGGTTTCAAAAATATTCATAAACAATGTTTTTACTAAAATCGGCCATAACTCCGAAACCGCTTGGTGGATTTTGCCCATTAACGAACTCGTCCGAGATATCTACGCTCCAAACCCACCTTGCAAATTTCAATCCTACGGCCGGCCGGACAGAATCGATTTCGACCTCGGATTCTTGATCAGTGAGTCGAACCAAATCGTTTGAGACCATTTTCAGCCAAAAATTCGAAAATTACAGACATTTGGGCAAATTGATAAGCACTCTGTTCCGAGGAACTCTAGCGCCAAAAAAAAAAGTTTCGTATGACAATTGCCCAAAACAGGTTTAAAGTACCTACAACTAGTAGATATTACATAAAACATGTATGAAAGAAGAGAAGTAATAATGAAAAATTACCTTGTAGATCAAAAATTTCCTGATCTACGTGCACCAAATGTTCTCCTCTCTCGAACTACAGAATTATGCTTTCAATATTTACGTAATATTTTCAAACATTTTTGGGTGAGGTCCCCGTTGCATCGCCAAAAACGAGTATTTTAACACCAACATATTATTTTTGAAGTTATAATATTCCCTTCCATCAGTCCTGTCATTAAGTGAGAGAACTGTGCATTCTATGTCTTTGGAGAAAAGCAGTCTCACTTCTCTCAGATCTCTTACTTCATGTTCCGTTCCGAAATGTAAGACTTTTCTGAGAAAAACTAATTTTAGCAAACAATTGAGATTTTTCTCACTTCGCTCTCATTTCGGAATACACTATTCTCATAATTCTTCGATTGATTAGATAATGTCATGTCTCAGGAAAATAGGTTGACATTATGACAATTCATAAATAGAATAATTAAATCATTCTGTGAAAACGTAGAAATACGATTTATTATTGAAATTTTGAAAAATCATATCTCCGAAAGTATTAGCTTGTTAGAGTTAAAAATTATATCATTGGATTCTTATGGTAAAAATGCTTATTGACAAAAATTTAATTTGGAATTTGTTGTGTGAAAAAAAAATTTTTTTTTTGTTACTCCGAAACCATCTGTCCGATTTTTCCAATAACGAACTTAGCCGAGATATTTATCTCCCAAACCTAGTCTGAAAATTTCAAATGTCTAGCTCATTCTATTCGAGAGTTATCGTGCCTACGGTCGGCCGGCCGGACCGGCCGGCCGGACAGAATGAATTTCGACCACGGATTCTTGATCAGTGAGTCGAACCAAATCGTTCAAGACCATATTCATCGAAAAATTCGAAAATTACAGAAATTTGGGCAAATTGATAAGCACTCAGTTCCGAGGAACTAGAGTGCCAAAAAAGAGTGATAAAGCCCTGTGGACAGGAGCTTTGGCGCTCTTGTTCCAACAATTCTTTTTTTTTAATGTTCGTTGAAGTCCCAGGATGGTTTTTACGGCGAAAAAAATTCGAATAATTGCCGCGAAAACCCTAAAAACAGCCCCTCTCTTTACCCATACAAACGTTTTGTAACTAAAATGTAGAGTCAATTTGAACTTTATTGCTATTCAATAAAGTTGGCGTTGGGGTTGGAGTTGGCGTAGGCGTTGGGGTAGGCGTTGGGGTTGGAGTTGGAGTTGGAGTAGGCGTTGTGGTTGGCGTTGGTTATGGAGTTGGCGTTGGAGTTGTAGTTCGAGTTGGATTGGAGTTGGATATAGAGTTGGAGTTGAAATTGGCATTGAAGTTGGTGTAGGCGTTGGGGTAGACTTTGGGGTAGACGTTGGGGTAGGCCTTGGGGTAGGATTTGGAGTTAGAATTAGAGTTGGAGTGGGCGTTGGAGTTGGCGTTGGGGTTGGAGATGGTGTAGGCGTTGGGGCAGGCGTTGGGGTTGGAGTTGGCGTTGTAGTTGTCGTTAGGGTTAGAGTTGGTGTTGGCGATGGAGTTGGGGTTGGAGTTGGCGTTAGCGTTGGGTAGGCGTTGGGAGGCAGTACGGAGTCTGCTTGGTCAGCTAGTATATTAATAAAATACAATCCTCTTTTCATAATTCAATAGTTCATACCACTGACACATTCATTCTGTATTATGAAACTTAACTCAAGGAGAAATATTTGATAAACAAATGTAGATCAATATTGCAGCATTTTTTTGCTAGTAACATTATGAAAATACTGTGTGTAGGAACATTTCTCGCTACTTAAAGAAGTAAAAGGTAATATTATAATATTAACCTTGGTGGCCAACGAACAGTAATTTCTTTAGCTGATTCCATTATGTTGTTCTTTCCTATTGCCTTCATAAACTACATCATTAAAAAAATCCAATTCTAAATCTACTGAAAATCATCCCCTATATTTATACATAAATTATTCAATATGCAACAAGTCAATACGATGTATTTTTGACTATATATATATTCGTATGGCATATGTAAAGAGTAAAAATTATTATTTATTATTTATTATTTATTATTTTTGAAAAATCATATCTCCGAAAGTATTAGCTCGTTAGAGTTGAAAATGATATCAATGGATTTTTATGGTGGAACTGCATCAAACAAATTGAATTGAAATTTGAAATTTTGTAATGTAAAAAAATTTTTTTTTGTTACTCTGAAACCATCAGGCCATTAGCCCAATAACGATCTTAACCGATATATTAATATCGCAAACCTACTGTGAAAATTTCAACTGTCTAGTTCGTGGAGTATCGTGTTGATGGCCAGACAGAATCAATTTTGACCATGAATTCTTGATCAGTGAGTCGAACCAAATCGTTTAAGACCATTTTCATCCAATATATATATATATATATATATATATATGAAATGCGTCAAGTTTGAGGTCGTTTTCGGTGGCTTTCTGTCAAGTTTGGAGACACTTGTCAAGTTTGGGGTCTGGCCTCAAACTTTTCTTATGACAAATGGTTAGTTTAGGGTCGTGACCCCAAACTTTTTCAGGATTTTGCTCATTGAATAGTTTGAGGTCATTTTTCAAAAAATTTTATATTCTGGTAAATTCAACAATTTTCATCATGAAATAACAATTATTACTTCTGTGTCATCATTTTTATACGCAAATTCATGGACTTTAGTATGAATTCACATACATTTCTACCAAATTAATTTCTACAAAATTCTACGCAAATGTTTCATATTTGCGATCCAATTCTGAGGAAACGGAATACTTTCTTGGAAAGTAAAGGTGTTTGAAGCCCAATATTCTCTTTTTCGAACCTCATAAAGATTTTATGAGATTGATCATTCAACTGTGAACTATTTGAAACAATTGGATTTGGGGCGTCTATTATTCACGAGGCTATTACTCACATTTTCAGACCATCCCTTCCCCTCAATGATATAATTGTGAGGTTCTATGTTACCCCTCTGCACTACGTAATATCAATACAGGAGAATGGACAATAGAACATACGCACAAAAGCTCTTGACTTCACGTCAGTGCTTGAACCGTTTTTTTTTGTAATTTTTTAAAAATTTTCTAGTGGTACGGTCCTCACAAAATTTTACACACGTTTTCCTGTCGATCTTCTTCTACTAGTTACCATGCTTCAATTCGATCGAGTCTATTTTTTTTTGAGTAATCGAGGATATAATACGCAAAAAAAAATTTCGCGTTGGCATTCTACAACTAATAACCTTGTTTGAATTGGATCGGTTTTGAATGTTTCGAGACATTGAGGAAAAAACAACCAAATTTCAGATGGGTATAACTCTAGAACTGTTTGGCCAATTATCCCTATAAACAAACTCAAATGTCACATTCAAATGCACAACCTAACCTGAAAATTTGAAGTCACTATCTCTTTCCGTTCTCAGGTTATCGTGACGTAAATAATATTTTTTAACAAGTTTTTTAAGATTTTTTAGCGATACGATTCTCACAAAATTTCACAAAATTCCTTAGGTTTGTATTCCACAATTACTCACCAAGTTTCAATTCGATTAGATCAGTGATGGTTGAAAACAAAATTATTACTCGGAAACCGTTGGGCCGATTATGCCCATTAACGAACTTGTCGCTCGTATTGGGATGCGCCACCTACGCTGAAAATTTCAAGTCGCTATCTTTTTCCTTTCTCAAGTTATCCTGGCAACAGACGGCCGGACAGAATAGATTTTTATCTCAAATTCTTCATCAGTAAGTTGAACCTAGTCGTTTGAGACAATCCTCGGCAAAAAAATTGAAAATTACAGACATTTGGGCAAAATGATAACGCGATGTTCCCCAGAACATACGCACAAAAACAATTCAATGTTATGAAAGCACTGACGCCGAGAAAGCATTAATGGCACTAGTAATCTTATATTCATAAAAGAAAGTCGTGTTAGTTAATCCACTTATAACTCAAGAACGGCTATACCGATTTGGCTGAAAATTGGTGGGGAGGTAGCTTAGAACCAGGAGACGGACATAGGATACTTTTTTGTGTTATACAGGGTGTTTTTCTTTTAACGTCAATTACTACTTGCTGTTTTTCCTGCCATAATCGTACAATTTTAGTCATGTGTGTTTAAAAATAAACTTTTGAGGCATACATCATTGAAAATAAACCATTACTATACAGGGTGTCTTTTTTCTCATGGCACAATTGTACGTGATTGAAGTGATTTGTGTCACAAACAAAGCATTAACTAAATAGGTACCTTGGATGGATTCTCAAAATGTATTTGTCCGAAATCTCCATACAGGGTGTTCTTCTTTTAACGTCAATTGCAACTTGCTGTTTTCCATGCCACAATCGTACAATTTCATTCATTTGTGTTAAAAAATAAACTTTAGAGGGATACATCATTGGAAATAAATAATTAGTATACAGGGTGTTCTTTTTATCATTGCACAATTGTACGCGATTGAAGTGATTTTTGTCACAAACAGAGCATTAACTAAATAGGTACCTTGGATGGATTCTCATAATGTATTTGTTCAAAATCTTCATACAGGGTGTTTTTCTAACGTCAATTTCAACGTGCTATTTTTCACGTCATCATCGTACAATTTCATTCATTTGTGTTAAAGAATATCTTTTCGAGACGTACATCGTTGAAAATAAACCATTACTGTACAGGGAGCAGTACACCATGCATTTAAGGAACAGGGTTCGCTGGGTCAGCTAGTGATCAATATATTTGACCTATATAGAACACCATAAACTACTGAAATTTCTGGTTATAAGAGATTCGTTACATCAAGGAAACAATATTCAAGAGCCATTGATTATTCGAGAACCGTCCATTTTTATGTTTAATTTGTACCATAGTTGACAAGAATGTAAAATGAAACAGAAAAACTCTCTTAAATTAAGCATGATACATACATGTTCCGGATATTATGTCCTATTAAATCTCAAATAGAATGATTCTCTTAACATACGTTATTAACTTCATTATAACCCCATTCTTTCTTGAAGTATGCCTAATGTTTAATTATTTCCACTATAACTCAAAAAATATAAACTCGATCGAATTGAAGCTTGGTAACTAGTCGTAGAATATCAACATGAAGACAAGTGTGAAATTTTGTGAGCACCCTGCACCTAAAAAATTCTTAAAAAATAACGAAAAACAAAATTGGTTCAAACACTGACGTGAAGTCAGGAGCTTGTTCTGTTGTCCATTCTCCTGTATTGGACACTCTTAATGGAATTTACCATGGTAAACTCAATTAAGAGTGACCAATACAGAACAATGGACAATATAACAAACGTGCAAAAACCCCTAGACTTCACGTCAGTGCCCGAATCAATTTTTATGGTAACATATTTGTAACATATTTGAAAAGAATGTAAAATGAATCGGAAAAATTCTCTTAGATTAAGCATGATACATACGTTTTCTAGACCTAACATTTGTTACTAACTTCATTGTAACATCATGCTGAGCAAAATCTTTCCTGAAATACGCATAATGACTACATATAAATTTCCTGAGGTTTGTCTGCATATAATATGTCCCGATAACTATCAATTGAAAATTTTCTGATAGGGTTCGTGAAATGTCAGATGTACTCTGCGATTCATTGAATTCTAGATAAAATTCCACGTTTCTCTATATTTTCCAAAAAAAAAATTATGTAATCCGTAATGTTTAGGGTCGTTTTCAGTGACGTAATGTCAAGTTTGGAGACACTTGTCAACTTTGAGGTCCGTCCTCAAACTTTTTCTGGAGTTGGCTCAATGAATAGTTTGAGGTCATTGTTCAAAAATTCCTATATTCTATTGTAAAATCAACAATTTCCATCATGAAATGGCAATTGTTACTTCAAAGTGTCATTATTTGTATACGCAATTTATGGACTTTAGTATGAGTATACACACATTTCTACCAAATTAATTTCTATAAAATTCTACGCAAATGTTTCATATTTGCGATCCATTTCTGAGAAAACGAAATATCTTCTTAAAATTGAAGGTGCTTGAAGCCTAATATTCTCTTATTAAGATCTCATAAGATTTATCATTCAACAGTGAATTATTTGAAAGGCGGTAGGAATTCTGGTGTACAAGAAAGTAGAATCCCATTGAATTCCAATGGAATTCTTATTGAATTTCTGGAATTCCTATTGAATTCCGTGGAATTGCTATTGAATACCGTGGAATTTCTATTGAATTCCGCAGAATTCCTATTGAATTCCGCAGAATTCCTATCGAATTATAAAGAATTCCTATTGATGTTAGAGTGCGATACCTATCGGACAATCATGTAAACAACTCCAAATAGACAGTTTTAACCGAATTTTAGCAGTTAGAAGTGGATGGTTTTCCCTTTGTTTTTCCTAACCCACAAAAATATACTTGGCAGTACAGACAAATTTATGTATTATTGAATACGGTGAGTATATTACAATATTCTTCAATTCTTGCAGTTTTAAATATTTCATATCTGATAAAGATCCAGTAAAAAGCTTTCAATAGATATTCTGGTGAATTTTTCATTCTGTGTGAGTCTGTCTCTATGTTGGTTGGATGGTGATAATTCTCTCATTTGTATGATTTAATATATTTTAATACATCCCTGCAGATGCTATTGATACCTCAAGAGCTTGAGCGAGTTAGGATAATCAGTTGTTTTTTGTGTAGGCTTCGTTGCTGTGTCCTGGTGTCACCTTAGGCACAGCACTGTTAATTTTCAACCCAACAGTGAATGGTGGCCTAGAAAATTATCCAGAAAGTTATCCAGCCCCGGGATTGATCTCGGGACCTCCGTTTTAACCACTGAGCCAATCAGGCTGCAATTGGTGAAATATTCTAGCCTATGTTAGGTCTCAAACAAAGGTACATCAGGACAAAGATTCTTCGACCGAAAGTTTTCTACGGAGCTTTATTAAATATCCTAAGGTGAAGTGTTTTAACTTCACTTTTTCGAGTGTTTTTCCGTTCAGTTTTAAAAAAAATTATATACTGTCATGAGGCCAGTCTTCATTGGGGCGGTTGTTCATGTTGACCGATTCGAGTAGAATGTGAACAAGTGCGCTGGAGCAGACTGAATTCACATCAGTGCTTCTTTGATTTTTTCTCATTTAATAGCCATTGCATAATTAAATACCAAATATCAATATATCAAACAAGCATTGCCAAGGACAGAAGGAAAATAACATGGGCTTTACTATTAGAATTTTTTTCTGCGTTTGAAGATCTCATCGCTACGACATTCTGATGGTATTACAAGGGTATCTATCATTTCACACCTACAAGTAAAATTTCAAGGACAGTCGAAGTGAATTCTCGAAAATAAAAAAAAAATATAATTTTATTCGAAATTTCACTAGTCATTCGATAATTTCGAAATCAAATGTGTCAAATATTCATCAGTCAGTCTTAAGTAATGGGTTTTTGTGCAATTCCGTTGGTTTTCCTTAGATTCCAAAAGAATTCCAATAGAATTCCAGTGGAATTCTGCTTGAATTGGAATTCTGGTGTACAATGTTTTGTGAGCGGTTTCCCCCTCGCAATCGACTAAGCATTCGCGTTCGCACCTACAGAGGACTTTCAATGTGTCTGGCAAGATGTAAAAACCATTATAACTGTCCAGCTATTGAGTTAACAATTTTTTATATCTCAAGTAACATATAATGCATATGGATTTCAATTTAGAATCAGAAAAACTCCCTCAGTGGTTATATGCGTATGGATTTCAATATACAACCAGAAATTTATTTTACATATTTCAGATAACTCATTTTATCTTTGCCCTCTATGTGCATACAAATAGCGAATTCGGGTTTTTGATGTAGTGATTTTTTTTTTAAAGAAAATTTTTCCGCTTCTCGTGATACGTTGCTCATGAAATTTCGCATTGGCCTTGAATTCGTGATTTCAAACCTTGATAAAGCTATTGCGACCTTATAATTTCATATTATTACTTCTCAGAAACCATAAGACGAATTATGCCTATGCACGCAGTGGACCGGCGATTTCGACATGTAACCTGCCCTGCGAAATTCGAATTACTTCTGTCAAGAAGTTTCGACATTAAAATCTTTCAATTTCACATTCGATTCACGTCCGAGAATCCCAAGAATACAAATCTTGCTGCAAATTGCCAATTTATAGCTAGATTTTTGATTGAAATAGAATTTTGCCATAAATATCCATCGTTAGTTCAATTTCAACGCCAGTTAATTATTTTCTATGATTACAGATTTGTGAAAATTCTAACAAATGTCGAAAAACTAAGTTTGTATAAAATTTTCTATACTTTCCATGCTGCCACTAATATTGTCTAGTCCTCTAAAGAAATTCCGTTCTAAACTAAACTTTCAAAAGAGTTATCAGGAAAAAAAATATTTTTTTACGTTTTCCGACCCGAATTTTGCAAATCGATCCAAATTTTAATTTCAAACAAGTTTACTTAGATCGTTTCATACAAAAAAGTTCAAATTTTCCAAGATATTAGACATTTTTTTTTAAAAATGGCGATTTCCACTCAGTTTTTTTAATTATTTCATTTCGGATTTTATCTGATTATGTGTTTGTTAGTAGATGGACATGATAATATTTCGCTACAACGATGGTAACTTCAGGTTCGAATCCTGCACGAGCGGTGTATGCTAAAATTGATTTATCATGACCTAAGTTGGGTGATAGAAATGAATCGCTCATTTTGGCAAAGCCCACATTTCATCCGAATATCAATATCTTTATATTCTTTATAAAGATATTGGTAATAAACGCTATTCGGCAGAAATGTCTTCTTTGTATTTCGAATTTTGTTAATGGTTATTGATGGTCCAACCAATTATACTAAAGACTGGAATGTTGTTAAAGACATTCGATAATCGGAATTAATCTTTACACATGGTTCTTCAAATACCCTGAAACTTAGAAATAATAATAAAATTTGAATACGATCTTATGTATATTGTTGGAGATACTGGAAGCCGAGCAGCCTTGTTCAGTAGCTGGATGGGTGACAGTTGCGACGATAACTTTCTAACGGGAATAGATAAGGACTTTAAATTTCCAGGGAAGATTGCGCATCAGAAAGCGACAGATAAGTTCTTTAATGAGCTTAATCGACTTAATGGTTTCGGAGTCATATCCATCTGAAATTTTGTTGTTATTTCCTGGATAACTCAAAAAATACAAATTCGATCCAATTTGAACTTGATGGTTGGTTGTTAAATGCAGACGCGCTAGATTCTGCGAAATTTCGCGAGGATCTTATCACTAGAAAGGAAATAACTATAATGTTTTCTTAAAAATTTTTATATTTCACGAACTATCCGTCAGAATCCGCTGAAATTCTGCACATACCTTCGAGCCTCCATTTTACAATCGAATACTGAATTTCGGCAGGGGCGGATCTACGTATGGGCATTATGGGCTCCGGCCCAGGGCCTCGTGGATACAAAGGGCCCACCAGCCACATTGAAATTAATAGAAATCAAATTTTGAAGAATATATTTAAAATTAAAAATAAAATGTAATCACAAGGTTGGCAAATCTGAAATATATTAAACAGTGTGCGCGTCTATCAAACAGAACAAGGAATTCCCCGTTGCTTGTTTTCTTGTCTATGGTCTATTACTACCTATAGGGAGACTTCTTATCGCCAAACTAACACGCTGCCAGCGTCATTGTTATCATTTTACCCAAATGTCTTTAATTTTCGATATTTTTGCCGAAAATGATCTCAAATGATTGAGTTCAACTCCCTGATGAAGAATTCGAGATCAAATTTGATTCTGTCCGGCCGGCCGACTGTTGACACGATAACTTGAGAACGGAAAGCGATAGCGACTTGAATTTTTCAGGGTAGGTCCCAATATGTACGACGGACAAGTTCGTTAATGGGCATAATCGGCCCAATGCGTAATGAGTAATAATCTTGTTTTTTACCAATACAGATCCGATCGAATTGATTCTTAATGTGTAGTTGTAGAATACAAACTCAAAGATGCATGTGCAATTTTGTAAGAATCGTAAAAAGTCAGGCCGGATGGTCTTCTCACTATGATGCCGTCAAATCGATAAAAAATAATTATGATGACATTTTCAGCGAAAATGAGAAAGTGCATTTCTAATTATTTTTCGGGAAGATATTTTTTAGAGATTTAATTTAGTAAATGAATTTCAAACAAGCACTGACGTGAAGTCAGGAGCTTTTGCGCGTATGTTCTATTGTCCATTCTCCTGTATTGGACACTCTTAATCGAATTTACCATGGTGAATTCTATTGTCCATTCTCCTGTATTGGCCACTCTTAATCGAATTTACCATGATGAATTCTATTGTCCAGTCTCCTGTATTGGATAATGTTAATGGAATTCACCATGGTAAATTCGATTAAGAGTGTCTAGTACAGGAGAATGGACAAAAGAAAATACGCTCAAAAGCTCCTGACTTCACGTCAGTGCTTTATGATTAACTCGTAACATATTTGAAAAGAATGTAAAATGAATCAGAAAAATTCTCTTAGATTAACCATTATACATGGAGTTTCTGGACATTCGTTAGCAAAATCTTTCTTTAAATATGCAAAATGACTACCTATCCATTTCCTGAGGTTTGTCTGTATATGCTATGTTCCGATAACTATCAATTGAATATTTTCTGATAGGGTTCGTGAAATGTCAGAAGAACTCCGCGATTCTTCGAATTCTAGATAAAATTCCACGTTTCTCTATATTTTCCAGACGAAAATTATGTAATCCGTAATGTTTACGGGCGTTTTCAGTGACTTAATGTCAAGTTTGGAGACACTTGTCAACTTTGGGGTCCGTCCTCAAACTTTTTCTGGAGTTGGCTTAATGAATAGTTTGAGGACATTTTTCAAAAATTCCTGTATTCTATAGTAAAATCTACAATTTTCATCATGAAATGGCAATTGTTACTTCAAAGTGTCATAATTTGTATACGCAATTTATGGACTTTAGTATGAGTTCACACACATTTCTACCAAATTAATTTCTACAAAATTCTACGCAAATGTTTCACATTTGCGATCCAATTCTGAGGAAACGGAATACTTTCTTGGAAAGTGAAGCTGTTTGAAGCTCAATATTCTCTTTTCGAACCTCATAAAGATTTTATGAGATTGATCATTCAACTGTGAATTATTTGAAACAATTGTATTTGGGGGCGTCTATTACTCATGAGGTTCTATGTTACCCCTCTGAAAACGTAATATCAGTACAGGAGAATGGACAATAGAACATACGCTCAAAAGGTCCTGACTTCACGTCAGTGCTTGAACCGTTTCATATTAGCGATACATTTCTGAGAAAACGGAATATCTCCTTTGAAGGTGAAGGTGCTTGAAGCCCAAATTTCTCTTTTTTAGATCTCATAAGGATTTTATAACATTTATCATTCAACAGTGAAATATATAATATTCCAGGGGGTATAACTAGACTCGACTCAAAAACAAACTTAACCTCCCCATTCGGATGTGCAGCCTACTCTGAAAATCCTTATCTCCTTTCGTTCAAAAGTTATCAAGGCAACGGTCACCCATCCAGCTAGTGAACTCACACAAGGCTGCTCGGATCTCCAACAATATAGATCCGATTGTGTTCAAACTTGAAACTCGGTAGTACAATTAGGTTCTGAAGGCTCTCGCAAAATGTCAGCGATGTCGGACGAATAGTTTCTCATATATAGAATTTGCTTCATTGATTTTTCAAAAATTTTCTAGTGATACGATCCTCACTACATTTTGCAAGAATTTTCGCATTGTCATTCTACAACTAATAACAATGTTTGAATTGTATCAATCCTGTATTTTTTAATTTTCCAGTGATACGTTTCGCTCGAAATTTCACAACCGTCCTTGGGTTTGCATTCTGCAACTCTCCAAGTTTCAATTCGATCGGATTTGTATTGGTTGAAAACAAAATTATCACTCGGAAACCGTTCGGCCGATTATGCCCATTAACGAACTGGTCCGTCGTATTAATTGGGATGTGGCACTAACCCAGAAAATTTGAATTCGCCAGCTCTTTCCGTTGTCAAGTTATCGTGGCAACGGCCGGCTGGCTGGCTGGACAGAATCAAAATTTCACCTCGAATTCTTCATCGGGGAGTCGAGTCCAAACGTTCGAGATCATTTTGGGCAAAAAATTCGAAAATTACATTTGGGCAAAATGATGACGCGATGTTCCCCAGAACATACGCGCAAAAAATTGGCCAAAGTAACTAAAAACAAGCGATAGATTCGCGTAAGTTTTAGCTCCATAATAAATGCATGGGAAATTCGTTCGTGCTCGGATCCACGAACGGATCGTAATTCAAAGTTCCCGCTTAATCTAACTAATTTGGTCTATTGGCCCTTTATGTGACGATCATTTCGAGATTTGTTTGGTCCACTAAGAATTGCCGATAATATTGTCGAGAAATTATTGAAATAGGCTTACTGGATTTGAACCGTTTCTATAGGATTGATCAGGATTTACTTAACTTTATTAGCATATAAGATACAAAATCTGAAAATATTGTACAAAGAATCGATCTAGTCTCAAAGGACGACGTATTGCGGCATTTTATAGTTTAAAGGAACTTGAGGCTTTAGCGTGATTTGAAAAGTAGTTTAGAGGTCAAAATAGGCCTATCGAGTTTATGATGAATGGGCAAAATCCGCCCAATTATTTCGGAGATTTTGTTTTACCAATATTTCGAAATCTACACATCGGACGTTGAAATTTGATATCTCTAAAAATAACGTCTCCAAGTTCCGAAGAAAGAAGCGAAAAAAATTTTGATCTCTCGTAAGATTATCGCTAGAGTTTGCTGAAATTTCTTATATACCTAAAGGGCAACAATAAGATGAGTTAAGTATACGATATATCAGATTCATAATTTTTCCATTATCGCAAAAAATAAGATCTTCCTAGAAGCTACGTAATCCAATGATTGTTTAGGAGTACCTATACGATTTATTCGTTGCTATGATTTTGATTCACTTTTCATCTCATTTCGAGACACTGAAGAATATCAACAGACGACCTTACCTGATTCACTAAACCGGATCTAAAATCTACAGATTTTTATCGAAAAATTATGTTCTTCAAAATGTTTTTGCTTATTTATTCCAATGAATATTTTGAACAATTTCCTCCATATACCCAATACGGATTTTGTTTTCTCGATAAAACGGATATGTAATATTCAAAGATGAAAGATGTGAAATTGGCCCACTTTTGAGAACCATATGGATTAAGAAAACTTTTCAGCAGCACACATTTTTTTTTCCGAAAATCGAAAGGTGTAGGGCCAATTTTACACACAATATTGAGAACGCTATAAAAACTTCTTTACGTTCGAATAATCTCACCTTGAAAAGACATGAAAATAAATTGGCTTAGGACCTCAAATTTGTAATATTAGATTTTCAGGTAATCTTTAATATGAAAATATATACTAGAACACCGTAGTAATAAGGGCCATTATGAAATGACCCAATATGCGTAGGCAATACAGAATACGAGTGAGTTCAAATTGATCCCATATGTGCGATTTAATCCATTAAATGAAGATATCAAAGGTGCCGCCCTATAACTTATTTCGACTAAGGCATGCCAGTATGCCACCTGACATCGGTGATTCCTCGCTTTTTAACCGACATTCACAACTACTATGAGATAAGTTATAAAGTGCGGGAATTATATCTCAACAGGACGATGCCAAATATTGTGTAGTACGGGAGCACATTTTCCAATATGATAATTTCTGATATAATATGCAATTAGATTAGAAATCCTCGCAGGCAGTAGTAGTAGCAGGCAAATTTTTTCGAGGCATTATGATTCCCCGACATCTTAAAGAGGATTGTGTGAAATGAAATTTCGAATATTAATAGGAAAATTCACGAGGGTCGTATCGTAAGAATCTTAAGAAAATATTATTTGCCTGAAATATCGCAATCGAAATATATCGAGAAAAAAAAATTATAAGCACTATTTGAGTAGTTAATGTGAAATAACGAATTCAATTTCTGAAAATTATAAATCTGAATAACATTATGTACATAAGTAAATTAGTATCTCAAGAACAATCAACTAAATTCAGTTGAAAATTTAAGTTCACGTGCAAAGTATCGATTAAATATTCGTAGGTTGGTTTCAACTTTCACCGAAAGAATAATTGATCTGTGTATTTCTGTTTATGTTCTAGGAAACAGCATGCTATCATTTTGCCCGAATGACTGAAATTCTCGAATTTAGTACCGAAAATGAACCGAAAATGAGTAGGGTCGACTCACTGATGAAGAATTCGAGGTCAAATTCAATTATCTCCGGCCGGCTGTTACAACGTTAGCTTTCGAACGGAAAGAGTGAAAACAAAATTTTCAGGGTAGGTTGCTTATCCGAATGCGACGGTTTAGTTCGTTCAAGGGCATAATCGGCCAAACCGTGGCGGAGTTAAAATAACTCAAACAATATAGATCCGACCGAATTGAAACTTGGTATAGCTATTAGTGAAATGACAACACACTGCCAAGGTTCGTATCACTAGAAACTTTTGAAAAAATTCTTAAAAACCCCTGACGTGAAGTCAGGAGCTTTTGCGAACTTGTCCCGTTGTCTATTCATCCTCATAAGAAGTCGATCGAGCTAAAATTCGGTACTCGATTGTAAAATGGTGACTCGAAGGAATTTCAGCTGATTCTGACTCATAAGAAATATGAAATTTTTGAAGAAAACATTTTTTTATATTTTTCTAGAGGCTCGATATTCACGAAATTTGCAGAAAATGAGCGCGCCGGCATTAAACAATTAATTACTAAGTTTTAAATGAATTGGATATATATATACATATTTTGGGTTATAGAGGAAATAACAAAATTCAAGATGGGTGTAACTCCGAAAGCGATAGGCCGACTTTGCCTATTGTCGAACTAACATCACTTGGAAGCGCAACGCGCTGAAAATTGCAAATCACTATCTCCTTCCGTTCTCAAGTTATCGTGAGATACATAATATTTTTCTTTAATTTTTTAGTGATACGATCCTCACGAAATTTTGTGTTTATGTCGGCATTCTGCACCTAATTACGTGGTTTCTATCCGATCGGATCTGATCTGTTTGTAACCAAAACTAGTACTCGGAAACCATTTGGCCGATTATGCCCATTAACGAACTTGTCCTTCGCATTTGAATGCGAAACCTATCCTGAACATATCAAGTCGCTATATCTTTCTGTTCGAAAGTTATTGTGGCAACGGCCGGCCGAACGGCCAGAGAGAATCAAATTAGACCTCGAATTCATCATGGTTGGAGACCATTTTTGGCAAAAATTTCGAAAATTGCAGACATTTGGCAAAATGATAGCACGCTGTCCCCACGTGCAAAAAATTATTGAATATTATTCTATATCTCAGAAACTATCCGTTTTGCAGCCAGGTTTCAAATTTGAACACGATCGGAGATATAGGGTTGGAGATATTGAAAAATTATTGGAAACTGAGCAGCGTTGGACGAGTTCAGTATCTGTTGAGACCGCTAGTATACTACATATATATTGGTAATGATATAGTTAACTAACGTATTCACTAAAATTGATGTCCAAATTCTGAATACGAGTATGTAAACAATGCCCAAAAACAATAGCAATACTATGTATTCCTATTCCACTGAGAGAAATCTCTCTTTCTATACATGGCATTGTCTAGATTCCAGATTATAATAATTGTAGGAACTTGATCGAAAACGAAATTAAACAAAACGAATGAATGAATAACTTTTGTATTTCACAGTTGTTCTGATTTTTTTTAAATCTGGGCAGCATAGAATCCCCAGAAAAGACTCCGTCAGAAAAAAGAACATAGATAACTTCTAGTCTAGGACATGCACGGTGTGTTATAAAGGGCAGCGGTGTGGAATCAAATCATTACATAGGACTAATGTTATTAGAATTCCTGTGAATAATCTGCAGGATATTTGTATAATAATCTATTTTCGAAAGAAATATTAGTGGTAGTATTTATATGTTATGGGGAGGTTGCTTGTGGAATATACTATCCAATGTTTTGACGAATGATATTTTCACTTCATTATTGTCGTATTGATCGAATTTCTCTAATTTTGAAATATCCGGCATGTTTCTGGCGCTCTTGTTATTATAACCATGACATTAAAGTAGTCTCAATATTCCTTTGAAATATTCCCAGAAAATAAATATTGTGTGTTTCGACAGAAATATTTATTATCAATTCGCTAGTATATTACTTATTTTTTTCAATGATATAGTTAACCAACGTTCACTTTCATAGCAGAGCGCATAGCGTAGCATCGCGCTTAGCATATAGCATCGCATCGCATAGTTCACCGGCTCGGGAGTTTCAAATGCAAAGTTAATCACGAAATTTAGAGAATAAATTGATGAAGATGAAAAATTCGTGATTCTTAGGACTCTTTATACGAATATATACCGAAGAACGGAAGATTGAACGAGTAAAATACAAAATGAAAATGTCCCCAAACTTGATCGATGTGAGTTTTTTAGAATTTTCGTGGTTTTTTCACTTTTATTTGCTAATGTATACCTATGTATGCAGCAAAAATCGAAGTTTGAAAATGACCCCAAACTTGACGGATTACAAACATATATATATATATATATATATATATATATATATATATATATATATATATATATATATATATATATATATATATATATATATATATATATATATATATGTAACTAAGGGACAACTGAGTCCCAACTGGTTGGTAACAAGTGAGACCCGTTTTGTACATGTGAGGCCCCTTTCCGGGTCTCGCATTGTTTTTTGGTGCAAATGGACTCCTTAGGACCCCCTCTCAGCTCCCTGATGTCTCCCCCAAACATTTTTTTGGACTCGGATGTCTGTTATAAGCCTCAACTTACACGGAATTTAGTTAATGGGAATTCGCTTCAGATGGCGCTGTAGAAGTTCTGTATATACTTTGCGAGACCCAGAGTATTGGAACGTATTGCACGCCTATGCTATTCCTCTCCTTTTGAAACGCCACTGGTTTCATAGAATGCACGTTGACGGACTGTCACCTATGTCAGGTTACTTCTCTTCTATGATCTTAGTGTCTGCGTGTGGTAACGAAGCTGACTGACGACATTGACGTTCTTTTTCCAGTCTTTCTCTGAACGAGAAATCATCTTTCGTATATCGTTGAGAATTTTTATCTGAAGTCATCGAGTATCCCAGTGAATTTTCTAAGTTTTAGTTTGCGAGATAAATAATATTTATTCTCGGTAAGTCTCATAATTCCTTTAGTTTAAGTAGAGATTTGGATTTTAGGGAAATATTTTGCTGGCTTCTGAGTTATTGCATTGCCTTCCTTCATTTTGTTTTACAGCACATGAACTGCTTTTCACTTTTCATTTCCCCAGGGCAGAATTCCTTCTCAGGTTCACTAATGATTATCGACATGTAAATGCCTAATTTTTTCCTGAGAAGCGAGAAGGAGTTCTGTTGAATTTTTGTGCACATATTCATTTACTTTAATTTCATATAGCTCCTTGGTTGGGACCACACGAGTTAGATTACACTCCTTGGTTGGGACCATATTTGCTACAATCCTTGGTTGGGACCACACGAGTTAGATTACTCTCCTTAGTTGAGTCCACGTTGTTTGCACCGAGATAAAATCATTTGCTGAATCTTGACTTGCACAGAAACTCAATCATTAGCTGAAGCTTGAGTTGAACTAGAGTACGATCAGTAACTGGAAGCTGTAGTAATTTTTGGCTGTTGCGTTTGCCTGTGCCCACATTTGCTTGGAAGTTAATTTATGGTGGAGGAGCTGAAAGCACATCTGAAGTACAATTCGAGGCTGACTGGGGGGCATATTCCGTTACCGAAAGGATCATCTGACACCAGAGAAACATATTGCATTGAAAGTGGAACCACGATATGAACATTTCTTTTAAGATAAGTAGTCTATAAGTCTGTGTAATTTGAGAGATTGTGATTGAAACTGTAAATTAAGATTTGTACACCTAGTTCTTTCTATAATATATTGTTAAAAACCTGACTAGGAATCTTGTTGTGGGGTAATCAAACCTTCCTTGAGAAATCAGTATTAGAATCTCATGCTCAAATACCCCTAGGGTAAAACGTGGCGTTACAGTATATATTCTCAATTAAGCAGGTTGCTGTGAGATGAGAGTCCCGCCAATCTGACAACACTGCTCTATAGATCATTCAGTACACTAACGGTGGATTTCAGAAAGCTCTGATTAGATTTATTATAGCTTTAATACGATTTCGGCTAGATGAACTGGAAATCAACATAGAAGTTCACTGATTTGGCAAGTAATAGTTATGAAAGTGTCATCAAACACTGGGTCAATATATTATTATCTTTCTAAGAATCAGATACATTGAAATGAAAATTTATCAAATAATAATATTCATTATTCATTATTCATTAGTCATTGCCATTTCCACACACGATCATACGATAGATTAACCATTTAAATATTTACTATTGACTGCCCCGCGATATTTTCCAATTGTTTCAGTGAATTATTGGTTCCTCTAAATTCCCGAAAAACTATTGACTTTACTCATTCATAAGTGTTAATGAGTCGTGTAACTACACGACTCTCAATTTTCTTGTTTTGGTAGATTCATAGTGTCTAAGACTTATAGACGAATATTTTGAAATGATTCTTGAATTATCTGCATATTATATTCCATCCATTTTTGGAATTATTAATTCGGTGAACGGTTAACTATCTCGAAATTACGAAATGCTTGTTTTTCATACAATCGGTAAACCCATACAGCTATTGAAGTCAAACAAGGCTGCTCGGATCTCCAACAATATAGATCCAATCGTGTTCAAAGTTGGAACTTGGCAGTAGAGTTAGGTTCTGAAGGCTCCCGAAAAATTCCAGCGATGTTGGACGAACAATTTCTGATATATAGGATTTTTTTCAAGGATTTTAAATGATTTTTTAAAAACTTTCTAGTGATACGATTCTCACTACATTTCGCAAGCATTTTAAGGCTGGCATTCCACAATAGATAACTTTGTTTGAATTGGATCGGTTTAGTATTTTTCGAGTTATTGAGGAAATAAGAACCAAATTTCAGATGGGTACAATTCCAAAATCGTTTGGCTGATTATGTCCAATAAACAAACTTAAGTGTTTCAATCAGAGTCACAACCTGAACTAAAAATTTCAAGTTGCTATCTCTTTCCTTTCTCAGGTTATCTTGATATAAATAATATACCCATATCCTAATATCATACCAATACCTACTATTACTATGTAAACAAAAAAATTGTATACCAAAGAGTAGCAGTAATTCAGACACAGGAGATAATTTTGAATCAAACTCTATGTATTAACATTTTGATTATTTACTTCACGAGAGATCAAGAATAACATTCATTTTGAAATTTCAATACTACATCAAGGAGCATGCAATAATTTTTTTCGAGTTTGCACCACTACTAGCTCACCATAGTTAAAACACTACAGGGGATAAATATATGGATCATGATTAAAACATGATTACTTCCTTATATCCTACATCTCGTTGGAAAATATAATTGGATTACCTCCACAGCACTAGATATATCATCATTTTCAAAGTTATCGTTGAATTACCAAGCCATTCTATTATATTAGTAAAATCGTATTAATTATTAAGCATACTAAGATTACTAAGCAACAAGAATTTAAGAAACATTTACCTGAAACTCCAAGTGAAAACAATATATACACATGTTTAGATGTTATATTAATACATCACCTTTTACTACTGAACATGTATTTTGAAATGTTCCGCTATTAGAAAAAATAAAATGTTTCGTCAAAAATTCCTATAATAAAATATACGCTGTCATTCAAAGCTCTTCATACATTTTATGGTCGACATAATGGTCCTTCTGAGCAGGCTATTCGTGCTGTAATGGACATTGTTTTCAAAAAGACCGTTTTCTTATCATGGATGGTATGGAATTAACGTGAAAAAATTATAATGAAAAAATTGGATCAAGCACTGACGTGAAGTCAGGAGCTTTTGCGCGTATGTTCTATTGTCCATTCTCCTGTATTGGACACTCAATCGAATTTACCATGGTGAATTATATTGTACGTTCTTCTGTTTTGGACACTCTTTTAGTAGAAATTTACCATGGTAAATTCGATTAAGAGTGTCGAATACAGGAGAACGGACAATAGAATTCACTCAAGAACATACGCGCAAAAGCTCCTCACTTCACGACAGTGCTTGAACCAAGTTTTTTTTCGTAACTTTTTTAAAATTTTCTAGCTTTACGGTTCTCTCCAAATTTGACACACGTCGTTATGTCGATATTCTACAACTAGTTAGCAAGCTTCAATTCGATCGAGTCTATATTTTTTGAGTTATCGAGGAAATAATATACCAGATGGAAATAACTCCGAAACCGTTGGGCCGATTATGGTCAATACCAAACTGAACTCTCCCATTCAGATGCGCAATCTACCCTGAAAATTGCAAGTTCCTATCTCCTTTCGTTCGAGAGTTATCGAGGCAACGATCACCTAGCCAGCTACTGAATTCACACAAGGCTGCTCGGATCTCCAAAAATATAGGTTCGATCGTGTTCAAACTTTGAACTTGGTAGTAGAGTTAGGTTCGAAAGGCTCTCGCAAAATTTCAGCCATGTCGGATGAATAGATTCTGATATATAGAATGTTTATCAATGATTTTCAATGATTTTTTTGAAATTTTTTATTGATAAAATTCTCACAAAATTCTGCAAGAACTTTTGCGTTGGCATTCTACAACTAATACCCATGTTTGAATTTGATCGGTTTTATATTTTTCGAGTTATTGAGGAAATAACAATCAAATATCAGATGGGTATAACTCCAAAACCATTTGGCCGATTTCTCTTATAAACAAACTCAAATGTCGCACTCAGATGCACAACCTAACCTGCAAATTTCAAATCGCTATCTCTCTCCGTTCTCAGGTTATCGTGACATAAAAAATATTTTTTAATAATTGTTTAAAATTTTCTAGCGACAAGATTCTCACCAAATTTCACAAACGTGCTTGGGTTCATATTCTTCAACTATTCACCAAGTTTCAATTCGATTGGATTCATATAGGTTGAAAATAAAATTATTACTCGGAAACCATTGGGCCGATTATACCTATTAAAGAACTTGTCCGTCGTATTGGGATGCGCCACCGACCCTGAAAATTTGATGTTGCTAGCTCTTTCTGTTCTCAAGTTATCGTGGCAACGGCCGGACGGCCGGACTGCCGGACGGCCGGTCGGACAAAATCAAATTTGACCTCGAATTCTTCATCGGGGAGTCGAACCAAATCGTTTGAGACCATTTTAGTAAAAAAATTCGAAAGTTACAGACATTTGGGCAAAATGATAACGCGATGTTCTCCAGAACATACGCGCAAATATTGGAAAAAGACTGACGTGGGGTCAGTCTCGAGGTCAGTCTGCTTTGGCGCGCTCGTTCAAATTCATAGCCAGAGTGGTCAAAGAATGATAAATGGATATATGAATTCATTAGTTGATGAAGGATTCCGATTTCATCAACAACAATATTTGAAAATATACGATGTGGGTTCGATGTCTCTGTACTGACGGCAAATCGTCTACCGTGAAAATTTCAGGGGTTAATTTTTTTTTTCGCATTTGGATTCCACAGTTTTATTATTTTCGAAAATAACGAACCAAAACATCTTAGGTTTCAACATGATAACTGAAACTTTTGTCATTGTGTAAACCATCGAAACTTCATCGTCATTTCTATTCAAATCCTTCGTGTCGTGTCCCTAAACGAAAATTTGGTCTCTTTGAAACGAGAAGAGGTAACAAAATTCCGATGTTAGTCAGTCGCTAATGAGTTGCATACCAGGTTGAGCCTGTCAACATTTTTATTCCTCATATTAATTACGCACTTTGTACTTGGCGAATTGCACAGAAGTGAAAATAGACTATCGGGGACATGAACACAGAAATAACTACAAGGAAATATTTTATTGTGAGCAACTGTATGTGTTCAGCATACTAATTTTTGGCGCGCTTATTCCCAACCAGCAGAATTACGGAATATGTTATAAAACTGTTACTTAACTATGGGTTAATTTAGTTAGTACCACTAGAAAATTTCTAAAAAATTACAAAACAATATTATGTCTCATGATTCTTTGAGAACATGATGAAATAGCCACTTGCAGTTTTCAGGGTAGATTGCGCATCTAAATGTGACATTTAAGTTCGTTAACTACCATAATCGGCCAAATGGTTTTTGAGTTATATCAATCTAAAATTTGGTTGTTATTTCCCCAATAACTCGAAAAATACTAATCTGATCCAATTCAAACATGGTTATTAGTTGTAGAATGCCAACGCGAAAATTATTGCAAAATTTCATGGGGATCGTAGCACTGGAACATTTTCAGAAATTAATTGAAAAAAAAATTGATTCAAGCACTGACGTGAAGTCAGAAGCTTTTGCGCGTATGTTCTCTTGTCCATTCTCCTGTATTGGACACTCTTAAGAGTGTCCAATACAGGATACTCTTAGGAGTGTCCAATACAGGAGAATGGACAGATAACATACGCGCAAAAGCTTCTGACTTCACGTCAGTGATTGAATCAATTTTTTTATTTGTAATGATATACAAACGTTCTGGAAGCATTATGCTAGTACTGGAGACAATTTTCCCGTAGGTGCAAAATTATCGGTTATAATAATTGCACAAGTGCATGAAAATTAACGATAATTTTGCAAGAAAGCGTGTAATCTAGAAATTGCATGAGTTTATTTTCATATTTCGGTGAAATATGAAAATATCCGAATGCAATTTTTATAAGATACCACGCTTGAATGTAAAATTATCTGGTAATTTTGATGCACGAGTGTAATTCATTGGAATATTTCACGAATATAATATTTTTCCATCAGTAATTTTGCAGTGACATTCCATATTGTCTTCACTGTAAAGTCTTTATATTCCTCACCATTCTGCTTGCACGTATTGAATGCCTAGTCAGTTATAGACACTTATAGACTTCTCTTTGACCAGAATATATACTTTGGCCTCACAAAAAATTCATGAACTGTCGCCATATATTCTGTCTGTACATTTGGTATTTTTTGGCTCAATTTTAGCGCTCTTGTTCCTGTGAACAGAGTGTTTATCAATTTGCACAAATGTCTGTAATTTTCGAATTTTTGGCTGAAAATGGTCTTGAACGATTTGGTTTGACTCACTGATCAAGAATCCGTTGTCGAAATTAATTCTGTCCGTCCAGCAGTTAACACGATAACTCACTCAGCTATACAGTTGAAATTTTCAGAGTAGGTTTGAGGGATAAATATCTCGGCTGAGTTCGTTATTGGGCA
Organism: Halyzia sedecimguttata; assembly: GCA_937662695.2. NCBI lineage: Eukaryota > Metazoa > Arthropoda > Insecta > Coleoptera > Coccinellidae > Halyzia > Halyzia sedecimguttata. The sequence continues at coordinate 50,170,510 of OW569411.2, read as the reverse complement.
AAATTGGTCTATTAGTTTCGGAGTAACGAAAAAAAAATATTTTTTTTTACATTACAACTTCTGAATTCATTTATTTTAAGATGCAGTTTCATCATAAGAATCCATTGTTATCATTTTCAACTCTAACAAGCTAAAACTTTCGGAGATATTATGATGTTTCAAAATTTCAATAATACATCGTAAGTTCTATGTATTCACAGAATGTGAACACAGAATCTGTCTGTGCTCACTGTTCATAAATGTCATATTTTCCAGCTTTAGAGATTGTCAATTATAAGTTCTAAGATATTTTCTCTTGGTAAACAATTATCTGATTCTTGAATTTGTGAATATATACAAGACTGTTTTGAAACCGAAAATAATATTGACTGATTACATATTGAATAATTTATGTATACATATCGGGGATGATGTTTCAGAAGATTTAGAATTGAATCAATGAATTATGTAGTTTATGAAGACAATAGGAAAGAAGAACATAATGGAATAATCAAAAGAAATTACTGTTCGTTTACCACTAAGGTTGATATTACCTTTTACTTTCTTAAGTAGTGAGACAGTTCCTAAATACAGTATTTTCATAATGTTGCTAGCAAAAAAATACTGATATGTGTATATAGTAGGTATCAAACATTTTTTCTTGAGTTAAGGTTCATAATACAGAAAAGAATGTGTTAGAGGTATGAACTATTGAATTTTAAATTATGAAAAGAGGATAGTATTTGATTAATATATTTTGAACTATCAAAATAATTTGTTCGTAATCCTCTACCTACTCAAATATCAGGAATAAATGGACAATCTGCTATGATTGTCTCCAGCCTTGCTCTAGACATTTCGATGATATTTTCCTTAGGTATTTCGAGTTGTGAAAACTATGCACCGAGTGTAAGTTGCAACAACCCATTCCACGAGGTTGAATATATCATTGCAGATTGCTCATTTAATCTTGATAAATAAATTTAATGACAATTTTTGAAGCATTAAAGCATTGTAGACATTGTAGATATTGTAGATATTGAAGATTGGTCTTTTTTTTTAAATATTTTTTGAAGCTTTTTTCATTAAACGACACTTTTTCAAATTTAATTTCTTTCATGATGCAGTTCTATCATAGGAATCCACTGTTATAATTCCCAACTTTGAGGAACCAATACTTTTGGAGATTTAGTTTGTCTGTTGGAACACGAGCGCCAAAAAGCTCCTGTCCACAGGGCTTGAACCAATTATTAATTATATTTTCCTCGATCATCTGTACTGAGCATTCACCAAAATGCAACATTTTTTGACACTTTGAAGTTTATCTGTTTGTATTGTATGTGTCAAGGCAACGGGATGTTTTCGGATGCATTATTCGCTCTGCAGTGCAATTACCGCTGTAATTTTTCGATAATTGCATTCTTGTCATGAGAAGTTCAATGTATGAGTAATAATTTTGTCATATCAACCAATACAGATCCGATTGAATTGAAACTTGGTGATTAGTTGTAGAATACAAACCTAAGGACGTTTTTGAAATTTTTTGAGAATCGTATCACTTGAAAATTTTGAAAAAATTAGTAAATATTTTAATTTATGTCAGGATAACCTGAGAACGGCAAAAGATAGCGACTTGAAATTTCCAGGTTAAGTTTTGCATCTGAATGCGCTTTTGGAGTTATAGCCATCTGATATTTGGTTCTTATTTCCTCAATAACTAGAAAAATACAGAACCGATTCTATTCAAACATGGTTATAAGTTGTAGAATGCCAACTCGAAAATTGTAACGTTTCTTTTTAACCCGGGCAGGGGTTTGTTTATATTTGGTTTGCGCGAGTGTCGTTTATTTCGTTTATGTTGACATCGAATTTGAGGTTGGATCTCAGTGGTACCAATCGACGCTAAATAATTATTGTATTCGAAGAGCCGAATGAGTTGGCAATATTGTTGCATTGTGACAATCTGAAAGTTTGTGAGAGTCTGTGCCAGTCAGGGAGATGAGGTCGTCCATTTTGTGAAGATTCGACGGAGGACCAATAGGTTAGGCGTATTTTCGGAACTTAGTAAGAATTGTTGATTTCTTCTTAGTTGGATATAGTTTCGAAAATCGAATTAGGAGTGAGGGTTACATTGGTTTGATTTGGGAAGATAACATGTAACTTGCGCTCGTCTCGATAGAGGATATAAAGAACTTTTTGCAAATCCAAGAGTTGACCACGTGAACGATCTTGGCGACTTTGACAGGTATGTGTTAGATGTTCTATTCTCGTCATTTTTAGTGGAAACAATTCAGATTGTAATTATCTTTCTATATCCAGAATATCGCTGTGTGCTTGAAGAATTATTTGGTGGAGGCACGGCCAGGTTTGGTTTCGAAGCAAACGTGTGCAGAACAACCCCGAACATCAGGGTATGTACGAATTCTATAACTATTGCATAACAACGAATAAATGGTCTGATTAATATTCTGATAACCGAAATTATTATGTGTTGGGAAAATTCATTTGTTTCTTATCCGAGAGGAGTCACTGATGGTTTCTTTTCTGTCATCAGGGTTTTTATGGTAGCACGAGTTTTTATGGTAGCACGATTTTTTATGATAGCACGAGTTTTTATGGTAGCACGAGTTTTTATGGTAGGAAGAGTGTAACTGAGACATTCGAATATATACAAGGTGGTCCATAAGTAGCGCTGTGAGACAGCCAACGCAGTGTTGCAGATCCCGAGTATATACAAGGTGGTCAGGAAGCAGCGCTGTGGGACATTCAGTCAAGGGTTGCAGACTGCGAGCACAGAGGGAAGGAGAACAGTATTGCGAGACCATCGAAGCAATACTACGTTCAGGCATAAGGAATAGCACGCAAGTTATTGGAAACATCTTTCGAAATATATCTTATACCTGCTATATGCGACTTGAACATATATTGTCATCAATTGTGTGAATTATTGTTGTTGTAAAGCGGAAATTGGGGACAGATTTGCGTAAATCATACAAGATCATAGATAAGAAACGTGGATGCGCCTGAGCTCAAGCGACGCGTATTTGAATCAAAGAGAAATATCTGCGTACAATTTCCGCCACCCTCATTCAGGGTTTCACAGTAGTTTTATTTTGGTGGGTCTAAAGACCTGGGTTGTATGCTACTGGAATAAACTGTCTGTTATTAGCGTGAATATTCTTTTGGTGAATTTAGGAATTAGTACATTACGCGGGGGTATCTGGGATACTTAAATTTACCTGGCGCCCATTTACTAGGTTCCCTTTTTAGGAATCCACTCCCATCTCCATTGGAGCTAGACCGCGGATTCCTGAGTTCTAGTAGCTCCGAATTTAACCACTGCGACTTGGGAACAGTCGTATGTCGTTATAAATTGGCGCCCAACGTGGGGCGTATCTCCCGATCCAATGTGGGGCTCAGCCCGATGTAACGTAGGTCTGATTCAGTTGTATAGATAATGTTGTTTTTAATATTTGACCCGATTTTTTTTTAGGGGACTTGCTTTATCGTGCTTTAGTATTTCTAGTCATTTTGCTTCTTGGCCTAATTTATTGAGAATTATTTTTATACAATTTTATTTATCTCTAGCGATAGTCGGTCAGAGTCGAGGTTGGAAATGTATTCGAGCACAAATTTGAATTGTAGTAGTTGTCTCGTGCTCAAAGAATTTATTATTGTGTGAATTGTGTTGAATTATGTGCCATGTTGGAGAACTTACCCCTGTTTATATGGGACGAATTAGAATTGACAATAGAATTTCGCCGTGGACATATGAAGTACATGGTCGGAGAATGCATGAAGATTAAGGGTAATTGCTGGATGGATGGAGTAATGAGAGTAGAAGAGGATTTCCGGGATGACTGTGATGTATGATAGGGCATTGGATGATGTATGATTCTGGGTAATGATTGGATGAGAAGGGTATGCTTGTTGTGATTGAGGACGTAGGAATGATTGGGTATGAGTGGTTTGCTTCCTCCTTCAGGGATACTTGATTTTTGTGGGCTCCGATTGGTGGAAACATTCCGACATCTATCCACCTTCATTTATCAGTTGTCTTGTCAATTTATTTTTTTTTAGATCATATATATTTTAATCCCTAAGTGAAATTTACTAGGTAAATTTCTTCAAGTGAGGGGGGATTTTGTAACGTTTCTTTTTAACCCGGGCAGGGGTTTGTTTACATTTGGTTTGCGCGAGTGTCGTTTATTTCGTTTATGTTGACATCGAATTTGAGGTTGGATCTCAGTGGTACCAATCGACGCTAAATAATTATTGTATTCGAAGAGCCGAATGAGTTGGCAATATTGTTGCATTGTGACAATCTGAAAGTTTGTGAGAGTCTGCGCCAGTCAGGGAGATGAGGTCGTCCATTTTGTGAAGATTCGACGGAGGAGCAATAGGTTAGGCGTATTTTCGGAACTTAGTAAGAATTGTTGATTTCTTCTTAGTTGGATATAGTTACGAAAATCGAATTAGGAGTGAGGGTTACATTGGTTTGATTTGGGAAGATAACAGGTAACTTGCGCTCGTCTCGAAAGAGGATATAAAGACCTTTTTGCAAATCCAAGAGTTGACCACGTGAACGATCTTGGCGACTTTGACAGGTATGTGTTAGATGTTCTATTCTCGTAATTTCTAGTGGAAACAATTCAGGTTGTAATTATCTTTCTATATCCAGAATATCGCTGTGTGCTTGAAGAATTATTTGGTGGAGGTACGGCCAGGTTTGGTTTCGAAGCAGGACAACCCCGAACATCAGGGTATGTACGAATTCTATAACTGTTGCATAACAACGAATAAATGGTCTGATTAATATTCTGATAACCGAAATTATTATGTGTTGGGAAAATTCATTTGTTTCTTATCCGAGAGAAGTCACTGATGGTTTCTTTTCTGTCATCAGGGTTTTTATGGTAGCACGAGTTTTTATGATAGCACGAGTGTTTATGGTAGGAAGAGTGTAACTGAGACATTCGAATATATACAAGGTGGTCCATAAGTAGCGCTGTGAGACAGCCAACGCAGTGTTGCATATCCCGAGTATATACAAGGTGGTCAGGAAGCAGCGCTGTGGGACATTCAGTCAAGGGTTGCAGACTGCGAGCACAGAGGGAAGGAGAACAGTATTGCGAGACCATCGAAGCAATACTACGTTCAGGCATAAGGAATAGCACGCAAGTTATTGGAAACATCTTTCGAAATATATCTTATACCTGCTATATGCGACTTGAACATAATTATATTGTCATCAATTGTGTAAATTATTGTTGTTGTAAAGCGGAAATTGGGGAAAGATTTGCGTAAATCATACAAGATCATAGATAAGAAACGTGGATGCGCCTGAGCTCAAGCGACGCGTATTTGAATCAAAGAGAAATATCTGCGTACAATTTCCGCCACCCTCATTCAGGGTTTCACAGTAGTTTTATTTTGGTGGGTCTAAAGACCTGGGTTGTATGCTACTGGAATAAACTGTCTGTTATTAGCGTGAATATTCTTTTGGTGAATTTAGGAATTGGTACATTACACGGGGGTATCTGGGAGACTTAAATTTACCTGGCGCCCATTTACTAGGTTCCCTTTTTAGGAATCCACTCTTATCTCCACTGGAGCTAGACCGCGAATCCCTGATTTCTAGTAGCTCCGAATTTAACCACTGCGACTTGGAAACAGTCGTATATCGTTATAAAATTCTTGCGAAATTTCGTGAGGATCGTATCACTTGAAGATTTTTCAAAAATCATTAAAAAATATTCAATATATCAGAAACGATTCGCCCGACATCGCTGAAATTTTGCGAGAGCCTTCAGAACCTAACACTACAGCCAAGTTTGAACACGATCGGATCTATATTGTTGGAGGTCCGAGTAGTCTTGTGTGAGTTCAGTAGCTGGATGGGTGACCGTTGCCTTTCGTTAACTTTCGAACGAAATAAGATAGGGACTTGCTATTTCCAGAGTAGGTTGCGCATCCGAATGGGAGAGTTAAGTTCGTTTTTGGGCATAATCGGTCCAACGGTTTTGGAGTTATATCCACCTGGAATATTATTTCCTCGAAAACTCAAAAAATATAGACTCGATCGAATTGAGCCTTAGTAACTTGTTGTAGAATATCGACATAAACAAGTATATAAAATTATGTGAGAACCGTACACGTATAAAAAAAATACGAAAAAGATATGGTTCAAGCACTGACGTGAAGTCAGGAGCTTTTGCGCACATGTCCTATTGTCAATTCTCATGTATTGGACACTCTTAATGGAATATACCATCGTTCATTTTGGAGGTCTCCATAGTTTGCATCTATGCAACTTCTTTTGAATGATCACGAAAAACGACCTATCTAACAGCTACTTGGGTTATATTCTGGACTATGGGTAAAAATATGTCAAAGTGTAGAATGACAGATGAGAGTAAGCTGCGTTTTGGAACAGTGATGAGGTAGGGCAGTTCAGTGTTTTTTGCAGCTATTTTGAACTGTTGTATACTGAATAATTTGTGAGTAGGTATTATATTTCGGAAGAAATACTGATTGCGTTGTTGCGGCCATTCAAATGTTCACTGACGAATAGTAATTTAGAAAGTATAATTGCTGTAACAATGTTTTTTATGCACTTAACAAAAAAAAACTTTTTCGGCAACATTCCGGGAGATACCAAAGGGTTTTCCAATAAGAGGTGTTATTTTGAATAGCCCGCTATTTCGGTAGATGTCACTTTCGAAGCTGTAATTTTTTGACATTTGACAATTAGAAACTACGCCATTAATAAAAATGGAACGATACACACACGCTTCAAGAACGCATGGAAATGATTAAAATTCACTATGAAAATGGTGAAAATTTGGCAGAGAAGGTTCTTAAAACTCGAAAAATTTTGGGTCGTCGTGAAGCACCTTGTCGGACCGCAATAAAGAAATTGGTGGAGAAATTCAAGCTGTTGGGATAAGTTAGTTATGTGAAGAACAAAACCCATGCACGTCGCTCAAGAACAGCCGAGAATTTTGCTGCAGTAGCCGAAAGTGTTGAAGAAAACCCAGGTTTGTCCATTCCTCGTCGTTCTTTGGAATTAGGCATTCCACAAACATCATTACACCGTATTTTGCATAAAGATTTGGGTCTTAAGGCTTATAAAGTTCAGTTAACACAAGAACTCAAGCCAGCCGATCATCAACAACGTCGTGTTTTTGCTGATTGGGTCGTTGAAATTCATGAAAACGATCCGGAATTCCATCAAAAAATCATCTTGAGTGATGAGGCCCATTTCCACCTCGGTGGCTTCGTCAACAAGCAAAATTGTCGCATCTGGGGCTCGGAAAGCCCAAGAGTTATTGTTGAAAAGCCTCTATATCCTCAACGTGTGACTGTTTGGTGCGGCTTATGGTCCGGCGGAGTCATTGGACCTTACTTTTTCGAAAATGATGCTGGAGCAACAGTTTCGGTGAATGGATTGCGCTATGGAGAGATGATTAATGATTTTTTATGGACGGAATTGGATGGTATTGATCCGGACAACGTTTACTTCCAACAAGACGGCGCTACGTGCCACACAAGCAACGAAACCATTGATCTTTTGCGGGAAAAGTTTCCAGACCGTGTTATCTCTTGAAGAGGTGATCACAATTGGTCACCGAGATCTTGTGATTTAACACCTTGCGACTTCTTCCTTCAGGGCCACGTGAAAGAGGAGGTCTACGCCAATAGCCCAGCGTCGATTAAAGACCCCAAAGATGGAATTCATGAGGCTATCGAGAACATAGGGCAGCCACTTTGCGGATTGGTTATGGAAAATTTCCTTAAAAGAATATGGTCCTGTAAGCGTGGTCGTGGTGGTCATTTGCCTGATGTTTTTTTCCACTATTAACGGCATAGCTTCTTCTTTATAATGAAATAAACATCCAATCATTTATACTGAAAAATGTCATTTTTCTTTGAATATCAAAATATCACCTCTTATTGGAAAACCCTTTACTTCCCGGACGCATTTTCTTTGAGAAAGTAGCAAGTCCCGGCCTAGTCCGGGAAGTAAGTTGTTAGATAATTCACTTACAAAAAAAAACGAATTCAAATATACCAAACATTTCAAAAAAATGTATTCCCTTCAATATTAGCAATTGCTCGAATTTCAATATACTGGGTGTCCCAAGTTCGAGTGCCTATTAGACGTTTCTGGAGAACTGGACATATTTGAAATCAGAAATTTGGGGTTATGATATTGCTTGAAATTCTCTACAGAGCTAAAATATTTTCGAAGCCCAATCACTTCCGGTTATACTGGGAGTGAAAATAAATTTGATGAAAACATTTTTTCTTCAAGTTTTGCATTCCTGGTATGATCAAGTATGCAATGCTTAATAAATTTCTGTTAAAACCATTGTATTCAATCGAATGGTTTTCAAAATATCGAAAAAAAACCGGAAAAAAAGTCAAATACCTATGTTAAGTCAGTATTATGTTCATTATTCTTGTTTTAAACATCCTGAGCGTGAACCGTTTTTAGAACGTCGAAGAGGAAGAATGTTGAATGGTCAAGCATCTCTATGATCACAGGGTGTTTCAAATTTTGTGTCGAAAATTGTGATCGAAAATTGGCCATAACTCCTGTTTTTAAATTAGAACCCTATTTTTGGCGCTCTCGTTCCTCGGAACAGAGTGCTTATCAATTTGCCCAAATGTCTGTAATTTTCGAATTATTTGATGAAAATGGTCTTGAACGATTTGGTTCGACTCACTGATCAAGAATCCGTGGTCAAAATCGATCCTGTCCGGCCTCCGTTAACACGATAACTCTTGAATGGAATGAGCTAGGCAGTTGAAATTTTCAGAGTAGGTTAAGGGGAAGAATATCTCAGTTGAGTTCGTTATTGGGCAGAATTGGTCAGATGGTTTCGGAGCAACGAAAAAAAAATATTTTTTTTACATTACAAATTTCGAAAAAATTCCTTTTAGAGATGCAGTTTTATCATAAGAATCCATCGATATAATGTTAAACTCTAACAAGCAAATACTTTCGCAGATATGATGTTTCAAAATTTCAATAATACATCGTAGTTCTATTGTATTCACAGAATCTATCTGAGTTCACTGTTCATAAATGTCATAAATGTCTGTTGGAAGTATACGATTCTTGAATTTGTGAATATACACAAGACTGTTTTGAAACCGAAAATCATTATGACTGATTACATATTGAATAATTTATGCATAAATGTTGGGGATGATGTTTCAAATGATTTAGAATGGGATCATTTTAACGATGTACTTTATGAGGGCAATAGGAAAGGAGAACATAATGGAATCTTGAGAAGAAATTGCTGTTCGTTGACCACTGAGGTTAATATTACCTTTTACTTCCATAAGTTGTGAGACATGTTCCTATATACAGTATTTTCATAATATTGCTAGCAAAAAAATGCTCAAATATGGATCGACAGTTGTGTATCAAACATTTTTTATTGAGTTAAGATCCATAATATAGAAAAAAATGTGTAAGTGGTATGAACTATTAAATTTTAAATTATGAAAAGAGGATAGTATTTTATTAATTTATTCTGAACTATTAAAATAATTTTTTCGTCAGCCTCTACCTACTCAAATATCAGGAATAAATGGACAATCTGCTATGATTGTCTCCAGCCTTGCTCTAGACATTTCGATGATATTTTCCTTAGGTATTTCGAGTTGTGAAAACTATGCACCGAGTGTAAACTGCAACAACCCATTCCACGAGGTTGAATCATTGCAGATTGCTCATTTAATCTTAATAAATAAATTTAATGAACATTTTCGAAGCATTGAAGCATTGCAGATTGCCCTTTTTTTTATGATAATTTTTGAAGCATTTTTTAAATTTAATTTCCTTCATGGTGCAGTTCTATCAGAAGAGTCCACTGATATAATTCCCAAATCTGAGAAACCAATACTTTCGGAGATATAATTTGCCTCTTTGAACAAGAGCGCCAGAAAGCTCCTGTCCACAGGGCTTGAACCAATTTTTTATGATTGCGTTGGATTCTGCGGTGAAAAATAATAATAGTTTCCTTTCATGATTATGCTCCTCAATTAAATAATTTCTGAGTTTTTTTTTAATTTAGGAGCATAATCATGTTTCAAAACAATCATTATTTTCCACCACAGAATTCAACGCAATCATAAAAAAATAGGGTTCTAATTTTAAAAACAGAAGTTATGACCTATTTTTGATCACAATTTTCGACACAAAATTTGAAACACCCTTTGATGATATTTCTGAAATTCAAAAGATGCTTGACCTTTCCACATTTTTCCTCTTTGATGTTCTAAAAACGGTTCACGCCAGGAAGTTTAAAACAAGAATAATGAACATAATACTGACTAAACATATTTGACTTTTTTTCCGGTGTTTTTTAGATATTATGAAAACTATTCGAATGAATACAATGGTCTTAATAGAAATATATTCAGCATTGAATACTTGATCATATCAGTAATGCAAAACTCGAAAAAAAAAATTGTTTTCATCAAATTTATTTTTATTCACTGTATAACCGGAAGTGATTGGGCTTCAACAATATTTTAGCTCTGTAGAGCTGATAGCAATATCATAATCCCGATTTTCAGATTTCAAATATGTCCAGTTCTCCAAAAACGTCTAATAGGCAACTTAGGACACCCTGTATATAACTTCCAGGACTCGTCTACGGCTCGTCCTAGAATTTTGTCTATTTATTACTGTTTCAGTACTAACATCTTTTTGGAGATGATATTTATGATTAATATAAATGGCATTGAAGGAAATAGGAAAGGACCCTTATTAGAATGCACTTATACAGGGGGAGTCTTTGACCACTGCATTAATTTTAACCAAAGATTCCTCTCATCAAATGAAACACTTTTTTCATTTACCATTTTTCCACATTCGGCTCAGGTAAAAAGTTACAAGCGTTTGAATATTTCACAATGTGCTAATACACTCCCGCATATAAATTAACTATGACATTGTTGGCGGACGAGAATAATAATAATAATAATAATAATAATAAATTTATTCACCCTTTTAGACAAAAAACATTTGTATAGGACACGTCTCCAAAATATTTGATATAAACAAAACTAGATAAAAGAATAATAACTGTAATATACATACATACTACTAACTCTAATTGTACAAAAACAAATCAAAGTAGACCATAACAAATAACGCCTTAATTAATTGCCTTATCGAAATACTCGTGACTATTATAAAAGCATCTCTCAACCAGCAAAGACTTGATTTCCTTCTTGAAACGTCTGTACTCCAAAACCTTCAATCTTTCGGGTAGATGGTTGAAAAATTTTATGCCACTATACAAAAGTGACTGCTGGAATCTTGAAGTGCGGTGTCTTGGAAAACAGATAGTTTCTTTATGCCGTGTGTTGTATTCGTGATACTCAGAACATTTACTATACGAGAGAATGTTTCTGCGAGTGTACAAGAGGCATGCAAAAATATAGATACATGGAAAACACATAATTCTATTCTGGATAAAAAATGGTCTACAGGACTCCCTCGGTCTCAAACCAAAGATCAACCGAATTATCCTCTTCTGGGAAATAAAAACAGCGTTACTGAATGGAGAATCACCCCAGAGGACAGTGTTATAGTTGAGGTGAGTGTATACAAGTGAATAGTAACAATTTACAAGATACCTGCAAGGAAAAATTAACTTTAACCGTCGTAAAGCAAAAAAAGCGCTACTCAGCTTTTTTGAAACATAATCAGCATGCTCCTGCCAACTAAGATTACCCTGTATGTGAAGACCAAGGAATTTCACGCAGTTGGATGGCTTTAAACCACCAGACTGAAGATTTAAACTCAGCTGGCGATCCGCACCTCGCAACTGAAAGTGTACCAGATCTGTCTTGTTAACATTCAAAATTAGAGAGTTCCTGAAGCACCAGTCTGAAAAGTACTGGATTAGTAGTTCACAACCCGCCCTGAGTTCATTTAATGATCTTGCAGAAATAATGATGGAAGTATCATCTGCAAATAGAACAATTTTTATACTAAATTTGGTGAAATAATGGACAACATACTCAGGCAAGTCATTCACGAAGACAATAAACAAAAGGGGGCCAAGTACCGACCCTTGAGGTACACCCATTCCCACAGGGTACCTTGTCGAATATTGCTGACCCACTTTCACAATTAACCATCGGTCGGTTAAATAGCTCTTGATCCATTCATGGAAGACGCCCCTAAAACCCAAATTGTACAACTTCTCAAGCAGAAAATCGAAATCTAAACAATCGAAAGCACGGGACTGGTCAAAAAACAACCCTGCTACTGAATTTCCATCATCCAGAGAACTGTAAACAAAGTTCATCAAATCACTTGCTGCGGATTCCGTAGATCTGCCAACACGAAACCCGTGTTGGCAGCTCGTAATAAATGAGAATTTATTCAAGTACTTCAACATTCTGTCATTGATCAATCTCTCTATAACCTTGGATAAAGAGCTCAGCAGTGAAATGGGACGATAATTATTGATATTTTTGATGTCATCCCTTTTGTAGATAGGAATGACCTCAGCCGTCTTAAGGATAGGAGGAAATTGGCCACAGGAGACTGAGGTATTGATTAGATAAGCAAGATGTTTACAGATATGAGGGGCCAGAATCTTCAAAACTCTTACAGGAATCATGTCCAATCCACTACCTTTATTATTTTTTAAATTTTTATAATTGACTCTACCTCCTTGGCTTCAACAGGAAAGAAAAAGAAGTTGCTGTCTGTCATTGATCTAGTTGTGCATGAGCGAGACCGGCCAGCTCCAAAATGCTCTTGGATACTCGTTGTGTTTATGGTAGAAAAATACTCTCCAAAGGCCTCAGCCACATCAGACTGGCCAGATACAATTTTTCCACGAATTTCAAGCACGATATCGCTATTATATTTAGTGGAACCAGTTTCCTGTCTCACTAAGTTCCAAATAGTTTTGTTCTTATTATTTGAACAATCTAAAAGATTCTTGTGAAATTTCAACTTTGTTGACATCAAGAGTGCTCTATACTGTTTTTTAGCGCAAATATAATTATTTCTACTTTCTTGGGATTTCACATTTCGGAATAACCAATGGAGATTTTTGAGATCGTTTCTAGCTTGCCTTACTACATCAGAGATCCAATCGTTCCTACGACCCACCTGAGAACGCTTCCTCCTTATCGGGCAAGTAGAGTCGAGCAAATTTGTTAAGGTATTATAAAAATTCTGAAAACTGTTCTCAATATCAGGTTCAGCATAAACGCCGTCAAAACAAACAGAGGCAGCCATCTCAGAAAGACTTTGCAAACTACTTTCAGAAAGACATCGGAATGTGCGGTGGGTAGTTAGCTTTTCAAGTTTCACATCAGGGCAATCAAAAGAGAGAACCATGGTTCTGTGGTCCCCAATGTGGGCATCAAGAACTGCGGTGGCCACTGAATTAATTCGAACATTGGTGAGGATATAATCTATTTTAGAGGAACAAATTTCACCAATAAGGCACGGTAACGTGGTTTACAGCTTGATTGGGGATACCAACGCTCAGGGACGGATCCATAAAAGTAGTGAAATTCTGGAGTTTTCCATTTTAAAACATTCAATGAAGAATATCTCGAAATAGGTGCGTTTAAGGAGAAATGATGAAGAATAATATAATGTTCTAAAACGATGGAATATTCTTGAAATGACTCAAGAAAAACTTTATATGCTTTCTTTATGCTAATTTCGTTTAGTTTTATGAATCCACGAGTACATAACTAGAAAACCAGAAGAAGTAGAAGATAACTAATATTTGGAAAATATGTATCATAGTTATAGGAAACTTTACGCCAACATTCATTTTATTCGAAAAAAAGGTGTCAAAGCTACAAAATAAAAACTGGTTTTTTTTCGAATTTTCAACAGCCTGTATCTTTTTACCTGAGCTGAATTTGGAAAAATGTTAAATGAAGAAAGTGTTCCATTTGATGAGAGGTTTGGTTAAAATTTATGCAGTGGTCAAAGACTCACCCTGTATATTGAGAATATTGTGATGCAATACAACTACTCCAATATTAAAAATAGACGCAACCATAGACAAGATATGGTTACTTGGGCGCAACCCAAAATTTTCTTTCGATATAGTTTCTTTTTTGTTAAAGATCACACTTGCAGCTGCTGTGATTGCTTTTCTTTTGCGATTTAATGCATTTATATAATTATTAGAGATAAATACAGTATTTTGTGTGTACCACTGATAATATTTTAAATAACAGTTTCTATACCTCAACATATACAGGGTGAGTCTTTGACCACTGCATTAATTTTATCCAAAGATTCCTCTCATCAAATGAAACACTTTTTTCATTTAACATTTTTCCATATTCAGCTCAGGTAAAAAGATACAAGCTGTTGAAATTTTGAAAAAATATCAGTTTTTATTTTGTAGCTTTGACATCCTTTTTTCGAATAAAATGAATGTTGCCGTTAAGTTTCCTATAACTATGATACATATTTTCCAAATATTAGTTATTTTCTACTTCTACTGGTTTTCTAGTTATGGACTCGTGGATTCATAAACCTAAACGAAATTAGCATAAAGAAAGCATATAAAGTTATTCTTGAGTCATTTCAAGAATATTCCATCGTCTTAGAATATTATATTATTCTTCATCATTTCTCCTTAAACGCACCGTTTTCGAGATATTCACCATTGAATGTTTTAAAATGGAAAACTCCGGAAATTTCACTACTTTTATGGATCCGTTCCTGAGCGTTGGAATCGCGAATCAAGCTGTAAACCACGTTACCATGCCTTATTCTCGTCCGCCAACAATGTCATAGATAATTTATATGCGGGAGTGTATTAGCACATTGTGAAATCTTTAAACGCTTGTAACTTTTTACCTGAGCCGAATCTGGAAAAATGGTAAATGAAAAAAGTGTTTCATTTATTTGAGAGGAATCTTTGGTTAAAATCAATGCAGTGGTCAAAGACTCACCCTGTATATTCGTTGAAGTAATTATCAAAATTATGATGTAGAATCCGTGGTCGAAATCGATTCTGTTCGACTGCCCGTCCGTCCGGCTGGCCGCTAACACGATAACTCTCGAACGAAAGGATTGAAATTTGCAGACTAGATTTGGAGCGTAAATATCTCGGAGGAGTTTGTTAACGGGCGAATTCCACCAAGCGCTTTCGGAGTTACGGTCGTTTTAAGTGAAAATATTTTTTATGAATATTTCCGAAACCGATCACTCAATCTGTTTGAAATTTGGCATCCAATTGTAGAATAGTGACCTTTATAGGCATGCGAAGTTTTGTAATGATCTGGTAGCCGTAAAGTGTAAAAAATTTTTTAAATTTTGTTTCTACAATAACTCTCGAACAGAATGAACTAGGCAGTTGAAATTTTCAGAGTAGGTACGTTTGGGAGATAAATATCTCGCTGATGTTCGATATTGGGTAAAATCAGCCTGATGGTTTGGAGTAACGAAAAATAAATATTTTTTTACATTACCAATTTCGAATGCAGTTTTTTTCAAGATGTAGTTTCACCATAAAAATCCATTGATATCATTCTCAACTCTGAGAAGCTAATACTTTTGGAGATATGATTTTTCGAAATTTCAATAATAAATCGTACTTCTATGTTTTCACAGAATGCTGTACCTACCTAATTATTTTATCTATGAATTATTATATGATCTGTGTTCTCACATGTCATCTTATTTTCCTATGAGATATAAATGTCAAAATTATTTCAGGTTCGTTCCTTTTGATATAAAATACACCTTGTGTTCTAGAAAACAAAGTATGATAGAATGCAATATGACCTATGAAATGACCTCAGCTATCGTAGAATTATGAGGATGATATGATATTATACTTTTAAGGTGATAATATAATGCCCGAGGATAATCCTTATGATGATGGAAATATATTCTTTGGTAAGATACATAATCAAATTGGGTCCACAATATCTCCAGTAAAAACAAAACTGCAATGTTGTCTAAGTTTTAATTGATATAATATAATTTTCAGTGTAGATTTGAGGAATGAATATCTTGGATAAGTTCTTTATTGGGAAGAATCGGTCTGTTTGAATTTAATGTGTATTCCGAAATTTGAGCGAAGTGCGAAAAATCTCAGAAGCTTGTTCCGAAATTGGTTTCTCTCACAAATTTCTTATAATTCGGAACAGAACACGAAGTAAGAGATCTGAGAGAAGTAAGACTGCTCTGTGTTCGGCTTACTTGTCTCACTTAATGGCGATAGTGAAAATTATAACCTACAAAATTCAAAAGTGAGCTAATATACGGACTTAAGGAACCTTTTCCATTATCTTCCGATGATCCATCAGAAGTAGAGCTGCTTTTTAAAAGGATATCTCGAAAAATATATGCCGTTGCTTGATTGATCACTGAGCAAGGACTTTTGACAAATGTAGTGAGCAGAATGTAAGATGAACGTGTTCCTTTTTATACGTGAGCGGTGAACTGAGAACACAATTTCTCACTTTGTGAGATGATCGCATTTCGGAATACAGCACAAATTTCTTTCATGATGTAGTTCTATCGTGAGAATCCATTTATATCATTCCCAGAGACCAATAATTTCGGAGATCTGATTCG
This sequence comes from Halyzia sedecimguttata, assembly GCA_937662695.2. Lineage (NCBI taxonomy): Eukaryota > Metazoa > Arthropoda > Insecta > Coleoptera > Coccinellidae > Halyzia > Halyzia sedecimguttata. Next base: position 50,153,916 of record OW569411.2, on the reverse strand, counting down.
TCAAAGTTTGAACAAGAGCGCGAAATCTCCTGCCCACAGGGCTTGAACCAATTTTTTTGTAATAAAGTACCTACTTATGTTTCGAAAGATTTCAGTGCGTACAAAATTACAATTGGCAGAATATCTGCCAGGGCACGATTCTACCCTCCTTTTTCGTAGAGTATGTTTGAGTAAGCTCTAGGTAAACTCGACAGATTTTGGAACTTTTCAAGCGTACAATCCCTGCCAGAGTAAGTTTTGAAACGGTGAGAGTAGACTCTGGGCATACTCTGTGGTAAGTGAGTAAGGTTTTGAAACAGTGAGAGTAGACTCTGGGCATACTCTGGGGTAAGAGAGTAAGATTTTGGAACGCAACCTATAGAAGTACAAGATATAAGATACACGGCCACACAGAGGTGTCATTAATTTCGATAATATTTTACATAGCTCAAAGCAATATGAGTTGAAGTAACGCGTAATTTGTCAAAAGAAAACGTACAATATGTCTCTACGGCGAATGTTAATGAATTCGCGAATTTTCAATGACATTAGCAAAAGGTCTTAGTGATTATCTCTAAGATAATACGAGATACCCATAATGGGATAAATATGATATATTTAGGGAATTTTCTCTCAGAATCCAACAATGACCAAATTTTAGAGCATAGTTTGAATTCCGTACCTTTATTAGAGGGTAGCATTATAACTGCACTTGGTCATCTCTCAACAACAATGGTCACCCCAAGAACAATGGAAAATTTACAATCTACGTTTTGGTTGGAGATCCAAACACATTCACGAGCAATTAAGTGAAAACCTGTCAGACGTGGCAACGCTTAGGATGTGAGTCTCATTAAATCAAGGGGTTCTTTTTATCTATCTCCACTGAAAAGAAATCCTGTACATCGAATGACCACCTCGGGAAATAAAAGTCTTTGTCTTACACAAAATCCACTTTTGTTCTTTCGGTTCTGACGGGTTGGATGATACTGTTTGCAATTTATTATAATAATGAATTATTAAAATTTCCATATTGTTTCTGTGATGCCTTAGCACTTCCAGATACATTAGATTTTGAATTACTTAAAGTTATTGTTGTACTGTGTTAACAAATAATTTCTTTCAATCATTAATAAATATTTGGATTTATATGTACTTTGAGTATAAATAAATAAAGTGATTTATCAATTTTTTTTTCGCTCGAGAGGAAAAATCTTTTATAGACCCTATCTGAAAGGGGCCGCTTCTCTCAGGAGTGTGAGACTCCAGTTTTTGGGTGGTTTTCCACTGAAAAACCTCTCGCAGGTTCCTTGGATTAGTTATTTGTCCTACGTAATTCGCTCTCATTCCACGTAGGCATCCTATGATTAGTACGACCATCCTAACCTTATGCGTTGGATACAGGATCCCCAGTTCGAACATTTAATCCTCTTCTGTTCTTCTTGCATCACCACATTATTTTCTGCGGGGGAGGAAAATTTGACGACAAACAATACCTTGAGTTCTTTTTCCAGCAGGAGTAAATCTGGCTTTACGGCGTGGATCTGCCGAGTTTTTGGTATCGCATAGTTCCAGTAAATGCGAGCTCTACAATTTTCAACAATTGATTCATTCTCCAGAGGCACGTATGGTAGCACTGGTTCGTTGTCAATACCATAAACCTCTCTCAGATAGAAGTAGATAATTCGGAGTGCCGAGATGTGTTTTTCCACATATTATGATGGAGCATGGACATAATGTGCATTACAGTTTCCTGCTGGCTATGACATGCTCTGCACGTTGTGCTGTTTTTCTTCTTATACGATCTGGTATTTAGCACCCCATCTTGATAGGCCATAACAAATCCCTCCATATCCGACTTGAGCCCAGCGGACTCCAAAAAGGCGAAGGATAATTCTTCCGACAGTCCCTGATCTTTCAAACTCCTGACATATATGCAGGTGTTTACTCATGTGATCTTCGAGTAGCGTCTTCAGTTGTGCCTGTCTTATCTCTCTGCCAACTCTTCTTTGGTCTGTTGGCGTCATAGGTATTCCTGCTAACTCATGATCGATGGCTATTGCAGTTATAATGAGCTTCTTCAGAGCTCTCTGACCAGCCCTAAATAGAAAAGTTCCTAATTTAATGATGAGCCACCATTTTCAGAAGCGGGTCTTCACTCCTCAATATCCTTATTGCAATTCCCAATGTTTGTTTGTGTTGGCATTCCAAACTTTGCAAACCTCTGCCTCCATGCGTTCGTGGAAGGTATATTCTTTGAATCGAGCAGTCGGGATGCAGACTACGATTCATGTTCATCACTTTACGAGAGGTTATGTTATCAATATTATTATTACCATTATCTATTTCATCAAAGTTATACAAACTTTTTTTAATAATATTGATTCAATATAGGACATTCATAAAATAATTAAGTATTCAATCCTATCTATTAATCCTTCAGATCATTTTGATGTCCATCTATTTTCCTGACATTAAATGGTCATATTTTTGGACCAAATGGGAAGATCATATGATTGCAGACCAAGGGTCAACCTATCAACGTGTCTGCGGTGCACCTGCTGAACCGTAGGACCACGACAGTTACTTACAAAAAATCAGCCAAAGTCAAAAAGCATTAAAAGCTCTCTAATCTGACTGCTCGAAGCCAAAAGAATAATAAAAAATAATAATAATCTGACTGCAATACATGAAATTCAGGTTTGGAACACCCTATTTGGGTGTTCCAAACCTTCCAAGCCACGGCAGGCTTGGTGTGTACATAATAACCAATCATTTAGTCTGCTCGGGTAACAAAAAGACAGATTGGCTGAAACATATTGGTGCAATACTTCCTGTAGAGAGACCTGAACCATTTCCGGCCATCCCTCACCATATCACAAAGTGCGTATTAATAGATATATTGATGAAGTGAATTGAACTTCTTTTGGCTAAGTGGCTGAGCCACACTGCCTCAAACCACACGAAAGCGTTAATTTAAGGCGAATCAAACTACACCATAACCAACCTAGTGCTAAAATTTAACAGATTTAAAATATCCCACGAAAAACAATTCATGTAAAATTGATATCAAAACTCAAAAAAAGTTTCCACAGTTAAAAAGTTATCAGATCACATAAAGAGCCAAGCGTCTAGTTGTGTCGTTGTTTGTATGCTTGTATAAAATTTCGCAAGGGTTGCCTCCCCACATAATAACAGATCCCTGCAAATTTCAAGTCCATAAGATAGTTCTCTGAAAGATATTGTTCTTACGAGTGGGCTGCTGGTCGCACAGGCATTATTGAATTATCCATCAGTTAGTCTGATGTAATCGCTTTAGAGCATTTTCGAATCAAAAGTAGCAAAATGCGGACATTTGAAGGTGATAATGCAGTGGTACGAGCTCGCAATATAGGGGATAAATAGATTTGAATTAACAACGAATATTCAACCTCACTTATGTGGCCGATAAAATTCATCATCTAAGTTTTTTATTGCTTCGACACAAGTCTTATGATCCACATTCGAATAGAATATTCTAAAGTTTGCAAATAAAAAAGATATGAACTACAAAAAGAACCCATTGAGAGGAAATCACATCGAACCAGAAGTCAACAAACGGATAATCTGGCAATTCGTGTCAAAGGGTGGCGCCAGGAAACGAGGGCATTGTAAAAGAAAGGGTCTCTCTCCTACCGCCTAATACCAGATAACGCCGCAGATGAAATGGAATTTGTTTATGAGTAGCTTAATTCCGAGGTTTTACCCACGCGCTAATCATCAACGTGATAAGCTGAAGAGTATAGATTTTCGTCGTATTTGAAATAATATAATTTCAAAATGGGTATTTCAAAGAAATACTACCTATAAGGTAACGAAATGCGCTCATACGAATTTTTATAGTAGAATGTAAGTTCTCGTTGATAAATGCTTTGAAAACAATCACGTGACACCAGGAGCTTTAATGCACTCGTTTATTTGTTGATCAATATGCATAATAATATAGTTTTAATGATTTAATGTTTGAACTTGGGATACTGTATCCAAGGCATAAGGTTAGGATATGACCATCCTAACCTATCAACTAATCCTAACTAATCATAGGATGCCTAGGCGGAATGAGAGCGAACTACGAGACCGAATTGAAGATTATTCCGGCCTGCAAATCTGTGGCCGAGGATTTAGCTCACAGAATGCAGAAAGCGGTGTTGTTCGGATCACTTCGAGTCATCAGGCCCCATAAACTATGAAGGCCGCTTGCAGCTCATCTATTTTGTTAAGAGACGCTGAAAGGGCAGGACGAAGAACTACTCCAAGGAACGTGCGAGAGGTTTTTTAGTGAGTAACCATCAACATCTGGAGTCTCACACTCCTGAGAGAAGCGGACCCTCTCAGGGCGGGCCTATGAAAGGTTTTTCCTCTCGAGCGGAAAGAAAAATGTTTTTTATCAGTACAGACAATGAGGAGAAAATATGTCGAACACAATCACACAGATTACAAAGAAGCTAAGAAATTGTTGAACTCTCAGATAGTGCAGGGTTCAGCTTTGACTATAAGGGAATAAGTGGCTTTACGGAATGGCTTTAAGTCTTTTGAATTTCTTACGTAGGTTGGGAGGAAGTTGTATAGTTTGATTGCCATATACATTGGATTGTTCTCAGTAGGTGACAAATTGTGTGATGGAAAGAAGTATTCAAACTATCTTCTGGTGTTGTTCACATTTTTATATTCCTCAAAATTAACAAAATTATTTAAAGGAAGAGGCCTGGAAGGGGGAGAATATTCTTGGTCTTGACCATTCCTCCACACGATGCCCTATATTTCATGCGTAATATTGCGTGCAGTGCAGTCTTCTGAGTAACAAATCCATTCTGCTTGAGAATAACTTCTCCAGAAAATAACTCCGTAACTCAATAGACCAGGGTAGAAGCCTTTAAAAATGATAAAAAGTGAACAAAAATTATAGTAGATTGAATCCCATTGTAATAAGAAGAGAATATAACAAAAATTATATGAAAAATAATTTACGGGTGATCTGAGGTCGGGAAGGGGAAGAGGGCGAGTTTTTAAGGGTAAAAAACGGTTTATCTCGATTTCCGCCAAAACTACAAGTCCTATGGGGAAAAGTTGAATCGCAAAGTTGTAGGTAATAAAAAGATCTACAACTTTTGTTTGAAAACTTTTTTCACAGAACCTCAAAATGTATGTGAAAAATTCAAATAACCACGTTTTTGGTTTTTAATTTTTATCTTTTACAAAAAAAATATATTTTCCACCAAATTTGGTAAAAACTTACTTTTTCATGTCCCAAATACACTGTAATTTTTTGAATTTGAAATATTTTTGTTTTCACCTTAATTTGACTTAATATCGAAAAAGCACCCAAATTTTCAATCAAAAATTCTCACGTCAAAATATCTGCTTTTTTAAAAAAGTACGTGGGTTTTTTGTTCATTGGAGTCTCTACTTTCTGATGATGTAAAAAAATATACATTACTATGGCAAATTTTCTCGGAAAATGCTAAGTTAATAAAGTTAATATTTAATAAGATATCCACAATATATTGAGAAAGTTGTACAATCTTCTCTTAATTATATGTGTAGATGCCTATTTGTTGGTCATTTGAGATAACTTGTATACCTGAGTGACCTGCGGATAATTTTAGCCCATCAAAAGTTATTTCATAGAGAAGTGAGGAAGGGCTATGAGGGTCTGCGCCTTACTGCCTGTTACTTCGTAGCATTTTCTGGGAGAATTTACTATAGTAATGTATATTGTTTTTAGACCATCAGAAAGTAGAGATCTTAACGAATAGAAAGACCACCTACTTTTTTAAAAAAGCAGATATTTTGACGTGAGAATTTTTAATTGAAAATTAGGATGCTTTTTCGATATTAAGTCAAATTAAGGTGAAAACAAAAATATTTCGAATCAAAAAAATTACAGTGTATTTGGGACATGAAAAGGTAAGTTTTCACCAAATTTGGTGAAAAAATATTTTTTTTTTGTAAAAGATAAAAATTAAAAACCAAAAACGTGGTTATTTGAATTTTTCACATAAATTTTGAGGTTATGTGAAAAAAGAGTGAAAACAAAAGTTGTAGATATTTTTATTACCTACAACTTTGTCATTCATCTTTTTTCCATAGGACTTGTAGTTTTGCCGGAAATCGAGATAAACCGTTTTTTACCCTTAAAAACTCACCCTCTTCCCCTTCCCGACCTCAGATCGCCCGTAAATTATTTTTCCTATAATTTTTGTTATATTCTCTTCCTTTTAAAATGGGTTTCATTCTACTATAATTTTATTCGGTTTCAAAAATTATCGACCCTGGTCTACAATAGCAACTGAAAATTTGCAAAGTAAACCGTCTTTAAAGTGTCCGCATCTACCTGGACTCTTAAAATTTCGAGAGCATAGATAGTGGAAGTCAATTTTGGAATCAATGACTCACAGTGCAACCTCCAGTTTAGATTTTGATCTATTGATACTCCTAGTAGATTGGTACTGGTACTAGCTGAGATGACTTCACTTCAATGTTGTACGATTTCAGGACACCTTTCGCGGGATCTTGCATTGGCGAAAAAAACGATCTTGGTTTTGTCAGTATTGAGTCCCATACGATTATCATTGCACCAGTTTTCAATTTTCATTAGCACTCTGCTGATGTTTTCAGATTCTGACATTGGTCGTCTTGAACTTGAATGTACTGAAATTGGTCGACTTGATCTTGATTGTCTTGGAATGGGTCTTCTTGAAGTATGCCAGGAAGATCATTAATGTAGACAACAAACAATAAATGCCCCAGTATAGTACCTTGGAATACGCTTTCTAGGACTAAGTCTCTGACGATTGAAAACGGTTGCCTGCTTGATGTAGTACGATAAATTATCTTCTATTCTCCAGGTAGCTTTGAATGAGTTTTAGTGGTACACATATTGATTTTTAATACCGTACACTACTGATTTTTGTACTCACCACCACATTAGAATGGACCTGCTTAGGATACCAAGAAATGGGAGACAGTTTTTGATTTAGCTTTGGTCAACAGCAAATTGCGCAATTATAATGTAGACTCGAAAATATCGAATTTATTGATAACTGAAAATCAACAGTTTCCGAGATATATGAGTTCTTGTGTTACATATTCATGTAAGGGGGAGTTTAGAAGAAATATGCACACTTTTCAGGCGGAAAGTAACAACTGAAGAAATTAGAAAGAGGGCACGTGCTTTTAAAAGGAATGGTGGAGGTAATTTAGAACATGATTTATGAATACATTTTCCAATGAAATTTCGTGTTTAGTTGCAATAAAAAATATTTAATTCATTATTTTATTTGCCTCACATACGGATGTATTTTATTTTTTTGTAAAAAGGGTGTTCAACGGGTTTATTTGATAAATAATAAATAAATTTGTTTTTGTGCGCTTGTTCCGCAATGAACAGTGTGCTATGAATTTGCCCAGATGTCTGTATTTTTGGAATGATTTGGCGAAAATGGTCTCAAACGATTGGGTTCGACTCACTGATGAATAATCCGGGGTCAACTCTGATTCTGTCTGTGCGTCCGGCCGTCCGGCTGGCCGTCCGTAAGCACGATAACTCTCGAAAATGAAATGAGTTAGAGAGTTGAAATTTGCAGGGTAGGTTTTGAGCGTGAATATCTCGGTTGAGTTCGTTAATGAGCAAAATCCGCCGAGTGATTACAGAGTTATGGCCATTTCGAGCATAAGCGTTTATTCCTGAAATTTAGCAACACATTGTTGAATTACGGCCTCTCTATGCATTCAAAGTTTTGTATGATCGGGTGACTAAGTCCAGAAAACAACAATTTTCTAAATTTGAAAATTTCGTTTTCTCAATAACTCAAAAACTAATGATCGGATCGGATGCAAACTTGATAGTGAGTTGAAAAATACCTAAATAAAGGCTTATGCAAAATTTCTGGAGAATCGCAAGACTAGAAAAAATCAAAAACTATTTTACGAAATATTTTGCTTGAAATTTTGAAACCACATATCGGATTGAGTGTTCTTTTGGCATATAAGTGAACAATAATGACCTCTTGGAGCTCACAAAATTTCATTGAAAACAGACACTTAATAGCTTCAAAATACAAATTCCAATATTACAGGTCAAATTAAGAATGCTCTATTTACTACGCGAAATTCTAATCGCAGATATGTGCAAGCATATGTTGCTTGAATAAGAGGATGAATTTTGTTTGGAATTTTAACATTTTTTCAAAATTTGTCTGCAAGTTGAGCTTCTGGAGAGGGATTGGGAGGCCATATTACCACCTCATTTCAATGCAGATTGTGTGCAGCCACGCGTGGAATGCACATGCGCAGATGAGAAGTGGATGTTTTTAGTTCGTATGGGTTATATTATTGTGAGTAGTTTACGTCTAGCGGTCATGGCTCTGGTACTGAGCCCATATTGTGAGGTTTTAGAAGAAAATCATTTGTAATTCTGTGTGCATGCAAGTCAATTTCGGGGAAATAGCGTTGTTTCCAAGTTGGAGTGTCCGTACCGTGACCCCAAATTCGAACTTGACGCTTTCCCTTCCAGTAATTTTTTACCGAGAATGTTCTCAAACGACCAGGTTCAACTGACTGATGAAGAATTCGAGGCCAAATTTGATTATCTCCGGCCGGTTGGCCGTTGCCACGATCACCTGATTTGTTCTAAGTATGAGCAGATGCTTTTTCCGTTATTTTGGGCGCAGTCATCATTATAGAGAGATCTTTCGGTAAAGAGGGGGGAGTTCATGGGTATCGGGTGCTAAGCCAATATATGAATATTTAGGTAACTCTTTTCCTGAGATAAGTTTATAAATAACTATATATAGGAGATCTATATTAAATTACATTTAGATTTGAGGAATAGGCGTAAGCAACTTCGTTCCTGACAATAGTCTCCTGAACAAAATATGTTTGTTTATTTCGACTAACGTCTAACTAATGGTGTTCAACAGACTGTAGTAATGAACAGAATTATCAAAAAAACTTGAATAAAAATAAAAAAGCACTGACTGAAGCTTCTTCACGTTTTCCAATTCGAATTGAAATATTTATTTTATTTTTATTTTTTTATTTATTTGTTTAATTGGACTCCCAACAGGCAAATTGCCCTATTATAGGGTGTCACTACAATATTAATTGACATAATGTATATTACATTAGTGCAAGTACATTATTTTTATTACTTAAACCTAAGATAGAAAAGAAGAAATATAGACATATCAAACAATTCGAACTGAAAAATAAATTCACATTTTTACAAACCATTGAAAGAAATAAAAATTTTCTTACAATTCCAATTTCTGGCGGGATACTAAATATTTAATTAATTTTGATTTGAAAGAGGATTGACTATTATTGAAGATATCTACATCATTGATGTGCCAATTGTAAAATCGAACGATTCTAACAAAGACTGAGTTGAAACATACATTAACCCGTGCCTTAGGAACACAAGAGAGCGCCCCCCGACGGACCTCGTACCGCGGCACATTGAAATATAGATAATTTATCAGAGAAGAATTGAAGCAATTGTTTACAACACGATACAGAAATATTCCATCGAAGAGCACCCTCCTATGTTCCAATGTCAGCAGCCTGTGCTCATTTAAAACCCACATATAACTGCGTTCTGTGGCATCTCTGTCAAATCGATAATTAAGATGTTTAGAAAACTTTCTCTGAACTCCTTCTATCCGATCAATATATTTATAGTAATAAGGGGACCATACTTGAACACCATACTCCAAACTGCTTCTCACGAGTGAGTAATACAAAATTTTGAGAGTATTCGGATCTTTAAAGTTTTTTCCAATTCTATTTATGAATCCCAGCATTTTAAACGCCCTGGTGACGATATGGTCTATGTGAGGAGCAAAAGACAACTCTGCATCCATCAAAATACCCAGATCCCTTACAATTAATACTTTTTCCACTAATTCATCATTTATATTGAAAGTCGTGATGATTTTATTTATATTCTTAGTAAAAGTGATGTGCTTACATTTTGTTACATTCAAAGTCAGATCTAGAGGAGCAAAATTCGGACAATCTGTTGAGGTCCTCCTGAAATGAAAAGGCGTCCAGAGTGGATTTAATTTCCCCATATACCTTGAGATCGTCCGCATACAACTCATGGTGTGTACTCAAGAAACATTCAGAGATATCATTGATGTATATACTGAACAAAATGGGACCGAGGTGAGATCCCTGGGGTACTCCCGATGTTATAACATATGGGGTCGAAGAGAAACCATTCACAACCACATACTGCGTTCTATTGGAGAGATAAGATTCTACCCAGTTCATCAAACATCCATTAAATCCAAAGTCATTCAGCACTAGCATCAACGTCTTATGGTGAACTTTATCAAATGCTTTTGCAAAGTCTGTATAAACGGCATCTGCCTAAACCCCCCTATCAAAACATCGACACAAAAAGTCAATATAAGGGGACAGATTAGTTATAACTGATCTGCCCCTGAAAAATCCGTGTTGTCCAGGATCAATTCTTGAGCTCACCAGAGAAAAAAGGGTATCCGTTACAATCGATTCAAATATCTTACCAAAATGACACAAAATGGACACAGGCCTAAAATTATAAATCTCATTTTTATTACCAGTTTTGAAGACAGGAACTACCTTAACAACTTTCCATCTTGAAGGAAAAACTCCGTTTCTAAGAGACTTATTAAAAATTATATGTAGCGGAGTTACCAGGGCCAATCCTCAAGATTCAATGAAAAACGAAGGAACTCCGTCTGGACCTGGGCCTTTTTTTACGTCGATTCTATTTATTTTGTTTTCTATATCCGCAACTTCTATATAACCGATACTCACTGATTGAAAACATTGCCTCCTTTTGTATAGAATTGGTTTGTCCCTGTCTTCAAAGACACTTGAAAAGTAACTAAGTACTGAAAGAATCAGCTATCGATTGACAATCATCAAAGGTCCGATCTTCATGCCTCATCGGTGTTTGCACACTATCATTTTTCCTTAATTCACTAACGTAAGACCAGAAATTTTTTGGGTTATGCAAGATACTAGATTCTGTCGAGGAAATATAATTTTGATAATCAGCTCGAATAGACATCTTTGATTGTCTCCGCAGCTCTGAAAAAACAGAAATATGGAAAGGGTTTTTAAACCTCTTCAACATCCTGTGAGTTTTATTTTTTTCTTTCATAATTTTAATTGTGTTTTTGCTATACCAAATAGGAAAACCCCTATCCCTCACAGTCCGCTTTGGCACATAACTTTCAATAATTCCGTCTGAAACTTCATAAAATTTGTCAACACACTCATTCACATCATCACTCTGTCTTAAAACATTCCAATTATTATTTTCTAAATTTTGTATAATAGAACCATAGTCAGCATTAAAAAACTTTAATTTACATCGAGATTTATTAGAGGGTGTGTAATAACTGAAATACTTATACTAACATCTAGTGCCGGATGATGAGGATCCTCCAGCACAAAAGGCAATGAGCATTTACTTACATTAACAGTACGATCGTTATTGGCCAAAACTAAATCAAATACTTTCTGGTTATGATTAACGATTCCATTATACTGCAGAAAGGAGTTGTACATCATAAAATCTCTAAAATACAAGTGGGACGCACTTTCTACAGCATTGCTAACAAAACAACGATCAGTGACGCTATATTGCCAAGAAAATTCATTTAAATTAAAATCTCCCAAAATAATAATGAAACTATCATCCGCATGTAAGTCAATATAAGAATCAATTCGATCAAAATACCGCACATAGTTAGTAACCTCAATATTCGGAGGAAAATAGCAAGTACCCAAAAAAAGTTTCTTATTACCACAGATGGGAAGGCACACCCACACATCCTCAATTAAAGTATCATGGCTCCAATTTGTGACCGCTTTTGCGTTTATGTTTCTTGAGACCGCAATAAACACACCACCTCCCTCTCTCTTCAAACTATTTGTGTCACATCTATCCTTTCTGAAGATTTGATATCCAGTTCCCATTAATTCCGAATTTCCTATATGTGGCTGCAACCAGGATTCAGTCACGCAAACAACATCATATGAACTGCTCAAAGACGAAATTAAAAAATCAGTTGTCTTCGTTCTGAGCCCTCTACAGTTCTGGTAGTAAATATTTAACAGCTTCCCCATTTCGAGAAAAAAAAATATCCAACTCTAAAAACACAGGCTACTCGAAGCCGTCTATGCTTTCAACCTAGCAAAATCATTTTCCGAAGAGATCCTCGTGATTACAGACCTTTCATCTCTTCTTACTAAGATCCTACCATCCTGGATCCAGCAAAACTTAATACTGTTTTCCTTACAGAATTGTTTTGTTGTATAGAATAACTTTTTGTTGTGGGGTGTCAAACTATCATTAGCGTATATTTTAATCTCACCAGAAGAAGCTAAACCGAGCTCAGCAGCAGTCAACCCCTTCTTACGTTTAAATGCTTGTATAAATTCGTTCTTGACGAATTTGGTTTTAAATTCAATCACAATTGGTTTCACTTTATCTTTATCCTGAGGAGAAGAACGGTGCACTCGATAACAGTTTTCAATATCTTCAACTACTTTGTCTCCAGGTAAACCCACCTTCTGAGATACATTTTTAAGGATTTCCTTCACATTCTCATTTTTTCTCTCAGGTAATCCAACCAGTTCAACATTCCTTACCTTCAACAATTGATGAAGTTCATTCACTTCTACTTCCAATTCAGAGTTATATTTTTTAAGATTATTCAAATCCGATTCAAAATCATTCATCTTTTTATGATCGCCTTCGAATATTTGAAGTTTATACTCGAAGTCATCAAATTTAGCCCCATAGTAATTAAGAGACCTCATAAATTCAGTCTGTTGATTAGACATCACATTAAGCTGAGATAAAATGGTATTAAGCTTACTTTCAATGGTATCACCAGGAATCGGCAGCATTACAGAAGTTTTATCACAAGATGCGCAAATCCATTTCATTCCACCCACCTGGGTTGTTATCGATGAATCAGCCGCTAAACCGACACATTGAAAATGGAATTCTTTACGGCAAACAAAACATTGAACTCCAGGTTTACTGCGGACCACAGCTCCATCACATGAAGCACATATGCTCGGCATGACTACGATTGTTCTTATGAATGTTTTCGAACGTTTGACGATTTTCACTATAGAATTGTTCCGACAATTTTGTTCAATAGTTGGCTTCACCACTAACTTCACGACCAAAAAAGGCACGCAGAAATCAGCCCTCAGCAATTAACTATCTAGTAGTATAGGTTTGTCGCCGAAACACAGAGGTAAAACTACTAAAAAGTACGAATGAAGCAGGAGACGCAAAATACAACCGTTCGCAATCGGAGTACGACACTTAATCTTACATCTTACGTATAATTATGAGTGCTTCAAGCTCAGTGGATAGAGCGAACCGCAGATCTAGTCAGACGGTAGTGGCCACCGTTCACTGTTGGGTTAAACATTAACAGTGCTGTGTCCTAGCTATCGTGAGGATACGGTAACAAAACATACACAAAGCAAAACTAGCCCTCCTAACTCGCACAATTTCCAAGGAGCTTCTGAGGGCTCCCCCTGGGGAAGATCTAGGAGGGTCCGTATAATCATAATCGTGTCATTAGCAAGCGCGCCAATGCAGATTGGCTTCACTATGAAATAATTAGAAAAGATAAAGAAGCAATATGCTTCGGGGCACTTGCTAATGACATGATTATGATTATATATTGACCCTCCTAGGTCTTCCCCAGGGGGAGCCTAAAGATACTCCTAGGAAATTGTGCGAGTTAGGAGAGTCAGTTGTGTTGTGTGTAGGCCTTGTTACCGTATCCTTACGCCACCTTATAGACAGCACTGTAATTTTTTTTACCCAACATTGAACAGTGGCCACTATCATCTGACTAGATCTCCGGTTCGCTCTATCCACTGAGTTTGAAGCACTCATAATTCAATTCAAATTGGAAAACGTGAACAAGCGCACCAAAGAGAACCGACTTCACGTCAGTGATTTTCTTTGCTTCATAGGGATATCCCATTTCAAATCATCCAGTCTTTTTCAAAATCCAATACAGCATAGTTTTGCTTTTTTCATTAATTATCCTTCTCTGATGAAAATATTCCAAAATTGTAATCAAATTTGGTCAGCGTAGGAAATATGGACGAAAAATTAACTCAGGTGTGAAATCTTTCAAAAATAACAAGAACTCAGTGATATGCCTAAGGTGGCGTAAGAACACAATACCAAAACCTATCAGGATCAGTATAATAATAATAAAAATACACTTCATGGCAGATTCTATGCCAGCCTGCAACAGGAAGAAATGGACAGAACTAAATCGCATACTTACCTCATGCAAGGCTATTTATACCCACAAACCGAAGGAACATTAATGGCAATTCAAGACCAGGTGGTGCCAACTAGAGTGTACGTGAAACACATCATGAAATTACAGGTAGAAACAACTAAATGCCGACTCTGCAACATCGCGGAAGAAACAATTCAGCACCTCTCTTCAGGATGCTCACAGATAGCTGGTAGAAAATACCTCGCCCGACATAACGAGATGGGAAAGGTGGTGCACCAACTTATAGGCCTCCGAGAAGAACTACTACCGCACTTCACACCTCACCACTTATACAGCCCACAGGCGGTACTAGAGAATGACCAAACTAAGATCTACTGGGATCTGACCGTGGTGACTGACAGGGGAGCGGAACACAACAGGCCGGACATGGTGGTGTGGAATAAGACCAAGAAAACCGCACATATCATCGACTTTTCGGTGCCCTTGGATAACAACTTGGCAAAGGCGTATGGGGAGAAGATCACTAAATATAACGTCCTCGCCCGTCAGATCAGAGACATGTGGAAGTTGAAGTCAGTCACAATACTCTTGATCATAAGCGCCAGTGGGCTGGTACACCGAAAAAGTTCCACACACCTAGAAGAACTCAACCTGCCTCCAAACACCATAGCATGGATGCAGAAGGCCGTAATACTAGGAACGGTTGGCATAATACGACAGACTATATATCCTTATTGAGTGACTAGCAAGGTTGCCCTTGGCTCACGAGTCCGCGTAATCTGGTGAATCCCACAACTGAGTGAATAAAAAAAAAAATATATATATATATATATATATATATAACCACCATAAAAATGATTCTAGGTTTGCTATTATTTTACCGAAATAAGTTACATCATACGTATTATGATGTTGGTACAACGTCACATGTATATCCTACTAGCAGTCCATCTCCCGTGTACATGTCAATTTTCAATTTCAATTCAATTTCAATTTTATTCAATTTCTCTCAGTATTCCATGTACAAATGTATGCATCTTTAAATTAACAATAATAAATTATATTCATTTTATGTACTATTTGCTATTTGACAATTTTCGGTTACTGAGTGCCCTACAAAACATCGTCACGCTAGACTTGAAGTCTGTCTTGTGATCTCTGTTATGCATGACACCCAAAGCTTACAGTGGATTATTATGATGTGGCAAATAATAAATGTTTACTAATATTTCATGGCATTCATGTTAAGGAAGGAAGGAAAATTGGACGAAAGGCCCAGATCTGGTTGATCATAAATTTTCAATTCAATATATAATTGTGATTATTAGAAAAATTTGTCGGGATGGCTCAATATATATTTCTTCGTTTCCTTTTTGAAAATATTAAAGTTTTTCACTTCTTTAAGATTTTTTGGGAGGGTTTTGTAGATTTTTGGCCCGCAGTGAAAAAATGAATTTTGTGTAACAGTTTTTTTAAAAGATTCGACTTTAATATTCGAGTTTGTTACTGATCGAGTTTCTCGTGAGTGTTGTTGTGTGAATTTGTGTTGATCTCGATTAATTCTTTTTAAGCATTGATAAGCACAGATTGATTGAATATTCAATATCTTGAATTCTTGGTATAATTGATTTGTAGAGAAAAGTCTAGGTTTTCTAAAAATAATTTTCAATAATAAGTTTTGTGCAGTCTGCAATGGATTGAGATGGGTTTTGAATGTTGGTCCCCAAGCCGGAATGCAATATTGTATTAGTGAGTCTGCAAGTGAGGTATATAGAATGGCTAGATTTTTTTTCGATAATATGTCGCGTTATTCATAAAATTTGTGCATAAGAACTCGTAGTCGTTTTGTGACGTAATAGATATGTTCGGTCCATTTCAAATGCTGATCTAGGAAGACTCCGAGGTATTTTATACAACTAGACTTTTCTATAGAATGGCATTTACAATTATCTGTAATATCACAGGAAATAGTATGCAGTTTGAGTTTGAGGTCTTCTGGTTGGTCTCGAATCGTAGGAGAAAATGTTATGAACTTTGTTTTTTTAACGTTTAGGGACAACATGTTGCTATTTAGCCATGCATGAATTTTTTTTAAGTTTCTTTCTGCAGTTTGTTTTATTTCTTTCCACGTTGATCCGGTAAATATTATAGCAGTGTCGTCTGCATAGCATATTACATGACCTTGCATACCTTTTATTTTTATTATACTTGTATGTATAGGTATGTACATGTATGTATATGTATGATTCCTTGTAGATGTTTGTAGAACCGTAAGAACATTCATTTTCGTGAAATATCTCTATCGCGCCTGTATATCCATTCAGAAATGACAGACCAACTGAGTTTCAACCAGTCTTGTTCACACAGCTAATCCATAAGAATAAACAACTGCCAGACATTTACATTTATATATACAAAATTGGTTCAAGCACTGACGTGAAGTCAGAAGCTTTTGCGCGTATGTTCTATTATCCATTCTTCTGTATCGGACACCCATAATCGAATAGAACATACGCGCAAAGGCTTCTGACTTCACGTCAGTGCTTGAACCAATTTTTTTTTTAGTCATTTTTTTGAAATTTTCTAGGGGTGCGGTTCTTAAAATTTTTTTTCGTCATTTTTAACAAATTTTCGAGGAGTACGGTTCTTACAAAATTTTAAACACTTCTTTATGTTGATTTTTTACTACTAGTTACCAAGCTTCAATTCGATCGAATATTGCATGCATATTGGTGGCTTAATTTCTGTTAGTTAATTGGTATTTGAGTAAGGATATTTTGTTTCACATTTTTATCAAATTTTCCTTATATACTAATCGCAGAATAGTTTGGTGAAATATTTTTTGTTCGTACTATCAGACCTAATAGTCACTTAATCTTTCAGGTCTATATTATTCATCGTTCTCATGAATTTCACCCCTTCAGTTTAGGAGAAACAGCCTGGATATATGGCCGACGTATAACGGATGGATTTCATTTTATCCGATTAGTATATTTCGCGTACTCGAAAACGAAAACTGAAAAATGTTTCTTGTAGCACGATAATGAAACATTTTATAAACTAGTAAACCGAAATATTTTTTTTCTGAGGATCAGAAAATCAAAATAAACAATGCTGCTTGAATGGATTGGAGAAAAAATATGAGAAAGTAAATGGTTGAAGAGAAGATATAGTATATTTTCGCTTGAAATTGGGCGTCAATGAAGATGACCTATTTAAGATAATTGATTCATTGAATCCATCAACTCTTGAGGAATATTCAAATGGTATCAAAACGTCAAAGGAACAAAAACAAATTTTTATGCTATTTATTTCGGATAAAACTGCTGACGAAGATAAAATTTATTGGTTATGAATATGGCACATAAATTGACATAATGTGGGAGATTCGTATAACGATTTGAGTACATAAGCAGTGGATTGTATTAAATTAATGGGGTAAATAGGATGATATATCTTCGATTCGTAGGAATTACTATTATGAAATTATTAATTTTCTTGAAATATCGTCTTGCATTACTTTGGTGACATACGCCAACTTATTGTAATAGATTTAGTATAGTATTTCCAGAGTAAGACTACAATGGGAGTGATCCACTGAAATAAAATATTAAATTAGTTCCGAAATCTGACAAATCGGATTTTGAGAAAATTTATAAATTTACTGCGTTTTTTTTGAGTCTATTAATAGAGAATTCTCAAGTAAATTCATGAATGTACACTCACTTGAAATGCTGAATCAGGACAGTTCATCATACAACCATAAGGTACATCACCCATCACTGTTCTCCTTAAGTTCATTCACGAGATCTCAACAGAATCCTTGATGACATCACGATGACGCAGGAATTCGAATTGAGTATTTTTTTCTAATTTCATTCACTTCAAACGCGCTGTTCACGCACTCCTGAATGAAAATCGCACTTTTGACCAGATGCTATCAATTCTTGACATTTACGTACATTCCACCATTTTCGACGATGACATATATAATTGTTGAAAGGAATCGTCGATACACAATAATCAAAATTCGCGTTCTTACAATTTTCGTGGAAATATGAGAGCGGCTCTCGTCGATGGTATTCTAACCAACTGGCCGTTCCCAAAAGCTTTTCCGAACATTTTCCCGAGTTTTCCCGAGCGTGGTTCGATCCAAAGCAACACATAGCAACGATAGCATGGGGGTTCCGCCCTCCTCTGAAAGAAATACGCTGAAAACATGTGGGAAAAAAGGGAAATAATAAAGCTAGAAATGTAGGAGAAATTTTAATTGATGAGAATTTCCGCAGGGGCTTCCTTATATTCACACGATTCCGAGTCCATTCGACCTAATTATGCAGCCATTACATTCGAAGTATAGGGTTCATGAAGGATGTGTAATGCAGGCATAATTATGTAAATTTGGTTTTTCATCGATGTAATGAAGGTCGTGCGGAGATAAGGTATAATCTATACGAATTCATTGAACAGGGGGAATGTTGAATAAACACAGCATTAGTTTGTGTAGTTTTGTCTTCCGAATATTTTTTGCCAGAGAATTACATGGATTCGTTCAGTTGATAAATTTCAAATGAAACATCTGTTTTTAAATTTGAAGAAGAAACGCTTTTCAAAAAAAAAAAAAGCACTGACGTGTAGTCAGTACTCTTTGGCGCGCGTGTTCACGGTGGCTAATTTGAATTGAATGATGAGTACTTCAAGCTCAGTAGATAGAGCGAGCCGAAGATCTACCCAAAGGATAGTGGACACCATTCACTGTTGGTTCAAAAATTAACAGTGCTGTATCTAAGCTGCCATCAGGATAGATTAACAAAGTTGGAAAAGAACACAAGTGACTCTCCTTAGTCGCACAAGCTCCTAGAAGATTTGGGAGGGTCAGTATAATCCTAATCATGTTAATCGCACGCGCGCCAAAGCAGATTGACTTTTTACACTTTTTCTTTCATTGTTAAGTCAATCTGCTTTTGCGCGCGTGCGATTAACATGATTAGGATTATACTGACCCTCCCAAATCTTCTAGGAGCTTGTGCGACTAAGGAGAGTCACTTGTGTTCTTTTCCAACTTTGTTAATCTATCCTGATGGCAGCTTAGATACAGCACTGTTAATTTTTGAACCAACAGTGAATGGTGTCCACTATCCTTTGGGTAGATCTTCGGCTCGCTCTATCTACTGAGCTTGAAGTACTCATCATTCAATTCAAATTAGCCACCGTGAACACGCGCGCCAAAGAGTACTGACTACACGTCAGTGCTTCTTTTTTTTCTTCAAGTTCCTTTAACAAATATAGCTATCAATACAGTTTGGCTGTTAGCTTTACCGTAGATCGAAAAAAAATGCGGTTGTGGGACCTCCGTTTGGAACGCAATTGCCTCTTCTCCAAATCCGAACGTATTTCAATATAGATCTACCGAATAAAGTTATTTATAAATTCGCCTCAGGGCCACCATACAGACATTTCAACTCGGAAACAACGCTATTTCCCCCAAACTGACATGTGTCCGTGCACTGAATTGACATGAATATTCTTTTAAAACCTCACAAAATCGGCTCATTGCTTCCAACATAACCCAAACAACCCAAAACCATTCACTTCTCATCTGCGCAAGCGCAATATACTCGTGCCTGCAAGTCCTCCCAAAATTACACACCTCACAAAAAACTCCGATTCTCCAACACTAGTGGTTCAGGAGATATCGCTTCTTGAATCCACGCATGCGCAGACCCTCACCAGGGGATTCTATAGAGGAATAGCATCCGCCACCCCAAAATCCCAATCCTCTCTGACGAAAGCACCAGCAGTTAAATCACTGATGGTCTGCTCATGCGCATAACGAAAAATGCCCGTAAAGGGTAACATCAATTTCGAAATTAGCCCCAGGGCCACGATACGGACACTTTAACTCGGAAACAACGCTACATCCCCCAATCTGACTTGTCCTTGCACTGAATTGCCATGAATATTCTTTTAAAACCTCACAATATCGAGTCAGCACTCCCAACATAACCCATACAACCCAAAAACAGTCACTTCCCTTCTGCGCATGCGCAATCTACTTGCAGCTGAAAGTCCTCCAAAAATCACACACCATACAGAAAACTCCGATTCTCCAACACTAGTGGTTCAGGAGATATCGCCTCTTGAATCCACGCATGCGCAGACCCTCACCAGGGGATTCTGTAGAGGAATAGCATCCGCCACCCCAAAACCCCAATCCTCTCTGACGAAAACTTCAGCAGTTAAATCACTGATGGTCTGCTCATGCGCATAACGAAAAATGCCCGTAAGGGGTAACATCAATTTCAAAATTGGCCCCAGGGCCACGGTATGCACACTTCAACTCGGAAACAACGGTATTTCCCCCAAACTGACTAGTGTCCGAGCACTGAATTGCTATGAATATTCTTTTAAAACCTCACAATATCGACTCAGCACTCCCAACATAACCCATCCAACCCAAAAACAGTCACTTCTCTTCTGCGCATGCGCAATCTACTCGCGGCTAAAAGTCCTTTCAAAATAACACACCTTACAAAAAACTCCGATTCTCCAACACTAGTGGTTCGGAAGATATCGCATCTTTAATCTACGCATGCGCAGACCCTCATCAGGGATCTGGATTCTATGGAGGAATAGCATCCGCCACCCCAAAACCCCAATCCTCTCTGACGAAAACTACAGCAGTAAAATGACTTCCCATCTGCGCATGCGCACAACGAAAAATGTCCGGAAAGGGCAGCATGAACCTCAAAAAAATAGGTTTCGGCATTTTGAGCAAAGTATTTCGCAAAATACTAGTAATTTTTTTATTTTTTTCATGTCACGTGATCTTCACGAAATTTTGCAAAAGTGTTTGCATTGGTCTTTTGCATCTAACTACTGAGTTTCAATTTAATCAGATCAGTATTTTTCGAGTTATCCTGAAAACAAAATTTTAAAATTTTTGAAATTTTTTTTTGCTACTTTAGGGCCGTCTGATTAAAACAAAACTTCGCAGGCATATAAAGGTCATGATTCTACAATTTGCTGCCAAATTTCAGAAAGATCGAGTGATTGGTTCCGGAAATATTCATTAAAAACGTTCTGACTAAAAACGGCCTTAACTCCGAAACCGTTCGGTGGATTTCGCCCGTTAACGAACTTGTCCGAGATATTTACGCTACAAAACTACCCTGCAAATTTCAACGCTCTAAGTCGTTCCGTTCGAGAGTTATCGTGCTAACGGCCGGCCGGCCGGCCGGCCGGCCGGACCGGACGGACAGAATTGAATTTGACCTCGAATTCTTCATCAGGAAGTCGAACCTAATCGTTTGAGACCATTTTCAAAAAAAAATTCGAAAAATACAGACATTGTGACGAAATGATAGCACGCTGTTCCTTGCGGAACACGCGCGCAAAAAGGTTTAATTTATTTTTCTCCGTTGCTAGCAAACTCAAAATTTCACCAATTGAACCAAGTTACCGTATTATAAGTTTACCATAAACTCAATTTCCGAACAAGAAATTAGATTGGACCTCGGAATGGACAGAAAAACATCGCAAATTCATACTGAACATCATGACTTGAAAAGTAAAAGAATTACTAGCTGTATAATCACCAATTGCACATTCTGATAAAACAAGATATTTTTTTTCAGAAAATATCAGATCAAAAATTGGTTCAAGCACTGACGTGAAGTCAGAAGCTTTTGCGCGTATGTTCTATTGTCCATTCTTCTGTATTGAACACCCTTAATCGAATTTACCATGGTAAATTATGTTGTCCATTCTCCTGTATTGGACACTTAATTCGAATTTACCATGGTAAATTCGACTTAAGAGTGGACACTTAATTCGAATTTACCATGGTAAATTCGAATTAAGAGTGTCCAATACAGGAGAATGGACAACATAATTTACCATGGTTAATTCGATTAAGGGTGTCCAATACAGAAGAATGGACAATAGAACATACGCGCAAAAGCTTCTGACTTCACGTCAGTGCTTGAACCAATTTTTTTTTTCGTGATTTTTTTTGAAATTTTCTAGGGGTACGGTTATTAAAATTTTTTTTTCGTCATTTTTTTCGAATTTTCTAGTGGTACGGTTCTTACAAAATTTTGAACACGTCTTTATGTTGATTTTCTACTAACAGTTACCTAGCTTCAATTCGATCGAATATTTATTTTTTCAGTTATCAAGAAAATAATATTCCAGGTGGGTATAACTCGGAAACCGTTAGACCGATTATGCCCAAAAACTCAACTCTCCCTTCCGGATACGCAACCTACCCTGAAAATTGCAAGTCCCTATCTCCTTTCGTTCGAAAGTTATCGAGGCAACGGTCACAATCTCCAACAATATTAAACCGATCGTATTAAAACTTGAAACTTAGCGGTAGAGTTAGGTTATGAAGGCTCTTGCAAAATTTCATCAATTTCTAACGATTAGTTACTGATATATAGAATTTTTTTTTTTTATTTTCAATGATTTATTAAAAATTTTCTACAAATGCTATCCTCACCAAATTATGCAAACATTTCCGCGTTGGCATTCTACAACTAATAACCATGTTTGAATTCAATCGGTTCAGTATTTTTCGAGTTAATGAGGAACAAAAACCACGAAATTTCAGAAAATTTCAGATGGCTATAACTCTAGAACCGTTCTCCCGATTATGCTCATAAACAAACTGAAATGTCGCGTTCTGGTGCTCATCCTAACCTTGAAATTTCAAGCCGCTATCTCATTCCGTTCTCAAGTTATCGTGACAACAAAAATATTTTTCAATAATTTTTTTAAAATTTTCTAGCCATATGATTCGCACAAAATTTCACAAACGTGCTTAGGTTCATATTCTACAACTACTCACCAAGTTTCAATTCGATCGGATTTATATTGGTTTAAAACAAAATTATTACTCGGAAACCGCTGGGCCGATTATGCCCATTAACGAACTTGTCCGTCGTATTGGGATGCGCAACCTACCCTGAAAATTTCAAGTCACTAGCTCTTTTCGTTCTCAAGTTATCGTGGCAACGGCCGGACGGCCGGCCGGACAGAATCAAATTTGACCACGAATTCTTCATTGGGGAGTCGAACTTAATCGTTTGAGACCATTTTTTTCAAAAAATTCGAAAGTTACAGACATTTGGGCAAAACTATAACGCGATGTTCCCCAGAACATACGCGCAAAAAAGACAAAAATACCATCAAATATTTAAAAGAACGCTATACTAATAAAGTAGCTCTACTTATAAATTAGAAAAAGAACTGAATAGTTTTCAAAGCATTCACCAATTTCACATCTTAGCATTCCTCTAAAGTCTCTATAGAATAATCCGAAAATTTTAAAACGATATCATGCAAAATAATTCTTTATAAATATCTAATACAATTAAACTTAATTTCCGACAATATTGATTCAATGTAAAGCGTATAATGAGATCTTAAATATACAAGTGCTCCACTATTGAAGGATATTACATTTTATGCCGTGACTATTCTAAACGAAAAAAATTGCGGTTTTTCAAATGGAATGACCTATATATCATAAGATGTATTGAAATATAATTAAATTTCGTTTCAAACGATATAATATGTTCCCATAACTTAATGATTCTAAGGTTTTCGAATTGACAGAAAGTTTTCATGTGAGCTACATTTCGTATTAGCTACCCATGAAATGACATAGAATATCGTCGGCGACACCGCAAAACCAAGTAACTGCAAAAACCAACATAATCAGAAGTCACTAAAAACTTCATAATTTTGGATTGATGAATTAGTTTAAATTCAAAATAGTTACAAACCACTTGATATTGATTATCTCAGGGTTTGTTTACTCTTTGAAAAGAATTTGCACATCTGTCCTTACAAATACCATTAAATAATTACCGCCGAAATCTCATTTTTGAATTTTCATCAGTTACTTGGTTTTGCGGTGTCGCCGACGATATGTAAATTATGATAATTCAACAAATATTCTACAACAAGTTATCAAGCTTCAATTCGATCGAGTCTATATTTTTTGAGTTATCGAGAAAACAATATTCCAGATGTATATAACTCTGAAACCGTAGGGCAGATTATGCCCAACAACGAATTTAACTCTGCCATTCGGATGCGCAACCTACCCTGAAAATTGCAAATCTCTATCTCCTTATGTTCGGATGCTATCGAGGCAATAGTCACCCATCCAGCTACTGAAATCAGACAAGGCTGCTCGGATCTCCATTAATATAGATCCCATCGTTATCCAACTTGGAAATTGACAGAAGAGTTAGGTTTTGAAGATTCTCGCATTATTTCGTCGATGTCGGACGAATGGTTTCTGATATATAGAATATTTTTCAATGATTTTCAATGATTTCTGTGAAATATTCCAAATTTTAGATGGGTATAATTCCAAAACCGTTTGGCCGATTATGCCTATGACTAATCCCAAATGTCGCATTCAGATGCACAATCTAACCTAATTTTCCGTTTCCAGGTTATCGTGACATAAATAATAATTTTTTTGAAATTTTGTAGTGATAAGATTCTCACAAAACTTCACAAACGTTTTTATGTTTGTATTTTATAACTACCCACCAAGTTTTAATTCGACCGGATTTGCATTGGACGAAATCAAAATTATTACTCGGAAACCATTGGACCGATTATGCTCATTAACGAACTTGTCAGTCGCTATATCTTGCCGTTCTCAAGTTGTCTTGGCAACGGACGGCCGGAGAGAATTGAATTTGGCCTCGAATTCTCCATCAGGGACCATTTTCGACAAAAAATTCGAAATTAATAGATACCTATTTGGGAAAAATTATATCGCGATGTTCCCTAGAACATGCGCGCAAAAAAGCTTTGGTAAATTCAAATAGTCTTATTACTTCCATGACACAATCGAAAAGTTGGCCTTAAAATACATATTTGAATTGAAAAATTCTTGAAAAGCCGGACGTGAGGTTAGGAGATTTTGCGCGCATGTTTTTCTGTATATTCATGGCTCACAAACCCTCACGAAATACTGCATGAACTGCCTTTTCGCAACCGAGTACTAGATTTTAATTCGATCGGACCTCTAAGCGGAGTACCCCAAGGATCAATTTTGGGTCCCTATCTTTTCAATTTGTACACGGCTGATCTTCTTCTTTGTTTGAAATCTAGTTCTGGTGCGTACACTGATGACACTAAGATTTATAACGATCCATCAAACCATGTCCTTTTACAAGAGGATTTAACCCGTGTCTTCGCTTGGACCCAGGCGTGGCTGCTCCCTTTGAATCTGTCTAAGTGTGTTCTGCTCCATCTGGGGAGGGGTAATCCCGTTCTTCGATATGGACTTGACGGAATACGATTGGAATCCACAAACTCTCACGTCGATCTCGGGGTTGTGATGACACAGGATCTGTCCTGGTCTCACATTATGACGCAAGTTAAAAAGGCCAATGAAATCTCGTTTATGATCGGGCGGGTGTTTCGTTTCGCAGATAAAATTGGTTCAAGCCCTGTGGCCAGGAGCTTTGGCGTTCTTGTTCAAACTTTGACAAATTATATCAACAAAATTATTGGTCTCTGGGAATGATATAAATGGATTCTTACAATAGAACTGCATCATGATAGATATTAAATTCAAACAGACCGATTTTCCACAATAACGAACTTATCCGAGATATTCATTCCTCAAATCTGCTCTGAAAATTATATTATATCAATTAAAATTTAGACAATATTGCAGTTTTGTTTTTACTGGAGATATTCTGAACCCAATTTGATTATTATCTTACCAAAGAATATATTTCCATCATAATATGGATTATCCACGGGCATTATATTATCACCTTAAAAGTATAATATCATATCATCCTCATCTACGATAGTTGTGGATATTTCATTGGTCATTTTGCATTCAATCATACTTTGTTTTATAGAACAGGAGGTTTATTTTATATGAAGAATAACGAGCCAGAAATAATTTTAACAATTATCTCTCACAGGAAAATCAAATGTCATGTAAAAACACAGATCGTATAATAATTCATAGATAGAAAAATTAAGTACAGCATTCTGTGAAAACATAGAAAACGATTCATTATTTAATTTCGAAAAATCATATCTCCGAAAGTATTAGCTTGTTTGAGTTGAAAATGATATCAATGGATTTTTATGATGAAATTGCATCTTAAAAAAAATTTAATTTGAACTTTGTTATGTAAAAAAAAAATATATTTTTCGTTACTCTGAAACCACCAGGCCGATTTTGCCCAATAACAAACTCAACTAAGATATTTATCTCTCAAACTCACTCTGAAAATTCCAACTGCCTAGCCCATTCTGTTCGAGAGTTATTTCAGAAACGAAATTTTAAAATTTTGAAATTTTTTTTGACACTTTACGGCAACCCAATCAATACAAAACTTTCCATGCATATAAGGGTCATTATTTTACAATTTGGTGCTAAATTTCAGGTAGATCAAGAGATCGGTTTCGGAAATATTCATAAAAAATGTTTTTACTCAAAACGGCCATAACTCCGAAACCGCTTGGTGGATTTCGCCCGTTAACGAAATTGTCCGAGATATTCAAGCTCGAAACCTACCCTGTAAATTTCAATCCTCTAACTCTTTTCGTTCGAGAGTTATCGTACTAACGGCCACACAGCCGGACGGACGGCCGGACAGAATCGATTTCGACCACGGCTTCTTGATCAGTGAGTCAAACCAAATCGTTTATGATCATTTTCAGCCAAAAATTCGAAAATTACAGACATTTGGGCAAATTGATAAGCACTCTGTTCCGAGGAACAAGAGCGCCAGAAAGGCCATCGCTCGACTCTTTAAAACTTACGTTCGACTGGTTTTAGAATTCGCAAATCTAGTGTGGTGCGCGTCATTAGTGCGAGATGAACAATTAATTGAAAATGTACAACGGCGCTTTACAAGAATACCGTACGGGAGAACTAGACCTTCTTACGAAGAGCGTTTGCCAAGTGACAAGGAGCGAAGAATCAGAGGTGATCTAATCACCGTCTTCAATGCACTTAGTTCGGAGCACCTCAATGTTATTGAGTTCCTTTTTCCTGTGAACCTTCATGAGAGACTTCGGCGTCATCCATATAAACTCCGTGGAGAGCGCGCACATATCACCTGTAGATTCAACTTCATATCTAACCCTTAACTGGCGTGGCCAGAAATCTTAACGCTCCGTGCGTGGCGGAGTCCCTGGGACTCCGGAGTTTTTGAAGGAATTTTATCTGTTCTAAATGGCGAATTTGTTCCTTATTTGCTGAGAAAATAATTAAAGACATACAATGGAATATGATTTAATACATAAATGAACACATCATCTTAAAAACAACTCAGTAAATATGTTAAACAAAAAATTGGTTCAAGCACTGACGTGAAGTCAGAAGCTTTTGCGCGTATGTTCTATTGTCCATTCTTCTGTATTGGACACCCTTAATCGAATTTACCATGGTAAATTATGTTGTCCATTCTCCTGTATTGGACACTCTTAATTCAAATTTACCATGGTAAATTCGAATTAAGTGTCCAATACAGGAAAATGGACGACATAATTAACCATGGTAAATTCGATTAAGGGTGTCCAATACAGAAGAATGGACAATAGAACATACGCGCAAAAGCTTCTGACTTCACGTCACCTTCACTTCTTCTGTATTGGACACCCTTAATCGAATTTACCATGGTAAATTATGTTGTCCATTCTCCTGTATTGGACACTCTTAATCCAAATTTACCATGGTAAATTCGAATTAAGTGTCCAATACAGGAGAATGGACGACATAATTAACCATGGTAAATTCGATTAAGGGTGTCCAATACAGAAGAATGGACAATAGAACATACGCGCAAAAGCTTCTGACTACACGTCAGTGCTTGTTGTCCATTCTCCTGTATTGGACACTCTTAATTCAAATTTACCATGGTAAATTCGAATTAAGTGTCCAATACAGGAGAATGGACGACATAATTAACCATGGTAAATTCGATTGAGGGTGTCCAATACAGAAGAATGGACAATAGAACATACGCGCAAAAGCTTCTGACGTCACGCAGTGCTTGAACCAATTTTTTTTTCCTGATTTTTTTTTAATTTTCTGGAGGCACGGTTCTTAAAATTTTTTTTTTCGTCATTTTTTTCAAATTTTCTAGGAGTACGTTTCTTACAGAATTTTAAACACGTCTTTGTGTTGATTTTCTACTACTAGTTACCAAGCTTCAATTCAATCGAATATTTATTTTTTGAGTTATCAAGGAAAGAATATTCCAGGTGGATTCAACTCGGAAACCGTTAAACCGATTATGCCCAAAAACGAACTCAACTCTCCCTTTCGGATACGCAACCTACCCTGAAAATTGCAAGTCCCTATCTCCTTTGGTTCGAAAGTTATCGAGGCAACGGTCACCCATCTACTGAACTCACACAAGAATGCTCGAATCTCCAACAATATTCAACCGATCGTGTTAAAACTTGAAACTTGGCAGTAGAGTTAGGTAATGAACGCTCTTACAAAATTTCAGCAATTTCAAGCGTATAGTTACTGATATATAGAATTTTTTTTTTTAATTTTCAATGATTTATTAAAAATTTTCTACAAATGCTATCCTCACCAAATTTCGCAAACATTTTTGCGTTGGCATTCTACAACTAATAACCATGTTTGAATTCAATCACTTCAGTATTTTTCGAGTTAATGAGGAACAAAAAACCACCAAATTTCAGATGGCTATAACTCTGAAACCGTTTGGTCGATTATGCTCATAACTCAAATGTGGCATTCATATGCACAACATAACCTGAAATTTTCAAGCCGCTATCTCTTTCCGTTCTCAGGTTATATTGACAAAAAAAATATTTTTTAATAATTTTTTTAAAATTTTCTAGTCATACGATTCGCCCAAAATTTCACAAACGTGCTTAGGTTCATATTCTACAACTACTCACCAAGTTTCAATTCGATCGGATTTATATTGGTTGAAAGCAAAATTATTACTCGGAAACCAGTGGGCCGATTATGCCCATTAACGAACTTGTCCGTCGTATTGCGATGCGCCACCCACCCTGAAAATTTCAAGTCGCTAGCTCTCTTCGTTCTCAAATTATCGTGGCAACGGACGGCCTTACGGCCGGACGGACAGAATCAAATTTGACCTCGAATTCTTCATCGGGGAGTCGAACTAAATCGTTTGAGACCAATTTCGTCAAAAAATTTGAAAGTTACAGACATTTGGGCAAAACTAAAACGCGATGTTCCCCAGAACATACGCGCAAAAAACTCAAAAAAAACTCTAGGGAAATTAACATTAGGATTTTTTCTCTTGATTCATTGGACGAGTGTGAAATGGAAGATTTTCTTCAGGTAGAATATGTTACATAGATACTGTAGTATAGAAAAACTGAGAATTTGAGGTCCTATTCATAAAGAGCAAAATACTGACAATGGTCCAAATCTCATTGAAAAAAAAATTGGAAATTACCACTCATTTAGCGTTTCAATATAATTTTTTTTGCTACAATACAGACCAATCGATTTTTTGCGTTTCACACATAAATATGCAGTTTTTCTCTTCAATTTTGGATCACATTT
Source organism: Halyzia sedecimguttata (assembly GCA_937662695.2). Classification (NCBI taxonomy): domain Eukaryota; kingdom Metazoa; phylum Arthropoda; class Insecta; order Coleoptera; family Coccinellidae; genus Halyzia; species Halyzia sedecimguttata. The sequence continues at coordinate 50,124,024 of OW569411.2, read as the reverse complement.
AGAACAATATTTTCTCTGATTTCTGGGCAAAACATCTGGTGGATGAATTGAAAAATTACACTAAGCGCGTCGCGGAGTCCGATGTACTCTAAGCTGCTCAGAATAAGTTCTACTTGTGAGAATTCACCGAATTCCACGGAGCTATCTATGAGTAATCCCACCACAGGAAGCTACTCAGACGCGCGAATCCTTCGACCAATAAAAACGAAGATTACACGATTATTTAAACATGCAAGAGACCCAGGGACTCCGCAACGCCGGTTAGGGCTAATCGAGTATTTATATATATTAGGAGGTGGAACGCTCTACCGAGGAGGTTGTGATGGCTCCCACAACAAACACTTTCAAAAATAGGCTAGACGCACTGCGACAGCTTGGTTTAGGTTCAGGTTTAGCTACAGTGTATTTTTTTTGTTTGTATTTTTTTTCTAAAGAGAAAAAAAGGTTCAGCTTTTCTCTTTTTTTTGTAATAATAATAAAAATAATATTTTATATGGGAACATAAAATTCGACATGGAGGTTTGTGCTGAATTATAGAGGAATCTGAGAAATAGTTTCTGAAATATAAAATTTTTGAAGAAAATTTTTGAAGAAAATTTTTTAGTTATTTTTAGAGAATATATCTTTTTTTTTTAAGTGATACAATCCTCACGAATCTCTCAAAAATTAGTGTTAAGAATTATACCAGTAGGTATTTACAAAGTTCAAATTGGGTTGGATTTGAATTTTTTCAGCTCTTGTGAAAATAACAACACACTTGAAATTAACGAACTTTATTGTCGCATTCAGATGCAGCCTACTCTGAAAATAGCAAATTGCTATCTCTTTCCGTTTGAAAGCTATCTTGGCAACGGTCATCCATCCAGGAATATGCCCAAAGCTGCTCGGCCAATATTTTTTCAATATCTCCAACAACATAGATCGGATTGTTCAAATTCAGAACTTTGAAATAAGATTCACAAGGCGATCCAAAATTTGCATGTCGGCTTCCTACAACGAATTACCATATTTAAATGGGATCAGATCTGTATTTTTTCCTATCTATTTCCGCTCAACAATAATCGTAGTAACGGTCACCCATCCAGATACCTAACTCACCGAACGCTGCATGTTTACCAGTATTTATGCGCGAATTATGTTTTGTGCAAGGCAAAACAAGTTTTTAAAAATTGGTTTTTATTGATACATAAAGCAAAGTAAGTTATAGATGTTTAACAATTTGATTTCAAGTCAAGACTGAGGAAAAATGAATAATGAGCATGTATATATAATATTGTCAACGCTGCACTGTGTTGCATCCTGAGGTTTGCCTAGTCATCGGTTCCCACGGGAAGACGATGTGCTGCAACGGTCAGGAATATGTAACTCCTCCATCCACAGAAGAGTCATTACGGGGAGAAAAATGACACTTGGTTTGGCTCGGTACCATCGTCACGTTCCACACTCCTAGATGGGTTTCTGGTTTCCAAGGATTGTTTCAGTTTAATGTAACAGAAATAAATGACAATAATTATTAGTATAACATAGATAAGGCCAATGAGGCTTCCATGCAGATAATTCTTCGTTTTGTAATGGTCAGCAATTAACGGATGAATTTTTTCTTGTTGTCGTTTGAGGATGTGGATCTGATCTAGAGAAACATCTTGAAGTTGAATTTTGAATATACTGAGAGTTGAAGTGTTGAAACCATCAGAAATTTTTGGCAGGAACATCGGTTGGCTCTTAATTATTTCTTTGTTGTTATAATATTTTTCTTCTTTTGTTTCGAAAAAGCATCCCTTGGGTACAGTTATCAAATAATTTCCTTTCAATTCAGTGAAATCACTTCTTTTGCAGAATGTTCGTATTTCGATTCCATTCGAAAATATGGCAATGAATTTGCTATTATCTATTTGCTGGATGAAATGTTTATTGGTTGATACTGCGTATCGCTGACATGTTCCCGAAGCTTTTTTTAGTTGAAGTAGTTGGAATATACAATCGTTGGTTTTTGATCCTTCAATCAAATCATTGATTTCGCAGTAAAAGATCGTATGTAAATTGATACAAGGTGAAGAGGTATACTGATACAATTTATCATTTATAGTCAGATATAAGAGTTTTTTTGGAATAATCATGGTATTATTAATGGCTGGGATTGAATAAAGGTGGTAATGAGAAAACGTTTGCGAATTCACTATAGGAAAGTGAAGAATGAAAACTATTCTAGAACCTGTTGAATATGCATCAACTTTTATAAGCTCATAATAATTATGAAATTGACTTTCATCTGCAAAAATTAAATATTCTCGAGAATATTTTTCACCAACAATGTCAATTACATTTTTTAATTGGGAAAATTTTATTACACTATGATGCAACGTTCCTAATTTTGAGAAACTTAAGGCATTTTCGATTTCGTTGATGAACTCTATTACGATGTTTATGGATGTATCCATTTGCTCGATAATATTTCGAATTCTCAAATAAAAGTAAAAATTATCATATAGTTTAGTGAAATTTCCAACCATTCCTTGAAACTGGGAAACAATAAGATGTAGATTTTGTTGAAGTACTGACACAGTTTCATTGAATTTTTCTATAATATCTCCAGTAAGGGATATCACTATTTAGATTTTTCATAATATCCTTCTGATTAGACTGCAGTTGCATTATTGCTGTTTCATTATGGATTGCATCATTTGCATCTAAATTACCTGAAATGCTTTTGATAACGGTTCCGAGCCCATCTATCAAGCCACGTTCAGATCGTATTGTAGGAATTAGCCCTTTTAATTTTTGTTCGGCCAAATCTAATTGATGCTGATAGTATTTTTTGTGAGTTTCTAATTCTTTATAAAAAGTGAGGTTTGGTTTGTTGAGAAATGTTTTCGATGCATGAAGATATAGGTGACGCAGAGATTTTAATACGTCATTAATCGGTAATAAATCGAAAAAATTAATAAAGTCGTGAAATTTTGATCTGACTCTTGCATTGCCTAGATGAATCGGAAGAATGCCTGGGTTGTCCTGGAGGTCAGTTATTTTTATCTCCTGAGTTACAGCTAGCGGCAGTAGGAGCCTCCTGTAAAAGTTTTCTCGTTTCAACTTTAGTCTTTTCTAGATTTTGCTTATGTAAGGTTTTATTTTCGCTTGAAATTTTGATATTATTGTCACTAACAACTTTTTCTTTAGAAAATTTCGGAGAAAGTTTATTTCTTCGTTTAGGCGTTTATGAAGTTCTTTGGTTTTTTCCCGATGTTCTTCGATATAATTTTAAGTAAGTAAGTAAGTTTTTCATTTAAAACAATATTCATTGGATCTTGTGAATTTAGATGACCGTTTATAACATCTATTGGCTTTTGTTTTGTTGAAGAATGAATTGAATAATTGTAGCCGAATTTTGCATAAGGCATGATATTTTCAATACTGAGGTTTTGCTTATCTTTGTTCCTGATTATACGTAAATGTTCTATTAAGGTCGAATGTAATCGCTCAATTAAACCGTTCGATTGAGAACTATTGGTCGTAACAAAATGGGGTGTTATTTGATGGACTTTCAAAAATTCTACAACGACACCGTTTTTGAACTCCGTTCCGTTGTCCATTACGATCGTTGACGGTGATCCATGATGTGTCATGAATATTAGGAGTGATTTGACGATTTCAATTCCCGTAGATGAAATTAAGGGATAAGCTTGGGCGTACTTAGAAAATGAATCTATTATTGTGAGAAATTTTTGCGCGTATGTTCTGGGGAACATCCCGTTATAGTTTTGCCCAAATGTCTGTAACTTTCGAATTTTTTGACGAAATTGGTCTCAAACGATTTAGTTCGACTCCCCGATGGAGAATTCGAGGTCAAATTTGATTCTGTCTGTCCGGCCGTCCGTTGCCACGATAATTTGAGAACGAAAAGAGCAAGCGACTTGAAATTTTCAGGGTGGGTGGCGCATCGCAATACGACGGACAAGTTCGTTAATGGGCATAATTGGCCCAGTGGTTTCCGAGTAATAATTTTGTTTTCAACCAATATAAATCCGATCAAATTGAAACTTGGTGAGTAGTTGTAGAATATGAACCTAAGCACGTTTGTGTGTGGTGGGCGAATCGTATGTCTAGAAAATTTTAAAAAAATTATTAAAAAATATTTTTTTTTTACGATAACCTGAGAACGGAAAGAGATAGCGGCTTGAAAATTTCAGGTTATGTTGTGCATATGAATGCCACATTTGAGTTATGAGCATAATCGACCAAACGGTTTCAGAGTTATAGCCATCTGAAATTTGGTGGTTTTTTGTTCCTCATTAACTCGAAAAATACTGAACCGATTGAATTCAAACATGGTTATTAGTTGTAGAATGCCAACGCGAAAATGTTTGCGGAATTTGGTGTGGATAGCATTTGTAGAAAATTTTTAATAAATCATTGAAAATAAAAAAAAAATTCTATATATCAGTAACTCTACGTTTGAAATTGCTGAAATTTTGCGAGAGCGTTCGTTACCTAACTCTACTGCCAAAATTCAAGTTTTAACACGATCGGTTGAATATTGTTGGAGATTCGAGCATTCTTGTGTGAGTTCAGTAGATGGGTGACCGTTGCCTCGATAACTTTCGAACCAAAGGAGATAGGGACTTGCAATTTTCAGGGTAGGTTGCGTATCCGAAAGGGAGAGTTGAGTTCGTTTTTGGGCATAATCGGTTTAACGGTTTCCGAGTTATATCCACCTGGAATATTGTTTCCTTGATAACTCAAAAAATAAATATTCGATTGAATTGAAGCTTGGTAACTAGTAGTAGAAAATCAACACAAAGACGTGTTTAAAATTCTGTAAGAACCGTACTCCTAGAAAATTCGTAAAAAATGACGAAAAAAAAATTTTAAGAACCGCGCCTCCAGAAAATTAAAAAAAAATCACGAAAAAAAAATTGGTTCAAGCACTGACGTGAAGTCAGAAGCTTTTGCGCGTATGTTCTATTGTCCATTCTTCTGTATTGGACACCCTTAATCGAATTTACCATGGTAAATTATGTCGTCCATTCTCCTGTATTGGACACTTAATTCGAATTTACCATGGTAAATTTGAATTAAGAGTGTCTAATACAGGAGAATGGACGACATAATTTACCATGGTAAATTCGATTAAGGGTGTCCAATACAGAAGAATGGACAATAGAACATACGCGCAAAAGCTTCAACTCCACGTCAGTGCTTGAACCAATTTTTTATTTTGAGCTTGAAATTTATCTACGTGAATAATTTCGAATGGTTTACAAGGTGTGGGAGTTAACATTAGTTTTTGTTTCGGAGGGTCTCTGTCATATTTATTAATTTGGCATAGTTCCAAATATTTATATATTCAGTATCATCGTTTTGAATACTGGGCCAATAATAGGTCCTTTTTATTCTGGAAATTGTTTCGGCAATTCCTCTATGATTCGTTTTTGTCTCATGAATAAATTGAATGGTCAAGGTTTGTTGATCTTTATCGATAATATCTTCCAAACTATTATTGCATTTTACTAGTTTGAAAGCCAATTGTTTGAAGGTTTTTCTGAGAATCTCACACATTTCTTGGTAATAATTATCCTGCTGGAAATGCAATGCATACAAGATTTTTGGACGCATATAAGTTTTGAAAAATTGTACAACATCGTTGCTAAAATTATTTGTGGCGATTTGGACAAAAGTTCTCTGTTTATTTGGAAATATTCTTTCTACTTTCACCTCTGCTGGGGAGTGATGCACGAATTCAAATTTTTTTGAATTATGGAGTTCCTAGAATTTTTCATAGGATAAATTATCGTCTATTTCTTTACTTTGAATTTCTGATTCGTCTATGTTTACCATCATTGATTCATTATCGTCATTCAAATTTGTTTTAGATAGTGACTCGTTAAACTTTTCTATGTAGTCTAATAATTCTTTGTTATGAATTTTGATTCGAGAAAGAGCGTCAGCATTGGTATTGGAACTTCCTTTTTTATAAACAATTTCGAAGTCATATTCTTCAAGTTTCAGCCTCCATCTCAAAAGTCGACTGCCGGTTTCCTTAAGGAACATAACATAACATAATTTTGAATTTTGAATTTTCTGCTGTAGAGATAAGGTCGAAAATATTTTGTTGCCCATACTAATGCCAGAAGTTCCTTTTCAATTGTACTATAATTTTGCTCGCTGTCATTTAAAGTCCTAGATGCGTAGGAAATGGGTTTATCGCTACCAATTTTTCCTTGGGATAATACAGCACCTATAGCAAAATTACTAGCATCCGTTGTGAGGATGAATTCCTTTGAAAAGTCGGGGTATTGAAGAATAGGTTCATTGACTAATAAATTTTTACAATATTCAAAACAATTTTTGAATTGGGAAGTATGTTCAATTTTGGCTCCTTTCTTCAGACAAGCGGTTAATGGTTTAGTGATTATGGCAAAGTCCTTGATAAATATTCTGTAATAGCCCAAAAGTCCTAAAAATCCTTTTATATCTTTGCTTGTTTTTGGTAATGGATATTTTTTTATTGCTACAATTTTGTCTGGGTTGGGGTTCACTCCCTCGGGGGTCACTATGTGCCCTAAATATGCTACTTCTTTCTTTAAAAATTCAGATTTGTCTAGTTGTATTTTTAAATTTGCGTCTCTAAGCCTTTGAAAAACTGTTTTCAAGTTGATTATGTGTTCCTGAAGGGATGTTGAAAATATTATGATATCATCAAGATAAACTAAACATATTACATTAATCAATCCTCTCAACATAGTATTCATTACTCTCTGAAAAGTTGAACAGGCATTTTTAAGACCAAAACCATTCTGACAAATTCGTAGTGTCCATTTTCTACCGTGAATGCTGTTTTTGGTATATCATCAGGATTCATTTCAATTTGATGGAATCCACTTGCCAAGTCAATGGTTGAAAAATATTGGCATTTTCCAAGTTTATCTAAAATATCCGAGATGTTAGGAAGTGGGTATTTGTCATCAATTGTTTTTTCGTTTAATTTTCGAAAAAAATCAACTACTATTCTCCACTTCTTTTTGAGGCGATGCATCAGCTTTTTTTGGAATTACCCAAATCGGTGAGGACCAGGGTGATTGACTCGGTCTGATAATTCCTTGGTCTAACATGGAATTAATTTGTTTTTGAACTTCTTCTTTATGGACAAATGGATATCTGTATGATTTTGTGTATACGGGTGTTTCATCTTTAGTATTGATTGAATGTTTGACTTGATTAGTAAATGAAAGAGGTTGATTCTCTAATTGGAAGATGTCAGAATATTTTTTGCATAAATTCAAAATATGAAGTTTTTCTTCATTGTTCATGTGAGAGGTTCTAATTAATTTTTCTATGTCTGCATTTTTAGTGACAGTTTCAGACTCTATAGAAAATATTTCGTAATTATTATCATTAAATGGAAATGATTCTATCGGATCATCAAGCATAAGGATTAAATTGTCATTAGTTTTGTTTAAAATTTCGACATAGGCTAATCCATTATTAGACACATTTAATATTTCTGGAATTTCACATTTCTGAATAATTTGTTTCGGAACAAGAATATCACCGTTTTTTAATTTTACAGGAATTTTAGTTATTATTTTAGTGTTGGCATCAATTTTGATTCCGAATGGAATTTTCTTTAGAGATGGTTGATATTTAATGGGAATTATTGCAGAAGGTGTAACTAATGTTGATTCACCGAAATTCAAGATTGCTTTCAAAAGTTTTAAATTATCAAGACCTATAAGGCCATCATAAACATTGTGGAATTTAAAGAGGTAAAATTTGAATTGATCGTCATACTTGAATTCTGAAAATATCGGTATTTCCGCACAATAATTATGTGAAGAACTTTGAAAAACAGTCGAAACAGTGAATGGTTCTTCGAAGATAAATTTAGAATAATACTTGTTTGCAAGATCAGGATTTATGAACGATTTAGTTGATCCAGTATCAATAAGTAATTTTAGGGGAGGGTATTTTATAGTAATATAGGGTAATTCTTTTTTTTTTGCTTGACAAATGATACTCTATGTGTTCTGGTCTTGTAAAAGATCCGGTTGAAAATTTTCTTCATTATCATCTAACAAATATTCAGTTGGAAAAGGTTCGCCTAAATTTTCGGAGAATTCTGGAGGAATTTCCTCCTCGTAATTTTCTGTATTGAACAATTCTTCACTCACAAAATTTTATCTCGGTTGAGCGTTTTTATTTGGAAAATAATTTCTTTTGGTGTTTCTAATATTTGAGGATTGAAATTTTGGAACATTGTTATTGGTCGAAATACTCATAGGGGTGGGTCTTTGGCTAGTTTGGTTAGTTGAAATACTCATAGGTGTGGGTCTAGACGCTTGAGGTCTACCGAATACTTGTGAATTTGTGAAATATTTTGGTTCTCTATAATTAGAATATCGATTTAGGTGTATTGGGGCACTCGGAAATTGATTATGGTTTAGTAATTGATTTTGGAAAATATTATTTTGATTTTGAAAACGTGAAGCGTTTGCGTGACTATTGTTAAAAGGCCTATTTTCTACAGTACTCTTTTTTACATTATTAACAATCGTACCTGATTTTTGATAATGCTTAATATTATCTTCTTCGATAATAAACTGTAACGCTTGAGCTAAAGATTGGGGTAGCATCGCCCTAATGATTGGACCTAAAGGTTCCTTTAACCCAGCCAGAAAAGTTTTAATAGCTTGCTTTGTAAAAAATTCCCTCTTACTTGGTCTCAATGCCGCATCACATTTCAAATCAATATAGTTGCAAATAGTATTTAATAGTGACATGATTTTTTCGTGAAACTCTTTTGGAGTTTCACCAATATTCTGTCTTAAATTAACTAAATCTTGATTTAGACAATTCTCATATCTTTGATCGCCAAAGTGTAATAAAAGGGCATTCTTTATGTCATGCCAATTAGAAGTGGCTCCGTGAATAGCCACAATTTCTTCAGCTCTTCCATGGAGCTTATTTAATATGCCATTTAGCAGAAGGGTATTCTGAAAATTAGCCTAATTATTTGTATCAAAATAGTGAAGCAAAAGTGCTTCCGCAGATTGAATGAATCTGTGTAGTTTATTAGGGTTCCCATCGAAATCGGGAACAATACTCAAATTTTTAATGTCAAAAACTGGGATTGTATTTGGCATGTTTAAATTATTAATTGAATTATTTAATTCTATATTATTTAGTAACGTATTTCTCGATGAAATGGAAAGGTTATTAAAGGAATTCAATAAATCTGACTCTAATTCACAATCGTTTTCTATGAAAGAATCAATGGAAGAATTAGAGGAGTCTAACATAAATAATATTCAAAGTATCGTATAACTCACCAACTCGTTATTGCTATCCACAACTGCATTACTCGTCTTCTTCACGATGAATTTTTTTTGACCAGCACCAATTGTTGTTGGAAGAACTGCACCAATAGTCCAATTTTTGAAGGTTCTGTTTTTACAAACGGAAGAAACTCAATGTTTTTACTAACTGCGAAAACTCCGTCGACTGCGCCAATTATGTTTTGTGCAAGGCAAAACAAGTTTTTAAAAATTGGTTTTTATTGATACATAAAGCAAAGTAAGTTATAGATGTTTAACAATTTGATTTCAAGTCAAGATTGAGGAAAAATGAATAATGAGCATGTATATATAATATTGTCAACGCTGCACTGTGTTGCATCCTGAGGTTTGCCTAGTCATCGGTTCCCACGGGAAGACGATGTGCTGCAACGGTCAGGAATGCAACGGTCAGGAATATGTAACTCGCGCGTGTTCCGCAAGGAACAGCGTGCTATCATTATGCAACCAATGTCTGCATTCATCGATTTTTTTTGCGAAAATGGTCTGAAACGATTGGGGTAGAACCTTGATAAAGAATTCGAGGTCAAATTCAATTCTGTCGGTCCAGTCCGGCCGTAAACGATAACTCTTGAAAGAAAGGAGTTAGAGGATTGGAATTTTCTGGGTAGGTTTGGACCGTAAAAATCTCGGACGAGTTCGTTAACGGGAGAAATCCACCAAGCGGTTTCGGAGTTAAGGCCATTTTTAGTAGGAAATTTTTTAATGAATATTTCTGAACCGATCACTCGATTTATCTGAAATTTGGCATCAAATTGTAGAATCATGACCTTTATGCATGAAAACTTTTGTACTGATCGGATGGCCATAAACTGGCAAAAAAAATTTCGAAAATTTTAAAATTTTGTTTCCACGATAACTCGAATAATACTGATCTGATTGAATTGAAACTCAGTAATTAGATGCAAGAGACCAAATCAAACACTTTCGTAAAATTCCGTAGCGATCAAATGACATGATATAATTCAAAAAATTACTACTATTTTGCGGAATATTTTGTTTGAAATTCCGAAACCTATTTTTGCGCGCAAGGAACAGCGTGTCCGCAAGGAACAGCGTGCTATCATTTCGTCACAATGTCTGTATTTTTCGAATTTTTTTTCGAAAATGGTCTCAAACGATTGGGTTCGACTCCTTGATGAAGAATTCGAGGTCAAATTCAATTCTGTCCGTCCGGTCCGGCCGGCCGTTAGCACGATAACTCTCGAACGGAACGACTTAGAGCGTTGAAATTTGCAGGGTAGTGACCGGAAGGCCATAAAGTAGCAAAAAAAATTCAAAAATTTTAAAATTTTGTTTTCACGATACTCGAAAAATACTGATCTGATCAAATTGAAACTCAGTAGTGAGATGCAGAAGACCAAAGCAAACACTTTTGCAAAATTTCGTGAAGATCACGTGACATGAAAAAAATCAAAAAATTACTACTATTTTGCGGAATACTTTGCTTGAATTGCCGAAACCTATTTTTTGCGCGTATGTTCTGTGGTACATCGCGTTATAGTTTTGCCCAGATGTCTGTAACTTTCGAATTTTTTGACGAAAATGGTCTCAAACGATTAAGTTCGATTCCCCAATGAAGAATTCGAGGTCAAATTTGATTCTGTCCGTCCGGCCGTTGCCACGATAACTTGAGAACGAAAAGAGCTAGCGACTTGAAATTTTCAGGGTTAGTGGCGCATCCCAATACGACGGATAAGTTCGTTAATGGGCATAATCGGCCCAGTGGTTTCCGAGTAATAATTTTGTTTTCAACCAATATGAATCCGATCGAATTGAAACTTGGTGGGTAGTTGTAGAATATAAACCTAAGCACGTTTGTGAAATTTTGTGCAAATCGTATGGCTAGAAAATTTTAAAAAAATTATTGAAAAATATTTTTGTTGTCACGATAACTTGAGAACGGAATGAAATAGCGGCTTGAAATTTTCAGGTTAAGATGTGCACCAGAACGCGACATTTCAGTTTGTTTATGAGCATAATCGACCAAACGATTTCAGAGTTATAGCAATCTGAAATTTTCTGAAATTTGGTGGTTTTTTGTTTGTCATTAACTCGAAAAATACTGAACCGATTCAATTCAAACATGGTTATTAGATGTAGAATGCCAACGCAAAAATGTTTGCGAAATTTGGTGAGGATAGCATTTGTAGAAAATTTTCAATAAATCATTGAAAATAAAAAAAAAATTCTATATATCAGTAACTATTCGTTTGAAATTGCTGAAATTTTGCAAGAGCCTTCATAACCTAACTCTACTGCCAACAATCAAGTTTTAATACGATCGGTTAAATATTGTTGGAGATTCGAGCATTCTTGTGTGAGTTCAGTAGATGGGTGACCGTTGCCTCGATAACTTTCGAAGGAAAGGAGATAGGGACTTGCAATTTTCAGGGTAGGTTGCGTATCCGAAAGGGAGAGTTGAGTTCGATTTTGGGCATAATCGGCCTAACGATTTCCGAGTTATACCCACCTGGAATATTATTTCCTTGATGACTCAAAAAAAAAATTGGTTCAAGCACTGACGTGAAGTCAGAAGCTTTTGCGCGTATGTTCTATTGTCCATTCTTCTGTATTGGACACCCTTAATCGAATTAACCATGGTAAATTATGTTGTCCATTCTCCAATTTTTTTGCGCGTATGTTCTGGGGAACATACGCGTTATAGTTTTGCCCAAATGTCTGTAACTTTCGAATTTTTTGAAAAAAATGGTCTCAAACGATTAAGTTCGACTCCCCAATGAAGAATTCGAGGTCAAATTTGATTCTGTCCGGCCGGCCGTCCGGCCGTCCGGCCGTACGGCCGTCCGGCCGTTGCCACGATAACTTGAGAACGAAAAGAGCTAGCGACTTGAAATTTTCAGGGTAGGTGGCGCATCCCAATACGACGGACAAGTTCGTTAATGGGCATAATCGGCCCAGTGGTTTCCGAGTAATAATTTTGTTTTCAACCAATATGAATCCGATCGAATTGAAACTTGGTGAGTAGTTGTAGAATATGAACCTAAGCACGTTTGTGAAATTTTGTGCGAATCGTATGGCTACAAAATTATTAAAAAATTATTAAAAAATATTTTTGTTGTCACGATAACTTGAGAACTGAGAGAGATAGCGGCCTCAAGTTTTCAGGTTAGGATGTACACCACAACTCGACATTTCAGTTTGATTATGAGCCTAATCGGCCAAACGGTTTTAGAGTTATAGCCATCTGAAATTTTATGAAATTTTGTGGTTTTTGTTCCTCATTAACTCGAAAAATACTGAACCGATTAAATTCAAACATGGTTGTTAGTTGTAGAATGCCAATGCGGAAACGTTTGCAAAATTTGGTGAGGATAGCATTTGTAGAAAATTTTAAATAAATCTTTGAAAATAAAAAAAAAAAGTTCTATATATCAGTAACTAATCGTTCGAAATTGCTGAAATTTCGCAAGAACCTTCATAACCTAACTATACTGACAATTTTCAAGTTTTAATACGATCGGTTAAATATTGTTGGAGATTCGAGCATTCTTGTGTGAGTTCAGTAGATGGGTGACCGTTGCCTCGATAACTTTCGAACGAAAGGAGATAGGGACTTGCAATTTTCAGGGAAGGTTGCGTATCCGAAAGGAAGAGTTGAGTTCAATTGTGGGCATAATCGGTCTAACGGTTTCCGAGTTATACCCATCTGGAATATTGTTTCCTTGATAACTCAAAAAATAAATATTCGATCGAATTGAAGTTTGGTAACTAGTAGTAAAAAATCAACATAAAGACGTGTTTAAATTTTTTTTATTAAATATTTAAAACTGTAATTAGTTCTTTGAAATACCATTGAATGAAGAAATTCTTGTAAGTTAACAAAATATCTTTATTTGAACAATAAAAAAATATCATTTTATTAAAATGATATTTAGACTATCCAATTGCTTATTTTTTTTATAATATTTTTGCTGTAAGTCAGTATAGCTTAGAACTTTCAAAGTTTCAATGTTTCTTGAATTATAGACTTTACAGAATAAAATAGGTAGGTATACTTCTAATAGCTTAGAACTTTCAAAGTAACTTCCAACAATATTAATTTAAATGATATTATAAATAAAAAAAATTCAAAAAAATCACGAAAAAAAAATTGGTTCAAGCACTGACGTGAAGTCAGAAGCTTTTGCGCGTATGTTTTTGAGGTTCATGCTGCCCTTTCCGGTCATTTTTCGTTATGCGCATGCGCAGATGAGAAGTCATTTAATGCTGTTGTTTTCGTCAGAGAGGATTGGGGTTTTGGGGTGCCGGATGCTATTCCTCCATAGAATCCAGATCCCTGATGAGGGTCTGTGCAAGCGTGGATTAAAGATGCGATATCTCCCGAACCACTGGTGTTGGAGAATCGGAGTTTTTTGTAAGATGTGTGATTTTGAGAGGAATTTTAGCAGCATGTAGATTGCGCATGCGCAGAGGAGGAGTGACTGTTTTTGGGTTGTATGGGTTATGTTGGGAGTAATGAGCCGATATTGTGAGGTTTTAAAAGAATATTCATGGCAATTCAGTGCAAGGAAAAATCAGTTTGGGGGATGAAGCGTTGTTTCCAAGTTGAAGTGTCCGTACCGTGGCCCTGGGGCTAATTTTAAAATCGATGTTACCCCTTACGGGCATTTTTCGTTATGCGCATGAGTGATTAAACTGCTGGTGTTTTCTTCAGAGAGGATTGGGATTTTCTGGTGGCGGATGCTATTTCTCCATATAATCCCCTGGTGAGGGTCTGCGCATGCGTGGATTCAAGATGCGATATCTCCTGAACCACTAGTGTTGAAGAATCGGAGTTTTTTGTAAGGTGTGTGAATTTGGAAGGACATGCAGCCGCGATAAGATTGCGCATGCGCAGAAGAGAAGTGACAATTTTTGGGTTGTATGGGTTATGTTGGGAGTAATGAGCCGATATTGTGAGGTTTTAAAAGAATATTCATGTCAATTTAGTGCACGGACACAAGTCAGTTTGGGGGAAATAGCGTTGTTTCCGAGTTGAAGTGTGCATACCGTGGCCCTGGGGCTAATTTTGAAGTTGATGTTACTCCTTACGGGCATTTTTCGTTATGCGCATGAACAGACCATCAGTGATTTAACTGCTGGTGTTTTCGTCAGAGAGGATTGGGGTTTTGGGATGGCGGATGCTATTCCTCTATAAAATCCCCTGGTGAGGGTCTGCGCATACGTGGATTAAAGATGCGATATCTTCCGAACCACTAGTGTTGGAGAATCGGAGTTTTTTGTAAGGTGTGTTATTTTGAAAGGACTTTTAGCCGCGAGTAGATTGCGCATGCGCAGAAGAGAAGTGACTGTTTTTGGGTTGGATGGGTTATGTTGGGAGTGCTGAGTCGATATTGTGAGGTTTTAAAAGAATATTCATAGCAATTCAGTGCTCGGACACTAGTCAGTTTGGGGGAAATACCGTTGTTTCCGAGTTGAAGTGTGCATACCGTGGCCCTGGGGCTAATTTTGAAGTTGATGTTACTCCTTACGGGCATTTTTCGTTATGCGCATGAACAGACCATCAGTGATTTAACTGCTGGTGTTTTCGTCAGAGAGGATTGGGGTTTTGGGATGGCGGATGCTATTCCTCTATAAAATCCCCTGGTGAGGGTCTGCGCATACGTGGATTCAAGATGCGATATCTCCTGAACCACCTGTGTTGAAGAATCGGAGTTTTTTGTGAGGTGTGTGATTTTGAGAGGACTTGCAGCCACGAGTAGATTACGCATGTGCAGAAGATAAGTTACTGTTTTTGGGTTGTATGGGTTAAGTTGGCAGCAATGAGCCGATATTGTGAGGTTTTAAAAGAATATTCATGTCAGTTCAGTGCACGAAGACAAGTCAGTTTGGGGGAAATAGCGTTGTTTCCGAAATGAAATGTATTTATCGAGGCCCTGGGGCGAATTTATAAATAACTATATTCGGTAGATATATATTAAATTACGTTCGGATTTGGAGAAGAGGCAATTGCGTTCCCAAAGGAAGTCCCATAACCGCAATTTTTTTTCGATATACTGTAAAGCTAACAGCCAATCAGTATTGATAGCCATAATAGTTAAATGAACTTGAAAAAATAAAAAAAAGCGCTAACGTGAAGTCAGTACCCTTTGGCGCGCGTGTTCATGGCGGCTAATTTGAATTGAGTGATGAGTATTTCAAGCTCAGTGAATTTAGCGAGCCGGAGATCTACTCAAGGGATAGTGAGTCGGTTCACAAATCAACAGTGCTGATTCCCCTTAGTCGCACAAGCTCGTAGAAGATTCTGAGGGATCTCCTTGGGAAAGACTGGGCAGGGTCAAATGCCAAATGCAGATTGACTTAACAATGAAAGAAAAAGTTTAGAAAAGCATTGACCTGGGGTCAATCTGCTTTGGCGCGCGTGCTATAAACACGATTATGATTATACTGACCCTGCCAAGTCTTTCCCAAGCAGATCCCTCAGAATCTTCTAGGAGCTTGTGCGACTAAGGAGAGTTGTGGTTTTTTCAATAGTGTTACTCTATCCCTACGGAAGCTTAGATACAGCACTGTTGATTTTTGAACCGACAGTGAATGGTGTCCACTATCCACTGGGTAGATCTCTGGCTCACTCAATTCACTGAGGTTGAAATACTCATCACTCAATTCAAATTAGCCACCGTGACTTCTGACTTCACGTCAGTGCTTTTTGGCGCTCTAGTTCCTCGGAACTGAGTGCTTATCAATTTACCCAAATGTCTGTAATTTTCGAATTTTTCGATGAAAATGGTCTTAAACGATTTGGTTCGGCTTACTGATCAAGAATCCGTGGTCGAAATTCATTCTGTCCGGCCGGCCGTCCGGCCGGCCGTAGGCACGATAACTCTCGAAAGGAATGAGCTAGAGAGTTGAAATTTTCAGAGTTGGTTTGGGAGATAAACATCCCGGCTAAGTTCGTTATTGGGCAAAATCGGACAGATGGTTTCGGAGTAACAGAAAAAATTTTTTTTTACGTAACAAATTCCAAATTACATTTTTTTCAATAAGGAGTTTTACCATAAGAATCCAATGATATTATTTTCAACTCTAACAAGCTAACACTTTCGGAGATATGATTTTTCAAATTTTCAATAATAAATCGTATTTGTACGTTTTCACAGAATTATATTATATATATTCTATGTATGAATTGTCATAATGTCAACTTATTTTCCTGAGACATGACAGTTTTCTGGCCTGAAAGTTGACGAAAAGCGAATATAAGCGAATATACAGGGTGAGTCTTTGACCACTGCATTAATTTTAACCAGAGATTCCCCTCATCAAATGAAACACTTTTTTCCTTTAACATTTTTCCAAATTCAGCTCAGGTAAAAAGATACAGGCTGTTGAAATTTTGAAAAAAAATCAGTTTTTATTTTGTAGCTTTGACATCCTTTTTTCGAATAAAATGAATGTGGGCGTAAAGTTTCCTAAAACTATGATACATATTTCCCAAATATTAGTTATTTTCTACTTCTACGTGTTTTCTAGTTATGGACTCGTGGATTCATAAAACTAAACGAAATTAGCATAAAGAAAGCATATAAAGTTTTTCATGAGTCATTTCAAGAATATTCCATCGTTTTAGAACATTATATTATTCTTCATCATTTCTCCTTAACCGCACCGTTTTCGAGATATTCTTCTTTGAATGTTTTAAAATGGAAATCTCCAGAAATTTCACTACTTTTATGGATCCGTCCCTGAGCGTTGGAATCCCGAATCAAGCTGTAAACCACGTTACCATGCCTTATTCTCGTCCGCCAACAATGTCATAGATAATTTATATGCGGGAGTGTATTAGCACATTGTGAAATCTTTAAACGCTTGTAACTTTTTACCTGAGCCGAATCTGGAAAAATGGTAAATGAAAAAAGTGTTTCATTTGATGAGAGGAATCTTTGGTTAAAATTAATGCAGTGGTCAAAGACTCACATTGTATAATGTGGCGATCTTATGTCGAAAAGTGAAAATTAAGAATATATATCCCAGGTAAGTATCGACGTTTTATTCCAATACCGGAGATCGATGAGATCGTTCGAGGAGCCCGATAGCCGGTCGGTCTGACCCGTCGGGTTTCGGAACGAGAGAAGGCAGGCTCAAATCTCGGAAAGGGAATTACACTTTTTGGCGCTCTATTTCCTCGGATCTGAGTGCATATGAATTTTTATTTAAGATGCAGTTTCACCACTAAATTCCATCGATATCATTTTCAACTCCAACAAGCTATTACTTTCGGAGATATGATTTTTCTAAATTTCAATAATGAATCGTCCTTACTTCTTAGTTTTCACAGAATGCTATAATTATTCTATCTTAGCTTTATTATATGATCTGTGTTCATACTCGTATATTTCATCCTGTTCTATAAGAAAGACTCAAATTCATTTCAGCTATTTTAATTTGATTTCTTCCATGGTGCAGTTTTCATTCTCAGATTGCTCATTTAATCTTGATAAATAAACTGTTATTTGAATTGAATTTCCTTCATGATGCAGTTCTATCATAAGAATACACTCATCTGTATTACAGTGATACAATAAAGACAATTTATTATTATTATTATTATTATTATTTAATTCCCAACTCTGAGAAAGCAATACTTTCGGAGATATAATTTGTCTGTTTGAACTAGAGCGCCAGAAAGCTCCTGTCCACAGGGCTTGAACCCATTTTTTTACCTTTTTTTTGTCCATGCTGCCCCTTCCAGGCATTTTTCGTTATGCGCATGCGCAGATGAGAAGTGATTTAACTGCTAGAGTTTTCGTCAGAGAGGATTGGGGTTGCTAGTCCTTCATAAAATCCCCCGGTGAGGGTCCGCGCATGCGTGCATTCAAGATGCTATATCTCCTGAATCCATTGTGTTGGAGAATCGGAGTTTGTTGTAAGGTGTGTGATTTTTAGAGGACTATCAGCCGCGAGTGGATTACGCATACGCAGAGGAGAAGTAACTGTTTTCGGGTTGTATAGGTTATGTTGGGAGTGCTCAGCCGATATTGTGAGGCTTTAAAAGAATATTCATGGCAATTCTGTGCACGGACAAGTCAGTTTGGGGGAAATAGCGTTGTTTCCGAGCTGAAGTGTCCGTACCGTGGCCCTGGGGATAATTTTGAGACTCATGTTATTCATGTTAGTCGCACAAGCTCGCAGAGGAGTAGTGACTGTTTTCGGGTTGTATAGGTCTTGTTGGGAGTGCTCAGCCGATATTATGAGGCCTCAAAAGAATATTCATGGCAATTCTGGGCACGGACAAGTCAGTTTGGGGTAAATAGCGTTGATTCCGAGCTGAAGTGTCCGTACCGTGGCCCTGGGGCTAATTTTGAAATTCATGTCATTCATGTTAGTCGCACAAGCTCCAAGGAGCTTATGAGGGATCTCCTTGGGGAAGACTTGGGAGGGTCTGTATAATCATAATCATGTTTATAGCACGCGCGCCAAATGGAGATTGCCTATACAATGAGAGAAAAGGGCTAAAAAAGCATTGACGTGGGGTTAATCTGCTTTGGCGCATGTGCTATAAATATGATTATGATCATACTGACCCTCCCAAGTCTTCCCCAAGGAGATCCCTCAGAAGCTCCTTGGAGCTTGTGCGACTAAGGAGTCAGTTGTGTTCTTTATCAACTTTGTTACTCTATCCTTATGCCAGCTTAGATAAAGCACTCTTAATTTGATATCCGACAGTGAATGGTGTCCACTACCCTCTGGGTAGATCCTCGGCTGGCTCTATACACTGAGCTTGGAACACTCATCAATCAATTCAAATTGGCTAACGTTAGCACGCGCGCCAAAGAGCACTGGCCTCCCGTCAGTACTTTTTGCGCGCGTGTTCCGCAAGAACAGCGTGCTATCATTTCATCACAATGTCTATATTTCTGAATTTTTTTGCGAAAATGGTCTCAAACGATTGGATTCGATTCCTTGATGAAGAATTCGAGATCAAATTCAATTCTGTCCGTCCGGTCCGGCCGGCCGTTAGCACTATAACTCTCGAACGGAACTAGTTAGAGCATTGAAATTTGCAGGGCATATTTGATGCGTAAATATCTCGGACAAGTTCGTTAATGGGAAAAATCCATCAAGCCGTTTCGGAGTTATAACCATTTTTAGTTAAAACATTTTTCGAGAATATTTCCGAAACCAATCACTCGATCAATCTGAAATTTAGCATCAAATTGTAGAATCGTGACCTTTATATGCCTGCGATGTTTTGTATTGATCGGATGGCTATAAACTAAAAAAAAAATGTCAAATATTTGAAAATAAAATTGAAATTTTGTTTTCAGAATACTTATGTACCATCGTAGAGGAAGGACATGTTTATGCTCCGAATTCTACTGATTAGTGAGCGCTGGAAGAAATATTCTTTTTTTTTAGTTCGTTATTTGGTCTGTGCGATTCTCATGCTGTATGTTTCCGTCCAATTAATTGAGAAGTAGATTGGTTGTTTAATTGAGTTAATCCAACGAGAAACTACGATGATTCCGTGCAAATTTTGTGGACAATCTGTCAATCGAAGATCTGTCTTCTGTGGCGTTTTCTGTCAGAGTCATTATCACGCCAATGGAACATGTTAGGATATAATGAAATCTCAACTCGCAATCATGAAGAATTTACCAGGTGTGGGTTGGAAATGTACTTCCAGCAGACGGACGTCCTCATCAGGCTCAGGGGATGGTCGGCCTCGGGCTTCGCTCAGCGTCACTCTTGATCCTGTGTGGGATCACGATGGATCCTTTGGTGAAAATGCTATTTCGGGTGATACTAATACTTATATCAACAAATTAACGTTGCAAATAAAGAACCTTAGGGCATCGGTCATCTTCTGTTCGGATAAAATAAGTGACTTCGAGGAAAAATTAGTTGGATTCGATAAAATTATTTCCAGGATCGACAAACTCGAAGCACTGAGCAAGTTAGAGTTTCCGAGCAGTTTTCTCGGACAATAGCATCATATATTAGGTGCATCTGGTAAATACATCACTGAGCCGATCAGATCGAGCGGATTTTATGATCACGTGATTTTCGAGCGTCTAGGAATATCCAAACGCGATTGTTTATTCTGAGTTTGAAATTCTAACCTAAATATACTGCTTCCGTCATATTGAAATTTCAAAAATATGAATAATGAATTATTATTCAATCTATTACATATAGGGAAGAGATACTCGATAGCGATTTAGAAGATGAGGAAATCAACCATGAAGAAAAAATATGGTATTTTTTCGAAGTTACCGCTATGAGATTTACAGATCATCAATTTAGGCATCATTTTCGAATAACTCCGGTCGCCTTTCTTTAATAAAATTGCATGAGGTTCATGAAGATAACGTGCCGAGAGGCCATCCTGAAGTCGCAATGGAGAAGCAATTAATGATTTGTGTGTGGTACCTTGCTAACTTAGAATCATGTTTAAAAAAACATACGTTCTTCCATATGTATTTTCATATAACAGAAATGTTTTCTGTTGTTCCTTGGCAAATTTCGCATTCATAAATCATTCCCAAATTTTTTTGGGTACCTATTTCGTTGAACGTTTGACGGTTATATTGATATTGAAATTGAAAATAGTTGATAGCTCGATGCGCTCCACCGATTTGCTCGGAGCTTTTCGAGTGACGTCCGAGCAATCTCTGAGGTAATAACCGTACACCATTTTGATCACTCAGCGTACTCGATTTGTAAATAACAAACACGATTGAGCGATCCGAGCACTCAGATGTATTTAACAAATGCACCTATTGGTGTATCTGTGAATGCATCAACTGAAGGCATAGCTGATAGACTCTACGTTAACGAACACCTAACAGTAGAAAATAAGATTCTTTTTAAATCAGCTCGGGATATGGCAAAGGAAAAAAAATAAATATGTGTGGACTCAAAACGGAAACATTCTGTTGCGAAGAAATGACTTATCGAGAATTGTGCGGGTGCCATCAGTGTTGGGTCTTAATTCGTGAAGTGACTTAATTGTTGATATATATATATTTTTTCAATATGTCTCTACACATAGCCTACCAAAATGTTCGAGGTTTAAGTACCAAGTTAGCTGAGTTCAAATTGAATGTTGTCAGCGGTTCCTACGATGTGGTTTTCTTTACCGAGTCTTGGTTGAGAGAAGGTGTGTATGACAATGAGATCGTCGACGTAGAACATTATTCGGTTTTTCGGCGTGATAGAAATATGACTACATATATGAAAAAGGATGGAGGTGGAGTATTTGTAGCAGTCCAAAATGAATTGAATACACAATTATTGGAAACTTTCTGTAGCGATGCAGAAGATATATGGCTAAGTATAAACGTTAATAAAACTTAAGTGTACTTGTGTTGTGTATATATTCCCCATCAGACAGGAACGCCACTGATTCATTTGTGAACAAACTGGAGGTAAATCAAAACGTATTAAGAGATAGCATAACACTCATATGTGGAGATTCTAATTGTTCCTCCGTTGAATGGTTGACTAATGATGTTGAACATTTCTTTGAACCTACAAGTGTTGAAAATAGGTATGCAGATTTGATAGATACTTTTTCCTTTTGCGAATTCCATCAGTTCAACAAAATTAGAAATTGTAATGACAAGATTCTGGATTTAGTATATTGTAACAAAAATATTATAAACTTTGTATCTCAGTGCACCAATTCTTTTGTTAAAGAGGACGGTCATCATCCCTGCATTGAATTTTTATTGAATGTTTGTGAGCACAAGTACCTAAAATGCAAGGACGATCTTTTTACATATAATTATAGAAGGGCCGATTATGATGCCATAAATGAGATAATTTCTTCATTTGATTGGGAAGGGGTATTGACCAATAAGACTGTCGATCAGGATGTGGAAGTATTCTATGATTTTATTCACGGTGTAGTTGCAATATGTATTCCTTTAAGTAAGATCATCCGCAGCTTTCCACGTTTTTATTCAAAGCAAGCCATAAAATTGATTAAAATGAAAAACAAGTTTCATGAAAAGTGGAAAAAATACCATAATTCGTCTGATTTTGAGCAGTTTCGTGCACTAAGAGGCCATTCCAAGAAAATTATAAATCGAGATTCGAGAAATTACTTGGCCCAAATAGAGCAGTAGTTATCCAAAGACTCCAAGAGCTTTTTCAGATATGTTTCCAATAAAAATCGAGGAAAGAAATTTCCAAAATTAATGAAATTCAATCATAAAACTGCGTCTACAGGGAAGGAGATCGCCAACCTGTTTGGAGACTACTTCCAGAGCGTTTTTGAACCGGCGGCAAACGGTAATGAAGAAGTGGATCATATAGATAATCTTTATGCCAGTATATATTTGAACAACATACATTTGTCAAAAACAGAAATACGTCAAGCTCTTGATAGTGTCCATGTGTTGAAGGGCCCAGCACCGGATCAGCGTCCCCCTTCATTTTTGAAAAGTGTGCCCCAAGTCTAGTTGCTCCCCTTTACATCATTTTCAAAAAATATCTTTCCTCTTCTACATTTCCGGAGAGATGGAAGACCTCTAGTGTTACACCTATTATAAAAAATGGCCAGAACGATGCGGTAACAAACTACCGCCCGATAAGTATATTGTCATCTCTTCCGAAGTTGTTTGAATCATTAGTGTGTGGGATCATGTGATAAAATATTATCATCGAGCAGCAACATGGTTTTTACAAGGGCAGAAATATTGAAACCAACCTGTTATGTTTTCTCGAATATCTTCACGCAGGGTTGGAATCACGTAAACAAGTCGAAGTTATTTATGCGGATTTTCGTAAGGCTTTTGACAAAATTGATCATCTTGTCTTAATGAGAAAACTTGCTAAGGCTGGAGTATGTGGCGGTTTGCTGGCGTGGCTGGGGTCATACGTCAGTGGTAGATCTCAGTTTGTGTTGGTCGATGATTTTAGATCCGAAGCATTTCCGAACACCTCGGGAGTACCTCAGGGCTCCCACTTGGGACCTCTAATTTTTTTAATTTATATTAACGATATAGGTAGTGTTTTGAGATATTTGAAATTTTTGCTTTACGCGGATGATTTAAAATTATTTCTGCAGATTGGTGGTTCGGATGACTTTGAGAGGATTCAATCAGACTTAAGAAGACTGTCAGAATATTGCAGCAAAAATAAATTGTATCTGAATCACGAGAAATGTTTCAAGATGACTTTCAGTCGAAACGTGAATTTGTGTAGGCTCACATATGCGGTAGATGGTAATATCATCAAGGAAGTTCATACCATACGTGACTTGGTCTTCGATAGTAAATTGTCCTTCTCCTGTCAGGTTGAGAGTGTTGTTAATACTGCCAATAAAATGGTCGAGTATATACTCCGAAACTGTCAATGCTTCAGTAACAATCACGCTTTCTTGAAATTGTACCATTTATTTATAAACAGTCGCTTGAATTTTGCTTCGGTTATTTGGCATCCACAATATAAATTCTATATTGAAAGACTTCAAAGGGTCCAGAACAAATTCATGCGATTTTTAGCCTTCAAGAATGGAGTAATTGTAAGATACCACGATTACTCGCAGATAAGAAAGGTCTTCGGATTGTTCACATTAGAGAATTATAGAAAAAAAACTGATTATCTTGTACCTTATAAAATTGTGAACAGCCAGTTGCTGGTCCTTGACGTCCTGCAGAATATTACGTTCAAAGCTAAAAATATGAGGTTGGGAAGTACCGAATTATTTTACTTGCCACTAAAACAGACTAATCTCTCTAAAAACTCGCCCTTGTGTAGCATGATGTGGGTCTGCAATGAGGTCTGTGACGATATAGATGTTTTCCGGGTTTCATTGCTGTCAGCAAAAAAAAAATTTTGGGTTTTAGTGGTCTCAATAGTGTTATGGTGTACAAATTTGTAGAACTTTTTTTTCTGTTACTCCCAGTGCTAATACATATTTTTTTTATTGATAATAGATAAGTGTTAAACTGAAAATGCAATCTGGGCTTTGGCCTGTAGCATTTCCTTTTCATATAAATAAATAAATAAATACTCTCGAATAATACTGATCCGATTAAATTGAAGCTCGGTAGTTAGATGTAAAGTACCGACGAATATACTTGTGCAAAATTTCGTAGGGATAGCATGAGTATAAAAAATTGAAAATTTTTTTACTTTTAGCGGAATATTTCGCTTGAAATTTCCGAAACCAAATATCGCATTAAGTTCAATTTTAGTACTTCGGTGACCAATGATGACTTCTTGGGGTGCGCAATTATTTCAGTTGGAATTCCTAAACGGAATATCTAACATCTGGTGAACATATTTTGACGGGTTTTTACGCGTTTATCTGAATCAATGCGATATGTACCTGTTTGCGAGCCAATTTCGAGGGGACACGTATAGTGTCCGAGGTGTAGCGTTAATAACATAATCTTTGGGGCCAATATTGATATTCATAATGCTTCTTTCGGGCATTTTTCGTTATTTGCATGAGCAGACGAGAAATTATTTAAATGCTGGAGTTTTCGTCTGAGATGATTGGGGTTTGGAGGTAGAGGATGCTATTCCTAAATAAATCTACTTGTGAGGGTCCGAGCATGCGTGGATTGAAGATAAGATATCTCATGAACTACTGGTCTTGGTGAATCGGAATTTTGTGTGAGGTTTGTGATTTTCAGCCACGAGTGGACTGCATATGCGCAGAGGAGAAATGACTGTTTTTGGGATGTAAAGGTTATGTTGAGAGTGGTTTAGGAATATTTGTGATGGGTCTAGTGCTGAGCCAATATTGTGAGGTTGAAAAAGAAAATTCATGACAATTCTGTACACGGACAAGTCAGTTTGGGAGGAATTACGTTGTTTCCGAGTAAGAGTGTCCATACCGTGGCACTGGGACTAATTTTGAAATTCATATTACCCTTTTTGGGCATTTTTCCTTATGCGCATGAGCAGATGAGGAGGGATTTAACTGCAGTAGTTTTCGTCTGAGACGATTGAGTTTTTGGCATGGAGGATGCTATTCCCCCAAATAATCCCCTGGTGAGGGTCTGCGTATGCGTTGATTCAAGATGCGATATCTCCTGAACCACTCGTGTTGGAGGATCGGCGTTTTTTGTAGGATGTGTGATTTTGGGAGGACTTTCAGCCGCGAGTGAATTGCGCATGCGCATAGGAAAAGTGACTGTTTTTAGGTTTTAGGTTGTATGGGTTATGTTTGGAGTGGTTTAGGACTATCGATCAAGATTCTGGCACTTAGCCGATATTGTGAGGTTTCAAAAAAATATTCATTGCAAATCTGTGCACGGACAAGTCAGTTAGGGAGAAATTGCGTTGTTTGCGAGTTGGAGTGTCCGTACTGTAGCCCTGGGGCCAATTTTGAAATTGATGTTACCCGTTACGGGCATTTACGTTATGCGCATGAGCAAACGGGAAGTGATTTAATTGCTGGAATTTTCGTCCGAGAGGATTGGGGTTTGGGGGTGCAGGATGCTATTCCCCCATAGAATCCGCTTGGGCGTGGATTGAAGCTGCGATATCTCCTGAACCAATGGTGTTGAAGAATCAAAGTTTTCTGTGAGGTGTGTGATTTTAAGATGCATTTAAGCCACGATTAGATTGCACATGCGGAGAGGTGGAGTGGTTCTTTTTGGGTTGTATGGCTTATGTTGGGAGTGATTCGTGCCTAGCGATCTTAGATATGATGCTGAGCCGATATTGTGAGATTTTAAGAGAAATTTAATGGCAATTCTGTGCACCAACAGGTCAGTTTCGAGGAAATACCGTTATTTTCGAGTTGAATTGTCTCTATCGTAGCCCTTGGGCGAATTTATAAATAACTATATCTGGAAGATCTATATTAAATTACGTTCAGATTTGGAGAATAGGCGTAAGCAATTGCGTTTCCGCCAGGGGTCCCATAACCGCATTTTCTTCATTTCGATCTACGGTAAGACTAATAGACAGACTGTATCGATAGCCAGATTTGTTAAAGGGACTCGAAAAAATATAAAAAAGCACTGACGTGAGGTCAGTACTCTTTGGCGCGCGTGTTCACGTTGGTTAATTTGAATTAAATTTTGAGTGTTTCAAGCTCAGAGGATAGAACGAGCCGGAGATCTACCCAGATGGTAGTAGACACCATTCACTGTCAGGTCCAAAATTAAGAGTGCTTTGTCTAGGCTGGTATAAGGATAGTGTAACAAAGTTGACAAAGAACGAAACTGACTTTCCTTAGTCGCACAAGCTTCTAGGAGCTTTTGAGGTATCTCCTTAGCGAAGACTTGGGAGGGTCAGTATAATCATAATAATATTTAAAGCACGCGTGCTAATTGTAGATTGACTTCATAAAGAAATATAAAGGTTACAAGAGCATTGACGTGGGGTCAATCTGCTTTGGCACGTGTGCTATAAATATGATTATGAATATACTGACCCTCCCAAGTCATCCCTAAGGAGATACCTCAGAAGCTCCTAGAAGCCTGTGCGACTAACGAAAGTCAGTTGTGTTCTTTGTCAACTTTGTTACTCTATCCTCATGCCAGTTTAGACAAAGCACTCCTAATCTTTGATCCGGCAGTGAATGGTGTCCACTACCCTTTGGGTAGATCTTCAGCTCGTTCTATCCACTGAGCTTGAAACACTCACAATTTAATTCAAATTAACCAACGTGAACACGAGTGCCAACAACCAGTTATGTAGATGTGCCGGTTCTGTAGATCTACCGGTTTATTGATCTGGTGGCTAAGTAGATCTACCGGTTAATTGATCTGCTGGCTAGGTAGATCTACCAGCTGAGTAGATCAGCTGGCTATGGAGATCTACCGGTTAATTGATCTGCTGGCTAGTAGTCCAAGATCCCAGAGCGATAAGACACAACTTATTTTCACATAAATGAAACCTCATGTTCTCAGTAGTGTCTTATGTGCTCAGAATACATGCGCGCTTGTGGAGCTTGCCGAGTGACACATGGGCAGGTACCAGGTGTGAAAGGAAACTAAAATTAATAGATACCTAACTTAAATTTTCATAGCTGATTTATAAATATATTTTGTAGAGTGTTATTATAAAGTTATACCATAAGCGTCAGACACTTTTCGTGGGCCAGTTCTTTTGTCAGACGCTTTAAAGCTCTACAAAAAATAAATTAACTTAACTTATTTTTACATGTCTGACATTTAAATATGTTGTTCAGACAATTGTTACGAAGTTACATTTAATTAGTCAGACAAAATTGATTGACCAAACACCCCCTAAACAGCAAAATTATTCTGCCGTGAGTATGAGCGCGAAAGCATTGTGCGCATGCGTCTTAGAGTAAATATATGAAAAATACTTACGGTACAGCTTCCGATATAAAATTTTTGCATCTCTATTTCAATATTAACGAGCAAGTAGCTTTTTGTTCTGACACATCATAAACTTAATCTCCTTCGAAAATGTTTTGGTTATTTTACTCTCCAAGTTTTGAGGAGTAAAATTGCCCATAATATTTTTAGAGTTATCTATTTTGTCGTCGAATAATTCTAAATAATATCTGTGGAGATAGGTGAGAAAATAACATCGACCTTTTTCGATGACATTTTGCTGAATAAAATTGCAAATTTCATCAAAAACAGCTTGATGGTGTTGACGAAGATCATGCCAAGACGTTTGAACAGTATTCTTCGTTGACGATATTTGATAGAAATATTCCAATTGACATTTTTGGTGATAATAGATTGTTGACTCTAGTACATCTTGCACTTTCTCTATAAATTCCGCGGAGTCTTCTTCATTTAATTTTTTAAAAAAATCATATTTATTGCACGTATGAAATGGGAGTCTTTTTAATTTATGTCTTTTAGTTTTTCTATCACAAAAAATACACTTTTCATTATCGTCATTATTTATATTATTTTCAAATGGGACTTGATTGGTAGACAAATGAAAATCATTTTCACCTGCCACACAAGAATCTCCAGAATTACATGACACCGGTTCAACTGATTCAAATTCAATACCTTGATCGACATTTGGCTCAGATATTACAAAAGGTTCAAGAGTAGCACTAGCTGAAATTGAGTTGGACACTAAATCTGAATCGGCAACAGTAGAATTATTTTGTTCAGATGAGGTAGATGCTGTGGATGGATCACTATTAGTACTTGTACTACTAGGTAAAATTGATGTCGATGCAACAAATGGTTTGTGAACAATGCTCGGAGAACTTTTATTTTTACTGATTTTAGTTTTTTCTGGAATCTCAGAATAATATTTTTTGGGCAGAGCAGTAAAATTTTTATAGCATTCCCGATGATAACCTTTATCATATAAATCTTCAGGTAAAACTACGTCTTTAAAGTTTAGGTTATGTGTCACTCGCTGTTGTAAAATAATTTTTTAATAATAATAACTTTTTTAATGTTATCTCGGTAAATAATATTAATTTATCACTAGATTTTTCACAAAATGTACACGTTAATTTTGCTGGTTCTGTCTTCCATGATTTTCACGTTAATAAGTAATGTAAATAACTCACAAATCACACGACGTAAACAACAAAAACATGTGGTCTCACAGATCCAAACTATACTGTATACTATTAGGTTGTACCCAAAGGACACATACACAATACACAGAAGAATTACACGAATGAGAGAAGGGGAACTGAGTTAGTAAGACCGTCTCACTCGCTCCGAAACGCACCTATAATGCTTTCGCGCTCATACTCACGGCAGAATAATTTTGCTGTTTAGGGGGTGTTTGGTCAATCAATTTTGTCTGACTAATTAAATATAACTTCGTAACAATTGTCTGAACAACATATTTAAATGTCAGACATGTAAAAATAAGTTAAGTTAATTTATTTTTTGTAGAGCTTTAAAGCGTCTGACAAAAGTACTGGCCCACGAAAAGTGTCTGACGCTTATGGTATAACTTTATAATAACACTCTACAAAATATATTTAAAAATCAGCTATGAAAATTTAAGTTAGGTAACTATTAATTTTAGTTACCTTTCACACCTGGTACCTGCCCAGGTGTCACTCGGCAAGCTCCACAAGCGCACAGGTATTCTGAGCACATAAGACACTACTGAGAACATGAGGTTTCATTTATGTGAAAA
This sequence comes from Halyzia sedecimguttata, assembly GCA_937662695.2. Classification (NCBI taxonomy): domain Eukaryota; kingdom Metazoa; phylum Arthropoda; class Insecta; order Coleoptera; family Coccinellidae; genus Halyzia; species Halyzia sedecimguttata. The sequence goes on along the minus strand of OW569411.2, from coordinate 50,094,634 downwards.
TAAGTTGTGTCTTATCTCTCTGGGATCTTACTCTATAGGTGGATCTATGGCTCGTTAGATCTGCTGGCTCATTAGTACGCAATACTAAAGGACGCGATAGGGGTATGTGCTACGTGCGACTGGCCGCAACGCTACTCAGTTGACGTTTGGTGTTCAAATAGACCGTACGCAGGTTATTTAAAATCTCGATCTTATTTATACCGATATTCCAGGAAAAATTGTTAGTGTGAAAATTATTTTAATATGATTATTACATCTTTCACACGATATTTTCATCATTAGAAACTGTTAAAAAAAGTTTAATTCATGTAAGGAAATAACAATTAATTATATTTTGTCAATCCCACCGAAACTCAAAGATGGGAGCCTCCGACTCTCCAATTGAAGCGGTCAGTACAAAAACCCTAAAAGTCCATAATTTGACATTTGTAAGTATTATAGCTCTCGTCCGTGGAATGAGGAAAAGAACTGTTTATTTCCTCAGAAACCAGACCATGGTCCTCCTAGCATTACATAGTGGCAGAAATTCAAACTCTCATACTTGCGGTCTGGATAACAATAGAAAGTCCCAAAGCTCAAGATAAGATGTAGTCTCATGCAACACACTAAGTTTCATTTGCCTAGAAAGCTGAAATTTGAAATGCTGATTAGAATTGGCTCACAATCAAAAGAGTGCAGATCTGTGCATAAAACGAGGGTACCTTCCGAAAAATTAAGAAATACATAAATTTCACCCACCCACCAACATAAACGGGTGTGAAAATCTGTGTATACAACTTGGGTACTTCCTGGTATCCTAGAAAGCTGAGATATGGTATGTAGAGGATATGCATTCAAACAACGACGAAATTGAGAAATCTGTAATTGAATCCTAGAAGGTTGAGATTTGATAGGTAGGCTAGGACAAGCATACGAACAATAACGAAATTGAGAAATTTGTAACTTTCACCCTCCAACCTCCTTTACAGGGAGCTGGCTTCTGAATATTAAACTAATATTATTTTTATTAATATTTGATAAGAGCCAAGATATAAAACCTATAGGGCTCAAGAAATAAACTTGAATAAAAACAGAAACAGTGAAACATCTCATGCACTTAAACCTTCTGAAGTAAATCGGTTCAGATTGTTCTTAAAAGAATTGACACTATTCACCACCACAGATGGAAGCTGATTCTAGGAATGGAAAACGCGGTTGCTAAGGAAATTTTCCCCTGCCACACTATGAAAATCTTCTCGGTACAACTTAAACTCATGCCCGCGAATTCGTTGATCAGTGTTGAGATCATATAGATCAGATAGATCAACCCCAAACAATCCTCCCAGCGCTCTATATGTCATTATTAGGTCACCTTGTAAGCATCGATCCTCGAAGCGCGGCAAGTCCATCATACGGAGCCTGTCTCACCCCCATATCAATATGACTTGAGCAGTCAGAGATAGTCACGTCATTTATCTTTTATTGTTTCCGAAGATTTCTTGCACCGATATGTAGGACAACACATTTCTCAGGATTAATAGGCAATAGCCAGTCTTTCCACCATTGCTGGATGATGAGTAGATCTCGGTCTAGGGAATCTTCATCAGCTCCAAAAATTTTTGTATCGGCAGCGTACATGGAAACGGAGGACGAGAGCATTCCAGGTAGATCCCAATACCGCTCGTAACGGGCCTTCAGGTGGAAAGAGAACTACCCACGCGGACATAGAACTGACGTCCAAACAAGAAGGCCCCAATCCAAGAGAGGATACCTGCTCGAATTCCAGGATTGTCCAGTTTGGCAAACAGTCGTCTATGTGGAACCTCATCGAAAGCCCGTGGAAAATCAAGGTAGATAACATCGATGGGTATGCCCGAATCGAGCCCCTCGTCCAATCGTCCAAACGCTTGAGGAGGCTCGTGATGACAGATCTCCCGGGTAAAAAGCCATGTTGGTTTTCTAGTATAATATTATTTTCAGTAGCGAATTTAAGAATCTCCGACACTATCATCCTCTTGCATACCTTGGTAATAATGGACTCTAGGCTTATTGGTCTATAATTACCGTCAGATATCTTGGAACCCTTTTTGAAAATTGGTGTCACAGATAAGGTGAGTCACTCTGTCGGTGGAGATGATGCTCTAAAAGAAGTTTTGAAAATTATGGAGAGTGGAAGATCAACAGCTGATGAACAATTTGTGAGGATGTATGGTGTTATCTTGTCAGGACCAGGCGAAGAAGAGGTATCCAAATTATTTAGGTGGTTCCTCAAAAAATGATGAAGGAAAAGCATCTGCTAAAACTCCGAGTCTTTCCCATTCGTACACAAATTCCCTGAAGGATCGTGGACTATAGGGACAGAAACTTTCGTCTTGAGGGTATTGCGCACATACTTGAAGAATTTCTTTCTGCAACCTGGACCATTCAGAAGTTTGAGCTCATAATCTTGCTTAGCCTGTTTGATCTTGACCCCTAGATCGTTGGAGAATCTCCTCTGTTTCATGTAATCGACATCTCGTCCACTGCATGTAAAACGTTGCCAGAGAGCTACCTGGAGACGAATCATTCTTTGTAGACCAGGTGTGATCCAGGGTTTTGAAGGAAAATCAATATTGTTTACAACACGAGTATGCTTAGATATAAGCGAATTCAGTATCGAAGAGAACATCATCCACATATTGTTAACCGACTGATATCGAAATGCTGTCACCTAGTCCACCTCTCGGAGATCACGATTGAGTTCGGGAAAGCTTATAATATTTTTTTATTTCACTTGTTTGGGCGCAGAAGACATGATCTGAAAGTCCGAAAGGAAGGCAATATGATATTTCAGAAAGGAGTTCTCCATCGTTGACAAGAATGAGGTCCAAAAGTGAAGGTCTCTGGTCACTGCGATATCGAGTGTGCCTATCCACTAGTTGCATTAGGTTGGAGTGTATCAGCATTGAATAAAAACTATGGGAGTGTGAAGAGGGAAAAGGTAAACTAGAAGGCCACAATGACCAAATAACATCCGATAAGTTGAAATCTCCAACGATAATTGAAGGGATACCAGAATTGGATAATGCTTCCATGTAATCAAAAACTAAAGTTTCGTTTTGTGACGGACGGGGCCTGTAAATGCATCCAAGGTTCATCGAAAATGATGTGGTAGAGATCAGAAGAAATATATTGTCCATGCCCGGTGAAGCAAGAGAATTTACTGCTATCGTGAAATTGTAGCAGATTGAGGAATGAAGGTAGATGCAAACACCATCATGACCAACAGTAGTGATACTATCATATCTTAAGATTGAATAGTCAGGGATATCATATAAAGAGTCAGGTATGATCGGCTGTAGCCAAGTCTGCGTAAGAAATATTATAAGAGGTTTATGCACCCTTACAAAAGTTAATAACCCACAAAATTTTGAATGGAGGGACTGAATATTTGTGTTGATGAAATTCCATTAATTAAGTGGAGGAGATTTATTAATATATAGTTTTATGAGTAGATAGAGATTTAACAAAAGTGGGCTCGCCTGGTATGTATTTTATTGTGATATTCCTTTCTCCCCTTCCCAGTCTCATCCTCAACTCATCTCGCAAACCCTTCAAATGTTCCCTCTGCAATGGGGTGGTATCATTGTAGATGTTCACTTTACGGAAGTCTTGATGGCCTAATGAGGCACTCTTATTCCTCAAAATACCCGAGACAACATGGGGGCCAGAAGATCAAATCTTCCAGGAATCTTTACCAATATTGTTGTTTTCCATAATGAACCTAGAAGTGGTACGGCCTCATCAATGCAACGTCTCAGGTAAACAGAATCCGGATTAGTATCGCCTGAAGAAATAACCCCACGGACGATGATGTTATGTGAACGTTTCATCCTCTCTGATATCTCTGAAGTAGGTGCAGTGTTTCCGGTAGAAATACCAGATACCCTCAAGCCTTCTACGTTGTCAGATAAAGCAGTGATCTTGAAATCAACCGTACCACAAAAAGTGCTCAAGTTCTCTATATTGATACTATTTTCATCTATCAAATCCTTGTGCTCTGCAAGTGTGCTAGAATGTAGTTCAAGTGTATTTCCGATTGAATCAAACTTAGTTTGAAAAGAAGTTTGCGACGCCTTAATATCGCTTATAATATAACGTTGATAAGTTTGGAATGAGTCATCTTCAAACTATTCAGGTCAGATGATATAGCAGTAGTAGCGTGCATAATATCCTGGAAATGCTTCATTGTTAACGGTTGATCGAGATTCTGAACAGGGATCGACGCATGGAAACAGCTGGAGTAGCTACGGGGACGACTTTTAGGTCTACAGGTTTGGCACTTCCACTGGTCTTGACATGTTCTCAAGTATTCAAGATCATTTGCGTAGAGATTAACCCAATTTGCAAGAAAATTCTTCTTGCAAATTACACATTTTATAGAATCTGCATCAGCAGCAGATCCAATGTATATAGGGCAGAGAGGCATCACAAATTCTAAAGAAATAAAAAAAATACTGGGAAAATTTGCCTAGGAATCTCTAATTTGGTACTAGACTATCGAAAAAACAGCACAACAATAATTCTTGTGCATATTCTATAGTATCACTATAAAATCTTTTCATCCTCCAAGCATCATAAAATAGGATGCAGGATGCAGTTTATGGAACTACACCCTCTGATATTTGTATGTAGGCTAGGAGAATCACTCAAACAATAACAAAATTGAGAAGTATGTAATTTTAACCCTCCATTCCCTCATAAAGGTGGCTGAAGTTATTTACATAACACTTCTAATGGACCTTCGTTGTGAAATTTAGATTAGTGTATATATAATGAGAAAATGAGTGGGCTATATTGACTATGAAGACGAACTTATGCTGTGCAAGAAAAACCTATTTCACCCAACTATGCTAGAAAAGAAGGAAGGCACATATAGAAAGTGGGTTATCCAAAAAGGAATAGCTGAACCTAAGACTTTTTTACGAATAGAAATGAAATTCCACCAAAAACGTTCAATTTAAAATTGATTTCTAAGACTTGAAAAATACTTACCCAGTTAAAACGTTACCAGATGTCATAAAGAGTCAAACCCCTAATTGTGCAAGGAATTTATCTACAACTTCCACCGGTGACCAGTGCATTTTGAATTTGAAAGCAGTCTTTCGAAAGATATCGTGTTTACGGACGAACAGACAGAATCGAAATAGACTACGGATTCTTCATCGGCAAATCAAATGGAAACGTTTGGGACAATTATCAGCTCAAAAATTGAAAATTACACACATTTGGTCAGAATGGTACGAGCGCGCAAAAGTGAATGGAACAAGAATATTTGTGGATATACCTAGAAACCACGCGAAATTATGGGTCGATATTCACATTATGATAATTTTCCATTCTTCAACTCATGAACCTCAGATCGCAGAGCTTTGCAATGAATAGTTTTGGATTCAGCATGAGAAAAGTTATATTGGTTCTCTTAGAGTGCTCCTTCCAGAACGTCATCAATTCGCCCAAATATCTGTAATTTAATATTGTGCAAAAAATGGTCTGATGAAGCGATTCCATCCGACTTAGGTACTTACGAATAATATGTAGTCAAATTCACGCACTACACCAGACGGAGCCGACCGTAACGTTATTTCCTTACCAACGATTTCTTTCTGTTCATCGTAAGCCTCGTAAAAAGCTACTTCTGCTGCGGAAGTCTGACCCAGTACTTTTCAGCCTGACGCAGACTGCTACGCAAGGATACGATTTTCCGTAACGGTGCTGTCGGACGCTATCGTTACGTAAAAGCTGGGAAAATAAACCCATTGAAGTCGTTGTTGATGGTGTTGCACATAACGATGCTAGAAAGAAAATTGTTATTTAGCTCAATACCCTTCAACTATAACCGAAACTACCCTAAACCATTACTATAGAGACTCTTTATCCATTTCATGTACGACCATATGTATGTTGGATTCAAGATTTTTCTTCCATCCTGTTTTGTCTTGAGATGAGGAAGCATAATGAAGTCATTGAATATTAATAAAACTTCAGGAGCTGATTCGATTGCCGCTAAAATTTTAAAGCTGATTAGTTGGGACATATGGCAGCATTTTGCTCGTTGCATTAATTTGTCCATAAGTTCAGGAGTGTTTCCTTCTGTTTTCATTAAGACTTTAGTTGATCCCTTATTAAGATAAGTGTATTTTCTAAGGTTTTCGATAGACTTGTGATCAACAGAATTGTAGGGTACCTTGATAGGTTCAATATATTAGATATAGCCCAACATGGCTTCAGATCTGGTCGTTCAACCCAGACATTAGCAATTCACATTGTCGTTTGTTTACAAATGTCTTGACAACGGTTTATATGGGGATATTTTTTGACCTCTCAAGAGAATTTGATAGTCTATCCTTAGAATGTACCATAGAGAAGTGTTACACTTTGGGATTTTGGGGACTGTTCTTGGATTGGCTCCATAGCTATCTCAAGAACAGGTCCATGTCTGTTTAGGTTGAAAACCTTCTGCTAACTATGATGTGAAATTGGGAGTTCCGTCCTAGGGCCGCTTCTTTTATTAACGATCTTCCTGTTAATTTCCGTGAGTTTCTCAGTCATATGATGACTTGTCAGGGTGTTATATCACTGTTGAATATACAGGGTGATTCCGTTCGTAAGAACATTTCAAAGAATGACTAGAGGTAAACACTTGTAATTTTATAGTTAAGCTTTGGTAGGAGAGATGAATTGCTGGAATCATTGATAATCAGATTACCCATCGAATTCTACATTGTTTTAATGTGTCACTCACATCTTATTTTCAGAAAATTCGTGTGAAATCTGAAAAATTCGAATAAAAGTGTCCAATACAGGAGAATGGACAATAACGCAAAAGGTTTGAAATTTGCAGGGTAGGTTTGGATCCTAAATATCTCGGACGAGTTCGTTAACTGCGAAATCCACCGAGCGGTTTCGGAGTCGGCCGTTTTTGTAAAAAAAAAATTATGAATATTTCTGGAACAAATCACTCGATCTATCTGAAATTTAGCACCAAATAGTAGAATTACGACCTTTATATGCATGCGAAGTTTTGTGTTGATCGGATTGCAGTAAAGTGGCAAAAAACTACGGCCAGCCGGTCCGGCAAGCCATAGGCATGATAAATCTGGAACGAAATGAGCTGCACAGTTGAAATTTTCAGAGTAGGCTTGGGAGATAAATATCTCGGCAAAGTTCTTTACTGGGCTAAATCGGCCCAATGGTTTCGGAGAAACGAAAAAAAAATTGTTCTTACATTACAAATTGCAAATTCAATTTGCAGTTCGATCATAAGAATGCATTGATATCAATTTGAGCTCTAACAAGCTAATACTTTGGAGATATGATTTTTCAAAATTTCAATAATACATCGTACTTCTGTTTTCACAGAACGCGAATTCCCTCTGTCTGTGTTCTATCTGTCTGCACTGTTCATTCACGTCATCTTATCTACCTATAAAAGACATCATATTTTTTTCTGTTCCAGATTGTTATAATTCGTACTATGAAAATATTTTGTGTTGGAAAACAAGGTTCTCCGTCTTGAATTTTCGAATATATTTAAGACTGTTTTCATACCAAAATTAGTAATGACATGCTGCATATTGAATAATTTATGTGTAAATATTAGGGATGATGTTTCAGAAGATTTAGAATTGGATCATTTTAATGATGTAGTTTATGCAGGCAGTAGGAACGAACAACATAATGGAATCATCAAAATAAATTACTGTTCGTTGACCACCGTGGTTAATATTTACCTTCTACTTCCTAGTGGGACAGGTTCCCATATAGAGTATTTTCATAATGTTGCTAGCAAAAAATGCTGAAATATTGATCTACATTTGTGTATCAAGTATTCTTTATTGAGTTAAGATTCATAATACAGAATGAATGTGTTAGTGGTATGAACTATTACATTATGAAAAGAGGACTGTATTTCATTAGTATATTTTGAACTATTAAAATAATTTGTTCGTTAGCCTACACCTATTCAAATATCAGGAATAAATGGACAATCTGCTTTGATTGTCTTCGGCCTTGCTCTTGAGCTAGACATTTCGATGATACCTTCCTCAGGTATTTCGAGTTGTGAAAACTATACACCGAGTGTAAGTTGCAACAACCCATTCCACGAGGTTAAATCATTGCAGATTCCTCAGTTAATTTTGATAAATAAACTTTTATTTGAATTTAATTTCTTTTATGGCGCAGTTCTATTATGAGAATCCATTGATATCATTCCCAATACTAAGAAAATAATACTTTCGGAGACAAGATTCGTCAAAGTTTGAACAAGAGCGCCAAAGCTCATGCCAAGGGGGTTGCCCACTTTTTATATAATAGATCGGTATTTGTGCCACGAGCACGACCACAATACGTATTTAGTTGCTTTGAATATTTTCCTGTAATTGGAATTTGTTACCTGTTATAAAATAGAATATACCTAATTAATTATTATTATTATTTCATGATTACGTATTACCCGCGGAGTTCAAATGAAACATTCACATCGTTTATCATCACAGCAGCTAACCCGGCATTAATTACACCTTATTTTTGCACCTAGATGTTGACGATACTAAGAAAATGCAATTCCCAAAAGTACTCGTTTCTAATGTAATTTCCGACATTCGAAATAGACATGCACATCCAAATACAGAAATTCAACTGCAGAAAGCCGTCGTAATCTTTGGGAGACATATTCACATAATCAAGTTTCCGGTTGCGATATATGCCTGCTTTTAGCCCGGCCAACCTTAACATATATTTCATCAACTCTAAATTTACTCCTATGATCGTGACCTCGATGCATCGCTGGTGTTGGCATCTGATCTGTCCTGGAATCCTTAATGTTTATCTACTCAAACTCTTCGTGCTCTAACAATAGCTGAGGCACCCACATATTCGTCAACATGAATCGTAAACAAAGTCACATAAGCTTCTTTCGATTAAATCAATCATGTTTGTTGTTTATGACTATTCGTATTTCGAAGATCCCTTTGTTCCATTATGTTCCATGGAGGGCCGCGAGAGGGTATTTGAGCCAATAAAAACATGAAACGGAGAATGCTTTACATCATAGGAAACTTGGTTTGAAAGACTTGATGACAGGATGGGGAACGAAAAGAGAAAGAGTTCTGAGCTTGAAATCTATATAAAGGATGATCCAATTACTGCTTTAGGATTGTGAAATATAGTGAAATATCGGATACACTGAAGCCTTCACTGCGATACAATAATTTATTTGACAGTTTTGTAAGATATTAATTGATTTGACAACGGATGGCATTTTTTGTAGGGTTATCTCAAGTCAAAGTGTAAACTAATAATCCAATTTTCTATTTTTGCACGCGCGTTCCACAAGGAACAGCGTGCTATCATTATGCCACAATGTCTGTTTTTGGCGCACTTGTTCCTCGTAACAGACTGCTTATCAATTTGCCCAAATGTCTGTAATTTTCGAATTTTTGGCTGAAAATGGTCTTGAACGATTTGATTTGACTCTCGAACGGAATGAGCTAGACAGTTGAAATTTTCAAAGTAAGTTTGAGGGATAAATATCTCGGTCGAGTTCACTATTGGGTAAAATCAGTCTAATAGTTTCGGAGTAACGAAAAAAAAAATATAATATTTTGTCACATTACAACTTTTGAACTCACATTTTTTTTTAAGATGCAGTTTCATCATAAGAATTGTTATCATTTTCAACTCTAACAAGCTAATACTTTCGGAGATATGATGTTTAAAAGTTTCAATAATTTATGGTAAGTTCTATGTATATGGGTGTATATATATATGGGTAGACTGCATGGTCGGTGGTGTGAGAATCCGCCAGATCTCAACTTTATGACGCAGCAGAACCTACGAGATCAGGTGAGCCATCTCAAGAAGAACGGAAATCTTTCCAGCAGCATCAACAGTTAGAGGGTGTAGAAAAACAAGCTGAAGAGCTGAGAGATGCTCCAAACCAACAGCAATATTGGACGAAACAAAGGAGAGAAGAACGGTATGAGAGGCTAGTGAGAGATGCCGCAAACATCCAATCTCTTATGCCTGGATTGTGACGTGAAGAAGTCGCAGCACCGGACATGGAGCAGGTGAGAGATGTTACAGAGCTATTCTCCAATAGAAGGGAAGCATTCAAGGCTGCAGTGGGGAATCCTACTTAAGGACCACAAGGCTGAAATCGAGACTCCCGGCTGAAGATCTGGCCGCGATGGATTTTATATGAATATTATAATCGACGATCTCCTAAAGGAGGACTGTTCGCTAGAAGATGTCGTAGCTGTATTGAGAGCAGCAGCTCCAATTCTTTGCCCACTAGGAAGAACAGAAACAAAGGAGGACAAACATAAGTCAAGATTGATTAAGCTAGACAAGAAGATAAGAACCGTTAGGTAGCAAGCATCTTGGTATCAATGTATCATAGATGTTATGAAAGGACAACTGAAGCCGACCAAGAAAATAGAGGACGTGATGGGTGAGCTGCGTGGGTTGCATCGTACGATGAGCCTGCCCACCATAAATCTATTGAAGCAGAAAGCTGTCGATAAAATAAGATCACTTGCGGCGGCAAGCAAGAAGCTGATCAACACCTTCACCACCGAACGCTCAAAGTTATTTCGACCCAAACAAGTAGAGGCAAAAAACCCACCAACACCGAATGAAGTCGAAGATTTCAGGAAAAGTTTGTACGAGCGACCAGCGGAAACCAGGAATTCTCCAGCTCTTCACAGATTCCAGATATTATGTGATGAAAGTCTGCAACAACCCGAAAAGCTGACTGAAATAACAACCGAAGAGATTAGACATGCCTTGAAGAACAAGCATTATTTCACGGCACCTGGACTGGATGACGTTCAGAACTACTAGTGGAAGAACTTTCCAGCTACCCACCAACACCTAGCTAGATTATTTAGTGAGATAGTAATTCACCGTGAGCCAATTCCTTCATGGTTGGTAGAGGGCAGAACTGTACTGATACCGAAATCAGGTGATCTAGGACAGCCAAAGAACTACCGCCCAATAACGTGTCTGAATACGTTGTATAAAATTCTCACAAGTGTTCTTCAACATCGGATTCTTGAGTCCGTTGAACCCGTGTGGAATCAAATCCACGAACAAAAAGGAGCGAGGAAAGGAGTACAGGGGTGCAAGGACAACCACCTTATAGACAAAAGCATTTGTCAAGATGCCAAACACTACAAGCGCAACTTACATACATCATGGTTAGATTACGCGAAAGCATTTGACACATCGGCGCGCAGCTTGATAATACGGCTGCTAGAGATGCTCAAAGTCCGCCCTAACATCGTCCATGTAATGGGACATCATGGCATCATGGCATCATGGCATTATGGAAAACTAAGTTTTCCGTCCAGACTGCTCATACTGGATGGGTGAGATACAGGCGAAGCACATTTCAAGGAGACTCGCTAAGCCCATTATTGTTCTGCATAACACTTCTACCATTAACAACTTAGTTGAGGGCAAGCAGAATAGGGTACAAGGCTGGGCCACCAGGCAGAAGAGAACATCTGATCTCACGTCTACTCTATATGGACGAATTAAAACTGTACGCTTCTTCCAAGGCAGCACTGAAACAAATACTGAATGTCGTTGCCGAATACACCTCAGCAATAGGAATATCATTCGGTTTGAACAAATGTGCTGTTTTTCATCTAAGCAGAGGAAGAACTGAAGAAACAGGAGAAGACATCGACATAGAAGGGGGAATAAGCATTCGACACCTCGAAGAGGAAGAAACATACACATTCCTTGGGATGAAACAACGAGGTGCACTGGAGAGAACCCAAATCAAGAATGCCTTAACAGCTAGCTACAAAAAGAAGATCCGAGATATATGGAAATCACAGTTGTCCGGGAATGTTGGAATAATGGTACTTTAATGTTAAGAATAAGAGTTTTACTTTATTTTATTATCTGTCAAATGTATTAGTATTCTGTGGTTGACACCATGCTGTATCGAACGTTACGTTTTAACCTGTATGTGGGATAAGATGTATAGTGTATGGAAAAGAGTATAAAGCATTGAATATTAAAAATACTTGTGTAATTTATTCGTTTTATTTAATATGGTAGCAGATAGTGGTTGCGATTAAAGTGATTGTAAATTTTGGAGCTGGATAGCCATGGATACGCAAATTCCAATACCGATGTTTAAGCCGCATGGAGGTGAGCCTTATGATTCCTGGAAATATAAGTTTATGCTACTACTGGAGATGAAGAATTGTAAAAGATGCGTTGAATGCAAAACTAAACCCGAGACAATCACAGCTGAAGACTGGTTGAGAACGGAGGTAAAGACAAAAATGTTACTGGCGTCTGCAGTAGATGTAGAGTTACTAATGGAATGTGAAACTGCATATGAAATGATGAAAAAGTTGGACAATCTATATCTCAAACAGAGTGAAACCCGACAGGCCCTGGTCGAAAGAAGATTGAGCAGATTACGTTTCAATGAAAATGAAGAAAATCCGGAAAGTTTCTTTGAAACATTTAAAAGATTAATCAAAGATCTAAAAAATGCAGGAGCAACTGTAGATCGTAAAAGGAAACTGGGATATCTTGTAATGGCTCTTTCTGACAGCTTAGATCATATAACCGAAACATTAGATCATTTACCGGAAGAGAATAGAAACGTCTTCTATGTAAGAGAAAAATTGTTATTGAGAAGAGAAGTTAAGAAGGAAGAAAACAAATCAGGAACAGAGCAGAAGCACGAAAGTCAGGTATTGCAAGCCACTGTAGACAGAACTTGTTTTCGATGTCATCAAAAGGGGCACATAGCTAGGAACTGTAGACAGAGAGAAGATCCGAATAGAAATGGAACAAGGAACAACTACAGAGGAAATAGGGATATAAATTTTGGAAATAGAGGTGATTATAATGGTGGTTACCGAGGGAGCAGGCAAAGTTACAGAGGAGGACATCAAGAAATCAGTAGAAGAAATTTTCATTCGAGAAACTATAATTCAGAGGTAGACGATAAGACTGAAGTTAATGTGAATAATTTCATGGTTAAGATGAATCCAAGAAAAACTGTAAGTCAAAATCATTCATTACAATGGATTTTAGATAGTGGCTGTACAAGTCACTTAGTAAATGATGATTCTTATTTCTATGAATCTGGATATTTAGAAAATAAAGTATTTATTAGAGTAGGAAATGGTCAAAAGGAATTAGCTACAAAGAAAGGAAATATAAAGTGTAATTTTGGTGGAAAAGTTGTTTTCATAAACGATGTTTATTATTCTGATAGAATAGACAAAAATGTACTTAGTGCTTCATGTATTATGAAAAATGGGAACACTATTTCATTTAGAAATAGGAATGCAGGAATTTACAATACTAAAAATGAATTACTAACAACTGCTAAAATGGTAAACGGTTTGTTTTCAATTATTTGTAGCGTAGAAAAGGAAATCAACCTCAATTCTCATAGTATATGGTCCAGTAAAGAAAAATTGCATAGAATACTTGGTCACGTAAATTCTAAAGATTTGGCTATCATGTGTGAAAAACAAATTTTGAGTGGTTTACCAGAACGTTTAAATTCTTCATTTATAAATTGTGAAATTTGCCTTAAATGTAAGACGACAAAGAAAGCGTTCAATAATAATTGTAGAACTAGAGCTGAGTTAATACTTCAGATTATTCATACAGACGTTAAAGGACCATTTGATGTAGAAGGTTTTGATGGCTTTAGATGACTTTAGTCATATTGCTCTAGTATACTGTATTAAGACAAAATCTCAAGTATTTGATTGTTTCGAGAAATACTGCAAATATGTCATGAATCTAACGAAAAAGAAAATTGTTGAAATTAGGTGTGATAATGGCACCGAATGTCTAATTCAGAGATTTTTTAACTTGGCCCAACAACTTGGTTTTAGGTTACGTCCATCACCAGCCTATTGTCATGAGTTAAACGGTACCGCAGAGCGCTATAATAGGACTATGATGGATAGAGTGAGGTGTTTGAGGAAGGAGTCTGGGTTAGAAAAGAAATATTGGCCAGAAATTGTGCAGGCTGCATCTTATATAGGGAACAGATTGATTTCTTCATCAACTCGTATTCCTTTGTCACCGTATGAAATTTTTTTTGGAAAAAAACCTTCCATTAAAAATTTTAATTTGTATGGAAGTAAGGTTTTTGTTAAAATTCCTGTTGAGCTTGGAAAAACTCAAGATGATAAATCTAGAGAAAGTGTACTAGTGGGATTTTCAGATGTTGGTCATCGGATTTTGAGCAATGGAAGAGTGTTTGTTGCACGAAATTTTCAGTTCGTGGATAAGGACAAATTTTGTATTAAGTTAGGTGATGAAGAAAGCACAGAAAAGGAAGACGATAGAGGAGAAAATGAGGAGCCAGACTTGAGAAGATCAAATCGGCAAAGGAAGGTCCCAAATAAGTATGACGAGTATGAGATGTATGCAGGTATTTGTGATGTTGACGTTCCTAAGTCATATGAGGAGGCAATGATACGGCCGGACTCAAAGATGTGGCTGCAGGCAATGAAAAAGGAGATGCAAAGTCTGGAGAAGGCAGATACTTGGGAATTAGTTAGTTGTCCAGTAGATAAAAGGATATTAGATTTAAAATGGGTTTTCACAGTTAAAGGTAATGGGATTTATAAAGCTAGAATTGTGGTTAGAGGTTTTCAACAGGAGGAAGTGAGAGAAGATGTCTATTCACCAGTAGCCCGTATGAGTACTATAAAAACATTACTTGCTGTAGTTTGTAAAAAGGTTTTATCATAAATCAATTAGATGTTGAAGCAGCCTTTCTCAATGGTTCTTTGGAATCTGAAGTTTTTGTACAGCAACCAGATGGTTTTGTGTTAGGTGACGGTGTATTTCATCTTAAGAAGGCTTTGTATGGTTTGAGAGAATCTCCGAGGTGCTGGTATAGGTACTTGCTTCGATGAATATATTAAAGAGTTAGGTTTCAAAAAATCAAGAAGTGATCAGTGTCTTTATATAAATTATGAAGAGGATATTTATTTGATTATTTTTGTCAATGATGTTTTGATTTGTGGTGCTAATGAGATGGGGATTAAGAAAGTTAAATTTAAATTATCTCGAAGGTTTCCTATAAAAGATTTGGGGAAAATATCCAAATACTTGGGCATTGAAGTGGATTATGATGAAAAGAGAGGAATAATGTATCTTAACCAAACTGGTTACATTGAGATGTTGGCTCAAAGATACCAAGTATTGGATTCTCACTGTGTAAATATATGCCTATGGAGGCTGGTCTAAAATTGGAAGCAAATCAGTTATCGGAATTATCTTTGAAATATAGAAATTTATTGGGTGCTCTTTTATATATTGCAAGTGGTACAAGGCCAGATATCTCCTATCCTGTGAACTTTCTGAGTAGGTTCTAGAGTTGTTATCACGAGTCACACTTCAAGTATGCACTTCGAATTTTGATATACGTTTATCATTCCAGAAATATCAAACTACACTTTGAAGGGAGAATAGATTGTAAATATATACAGGCATTTATAGATTCTGATTCGGCTGCGGATCTTACAGATTGTATATCGACTACAGGGTATGTCATTGAAATTTTCAATTGTCCAGTAATGTGGAAGACTCAGAAACAAAAAACTGTCTCTAGAGCTTCTACACACGCAGAATATTATGCACTAGCAGAGTGTGTGGAAGAGGTTCTGTATCTGAAAAATCTTTTAGTAGATATGGGCTTTACTGAAGACTTGATGTGCCCAGTTCCAATCTTTGAAGACAACGCAGGTGCTTTAGCATTGGCAGAATTTTTCAAAGAATTCAAGGCATATTTTCTCCGATAGCCAATTATAAATTTTTGTTTTGGTAACTTTGGCGCTTCAACTTGATGTTGCGTCACTCTCCGGCAGTTTTCAGTATTGCGTTAAAAAAATCCTTCAATGTGGAGTTGATTTTCAGTTAAAGGATGTGATCTTTTGAGTATTGCCATACGTATTTGGATACTGTGACACACATTGTGTTTTTGCCACTGAATACTCTTGTTTTTTTTGCGATAGTCCACATCCAATTTCAATAAATTTTTATGATTTTTAACACACAAGGATCATTCTTGTCTTATTCAAATACGGCAAGGCATATAATCTTGTTTTCATTCTGTTGACCAATATAAAATATCATGAACTCTTTCAAAATGGCCCGAGAAACAATCCCACGCGGGAATTTGAAGTACTCCTTTGTTTATAGATAATCATGAAAACATTTTATGGGATACCATGTGAAATTTATTACCACAATTTGTTTGAAAGTAATTGCATTCATAATATATAGTATAAATAAACATCATTCCAGCAAGACCTTCCGGTTATCTTGGCAACGCTATAAATTCGGCATAGAAATACCAATTATTTATGATCTCGCTGCATCTTATTATGAACCATACTTTGTGGTGCTGCATTCATGTTTATGTGCGTATATATACCAATCTATTTTTGACTTATTATATAATGGAGGATCCACTTGAAGGACCACTCCTCTGTTGTCGAATACTTGTGGTTTAATATCCTCACAAATAATACACCATTAGAATTGTGCAGCGGAACCCCTTTGGAATGTTCACAGTTTATATTCATGAAGAGTTCAAACACCAATAAAAAAAACGATACGAGCACTGACGTGAAGTCCGATACTTTTGCGCGCATGTTCTATTTTCTATTCAATTCTGTTGGACACTCTTAATCGAATTGACCATCGATCAGCTTTTATAAGATATGATTAAATTTGGTACCATTTTAATGATAGAATTGAGTAATGAGAGAATTGTCTAAGATAACAGAATTTCTAATTCTGGCATATGTATTCTACCGGAATTGAAATTCATCAAATATCCAATAATATACGAAAATACTAGCGTCTTAAGTATCAGTATTTCCATACCATATTAATGAAATTCCTTGAAAATTAGCGTGTCGGCATTCTGCAAGTAATTACAGAGTTTCAATTGGATCGGGTTTGTGTATGTTGAATTATAGAGGAAATAATAAAAAAATTTCAGATGTGTATAAATCCAAAATCATTTGTCTGGTTATACCTATTAACGAACTCAAATGTTGCATTCGGATGCGCAACCTACCCTGAAAATGCAATTCGCTATCTCTTTCCGTTCTCAAGTTGTCGTGAGATATATAATATTTTTTCTTAATTTTTTCAAAAGTTTTCTAGTTATACGATCCTTACAAAATTTCACATACGTCTTTATGTCGTTATCCCACAAATAGTTACCGAGTTCAATACGATCGGGTCTGCATTTTTTTATTTATCCAGAAAATAATAATCCATATGGAAAACCTTTGGGCAAGCTATCTCATTCCTTTTGAAAGTTATCGTGTCAACGGTATCCATCCAGCTACTGAACTCACCCATGGCTGCTCGGATCTCGATCAATATAGATCCAATCGTGTTCAAATTTAGAACTTGGCTGTAGTTAGGTTTTGATAGCTCTCGCAAAATTTCAGCGATATCGGACATACAGGTTTTGACATATAGAATTTGTTTCAATGATTTTCAATGATTTTTTTTAAAATTTCGTGTGTTAAGTTCCTTAAAATTTCGCAAAAATTAGCGCGTTTGAAATCTACAACTGAGTACCATGTTTGAATTGGATCGGTTCAGTATTTTTGGAGTTATCGAGGAACTAACAACAAAATTAGATTGCAAGTCGCTGTGTCTTTCCATTCTCAAATTATCGTAAGATGAATTACAGAAAAAAGAAAAATTACAGACCGGTTTCCGTTCTTGATGGTTTTGGGAAGATTTTCGAGTCAATTATCACTGATGTTCTTTTTCATTCCTGCAGGTCGCAGTTTACGACTCATCAGCATGGGTTCTTTCAAAAGAGGTCAGTTTAGACAAATTTAACACCTTACATTGATTTCATAGCTAAAAGTTTTGATGGGGGAACCCAGGTTGATGCTGTTCACACGGATATGGCAAAGGCATTCGATAAGGTTCACCAAGCAACACTAATTAAAATTTTGTCTGATTTTGGGATTGTGGAATCCTTTGTTAAGTGGATTGAATCGTATCTTTCTTTTCAATTCTCCAGTATTGTTGTTAATGGAACTGCCTCGAGATCATGGGCTCTTAATGTTTGCCATTTATATTAGCGATATTTCGGAATGTTTTGAACACACCAGCCATAGTTTGTATGCAGACGATCTAATGGTTTACATGAAAGTGAAATCGAATTTTGATTATACCCTCTTTCAAAGAGATTTGGATCGTTTGTTCCGTTTCTGTTCCGAGAGATATTTGGTTTTGAATGTAGATAAGTGTAAGCATACTTATAACCTTCACGAAAAATATTAATGTTAAAAATGCTGTTCTTTCCGTTGGCGGTGATGAGATTGGCAGGACAGATGTTGTGAAGGATTTGGGTATGGCTCTCGATTCGAAGCTATCATTTGAAGTTCATATTGACAATATCGTTTCAAAATCTTTCAAAATGCTTGGTGTTATCCTCAGAACAACGAAAGTTTTCAAGGATGCGAGAGCTTTCAAAGTGTTGTACTTTTCTTTAGTGAGGAGCAATCTCGAATATGCAACTTCCGTCTGGTCTCCCTACTATAATAAATACATTGACAGAGAGTCCAAAAGAAATTTATCCGAAACTTAACCCACATTTTCAATCGTCCTTTGCTGGGCAAAGACTATTCGCATATACTCAAGGAATATGGTATTATGAGCTTGGAACAGAGGAGAATGTACTTTGATTCGATATTTCTCTACAAAATCTTGTACAATTTTTATGATTTCCCTTTGATGAATTATATCACTTCCAAAGTTTTTCAGGAAGACAAACTCAACTTTTCACCGTTCCTCAGTTTGGTACTGCTGTGTATTATCATTCGGGTTTTCTGCGAATTATACGGTTCTTTAATTGGCAGCTCTGTGATACTGATATTATTCTTACTTCTCTTACCGCATTCAGAAAGATTGTGCACAACTATTTGCTGGGAATCTGATCTGGAGCCGCCATCAAAGGTTTTGGTTCTTATATTTTGTGTAAAATTTTTGTTGGATTTTTTTTTGTTATTCTTCACTTCAACGTTATTTTTGGATTTCGTTTTATGGATTAAGCCGTTTCTTCATATTATAACCTCTTTTTTCTTTTTAACTGTTATCTCTTTATTTTATTTTCATAGTTTTGAATGTATCTACTCTCATTTGTAATGGAATATGTATTCGAATTTTGTTTATATTCATAGATACTTTACCAGATTTAAAATGTTTATAATAATATCGTGAATAGTGAACCCTTCTTATTGGGATTTCCTGTAAGGGTTCCTTATAAATAAATAAATGAATAAATAAATAAATAAAAAAATAAATAAATAAATAATTGAATAAATTCATGAATAAATGAATAAATAGATGAATAAATGAATAAATGAATAAATAAAAAAATGAATAAATAAATAAATAAATAAATAAATAAATAAATAAATGAATGAATAAATAAATAAATAAATAAATAAATACATAAATAAATGAATAAATTATCGAATGAACAAATGAATAAATAAATAAATAAATAAATAGATAAATAAATAAATAAATAAAAAAATAAATAAATGAATAAATAAATAAATGAAGAAATAAATAAATAAATAAATAAATGAATGAAGAAATAAATAAATAAATAAATAAATCAATAATTAAATGAATAAATAGATGATAAAATAAATGAATATATAAATAAGTAAATAAATAAATAAATAAATAAATAAATAAATGAATAAATAATATTTTTCAATGTTGTTTTTTGAATCTTCTGTTCTTTAATCGGTATTCTACAACTAGCTACCGAGATTCAATTCGATCGGATCTGCATTGGTTGAAAACACGGAATAGAGAATGAATATACAGAGTGTTCCGTAAACCGACGTCAACCCGGTGCATGCTGATCGCTTAGTCCATATCTGACCAGAATATCAAAACTTGACTTCAGTAAAAATATCTTAGTTTTCGAGATATTGATAATTCTTTACAATCTGAAAATCTTCATTTAAGACACTGTTTCGAATACCACGAATACAAATTTGGCTATTTTATGATTTTCTTTGTGGTCGTATATTACAGATGGATCAGACTATCATTTGTTACCAAATGGTCTCAAACGATTTGGTTTGGCATACTGATCAATAATCCGTGGTCGAAATCGATTCTGTCCGGTCATCCGGCCGGCCGTAAGCACGACAACTTTCGAACGGAATGAGCTAAACAGTTGAAATTTATAGAGTAGCTTTGGGAGATAAATATCTCGGTTAAGTCCATCATCTGGCCTGGTGGTTTTGGAGTAACAAACAAATACATTTTTAAAAATATAATGGTTGTGGCTTTTACTTCATGCAAATTCATACTCGGAAATCGTTAGGCCGATTATGCCCTTGACAAAATTCTCCGTCGCATTTTGACCCACCACCTTCCCTAAAAATATCAAGTCGCTATCTCTTTCTGTTCTCAAGTGATCGTGGCAAAGGCTGGCCCGCCAGACAGAATCGAATTTGACATCGAATTCTTCATCAGTGAGTAGAACCTAATCGTTTGAAACCATTTTTGGCAAAAAATTCCATGATTTCAGACATTTGGGCAAAATGATAGCACGCTGTTCTTCAGGTACTGAAGGGTACTGTATTTTTTTGTAATTTGCTCGTTTATCCCTTCTTTTCATTTCATTTTTCAGGTTGAGTTTCGGATACCTTGGCATAACCTCTCCGTTTTTTGACGAAGGATTACATGTTGAAGAAAGAAATGGACATCAATATTTGATGTTTCAGCAAATTTTGTAGACAATGTTTACAAATCACAACACAGGGTACAGGGTTTTTTGCTGAGGAGCTTCCCTAATTTATTGTATCATGAATCGAATTGTAAAGTAGCATTTGCTCTCAATTCAAAAGAATATATATTTACTCCAATGAAGACAATTCATGAAGTTACTAAAAAAATCGAGCATTATCTTCGGGTGATCATCTGATAATCGCTTCTGAACCAAAACCTGAAGGATCCTCTGAACTAAACAGTCCTAACTATCCATTTGTCATGGTAGTCGAAACATTTCAACCTAAATATAACTAATAATAATAAGACTTCTTCAGGTTACCATGGAATCTCATTAATGACAATACGTCAGATGGGGATTCGTTTCTTAGATATATAGAAATTTTTTAAATATTTTTTCATTCTTCTAGTCTCATTCTATCCGCAAGAAATTTGCGTGAATCATAAAGTCGTTATTCTACACCTTAATTCCACCATGTCAGAATTCCATGCTGGCCGGTAAATTGTGTTTTAGGGCTTGGACCCTTTTAGTCCGGTCAAATTATGGTCATGAAAATGGTGGTTAAATAATAACAAAAATTCCGACAGAGCTAAATTTTGGTAGAGACCTTGGGTACACAATAAGAACTAGAGTGTTGAAAGCCCCCATCGATCCCATGCATTCTAAAAAGTTATTCGAGGTCAAAGGCCAAAATTTTGTTTTGTTCGCGCATGTTCTAGGGAACGGCGTGCTATCATTTTGCGCAAACGCCGGCTGTCCGAACGTTGCCACGATAACTTTCGAACAGAAAGAGATAGCGACTTGACATTTTCAGGGTAGGTTGCGCATCCAAATGTGGCGGACGAGTTCGTTAATAGGTGTAATCGGCCTAACGGTTTCCGAGTACAAAGTTTGTTTTCGAACAATACAGAACCGTTCGAATCGAAACTTGGTGGTTAGTTGTAGAATGCCAACACAAATATTTTTTATTAAAAAGTTTTCTTTCTGGGTTCTCTCTCCCAAACTTTGAAAAATATCTATAAAATAAAAATGAACTATTTTGTGATTTGCTTCTGCGTAAGAAACACAAGGTGTTTGTCAGAAGCAATCAATTAATCGAACAATGTTGCCTAACAAACAACAACGAAACAACATCAACGAAGAAACAACTATATCGCAACGTTTCGGAGTCTATATCAGACTCCTTCGTCAGACACTTAACGAAAATCTTCAGAATTACTTTGTCGATAGTTATTCTGAAATTCGTGAATTGTGACAATTCTCGAATTTCAAATCACAAAATAATTAATTTTTATTTTATAGATATTTTTCAGAGTTTGGGAGAGAAAACCCAGAAAGATACCTTTTAATAATGAGTATACCTCCCGCAGTATCCGTTAATGATTACACAAATATTTGTACCGAATTTCGTGCGGATCGTATTTCTAAAAAATTTTAAAAAGTTATTGAATGGGCGTGTAAAAATATTGTGTATCTCAGAAACCATCCGTCAGATATTGCTGAAATTTTGTACGAACCTTCAAATCCTGATTCTTAAGCCAAGTTTCAAATCACGATCGAATCAATATTGTAGGAGTTAAGGAAGAAATACTGGAAACTGAGAATCGACAGGCGAGTTTAGTTTCTGACAAAGGACGTTTAGAATTTTTTTAGTGAAAATTCTCATTACGTTCTCAAGTAATCGTGACAACAAAAATATTTTTCAATATGTTTTTTAAAATTTTCTAGCCATACGATTCGCACAAAATTCCACAAAGGTGCTTAGGTTTATATTCTACAACTACCCACCAAGTTTCAATTTGATCGGATTTATATTGGATGAAAACAAAATTATTACTCGGAAACCACTAGGCCGATTATGCCCATTAACGAACTTGTCCGTCGTATTGGGATGCGCCACCTACCCTGAAAATTTCAAGTCGCTAGCTCTCTTCGTTCTCAAGTTATCGTGGCAACGGCCGGACGGACAGAATCAAATTTGACCTCGAATTCTTCATTGGGGAGTCGAACTTAATCGTGTGAGACCATTTTCGTCAAAAAATTCGAAAGTTACAGACATTTGGGCAAAACTATAATGCGATGTTCCCCAGAACATACGCGCAATAATAATTAGTTGAAGAATGCGCACTCGCAAATTCCGTAAAGATCGCATCACTAGAAAATTTCAATAGAATCATCGAAATTTATTGAAAAAAATAATTCTATATATGAAAAAAAAATTGGTTCAATCACTGACGAAGTCAGAAGCTTTTGCTTGCATGTTCTATCATCGATACTCATGTATTGGACACTCTCGAATTTACCATGGTAAATTCGATTAAGAGTGTCCAATACAGGATTATGGATGATACAACATGCGCGCAAAACCTCTTGACTTCACTTTAGTGCTTGAACAATTTTTGTAATTTTTTTCGTATATGGTGGGTTTTATGAACAACGTAGTTCAGGAAAAAATTATAGATCATACAATCATCTACAAAAATTATACTTATTCTTTTTGGCGCTCTAGTTCCTCGGAACTGAGTGCTTATCAATTTGCCCAAATATCTGTAATTTTCGAAAATGAAAATGGTCTTAAACGATTTGGTACGACTCACTGATCAAGAATCCGTGGTCGAAATTCATTCTGTTCGGCCGGTCCGGCCGGCCGTAGGCACGATAACTCTCGTACGGAATGAGCTAGACCGTTGAAATTTTCAGAGTAGGTTTGGGGGATAAATATCTCGGCTAAGTTCGTTATTGGGCAAAATCGGACGGATGGTTTCGGAGTATCAAAAAACAAATTTTTTTTTTTACAAAACAAATTCCAAATTAAATTTTTTTCAATAAGCAGTTTTACCATAAGAATCCATTCATATTATTTTTAACTCTAACAAGCTAAGTCTTTCGGATATATGATTTTTCAAAATTTCAATGTAAATCGTATTTCTACGTTTTCACAGAATGATAGAATTATTCTGTGGGTATTCTATGAATTGTTATAATGTCAACATCTTATTTTCCTGAGACATGACGTTGTCTCATTGTCATTCATTCCAGCAATCCTATAAATATGAGAACAAGGGCGTAGCCTGGGGGGTGGGGGGGGGGGGGGGGGTTTGGGGGTTCAAACCCCCCCCCCGAAATGTTATTTTTCCCTTAAAAAAAAAATGTTTGCTGCAGAATGTGACCCTTACACCCCCAAAACCCCCCCCGAAATTAATTCCTATTTCAAAACCCCCCCCGAAATTAATTCCTGGCTACGCCCTTGGAGAATTATAATAAAATATCATACTTTTTGTTGGTTGATATTTTCATACCGATGGTCAATCCATATGATGATGGGAATGGTAATGGTAACTTAATAATATTGAGTTCAGAATATCTCCACTAAAAACAAAACTGGAATATTGGTGTATTGGAGTAGATTTGAGGAAAGATATATATTATCGTTCATCATAGAATTGAGAAATGAATATCTCGGATGAGTTCGTTGTTGGGTAGAATTCTTCCATTGGTTTTGGATTGATAATTTTTGGCACTCTTGTTGAATTTAAATTCTTCTATGATGTTTGATTTCAATTTCTGCTAAGATGAAGTTCTAAATTTCAATAATGAATCGTACTTCTATGTTTTCACAGAATGCTATAAATATCCTATCTAAGCTTTATTATATGATCTGTGTTCATACTCGTACATTTCATCCTGTTCTATAAGAGAGAGTCAAATTCATTTCAGCTATTTTAATTTGGTTTCTTCCATGGTGCAGTTCTCATTCTCAGATTGCTCATTTAATCTTGATAAATAAACTATTATTTGAATCGAATTTCCTTTATGATGCAGTTCTATCATAAGAATACATTGATATAATTCTCAACTCTGAGAAACCACCTTCGGAGATATAATTTGTCTGTTTGAACTAGAGCGCCAGAAAGCTCCTGTTCAAAGGGCTTGAACCCATTTTCTTTTCTAATAATCAGCATTCCCGAGATATGGCAATTCTAAATGTTGAAGGCGTCACGTTCTACGTCATGATATGCACACATTTTGACACTACCTGTGATGTGTGATGCACTATTATTTGAAATTGCGGAAAAAATGGTAGTGCTAAATGTGCAGTCTTACTCAAATGTCTAATTGAGTACAACAGACAAAGATTCATGTTACTTCGACGAAGAATCAGCTTATTCATCTTCATTTGAACAATTTATGAACATTATGCAAGAAGAAGTGGAAGACGAAGAAGAAGAGGAAGACGAAGAAGACATTACTGTTGAACTTGACTTTGAAAGGTATGAATCAGATTTAAATATCAACAGAAATAAGAACTGCAGTTAAAATCAATAACCAATATAAATGACATAACGATACATCAAATTTTAAATTGCCCAGTAAATTTTTTCATTCTTTTTTTGCAATTTAAAGTGAAGCATGTATCTGCGGGAGATGATGGCCATACGTTGGGCTACACGAAGGGATTTTAAACATCTGAAGTTCTCAATAATCATCGCTTGGATGAGTAACAACATTTATTTTTCAAATTCAAATATTGAAGGTATTTCTAGGAATAAGAGTGATTACCTTTGATAATTAGTGGAGGTGATTCTTCTTCAAGAGATCCATGTGGCTACTGGGGAGTATATTTGTTGAGTAGCGGGTACTTTGTAAAAAGCTCTCCGTTTTTTGACGAAAGAGTGCATATTTAAGACTAAAATGCTAATCAATATTTAATAGTTTTGTAAGCAATTTCAACTTTCACAAGTTCCCTTAGTCACGGACAGACAGGGTTTTTTCCTCAGGTTTTTCCCTAAGCTCTTGAATCATACATCGAGTTGTATGGTACCCCGTTACACTAACTCTGCTAGCACGTTTAAAGCTCTCTATCAAAATAATATATATATATATTTATTAACTTATTCTTTGAGTACTCGGCAGTGAGGGTTGAAAATTAAGAACACACAATCTTCATTCAATCATCTATATTTCGGACCAAAGTGCGGCCCTTCATCAGGATGCTAAAAAATCATAAATTAGACAACAGTTCAATAGAACTGAAAGGTAACTCACAAATGACAAGTGGTATAAGACCCAAAAATCACAGCACGCAGATACATCAATGGGAAATCAATCTTTAAATCCACATTTTACATTAATATTGGAACACACATTAACAGATAATAATTGGACATTTATTTCACTTTTACTTTTAGGAAAATATTAAAAATTACACCGGTACATTTCAAGTCTTAAAAATGACAGACTTGAATTGTAGGTTAGTTCGCAGAACTTGACACAACAGAAAAATCTCAAAACGACAACATTCAAGCATATACGTCTATATCATATATGTCTATATCATATATGTCTATTAGGTATATGCATTCAAGTAATGGCCTCATCAAGATTGCCTAGTTTGTAGTGAATTTAGTGATAGTTTGTGTGGTAACAGGAATCAAAATTTTCCTATACCGAAAAAACATCTGTTTCCGTTTTTGCACTTGGAAGAAGATAACAAAAACCCTCATAATCGGGAGGAATTACGTGAAATCACAGATTTCGCGAACATTGAACTCGGGCGAGAGTAATTTCCTATCAAGGGACACTGTATTGTTTGTTACCTTATTATCAAGTTACTGAAGACCTCTGAATAACTTGAAACTACACTTGATGTACTGTAGTCCCATTTCATTCGTTTTCCCACACTTTTCATGAGAAATATGTTGTGGTATTTTTCCTGAGAAGATGCTGCGCCATCAAAAATGTAACAATTTGGAGTTTCTGATGGCTAGACAGAGCCAGTTCTGTATGAGACTCTGTATAAGTCATTTGAAATAAAGAAATGATTTTTAAAATGTTTCAATTGATTAAAAACGGAATTATATTTAATTTCTCAAGCAAATTAAATGAAATATCACGAGTAAATAGGCCATCTGCTATGATTGTCTCCAGCCTTGCTCTAGACATTTCTATGGCTACAGCCTATTCCACGAGGTAACTGGGTTAGGTGTAGTCAGCTTTTTCAAAAATCTTTTTTTTGCATTTTCTTAAAGCATAATATCTCAGAAATATTCTCTGAAAATTTGAAGTAAATCCGACAACTACTTTTCGAGTTATTCGATAGTTAGTAAGGGGCTCTCGAGCGCTCTGGGCGAGAGCAGGTAGCTAGCAGCTAGCGACAACACTCGAGAAGGTAGAATGCTATGTAGACAACATCGTATAGATATTTTGGAAGCTGCCACAACGGCTGAGGAACTTCAAATGCGTTTTTCTCAAAACTATGTGTTTTGAACTGGTGGCCACAGTAGCACGAAAACCGGTCGGTAGATTCTAATGAAATTTATACAGCTTTTCGAAAACATGAAAAACTAGTACCTGATCGAAGTTTTTTTTTTTATTTCGATTTTTTATAAACAATTAACTGTTGTTTTTTTCCCGAAAATTGGAAAAAAACATAAATAAAACCTTCGAACAGGTACTCATAAAACTATTTTTTTTGTCCGATTGATGTTTGCTGAATGTCCAAAGATAAGAGATGGTCATCGCAAGGAGCTTCGGTTGGAACTGGATCAACACAAACAGCCATTACTTTCAAAATTATTATTTTTTGGCGCTCTAGTTCCTCGGAACTGAGTGCTTATCAATTTGCCCAAATGTCTGTAATTTTCGAATTTTTCGATGAAAATGGTCTTAAACGACTTGGTTCGACTCACTGATCAAGAATCCGTGGTCGAAATTCATTCTGTCCGGCCGTAGGCACGATAACTCTCGAACGGAATGAGCAAGACAGTTGAAATATTCAGAGTAGGTTTGGGGGATAAATATCTCGGCTAAGTTCGTTATTGGGCAAAATCGAACAGATGGTTTCGGAGTAAAAAAAAAAAATTTTTTTTTACAAAACAAATTCCAAATTATTTTTTTTTCAATAAGCAGATATACCATAAGAATCCATTCATATTATTTTTAACTCTAACAAGCTAATACTTTCGGAGATATGATTTTTCAAAATATGAATGTAAATCGTATTTCTACGTTTTCACAGAATGATAGAATTATTCTGTGGGTATTCTATGAATTGTTATAATGTCAACTTATTTTCCTGAGACATGAGGTTGTCTCATTGTCATTCATTCCAGCAATCGTATAAATATGAGAATTATAATATAATATCATACTTTTTGTTGGTTGATATTTTCATGCCGATGGTCAATCCATATGATGATGAAAATGGTAATGGTAAGTTAATAATATTGAGTTCAGAATATCTCAACTAAAAACAAAACTGGAATATTGCACTATCCCTAAACCCTTAAATCACTGCAGATTGCACATTCAATCTTGACAAATAAACCATTATATCAATTTAATTTCTTTCATGATGCAGTTCTATCACAAGAATCCATTGATATCACTCCCAACTCTGAGAAACCAATATACATATATATGATTGGTCAAACTTTAAACAAGAGCGCCAAAGCTCCTGTCCACGGTGCTTCCCCACTTTTCTTTATTCTAGTAGTTTCCGTAAAAATGCATTTGCATTTTTATATTGATCGTTACGACATTAGTAAACTTTCTGATATTCATATTAATTCGTTGTTGAGATTCTGAAGCAATTTTTGTTTAACAATAGTGACTGTTAATTGACGTAGATCCATATCATAGAAATATCTTAAAAATTACCATTTTTGCTCGTATGTTTTGGGAAACATCGAGTTATCATTTTGCCGAAATGTCTGTAATTTTGGAAATTTCCGCCGAAGATGGTCTCAAACGATTGGGTTCGACTCCCTGATCAAGAATTCGAGGTCAAATTTGATTATGTCCGGCCGGCCGTTGCCACGATAACTTGAGAACGGGAAGAGAAAGCGACTTGAATTTTCAGGGTAGGTGGCGTATCCCAATAGGACGGACGAATTCGTTAATTGGCATAATCGGCCCAATGGTTTTCAAGTATTAATTTTGCTTAGAAACAAAACTTATCCGATCGAATTGAAACTTGGTCAGTAGTTGTAGAATATGAACCTAAGGACGTGTGTGAAATTTTGTGAATATCGTATCCCTAGAAAATTAAAAAAAATATATTAAGAAATATTATTTACGTCGCGATAACCTGAGAACGGAAAGATATAGCAACTTGAGATTTTCAGGTTAGGTTGAGAATCTGAATGCGCCATTTGAGTTTGCTTATAGGCATAATCGGCAACACGGTTTTGGAGTTATACCCATCTGAAATTTGGTTTTTATTTCCTCAATAACTCGAAAAATATAGAACCGATCCAATTCAAGCATGTCTATTAGTTGTAGAACGGCAACGCAAAAAGTCTTGCAAAATTTTGTGATGCTCGTATAACTAGAAAATTTTTAAAAAATCATAGAAAATTATTGAAAAAAATCTATATATCAGAAACTATTCGTCCGATATCGCTGAAATTTTGCGAATATAGCCTTCAGAACCTCACTCTACTACCAGGTTCCAAGGTTGATCATGATCGGATCTATATTGTTGGAGATCCGAGCAGCCTTGTGTGAGTTCAATAGCTGGATGCGTGTTCGTTGCTTCGACAACTCTCGAATGAAAGGAGATAGAGACTTGCAATTTTCAGGATCTGTTGCACATCTGAGTGGGAGACTTAAGTTCGCTGTTGGCCATAATCGGCCCAACGGTTTCGGAGATATACACAACTGGAATATTATTTCCTCGCTAACTCACAAAATATAGACTCCATGGAATTGAAGCTTGGTAACTAGTTGTAGAATATCAACATGAAGACGTTTCTAAAATGTTGTGTGGACCGTACAACTAGAAAATTTTAAAAAAATTGGTTCAAGCCCTGTGCACAGGAGCTATTGGGCGCATGTTCATCTTCCTTGTGGCCCGTACTGACCAGTAAAGAAAAAAAGCAGTATCATGTTGAATACCTCAATATTATTCTGGAACACAAATTTTCCATTACAATAATCTTCATCTAGCTTCTATTTAGTATCAATTCCTGTAGAACGTGATCATAATAAGTGTTTTCCATATAATAAAATGTGTTTGAACTTGGTATGTAGGAAATCTGACATCAATTATTGGAATTAATTGATTTGACAAACAGCCGTCAAATGAGGTAAATAGATTTTTGTGACGATTTTCTGTGACCATAGAACGTCAAAACACGCTGGAATGTGAATTTTAAGCAATATCTTCTGGAATTGAGATCGTATCGAACTGAAATTTTGTACACTCGTGTAGAATGCTTGATTTAACGTCGGTACAAATTTTTTTATTAAAAAATTTTCCAACTGCCCGATCCCAACAATACTTAGATAATATTATATCCATAAATTAAGCATTTCATTATTGCATTTCTTGAAATAGGTACCGTAGCCGGGGGTTACTTTGAACAAGTTTTGCATCAATTTCACTGCAGCGCAAACATTTCTGCAGATATTTGAAAAATGTTTTAACCAATCGATGGCTTATTATCTCAGCTTCAATTTCCCGTGTGTACGACTCGATTATCTTCAATAGAAGTTGGTGGAGGAATATTTTTTTTTGTTCAGAATTAACCTCTTAAGAAGGGGTTACTTTGAACGAGAGTGCGTTTACCGTAGAAAACGTCAGTTTTGGGCGCCCTGTTCATAGAAACCCCTTGAATATGCAAGTATGAGTTTTTAAAAGAATAACGTCGCCTGATAATTAGGTTTTCCTTCACGGTTTAGCTCGTGAAGCCCTAGCAATGTTTATTTTTTCATCGAAATGCTCCTAAAATTGTAAATTCAGCATTTTTTCGCTGAGTTTACTCAAGAATGCACAAATAAACACAAAAATTATAACTTTATTGAAAACATTTACATCTCTCAAGGAGCATGGGTAGCCGTAGATACCAACTGCCACTATGTGCGCGCACAGAAGTTTTTCCTCTTCAGCCGAAAATACGGTTGGACGTCCTGGCGATTTCGCTACAATTGAGAGGGTAGCAGCTGCTGCGTTTGTCTTCGCCGCCTTCATGTACATGCAAATCGTTCCAGTGGGAATGTTGAATCTAAAACAAGAAAATATTCGTAAATAGGAACAACAATGGATTTGATTGTGCTTTAGTAGGTACCTTCGTAAACAGAACAAAAACTCACTCAGTAGAAGCAGCCCTGATAGTTGATTTTCCAGCTAAACACTTTTCTACTGCCTTGTCAAGGATTTCTGGTGAATAATTTCGGTACATCCGAGCTCCCAACTTGCGAATATAAGTTCGCGGCATGTTGGCTTGCCCCTAATGAACAAAAAGTAGACGAAAGCGCGATGTTCAAAGTAACCCCTCAAAGTTCCTGATTTTTACACGATTAGCCATATAAGATCAACGAAATGAGTTAGAGATATGAAAAAATAAAGAAAATGCTCCAAATAGATTGATAACAAATATATATCTTACCTGAAAAGTTATTTCACAACACGATCACTGCGGCAGAGGAGGTTTGAGGATTGTTCTCAGAACAGCTGATTTCACCATTCCGATAAAAAGGCGCGCAGCGGCTCAGGTTAGCCAACCTGACAACGATTCGCGATCGCAGCGCCGTCTACATGTGATCATTGAATGTTGAGTACCAACTAGAGGTCGGTAGCTTGAGAACTATGCCCGCTATGAGGATTTTTGATTTTACAACGTATCTGTTCAAAGTAACCCCTTATGTTCAGAGTAACCCCCGGTTACGGTACCTTTTCAAGTCGATCAACATCGTCCTTCTTTCGACGTCTAAACTATGACTTGATTCTTTATGTTTATGTCTTTGAATTTGTTTTCGGTGGAATTCAAAGAGTTCATAGAATAATCGATGAGAATACTGAGAGAGACCCAGGAAATTTGACACATTTTGTCTTATATCTCCAGAAATTGAAATCGTATAGAGCCAAAATTTTGCACAATGTTGCAAAATACTACAATTGACGTTAGTACAAGTTTTTGTTGCAATCTGATGAATAGTTCACGAAAAAAAAATTTTTTTTTCGTAAAAATTAAAAGAAATATTTTTTTAAAAGTTACCAACATTTCGATCATAACAGAATTTTGCCAAAAGTTGCGCGTTTATATCCTCGAACTGACTACCAAGTTTCGATTCAACATCTTCTTTAGTTCCTGAAATATCAGGGAAATAACCTCAAAATTTGAAATGTCTATAACTTCTAAACCGTCCGGCCGATTTTGCCCGTTAACCGTCGCATTTTGATCAGAAACCTACCCTGAAAGTTTGAAGTCGATAGGACCTTCGGTGCTCCTGTTATCGTGCCTACCTGTTACCGTGCTCCTGTTACCGGCCTGCCGGACGGCACCCAAAAATCTGACACCGGATTCGTGATCAGGGAGTCCGAATTAGTCT
Organism: Halyzia sedecimguttata; assembly: GCA_937662695.2. NCBI lineage: Eukaryota > Metazoa > Arthropoda > Insecta > Coleoptera > Coccinellidae > Halyzia > Halyzia sedecimguttata. The sequence goes on along the minus strand of OW569411.2, from coordinate 50,062,470 downwards.
ATTAGCCAATTTTCAGCTCGAAATTCGAAAATTACAGACATTTGGACGAAATGATAGGACGATGTTCCCCTAGAACATGCGCCCAAAAATTACGAAAAAATATTATGTATCTCATGATTCCTTGAGAACCGAAAGAAATAGCGACTTGCAGTTTTCAGGGTAGATTGCGCATCTAAATACGACATTTAAGTTCCTTAACTAGCATAATCAGCCAAATGGTTTTGGAGTTATATCAATCTGAAATTTGGTTGTTATTTCCTCAATAACTCAAAAAATACTAATCCGATCCAATTCAAATATGGTTATTAGTTGTAGAATGCCAACGCGAAAATGTATCGTACCACTACAAAATTTTTGAAAAATCATTGAAAAAAAAATTGGATCAAGCATTGTCGTGAAGTCAGAAGATTTTGTGCCCATGTTCTATTGTCCATTTTCCTGTATTGGACACTCTTAATCGAATTTACCATGGTGAATTCTATTATCTGTTCTCCCGTATTAGACACTCTTAGTCGAATTTACCATGGTATATTCGGAGCGTCTAATACAGGAGAATAGAACCATGGTAAATTCGATTAAGAGTGTTCAATAAAGGAGAATGGACAAGGGAACATACGCGCAAAAACTTCTGACTTCACGTCAGTGCTTGAACCAATTTTTTTTCACGTACAACTTACCCTACTGCCGTAGATAAAACACTAGTAGGAACGTACCTGAAAAAAGAAACATAATCTTAAAATTTTGAACAAAAAAAAGGAACAATAATTACAGTTTCAGTTGTATTTACTGATGTATATTCTATTGAGTGTTTCTTTTAATTTTGATCCTATTGTGTAGAATATCGGATCAGTCGAGAAATATCACTGATGATATAAAACAAAGAAAGACATACATTTCGAAGGGAAGGGCAGATAACCGAGTTCAAGTACCAGCATGAGTCTGAAATAGTCAGAAAATGATATCATTCAGGCCGATAAATAGTTACCCCAACTTAGAACCAATATTGGCGGAAGTTTCAACAGGCACTCGAGTAAAATAATAGTAAACTAGGTAGATATATGAGTTTCCTACCATTCCATATTTTGAGATTTCGATACATAAAAAAATGGGTTCAAGCCCTGTGGACAGGAGCTTTCTGGCGCTCTAGTTCAAACAGACAAATTATATCTCCGAAAGTATTGGTTTCTCAGAGTTGGGAATTATATCAATGTATTCTTATGATAGAACTGCATCCTAAAGGAAATTCAATTCAAATAATAGTTTATTTATCAAGATTAAATGAGCAATCATGAGAATGAGAAAAGCACCATGGAAGAAATCAAATTGAATCGCCCAATAACGAACTTAACCGAGATATTCATCTCCCTAAACTACTCTGAAAATTTCAACTACCTACCTCATTCCGTTCGAGAGTTATATCTATGTCTATGGATGAAAAGCAGTCTCACTACTCTCAGATCTCTTACTTCATGTTCAGTTCCGAAATGTAAGAATTTTCTGAGAAAAACTAATATCGGAGCAAACAACTGAGATTTAACTCACTTCGCTCACAATTCTTCGATTGATTAGTCTCAGGAACATCATTTGACATTATGACAATTCATATTCATACATAGAATAATATCATTCTGTGACAACGTTGAAATACGATTTATTATTGAAATTTTGAAAAATCATATCTGAGATTTTTCTCACTTCGCTCACAATTCTTCGATTGATTAGTCTCAGGAACATCATTTGACATTATGACAATTCATATTCATACATAGAATAATATTATTCTGTGACAACGTTGAAATACGATTTATTATTGAAATTTTGAAAAATCATATCTCCGAAAGTATTAGCTTGTTAGAGTTAAAAATGATATGATTGGATTCTCATGATAAAACTTTTTATTAAAAAAAATTTAATTTGGAATTTGTTTCGTAAAAAAAAAATTTTTTTTTTGTTACTCCGAAACCGTTTGTCCGATTTTGCCCAATAACGAACTTAGCCGAGATATTTATCCCCCAAACCTACTCTGAAAATTTCAACTCTCTAGCTCATTCCGTTCGAGAGTTATCCTGCCTACGGACGGCCGGACTGGCCGGCCGGCCGGACCGGCCGGACAGAATGAATTTCGACCACGGATTCTTGATCAGTGAGTCGAACCAAATCGTTTAAGACCATTTTCATCGAAATATTCGAAAATTACAGACATTTGGGCAAATTGATAAGCACTCAGTTCCGAGGAACTAGAGCGCCAAAAATTGGGAAAGCCCTGTGGACAGGAGCTTTGGCGCACTTGTTCAATCTTTGAGAAATCATATCTCCGATAGTATTGGTTTCTCAGAGTTGAGTATATCAAATGATTATTATGATAGAACTTCTTGATAAAAGGAATTGAGTTCAACAACGAACTTATCCGAGATATTCCATTCCTCCAGTCTACTATGAAAATAGTTATATTAGATATATCAATTGAAACTTAGCCAATATTCCAGTTTTGTTTTTACTGGAGATATTCTGAATCTAATTTGATTAACTTACCAAAGTATATACAGGCACGGGCCTAGGGTGGGGATGGCCTCCCACCAAATGTTGAAAGGAGTTGGCAAATTCTCAATACAGTTGGAAACAATTTCGAAGCAGTTGAAAAATTTTGATGGAGTTGGAAAAAATTTTGAAGGAGTTGGAAAAATTTCGAAGGAGTTGGAAAAATTTCGAAGCAGCCGGAAAAACGTCAATGGAGTTGGAATATTTCCGAAAAAATTGTAATGAAATGTGAAGGAATTAGACCGCCTGACCGGATAAATGCAAAGCAGGCAGATAATAGGGACGGGATAACATGGAATAGCACCATGTTCCCTTGTACACATTCCTGTTGCCGTAAATTCAATATTCAATAGTTTTCGGCACAATGTGTGTAGCCGGTAAAATATAATATATATTTTCACCATGATATAGATTATCCAAGAGCTATCTACATTAAACCAAAAGTGTGCATAAATATAACGAAAATGCACATCGAATAAATGAACTTGTTCATTAAAATCAGCCCAACGAACAGCTTCATTGATGTAAAACTATTCGTTAATTTATGAAAATCAAATCATCATTCGATGAAGAAAATCATTTCGTCAATGTATACCAAATCATCATTCTTCTATGAATTGAATAATTTAATCAATGAACAATATTCGTTGAGATAATGTACGTATTTCGAGGAATTTATTTGTTTGGTGGATGAACGAAATTCGTGTAATGATACTTATATTTCCTACTAGCTGCTCGGTACGTGCTTCGCTACGCATAAAGTGAAATAATAAAAAAAATTTATTGGAACATCAAATTCAATTATTCAAACAAAAAAAAATTTTATTAATTGCTAGCTATTTTAAAATATATCCAAAACATTTGGAAAAACAATATTTTTTGTTTTTTCATTTTGAGCATGAATAAACAAACGGCTGGTGGTTTTTCATTTTCGACCGTTAATTTTCTGCTTAGTGTTGAATACTTTGAGTAATTTTAATGCAAAAATCCGTCTGATCGAACGGATATTCAATATAGCTTTCGTAACTTAACGAAAAGATCCAAATCCCAAGATAAGTTTACTTGAGTAACGCTCCCTTAAGTTTTTCATTGGGCAAAAATGAAAAAAACTCAAGAGGAAGCTATTTCGGACGCTTCGAGATTCGATCCCGCCGCCCCGCGAGGCTCGGAAGGCTCGGGAGCTATACATTCCCAATCTAACGCCTCAGCTCACTCGGACACATTGCCTATGTGAGTCAACTCCAATTATGTACCAAATAAATATTGTTAGTACTCGGATGATTTCCGTCTTTCGATTCTCAGAATATCGAATCCTGTCAAGCAATCGATCGAAATCGGTTACTCGTTCATATTTCTCACAGTTTTTCTAGACGATTCCAAGATTTTCGAGTAATTCTGTTCGAAATTCAAATTTCATTTGACATTTTTCGTCCCTCGTTCAGACCGAAAACGTCGACCTTGAAGAAGCCGCGTTAAAATTCGCCACAGAAATACGTGAAACGTGAATTTTGTCGATTTTCGCGAAAAGTCACATTTTCCTATCGTTCTTCCCGGCAAACAAAAGAGAGGATCGAAAAAAGGGTTCCGTTACGGAATGAATTCGAATCTCGTCTTCGCGTTCCCGCCAATACCGTCGTTCCGAACGCCACCGTTCTTCCGAATTCCTTTCCACAATTTTGCTCCTTTTGCCAAAATCGACGTTTTTCGGCTTATCGCGATTTTTTTTTAAAATACCCCCCATTTTTTCGCTCCGAAAACGCGAAACTCTACGAAACTTCCGTATTTTTCCTCGATAAACCCTTTGAAATTTCCTCCAAACCCCCCTCCTAACATCCAAAAAACATCACGTTTATAGTAACATTTTCAGAAAGTTTATTTTGATGAATGAAGAACCGCTCGACCAATTTTGTGCAAACTTTACATAAACCATTAAATAGTCCGAACAGAGCCTGAAAATTTGGTTTGGATAGGTGAGCCCGGTCTTGAGTTATAAAATTACAACGAAACGTGGCATTGATTTTTGCACGTATGTTCTGGGGAACATCGTGCTATCATTTTGCACAAATGTCTGTAAATTTCGAATTTTTCGCCGAAAATGGTATCAAACGATTGGGTTCGACTCCCTGTATTGGACACTCTTAATGGAATTTACCATGGTAAATTCGATTAAGAGAGTGTCCAATATAGGAGAACAGACAATAGAATTCACCATGGTAAATTCGATTAAGAGTGTCCAATACAGTAGAATGGACAAAAGAACATCCGCGCAAAAGCCCCTGACTTCACTTCAGTGGTTGAACCAATTTATTTTTTTTCGTAATTTTGAAAAATTTTCTAAGGGTACGGTTCTCACAATTTTTTTTTTATAATTTTGAAAAATTTTCTTGGGGTACGGTTCTCACAAAATTTTACACACTCCTGTACTGTCGATATTCAAGCTTAAATTCGATCAGGTCAATATATTTTTTGAATTATCGAGGAAATAATTTTCCAGGTGGGTATAACTCCGAAACCGATGGACCGATTATGCCCGAAAACGAACTCATCTCTCCCATTGGGATGTACAAATCTACCCTAAAAATTGCAAGTCCCTATCTCCTGTCGTTCGAAAGTTATCAAGCCAACGGTCACCCATCCAGCTACTGAACTCAGACAAGGCTGCTCGGAACTCCAATAATATAGATCCGATCATGTTCAAACTTGGAAGTTGGCAGTAGAGTTAGGTTTTGAACACTCTCGCAAAATTTCAGCGATGTCAGAGGAATAGCTTCTGATATATAGAATTTTTTTCAATGATTTTTAAAAAATTTTGGAGTTATACCATCCTCATAAAATTTTGCAAGAATTTTTGCGGTGGCATGCTACAACTGACAACCATGTTTGAATTGGATCGGTTTTATATTTTTCGAGTTATTGAGGAAATAAAAACCAAATTTCAGATGGGTATAACTCCAAAACTGTGTTGCCGATTATGCCTATAAGCAAACTCAAATGGCGCATTCAGATTCTCAACCTAACCTGAAAATTTCAAGTTGCTATATCTTTCCGTTCTCAGGTTATGGTGACGTAAATAATATTTCTTGATAATTTTTTTTAAATTTTCTAGTGATCCGATTCACAAAAAATTTCACAAACGTGCTAAGCTTTGCATTCTAAAACTGCTCACCAAGTTTCAATTCGATCGGACTTGTATTAGTTGAAAACAAAATTATTACTCGGAAACCATTGGGCCGATTATGCCCATTAACGAATCTGTCCGTCGTATTGGGATACCCTGACAATTTCAAGTCAGTATCTATTTTCATTCTAAATTTATCGTGGCAAAGGACGGCTGGCTTGCCGGACAGCATAAAATTTGACCTTGAATTCTTGATCAGTGAGTCGAACCCAATCGTTTGAGACCATTTTCGGCGAAAAATTCGAAAATTACAGACATTTGGGCAAATTGATAGCACGATGTTCCCCAGAACATACGCACAAAAATCAATGCCACGTTTCGTTGTAATTTTATAACTCAAGAACGGGCTCACCTATGCAAACCAAATTTTCAGGCTTTATTCGGACTATTTAATAGATGGTTTATGCAAAGTTTTTATTATACAGGTTGAGTCTTTGACCACTGCATTAATTTTAACCAAAGATTCCTCTCATCAAATGAAACACTTTTTTCATTTACCATTTTTCCAGATTTTAAAGATTTCACAATGTGCTAATACACTCCCGCATATAAATTATCTATGACATTGTTGGCGGATGAGAATAAGGCATGGTAACGTGGTTTACAGCTTGATTCGGGATTCCAACGCTCTGGGACGGATCCATAAAAGTAGTGAAATTACTGGAGTTTTCCATTTTAAAACATTCAATGAAGAATATCTCGAAAACGGTGCGTTTAAGGAGAAATAATGAAGAATAATATAATGTTCTAAAACGATGGAGTATTCGTGAAATTACTCAAGAAAAACTTTATATGCTTTCTTTATGCTAATTTCGTTTAGTTTTATGAATCCACTAGTCCATAACTAGAAAACCAGTAGATGTAGAAAATAACTAATATTTGGAACATATGTATCATAGTTATAGGAAACTTTACGCCAACATTCATTTTATTCGAAAAAAGGATGTCAAAGCTACAAAATAAAAACTGATTTTTTTTCAAAATTTCAACAGCCTGTATCTTTTTACGTGAGCTGAATTTGGAAAAATGTTAAATGAAAAAAGTGTTGGATTTGATGAGAGGAATTTTTGGTTAAAATTAATGCAGTGGTCAAAGACTCACCCTGTATATTAAGATTAATGTGTCAACAATCTAGACATGAATATTATCGATAAATAATTATATTACTGTTACGTATACATACTTATTGCAAAGGATAATTCACAGGATAATGTTTGAAAAATATTAGTTAGTTGGTTGTAAACTCCACATTTGTTGAATGTATTTGAACTCTATCCATTCTCATGAATTTGACATAAAACATGAACCTTCGGAAATGATTGACGAAAGTACTGGAGAAAAAATTTCAATGAAATTCCAAAATATTATAGATTCTGGTGAAAAAACTAAATCGAATTCTTGAAGCATAATAATATGTTGATAGATCTAAGCAATTTTTCACTTAGATTAAATCATTGTTGATCATCGGTGGATTGAAATGAAAATCCGTATAATATACATACATGCTTTATCATCTTTCATGAATTTCACACAAAACATGTATATTAGAAAAAAGTGGGAAAGCCCTGTGGACAGGAGCTTTGGCGCTCTTGTTCAAACACTTGTTGAACACAGATCATATAATAATTCAGAGATAGAATAATTATAGCATTCTGTGGAAACATAGAAGTACGATTTATTATTGAAAAATCACATCTCCGAAAGTATTATCTTGTTAGTGTTGAAAATGATATCAATATATTTTTATGGTGAAACTGTATCTTAAAAAAAAATTATTTGAAATTTTTAATGTAAAAAGAAATTTTTTTTTTCGTTACTCCGACACCATCAGGCAGATTTTGCCCAAAACGAAAGTAACCGAGACATTTATCTCCTAAACCTACTCCGAAAATTTCAACTGCCTAGCTGTTTCTGTTCGAGAGTTATTGTAGAAACAAAATTAATTTTTTTTTTAAATTTCACTTATAACTCGAAAAGTATGCATACAGAAAATTCTCTCCATTTTTAGTTTGAAGAACGTTACATTTAGCATTTAATGGTGTTCAAAACATCGAAATTGTTTCAGTAGTTCAGTCGCCAACGCCTGTCAAAGATGAGCAATTGTTACAAACTCAGATCAAAAGTTGACAACCCTCAACTTCTAACGCTTTAAGGCTGAGAAAGACTTCACCGATTGCAAAACATCATAGAACTAAACTTGTAGGAAATTCAATTTTGAATGAGATGCTTTTCGAATTTTTCGCCGAAAATGGTATCAAACGGTTGGGTTCGACTCCGTGATCAAGAATTCGAGGCCAAATTTGATTCTGTCCGGCCGGCCAGCCAGCCGTTGCCTCGATAACTTGAGAACGGAAAGGGATATCGACTTGAAATATTCAGGGTAGGTGGCGCATCCAAATACGACGGACAATTCGTTAATGGGCATAATCGGCCCAATGGTTTCCGAGTAATAATTTTGTCTACAACCAATGCAAATCGGATCGATCATACATGATAAATTATTGCAATGAATACCTCCATTAGTGTGTTGCTGTCTAATAAAGGTTAAAAAGTTCCAATACACACTATATTTTGAATTATTTAATTCACTCTTTGGCTACGGGTTTCAGCTCACGCCATCCTCAGGCCAGCTAAAATAACAATGTATATCTTAACATTCATCATGATTAGTACGAGTATACATATTCTTTATACATATTCTAATATATTTTCGCTTTTGTTCGGTAGCATTCATGAAAGAATTTCTCCAACTCTTGATTTTACATAAATTTTTTCTTTGTATGATAGCTCAAAGGTATGCAACTCACCGTCTTTATGAAGTCTCAAAAAGTAAAAGTGTTGTTTGCGGCATAAATATGCAAACAAAACTAAAAATCTTTTTCAGAGAAAGCTTGTCTTCTGTACTACGTATCTGCTATTTGGTTGAATTTCTCAATTTTCAATCTTATCAGGACAGGAGGATACGGAAATACAGAACGGGAGGGAAAATTGTCAGTGTCATGTGGGAGGTGGGAATATTTAAATGTTTCGTGGTAGACCTATCATCTTAAAAAGTTGGTTCAAGCACTGACGTGAAGTCAGAAGCATTTACGCGTATGTTCTCTTGTCCATCCTCTTGTATTGGTCACTTTTAATCGAATTTACCTTGGTAAATTCGATTAAGAGTGCCCAATACAGGAGTACGGACAATAGAATTCACAACGGTAAATTCGATTAAGAGTGTCCAATACAGGAGAATGGACAAGAGAACATACGTGCAAAAGCTTCTGACTTCACGTCAGTGCTTGAACCAATTTTTTGAGATGATAGGCCTACCACGAAATATTTAAATTTTCCCGCCTCCCACATGACACTGACAATATTCCCTCCCGTTTTGTATTTCCGTATCCTCCTGTCCTGATAATGACACTCACCTTATCGAACGTGTTGAAGATTGAAAAATTGAGAAATTCAACCAAATAGCAGATATGTAGTACAGAAGACAAGCTTTCTGAAAAAGATTTTTAGTTTTGTTTGCATATTGATGTTGCAAACAATACGTTTACTTTTTAAGACTTCATAAAGACGGTGAGATGCATACCTTTGACCTAACCTAAAAACAAAAAATTTATGTTAAATCAAGAGTTGGAGAAATTCTTTTATGAATGTTAACTAACAAAAGGGAAAATATATTAGAATATGTATACTCGTACTAATCATGATAAAACGAATGTTAAGATATACATTGTTATCTCGGCTGGCCTGAGGATGGCGTAAGCCGAAGCCGGTAGCCAAAGAGTGAATTGAATAATTCAAAATATAGTATGTTTTGGAACTCTTCGTCGTACTCAAGTTCTTGCTGCTCTTCCTCCACGGCTGATCTTTATTCTGTTTCCAGATCATCTTCGTCTTCGGAAGTACTCAGGAGTTCAGAGAAGTCCATAGTTATGTCATGCTGCTCACCACTGAATCGAGGCATGCTTGCCCCTTGCAGTGTGCGCAAACGGCTGAGCTCTTGAGCCCGACTTTTCGGCAGGAGCATGCATTTTGCACCCTGTTTTGCAGACTCAGAAAATTAATAATGCATCGGGTGCTGGAGGCTGAGTGCTTTGGATTGGCATCAAACCATCTGGGGCATATTTCCATCCCCATTGCACTTCATTAATATCTCGATCCCTCCACATCTGCACATGTAAAAACGGCCTGAAGTAATATTTGTGAGCGGCCAGTTCAGTTCAGATTTTAAAGATGGCCCTCTGGAATTAGTTGATTAGACTGCGCTATGTTGCCTGAGTAAACTGCTGCCGTGAATTTCGCTCCAGCATCAGCAACCTGGGCAGTAGAGGCTTTGTGATCGAGGAAAATCGAGATAACACTTAGGAGGTTAGGTTTTTTGGCAAGAGTCTTGAAGAATTTGACCTTGCCTTGTTGGACAAATGAAAAGGTCTTGTCACAGCCGCTGATGAGATGGAGAAACAAGATGTGTTATTTTGCATCTAAGGATAGCTTGCTGTTGTTAGGACTATAGATCACGGTTTGCTGATTGCCCTTCCCACGTTTCATTAGGAATATGTTGTCATTTTTCGCATTACTTCCAACCAAAGGGGAGTCGGTGCCTGGCTACCACTTTGGTTGGAAAGAATGCGAAATATGAGAGGCTCTTACTATCAAATACTACAAACAAATTCTTTGGCTATTTCTTCCAACCAATTCTACTCTTATAGAAGAGTAACAAACTCAATTATGTGACACGTAGTGATCAACTAAGTACTCCAAAAAAATCATTAACTTAGTGAATAAAGTTCTTAAATAAATAAGTTTCGAGTTTAGACCATGTTTCCTGCGTTGGGCTGCCTTAGCGGAAATTTGGCGCTACGGACTCTTTCGGCTTAAAATTCATATCTCAGCGCTGGCGTGAGCGAATTTCAAATTTCAAGAAGCATCTGATTTAAAATTTAAAATCTCATGGGTGGCGTGGGCGATTATAATGATCGACCAAGCCAGCTCTGAGAGGCTTAACCCGGGTCAGTTCAGTTGAATTTGTTGGGAAAGCTACAGGGTACTGATGAAGGCCAAGAAGCCAGAAACGCGTCTGCTCTTGCTTTCTCGGCAGATCAATGAACCCCCTGGGGTCTATTTGATTTGTGAAATATATGCATAAGTATATTTATTATACGAAGCCATTCAGGAAGGACCCGATTAGCAGGAACGCTCTTGACTTGTTGATTTTTTAAAATTGAATTTCCTGTAAGTTCAGTTTTATGACATTTTTCAATCGGTGTAGTTTTTTTCGACCTAAAAGCGTTCTAAGTTGAGAGTTGTCAACTTTTGAGCTGAGTTTGTAAAAATTGCACATCTTTGACGGGTGATAACGCCTGAACTGCAGAACCCATTCCGATTTTTCTAACGCCATCAGACGCTAAATGAACGGGTCTTCAAAAAGGAAAGAAATAATTTTCTGTGGGTTGTGTACTTCTCGAGTTATAAGCGAAATACTGAAAAAAGTGTGAAAATTTCGCTGTTTTTAGGCTCTCAAATCTGCAACACATCCTAGAAACCGTCGCAAACACAGATACCCTTTATTCAGGACCCCCAAAAGGCGTTAACATGATTGTCAGCTCTGGACCAATTTTTAGGGGCTAGACCCCATTTTAGCACTAACTTTCCTAGGCTATTATAACCATCTGGATTATTATTTTCTCTATAACTGAAAAAATACAGACCTGGTCGAATTTGAACTTGGTAACTTCTTGTAGAATATCACATGAAGACGTGTGAGGACCGGACCACTTGAAAATAATTTAAAAATATTACTAAATAATATTATGTATCGTACGTTAACTTGGGATCGGAAAGAGATAGCGACTTGCAATTTTCAGGGTAGGTTGAGCATCCGAATGCTACATTTATGTTCGTTAATCGACCTAATCGGCCAAATGGATTTGCCGTTATACTCATCTGAAATTTGGTTTGCTATCTCCTCTATAACTCAATATTCATAAATCTGATCCAATTAAAACTCAGTAATTAATTGTAGAATGCTGACCCACTAATTTTCGAGGAATTTCGTGAACATCGTTACCTGGAGTTACTAGAGGCCTAAGTTTTTTCGTATTTCAATTCTAATAGAATTAAAAAATTTGTACTCTGTACTTATATATGAATATTTGTGGTCTTTAAAATGGTATGAAACCCAAACCATGAAATTGATTTGTGCAACATTGAAAAAAAATATTAGAGAAAAGAACTGTTGAGAGGCCTGGAGCTTTCGCGCGCATGTTCCATTGTCTCTTCACGCCTCATATGAACTAGCTGAAAATCGGTACTCGATTGTGAAATGGTGGCTCGAAGTAATGTGCGGAATTTCAGCTATTCGAAGGGTTATTTGTTTTCTATTGATAAGATACTCACGAAATTTTGCGAAAACTGGGAAGTCGATATTCTACAAGTAACTAACGACTTTTAATTGGATCGGATATGTACATTTCGAGTAGTTTTGAGAGGAAATAACAACGGAATTTCAGATCGTTATAACTCTAAAACTGTTTGGCCGTAATCGGTTAATAGGCATAATTTCCTATTAACGAACTTAAATATTGTGTTCGTTCTCAAGTTATCATGAGATACATAATATTTTTTAATAAAATTTTTTAAATTTTCTAATGATAAGATCCTCACAAAATTTCACATCTTTGTGTCTGTATTCTACAACTACTTAATACGTTTCAATTCGATTGGTTCTGTATTGGTTGGAAACAAAACTATTACTCGGAAACCGTTGGTCTGATTATGCCCATTAAGAAATTATCCGTCGCATGCGGACATGCCACCTACCCTGAAAATTTCAAGTCGTTATCTCTCTCCGTTCGAAAGTTATCGTGGCGACGATCTTACGGCTAGCCAGACACAATCCATTTTGACCTAGAAATCTTAGTGAGTCGGGCCTAATCATTTGAGACCATTTTCGGCAAAAAAAAAATCGTTTTTGGACAAAATTATGCTGTTCTCGAGAGATCATTTTCATGTCCAGAAAATCAAGCAGCTTAGCATGGTCTTTTCTGTGGTTTGGATGGGTTCTGGTAAATGAAAGAACCGTATTAAGAAATCCTTTTCAAGACAGCGTTATTATTCGAAGTAATCCTAGGTTGCCCAAAATCCATATGCCATATTATACAATATTTTGCCCCAGGTATTGGAAGGAAATGACAATTGAAACTCTAAATATGTAGATCATAGTAATAAATTAAGTAGACTTGTAACAATTAGTGGAGAATGCGTAGAAATAAAGAAAAACGTCCGGAAATTATCGAAAAATTGGTGAGGCACATTTTGAAAAGAACTAGTAAATGTGGTGGATTGAATATTTCGCTATTGTCAAAATGACTCAAATTCTCACTCCTGTTCGTTTGATTGTTCATAAAATATTAATTAAATGAAGTAATTGATTATAATTAACATGCGGGATCCTCATATAGTAACGAACGGGATAACATCCTGAAGAAACCTCGTTCAAAGATATTTAATCAGCTAATAAACGCTTCTTGATATTCTACTCTTACTACATTATGACATTATGAGGATAATAAAAATTGGTTGAAGCACTGACGTGAATTCAGGAGCTTTTGCGTGAATATTCTATCGTCTATTCATGCCTTATACGAAGTAGATCAAGCATAGTTGTTTCTGAAATATGAAATTTTTCAAGATACATAACTCGAAATAATTAAAATTCAATCTTGAACCGACAACATTATTCTGAAATAACTGACCCGGTGAACTTCGTACCACCTAACTTAATAAAGAAAATGCCCAGTATGAATAAAGTTTTATTATAATTTTCGATTAATTGCACATGATGTTGCTTACTTACAAAAAAGAGTTCTTCTGAAATACTGACTATTTATAAGGTTTCAATTTGATATTGACAGACACACACAGTTGTGATACAGTCTCTTAATCAATTTCAATATTTACAGTATGAATAAAGGCAATTTATTATTATTATTATTATTAATTTCAAGCTTTCTGATAAACTATATTTTTTGTTTTGTGGTGCGTAAATAATCAAAGATGACAGTTTTCCGATGCGCGAACACGCGAAGTATAATTGTTGATGCGCCATGTCCACACATCAAAGGAAAAACAAAATTGTTACATATTGAGAATCCATCCAAGGTACCTATTTAGTAAATTCTTTATTTGTGGTACAAATCACTTCAATTGTGTACAATTGTGCCTTGATATGAAGAACACCCTGTATAGTAATGGTTTATTTCCAATGTTGTATGCCTCGAAAGTATATTTATTAACACAATTGAATGAAATTGTACGATTGGCGTGTAAAACAGCAAGTTGCAATTGACCTTAAAAGAAAAACACCCTGTATGAAAATTTCGGTCAAATACATTATGAGAATCCATCCAAGGTACCTATTTAGTTAATGATTTGTTTGTGGCACGAATCACTTCAATCGTACAAGCGTACAATTGTGCCGTGATATAAAGAACACCCTGTATAGTATTGGTTCATTTTCATTGATGTATGCCTCCAAAGTATAATTTTTAACAAAATTGAATGAACTTGCACGGCTGGCGTGAAAAACAGCAAGTTGCAATTGACGTTGAAAGAAAAACACCCTGTATGACAGTTTCGGACAAATTCATTATGACAATCCATCCAAGGTGCCTATTTCGTTAATGCTTTGTTTGTGGCACAAACCACTTCACCGGCGTACAATTGTGCCGTGATAAAAAGAACACCCTGTATAATAATGGTTTATTTTCAATGATGTGTGCCTGGGAAGTAAATTTTTCAACCCAATTGAATGACATTGTACGATTGGCGTGAAAAACACCTAGTTGAAATTGACGTTTAAAGAAAATCACCCTGTATGAAAATTTCGAACGAATACATTATAAGAATCCATCCAAGGTACCTATTTAGTTAATGCTTTGTTTGCGGCATAAATCACTTCAATCGCGTACAATTGGGCAGTGATATAAAGAACACCCTGTATAGTAATGGTTTATTTTCAATTATGTATGCCCCGAAAATATATTTTTTAACAAAATTGAATGAAATTGTACGATTAGCATGAAAAACAGCAAGTTGCAATTGACGTTGAAAGAAAAACACCCTGTATGAAAATTTTGGACAAATACATTATGAGAATCCATCCAAGGTACCTATTTAGTTAATGGTTTGTTTGTGGCACAAATCACTTCAATCGCGTACAATTGTGCGTTGATATAAAGAACACCGTGTATAGTAATGGTTTATTTTCAATGATGTATGCCTCGAAAGTATAATTTTCAACACAATTTAATGAAATTGTACGATTGGCGTGAAGTTGCAATTGACGCTAAAAGAAAATCACCCTGTATGAAAATTTCGGACAAATACGACTTTAAAAGAAAAACACCCTGTAGGAGAATTTCAGGCAAATACATTATGATAATCCATCCAAGGTACCTATTAAGTTAATGCTTTGTTTGTGGCACAAATCACTTCAATCGCTTACAATTGTGCCGTGAGAAAAAGAACACTCTGTATATTTATGGTTTATTTTCAATGATGTATGCCTCGAAAGTATATTTTTTAAAACAATTGAATGAAATTATAAGACTATGACGTGAAAAAGAGCAAGTTGCCATTGACGTCAAAAGAAAAACACCCTATAGACATTTTCATATTTATTCACCTTTTAAACCTTTCCTGGACTTTCACAAATAATTCAAGACCCAAATTAGCCAAATCGGTCCAGCCGTTCTCCAGTTTTAGCGAGTCTAACGAACAGCAATTCATTTTTATATACATAACATGTAGATAATAATGTAATTCACCTCAATTGGACACACTTATTCGATATATCTCGTTTTCTCAGTTTTTATAAGATATGAATACATTTCGTACCATTCTAATGACAGACTTGAGTAATTAGAGAAACGTCTATGATCACAGAATTTTCAATTCTGACATGTATAATATCAGAATTGAAATTCTTTGAATATCTAATCATATAAGAAAATACTTACTTCTCAAGTAATTTCAGGATACGATATTAACCAAATTCGGGGAAAATTTACGCGTCGGCATTCGGTAATTACCGAGTTTTGATTGAATCGGATTTGTATATTTTGAGTTAAAGAGGATGTAACAACAAAAATTCAGATGTGTATAACACCAAAACCATTTGGCCGATTATGCCTATTAACAAACTCAAATGTTGCATTCGGATGTGTATCCTACCCTGAAAATTGCAAGTCGCAAGTTATCGTGAGATACTTACATAATAATTTTTAAAAATTTTCTAGTGATATGGTCCTCACAAAATTTCACATACATCTTTATGCCATTATTCCACAACTAGTTATCAAGCTCCAATTCGATCGGATCAGTATTTTTTGAGTTATCGAGTGAATAATATTCCAGTGGGTATTACTCCGCAACCAATAGGCCGATTATGCCCAACAACGAATTTAACTGTCCCATTCAGATGGGCAATCAACTCTCAAAATTGCATGTCGCTATCTCTTTCCGTTCGAAAGTTATCGTGGCAACGGTCACCCATCCAGGTAGTGAACTCACCCAAGGCTACTCGGATCTCCACCATTATATATCCGATTCGTGAATTTGGAACTTGACTGTATAGAGTTAAATTTTGAAGGCTTTCGCAAAATTTCAGCGATGCAGGGCGAATAGTTTCTGAGATATAAATGTTTTCAATGATTTTTTTAAATTTCTAGTGATACGATCCTCACGAAATTTCGCAAAAATTTTCGCGTCATCATTCTACAACTAACTACCATACTTGGATTGAACCGGTTTCGTAGTTTTTGAGTTACTGAGTAAATATCAACAAAATTTCAGATAGATTTAATCCTAAACCGTTTGGCCAATTATGCTCATTGACAAACTTAAATGTAAAATTATTGCGCAACCTATCCTAAAAACTGCATGTCGCTATCTCTTTCCGTTCTCAAGTTATCGTGAGATGAATAATGGTTTTTAATAATTTTTTCAAAATTTTCTGGTGATACGATCCTCACCAAACTTCACATAGTCCTTATGTCGGTATTCTACAACTAGTTACCAAGTTTCAACTTGATCGGATCTATATTGGTTGAAAAATACTCGGAAACCGTTTGGCCGATTATGCCCTTTAACGAACTTGTCCGTCGCATTTGGACGCGCCACCTACTCTTAAAATTTCAATTCTTGATCCCTTTCCGTTCTCAAGTTATCGTGGCAACGACCGACCGGCCGGATATAATTCAATTTGACCTCGAATCTCTTTCCGCAAATTTCAAGTCTTTTATTTTCTTTTTATGCGCGGATGGAACCGATACCTAGTTGTAAAGACATAATCGAATTAGACTACGGATACTTAATCAGCAAGTCAAATGGAATCATTTGATACCATTCGCAGCTCAATAGTCGAAAATTATGGACATTTGGGCAAAATGATAACGAGCTGGTACGAAAGCACAAAAAGTGTACTTCGTACTTCTGTAATGAAGGAGCCAGGAGTTGGAAATCTTGAGTCATCTTCGGGAAGTTTCTTGCAACTTGAACTCCCAATACTCCCTCAAACCTAATTCTTATGAATATGATTCCACAGCTCTACAAAAAAAATTTTTTTTTTTGTTGCCCTGGATATGATCGCAAATTTTTACGTTTTCAAGTGCCTAAGTTACGAATATATTCATGAAAGTTCTAAATGTGCTCATATTTTCATGATTTTTGCATATCTTATATTTTGAACAATTATCGGTTTGTTAAAAATAAAATTTAATTTTCCAGTCATGATTAGGCTTCTGCACAACTTTTTCGCGCATACAAACATCACGTGAACCCCACTCTCAGACCCCTTGCTCCACAGAACAGCTGAGATTTCAGTTATTTGACAATATTGAAGTACCTACACGTGAGTCTGGATAAGTTTTCATGGATCAATATTTTGTTTCAATAACTGAATGTCCATTCTAATATATTTGTCTTTTGTTCGAAAATATGAGTTCGTCACGAAGAAAGTGTAAATATTCTAGTGATTTATTTTGTTATATTTGCGGTGTTTATATATCAAAAAAACAAAAAAGAAATATCACAAATTTTGTCAAAGAAACTTATGTTGAATATTTCGGTTTAAAAATTAACAAATTAGGTAACGGCCGGTTTCATAATAAGTTTTAAAGTCCCTTTAAATTTAAAGCATCCTTTTGTTGGTTATTTTGAACCAAAATGTCACTTTGAAGGATACTTTAAAAAAAGAACTTTAAAATGTATTATGAAACTGGTCGTAAGCCATGGGTTCCTAATAAAGTTTGTAAGTCCTGTGTTGAGTCTCTACGGTTATGGAAAAAAGGAGAACGTTCTGGATGATATATTGGTTGTCGAAAATTTCCTAGGTAACCATAAGGCAGCAAATTATGAAGAAGTTGTGCAAAATATGCTGACAAACTTTCAGACTTTAGGAGCAAATATGAGTATTAAATTACACTATCTCCGCAATCATTTAGATAAATTTCCAGATAATTTAGGAAACTTTTGTGAGGAACAGGGAGAGCGGTTTCACCAATATCTGAAAGTGATGAAGGAAAGATATCAGGGTCGATGGGATTGTCACATGATGGCAGATTACTGCTGGTCTTTGAAAAGAGATTGTCCCTCGAAAAATTATAAAATAAAAGCCCACAAAAGGCGTTTTATGGAAATATAAAATATATTTTCGACATTTTCCTCTTTATTTACTTCGATGTATCCTAATTTCTGAAAATACTACTGACATTATAAATATATCTGTTAATTTATTTCTCGTTTTTTGATTTTTGTAATGTAAAATGAAAATAATGATTTTAAAAAAAACAGAGCAAACCTAACAAAATCATTGAATTCATGAATTGTGAGCATGAATGGACCCAAAATCATTTTCATATCTAGGGCTACAAAACCACTGTAGACCAGTGTTATGATTACCCTGAACCTCATACGTCTTCCGAGAACCCCCCTCTCAATGATATTTTGACTGTTTGAATAGGACGACGATAAGGATATGAGAATTACAATCATCCTCTTCTGGTTGTAAATTAATTTTCGTTCGAACAGACTTAATATACGTTGAGAGGAAACAAAGTAGATTTAACGACCATTCCTATCACGCCAAGGGAATATTTCCTTATACCTAGGTAGTGGAATTATGTATATATTATCTTCGCCCTGATTTAAGCATGCATGCAAGGTGGAATGGATAGATCCCATCGCACTCAACGCAGTGTCTCGAAAAACTGGATCCACTAGATTGGGTGGCGTGGAGTTGTGTTGTGTGGCGTAGGCGTAGGATCAATGAGGAATCGAGTGTTTAGTAAATATATGGAAAACTACCGTGCCCCCGAAAACACGAGCCAAAATGAGCAGGAACTACCTACGTTTACTTGTACTTTAACTTTCATCAATAACTGAAACTGACTGACTGATTGACTGATCCTCAAAACCTCTAGGGTACTTCACGAAGTGCTAGAATGCCAATATTTGAAAGGCATTACTAGTATTAGCGCACACACAACAGGAATTAAATTAATTAATTAAATTATAGTTGTCATCATATTGTTTAGCTGAATCCGAAAGGTTGCCCACATTTTCCTCGACATATACGTTTCGATATTTCTACCAAATTTTATGCATTACCTGCCACTAGAAGAAAGGGCCGAGACATACAGCGGAGGACGAGATCTCTTTATTACATATTTTTGCTGCCAAATCACAAACAAAAACCTATCATCATAACTTACGAAATATCTATTTTCTTCATAAAAAGCGCGAATCCGTACGTCGAGATCCATCTGAAAACACCAACTACTCATGTAATTAATGTGTCCGATGAAATTGATGGTGAAAGAGAATGCTCGAAAGGCTACTCAATAAATAAAGAAATAGAAAAGTCACGTAGTTGGTAGCCAAATATCATCAATAATCATTCATGTGAAAAATAACAAGAAGAACTCTAGGTGATTGTACATCGGATCAATAAGAATTAATTTATTCATTAATTAATGCTGGAGCGTGTTGAACCAAATCTTGTTATCTTCTCCATCTTCACGATGTTTGCAAGTTCGACGATTTGGCGTTCCCATTCATTTAGCACGGGTCGACTGCAGTACTTTTCGGTTAATAAACAACAATAATAAACAATGGTCACGCCTCAATTTCCTGAATTAAGAGAATATACGCTAGAACTGGAACTAATGAATTCATAATAATATCATCCGAATAAGTACACTGAGAGAAAGGATTATTCATGTTTAACTTATCGACTTGTTAACCACTTGTCAGTTGAATATAAATATTTCATATTTGTGATTAACGTTATTTATTACATGCAAAATCTACCCGCCAAATTTTCAGCTTTAGGAAAAAAATTTCGAATGTTAAATAATTTTTCCAGGTTTTTGTTGAATAAAAACAAATTATCTTTGCATACAATAAAGTATTTTTGATGGACTTCCGATTGTTGGTCATAACCAATTCTCATAGTGCTCAGTAATATTGGTTTCTTCTTAATAAAGATATCAATACGCAAAAAATATTTGTTTCTCTTGAACCTCGGTATCTTTATAATGGACTTATAGAAAGTAATTAGAAATGGAATGAAATGAGAATATACCCAGTAAGATACGCTTGTTTACAGGAACGATATTTCGAAGAACTTTCTAGTCGCATTTTGTCACGTGCACCAAATTGACGAATGAACATTAAAATAGTATAAAGTGGGAGACTAGACCACCTATCAGGACAGGATCCTCACAACCGCAAATTGGTGTGAACCGCGCGAGTCGTAACGGGTAGTTGGTAGTTCATAGTACATTTCAGTTCTGGGTTCTCATGCATGCGCATGAGAACTCGTGAACTATACATAGTTCACTAGTTCACTCACGCTCCTTTGGTGTCGGACGGTACTGATCTGAATCAAGTAAGAATTATTTTATTTTATATTACTTATATTAGTTGAATTATTTTTTGATATCATTCATACATTCCTGATATAACTATCATAATGAGTTAATGTTTGGTTTTGTTCAAGATCCTTTTTCTACATAATAAGCACATGGACACTCAAGCAACCACCCTTTTGGATACAGCCTCAAATCCGATAAACATCTTACTAAACAATTGGGCCTTGGAGCATTTGTCCAACAAATTTCACGGTAAGTAATTTTTGAGTATTTTGTTTATTTCAATATGTTAATTTTGACGCCAACATAAAATTTCACTTCAAATAACATTCATTTGCTGGTATATAACATGAAACATTTCCATTTAGCATATATTTTTACAACTAATATATGGTTGTTCAGAAGTAACATCAAAATGTCATCATAAATGGATATGATGTTTCCATTTATAAATGCTGATATAAATAAAGGTATTTAGTGTGGTGTCTTCTTCAGTTCAAGCAGACACCATTTTGATTGTTCTTGTAGCTGGAGTCAATTTGTTTTGTTAACTACACGGTATGTACTCAAATTATTTTTAAATACATATTACTTATATAACAAAGATGAGTTCATAACAATGACATGAAATAATTGAATAAGTAAGAACCTACTTATATTTCGAAATAGTTATTATGAATTTGGGTAAATACCTACCTACTTGCTATTTTTGTGTGATAATTGATGACCACATAGACTATAATATCCTATTTAATATAAACTTGCATACCTAGGTTTACATATATGTATAATATTACACAGTAAAGTATGCGTACTTAATGAACTGATGCATGGACTGAATTGTTATGTCATTACAATAAAACTTCTAAAGAAATATGTTGTACATTTATGTTTCTTTTTTACAGAAGAAGGAATTACTCTCGATATATTGAAGGATTTTATTGAAGAAAAACATCTCTTGGAGTCGCTGGTTCCAAGAATTTGTGACCGTTTAAGACTGGTTCAAAAAGCAAAGGATTATTTTCATGCAGGAAAGGAACCAGAATACGCAGTGATGTAAGTCAATTAAATGTATATATAAACAGAGTCCGCCAAAAAGTTTGCTTTGAGAGAAAAGTTTTTTAGCTGTGTTGTATTGCAGAAAAGTAGGTATGTATGTATTCTTGTTTTTGTAAAATGTTTTTTATGTCTGCAATAAATATTTATGTTCAGTTTCATTTGATATTTTATTCATTTATTTACATCATACCTGAACTCATAAGACCACTAGAAGTAAGAAAATCAGAGCATAAGAATAACTTGAGAAATAGAGACATACAGAAATCAAAAATAGCAGAACATGTATGTATAATCCAAGGAGATCACATGATGGATTGGAGTAATACAAAGATTCTAATGACAGAACTTGATTTTATAAAGAGGAAACTTAAGGAGTCAACTTGTATTTTATTGAACAGAGAATGCAATTTTGCAAATTGCTCAATTGATATTGACCATATTTGGCTAAATTTATTAAAAAAGGAGTTGGAACTTGGAAATTTCTATGCGAAGTAAAACTATGTTAGCTATAATTTTTAAATACTGTCAATGTGACAATTCTTGAATTTCACAAAATAACTATCAACAAAATAATTCTAACGATTTCCATTGAGCGTCTGACGAAGGAGTCTGATATAGACTCCGAAACTTTACGATATAGTTGTTTCTTCGTTGATGTTGTTTCGTTGTTGTTTGTTAGGCAACATTGTTCAATTGATTGCTTCTGACAAATATCCTGTATTTCTACGCAGAAGCAAATCACAAAATAATGAATTTTTATTATATAGATATTTTTCAGAGTTTGGGAGAGAAAACCCAGAAAAAAAAACCGTTCAATTATGAGTTCTGGCCAAAATTAATCATAAAATAAAAATAATATTGGCAAAATATATGTAGCTATAATAGTTTCAGTTTAGATTTTCACTAACTATTATAGCTACATATATCTTTTGCACATATTATTTTTTTATTTTATGATTAATTTTGACTAAAACTCATAATCCGTCTCTGTTAAACTAGCCACGTCAAAAAAAAAATTTGTATACCTTTTCAAAAGTAAAATACAAACTTATCATTTATTTAGGATAAAAAAATATTATCATACCTGGAAACATAACAATGTTTTATAGAACTATCTCAGGTACAATATAAACTGATCGTTTGTTCAAAGCAAAGAGAATTATGATGTGACAAAATATATCGATATTATGGAGCAATTTTCGAGTACAATACAAACTCATCATTTATTTCACATTATCATTTATATATTGGGTTTATGAATATATTTATTATACAATATGTGATAAGTTCGACGTAAACAAATATGTTGCTGCTTACAAAGAGCTTATATGTTATTAGAAAGCTTAACAGTGCTACTCAACAAGATATGATTGTTTAATATACAAATCATTTATTCACAGAAGTTTAGCATTTCAAACGTTAGTGTGAAACTTACGTAAGTTGGGCCCTATTTAAAGCTGATATTAGTTTGTGATTACCTGATTTTATTAACCAAAAATAAACGTTTCTCTCAGTGCTCAGTGTAGGAAAAGATCATATGTGTATGATTCAGGGTGGCTTTGATTTGAATTAATTCTCTTATATCGAAATATTAAACCATAGAAATTCAAACCCGAACGCGTAGCCCCTTCTGAAGTGTTCGCATTTTGTTTTGAAGTAAGTACATAATAGTATTCAACATATTCCTACGAGTACAATCGAATTGAATGATTGCGGCCAATTTTAAACAAAAGTTCTATTCAGAATTCGTTTCAGAATCCAAAGGCAAACTGAATTATGGTCAACGAATCAGAAGCAAAGATATACTTGCCAATTTCAGAGCAAAACTTAGTGAATATATCATATGTGGCTTGTGCCAGAATCAGAAAGTACATCAGTTAATGATATTGGATTCTCGCAATTCTTCTTCTTCCTTTGCTATCCGTTAACGGATGTTTGCGACTACATTCTCCATTTCATTCCTGTTCCTAGCGGTGTGAACCAGTGTTTGTATGTCGTGCATTCCCGTCCAATGTCTAATGTTCCGTAGCCAAGACATCTTTTTCCTTCCTACTCCTCTCCGACCCTCCATTTTACCACAGATTACCAGATAGTGCAATCGACAGTTGGCGGGAAGCACGTAGGTTTGACCTTCAGATTTACTACCCATGAAGACGTAGTAAAATGACAGAGAGAAATGAACTACGTTCTCGCTCTTTAAACAAACTCTAACCTCAACTTCACAAATCACTAATAATCATATTCCTTTTATTTCTTGCACATACGCCACAAACTGCATCTTAAACGTCTTCATTACACTTTATAAAATTCATTAAATTAATCCCACTTGAGTTACAAATTTTCGTACATAAGCTGAGTATTTTAGCTAACCTTTCCGTTTGTTGTTATAAATTTATGAATGAACGTCGTTCTGCCTCTACCATAGTTGCGATTGGCCGAGAGGTCACGTGATCATATATCTGCGATTTTATTGGCACCCCCAAATAGTTAGGAGCTAGGAACTATTTGGGGGTGCCGAGAATTCCATGGTCAACATTACGCGTCAGCAGAGTTCATTCATAAATACTGGGAGTGGCGTATCTGGTTAATCTGTGATTTTACCCTCGATTATCAACTGCAAGTATTTATATTTTTCATTCCTCATGACGTGCCCTAGATATGCAGTTTTCCTCTTTTTAATGGTGGTGAATAACTCTCGCTCTTTGCTTACAGACGCTAGCACATCTTCATTTCTTATTCTTGCTGTCCAAGGTATTTTGAGGATTCTGCGGTACAACCACATCTCGAACCGAATAGAACCGAATATTTATTCCCATACAAGTTCAACATAACAGATACATATAAGCAAACATAAGTCACAATCGGGAGTATACTGGTCAATAACAGGTCTCGCAGAGTATAACAGACATTCAGGCAAGTACGAACCACACCAGTATAAATGTTTACTTTCTCGAACACTCTATATTAATTAAATAAGTGTTCTACAATTCATTTAATTCAATCTATTTTACTCTTTACATTGGTATTTATAATTTTGGGGATTTCTTAACCATACCATATATATATTATAGAAGCACTGATATCCATCGATATTAAACATATTTTTGTTGATCATGAAATGTTTCCGTCAATACAATAATATCACATTTACTGACCGGACACTTTACCCTGAGAAAGCACCTGTACAACATGGGTATTCTCCCAGGAGACCATGATTGTAGGAAATGTGGGGAGGCCGACAAAACTGTTTCACAGGTCATATTTGACTGTCCAGCCCACACACGATGGAGAATTCACTATGGTGGTGACGACACGATCCTGAGTGCCAGAAGCTATTCAAGGAACCAAGTCAAGGGCCTAATCCTACTTGCTAAGAAAATGGACCTTATGTAGGTAACACACCGACAAGGCAGTGGGGATTTTGAATGAAACCCATGTAATGTCAGCGGTGCAGGGATCAGTAGAGTAAACCTGAGCCCCCTGCAACCAGGAGACTGCATTTGGAGATTTTCATCATGTTTACAATCAGACCTACTTATTATCTATGAAGAGATTGCTATACGTGGCATGGAATTAAGAATTATACATATTTCATAGACAATTTACTCATGCCTAACTATGATTAACGCCCAACAACGATAACCTTTATCAGTTAGGTACTCAATAAATAATACAAAAGAATGAAGAATATTGAAAGAATGAATCGAATAGGATGAGGTTAATTCTGCAAATAATATTCAGTGCCATACTACTTCAATAAAATTAGAAAAATATTTTCCAGAACAGTGAGTGGGTATTGCTTTCAATTTAACAAAACTAGCAGTCGAGGGTGAGATCAGAACCTGGATGAGTAAGCGCTATGAATTTGAAAAATCGTGCCAAAGCAGACTGACTACAAGTCAGTGCTTCTCCAACTTCTTTGGTTATTGGAGCTAAGCGTCTTCGCCAGGGCAACTGAAAGCATCTGTGTGTGTATACCTCAAACTGAGAGTAAGACTGGAACTGGAACCTCAACAAGCGTACATAGGTATAGATATTTTCATTTTAGATATGGTAGAAATTAAACATGAAACATGACATTCTTTGAATTTTCAATTATAATTTTGTTCTCTTGAGATAATAGATATGTTATAACCATAAATTTTAGTGGTATACGGTCTTACACGCAGTGAAATAGGTTCATTTTTAGATAATTTTGATGCAAGATAGTATCAATGATAACATTCTGGAAGAAAGGAAGAGACGAAATTTTGGGTGGTTTAAATATTTTCAGTGGTAATATGCGAACTCAATTGAAAAAAAATCCTACATTCCTGATAAATCATCTACTACGGAAGAAAGCAAGATGTTACAAAGGATTTTAGTGTTTAGATGAGTAAAAGTATGGGAAAGAATTTTGATTTGGAAACATAAAATATCGGTGTTTCGGGCACTTTTCTTTTCCGAGAAGAAATTGCTTTTCATTGCAGGAAACGAACAAGAGGTTTGACGTTGCGTGAATTCGATGACTCACATAGTTCATATTTTTCTTCTTGAAATTAAACTGATGGAAATGTTAATGAGTTGGAACCACTACACCGAATTTTTTCTTGATATGACGAATCTCTAGTAACCTAGGTACGCTGGTTCAAATCAGTGTAATACATATATTTATCATTTCACGAACGAGTAATCATTTATCTATACAAGGCTAGTCTTTAAGTCATGCATCAATTTTAACCATTTTTCCAGATTTGGCTCTGGTAGAAAGTTTTAAGCGTTTAAATATTCTATAATGTGCTAATCCACCCCTGCACTTTGTTTAACTGTTGGATACTGAAACACTCACTGGATTCAATAAGGTATAAGTATCTAAAAGCTTTGTCATCTGATGCTCGGAATACAATGAAATTGTTTAAGAAAACTTATTTACCCAATTAAGTCTCATGACATGGTTTTTGACGGTCTTGTTCCTGGGAACAGAGCGCTCATCAATTTCTCCGAATGTCTGTAATTTTTGAATTTTTTACTGAAAATGGCCTTAAACGATTTGGTTCGACTCACTGATCCAGAATTCATGGTCTGTCCGACCGGCCGACCGTTAACACGATAACTCTCGAATGGAATGATCTAGACATTTGAAACTTTCAGTGCAGTTTTGGGAGATAAATATCTCGGTTGAGTTCGTTATTGGGCAATATCAGCGTAGTGTTTTCGGAGGAACAAAAAAATATTCATTGATATCATTCTCACTCCTAACAAACTGATACGTTCGGAGATATGATTTTTCAAAATTTCATTATTTATTCTCAGTAGTTCCCTTGCATGAATTTTTGTTTATTATTGGAATCGATTATTATATCCATAAGAATACTAAAAAGTTCCACCGCAGTCAAATATTTCAAATTTCAGAGAAAACGATCATTATAATTTGGTTGCACATAATGCCTGTTCAAACGATCGAAACTTGGCGCTAGTCCGTGATGTAACCCGTCATATCTACTCCCACTCTCTTCTAGTGTCCGTTTCACTCTTTATTCTAGTGTAACACAGCTCCCTATAAAGGGCTCGCGTTCAACATTGGCTGTAACAAGCAGATGGTAAATTTTGATTTACGTCATCCGTCATAGCAACGATTCAGAAGCGTTTCACCTCATTTGAAATTGCTTCTTGATTAAGTTATTTTCAATACCGAAATATTCAAATTTTATAAATTATGAAACTGTATGAGGGCATACATGATGATCTGGTATTGGAGTAGAGTGAGAAATACATAAACATATGGTATTTCGTGATACATGCAAGGGACCTATTCTCTATGAATTAATAGAATACTCTAATTATAATTTCTTCTTCTTCCTCTTAATTTAGGCCGTAGGGCCTGTAATTTCCAATTCAACTCTTTCTTGTGAGATTGATGTCCAGGAATCTTTCCATCTTTTGGGGGGTCTGCCTGGAGGTCGTCGGGTCTGTGGTCGACCATCCCGTGCAATTTTCGCTACCCATCTTAGATCCATTCTGTTTATGTGGTCGTTCCATTCTCGTCGCCGCTTTCGTCCCCATCTAACCACGTCCTCGATCTCACATTCCTTTCTAACATCATTGCTTCGCTTCATATCTCTGAGAGTGTAGCCCGCTATACTTCTGAGTGTTTTCATTTCTGTTGTTCTCAGGATGTTTTTTGTTTTTTGGTTATCAGCCCGAGTTTCTATGGCGTATGTTAGTACAGGTCTTATGCAGGTCTTATAAATCTTGGTTTTAGCTCGGGTATTCATGTACTTGTTATTCCATATCACCTCTCTCAGGGCACCGGCTATTCTGTTGGCTCTATATGCTTGGTCTCTCACTTCGTGGGTTCTATTCTGGCTATGGGTAAGTTGCACTCCCAGGTATTGAAGCTCCATTACTTGCTCAACAGTGTTATCTTCAATTACCAGTTTACATCTTATGGGTTCCTTAGCGATGACGAGTGTTTTAGTTTTCGTAGTAGATATCTTCATGTTGTGTTCTGCCGCTTACCTAGGTCATACTTTTGGTGGCCGAGGCTTGACAGGGATATAGAAATAATGGCAAGCAGTTGTGAAAATTGCATAATTAATAAAAAAAGTCCTGAATTAGCTATATTAAACGCCTGGCCTTGGACGCGTGAAGTGTGGTCTAGACTTCATATTGATTTTCTGGGCCCTTGGTTAAATAAATATTTTTTGGTTATTGTGGATGCACACTCTAAATGGATAGAAGCTTATCCAATGCCGTCGATGACTTCCAAATTAACAATTGAGGTATTACGAAGTTGTTTTGCTAGATTTGGTTTACCGCGTCAAATAGTTTCTGATAATGCTACCACCTTTACCTCTGCTGAATTTCAAGAATTTTTATTATTGAATAATATTGAACATTCCACTTCCCCTCCGTTTCATCCTTCTTCTAATGGGCAGGCGGAAAATGCCGTTAAAACTATTAAAAATTCACTTAAAAATGCTTTAGGAAACAATAAAAATATAGATGTAAAAAAATGTTTAAGTAACTTTTTATTTGATTCAAGAAATACAGTGCATTCTACTACTGGGCGAACCCCTAGTGATATTATGTTTGGTAGGAAATTACGCACTAGATATGATTTGTTGTTTCCAGAAAAAAAATGTACTGATATTCGTTTAGAAAAACATGTCAATAACAAACAAAATGAACAGCAAAAATATCATAGAGGCAAAAGGTATGTCGAATTCAATAGTAAAAAAAAAGTAATTGTTAAAGATTTCAGGCATGGCAATAAAGTCACCTGGATTAAAGGTATTATTTTTAAGAGAATAGGTAGAACGACTTACCTTGTTAAGATACCTGAAATGAATAATGTAATTTGGAAGCGTCATCTGAACCAAATTAAAGCCAGGTTATGTGACTCAGTGTTAATTTCTGAAGAAATGGCTCAAGAAAATGGTGTTTCGGATGATGCTTCTAAAGAAAAGCCAAATGATGTTGAAAATAAGGATATCTTGTTAAATGATAACAGTGAAGGTGAAAATTGTGGAAAAGAAATGGAAATAGAAAATTCACGTCCAAAATGAGAGACTAAACCTATTGAACGATTAACATATAACAAAATGTAATAGAAAGATTTTTTTTCTTTGTAGGGGGGAGGAACTGTGATGTATTCAGGGATAAACAGTTGTGCGCATGTTGATTGATCGCAGATTGAATACAAAGTACGATATAATCAGTCTGCGAGAGAGAATCATATGATTCATATGTGCCCATCACAAGTTGTGGAATTATACAGATAGAATAGTATTTGAGTGTTTTGTTTCTTTTCCTTTAATTGAACTATCAAGGAATTTAACAAAGATAAAATTATGTTCCATATATGAGAGAAATCTTTTTAATGGTTGTCCAGAATCAAAGCAGTGTGAGAATAAATGTATTGATGATATGGATAACAGATAATTTTAAAGTTTTATATTGACTATTGGGGCTGAATATAGCAAAATTCATAGATTAAAAAGATATATTTCCCAAAAGATAACTAACCTGCAATTGTTTGGATAATGTTTTCTTATGTCTATGCCTATAGTCAAGGATTCTACCACGATTGTCTGTGATCCTAGTTTAGGGACGGATCCATAAAATCAGTTAAATTTCTGGAATATTTATCAGATTTTATAACATTCAATTAAGAATATTACGAAAACAGTGCCTTTCAGGAGAAATGATGAATAATAATTTATTATTCTTAAATGCTTGAAGATTCTTATATGGACTCAAGATAAACTTCACCGGCCTCCTTCAGGCTAATTTCTCATAGATTTATCAATTCGCGAGTCTATAATTAGGAATCAAGTGGAAATAGGAAAAAAACTGTTAATCGGAGAATATGTCATAGTTATAGAAAACTTCGCACTAAAATTCATTTCATTCTGAATAACCATGTCAAAGCTACAAAAGGAATATTGAATTTTCAACCTGTATATTGGGATTGTAATCTATACTCGAAGTTAATGTAATTCTTTTTGAGTGGTTATGAAACAATTTTTATCTATAGATAAATTGAGGAGCAACTTTTCAAAACGCATTAAGTCCAAAAAACATTTTATTGAGAATCAACAAAAAACGATTTCTTCTTCGACACTGGCTTATAATTTGAGTACGTCAGGTTTATTTGATAGAAATTCACATCTGAAGTTAATAACTAATCTCATTTAAATCAATATTGATCAGATATACACTGAAAATGTAAAAAACGTTTGGACTTAATGCGTTTTGATTCATCCCATTGTATATAATGCGTTTTGTTGTGGTTGAAATTGATCATAATGCTGTTTGTTGCGATTTATTATAAATATAGAGAAAACTGTCTGCACAGTAAGTGTTGGCCTGTAACCTAATAACCATGAGCAAATCGATGCAAAAATGTTTTAGATATATTTAATTTGTTTTAAAAATACAAACGTAAACATAATTCATGGCGATGCGGTTTACATACTTTGGATTTGAATTACACAGGGACATAATGCCATTTGGAAGATTTTGATTACATAGGGCTATAGAGCAATATAAATCATTTCTGAATCCGCTTCAAACTCAATTTCGCCCAAATTCGACATAAGACGTGTTGAAAAGGCGGTCCAGTGAATTTATTATTTTTAATCAATTTTCTCACAGCAGATCAGAAGAAGTCCTAGGATGCAATTCAACAGTAAATGTTTCAAAGGGATTTCAAATAATATGTTTTCACATCTCCATTCAAAATATTTTTTATTCGTGATAATAATAAACAAAAATTTGACTGTTTTTCGTTCGCCATTCGGAGTTTCTTACTGCTGTGCTGCGTCGAAAAATTCAACGGAACGTACAAAAAGAAAAGTAAAGCGTGTATAATGCGGCAATTTTCAATATAGTATATTATTTATATAGTTATATAACCGAATATGATTCTCAAGAATTATCCATAAAACAGTTTAAGAACTTGATGGTCTTCATATCAAACATGAATCCAGTAGGTTCAACTACTACTACACAATAATTCAGGAGACTACAATTATTCTTGGCGACCATAAAATTATTGATCATCGCAAATGGAGTGAAAATTGAAATCCCTTAAATTATTACCCCCTATTACACTCTTGGATGTTGAAAATTTCCTGACATTCAAACTATATTAAGATCGGTTGAATGTCAAGGTGAAAGTCCGTCAGACCTGACATTTCGAATAAGCGTTAGGTTAAACATAATATAAAGTTCGATGATACCAATAAATGTTATAAGGATGCGCATGGTCACACTATTCATTTGAGCGAGTAATGAGCTTCCAGGTTCGGGAAGTAGTTCAGTGCATAGAAGAAAGAAAAAGCTTCTTGCATTGAGTGTGTCAATTAGATATCATACTCAAAACTGAACTTTTCCACACGACTTACGGAGCCAAATTGTAGAGTTTGCAGTTTTTCAAGCATAGTTTTGAGCAGCAGAATCAAAAGATTATCTAGATTTTCAAGTTTTATTCTAGCTGATTACAATGGTTTCCATATGTACAAATTAACAAAACTTTTTGAATTACAAATTTTTCATTTGTATAATAGTTATTTATGTACCAAGGACGAAAAACTGTCTATTATAGTAGAGTCTGCAAATTGCATTTCAAGGCGGTGCCGAGGATAGCAAGCAGGCGAGACAGTTTTTCGGAGAGGTTTTTCGTCGACATATTTTTATGATTTTCTGACCTCTAAATAATTTCACAATAGCAAATGACACATACACTTATGCTTGTATTGAACCGTTCCGTATACATAGTGACCTCAGTACTGACAGATACTTATGTTTTTTTGCGCGTATGTTCTGGGGAACATCGCGTTATAGTTTTGCCCAAATATCTGTATCCGAATTTTTTGAAAAAAATGGTCTCAAACGATTAAGTTCGACTCCCCAATGAAGAATTCGAGGTCAAATTTGATTCTGTCTGGCCGGCCGTCCGGCCGTTGCCACGATAACTTGAGAACGAAAAGAGCTAGCGACTTGAAATTTTCAGGGTAGGTGGCGCAACCCAATACGACGGACAAGTTTGTTAATGGGTATAATCGGCCCAGCGGTTTCCGAGTAATAATTTTGTTTTGAACCAATATAAATCCGATCGAATTGAAACTTGGTGAGTAGTTGTAGAATATGAACCTAAGCACGTTTGTGAAACTTTGTGCGAATCATATGGCTAGAAAATTTTAAAAAAATTATTAAAAAATATTTTTGTTGTCACGATAACTTGAGAACGGAATGAGATAGCGGCTTGAAATTTTCAGGTTAGGATGAGCACCAGAACGCAACATTTCAGTTTGTTTATGAGCATAATCGGCCGAACGGTTTTAGAGTTATAGCCATCTGAAATTTTCTGAAATTTCGTGGTTTTTGTTCCTCATTAACTCGAAAAGTACTGAACCGATTGAATTCAAACATGGTTGTTAGTTGTAGAATGCCAACGCGGAAATGTTTGCAAAATTTGGTGAGGATAGCATTCGCAGAAAATTTTTAATAAATCATTGAAAATAAAAAAAAAAAAATTCTATATATCAGTAACTAATCGTTAGAAATTGATGAAATTTTGCAGGAGCCTTCATAACCTAACTCTACCGCTAATTTTCAAGTTTTAATACGATCGGTTCAATATTGTTGGATATTGGAGCATTCTTGTGTGAATTCAGTAGATGGGTGACCGTTGCCTCGATAACTTTCGAACGAAAGGAGATAGGGACTCGCAATTTTCAGGGTAGGTTGCGTATCCGAAAGGGAGAGTTGAGTGCGTTTTTGGGCATAATCGGTCTTACGGTTTCCGAGTTATACCCACCTGGAATATTATTTTCTTGATAACTGAAAAAATAAATATTCGATCGAATTGAAGCTTGGTAACTAGTAGTAGAAAATCAACATAAAGACGTGTTCAAAATTTTGTAAGAACCGTACCACTAGATAATTCGAAAAAAATGACGAAAAAAAAAATTTTAATAACCGTACCCCTAGAAAATTTCAAAAAAACTCACGAAAAAAAAATTGGTTCAAGCACTGACGTGAAGTCAGAAGCTTTTGCGCGTATGTTCTATTGTCCATTCTTCTGTATTGGACCAATTTTTTTAATTTAATGCTTGTGGCTTTTACTTGATGCAAATCCATATTAACTCAATGAAAGATTATATACGTTCTACACTTATTTATTCAATATTGTGACATTGTGACATAGTATGTTACACCGGCTAATTAATATACCTTTATCCGAAGAAAATTATGGTACAGAATTAGAAATTATCGAACAAATAGCGGTGAACAATGGATATAACACAGAGTTAATCAGAAAAATGTTGACGAAAAAACAATTAGTTCAGTATTTCCAGAAATTAAGAATAAAAATAAAATATTCAATAGCTTAACATATTTTGGTACACCGAGTCAACAACTTAAAAGGTTTCTTCAAAACCAACAGATGAATATCTCATTCCGGACAAATAATAACCTTCCCAAACTCATAAAGAACAATAAATCGAAAAGGAATAAAGAAGATAAATCCGGTGTTTATCAATTAAATTGCGGGAGTTGTGATAAATCATATATAGGAAAAACTGGTAGAAATTTTGGCATAAGAATAAAGGAACATCATCACAGCTACAAAAACAACAAAATTAATTCAAATTATTCGAATCATTTATTAGCAGAAGGACATAAGTTTAACCCGGATTTCAAAATTCTACACAATTTGAATAAAGGTGCGCAACTCAATTACTGGGAAATGGTCGAAATAAATAGGGAAAAACATACGGGTAATTTGGTTAATGAACAATTAGATCTAAATTTTTCACCGTTACTCAATCTATTCAAATGAAGAATCAATGTATAAAGGCATTAGGAGTGAATTATTGTTAATGTGTACACAGAAACCAGCATTGAAATCTCATGTAATTAGTTTTAAATAAGTCTATTATGTAATTTGTGTTAAATAAGTTTCTCATGTAATTAGTTTTAAATGATTCTGTGTCCATGTGATCTAGGTATAGAGAGATAATAACTTGTTAAGAATTTAGTATGATGTAGTCTGATGAAGTTGCTGTGTCGACGAAACGCGTCACAATATTGAATAAATTAGTGTAAATCGTATATAATCTTTCATTGAGATACTTATGTTTGTATTGAACCGATCATGCCGTATTCATAGTGACCACAACGGACGAGAAAGTCATTTTGCGGACCAGAGAGTACTTTCGCCATATATCCGTTGCCGTTGGTAGTTTGGCCCCCTGGTGGTGTATATCCGCTTCAAGGGCTTGCTTATGTATCTTGCGGCGCTCTCTGTCGGGGGTAGCGTTAACATGGTTGGCAGCGCCAACAATAACCGTAACACAGTAGTCACCCCACAGGGCGCGCCATCGTGACGGTGAAGAGGTGGTCCCCACAGTACCCCCTTGCTAGTGATTAACGATACCAATTGCATTACAGCCCTGCCTGGAAACGCTCGGGGAAACGAACTTGCCGACCTGATCTGGTCGTGTAAGCTGCTGGTGCTTGCGTTACTGTCTCTGGTTCTGCTGGTGCAGGTGAGATAGGTTGTTGGGCCGGAGGTGAGTTCTCGCCTGGCAAAAAGAAAAGAATTCCTTCGTCGTCGTCGGCCTCGTTCGGATTTACAGCGTCCTCCGATGAATTTTCGTTGACCACGATGTAGGCTGGTTTCAGCCTGTCGATTGAAACCGGAACGTTGGTGCCGTGGATTCGGAGGGTGTAGTGTTTTTCGATTCGAGAAACCACCTCGAATGGTCCATCGTAGGGGTGCTGGAGCAGACGCCGAACGGCGTCGTGCCTTACGAAGACGTGGGATGCGGTGGCGAGATCTTTAAAGACGAAGATCTTCCGCTCACCGTGTCTGGTGCCGTTGACTGGTCGGAGCGCCTGAAAGTGCTGGCGCAGGTCGCGATCGAAATCGTCGGAGTTATCCAGGTTCATGGTAGACGTTGAAACCAGGAACTCGCCAGGAAGACGGAGTGGTTCACCGTATAGCATCTCAGCAGCAGTGGATTGGAGATCTTCTTTCCAAGCGGAGCGGATCCCCAGTAGTGCAGTGGGTAGTGCGTGGACCCACGTGTCAGAATCCAAGCATTTAATGGAAGCTTTGAGC
Organism: Halyzia sedecimguttata; assembly: GCA_937662695.2. Taxonomy (NCBI): domain Eukaryota; kingdom Metazoa; phylum Arthropoda; class Insecta; order Coleoptera; family Coccinellidae; genus Halyzia; species Halyzia sedecimguttata. Next base: position 50,027,153 of record OW569411.2, on the reverse strand, counting down.
TGACGGTGGAGTCGCTCGACCATTCCGTTGGCGGCCGGATGGTATGCCGTGGTTCTGAGATGGTCCGTCCCCAGTAGCTTGTTCAAGCAGCGAAATAGGTAGGACTCGAATTGCCATCCTTGGTCTGTAGTTACTCGGAGTGGGACGCCAAACCTGGCAACCCAGTTAGTGTAAAATGCTCGGACGACGGTAACTGCTGTCTGGTCTTGGAGCGGTATTGTTTCTGGCCATTGAGAAAATCGATCTACGCAGGTGAGGCAATACCGATATCCTTAGGAAAATGGCTTCACGATCAGGTCGATGTGCACATGTTCGAAACGGCTCGACGGCGGTGTAAAAATACCGATCGGAGACGAAACATGTCGTGACACTTTTGACCGCTGGCACTAGAGGCAGACTCGGGACCACGCTCGACCATCTTTGGAGATGAAGGGCCAGATGTATCGTTGCTTCATCAGCTTGGTGGTGGCCTTGGCGCCTGTATGGGACAGACCGTGGATGGCGTCAAAAGCTGGTCTCCGGAATGGACCTGTCAGGAAGGGTTGTGCCTTTGTGGTGGATATATCGCAGAAGACCGCAACGTTGGATCCTGGTATCGTGACTTGTCGCAGAAGTAAGCCAGAATCTTGCTTCTGGCGGAACTCTTGGAGCTCTGGGTCACATTGCTGGGATGCTGCGAGGGTCTCGAAGTCGAGTGGAGCTGCGATCTCGTCCACCCTGGAAAGGGCATCTGCGACGACGTTTTCCTTTCCGGATATATGCCGGATATCTGTAGTGAACTGCCCGATGAAGTCCAGGTGGCGGTAGCGGCGTGGGGAGCATTGATCGGACTTTTGACTGAAGGTGAAGGTCAGCGGCTTATGGTCAGTTAAAATGAAGAAGTGGCGTCCTTCAACCATGTGTCGGAAGTACTTGACCGATTTGTAGATGGCCAGGAGTTCCTGATCGTAGGCGCTGTACTTGCACTCAGCGCCAGCCAGCTTCTTCGAAAAAAATCCAAGTGGTTCCCACTCGTTGCCAGCCCGTTGGTGCAGTGCGGCTCCAATGGTGTGGTCTGATGCATCAGAAACCAAGGAGACCTCGGCACCAAGTTTGGGGTGTGCCAGAAATGTCGCTTTTGCAAGTTCTTCCTTGCAGGCGGCGAATGCGGCATCAGCGTGGTCGTTCCAATTCACTGGTGTCTTCTTTTTTATGTTTCCTTGGAGCAGGTCATTGAGTGGCGCCTGGGTCTTAGCAGTCCCGGGCATGAAACGCCTGTAGAAGTTCAACATGCCCAGGAATTGCCGGAGATCTTTTGCTGTTGTTGGCCTGGGATATTCGCGGATGGCCGCAACTTTCTCGGGCAGCGGTTTTGTTCCATCACCAGATACTTGGTATCCCAAGAACTTGACTTCCCTAGCGCCAAAGCAACATTTCGCTGAATTGACGACAATTCCGTACAGCCGGAGACGTACGAAAAGAATGCGGAGATGTTCATGATGCTCTTCCTCGGACGAGGAGGCCACCAGTAGGTCGTCAATATAGGCGTACACGAAGTCAAGTCCCCGGAGAACCTCGTCGATGAACCACTGGAACGTTTGGGCGGAGTTTCGTAGTCCAAAACTCATCGCCGGGAATTCGAACAATCCGAACGGAGTAGTGATGGCCGTCTTCTCCACGTCTTCAGGGGCCTCCGGGATATGATGGTACGCTCGTACCAGGTCAATGGTGGAAAAAATTGACATTCCACGGAGCATTTGAGCGAAGTCTTGGATGTGGCGCACTGGATATCGGTCTGGTAAAGTGCGCGCGTTTAGTCCCCGGTAGTCTCCACAAGGACGCCATTCATCTCCCTTCTTTGGCACCATGTGGAGTGGCGAAGCCCAACTGCTCTGCGATGGGCGACAAATACCCAATTGCAACAAGGATTCGAATTCCTTCCTAGTGGCGAGGTAGCGGTCCGCGGCTAGGCGACGTGGCTTCTGTGAGACGGGTTGTCCTGGTGTGGTGTGAATGTGATGCACCGTACGGTGTTTCACATCAGCTGCTTTGCAAGCGCCATCGGGGCGCGTCAGCTCCGGGAACTGCAAGAGCAACGCGTGATAGCGGGTATCACCCGCGGATGTCGGAACTCCGGCGATAGTCGCGCACTTGGAGTCCCGTCACGTGACTCTGATACTCGTGGATCGGTCAAGTAAGCGTCCGTTGCGCAGATCCACGAGGAGGTCGAAATGAGTCAGAAAATCCACCCCGATGATGGCCTTGGACACGTCCGCGATGACGAAACTCCACGCAAAATCACGGCGGAGACCGAGGTTGAGTGTCAGCGGAATCGAACCATACGTGTCGATCGCACTACCGTTAGCCGCGGTTAGCTCGTACCCGGTTTTTACCCGTCGGCCTTTCACTAAACGTCGCGGAAACACGCACAAGTCAGCGCCGGTGTCGATCAAAAAGTCTACTCTACTGCTTCGGTCCGTCAAAAACAAGCGGCGTGTGTTGGGGCAGCCGTCGTCTGCCGCGCTTAGCGACTGCCCTTGGCGTTTCCCTCATTCACGTTGTCGTTGAAGCTTGAAGAACTCATCATTCAATTCAAATTAGCCACCAAGAATACGCGCGCCAAAGAGTACTGAATTCACGTCAGTGATTTTTTTTTCAAGTTCCTTTAACAAATATAGCTATCAATATAGTTTGGCTGTTGGCTTTACCGTTGATCGAAAAAAATTTCGGTTGTGGGACCTGCGTTACGAACGCAATTGCGTCTTCTCCAAATCCGAACGTATTTTAATATAGATCTACCGAAAATGGTTATTTATAAATTTGCCTCAGGGCCACCATACAGACATTTCAACTCGGAAACAACGCTATTTCCCCCAAACTGACTTGTGTCCCTGCACTGAATTGACATGAATATTCTTGTAAAACCTCACAATATCGGCTCATTACTCCCAACATATCCCACATAACCCAAAAACACTCACTTCTCGTCTGCGCATGAGCAATCTACTCGTGGCTGCAATTCCTCCCAAAATTACACCACTCACAAAAAACTCCGATTCTCCAACACTATTGGTTCCGAAGATATCGCTCCTTGAATCCACGCATGTGCAGACCCTCCCCAGGGGATTCTATGGAGGAATAGCATCAACCACCCCAAAACCCCAATCCTCTTTGACGAAAACACCAGCAGTTGAATCACTGATGGTCTGCTCATGCGCATAACGAGAAATGCCCTTAAGGGGTAACATCGATTTCCACGGTATGGATGGTATGGACACTTCAACTCGGAAAAAACGCTACATCCCCCAAACTGACTTATCCATGCACTAAATTGCCACGATTATCGAATAACGAAAAATGCCCGTGTGGGGTAAGATCGATTTCAAAATTAGCCCCAGGGCCACGGTACGGACACTTCAATTCAGAAACAACGCTATTTCCCCCAAACTGACTTGTGTCCCTGCACTGAATTGACATGAATATTCTTGTAAAACCTCACAATATCGGCTCATTACTCCCAACATATCCCATATAACCCAAAAACACTCACTTCTCGTCTGCGCATGAGTAATCTAGTCGTGGCTGCAAGTCCTCCCAAAATTACACAACTCACAAAAAACTCCGATTCTCCAACACTAGTGGTTCAGGAGATATCGCTTCTTGAATCCACGCATGTGCAGACCCTCCCCAGGGGACTCTATGGAGGAATAGCATCAACCACCCCAAAACCCCAATCCTCTTTGACGAAAACACCAGCAGTTGAATCACTGATGGTCTGCTCATGCGCACAACGAAAAATGCCCTTAAGGGGTAACATCGATTTCCACGGTATGGATGGTATGGACACTTCAACTCGGAAAAAACGCTACATCCCCCAAACTGACTTATCCATGCACTAAATTGCCACGATTATCGAATAACGAATAGCGAAGAATGCCCGTGAGGGGTAACATCGATTTCAAAATTAGCCCCAGGGCCACGGTACGGACACTTCAATTCAGAAACAACGCTACATCCCCCAAACTGACTTGTCCGTGCACTGAATTTCCTTGAATATTGTTTTAAAACCTCACAATATTGGCTCAGCACTCCCGACATAACCCGTACAGCCCAAAAACAGTCACTTCTATTCTGCGCATGTGCAATCCATTTAAGGCTGAAAGTCCTCCCAAAATCACACACCCTACAACAAACTCCGATACTCCAACACTAGTGGTTCAGGAGATATCGCATCTTCAATCCACGCATGCGTAGACCCTCATCAGGGATCTGAATTCTATGGAGGAATAGCATCCGCCACCCCAAAACCCCAATCCTCTCTGACGAAAACAGCAGCAGTTAAATCACGGATGGTCTGCTCATGCGCATAACGAAAACTGCCCGTAAGCGGTAACATCGATTTCAAAATTAGCCCCAGGGCAACGGTACGGACACTCCAACTCGGAAACAACACTATATCCCCCAAACTGACTTCTCCGTGCACTGAATTGCCATGAATATTCTTTAAAAACCTCACAATATTGGCCCAGCACTCTCGACATAACCCTTACAACCTAAACACAGTCACTTCTCTTCTGCGCATGCGCAATCTACTCGTCGCTGAAAGTCGTCTCAAAATCACACACCTTACAAAAAACTCCGATTATCCAACATCAGTTGTTCAGGAGATATCGCATCTTTAATCCACGCATGCGCAGACCCTTACCAGGGGATTCTATGGAGGAATAGCATCCGCCACCCCAAAACCCCAATCCTCTCTGACGCCAGCAGTTAAATTATTGATGGTCTGCTCATGCGCATAACGAAAAATGCCCGTGAGGGGTAACATAAATTTCAAAATTAGCCCCAGGGTCACGGTACGCACACTTCAACTTGGAAACAACGCTACATCGCCCAAACTGACTTGTCCTTGCACTGAATTGTCATGAATATTCGTTTAAAACCTCACAATATCGGCTCAGCACTCTCAACATAACCCATACAACCCAAAAACATTCACTTTTCTTCTGCGCATGCGCAACCTACTCGCGGCTAAGAGTCCTCTCAAAATCACACACCCTACAAAAAACTCCGATACTCCAACACTAGTGGTTCAGGAGATATCGCATCTTTAATCCACGCATGCGCAGGCCCTCATCAGGGATCTGAATTCTATGGAGGAATAGCATCCGCCACCCCAAAACCCCAATCCTCTCTGATGAAAACTACAGTAGTTAAATGACTTCTCATCTGCGCATGAGCATAACGAAAAATGCCCGGAAAGGGCAGCATGAACCTCAAAAAAATAGGTTTCGGCATTTCAAGCAAAGTATTCCGCAAAATAGTAGTAATTTTTTGATTTTTTTTTCATGTCACGTGATCTTCACTTGCAAAAGTGTTTGCTTTGGTCTTTTGCATCGAACTACTGAGTTTCAATTTAATCAGATCAGTATTTTTCGAGTTATCGTGAAAACAAAATTTAAAAATTTTTGACATTTTTTTGCCACTTTAGGGCCGTCCGGTCAGAAAAAAACTTCACAGGCATATAAAAGTCATGATTCTACAATTTGATGCCAAATTTCAGAAAGATCGAGTCATCGGTTCCGGAAATATTCATAAGAAACGTTTTGACTAAAAACGGCCTTAACTACGAAACCGCTTGTTGGATTTCGCCCGTTAACGAACTTGTTCGAGATATTTACGCTACAAAACTACCCTGTAAATTTCAACGCTCTAAGTCATTCCGTTCGAGAGTTATCGTGCTAACGGCTGGCCGTCCGGACATTACATTACAAATTTCAAAATAAGTTTTCCTCAATATGCAGTTTCACCATAGTAATCCATTGATGTCATTCTCAAGTCTAACAAGCTCATTCTTTCGGAGATATGATTTTTAAAAATTTCAATAATAAATCATACTTCTGTGTTTTCACAGAATGCGATAATTATTCTATCTATGAATTATTATAATATGATCTGTGTTGATACATGTCAACTTATTTTCCTGAGACATGATTTGTCAATTTTTGATATTTAATGTCCATGGTTAATCCATATGATGATAGGAATGGTAATGGTAAGTTAATAATATTGAGTTCAGAATATCTCCAGTAAAAACAAAACTGAAATATTGGCTAAAGTTTCAATTGATATAATATAATTTTTTCAGGTGGATTTGAGGAAAAAATATATCTTTCATCGTAGAATTGAGGAACGAATATCTTGGATGAGTTCGTGGTTGGGTAGAAATGGTCTATTGTTTTTGGATTAATAATTTTTGGTACTCTTGTTGAATTTAAATTCTTTTATTATGTTTGAATTTACATTCTGCTATAATGAGGTTCTATGACTAGAATTCATTGATATAATTCCCAACTTTTACCAATACTTTCGAAGATATGATTTGTCAAAATTTGAACAAGAGCGCCAAAGCTGCTGTCCACAGTGTTTGAACCAATATTATTTCAATAGAACTGAAACAAAACGAAATAGTCCAATTTCGGCTCCGGGCCTCGATCCCGGACTTTCCTGTCTATAATTTATTTCTATGCTATTATTTCTGTAGCAGCCCAATGTTTCAGCCGATAGAGCTGTGGTAAGTCTGTACTGAGGTAAAAGATGAATTATGAACGAATATTGAATTTCCAATTTAAGTTTTTGTAATGTTTCTATATTTCCCTTATATCTTCTACATTATAGATCCGATTGTGTTCAAATCATTAGAATACGTACAATATACCCTATTTTATGCATTTCGAGCCAGTGTCGCTTCCATATATCGATTTCAAATTAATTTATTTAATGTAACCCTCATTCAATAGAAAAAAAAAAGTCGGTAAGCCCTGTGGACAGGAGCTTTAGCGCGCTGTCCCAATTTATAGCCAGAGCTGTCACCCATCCAGGTACTGAACTCGCCTGAAGCTGCTTAGCTCCATAGAAAAATAGAAAAGCTTCCCATTTTTCCAGTAATATAGATCCGACTGAGATTAAATCTAGAACTTGTCTGTAAAATAAGCTGAAATATTAAATATTGAGATGAATTTTTGGCGCGCTGTTCTATGAACAGCTATCAATTCATCCAAGTGTCTGTAATTTTCGAATATTTGGCCGAGAATGGTTTTAAACGATTAGTTTCGACTCAAGGATCAGGAATCCAAGGTCCAAACTTGATTATGTCTGGCTGTCCAGCCGTCAGCACGATTACGCTCGAACACAATAAGTTAGAGAGTTGAAATTTTCAGAGTAGGTTCGGAGTCCAACTGCGCCGGCTAAGTTCGGTCAAAATTTGCAGAGTGTTATCAGAGTTATAGCCATCAGACATTTTGTATTCACAATAACTCTTAAACTACTGATCTGATAGAAATTAGAGCGCGGCAGGTAGTTAAAACCTACCGACACGAAGACTTATACTCCATTCACTTTTATAAAGTCTACCGGTTGGCCATGAAATTTTGACACCTTTCACAGTGTATATTTTGAAAATGTTAGGTTATAGTAATTTTCCTGTCAGATAACTACGCAACGTTGTTCTCTCTACATAGAAGTCGTAGTAATTACGTATTTTTCACAATGTGAATTTACTTCGGAAAAATAATTAATTTGAGAAGATATTATGTGAATCCAATAATTCCAAAGTCCTGGTGACTGTAAAAGAAAATTTTTTCTCTGTTGTTACTGGAAAAATTTCACCTATATAAACTGGTTGAAAGATTCAATTATGCTATTTTGATGTATGGAAATCAAGAACCAAGCGTTGAAATGTTATTGAAAAATAATGGATACAGTACTTCGTTACTTTTTGATAGTTCATTTGAAAAAAGAATAAAAGTACCTGAATAGCCCGGCAGGAAAACTTCTAAACGAACAGACGTACTTACGGAATTCCCCACTTTTCCCAAGAAGACATTCAAATATCTTGTTGCAGAACTTGAAATATACCAGTTTCAAAATGTAGTAGTACTACGAATCACCAAGTCATTCTTATACCTCAATAAAATATAATGATATAGGAAACTAATTAATTTCATTCGAGAGTTCAACATGTCAGAATGAAGTTTTCGTTGCAGATTTCGGTTCTGTATAGCACTTCTGCTTCTTCAAAACTACTTTTGGTATTTTCAATTTCAAATAAGCGAAGGTTTCTTTATTATTCGAAGATAATGGTCTGTGATAATATCTTGTCTGAGATTGAAGATTATGTTATGATTATGTTGACAGTAGAAATCTACAACGTCACAGCGAATTGTTCTGACCTTGACGATATTTCAGCAGTGCCAACCTGCCTCTGTGTTAGTTACAAAAACCTGATAGAACTAAATCATGGCCAACCGGAAGACTTTATAAAAGTGAATGGAGTATATATGTAAAATTTAGTGAGGACCTAATACTGCTTATTCATTTATTCTTCGATAATTTCTCAATGCGGATGAATCATTGTTAGTTTCAGAGTAGGTCGGAAAAAACTTACTTAGATGCATTCATATCGATATTTTACATACAGTTAGGTGGTCAAAGAGAATCAAATGTGGTTAATATACCATATACGTCCAATAGGAGGTATTTTGATGATTTGAAACAGATATTTTCAGATCAGAGATCCTAAGCAACTTTTTGGCGTGCTGTTCTATGAACAGAGTGCCTATCAATTCGTCCAAATGTCTGTGATTTTCGACTTTATGGCTGAGAGTTGTCCTAAACGATTAGTTTCGACTAACTGATCAAGAATCCGTGGTCAGAATTGATTCTGTCCGGTCAGTTACGTTTGAATATTTGAGCACAGAAGATAAGAATAAGCTATTAATCATTTTTGAAAAATTTTTAAATTATTGTCATCCTATCAAACATCTAGTTTTTGAGCACTATAAGTTTTTCAAGAGAGATCAAATGCCTGGTGAATAGATTGACCAATTCATAACGGAACTGAGGCAGTTATCTTCTACATGTGAATTCAAAGAAAATGATGTTCTACTGAGAGATCGCATTGTTCTCGGAGTGACTGATTTACAAATTCAAGAAAAGCTTCTGCAGATTCCAAATCTTGGATTGAACGAGGCTGTTACAATTTGTCGTACAATGGAATATAGCATGGTAACGCAAAAGGAAATCGTAAAGGACTCTGTCAATGTGAGTGTGATCAAGATAAGTTGTAGGTTTTCGCACAATGATCCTATGACTGACGGCAACATTGCAACTACTTCGGCTCCGGTTCCTAGATACACAAAGTCGGGACGAAAAAACTTCGAACAACAATGGAAGAGATGCAGGGGCGTCTCAAGGTAACGTAAGCGAAAGGTGTGACCGTTGTAATTGCTTCCATAAATTCGGTAAGTGTTTTGCCTTAAATAGAATTTGCAGTCTATGTCAACATATAGAGGACAGATCAATACTGGTAGTCAAGTAAATATTTTGAATTTTAGAGATTTTGAAAGGTTGAATATTTCAAAAAAAGCACTCAAACCGGCGCATTCTGTTCTTTCCTTTTACACAGGTCACCAAATTGATATCATTGGACAGCTGTATCTGAAATGTTGCTTCAAATTGCATGAGGCAAAAGCCCTATTATTACATCTTGAACTCTGATAGACAGCACTCAATATTGGGACTCTGTGCTATAAAAGAACTTGAAATTGTACCTCTACTTGAAGATTTAGTTGATGTTAGTTCAATCACTGAACAGAAGGAAATTCATAACATTTTGGCAGAGTACTGAGCTGTCTTTGATGGTATTGGTAAGGTAGATCAAAAGTGCAAAATAACTTTAAGTGAAACAGCCAGTCCGTGTGTTAGTGCACCACGAAAAATTCCTTTAGCCTTGAAATCTAAGTTTAAGGAAAAGCTGGATCAGATGGTGGCTGATAATTTGATAGCTCCTGTGAATGAACCTACTGATTGGGTACACCCCATTGTTGTTGTACCTAAATCAAATGGTGACATACGTGTATGTATGGACCCTCGAAGCCTTAATAAGTACATCAAGCATGAAAGGTACCAAATACCCACACAGGAATTATTGTTTTCTCAGTTGTCAGGAGCACAATATTTTACTATTTTAGATGCTTCACAAGCCTTTATACAAATCCCTTTGACCTATGAAACATATGCAACATATGCTTTGGAAGATTTCGTTTTTTAAGATTGCCCTATGGAATCTCATCGGCTACCGAAGTTTTTCAGAAATATATGTCCAATTACTTTTTGATGGTATTGCTGGTGTTATCGTGTATATCGACGATATTTTGGTGTTTTGTCGTACCATTGAAGAGCACAATTTCAACCTGATTTCGTTAAGAGTGGGTCTGGTGTGCAGAAACTCATTTCTGGTGTGTAAGAATTCTTTATATTAGGTATCTTGTGATTTGCTGGCGGTATCTCGTCGCACTTATTGCGTGCAAATGAACTTTTTAGGATTATGTTTACTTTGTGCCATTTGAATGTGCAATCCTTTGTACCTAAGTTAAATGACTTGAAGGAGTTTAATTATGGAAACAAATTTGATATCCTTGCTCTATCAGAAAAATGGTTAAATAATTCTATTGATTCTCAAAGTTTAAAGATTTGTAATTTCGACATTGTGAGAGGTGATAGAAATACTGGTTCGAGAGGAGGTGGAGTTTTGTTGTATATACATAATAGATTTCAGTACGAGCTAATAGATGTTCCGAATGTTTCGAACAGTTGTTTGTTAAATTAGGATATAAGGGAGTATACTTTGTTATAGGAGTTGTATACAAACCGCCAAATGTACCTTACAAACTTTTTACGGATGCCTTGGAAAATAGTATGGTATTTTATTTACTTACCATCGAAAGGTTATTTGTGTGGGAGCTATTAATATAGATTTTCTTGATGTTAGTTTACCATCAGTCAGATACTTCTATTCCATGCTTTCTTCGATTGGTATGGAGCAGCTTGTTCGGGAGCCAACTCATTTCTCAGCGAATTCTAGGTCCCTCGTTGATGTTGTGCTATGCAATAAAACTGATATTATTGGCTCTACCTTCACTTGTCCGTCGCACTTCTCTTTTCATGAATGTATAGGTTGCACGATTGTGATTGAAAAATCGAAGATTGAGCCTCAGCTTTTAACAGTCAGAGACTGTAGTAGATTCAATGAGCGGTTGCTATTTGATGACACTCATGATTCTGATTTACCGGAAATATTTATTAGTAATGATGTGGATAAAAAGGTTGAAATGTTTTCTAGAACCCTGAAAGATCTGTTCCATAAGCATTTCCCTCCGAAAATAATTACTCTCTAAGAAGCATGCGTCGTGGATAACTGATGAGATCAGGAAATTGATGAAAGATAGAGATAAGGCTAAGAGAAGGCACAGGGTGGCCATGACTGAGTTTTCGTGGAGTGAGTACAAGCGCTTGCGAAATGTAGTTAATCATGCGATAATAAGAGAAAAGCGTCTATGTTTCCAGAATGTCACATTTAATTCTTCTAGCAGAGAACAGTGGAGAGAACTCAGAGCTCTGGGAATTTCGAATAAATCTCGCGTGGACATTGAGCACAAGTTTGAGGACCTGAATGAGATTAATGATTACTTTCTAAATATTCCATCTAATAATACTGACCTTTCGCTTATTGACTATTATAAGGACAATCCTATATCTTCCGAACAGTTTGGTTTCCGCCTGATAGATGAAAATAGTATACTAGAGATCCTGAAAGATTGCAAAAATGGTGCGCCGGGCAGTGATGGTATCTCAATATCATTTACTAAAATCTGTTGTCCTCATATTCTTCCATTTATGGTCAATATTTTCAACTCCATATTGTTGAGTTCAAAGTTTCCTACCTCGTGGAAGCTGGCCTTGGTGACTCCTATTTCCAAGAACAATGATCCCAAAGAGCTTTTGGACCTGCGTCCAATTAGTATTCTCTCGGGTATTTCAAAATTGATGGAGAAAATAAATGCCATCCAACTCACCGATTATCTTGAAAGCAATATAATTTTGCCCAGTGTTCAATCTGGTTTCCGTCCGGGTTATAGTACTACTAGTGCCCTTCTAAGTGTGACTGATGATATTTTTCAATCTATCGATGAATCGAAGTGCACCGCCTTGTTTCTTCTGGATTTCAGTAAGGCTTTCGACTCTGTTAAGCATGATATTCTTTTGGCTGTATTGGAATCTTGTGGAGTATGTGGGGGGGCACTACAACTGTTCGAATCTTACCTCTTTGGTCGTTCTCAAAAAGTAAATTTGAGAAATAAAACTTCTCGATCTAGACACGTGTTGAATGGTGTTCCGCAGGGCTCGGTCCTTGGACCAATACTTTTTGTGATATATAATGATAATAATAATAATAATTTATTTGCAGATATTATACAGGTATACAGATCTACAAATAATAGTGATTCCCACAAAGGCTTAGCCTGTCCGTGGGGTGAACCACCGAAAATAAATTAAATTCCAACTGCTTAATCAAAACAAAATAATGAAATAATAAAGGCACCATATGCAATAAACAACAATCTTTGTTTCATTCAATTTTGCCAGTTCACAAAGTTTATTCTACACTGCAGGGTACACATGTTTGCTGACGACTTTCAGTTGTATTTAGAAATCCCCGTTAATGAATTGAATAATGCAGCCAATAAAATTAATGAAGTTCTGGATGGCTTAGCCTCTGTGGTAGCCAGGCATGGCCTGAGGCTAAATACTAATAAGTCATTTGCGCTGGTTTTTTGCTCTAAAGAAAATAAACTAGTTGTTAAAAATAATCTCAAGCCCATGGTGCATAACGCTGTGATAGGATTTGTTGAGAGCGCGAGGGACTTGGGTTTGATTGTGGATGAGTCCTTGAGGTTCCGTGTCCATGCTGAAGGTGTAGTCAGAAGGGCTTATGGAGTGTTGAGGATGTTATTCCCGCATAGGATGTATTTGCCAGTTGACACCAAAAGGGTCCTTTGTCAATCATTAGTGTTGTCGTTGTTCAATTACTGTTCCTCTGTCTATAGTTTTTGTTTGGATCATGAGACACTAGCCCGTATCCAGCGCGTACAAAATAGTTGTATAAGATTCATATACGGAATTAGAAAATTCGATCGTGTGTCTCAAAAATTAAAGGAATTGAGTTTGCTCCCAATGAAGTTTTGTTTTGAATATTACGCTCTTTGCGTTTTTCACAAAATAATAGTTAAAAAAAGCCCTCCATATCTCTACAGCAAGTTGAGGTACAGAGCGGATATATATAGTGTTAATATAAGGTACAGAAATATGGTGTCATGTCCCCATCACAGAACTTCTACATTCCAAAGAAGTTTCCGTTTCAACATATATAGGTTATACAATGCGCTGCCTGATGATTTTAAACAGTTGGACCAATTTATGTTCAAAAAAAAATCAAGGCCCACATTCTCAACTCCATTTAACTGATTGTTGTTTGACTCGAGGCATTTGGTCAATTATAATATCATTGAAAAAATTTATGTTCTCTCATAGGTTTCTTGTGTTCATTTCTTGATTTTCTGTAATTTTGGATTTGTTTTTTTTATGTTGTATTATGCACGTTCAAGTGGTATCTATTGGTTAACAAGGGTTAAGTGGTAGAGCACCTTTAGGGGAACTACCCCTTGAGATTTCTGTATATATTTTCTTTGAAATAAAGACATTTATTATTATTATTATTATTAAAAGAGTTTTAGCTAAAATCAAGGAAAGTGGATTAACATTGAATGCAGAAAAATCCAAATTTTGAATGGAAACTACTCGATTTTTAGGACATGTAATCAGTGAGCAAGGACTATATGTAGACCCCAAGAAGACACAGGCCATAAAGGACATAAATCCTCCAAAGGGCAAGAAGGATCTTCAAAGATTTCTTGGAATGATTACGTACCTGTCCAGATTTTTACCAAATCTCTCGAAGGAGTCAAACCAACTGAGAAAACTGATTAGTGAAAAAGTTGAATGGTGTTGGACAGAAAATGAAAATCAGTGTTTTGAAAAGCTTAAGCAACTCGTTATGTCCACCACCACATTAGCATACTTTGATCCATCCAAAGAAACTGTGCTATCTGTTGATACCAGCCCATATGGGATTGGAGCCTATATCTCACAGGAAAATAAGCCAATTGAATTTACCTCAGTATCTCTAACTGATGCGCAAAAAAGACACAATCACATTGAAAAAGAATTGCTAGCTTGGGTTTATGGATGTGAACGATTTCACTATTATTTATTTGGACAAAAATTTGTGATTCAATCTGATCACAGACCACTAATTGGCCTACTGAAGAAACCATTGGATGAATTATCACCAAGGATTCAGCGCTTAGCACATAGACTTTTGAGATACCAATTTATCCTAACAATGTTCCTGGAATAAACATGTATGTTTCAGATACATTAATAATAATAATAATAATAATAAATTTATTCACCCTTTTAGACAAGATACATTTGTATAGGACACGTCTCCAAAATATTTGATATAAACAAAACTAGATAAAAGAATAATAACTGTAATATACATACATACTACTAACTAATTAATTGCCTTATCGAAATACTCGTGACTATTATAAAAGCATCTCTCAACCAGCAAAGACTTGATTTCCCTCTTGAAACGTCTGTACTCCAAAACCTTCAATCTTTCGGGTAGATGGTTGAAAAATTTTATGCCACTATACAGAGGTGACTGCTGGAATCTTGAAGTGCGGTGTCTTGGAAAACAGATAGTTTCTTTATGCCGTGTGTTGTATTCGTGATACTCAGAACATTTACTATACGAGAGAATGTTTCTGCGAGTGTACAAGAGGCATGCAAAAATATAGATACATGGAAGACACATAATTCTATTCTGGATAAAAAACGGCCTACAGGACTCCCTCGGTCTCAAACCAAAGATCAACCGATTTATCCTCTTCTGGGAAATAAAAACAGCGTTACTGAATGGAGAATCACCCCAGAGGACAGTGTTATAGTTGAGGTGAGTGTATACAAGTGAATAGTAACAATTTACAAGATAACTGCAAGGAAAAATTAACTTTAACCGTCGTAAAGCAAAAAAAGCGCTACTCAGCTTTTTTGAAACATAATCAGCATGCTCCTGCCAACTAAGATTACCCTGTATGTGAAGACCAAGGAATTTCACGCAGTTGGATGGCTTTAAACCACCAGACTGAAGATTTAAACTCAGCTGGCGATCCGCACCTCGCAACTGAAAGTATACCAGATCTGTCTTGTTAACATTCAAAATTAGAGAGTTCCTGAAGCACCAGTCTGAAAAGTACTGGATTAGTAGTTCACAACCCGCCCTGAGTTCATTTAATGATCTTGCAGAAATAATGATGGAAGTATCATCTGCAAATAGAACAATTTTTATACTAAATTTGGTGAAATAATGGACAACATACTCAGGCAAATCATTCACGAAGACAATAAACAAAAGGGGGCCAAGTACCGACCCTTGAGGTACACCCATTCCCACAGGGTACCTTGTCGAATATTGCTGACCCACTTTCACAATTAACCATCGGTCGGTTAAATAGCTCTTGATCCATTCATGGAAGACGCCCCTAAAACCCAAATTGTACAACTTCTCAAGCAGAAAATCGAAATCTAAACAATCGAAAGCACGGGACTGGTCAAAAAACAACCCTGCTACTGAATTTCCATCATCCAGAGAACTGTAAACAAAGTTCATCAACATTGAGTCGTGAACCCATTTTCGAAACAATAAATACAGACTACTTGGATGACAATCTTAGAGTTTTTTCAATCTTAGCTACTTCGGAAGGGAATAAAACTAGGTTGCAAAAAGAAACTTCCCAAGAGGAAACAAAAGACTACATTCTATACATCACATGGTTGGCCTACACATAAAAGTCAAGTAACAAGTGAAGTCAAAATATTTTGGCCTGTTGGAAACGATATATTTCTGCACAATAATATCCTGTTCTACAAGAGTCGAAAATAGTTCCAGATTGGTTGAAAGATGAACTTTTGAGAGTGGTACACCAGTCACACCAAGGGGTTGTATCCTGCAAAAAACGAGCACAAGAGTAGTTGTACTATCCTGGACTATCGGAGGATATTGAGAAGTTGGTATTAGGATGCAGCAGTTGCCAAAAAGTGGCGAAAGGGAATCAAAGACAACCGTTAATATCACATGATATTTCAAAATAACCCTGGTTTAAGGTGGGCATTGATTTTATGGCACTAAGTGATTGTAATTTCATAATATTGGTGGATTATTTTAGCAAATTTGTGATTGTCAACAGATTAACAAGTAAAACAACGAATTCTGTTATTTCCACTCTGAAAAATGTATTTTCCAGTCATGGTATACCATTAGAGATTTTCTCTGATAATGGACGAAGTTTTGGTGCCTTCGACTTCGACAAAGAGTTTTTAAAAAAAATATGACATCACACATTCCACATCAAGTCCACATTATCCTCGTTCTAATGGTATGATAGAGCGAACAATACAAACGGTGAATAATATTTTACGCAAGTCACCTATGGATTAACAGGATCCATTTCTGGCTGTGTTAGACTATAATACTACCCCAAAGCAGGACTTACCGTGTCCTAGTGATCTTCTGATGGGACGAAAATGGAGGACCACACTTCCAGTCACTAAAAACACTCTGAAACCTAAATGTACGTTGAAATGAATACCTGAGAAACTTCTAGCCAAAACAAACCTCCAGAAAAAGTACTATGATGTTGGAACCAGAAAGCTAACTGGACTATATAGGAATCAGCAAGTATCTGTCCAGAGAGATGTTCGAGACTGGCAGTTTGGAATTGTACTGTGTAAATCTGGCCCCAATGAGTACAACGTACTCATCAATGGATCAGAGTATCGCAGAAATAGGCAATCTATAAGACTCCATTTGTCATCTTCACATTTGAGTGGTGCGCAGAAATGTCCTTACACAAAAAGCTCCGAATCCACAAGTAGTGAGAGTTCCAAAACAGAATATAGTCATAGCAGTGCAGATGGAGACATAGATTTGCCGTGTTCATCAGATACTTCTACTCATTACCAAACAAGAAGTGGCAGAATAGTGAAACCTCCTGACAGAATGAAAATTCAGCATTAGTATTAATTAATACAGATAAATTTAATATTTTCATTTTGCTTTTTGATCATTAAGAATTTCCTCTTTGTTGTTTTTTTCTTCAGAAAGGGGGTGTTATACAGTAAATCAGAATATCAGGTTATATACCGTATCAGGTATATCAGACTTTAGGTTAACATTGGCAACATCCATTATTATTATATACTGGATAATATCAGGATATATAAGTCTGGTGCTATTGACGATCTTAACAATTACCGACCTATCAATATTCTGACAACCTTTGCTAAAATCTTTGAAAAGGTTCTTTCTGATCGCCTAATTAATTTCTTCAAAAAACATGGCATTTTTTGCTCAGCTCAACATGGTTTTATGAATAAAAAAAATACAAGTACAGCAATTTTTGAGCTGACTCAAACTGTTATTGTAGCTATTGAGAAGGGAGAAGTTCCTGTTGGCCTGTTTCTAGATATTTCCAAAGCCTTCGATTCTGTAGACCATAATAGATTACTAAGTAAACTCGAAGCATATGGTATACGGGATAATCAACTGAAATTAATAGAGAGCTACCTACAAGAGCGAAAGCAAAAAGTATCTATTACTGTCGGTGATAGAGGCTTTATTTCTGGAGAGGAAGATATCATTGGCGGGGTAGTTCAGGGTAACATTTTAGGTCCTTTATTGTTTATTGTGTATATAAATGACTTACCTTCCAACATTGACCACTTGTTGAATACAATAATGTATGTCGATGACACAAATATTGTCAAGAACTTACGGAATACATTTCAGTTGAATGAGGAATTAAATAATGCCTTTTTAAGTGTTAAAAACTGGTGCGCATCAAACAGTCTTAAATTGAATGCTCAAAAAACAGAATGTGTAATATTTCATTCCTCACGATCAAACCTCCAACTGCCAAATGAAATTTCTCTTGATGAGGATCTAGTAAAGATCTCAGAATCCACCAAGTTCCTTGGTGTTCATGTAGATTGTGAGTTGAGATGGGATGTACATATACATACGTGGCCGTTGCCACGATAACTTGAGAATGGAAGAAGATAGCGACTTGAAATTTACGGGGTAGGTGGTGCGTACAAATACGACGGAGAAGATAGTTAATGGGCATAATCGGCCCAAAGGTTTCCGACTAATAATTTTGTTTTCAACCAATACAGATCCGATAGAATTGTAACTTGGTGAGTAGTTGTAGAATGCAGACTTAAAGACGTTTGTGCAATTTTGTGAGAACAATACCACCAGAAAATATTAAAAAATATTATTCATCTCACTATAACTTGAGAACGGAAAGAGATAGTCCGCCGTATTCACAAAGCGTTGTTAAGTGTTTCAATCTCCGTTAAGTCCTAACGGAGGACCTCAGTTAAGGATAAATATGAATCGCAACCTCAATTAAAGTATTTAACGGTGGTTAGACAGGCCTGTTTCACGTTAATTTACACGTTAACTGAGGTTGTGATTCTTATTTATGCTTAACTGAGGACCTCAGTTAGGACTTAACGGTGATTGAAAGGTTTGTGAATACGGCGGAGTGACTTGCAATTTTCAGGGTATGTTGAGCATGCAAATGCAAAATTTGAGTTCGTTAATAAGTTTAATCGGTCACAGTTTTGAAGTTATACCTATCTGAAATTTTGTTTTTGTTTCCTTCTTCACTCGTAAAATATGAAACCAATCCAATTCAAACATGGTTATTAATTCTAGAATGTCAACTCGCACATTTTTACGGAAATTATAAGGATTGTATCATGACAAAATTCAAAAAAAAATCATTGAAAATCTTTGAAAAACATTCTATACCTCAGAAACCATCGTTCTGATATTGAAGAGATTTTTCGGATTGCTTCAACTCCTAACTTTACAGCCAAGTTCCAAATTTGAACACGATCAGATCCATATTGTTGGACATCTGAGCAGCATTGAGTGAGTGCAGTAGCTGGATGGATGACCGTTGTCACGATAACTTTCGAACGGAAGGACATACCGACTTGAAATTTTCAGGGTAGGTTGCGTCTCCGAATGGAACAGTTATCTTCTTTGAAGGGTATAATGGGAAAAATGGTTTTGGACTTATACGCATCTGGAATATTTTTTCTCTAATTCAGTATCGTAATGAGTCCATTCCAGCACTGAAAACAGTGCTGGAATGAACTCATTCCCGCATTGTTTCTAGTTATATTTTTCGTTTTGTGGTAGTCAGCACTGACATTCGATCTTATCAAATTTCAACACTCCTTCGTCGCTCGTTTTCGAATTTCGCATTCGTGTTTTAATTGGAGCCCATTCTGCAACTTGTTTTAGAATATACTATTCTCGATAACTCAAAAAATATAGATCCCATCAAATTGAAACTTGGTAAGTAGTTGATGAATACCGACGCAAAGAAGTGAGTAGAATTTTTTCAGGATCGTATCACTAGAAGATTTAGAAAATAATTATTAAATAATATTATTTCACGATTACTTGAGAACGGAAAGACTTGCAATTTTTAGGGTAGATTATGCATCCATGCAAATACGACATTCGAGTTCGTTGAGAGGCATAATTGGCCAAACAGTTTTGGAGTTAAATCAGTCTGAAATTTGGTTGTTATTTCCCCAGTCACTCAAAAAATACGGTGCCGATTCAGTTTTAACATCGTAATTAGTTAGGGAGTGCCGACGCCATTTTTTTTCTGAAATATCGTTAACATTATATGTCTAGAAAATTTTTAAATGACAATTGAAATTCATTGAAAAAAATACTGTAGGTGTATCAGAAAGTATTCGTCCGACATCGCTGAAATTTTGCGAGAACCGTCAAAATCTAACTCTGCAACCAATTTGTTACCTTGAACACGATCGGATCTCCATTGATGGAGATCCGAGCAGACTTGGGTGAGTTCTGATATTTTAAAAAGAATTTAAATCTAATACTCAGTTGAGTGAATATGGCAAGAAGATTTATCTAGTATTTTTTGCGCTCTTGTTCCTCGGAACAGCCCAGATAGCACAGGTTCGTCCTTTGGATGACCGATGGATATCCGTAGCGGATATTCCGGACATCCATAGGATATCCTGGGAGGTTATTGGATATCCTATGGATGTCCTAAAGATATCTGTTGTCCACCAAATCGGACATCCATAGAATATCCGTTACAGACATCCATAAGATATCTGTTACAGACATCCATAAGACATTTGTTATGGATATCCATGAGATATCCGTTACCGATATATATGTTCATGAGATATGCTTTGTAAATTGAACTAGATTCGATATTCTCCAACTGATAAGATTCCAACATTTTTATCAAAAGAAATGCCAAAAATGACTTTCCTTTTGATAACTATATTTGAATCTTATCAGTTGAAGAATATCGAATCTAGTTTATTAAAAAGTGACAAGATTTTTTTACTTTAATCGTTACTATAATATTCGATTTGAAAGTGCAATGAAAACCATTTGAAAAAATATATCTTTCTTTTGATTACAAGATCTAAATCTTGAAAATGAAACATATATATGTCTTAGAAACAATTTGTTAAATAATCAAAACAAATTCAGTTTAATTCACAGAAGAATTCCTTGAATATCATTACTTGGAAAGAAAACAGAGTGTACTTGAAAATAATTTATAACTGAAAAATAACATTCTAATCAATGAACACAACACAAAAAAGTATACTTATTTGAAAATGTTAAAGAATCCACTTCAGAGTTCTGTGTTCTTTTCGCTGGACTAGCTCCTTTCCTTAGCCCTTCTGCGCCAATCCTATGTTGATGCTTCAGTTGGCTTCTTTACCGAAGATGGGTGGTTTTTATCTGCGGTCACTAAAGAATACTAAACAATCAGGAAACTTTAAAACCTTTTTGTGTAAAATCTGTGAAAAATGATTACTAGAAATGTCAGAAGAATCGAGCCTTTAGCATTCTTTAGTGTAATGCACTGGTATAAATTATATACTGCACACCTCTTATATAATAACATTAATGTATCATGCAGATTCTAAAAACAATGAGATTTTTCTATCTAATTGTTTCCGAAATATATTTGAAAGGTTCCTACATGTAGTCAGGTACCTACATGTGAATAATGTAATGTAGGAATTTTAAATACACAAGTCAAATTTAAGCGAGTAACCGAAGAGAGCATTTAAGACCAATCTCTTGCTAAACATAACCGATCGGTTATAATAGCAAGGGATTGGTCTTAACCGCTCTGTTCCGGTTACTCGCTTAAATTCGACAAATGATTTAATGCTTACAAATGAGTTTCACTGATATACACTATACAAAGTCATGATTTTAAACATAAATATAAGTGGTGTAGTGTTATTGTGCTAGGTACTTTAATGAATTGTATGTTGAAAAACTCACCCATCAATAGTTCAGCCAGTTTTGTCGAAACCAAACATTTTTTTCTTCTTGGCTCCCAACCATTTATAATTACTTCTTTAAGAAGTCATATAAGAAACTCCTTCCCATCTTGTGAAATTCCTTAACGTAAAATATTCATGAATCAGTTTGGCAAATAAGTGACTACATTTTATACTTACAATAGGAAATTTGTTTGTCATTCAATAGTGTATATCGAGAAATTATCAACTAATAGAAAGATTGAATCAATTTCTTATTCGTCCTTATTTGAGACAGGCCTCACATTAATTTCTATCATTTCCTCCAAAACATCAGTGAGTATATATTCCACAGAACCATAATCTGAAATAAACAGATATAATAGCGAGCATCAAAAAGTTGCAATTTATGAAATTTATCTCAACTTTTCAGTACTTACCCAAGAAAAACACTGAATGAATAGCGCCGATTGCCGAATATCGGAGGCGTTCGGTGAACGTCAGTGAACGTTTCATGTTGAACATAACCATAATAATGATATGACATATCATATATTTGATTCCGATTTCCGAATCCACAACAGGAACGTAAAAAATCAATTAATTTTAACTACTGAAATATCTATTGGGCACATTGTTCATTTTGTATTGATTTTCAACCTTATTTGAGAGATCTACTATGGATATACCATAGACAAGATATACCTTCAACGGATGAATTGACAATGACAACTGACAACCAATTAACCAATTATCTTATGGACGTCCATAGGAGTGTAGTAGACACAGCCTGTATCTAGATGTATAAGTTATACGTGAGATTAGAAGGTCCATGGGACCTTACGTCTTGCAATACGTGATTATTCCATATCCGAATAATCACGACTTGTTCTTAAAACAAGTCTGTTTGTTATTTAATTAACTATTATATAAACTCCATTCGGAAGGATCAACAAGGTAGTATCAAAGCCGATCCCGACGTCCAATTGTTGATTATTATTGTAGTCGATTCCCACGTAGCTTCAGGCGAGAAGTCTCGCTCTGAACTACTGTATTATGTAGCAGATCTTGATGTATCTTATTAAATCCTTGCCCGAGACTGATGTGCGTTAATCTGCAACCCTTTGAGACTGTATACGCGACATACCGAACCGTACCCCAGCAGGGTACATCACATGGCGATCCTGCCAGTTGTATGCAGTTGAAAGTGGTATTCACATGGCGTCACATGGTTTGTAACTGGTATCACACGCAGTGAGAAGAAAGGCAGTCATCAGGAGTTCAGCCAAGTTCTACCAGCAAGAAAAATGGGTTCCGGACAATCTAAACAAGAGGAGGTAATCATTGCCCAGACAGGAAATGGGGCAGCAAATGCGCCGAGCCCAGCTGAATCTTTGACCGTGCCAGACATCCTGGGACTTGTGGCATTTCTTCTAGTTTGCATTGCAGCAGGCATCTACGTATACTCCAGGATAAAGAAGGCAATTGAGAAGAAAGTGCAACTGGAGATCAGGAGGAGCCACCAGGATTTGGTTTAAAAGGAGCACCTACATCATAGGGCATGACAAAAAAAAAACCGTAAGAATTTCCTTAATTATGCTTCATGGAATGTGTTGAACAATTATCCGAGCTAAGTTGTGTGTGCGTTAAATTTCTCGATAGTGTCAAAAAAGAGCCGCGAGAACGCAGGGAAAGGGCCGACAGAGTAAATAAATTTCAAAATGAATGGGTCAAGTTAGAGTATAAGTTCAAAAAATTATACGAAATTGTTAAGTCGGAACCAAATTTTCTCAAAGCATCTAGTCCTCACCGTGCACTCATAAACCAAACACTTTTAGAAGCAAAGGAATTATTGAAGGAAAGATCTAAATTAATTACCGTCAAAAGTCAATCAGAAAAGGCAACAATGGGCGAAAAATTTGATTTAAGGACAGCGTCCTCATTATTACCGTCGATGGGTAACACAGAAGAGTCTGTGATACAACTGGTTGATGCTATAGAGTTGTATAGAGATATGCTTGATGAGGCAAGTCAAAGTGCTTTAATAAATTATGTTCTAAAAATTAAACTGACAGCTAATGCTAAATTAAGATTATGTAAAGGGTATAGGAAAGTTGAAGATTTGTTGGTAGATATGAAAAGACTTCTAATTACCAAAAAATCCGCAGCAGCATTGTCCACCCAACTCCACAACGCAAAACAAGATACGAAAACGATTGAAGAATTTGCAAAACTTGTGGAGCAATTGTCGTTAGATTTAACTATCGCACAAGCGGATGATGCACCGGAAGCATTACCTGTGTTAGCTAAAGTAAATGAAAAAATTGCATTAGGCGCGTTTTCCAATGGTTTAAAAAACACGGAGATAAGAACGATAGTTAAGGCAAGAAATTTCGCCAACTTGAAAGATGCTGTAGCAGCAGCTAAAGAGGAGGAGCTTGTGAAGACGTCATCACAGGCACCTCATCAAAAGGCTTTTCACATGAAACAATTTAGGAATCAGAGGCGAAATTATAAAGACAGTTCTAACCGGGCGTATCGAGGTCATGAAACGCGTAACCGCCAGGGAAATACAAGCAATCAAAATTTCAACTCAGCGAAAAAGAATCATGAGCAAGGTCGGGGTCAGCGGTTCAATAATCAGTTCAAAAACAAAAACAAAGGATCCTCGACCCAGCAAAGAGCATATCGCCGTTCCGGTGAAACAATGACGTAACTGCAAATTTTTGACATTTTGACTCAACAGCACTATTAGGTCCTAAATTGATGCATCTATACGGAAAAAGAACGACGTAAGTGTACAACCGTCAACGGCCGCAAGATGGCAAATACGTCATTGTTACATTATTGAAGTTTCACCCCTTTATCTTGGAAAATAACGACACATAGGTCAGTTGCGTGTTAGACTTCCCGGGAGGAGTTACTGTTTTAGTGGTAAAACGACGTAATTGCATAGTTAAACGTAATAGTTGAAATTTGTGTGCACCAGTTCAGGAGAACAACGACGTAAGTGTACATTGTGTCATTTTTATTTTATTTTTTTTTTAGTTTTTATGTCACAACTGTTCTTTGTGGCAATATTGATCCAAATTCATATGTTTTGGTATGTCATAAATGTATTTTTTGACGTTATTCCTTCGAAATAATGTCGTTGATTGATCTTATGTCAAAAAGATTTTTGTAATAAAAATAAGGCTACAGCGTTCCTTTTGTTCGAATAATTAAAAATTCCACTGTTACTTTATGTTTGACTTTTTTACAGAAACTTTAAGAAGATACAAGTCTTGAACCAGGTACTTAATATGAATTCAAGAGCCGAAAAGATAGTTAATCTCGCTCTTTTTGGAGATCAAAATGAAGCTAATTCAAGAGTTATTTCTGCACTGCCTGGATGCTCCACTTCAAATCCTGAAGAAAATACGTTACTTGATATTTCTAATAACTATGTCATAGAAAATGAAGGCTCAATCAAACTTAGAATAATTAGAACTAAAGAAAATTTGTACCGTGAGGAGACAAGTTCAAGAAGCGATTTTTCTGCAGGTTCGAGTGACAATTACGAGCCTGCAAGTGACAACGATTCGTTAGGCAGTTCGTTAAACTCTATAGACGCAGAAACTGAAACAATTGTCCAAGAGTTGCCCAAAATTTCAGAGGCTATAGAATGCAAAGAAAATTCCCCACAACGTAAAAAAGGTAAAAAGAGGTTACGCAGAACCGAAAATTGGGCAAGCGTAAAAGCCAAAAGCTTAAAGAATAGTGGAAAGAGCTATAAGTCCAGAACAGGAAAACTGATGCCGGCAAAGGAGATGGCACCACCTTGTCCAGATAAATGCGTTTTAGCATGTTCAAAGAAATTTTCCGAGAATGCAAGAGCTCAGATTTTCAGGGAGTATTGGGGAATGGGTTCATTACAGAGACAACGAGATTTCTTGGGTTCGTGTATTGAACAACTTCAACTTAAATATAGGCGAGTCACCTCTGGAGTGCCCCGTAAACCAAACAGTGCATTTTATCTTGTCGTTAATGGAGGGAAAATTCGCGTATGCAAATTATTTTTAATCCGTACCCTTGGAATAACTGAGAGAAAACTCCGAACAGTCATTGAGTCGAAATTATCAGGTACTGGAATTGTAGCTGAAGATAAGCGAGGAAAGCACGGCAAACATAAAAAGGCGGATGAAGAAATAGTGAAGTCGGTACGAGACCATATTAATGCCATTCCAAGGGTTGAGAGTCACTATGTCCGAAAGGATACTACAAGAGAATTCATTGACGGTGGTCTTTCGATTGCTGAATTACATAGGCACTATGTAAGTGAAAGATCTTCTACCCGAGAAACAACTGCCAGCTATGATATGTATGCGAGAATATTTAATACTGAATACAATATAGGATTCTTTATACCTAAAAAGGATCAGTGTGATTTTTGCGAGTCCTTCAAGAATTCAGTTGGTGATGATAAAGAAGCCTTGGAGAATAAATATTATGAACATCTACAAGAAAAAAAATTAAGTAGAGAAGAAAAGGACAAGGACAAGGAAAGAGCCAAAAATAATGAAGTTGTGTTAGCCGTATACGATCTGCAGGCTGTATTACCTGTCCCAACTGGGCAATCATCAGCATTTTTTTATAAAAGTCGATTGAATTGCTACAATTTTACTGTAAGTAAAAAAAACATTTTTGGTAATGTTGTAGGTTGTTGATTTGAAGTTTTTCAATCAAATTGATATTACAGGTAACCGAAATTGGAAGGGATAAATCTCTCTGCTATTTTTGGCATGAAGGTTTAGGCCACAGGGGAGTTAACGAAATTGGTACCTGCATAATGTTATATCTTGAAGAACTTGCAAAATCGAACCCTGGTGTCGACATAGTGTTTTATTCTGACAACTGTGGAGGCCAGCAAAAGAATAGGTATTTCATGAAATACCCTATTATCCTTAAATTAAATATACTTTTCTATCTGATTTCAGATATATGATCGCAGCTTATTTATATGCAGTGGACGCGTATAATATTAATACAATTACGCATAAATATCTTGTTCGCGGGCACACTCAGAACGAGGGTGATGCTGTACATAGTATTGTGGAGAAAAATTTGAAAAGGGCTAAAAACTCAGGGCCAATTTACGTGCCCGACCAATATATTTCACTAATAAGAAATTCAAAAAAAAGAGGCAATCCTCTTGTTGTGAAGGAAATGAATTTCAATAATTTCTTTGATTTAAAAGATTTATATGGAGAAATCGCTCCGAATTTATCGAAAACCGTCGATGGGAAAGAATTTAAAATAAGTGACGTAAGACAACTTGAATTTCAGAAAGGAAGCGACGTTATTCGTTACAAAGTAAGTTTCAACCAAAAGGAATGGGATAGAATAATATTCAGACCAAAGAAGAGACGTGTTTCCGAATTACGGCCTATCAAAGAAATTAAAACAAAACCTGCTTACACACAAAAAATTACAATAACAGAAAATAAAAAAAGAGATCTGAAGAGTTTAGTTGACAACAGAATAATTCCCGAGTTTTATAAGTATTTTTATGATTCTGTTTTATAACTCATATCATTTAAATGTACCTACTATTGATTCTCACCCATTAAAAATATTGACAAAAACGCTGCATTTTGATTCAACATTTTTGGTGAAACAATGACATAATTACAAAATCAACATTAAGTTATTACAATGCTCAATTCAAATTTACATCAATTGAATGTATCCATGATCAACTCTTAGTTCTCATAAAATCGTTGCAAATGAAATGAATTCACTTCTTCAAAACCTACATCTAATAATTTCAAATCAGTTTTTCCTCTCTCCTGAAAAATTCATTAAACTTCAGTTACGTCATTGTTTCACCGGAACGGCGATATTATGTTGCCGAAAATGACACAGACGCGTCGACAGAACGAAATCCCGCAGCGGATAAGTTTTTTCGTGACCAACGGTCATGTTAATTACAATTTGAATGCTTTGAATTACGTTTCAGTGAAGTATGACAAGAAAGACTTAAATTTTTTAATTGATACAGGTGCAAGTATTAGTTGCATTTTTCACGAATATCTAGCTGAAAGAGAATATTTAGATACAAGAAAAAGAATTGAAATTAAAGGTATAGCCGGATCCACATCTTCCATGGGCTCCGCAAACATTTCACTTGTTGTAGAAAATACAAGATTCGCTCATAGTTTTTCAGTAATTAAATCCTTTGACTCAAGTATACATGGTGTACTAGGTTCAGATTTTTTCCAAAAATACAGAGCAGTAATTGATTATGAAAATTTCATTTTAAAACTAAAGAGTAATAATACAGAAATTTGTGTACTACTAAAGTCAAAAGTCGAACATTATACTATTATACCACCTAGATGTGAAATAATTCATTATTGTCATACTGAGGAAACTGAAGAATGCGTAATTCAAAACGAGCAAATATGCGAAGGCGTTATCGTCGCAGGAATGATCGCAAAACCTGAAGGGAATAGAGTTCCAATTAGATTATTGAATGTAAACGATAGAGAAATAAAGTTGAAAAATTTTCTTCCAAAACTTGAGAATCTCTCAAAATTTGAAATTATCAATTATGGTAGGAAGGAAATATCCGTACAAAGAGTAGATGAAATATTAGATTCAATTAATATGAAATCATTAAATAAAGAAGAAATTACTTCCGTGCAAAAAATTTGTGCTAAATATGCAGATATATTTCACGTAGACGGTGATCCTTTAACAGTTACTAATTTATACCGACAGAAAATTTTGCTCAAACCAGAAGCGCAACCAGTTTATGTTAAACCGTATCGATTGCCGCATTCTCAGAAAAATGAAATTCATAAGCAAGTTGATAAAATGCTCAAAGATGGAATTATAGAGGAAGCCAAATCTGAATGGTCCTCACCATTATTAATTGTACCTAAGAAACCGGATCAAAACGGAGTTAGGAAATTTCGAGTAGTTTTAGATTACCGATTACTGAACAAACAAATTAAAGGTGATAAATTTCCATTACCAAACATTACCGAAATATTGGATTCCTTGTCAGGAGCAGTTTACTTTTCTCATCTAGATTTAGCGCAAGGGTACTACCAATTAGAATTACATCCCGATAGCAGACCATATACAGCATTTACAACTGAAAGAGGTCAATATCAAATGAAAAGACTAGGAATGGGATTAAAAACGAGCCCCAGCTCATTCTCAAGGCTAATGACAATAGCTATGTCAGGTTTAAATTATGATTCATGTTTTATTTATTTGGATGATTTAATAGTCTTTGGACATTCTTTGCAAAATCATAATCAAAATTTAGTTAAAGTATTACAACGCCTCAGAGAAGTTAATTTGAAATTAAACCCTAGTAAATGTGAATTCTTGAAGAAGGAAATGTTGTATCTAGGTCATATCATTTCGGATAAAGGCATTTCGCCAGATCCAGAGAAAATTTATGCTATTTCACGATATCCTGTACCTATAAATTCCGAGGAAGTAAAACGTTTTGTTGCATTGGCTAATTATTATAGGAAATTTATAAAAAATTTTGCAGCCATCGCTCAACCCTTGAACAACTTGTCACGTAAAGGAAAAGTTTTTCAATGGACGGAAGATTGCGAAAATTCATTTCAAAACCTGAGGCAAGTCCTTCTGACAGCACCAATTTTGCAATATCCAGATTTCTCTGAGAATAATGAATTTATTCTTAGAACGGATGCCAGTGGATTTGCGTTGGGTTCAGTTTTATCAAATTCAAATGACCATCCAATAGCCTTTGCCTCGCGAAGCTTGAATCCAGCAGAGAGGAACTATTGTACAATTGAGAAAGAACTCTTAGCAATAGTTTGGTCAGTTAAACACTTCAGACCTTATTTATATGGAAGGAAATTTAAAATCTTAACAGATCACCGACCACTGATTTATTTGTTCAATATGACTAATCCGTCTAGTAGATTAACTAAATTCCGTTTGATTTTAGAGGAATATGATTTCACGGTACATTATGTGAAAGGTTTAGAAAATGTAACAGCAGATGCATTATCGCGTATAAAAATCGATTCGGAAGATCTCAAAGAAATGACGAATGGTGTAGTCGAACACGTTAGCGTCATGACGAGATCTCGAGCTAAAGAAGTAGGTTCCAAACAACATGAGACGAATGTCTCCGAGGGCAAGAGGATTGATCACCCTGTTGTTGTCGAAGTTTTTAAACGTCCAGCAAAAAGTGTTGAATTGAGACCACTTCCAGAAAAAGAATTTCTTAATTTGAAAAATCAACATTCAGAGGATAACAATGAAAATTTGATATACAATGTGAATTCACAAATTATTTTCATTAACCAGGAAATCCGATCAGCGTACGACTTAGGTACATCGTTGAGGAAACTGGAAAATTTATGCGCAGAAAATAATATAAGTATAAGAATTGTACCTCGTAAAGCTAGCTAATAACAAAGAATTTTTGAAAATGTTGTCAAATTATAAGAATGAAATTCTAGGAACATCCTTAAAAATAAACATAATAAGAGATGTAACGCGAATTGAAGATAAGGAACTAAGGCAAATAATTCTAAATGATTTTCATATGCTTCCAACAGGAGGGCATGCTGGGATAGAAAGAATGTTCAATAACCTGAAAAGGGAATATTTTTGGAGCGGATTAAAGTCGGATGTTGAGAAATTTGTTAAGAAGTGTGATGATTGTCAACGACATAAACATTCGTTACCTAGGAGAGAACCTATGACAATCACAACCACAGCTTCATCAGCTTTTCAAAGAATTTTTTTAGATCTCGTAGGTCCACTTCCTACCGATATTGCAGATAATAAATATATCCTCACAATTCAATGTGACTTAACCAAATTCGTAGAATGTTATGCGCTACCAAACAAAGAAGCAGAAACAGTTGCAAAATCTTTCATTCAAAACTTTGTTTTGAGGTATGGTATACCTTCGGAAGTTGTTACAGACCAAGGCACAGAATTCTTATCAAGAATATTTAGTGAATCGTGTGAATTGCTTGAAATTAAGCAGCTCAATTCAACCGCTTACCACCACGAAACACTAGGTGCACTTGAAAATTCGCATAAGCATTTAGGAGCATTCCTTCGTATGCGCTCAGCTAAGGAAAGTAACAACTGGAGTAATTGGGTTCCGTATTGGTGCTTTTCATACAACAATACCGTAAACTCTTCAACTCGCTATACTCGGTACGAATTAGTTTTCGGAAAACCTAGAAGATTTCCACAAAATTTAGAAAGCCAAGTAGATCCAATCTACAATTTTGACAACTATCCTATTGAATTAAAGTATAGGTTGCAAACGGCATGGAAAGATGCTAGAGAAAACTTGGTGAAGGTAAAATTGAAGAGGAAAGAGAACTTCGATAGGAAATGTAATGAGAGTAATTTTAAAATAGGGGATAAAGTGCTCTTGGACAATAAGAACAGTGATAATAAACTTGATCCCTTATTCAAAGGACCCTATGAAATAGTGGAAGTGAGAAACCCGAACATTGTAGTGAAAACGGACAAAAACAAACTAAAAGAGGTTCACAAGAACCGGGTCAAACAGTATTTCTCACAATAGGAGAAATTACTGACAGGTTATAGAATTAAGATATTATATGTAAATAACGTAAGAAGCTTTTAGATTTAAGATTTACTGAGACTGATAGTATGTATTGTAATGTAAATAGTACTTTAGATAAGTCAAAAAAAAAATGTTTTTATAGTTGTAAACAAAAAGAAATTTTTTTTCTCTCAAAGGGGGAAGGTGTAGTAGACACAGCCTGTATCTAGATGTATAAGTTATACGTGAGATTAGAAGGTCCATGGGACCTTACGTCTTGCAATACGTGATTATTCCATATCCGAATAATCACGACTTGTTCTTAAAACAAGTCTGTTTGTTATTTAATTAACTATTATATAAACTCCGTTCGGAAGGATCAACAAGGTAGTATCAAAGCCGATCCCGACGTCCAATTGTTGATTATTATTGTAGTCGATTCCCACGTAGCTTCAGGAGAGAAGTCTCGCTCTGAACTACTGTATTATGTAGCAGATCTTGATGTATCTTATTAAATCCTTGCCCGAGACTGATGTGCGTTAATCTGCAACCCTTTGAGACTGTATACGCGACATACCGAACCGTACCCCAGCAGGGTACATCACAGGAGATCCGTCATTGTGAGAAAAGGATATCCATTTACTGTCGCCAATGGATATTCTATGGACATCCATAGGATATCCAGAAATGAATATCCATTTAATATCTTCTGATGGATATCTTATGGATATCCATTCTATGTACGAAGATATCCCGACCTGAAATGGACATGAAACGGATATCCATAGAATATTGTGTGCTATCTGGGAGAGTGCTTATCAATTTGCCCAAATGTCTGTAATTTTCGAATTTTTGGCTGAAAACGGTCTCAAACGATTTGGTTCAACTCACTGATCAAGAATCCGTGGTCAAATCGATTCTGTCCGGCCGACCAGACGTCCGTCCGTTAACACGATAACTCTCGAACGAAAGGAATAAGAAGATTAAAATTTGCAGCGTAGGTTTGGAGCGTAGATATCTCAGACGAGTTCGTTAACGGGTGAAATCTACCAAGTGGTTTCGGAGTTATGGCTGTTTTTAGTAAAAACATTTTCAATGAATATTTCCGAAACCGATCACTCGATCTATCTGATATTCAGTACCAAATTGTAGAATAATCATCTTTATACGCATTTGAAGTTTTTTATTGAACGGATTGCCGTAAAGTGTAAAAAATAAAAAAAATTTCTACAATAACTCTCGAACAGAATGAGAGTTGAAGCAGTTGAAATTTTCAGAGTGAGTTTGAGAGATAAATATCTCGGTTGTGTTCGTTATTGGACAAAATAGGCCAGATGGTTTCGGAGTTAAAAAAAAATTTTTTTCAACTAACAAACTTCAAATTGTTTAAGGTGCAGTTTCTCCATAAAAATCCATTGATATCATTTTCAACTCTAACAAGCTAAGACTTTCGGAGATATGATTTTTCTAAATTTCAATAATGAATCGTACGTCTATGTTTTCACAGAATGCTATAATTATTCTATCTTTGAATTTTTATATGATCTGTGTTCATACTGGTACATGTCATCCTGTTCTATAAGAGAGAGTCAGATTCATTTGAGCTCTTTTAATTTGATTTCTTCCATGGTCCTCATTCTCAGACTGCTCATTTAATCTTGATAAATAACAACAAATCCTTTCTAAGTTTGAACAAGAGCGCCAAAGCTCCCGTCCAAAGGGCTTGAACCAATTTTTTATTAACAGAGTGCCTATTTATCGTATAAGTCCTTGAAATGGTAGGAAATGTATTCATATCTTATAAAAGCTGTTTAAACGGTCTACATCGAGGGTAAAATCGATTGAGAGTGTCAAATACAAAGGAATGGACAATAGAGCACGCCCGCAAAAGCTCCTGACTTCACGTCAGTCCTTGAATCAATATTTTTTCTTAATTTCGTGTATGCTATAGCGAGATAACATAATGCTTTGGACTCTGAACAAGACACGTTTCCTCAATTATCATTCAGACACGACTGTTTAGCTCGCTTGTCGTTCAGCACCAACGAGCAGCGAGTAAAACTGACGAGTAAAACCGCGGTATACGGTTCGCAAATTCGATTACCCACATCACATGTTGCTCACTACATTTTGAGGTTATATATTATTGTTTTGTCAAAAGTCTTTTTTCAATGATGGATCAACGTCATATGTTTTATTTTTCAGGGAATTCTTTTATCAAGCAGTTCATCTTCTGATGAATCATCGGAAGATAATGGAAGAGGTCCCTTAGATCAGTATATTAGTAATTAAACATTGAACCATTCGATTGAACTTCTGGCAATTGTCACATCAAACAAAATTTTCACAAACAGTTTGGTGGGATTCCCTGGATTTGCTCATGATAGTTGGGATGTGTCTTCTAGATTCTGACAAAGAATAGAAGATATAATTTTTTGTTCTTGAAGAATTCCTGAATTCTACGATTGGACTAGATGTGGAAGATAATGGAATGTTCCAGAAATGTTTTTTCGTAAATTATCATCTTGTTAGAGAAAAGGCATATGCTTTGAGAAAGTGGCTAAGGACTCCTTAAAGTCATGTTCTTCTAGAGCCGTGTAATCTTTGATCTGAAACATTACCATGTTTCAAGGGAGCATGAGTTATTAGTCAGATGAAATGGAACCACAATCTTGTTCTCAGTAAAACTAGAATCATTGCCGAACATACTTTTATCATCCTCAAATCAACATGGAAAATATTGAAATTTATAAATTATGACTCCATAGAGAAAGCTATTATGATAGTTGCCAAATGTTGTTTTCCAATATTTCCAAAACTACATATCTGATCAAGTTGAAGTCTAGTTTTTAGATGTAGAATATGGAATTCAAGTTCATGCGGAATTTTGTAAGGATCTAATCACTAGAAGATTGATAAAAATATGTTTTTTGATGACTAAAACATATTTCGCAGTGAAGAAGATGACATTCACAGTATGAGAGTCAAAATGTTTGAAGTTGTTGTGAAAATACTGTATTTGATTCCGGTCCTGAATTAGCAAGTGACACAGAAAGACAAGGAATAGTGAAAAGAGTTACAAGTGCTAATATGTAATGGCAGAACCATATCCAATGCATATCCTGTATGAATTTACTGAATAAATTTATGATTTGATTTGAATTTAATAATGAGAATGAATAATATAAGGTAAATGTCCCAATTATCGACACAATAGCGTGTTTCTCAAAGTGTCTAATACATTTCGAGTTCAAAGAATGATTTTATATATGAATGAAATATTGAGCTTCTACTTCTTTGAACCCTCAGTTGTGATAAAAGTACAAAAAACGAACATCTTGAAAGGGTAAAATATTCTAAATAAAATGAATGATGTCTCCGAGCAGATGCCCCCATTATCGACACCAGAAAAGTATGAATTACCAATCATTACCATGCATGTGAACCAATTACCGACCTTGTGGGAAATCCAGAATTTGGCATCAATAATATGTAGCAGAGTCAAGAAACCCTCCCTCTTAAATGGAAATCTGCAATCGTCTCTATATTTCATGAATTGTTGAATTGAGACCTTTGTTGATGAATCACTTATCTATTTGACAGGTTGAAGGTCAAATGAATGGAAACAGAACCACTTCTCAAATCATTGCCGACATGTTTCGATTTTATTCAAAAATCTTCTTCAGGACTCTAAAAATGATCACAGAGATTATATACACTCAAACCATACAAAATTTCATGTTGAAATAAATCAATAGACATTATGAATAACAATGGATAAATAATACAATTAATATTTGTATAATACAGTAAATATAAATGGAAAGAACTAGTGTATATGTATTATGCTAAGACAAAGAATATAACATAGTTGAAAAATGCCATGAGAAAGAGCAAAAATCTTAAAAAAAAAAAAATTAGGTTATGTATTGGTACTTGGCTAAGAACTGAAAAAGGGAACAACAATGCATACTTACAGATTTTATCGTGGTCTTATAGTCAGAATCATGAAATGTTTGGAATGAATAATACACCCTTGACACCATCAATTGAGAGAAAATGACCAAAAAGAATTTGCAACAAATTGAAGTTTAGAACCAGTATGTCATGCATGAATTACGTTCTAATAAAGATATATACACATATATAGACATTCATCAATTTGGATCTACAGATGACAGATATGACATTGACGTTCGAGTTGAAAAAAAGAATTATTCAAGTTTTGTCTTTTTCTTTGATTTTGGTTATTAAATAATAATAATCTGCGCTCAACCCATCAATGTCTGTTCTTTTATTAATGGATTTTTCATCTTGTAAAATGGAAATCATTTCATGTAGTAGGCGCTTCTTCAAAATTTTCTGATGTTCCAATATTTCTACTGCGTCGATATTAAAATCAAAGGAATGGAGTGTATTAAATACATGTTCTGCTAAAGCCGTGTTATTTTCCTTTTTCTTTTTTAGAGGATTGAGTACATTGAGGGCATCTCGTTTATGTTCGGAAATTCTGTCTTTAAGATATCGACCTGTTTGTCCTATATAAGTAGACCGACATACCCTGCAACTGATTTTGTATATTACTTCACTCAATAATTACTTTGGGGTTT
The DNA here is from genome assembly GCA_937662695.2 of Halyzia sedecimguttata. Taxonomy (NCBI): domain Eukaryota; kingdom Metazoa; phylum Arthropoda; class Insecta; order Coleoptera; family Coccinellidae; genus Halyzia; species Halyzia sedecimguttata. The sequence continues at coordinate 49,991,612 of OW569411.2, read as the reverse complement.
TATTCTTGATTTTTGTGAATAACTTACTAATGGTGTTGTTAGATTTAAATGTTAGATTTATATTTAATGGCAGAACCTTTCTTTTAATTTGTTCAGACAAACCTTCCACATAAGATATTGTGTGAAATTTTTTGCGCTCATCGATATTAACATCTCTGTAACTTTGAACCTGTCGACTTTCCTCGTCAATAACTTTCTTTATTATTTTTGCCGGGTAATCATTTTGCTGCAATATTGAACTGATCCTACTAAGATTTTTTTGGTGAAATTCAGGAGAAGATAGTTTCTGAGCTCTATTTTTTAAATTGTTGATTATATTAATTTTTTGGGACATGTTGTGCTTAGAATAAAAATTCAGAATTCTTCCTGAGAAAGTTGGTTTTTGATACCAATCATATTTTAATTCATTTTTCTGTCTTATTAGTAGAATGTCTAGGAAAGGTAGTGTGTTATTTTGAGACTCAAGTTCAATTGTAAATTTTAACCGTGGATGCACGTTGTTGAACACATTAATGATTTCTTCTACTTTGTCAGCTGGTATAGAGGTGCAAATATCATCGACATATCGTTTGAAAAATGGAACACTGAAAGAAAGTTTATCTAGAGCAGCCTTCTGAATATAAGACATTAAAATGTCGGCTACTACAGGAGCAAGACAGTTACCCATGCCCAGTCCGAAAATTTGCCTATAATATTTGTTATCGAAAATGAAGAAGCTGTTTTCAACACAGAAATTAAATAGTTGCAGAAATTCTTGAAATGTAAGAGTTGTATGAGGCTCGATTCTACTCCACTTTTCTTCAATTAATGTTACAGCGAGATCAATTGATATATTAGTGTACAGTGATGTTACATCTAGAGACACAAGAACATAGTTGTCTGGAAGGGTTATATTTTTACAAAATCAATAAATACGAAGGAGTTCTTCACGTATTTTTCATCTTTTTCGAAAGCATAACACAACAGATTTGACAAAAACTTTGTTAAGTTGTAGAGAGGACTCCCAACATAAGCTACAATTGGTCTCAAAGGATGATTAATTTTGTGTATTTTGGGTAAAAAATAAATTTTGGGACATAAACCATTGTTACATCTTAAAAACTTATATGATGATTCATTAATCTTTTTTGATTTGTATAAGCAGTATATTATTTTATTTAGTTTTGTTTGTATCCTATTTGTAGGATCTTCAGTTAAGAAGAGGTTTTGAAGAAGCGCCTACTTCATGAAATGATTTCCATTGAACAAGATGAAAAATCCATTAATAAAAGAACAGACATTGATGGGTTGAACACAGATTATTATTATTTAATAACCAAAATTAAAGAAAAACACAGAACTTGAATAATTTTTTTTTTCAACTCGAACGTCAATGTCATATCTGTCATCTGTAGATCCAAATTGATGAATGTCTATAGATGTGTATATATCTTTATTAGAACGTAATTCATGCATGACATACTGGTTTTAAACTTCAATTTGTTGCAAATTCTTTTTGGTCGTTTTCTCTCAATGGATGGTGTCAAGGGTGTATTATTCATTCCAAACATTTCATGATTCTGACTATAAGACCACGATAAAATCTGTAAGTATGCATTGTTGTTCCCTTTTTCAGTTCTTAGCCAAGTACCAATACATAACCTAAATTTTTTTTTTTTTTTTAAAGATTTTTGCTCTTTCTCATGGCATTTTTCAACTATGTTATAGTCTTAGCATAATACATATACACTAGTTCTTTCCGTTTATATTTACTGTATTATACAAATATTAATTGTATTAACTATCCATTGTTATTCATAATGTCTATTTATTTATTTCAACATGAAATTTTATATGGTTTGAGTGTATATAATCTCTGTGATCATTTTTAGAGCCCTGAAGAAGATTTTTGAATAAAATCGAAACATGTCGGCAATGATTTAAGAAGTGGTTCTGATTCCATTAATTTGACCTTCAACCTGTCTATATTTCATGTTGTTGTTACTTGGCACAACGATATAGAATGACTTTTGATTAGGCCAACTTAGTTGGACCTGGGTTTGCGTTCAAATATTAACTCCGTAGAGTATAATTTACTAAATTGCGTTCGAATACCGAAATGTTGTGTATATTTTACTCTATGTCTGTCGTTCGAAAACATCAGAGTATTTGATTCCGAGTTAACTCTCGTAGCTGTAAAAAATAGCTGGTTTTATTTTACTCCACTCAAAATTGACACAACTCATGGACAATGTCTCACTGTTTCATGAAGAGTATATTTTATGTTATGCGAGTACTCAAGTTTAGGTAATTTGATAGTTTTAATACTGCTCACAACTCACAATAATATTTATTATTAGAATAATATGATAATAATTAATATACTCATGAATGATTGCAGTTTCAAATCAATGAGTACGTAATTTGAAGAAAGAATCGATATTAAAGATAAAAATGTCCCTCAATAATTACTATTTCAGCTTATATGAAGAAAGAATCGATATTAAAGATAGAACAATACATAACAAGAAAATTAAACAAAAATATGATTTATATGTATGTTGAAAAATTCAACCTCGCGTTATTTCAATCAAGTATAAATAATCTATTATTATTATTGTTTTCTTCACATATATGCAACTCTAATAATAAATATTATTGTGAGCAGTATTAAACTATTAAATTACCTCAACTCGAGTACTCGTAGAACAAAAAATATACTCTTCATAAAAGAGTTAGACAAAGAGAAGAGATTTTCCGTCCCATGGGCCATAAGTTATGTCAATTTTGAGTGGAGTAAAATAAACCCAGCTAATTTGTAGAGTTACGACAGTTAACTCGGAGTCGACAATTCCGAACGACGGACATAGAGTAGAACATACACAACGTTTCTGTCTTCGAACGCAATTTAGTAAATAATCCTCTACGGAGTTAATATTTGAACGCAACCCAGGTCCAACCAAGTTGGCCCAATCAAAAATCATACCATATCGTTGTTTCAAGAAACAACAACATGAAATATAGACATGAGTGCAGATTTTCATTTAATAGGGAAGGTTTCTTGACTCTGCTAGGCCCTTTTTGTGTTGGTAAAACTTATTCAGAGAAAATCCATGTTGTTTATTTATGAAGTGCTCTTCAGAATAAAATTTCGATTGATGAGGTACTAAACAATTCAGTAGCATAGGTAGGGAACCCTGGACACGTATACCATGGTGTGTAGTTCTTCACTTCCTGTTTATTCCATAATTAATCTATATTGAGAAATTATCGAAGGATAAAATGAATAAGCAATATTTAGTCCCCACAAAATTTTACATAAGTCTTCGTGTCGGTATCGGTAACTACCATGCTCTAATTTCTATTAGATCACTATTTCTCGAGTTATTGGGAACACAAAATGTCTTATAGCTATAACTCTGATACCACTGTGTGGATTTTGCCCATTAACGAACTCAGCCAGCGCATTCGGACTCCAAACCTCTATGAAAATTTCAACTCTCTAACTTATTGCGTTCGAGCGTAATCGTGCTGATTGCTGGACGGCCAGACAAAATCAAGTTTGGACCTCGGATTCTGGATCAGTAAGTCGAAACTAATCGTTTGAGACCATTCTCGGTCGAAAATTCGAAAATTAAAGATATTTAGACGAATTGATAGGCACATGAATAGCGCGCCAAAAAGAAAATTTTACAGTATTTCGTGAGGATAGTATCACAAGAAAAAACGGCCTAAAAAATGTTATATTTCAGAAACCATCTGTCGGATTCCACTGAAATTCCACAACAACCTTCAAGCCGTCATTTTACAAATAGAATTTCGAACTGGTATGTGGATCTTCTGAAATTTCAAATTATCTAAATCTCAGAATTGTAACAACACCTCTATGGCCGTGATATAAGCGTGCTCGCCTGCGCACAGGAGATTCGGGTTTGAAGCTCCGCTGGGTAAGTTCTCTATTTAATTTTTTTTCAAAATTTTTCAATAGTGATAACTATAAAAATTGTTCATTCAGTATTATGTGAAGGTGCCTGAGGATTGAACAGATAATAGAACATGCGTGCAAAAGTTCATGACTTCGAGTTAGAGCTTTTTTAATTATTTTTATTGAGGTCAGGAACATATCCCCAAATTTGCGGGTGTATTGGTTTTAGGGACCGTTGACGATTCTAATCTATTATGCAAATACACTGCACCAAGTGCAGATGAATCACCCCAGATTATTTTGTCTAGATTTGATTTAAGCATTTTTATCAATGACTATAACGATAAATACTAAGATACAAGTACAGAGAAAGAACTTTGTTGAAAAATCTTAATAGTTACATATTTCTATGTTATGAAAATTTTAGTTGTATTTACTCATTTTGTTTATTAATGAAATTAACTGTTTGAACAACAGTAAACTGAATATGTGGGACTGAATTATGCAAGATTATTGCTTATTTTTGTGTTTGTTGCATATATGTTGTTGATGTACTAACTGGTTGAGGTGTTGTACTGTATATTTTATTTGCAGTATCTGTCTTATTCTTTTCGGAAACATCAAAGTACTCCTCAGCCACAGTAGTTGATCGCCAACCGCCATGGCCTTTCAGTGCCGTTATATCCCCTCCAGTATCTACTAATAAAGTTTCCGACGAGCGACAAAATCGATGCCCAGTAATTGAATTACAGTCTGATAATTTCAAAAATGTAGCAATGTCTTTCCCCATTGCTCCAAATGTATTAATGCCAATTCTTTGTGAGTGATATTTTCCATTTTGAAATTTAAGGAATAAAATCTTTTGCGATATATCAGTAGGACGAAGACTTAAATATTTTTTAAATATGGCATTCAAATTTCCCGTAACAGTATATTTTCTGCAAATTTTTTTTTTGTATTTGGTACACTGACCATCAATAATATCAATAGATCCATGGTATTCTTAATCTGTAATTTGCATAGAGTGCAATTCTGCTGCACGAAAAGCACCCATAATGCCCATTATTAAAGCAACCTAAAATAAATTATGACATTAACTAGATGACGAAATCGATTAAATAATAATGAGATCTACTAAGTACCTTTGTCGCCAGATATTTCTCATCAGGACCTCCATTTATGAAATCATCTAGTTGTTCTGGCGTAAAAGTTTTTGCCTTTTTAGCTACGTGTTTCTCTGATTGACGTTTAAGAAACGCATGTAATTTTAAATAATTCTCTATATTGTTTCCATTGTTTATGTTGAGTGTGCTTCTTAGCATGGAGTAGAAAGTCCATAGAGACGATGCTTTAGATTTAGTGCTGAGTTCACTAAAATATGCCAAAAGACCATTATCTCTAAACGATGACTTAATGTTTTCACTAATACGCCAATCTTGAAAATTTTTGTATACAACTTGAATTAACATTTTTCAGCAAAATATTCACGGTAATTAGGTATCAACTCAATTTGAAAACGTCAAAATTTTTCAGGTGACAGAAGCACAGAAACGAAGTTAAATGTCGCATTCGGATGCGCAACCTAACCTGAATATTGCGAGTTGCTGTCTCTTTCCATTCTCAAGTTATCTTGATTGCTTAAGGAACCTTTCATTCCCGAAGTATTAATTTACGTAACAAGTTCAGAAACTTAAATTTCACCGGATGAGTAGGAAATTTCCAGGACGAGCGTCAGGCAAGATTTAACAAATGATACCGAAAATTTCATTTGCGAGATGGCTGTAGAAAAAGATATTTTTTATCTTTAGAAAAGTAACATTTTCGCGCAAATTCGAAAAATCAGAGAATTTCTTTGATATTTCCCGACGTTCTTGATTATATTTTCCTTCTAGAAATAGAAAAATTTCAAATGTTTGTGAGCTGGAATATGAATCCATAGATTCTCGAAAACTAACGCTCTTTAAATTTTCAGTGGTCAATTTGCCTTTCGGTTTTGATTTAGGTCTGTCATTAGGATGATCTTACTGCTGGGGAAAGATCTCAAACTTCCCACGGCTTCGAGAAAGGTTCGATGAAATAGGTTCACTGGAATCGGTTCCTTGAGAGAAAGGCCAAGGATCTGGAGCCCTAGGAAACGGACCCAAGCTCAATACTGACTTTAAAACGAATTATGCATAATATTTCCAAGGGCAGCGCTGGGCATTCTGAGATGATGTGCGTGGCCGTTTCGCTATCTTTCAAGGACAGCCTTCATTCGTCCATCTTTTGGCTCTGCCGAATTCTAGTATCAGGTTGACCTTGGTGTGATTATTTGCCAGCCATTTTGGTACCTATCAGTCTGAAGATAACAGTTTAAACAGTTTTTCTACAACTACCTTCGAGGTTGAATTATGATTTAGATTTGGGCTATTGGATTGGATTGGACTCAGATGTATTGCTAGGTATCAAGTTATTCAGGATGTTATTCAAAGATAATGATTACGGTTTAATCGGAAAATTCCGCAAAGTAAAGCAGCTATACGATTAATATGCAAACCAATTGAATTCAAAGTTTTTTTTATCGAAAGTCTGATACACAGGGTGTAAATGAATAGTTAATTTGAGAGCTAATTAATTGTAAAAAAATAGGGTGGGTCCTTTAAATAATGTTTGATATGAGTAGCCCATGCTAAGATACATCCTCCTAAGATAGCGCAAGAAAATTAATTCCAAATTTTTTGGCGTTTCTTAAAAACCTAAAACTGAACAAATAATGTCTCCCTTAATTTCCTGCAAAAATTCACGGTTTTTGAGAAAAAAATTATCTAGTAGGCAGATATAGTGTTGAGATTATAATTTAGATCTGGTACAAATATTGAATTAATATAACAAAACAAACAATTAAAAACTTTTCCCGTCCAAAAATTCCTGGAGTAGGTATCTTGAATACCACTACATTCCCAATCTTGGACAGGAATTTTGTAAACCAATGTATTTAAATGGTCCCAAAATGAAAAATTCAGATGTTTTAAATCCGGTGATCGGGCTGGACAAAAGTGAGGTCCACCCTGTCACCCTGTCTATCGATTTGGATATGTATGATTCAAGTACTGACGTGCTCTAATACTCAAATGAGCTGGAGCTCCATCATCCATAAACCACAATGTCATTTAGACATGCAAAGGAATATTGTCAAGAAGTACAGGAAATTCTTCTTCTAGAAATTGACCGTATGTATTTCAATTTAATCTAGGTGTTAGAAAATGTGGACCAATTAATTGAAACCCAATATATCCAAGCCAAACATTTAGAGAGAATTGTTCTTAGTGGTGAGCTTCAGTTGTAGCATGAGGGTTCTCTTCGGCCATTATGTGGTTATTATGGAAATTGATTATTAGTTCTCTAGATCACGTCAATGAATAGCACCTCTTCCAAAATTGAGGATTTTGTTCAATCATTTCCAACATACAAGTGGAGAGTTGGAGAATATCCGAAAAATTTAGTGATAACAGAGCCTGAATACGTTGAATGTGATATACATTATGTTACATGAGTGGTTGGCCATAGCCTAGTGGTAAATGCAGGTCATCTAGGCCTTTCATAAGAATGGCTTCTTTTGTATCCAAAGGTAGTTAGTCGCAGATACAGGGTGATTCAGGAATGGTGACCCGAATTTCCGATATCCATAACATTGGTATCAGTAGTCCGATTTCGATTAAATTTGGTGGGGTTGTTCACAATTGTTCAACAATTCTTTAAAACGACGCATATAATTTGATTATTTTCAGGGTAGTTCTCAGAATATCGAGGCTTCTCTTTCAAGCTTAGAAATCTATATATTATTTACATTGTTTGAAAAATGTCGTTATTGTCATGAGGAAATACACAATTCAGTCTAATCAATTCAGTTTTTGTTTTAAATGGCACACTTGTTTCCAGAGAGTAACCAACAAACGAATTAATATTGTATTTGATTTTTTGGTCATATTTGATATGATTTACTGAGATTTTGGTGTTTAAAGCTTTTCAACGAAATAACGTGAACTATTTTGAAACATGGCATTCATCAGTAACAAGTATTGACCGTATTTTTTTAGAAATAGGTTATCTATTGAAAATAAAATTAACCTATTTATTTCATTTCATACCACATATTTGAAGGAGAAGTATCATAAGTGGTGTTTCAAATGAAGTACTTCCATTTCTACACCTTTTGCTGCTCTCAACTAGAGATCATTTATAGCCCAAACAGATGGATAGAAATGCTGGCACTGTGGCAAGGGCTCTAAGGTCGCCGGATCTAACTCCTTTTGATGACTTTCTGTGGGGTTATTTGAAAGATAAGGTATATGCCACTGAAATTACTTCACAGAGACAGTTGAGACAAAGAATAGAAGAAGCTTGCGCGGAATTAAGACACAGTTCTGACATGATAAGAAGGGCAATAAATAATCTCTTGTTGAGAGCTAGGAAATATGTTGAAATGGAACATTGAACATCTCTTATGATACCTCCCGTTCAATGATGTGGTATGAAATGAAATAAATAGGTTTGATTGTTTTCTCTTCAATAGACAATTTTTTCTTAAATTGTGGTCAATAATTCAAGTTATTTCATTGAAATGCTTGTTTTTTCTCTTTAAATGTGCTCGGCGTTTATAGCCATGTGCACATACTCTCGTAGCTTTTAGTTGTTGCTCTCGTAGTTTTTTAGTTGGTCAATCATAAACATACTGACACCACATCCATGCCCTGAGCGGGATTCGAACCCACGACCTATGGCGCCAAAGTGAGATTCGATCCCGCACCAAGCCACCGAGGCCGGCGTTGAAATGCTTTAAAATCCAAAATCCCAGCAAATGACATTAAATATGACCACAAAAATAAAATAAAACAGAACCGTATTACAAAGAAATCAGATAAAATATGAATAAGTTTGTTTGTTACTTTCATGAAACAAGTGTGCCATTTAAAACAAAAACTGAATTATTACGCTGAATTGCGTATTTCTTCATGACAATAACGATATTTTTCAAACTGATATAGATAATACAGATTTCGAAGTTTGAAAGAGAAACCTCGATATTCTGAGTACTGCCCTGAAAAAAATAAAATTACATAAGTTGTTCTAAAGAATTGAAATCTGTAGAAATTGTTGATTGTTGTTGACTTATTGAAATCGAATGAAATGATTTCCACTTCATGATTTCCTAGGTTTATTATATTCGAGAATGTACAACAAAATACATACATACGTGAAGAAATAAATCAGTTACAGACTACAATTTTCAAGACCAGCTTTTCTCGACGACAACAACCTGGCGTACTTTTATAGCCACATTATAGATTTTTCTTTCTGTAATAAAATGGATCCGAGCAATTTAATGAAATGGCACTAAGCGCGTAACCTCAAATTAAGGTCAATTAGAAACACGCACAATGGTGTATTTCTATAGGAGCTTTATCATTTCGTGTTATCAATAATGACATAGTTTTAACGGATTAAATAGAGATTGAAATCATTCAAACTACTACACTATATTATAAAAAAAGCACTGACGTGAAGTCAGTACTCTTTGGCGCGCGTGTTCACGGTGGCTAATTTGAATTGAATGATTCAAAAATTAACAGTGCTGTATCTAAGCTGCCATCAGGATAGAGTAAAAAAGTTGGAAAAGAACACAAGTGACTCTCCTTAGTCGCACAAGCTCCTAGAAGATTTGGGAGGGTCAGTATAATCGTAATCATGTTTATAGCACGCGCGCCAAAGCAGATTGACTTTTTACACTTTTTCTTTCATTGTTAAGTCAATCTGCTTTTGCGCGCGTGCTATAAACATGATTAGGATTATACTGACCCTCCCAAATCTTCTAGGAGCTTGTGCGACTAAGGAGAGTCACTTGTGTTCTTTTCCAACTTTGTTACTCTATCCTGATGGCAGCTTAGATACAGCACTGTTAATTTTTGAATCATTCAATTCAAATTAGCCACCGTGAACACGCGCGCCAAAGAGTACTGACTTCACGTCAGTGCTTTTTTTTTTTTTTCAAGTTCCTTTAACAAATATAGCTATCAATACAGTTTGGCTGTTAGCTTTACCGTAGATCAGAAAAAAATTCGGTTGTGGGTCCTCCGTTAGGGACGCAATTGCATCTTCTCCAAATCCGAACGCATTTTAATATAGATCTACCGAATATAGTTATTTATAAATTCGCTTCAGGGCCACCATACAGACATTTCAAATCGGAAACAACGCTATTTCCCCCAAACTGACTTGTGTCCGTGCACTGAATTGACATGAATATTCTTTTAAAACCTCACAATATCGGCTCTTTACTCCCAACATAACCCAAACAACCCAAAACCATTCACTTCTCGTCTGCGCAAGCGCAGTATACTCGTGGCTGCAAGTCCTCCCAAAATTACACACCTCATGAAAAACTCCGATTCTCCAACACTAGTGGTTCAGGAGATATCGCTTTTTGAATCCACGCATGCGCAGACCCTCACCAGGGGATTCTATAGCGGAAAAGCATCCGCCACCCCAAAACCCCAATCCTCTCTGACGAAAGCACCAGCAGTTAAATCACTGATGGTCTGCTCATGCGCATAACGAAAAATGCCCGTAAGGGGTTACATCCATTTCGATATTAGCCCCAGGGCCACGGTACGGACACTTTAACTCTGAAACAACGCTACATCCCCCAAACTAACTTTTCCTTGCACTGAATTGCTATGAATATTCTTTTAAAACCTCATAATATCGACTCAGCACTCCCAACATAACCCATCCAACCCAAAAACAGTCACTTCTCTTCTGCGCATGCGCAATCTACTCGCGGCTAAAAGTCCTCCCAAAATAACACACCTTACAAAAAACTCCGATTCTCCAACACTAGTGGTTCCGGAGATATCACATCTTTAATCCACGCATGCGCAGACCCTCAACAGGGGATTCTATAGAGGAATAGCATCCGCCACCCCAAAACCCTACTCCTCTCTGACGATATCACCACCAGTTAAATTACTGATGGTCTGCTCATGCGCATAACGAAAAATGCCTGTAAGGGGTAACATCAATTTCAAAATTAGCCCCAGGGCCACGGTACGGACACTTCAACTCGGAAACAACGCTACATCCCCCAAACTGACTTGTCCTTGCACTGAATTGCTATGAATATTCTTTTAAAACCTCATAATATCGACTCAGCACTCCCAACATAACCCATCCAACCCAAAAACAGTCACTTCTCTTCTGCGCATGCGCAATCTACTCGCGGCTAAAAGTCCTCTCAAAATAACACACCTTACAAAAAACTCCGATTCTCCAACACTAGTGGTTCAGGAGATATCACATCTTTAATCCACGCATGCGCAGACCCTCAACAAGGGATTCTATAGAGGAATAGCATCCGCCACCCCAAAACCCTAATCCTCTCTGACGAAAACACCACCAGTTAAATCACTGATGGTCTGCTCATGCGCATAACGAAAAATGCCTGTAAGGGGTAACATCAATTTCAAAATTAGCCCCAGGGCCACAGTACGGACACTTTAACTCGGAAACAACGCTACATCCCCCAAACTGACTTGTCCTTGCACTGAACTGCTATGAATATTCTTTTAAAACCTCATAATATCGACTCAGCACTCCCAACATAACCCATCCAACCCAAAAACAGTCACTTCTCTTCTGCGCATGCGCAATTTACTGGCGGCTAAAAGTCCTCTCAAAATAACACACCTTACAAAAAACTCCGATTCTCCAACACTAGTGGTTCGGAAGATATCGCATCTTTAATCTACGCATGCGCAGACCCTCATCAGGGATCTGAATTCTATGGAGGAATAGCATCCGCCACCCCAAAACCCCAATCCTCTCTGACGAAAACTACAGCAGTTAAAGGACTTCTCATCTGCGCATGCGCAATACGGAAAATGCCCGGAAAGGGCAGCATGAACCTCAATAACATATGTTTCGGCATTAAAAGCAAAGTATTCCGCAAAATAGTAGTAATTTTTTTATTTTTTTCATGTCACGTGATCTTCACGAAATTTTGCAAAAGTGTTTGCTTTGGTCTTTTGCATCTAACTACTGAGTTTCAATTTAATCAGATCAGTATTTCTCGAGTTATCGTGAAAATAAAATTTTCAAATTTTCAAAATTTTTTTTTGCCACTTTAGGGCCGTCCGTTCAACACAAAACTTTGCAGGCATATAAAGGTCATGATTCTACAATCTGATGCCAAATTTCAAAAAGATCGAGTGATCGGTTCCGGAAATATTCATAAAAAACGTTTTTATTAAAAACGGCCTCAACTCCGAAACCGCTCGGTCGATTTTGCCCGTTAACGAACTCGTCCGAGATATTTACATTACGAAACTACCCTGCAAATTTCAACGCTCTAAGTCGTTCCGTTCGAGAGTTATCGTGCTAACGGCCGGACCGGCCGGCCGGCCGGCCGGACCGGACGGACAGAATCGAATTCTTCATCAGGGAGTCGAACCCAATCGTTTGAGACCATTTTCGAAAAAAAATTCGAAAAATACAGACATTGTGACGAAATGATAGCACGCTGTTCCTTGCGGAACACGCGCGCAAAAATTGGTTCAAGCACTGACATGAAGTCAGAAGCTTTTGCGCGTATGCTCTCTTGTCCATTCCTCTTTATTGGACACTCTTAATCGAATTTACATGGTGAATTCTATTGTCTGTTCTCCTGTATTGGACACTTTCAATCGAATTTACCATGGTAAATTCGGAGTGTCCAATACAGAAGAATGGACAATAGAACACACGCGCAAAAGCTCCTGACTTCACGTCAGTGCTTGAGCCAATTTTTGTTCGTGAAGTCAGGAGCTTTTGCGCGTATGTTCTATTGTCCATTCTTCTGTATTGGACACTTTTGATCGAATTTACCATGATAAATTCGGAGTGTCCAATACAGGAGAACAGACAATAGAATTCAACATGGTAAATTCGTTTAAGAGTGTCCAATAAAGGAGAATGGACAAGAGAACATATGCGCAAAAGCTTCTGACTTCACGTCAGTGCTTGAACCAACTTTTTTTTTCAATGTTTCTTTAAAAATTTTCTATAGTGCTTCGATTCTCACGAAATTTTGAAAGAATTTTCGCGTTGGCATTCTACAACTAATAACCATATTTAAATTGGATCAGTTGTGTATTTTTGAGTTATTGAGAAAATAACAACCAAATTTCAGATTGATGTAACTCCGAAACCCTTTGGCCGATTATGCTAGTTAAGGAACTTAAATGTCGTATTCCGATGCAGAATCTACCCTGTAAACTGCAAATCGCTATTTCTAGTGCTACGGTCCCCACAAAATTTTACACACGTCTTCGTGTCGATATTCTACAACTAGTTAACAAGCTTCAATTCGATCGAGTCTATATTTTTTGAGTAATCAAAGAAATAATATTCCAGATGGATAAATCCGAAATCGTTGGGCCGATAATGACCAACAGCGATCTTAACTCTTCCATTCTGAAAATTGCAAGTCCCTATCTCCTTTCGTTCGAGAGTTGTCGAGGCAACGCTCACCCATCCAGCTACTGAACTCACACAAGGCTGCTCGGATCTCCAACAATATAGATCCGATCATGATCAAACTTGAAACTTGGTAGTAGAGTTTGGTTCTGAAGGCTCTCGCAAAATTTCAGTGATATCGGACGAGTATTTTGTGATATATAGAATTTTTTTCAATCATTTTTTTTTTTTAATTTTATATTTATACGAATTTTTGCGTTGCGATTCTACCACTAATAATCATGTTTGAATTGGTTCGGTTTTTTATTTTTCGAGTTATTGAGGAAATAACAACCAAATTTCAGATGGGTATAACTCCAAAACCGTTTTGCCGATTATGCCTATAAACGCACACAAATGGTGTATTAAGAGTCTCAACCTTATCTGAAAATTTCAATTCGCTATCTCTTTACGTTCTTTGGTTATCGTGACGGAAATAATATTTTAGAATAATTTTTTTAAGATATACGATAGGATATTCACGAAATTTCAGAAACGTTTTTAGGTTTATATTCTACTACTACTCACCAAGTTTCAATTCAATCGGTTTAGTATTGGTTGTAGACAAAATTATTACTCGGAAACCGTTGGGCTGATTATGCCCATTAACGAATTTATCCGTTCTATTGGGATGCACCACCTACCCTGAAAATGTCAAGTCGCTATCTCGTTTCGTTCTCAAGTTATCGTGGCAAGGGCCGGCCGGACAGTATCAAATTTGGCCTCGAATTATTGATCAGGAAGTCGAAAATTTCGAAAATTACAGACATTTCGGCAAAATGATAACGCGATGTTCCCCAGAACATACGCACAAAAAGAAGAATACTGGAAGATATTCCCACAGTGGTCATACTTCTGAGAGAATTTGTTCTGCTCCTTTATTTGTATAGTGCATATGTTTTCATTATACAGTAGTAATTATCATTCTTGATATTAGATTTCAACATCATTGGTTCTTTTTCCTTTCGTTCTATTTAATTCATGGAAATATTCAAATTCATTAGTCACATTAATATGCCTCTTTATGTGGAGGAAAGAATAGCTCGCGTGGACGCTTTGGGAGAAATCATGACCACTCAATTAGTGTTAATCGAAATCAATAAAAAGCGAGACGACATTATAACATCACTAAATCCGTGATGGCACTTAATGGTCTCACAGAATTAGAAAAGGATTTCGAAAAACAACATTATCTAATATGTCAATGGTGGTCGCTTTAGTGGGAGATTCGGAGATATAACAGAATACAAGCACAAACCAAAATTCTGAATGATTTCTGCGCCAGATGCCACGAGGTAGAAACACCGGTGTGAAAAGAGCAGATAAAGATGCAATCTCCGGAAACACCTGAACGGTGCAACCAGTAGCGCACCGATCGATTCAGTCATAATCATATAGAACCATATATTCTGGAAGTTCTGCGATAATATAAATATACAACAAATTGAACTGATGGTTTCTTCGAGAGATGAAATTAATTCAGAACTTATTTTGTGAATCCGATCAATCTCTTGTTGAATATTGATGGATTTATCAATGGTGGGGCATGAATGTTATTTTGGCATGGAAAAATTTCGGCAGGATAATGCTTATGGAGATTCGGTTCTTTACTGAGAAAGCATCCACATTGGATGTGACCCTGGGGTTGAAATTTCAACCCTCAATACAAAAAAATTGGTTCCAGCACTGACGTGAAGTAAGCTTTTGCGCGCGTGTTCTCTTGTCCATTCTCCTTTATTGGACACTCTTAATCGAACTTACCATGGTGAATTCTATTGTCTTTTCTCCTGTATTGGACACTCCGAATTTACCATGGTAAATTCGATTGAAAGTGTCCAATACAGGAGAACAAACAATAGAATTCACGATGGTAAATTCGATCAAGAGCGTCCAATACAGGAGAATGGACAATAGAACATACGCGCAAAAGCTCCTGACTTCACGTCAGTGCTTGAACCTATTTTTTTTCGTGAATTCAGGAGCTTTTGCGCGTATGTTCTATTGTCCATTCTCCTGTATTGGACACTCTTAAAAGAATTTACTATGGTGAATTATATTGTCTGTTCTCCTGTATTGGATACTTTGAATCGAATTAACCATGGTAAATTCGGAGTGTCCAATACAGGAGAACATACAATAGAATTCACCATGTTAAATTCGATTAAGAGTGTCCAATAAAGGAGAATGGACTTGAGAACATACGCGCAAAAGCTTCTGACTTCACGTCAGTGCTTGAACCACCGGCCGGCCGGACAGAATAAAATTTTACCTCGAATTATTGATCAGGAAGTCGAACTCAATCGTTTGAGACCATTTTTGGCGACAAATTCGAAAATTACAGACATTTGGGCAAAATGATAACGCGATGTTCCCCAGAACATACGCAAAAACTCGGTTTCATGTCATTTTGTCCCAGATGGAAAAGTTTTTTCATCAACAGATTTTTAGTAGGTACATCTTAACTATGAAGATATCGATATTCAGTAGAAAAATGTTACACTTCGAATGGGGCCCTGGGGTTGAAATTTCAACCCTTAATACAAAAACCTTGGTTTTTCCTCGTTTTACCCAGAAGGAAAAGGTTTTTCATCAACAGATTTTGAGAACATCTTGACTACGATGATACCGATATTCAGTAAAAAAATGTTCCACTTCGGAACGGACCCTGGGGTTGAAATTTCAACCATTAATACAACAATCTCGGTTTCTCCAGTTTTTTTGCTGGAAGGAAAAGTTTTTTCATCAACCGATTTTGAGTACATTTTGACTATGAAGATATCTATATTCAGTACAAAAATGGTCCACTTCGGATAGAGCCCTGGGGTTGAAATTTCAATCCTTAACACAACATTCTCGGTTTTTCCTGTTTTTTTCCTAGAAGGAAAAGTTTTTTCATCAACAGATTTTGAGTACAACGGAAAGAGATAGCGACTTGAAATTTTCAGGTTAGGTTGTGCATCTGAATGCGACATTTGAGATTGTTCATAAGCATAATTGGCGAAAAGTTTTTGGAGTTATATAATTTTCGAATTTTTTGCCGAACATGGTATCAAATGATTGGGTTCGACTCCCCGATGAAGAATTTGGTGTCAAATTTGATTCTATCCGGCCGGCCGTTGCCACGACAACTTGAGAACGGAAAGAGCTAGCGACATGACATTTTCAGGACAGGTGGCACATCCCAATACGACGGACAACTTCGTTAATGGGCATAACCGGCCCAATGGTTTCCAAGTAATCATTTTGTTTTCAACCAATATTGATCCGATCGAATTGAAACTTGGTGAATAGTTGTAGAATATAAACCTAAGCACATTTGTGAAATTTTGTAAGAATCGTATCACTTGAAAATTTTGAAATTTTAAATTTTAAAAAATGTCTTATATGTCACGACATCCTGAGAATGAAAAGAGATAGCGACTTGATTTTCAGGGTACGTTGTGCATCTGAATGAGACATTTGAGCCTGTTCTTGAGCATAATCGGCCAAACGGTTTTGGAGTTACACCCATCTGAAAGTTTGTTCTTATTTCCTCAATAACTCGAAAAATACCGAATCGATCCAATCCAAACATGGATATTAGTTGTAAAATGCCAGCGCGAAAATTCTTGCGAAATTTCGTGATGATTGTATCACTAGAAATTTTTTAAAAAATCATTGAAAGAAGTTCTATGTATCAGAAATTATTCATCCGCCATGGCTGAAATTTTGCTAAAGCATTCAGAACCTAACTCCACTACCAAGTTCCAAGTTTGAACAGGATCAGATCTATATTGTTGGAGAACCGAGCAGCCTTGTGTGGATTCAGTAGCTGGATGGGTGACCTTTGCCTCGATAACTCTTTAACGAAAGGAAATACGGACTTGCAAATTTCAGGATAAGTTACGCATCTGAATGGAAGAGTTAAGTTTGCCGTTGGCCATAATCGACCTGACGGTTTCGGAGTTATACCCATCTAGAATATTATTTAATCGATAACTCAAAAAATATAGACTCGATCGAATTGAATCTTGATAACTAGTTGTAGAATATCGAGATGAAGACGGGTGTAAAATTTTGTGAGGACTGTACCACAAGCCAATTTTGAAAAAATTACGAAAAATTATTAAGTAGGTATCGTGAGATACCTACATAATTGAGAACGGAAAGAAATAGCGACTTGCAAGTTTTAAGGGAAGATTGCGTATAAGAATGCGATATTTGAGTTCATCAATTAGCTTAATCGTCCAAATGGTGTTGGAGTTATATCAATCTGAAATTCGGTTATTATTTCTTCAATAACCCAAAAAATACGATGCAGATTCAATACAAACATGCTAATTAGTTCTAGAATGCTGACGCAAAAATGTTTACAAAATTTCGTGATGATCGCATTACTAGAAAATTAAAAAAAATCATTGAAAACAAAATTATAATATATCAGGAAGCAGTAGTCTGACATCGCATCGCTGAAATTTTGCGAGAACCTTGAAAATCATGAATGTCATGATGACATATCCAAATATAATATAGATTTTCAGGTTGTTTCATAATAGATAGTGAAGCTTGTATCTATGGGAGATGATAGCCCTACATTAGGGTCCTGTAGCGGTCTTCGAACATCCTGAAGTTCTGAATAATCACCTGGTAGAAGCTCGTTGCTTTTTTGTTGAAATTGGAGATTAAATTGCTAATGAACCTGGGGCTCATCGATTTTCAGGGTAGGTTTCACAGCCCAATTGGAGAGTTAAGTCCGTTTTTGGGTATAATCGGTCCATCGGTTTCGGAGTTATACCCACCAGGAATATTATTTCCTGGATAACTCAAAAATTATAGACTCGATCGAATTGAAGCTTGGTGACTAGTTGTAGAATATCGACATAAAGACGTGTGTAGAATTTCGTGAGAACCGTATCCCTAGAAAATTTTTGATATATTACGAAAAAAGAATTGGTTCAAGCACTGATGGTAAGTCAGGAGCTTTTGCGCGTATTGTCCGTTCTCCTGAATTGGACACTCTTAATCGAATTTACCATAGTAAATTGGATTAAGTTAATTTACCATGGTAAATTCGATTAAGAGTGTCCAAGTAATCATTAAAGGATACTGTGGGAGGTATATTCATCATTGAATGGTTTCTTTCTGGGTTTTCTCTCCCAAACTCTGAAAAATATCTATAAATTGATTATTTTGTGACTTGCTTCTGTGTAAGAAACACAAGATATTTGTCAGAAGCAATCAATCGAACAATGTTGCCTAACAAATAACAACGAAACAACATCAACGAAGAAACAACTATATCGTAACGTTTCGCACTCTATTAAGACTCCTTAGTCAAACGCTTAATGAAAATCTCAAAAGAATTATTTTGTTGATAGTTATTGTGAAATTCAAGAATTGTCACATTGACAGTATTTGAAAATCAAAGCTAACATAGTTTTACTTTGCATAGAAATTTCCAAGTTCCAACTCCTTTTTCAATAAATTTAGCCAAATATGGTCAATACCAATTGAGCAATTTGCAAAATTGCATTCTCTGTTCAATAAAATACAAGTTGACTCCTTAAGTTTCCTTTTAATATAATCAGTTTCTGTAATAAGAATCTTTGTATTACTCCAATCCATCATGTGATCTCCTTGGATTGTACATACATGTTCGGCTATTTTTGATTTCTGCATAATAATAACTTGAGAAATAGAGACATACAGAAATCAAAAATAGCAGAACATGTATGTACAATCCAAGGAGATCACATGATGGATTGGAGTAATCCTCCTCCTCCTCCTCTTTCCATTATCCTCCAAAGGATGTAGTGACACCATTCATATATGATTCAGCAATTGATTCCATGCTTGCCTGTCCTGTGCACTCCTTTCAACATCATGCAGTCTCATGTTTATTAAGGGTTTTGTTTGATCTACCCATCTAGTTGGAGATCTGCCCCTTGGGCGTTTGCCTTCCACTTTCCCTTCTATGATTAATCGCTCCATTGTTCCTGATCTTCTAGCTATGTGCCCTAGGTACTGCAGATACATGCGGTTTATTCTGGTTAGAAGCCTTGTACGTGGACCAATTTCTTGCAATACGGATACGTTGGTTCGGTGTTCCGTCCACGACACTCGTAAGAGTCGTCTATAGACCCATAATTCGAAAGCCTCTATTCTGTTTTTATCTGCTTTATGTAGAGTTCATGTTTCCGCTGCGTACGTTGCTATGGGAAAGATCAGAGCATCGACTAGGCGTAGTTTCGTTGTTTTGGTGACAGACTTGTCCCTCCATATTTTATATAGCTTGCTCATCGCTGATCTTGCCATAGTCAGGCGTCGGCGTATTTCACTTTCGCATTTTCCAGTATTGGTAATCAAGGAACCGAGATAGTTAAATATGTTGACCACTTCGTAGCTTGCAATTTGTGATATTTGTGGGGAATTGTTGTCTTGTCTATCGACTATCATTATTTTCGTTTTAGATTTATTCACTTTTAACCCATATTTTTCGCTGACAACAGACAGTCTGCTCATAATTTCTGTTAATTCTGGTATTGTTGACGCTATGATCAGTGTGTCGTCGGCGTAACGGAGGTTGTTGATCCGCTACCCGCCAACTGATATTCCGCCTTGCCACTCATCTAGAACCTCTCTCATGATGTATTCGCTATAAGCGTTAAATAAGATAGGCGAAAGAATGCGACCCTGTCTAACTCCTGCGGTCGTTCTGAAAGTCCCCGAGTAAATCCCGTCTATTCTGACTTTCGCGCTGTTTTTCTGATAGAGGTTGCGCACCAGTTGTATCAGGTGTTTTGGGGTTCCCATTTCCACCATTATGGTCCAAAGGTAACTCCAGCTTACTCTATCAAATGCTTTTTGATAGTCCACAAAGCAGAGATACAGTGGGATATTGAATTCTCTAGCTTTTTCAATAAGTTGCCTGGTATTTAATATTTGTTCCCTAGTTCCTTTCCCTGGCACGAAACCAGCTTGTTCTTCTGAGAGCTGTGGCAAAAGAAATGGTTTAAGACGGTTATGTATGACATGTAGGAAGATCTTACTAGCGTGTGAGATAAGAGAAACCGTTCTGTAGTTACTACATTCCAAGGGCGAACCTTTCTTGAATATTGGAATAAACAGTGATTCTCCCCAATCTTCAGGCCATTGTCCGGTTTTCCATATAAGGTTACAGATGTTGTGAAATATTTCTATTCCCTCCTCGTCTAAAGCCTTCAGAACCTCTGCCGTAATTTGATCCGCACCTGGTGATTTTTTGTTTCGGAGCAGCTTTATGGCACTTTCAACTTCCGATCTTAGAATATCAGGCTCTTGAGGGGTATTTATTTCTTCTGAGGATTGTTCTGAATCACCTTTGTAAAGTTTTTCACAGTATACTTTCCAAACTTCTGCTATACCATTGGCGTTGTTTATAATTTCTCCCTCCTCGTTTTTAATTACTTGGGTGCGTAGTTTGAATTCTTTAGAGAGATATTTTACTTTGTTAAACAATTCTCGAGACTCTTGTTTGTTAGCATGTTCTTCGAGTTCCCTACATACCCCCACGATGTGGTCATTTTTATCTCTCCTACTTGCTGCTTTGATCTCTTTGTTTAGTTGTTTAATTTTATCCTGGTTCTCTTCACTTGGCGCTATTTTAAATTTCTTCCGTTGGTCGACGAGCTGTAAGGTGTTATCACTAATCCAATGTTTTTTCTTAATTTGGGTTTTTCCTTTTGATGATTCCACGCCTTTAGTTATCCACTCTTTAGTGCTTTGCCAAAGCTTCTCTACAACCGGATCGACAACAACCGGAGCCTCGTGGTTCTTTAAGACCTGTTTAAAAAGTTCTACATCAATGTTTGGTCTAGGATTGATGTTAGGTGGCGTTTGTTTCTTCAATTTAGTTTTGTATTTGGCCCAGAGTAGCTTGTGGTCAGACCCACAGTCTATCCCTGGCTTGGCTTTGATGTTTTTGATTGAACTTCGCCATCGAATTCTTGTTAACATATAATCGATTTGGTTTTTAGTTGCTCCATCTGGGCTGCTCCAGGTGGAGAGACGTCTGGGGTGATGTTGGAACAGAGTGTTTGCGACTGTGAGGTTATTTTCCACAGCGAAGTTTAATAGTCTCTCTCCTCTATCATTTCGAGTTCCTAGTCCGTGTCTTCCTACATTAGGTATTTTTTCGGATACAGTACTGCCAATTTTTGCGTTGAAATCGCCCATAACAACCAGTTGGTCTTTATTTGGTACTTTTGAGATTTCGCGTTCCAAAATAGTGTAGATCTCTTCAACTTCTCGATCTGGTGTTTCGGTTGTGGGCATATATACTTGAATTATGTGAAGTTTAGTTGGAATTGTGTTCAGTGTAATTCTTATTATTCGGTCATTGACAGGATTGTACTCTATTACAGATTTGGATATGTTTCTATGTACAACCAGTGCTACTCCGTTTCGACCAGTTTGCTCCGCTCCCGCGACGTAAAACGTGTGGTCTTCTGTCGAGAAGTGGCCCTTGTCCTTCCAATGCGTCTCAGATATTCCGCATATTTGTATGTTGTTACGTTTAAGTTCTCTTTCTAAAACAAACGTCTTTCCAGTCTGGAGCAACCCTTGTACGTTCCATGTGGCCAAATCGATAGATTTCCTTAGCTGGATTTTAGGAATTTTTCCAGTATCTAATTTCGCATGTGCTGCCTGGACATCCACAGCTCCATGCCTGGTAACATATTTCACACTGGATGGCCCGGACCCATCGCAGCGCCGGTTACTAATCGGGTCGCATGGTGATACTAATAAAACTTCTTTGCCTGTACTCATATTCATACATATACATATTGGAGTAATACAAAGATTCTAATGACAGAAACTGATAATATTAAAAGGAAACTTAAGGAGGCAACTTGTATTTTATTGAACAGAGAATGCAATTTTGCGAATTGCTCAATTGGTATTGACCATATTTGGCTGAATTTATTGAAAAAGGAGGTGAAGCTTGGAAATTTCTATACAAAGTAAAACTATGTTAGCTATGATTTTCAAATACTGTCAATGTGACAACTCTCGACTCTCAGAATAACAATCAACAAAATAATTCTGAAGATTTTTTCGTTAAGCGTCTGAAGAAGGAGTCTGATATAAACTCCGAAACGTTACGATATAGTTGTTTCTTCGTTGATGTTGTTTCGTTGTTATTTGTTGGGCAACATTGTTCGATTGATTGCTTCTGACCAATATCTTGTGTTTCTTACGCAGAAGCAAATCACAAAATAAATTATTTTTTTATTTTATAGATATTTTTCAGAGTTTAGGGGAGAAAACCCAGAAAGAAACCATTCAATAAGAGTGTCCAATTCAGGAGAACGGACAATGGAATTCACCATGGTAAATTCGATTAAGAGTGTCCAATACAGGAGAATGGACAATAGATTATATGCGCGCAAAAGCCCCTGACATCACGTCAGTGCTTGAACCAATTTTTTTTTATTGAATATCGATATCATCATAGTCGAGATTTACTCGAAATCTGTTGATGAAAAAACTTTCCCTTCTAGGAAAAAAACAGGAAAAACCGAGATTTTTGTGTTAAGGGTTGAAATTTCCACCCAAGGGCCCCATCCGAAGTGGACCATTTGCCTATTGAGTATCGTTATCGTCATAGTCAAGATGTACTCAAAATCTGTTGATGAAAAAACTTTTCCTTCTAGGGAAAAAACAGGAAAATCCGAGATGTTTGTGTTAAGGGTGAAAATTTCCACCCCAGAGTCCCATCCGAAAAGGACCATCTTCACGCGTATGTTCTGGGGAACATCGCGTTATCATTTGGCCCATATGTCTGTAATTTTTTAATTTTTTCCGAAAATGGTCTCAAACGATTGGGTTCGACTCCCTGATGAGTTCTTGGTCAAATTTGATTCAGTCCGTCTGGCCGGCCAGCCTTTGCCACGAGAACGGAAACAGATAGCAACTTGAAATTTTCAGGGTAGGTGGCGTGTCCCTATACGACGGACAAGTTCGTTAATGGGCATAATCCTCTCAACATTTTCCGAGTGATAATTTTGTTTTGAAGCAATACAAATTCGATCAAATTGAAACTTGGTGAAGAGTTACCATGGTAAATTCTATTGTCCGTTCTCCAGTATTATACACTCTTAATCGAATATACCTTCGTAAATTCGATTAAGAGTGTCCAATACAGGAAAACAGACAAAAGAATTCACCATGGTAAATTGGATTAAGAGTGTCCAATACAGGTGAATGGACAATAATACATACGCGCAAAAGTTTCTGACTTCATGTCAGTGCTTGAACCAATTTTATTTTTACTGATTATCGATATCGTCATTAAGATGTACTCAAAATCTGTTGATGAAAAAACTTTACCTTCTGGGAAAAAAGGACGAAAAACCGAGTTCTTTGTGTAAAGGGTTAAAATTTCAACCCCAGGATCCCATCCAATGTGGATACTTTTATCAGTGAGGAACCAAATCTCCATAATCATTATCTTGGCAAAATCTTCTCCTGCCAAAATAACATTCATGCCCCAACAATGATAAATCCATCAATATTCAACAAGAGCTTGATCGGATTCACAAAATAAGTTCTGAATTAATTTCAATTCTCGAAGAATCCATCAGTTCAAGTTATTGTGTATTTATATTATCGCAGAACTTCGAGTGACTTCAATTTATTCCAGAATATATTGGTTCTATATTATGATTATGACTGAATCGATCGGTGCGCCACTGGTTGCGCCGTTCGGGTGTTTTCGGAGATTTAATCCGCTATCTTTATCTGCTCTTTTCACACCGGTCATACACCCAGACACGCAGTCGAAAAAAATGGGTTCAAGCCCTGTGGACAGGAGCTTTCTGGCGCTCTAGTTCAAACAGACAAATTATATCTCCGAAAGTATTGGTTTCTCAGAGTTGGGAATTATATCAATGTATTCATATAATAGATCTGCATCCTAAAGGAAATTCAATTCAAATAATAGTTTATTTATCAAGATTAAATGAGCAATCATGAGAATGAGAAAAGCACCATGGAAGAAATCAAATTAAATCTGGCCAATTTTGCCCAATAACGAACTTAACCGAGATATTCATCTCCCTAAACTACTCTGAAAATTTCAACTACCTACCTCATTCCGTTCGAGAGTTATATCTATGTCTATGGATGAAAAGCAGTCTCACTACTCTCTACTTCACTCACTAATCTCTTACTTCATGTTCAGTTCCGAAATGTAAGAATTTTCTGAGAAAAACTAATTTCGGAGCAAACAACTGAGATTTTTCTCACTTCGATCACAATTCTTCGATTGATTAGATCATCATTTGACATTATGACAATTCATATTCATACATAGAATAAATAATAATATCATTCTGTGACAACGTTGAAATACGATTTATTATTGAAATTTTGAAAAATCATATCTCCGAAAGTATTAGCTTGTTAGAGTTGAAAATGATATGATTGGATTCTTATGATGAAACTTTTTATTAAAAAAAAATTAATTTGGAATTTGTTTCGTAAAAAAAAAATTTTTTTTTTGTTACTCCGAAACCATCTGTCCGATTTTGCCCAATAACGAACTTAGCCGAGATATTTATCCCCCAAACCTACTCTGAAAATTTCAACTCTCTAGCTCATTCCGTTCGAGTGTTATCGTGCCTACGGCCGGCCGGCCGGACCGGCCGGCCGGACCGGCCGGACAGAATGAATTTCGACCACGGATTCTTGATCGGTGAGTCGAACCAAATCGTTTAATACCATTTTCATCGAAATATTCGAAAATTACAGACATTTGGGCAAATTGATAAGCACTCAGTTCCGAGGAACTAGAGCGCCAAAAATCTGTTTGATCCAATGATTTTTTTTTGTACTATCTAGATCATTTCGTGATATTTTAGGTAAAAAAATATTTCTGATACAATACATGCACTTTTCACTATTGTGATGTGGAGGTAATACAAAATTGGTTCAAGCACTGACGTGAAGTTAGGAGCTTTTCCGCGTATGTTATATTGTCCATTCTTCTGTATTGGTCACTCTTAATCGAATTTACCAAGGTGAATTTTATTGTCCGTTCTCCTGTATTGGACACTTTCTTAATCGAATTTACCATGGTGAATACGATTACGAGTGTCCAATACAGGAGAACGGACAATAGAATTCACCATGGTAAATTTGATTAAGAGTGTCCAATAAAGGAGAATGGACAATAGAACATACGCGCAAAAGCTCCTGACTTAACGTCAGTGCTTGAACAAATCTTTTTTTTTTCTTAATTTTTTTTTATTTTCTAGGGGTACGGTTCTGACAAAATTTTACACACGTCTTTATGTCGATATTATACAACTAGTTAGCAAGCTAAAATTTGATCAGGTCTATATTTTTGAGTCATCGAGGAAATACTATTCCAGATGGGTATAACTCCGAAACCGTTGGGCCGATTATGGCCAACAGAGAACTTAACTCTCCCATTTAGATGCGCAAGCTACCCTGAAAATTGCAAGTCCCTATTTCCTCTGGTTCGGAAGTTATCAAGGCAACGGTCACCCATCCAGCTAATGAACTCACACATGGCTGCTCAGATCTCCAACAATATAGATCCGATCGTGTTCAAACTTGGATCTTGGTAGTAGAGGTGGTAGGTTCTGAAGGCTCTCACCAAATATCTGCCATGTCGGATGAATAGTTTCTCATAGAATTTTTTTCAATGATTTTCAATTATTTAAAAAAAAATTTCTAGTGATACGATCCTCACGAAATTTTGCAAGAATTTCCGTGTTGGGATTCTTCAACTAATAACCATACTTAAATTGGATCAGTTTGGTAATTTTCGAGTTATTAAGGAAATTACAACCAAATTTTAGATGGGGATAACTCCAAAACTGTTTGGCCGATTATGCTTATAAGCGAACTCAAATGTCACATTCAGATGCACAATCTAACCTGAAAATTTCAAGTCGCTATCTCTTTTCGTTCTCAGGTTATCGAGACATAAGTAATATTTTTTAATAATTTTTTTTTAATTTTCTAGTGATACCATTCTCACAAAATTCTACAAAAGCGCTAAGGTTTATATTCTACAACTATTCACCAAGTTTCAATTCGATCGGAGTTATATTGGTTGAAAACAAAATTATAACTCGGAAACTATCGGGCTGATTATGCCCATTAACGAACTTGTCCACCTACTCTGAAAATTTCAAGTCGCTAACTCTTTCCGTTCTCAAGTTATCACGGAAAAGGCCGGACGGACAGAATCAAATGTGACCCCGAATTCATCATCAGGAAGTCAAACCCAATCTTTTGAGACCATTTTCGGTGAAAAATTCGAAAATGACAGACATTTGGGCAAAATGATAACGCCATGTTCGCCAGAACATACGCGCACAAAAATTTTGCGGGAACTTTGTGCCCATAATTTGGCAGAGTATTTTTGTATTTCTCTGGTAATTATTATTAAGGGCTCTGTTACGTGCGACGTTCACTAAAGTGAGTATTATAAAAACTATTATAATAAATCTCAAATTACATTTTCTTTAATTTGAACATGAACATTGCTTCGATAAGGCTCTCCTTGAGAAATATCGTCCCGAAATTTTTCATTTTCAGGTAAACAGTAGCTATTTTTTTGAAAACATGGTATACATTTGGATAATTTATCTTTGAGTTGCTCAGCAGTCGTTCTCTCTTTACTGAAGAATCATTGTCACTCAATGTAAAATAAGACTACGTTTTTATAATAATAACCTCATTTAACGGTATAAAGCGTGCAACTGTGCGACGTCATTTGAGGAGTAACTTTTCAAAACGCATTATGTCCATTTTGGGCGAAATTGAGTTTGAAGCGGATTCGGAAATGATTTATATTGCTCTATAGCCTTATGTGAACAAAATCTTCCAAATGGCATTATGTCCCTCTGTAATTCAAATCCAAAGTATGTTAGCCGCATCGCAATGAGTTATGTTTACGTTTGCATTTTTAAAACAGATAAAATACAACCAAAAACTTTTTTTATCGATTTGCTCATGTTAATTAGGTTACAGGCCAACACTTACTGTGCAGACTGTTTTCTCTAAATGTATAAAAAAGCGCAACAAACAGCATTATTTTCAATTTCAACCACATCAAAACGCATTATATACAATGAGATGAATCAAAACGCATTAAGTCCAAAAGTTTTTCACATTTTCTGTGTATATCTGATCAATATACAGTATACAGTTAGAATATTGTTTGCAGAATAATCAAAAGTACTTAGTGAAAATTGTAATATATACAAATGTAATTAGTCTAATAATTTACCAATGTATGAATACATAGTAATGTGCCAATGACCATAAGCAGTCGAGGCACTTCAATAAATAAAAAAAAAAAAAAAAAAAAATATTGATTTAAATGAGATTAGTTATTACCTTTAGATGTAAATTTCTATCAAACAAACTCGACGTACTCAAATTATAAGCCAGAGTGGAAGAAAAAATCGATTTTCGTTGATTCCCAATAAAATGGTTTTTGGACTTAATGCGTTTTGAAAAGTTGCTCCTCATTTGAGTTCGTTAGAAAACAAATAAAGATCGGGAAAGTTCGCCGGGGAATCACCGGTTAAAATTTTTTGAGTCAAGAAAAGATATAACATGTCAAGAAAACGTCAAGACAAGATTTTTGTGCGTATGTTCTGGGGAACATCGCGTTATCATTTTGCCCAAATATCTGTAATTTTTGTATTTTTTGCCGAAAATGGTCGCAAACGATTGGGTCCGACTTCCTGATGAAGAATTCGAGGTCCTATTTGATTATGTCCGTCCGGCCAACCGGCCAGCCGGTGCCACGATAACTTGAGAACAGAAACAGATAGCGACTTGAAATTTTCAGGGTAGGTGGCGTGTCCCAATACGACGGACAAGTTTGTTAATCGACATAATCTGCCCAACGGTTTCCGAATGATAATTTTGTTTTGAACCAATACAAATTCGATCGCATTGAAACTTGGTGAGAAGTTGTAGAATACAAATCTATGGATGTCCGCAGAATTTTGTGAGAATTTTGTCACTAGAAAATTTTTAAAAAATTATTGATAAATACTATTCATGTCATGATAACCTGAGAACGGAAAGAGATGGCGGCTTGAAATTTTCAGGTTAGGTTGTGCATCTGCATGCGACATTTTATTTTCTATAGCTATAATCAGCCAAGCGGTTTTGGAGTTATACCCATCTAAAATTTGGTTGTTATTTCTTTTATAACTACAACTGGGGAACATCTCGTTATCATTTTTCCCAAATGTCTGAAATTTTCGAATTTTTCACCAAAAATGGTCTCTAACGATTGGGTTTGACTCCCTGATGAAGAATTCGAGGTCAAATTTGATTCTGTCCGTCCGGCCGGCCGACCGTTGCCACGATATTTTTAGAACGGAAAGGGATAGCGACTTGAAATTTTCAGGGTAGGTGGCGCAACCTGATACGACGGAAAAGTTCGTGAATGGGCATAATCGGCCCAATGGTTTCCGAGTAATAATTTCGTTATCTTTCAATACAAATCTGATCGTATTGGAACATGGTGATCAGTTGTAGAATATAAACCTAAGGAAGTGTGTGACATTTTGTAGAATCGCATCACTAGAAAATTACTGACGTCACGTCAGTGCTTGAACCTTTTTTTTTTAATTTCTTGACTTTTTCTCAAGACAAGACAAGAAGTTGTTATCAAGACAAGAATTCTTGTCTTGTCGACACCTAAGCTGTGGCCCTGTTCAGAGAAACATTTTGAAAAATTATAGCTAACTAATATTGTTAAGCTAACCCAAATCCTGATGTTATTAACGGGAAATTAATTAGGAAAATATTACGTTTTTTTCAATGAAGCCAAGCAGCCCTGGCTGAGTTCAGTACTGGTATAGGTAACCGCTCTAGCCATGAATTAGAATGAGTGCACCACGTCAGTTTTTTTCCAATTTTTGCGCGCATATTCTATGGAGCAGTGTGCTATCATTTTGCCCAAATGTCTTTAATTTTCGAATATTTTTCCGAAAATGGTCTCAAACGATTAGTTTCGACTCACTGATGAAGAATTCGTGGTCAAATTCAGTTCTGTCCAACCAGCCCTCCGTTCCCACAATAAGTTTCGAACGAGTGTGTGAAGTTAAAATGGCACGAAATGTATTCATATCTGCGATAGCTCAGAAAACGATCTATGCAGATGGTTAATCCGATTAAGAGTGTCCAATAGAGATGAATCGACAATAGAATATGCGCGCAAACGCTCCTGGTTTCTCGTCAGAGCTTTTCTCGAATCTTTTATTCTTGAGAATCTCAAATTTCGAACTGCTGGAAATATAATACCAAAGTTGGCATAATCTTTCAGCAGTGAAAGGTAATAAGTTAATATTATGAACTCTCGAGAAGCTATATATCGGTTGTTGAAACGAGTCCATTGTTCCAGACTCTAACTGAATATTGAAGAAATTCTAACAATGTAGCTTGATACAAGCCAAATCAATGAATCATTCTGCGACGAATAAGTGGATTTTATATCTACACAAATCGAATTATCTGGAAATTATTTTGATGCCAAACTAAATTTTGATTTATTCATGATTTACGTCATTTAAGTATTACAAATCACCTACAATTCTTCAGTTAGTCTTCACGCCTCTAGGGAATATTAATTAATAAAAACGAATGACTTTCGAAGAAATGGGGCACGAACGCTACAAACTCCGTTTTCCGGTCACTCTGTAACGACCGTTATTTTCCTGCTGACCGTTTTCCTTTTCCAAGCTGCACGAACGAAAAGGGTTTTATGTCGTGCCCATGCCTATTATTTACTGTCAAGGACGGTTAAAATTGATAAAGTTCCTTACAGCTTAATTCGTTATTGAAAGAATTTAAGGTGGAGTCTTTGTGAGTGGATGAAATTGAGATCGGTTCGTTGCTGAAATTTGTCAATGAATAAAAATGGGTTCAAGCCCTGTGGACAGGAGCTTTCTGGCGCTCTATTTCAAACAGACAAATTATTTCTCCGAAAGTATTGGTTTCTCAGAGTTGGGAATTATATCAATGTATTCATATGATAGAACTGCATCATAAAGGAAGTTCAATTCAAATGATAGTTTATTTATCAAGATTAAATGAGCAATCATGAGAATGAGAACTGCACCATGGAAGAAATCAAATTAAATCTGGCCAATTTTGCCCAATAACGAACTTAACCGAGATATTCATATCCCTAATCTACTCTGAAAATTTCAACTACCTAGCTCATTCCGTTCGAGAGTTATATCTATGTCTATGGATGAAAAGCAGTCTCACTACTCTCAGATCTCTTACTTCATGTTCCGTTCCGAAATGTAAGACTTTTCTGAGAAAAACTAATTTCGGAGCAAACAACTGAGATTTTTCTTACATCACTCACAATTCCTCGATTGATTAGATAATGACATGTCTCAGGAAAATAAGTTGACATTATGACAATTCATACATAGAATAATTATATCATTGTGTGACAACGTTGAAATAGGATTTCTAATTGAAATTTTGAAAAATCATATCTCCGAAAGTATTAGCTTGTTAGAGTTAAAAATGATATCATTGGATTCTTATGGTAAAACTGCTTATTGAAAAAAATTCAATTTTGAATTTGTTTTGTAAAAAAAAATTTTTTTAGTGTTACTCCGAAACCATCAGTCCTATTTTGCCCAATAACGAACTTAGCCGAGATATTTATCTCCCAAACCTACTCTGAAAATTTCAACTGTCTAGCTCAATCCGTTCGAGAGTTATCGTGCCTACGGCCGGCCGGCCGGCCGGACAGAATGATTTTCGACCATGGATTCTTGATCAGTGAGTCGAACCAAATCGTTTAAGACCATTTTCATCGAAAAATTCGAAAATTACAGACATTTGGGCAAATTGATAAGCACTCAGGTCCGAGGAACTAGAGCGCCAAAAACGTACGAAATTCCGGACAGTGGTACGTTATTAGTTAGTGAGAATCAATTTTTCAACCTATTTAATTGTGTTCGTTATCAATGAGTAACAAACGGTTCATAATTGTACACAGCCTCTGGTGCTCGAAATTTTTAATATATGAGTATTCGAATAGTCGTTTGCTCTTTGATTTGAATAGTGAATTATCGACTACCTATAATTTTTTAGTGGAATATTTGAATTGACGAATATTAGAATTGTTCCGAAAAATTCCGTCTTATTTCTGAAACTATCCGCGCAATTCGTCTGGAATTTGTAATTTACATCTATATGTAAATGTATAAGGCAATCATTTTCGGCGAGTATGTTCATTTTATTTAGGGTATTACATACCTACTTATTTCACCAAGATTTTCATTAGTCTTGAATTGCGGACAATGATATATTATTAGTAGTGACTGTATATAGTATCGGAACAAATATGTATATCTGAGGTATAAAAAGAACTCTATGAGATTTACAAGGAATGAACATATATTTTAATACCACATAATCAAGAGAGGCCCAATTCTGTCATCCCCTCCTGTTATCCAGCAAAAACTAATTCTTGGCCAAATGAAAATCAGATGTTTCTATTCAAACAAATTGGTGATGGTTCTCATATCGTTGGCGAAATGGCAAAGAGACTTATCTGCAATAAGGAAGTTTCAAGATATTCGCGTTTGAAAGTTTGAGAATGAACGACCGATCACGGAGTGGACTAAATCAACCATAAATGCTCGATTCTTCCATTTATTTTTTTTTCGCAATCTACCAAAAAAGTTGTCGGCATGCGCAGGCTCACGTGATATAAAACATGAGGCCAACTAAAAATGAAAAATTTTGCACATACCTCCTTTTGTCATATTTGCCGATGCTATATACATTTTGTGATTACTATTATATTCATATTATATTCTTCAGATTTTGGCATTAGCTACTTTTACCTGTTTACGCAAAACATTTGCATAACACCTGTTATGGATTTATGTAATACTGTCAGACAAATAAAAAGAAGGGTTCAAGCACTGACGTGAAGTCAGGAGCTTTTGCGTGTATGTTGTATTGTCCATGGTAAATTCGATTAAGATTGTCCGATACAGGAGAATGGACAATAGAACATACGCGCAAAAGTTCCTGACTTGACGTCAGTGCTTTTCCGTAATTTATTTAAAATTTTCTAGGGTAGGTACGGTAGGTCTTTATCTCGTTATTCTACAACTATGTAGTTACCAAGCTTAAATTCGATCAAGTCTATATTTTTCGAGTCATCGAGAAAATAATATTCTAGTTGAGTATAACTCCGAGATCGTTGGACCGATTATGCTCAAAAAGGAACTCAACCCTCCCGTTCGGATGCGCAACCCACCCTGAAAATTGCAAGTCCCTATCTCCTTCCGCTCGAAAGTTATCGAGGCAAAGGTCACCCATCCAGCTACTCACACAAAGCTGCTCGGATCTCCAACAATATAGATACGATTTTCAATGATCTTTTAAGAATTTTCTAGGGATTCGATCCTCACGAAATTTCGCAAGAATTTTTGCGTTGGCATTCTACAACTAATAACCACGTTTGAATTGGATCGTTATTTTTCGAGTTATTGAGGAAATAACTACCAGATTTCAGATGGGTAGGTATAACTCCAAAACCGTTTGGCCGATTATGCCTATAAACAAACTCAAATGTCAGATGCACAACTTCACCTGAAAATGTCAAGTCGCTATCTCTTTTCGTTCTCAGGTTATCGTGGCATAAATAATATTTTTTAATAATTTTTATAAAATTTTCTAGAGACCCGATTCTCACAAAATTTCACAAACATCCTTAGGTTTGTATTTTACAACTACCTACTCACAAAGTTTCAATGCGTTCGGATTAGTATTGGTTGAAAACAAAATTAACGAACTTGTCCGCAAAACCCCAATCCTCTTTGGCGAAAACTCCAGTAGTTAAATGACTTCTCATCTACTCATGCGCATAACGAAAAATGCCCAGAAGGGGCAGCATGAACTTATAAATGAATAAATATTCCGCAAAATAGTAGTAATTTTTTCATGTCACGTGATCCTCACGGAATTTTGCAGAAGTGTTTGCTTTGGTCTTTTGCATCTTACTACTGAGTTTCAATTCAATCGGATCAGTATTTTTCGAGTTATCGTAGAAGCAAAATTTTTTTGCCACTTTATGGCCATCCGGTCATTACAATCGCAGGCATATAAAAGTCATGATTCTACAATTTGAAGCCAAATTTCAGATAGATCAATTGATCCGTTCCGGAAGTATTCATAACAAGATTTTCACTAAAAATGGCCTTAACTCCGAAACCGCTTGGTGGATTTCGCCCGTTAAGGAACTCGTCCGAGATATTTACGTTCCAAACCTACCCAGCAAATTTCAATCCTCTAACTTCGTTCGAGAGTTATCGTGCTAACGGACGGACTGGCCGGACCGGAGGGACAGAAGTGAATTTGACCTCGAATTCTTCATCAGGGAGTCGAACCCAATCGTTTGATACCATTTTCGCAAACAAATTCGAAAAATACAGATATTGTGACGAAATGATAGCATGCTGTTCCTTGCGGAACACGCGCGCAAAAAGGGATTTATTAATATAATATGTGATGTATAAGTATATATAAAATTGGTTCAAGCACTGACGTGAAGTCAGAAGCTTTTGCGCGTATGTTTTATTGTCCATACTTCTGTATTGGACACACTTAATCGAATTTACCATGGTAAATTATGTTGTCCATTCTCCTGTATTGGACACTCTCAATTCGAATTTACCATGGTAAATTCGAATTAAGTGTCCAATACAGGAGAATGGACAACATAATTTACCATAGTAAATTCGATTAAGGGTGTCCAATACAGAAGTATGGACAATAGAACATACGCGCAAAAGCTTCTGACTTCACGTCAGTGCTTGAACCAATTTTTTTTTCGTGATATTTTAAAAATTTTCTAGGGTTACGGTTCTTGAAATTTTTTTTTTCGTCATTTTTTTCAAATTTTCTAGGGGTACGATTCTTACAAAATTTTAAACACGTCTTTATGTTGATTTTCTACTGCTAGTTACCAAGCACCAATTCCATCGAATATTTATTTTTTGAGTTATCAAGGAAATAATATTCCAGGTGGGTATAACTCGGAAACCGTTAGACCGATTATGCCCAAAAACGAACTCAACACTCTCTTTCGGATACGCAACCTACCCTGAAAATTGCAAGTCCCTATCTCCTTTCGTTCGAAAGTTATCGAGGCAACGGTCACCCATCTACTGAACTCGCACAAGAATGCTCGAATCTCCAACAATATTAAACCGATCGTATTAAAACTTGAAACTTGGCAGTAGAGTTAGGTTATGAAGGCTCTTGCAAAATTTCAGCAATTTCAAACGAATAGTTACTGATATATAGAATTTTTTTTTTTATTCTCAATGATTTATTAAAAATTTTCTACAAATGCTATCCTCACCAAATTTTGCAAACATTTTTGCGTTGGCATTCTACAACTAATAACCATGTTTGAATTCAATCGGTTCAGTATTTTTCGAGTTAATGAGGAACAAAAAACCACCAAATTTCAGAAAATTTCAGATGGCTATAACTCTAAAACCGTTCAGCCGATTATGCTCATAAACAAACTGAAATGTCACGTTCTGGTGCACATCCTAACCTGAAAATTTCAAGCCGCTATCTCATTCCGTTCTCAAGTTATCGTGACAACAAAAATATTTTTTAATAATTTTTTTTAAATTTTCTAGCCATACGATTCGCACAAAATTTCACAAACGTGCTAAAGAACATATTCTACAACTATTCTATTGTCCATTCTGGACAATAGAATTCATCTTGGTAAATTCGATTAAGAAGAGTCTCCAATACAGGAGAATGGAGAATAGAATTCATCATGGTGAATTCGATTGAGAAGAGTGTCCAATACAGGAGAATAGACAATAGAATTCATCATGGTAAATTCGATTAAGAAGAGTGTTCATTCCAGGAGTATGGACAATAGAACATACGCGCAAAAGCTCCTGACTTCACATCAGTGCTTGAACCAATTTTTTTTTCGATTAAAAGGGTCCAATCAGGAGAACGGACAATAGAATTCATCATGGTAAATTCGATTAAGAAGAGCAAAAGCTCCTGATTCACGTCAGTGCTTGAACCAATGTTCTATTGTCCATTCTTCTGTATTGGACACCCTACCATGGTAAACTCGATTAAGGGTGTCCAATACAGAAGAATGGACAATAGAACATACGCGCAAAAGCTCCTGACTTCACGTCAGTGCTTGAACAAATTTTTATATCAGCCATCAAACCTTTTTAATTCTTCATAATCATTA
Source organism: Halyzia sedecimguttata (assembly GCA_937662695.2). Taxonomy (NCBI): domain Eukaryota; kingdom Metazoa; phylum Arthropoda; class Insecta; order Coleoptera; family Coccinellidae; genus Halyzia; species Halyzia sedecimguttata. Next base: position 49,955,874 of record OW569411.2, on the reverse strand, counting down.
CAAGAATGTCTGTCGATATGGAATATGGTAATAATTTGACATTTGAACACATCGTTTAATGCATAATCAATTTCAATACTTTTGTCACTCGTTGATGAGATGAGATATCTGAAATTATAGATAAACTCTAAATATTCCATTCAATATTGAAATATTAAAATTAAATTTCCACTTATTCATTTGTATTTCAAGATAATGAACGTTTGAAGCTAATGATTCATGTAAATTGTCTGTGAAAATTTGTTTTCATGGGTTAGGGGAAAAGAGTTATTGTGAAAATAAGATTCATTTATTTAGATACCAATCTATATATTGTTTTATACTATCTACTAAGGGCCGATTTATTCAACCTCTCCGTAAAGTATTCGTCAACTATGTGCTCGTTGAATTTACTGATCCCCTTTAAAGTGAACATTTACAGATTACTTTCCTTTCGGTAAGGCTACTTGACAGTTTATAGGTCGTAAAATATATCAGCCCTCAGTGAACAAAAAAATTGTATACCTCACTGAAGCCGTAATACAAACAAAGGAAATAATTTCGAATAAAACTCTATTATCATATTCGATTATTTACTTCAAGAGAGATCAAGAATAACATTCATTTTGAAAATTCAATACTACATCAAGCAGCATGCAATACATTTTTTCGAGTTTGGACCACTGCTGCCCATATAATCATGGAGGATTCGTGAAACACTGCAGGGAGGATAAATACTTGTATATAGATTATTATTAAAATATGATAACTGGCTTTCTCCGTTTCCTTATATTATACTACTTCTCGTTGTAAAATATACTTGGATTTTCCTCCGCAACACTAGGATACATCATTTTCAAAGTTAGCGTTGAATTATCAAGCCATTCTATTATAATATTAGTAAAATCTGTTCTTCAGAGGTATTCATTGTTAAGCATGCTAAGCAACAAGCATTTAAGAAACATATACCTGAAGTTCCACGGGAAAACAATATACATAATATATACCTACACACATGTTATATTGCATCACCTTCTACTCCTATATTTTAAAATATTCTGCAATTAGAAAAATTAAAATGTTTCGTTAAAAATGCCTATTATATAGGTACACGCTGGCATCCAAACACCCTGATGATGGATCGTAAGAGACCCATGATATCAGGAAAACAGAAAAGTGTTCAAAATTCACTGGTCTAAGCGTAATTCAACTGTTTTTTTTTGTGCAATAGTATTATGCAAATGTTATGTGTAAACAGGTAAAAGTGGCTAAGGGCCAAATCTGAATAATAGGGTAGGTGCAGAAGTCATTTGAAATGTAATTCATGCAGTTTTGCTTGCTAATGACATGTTTATGATTATACTAACCATTCTAGGTCTTCCCTAAGGAAATCCCACAGAAGCCCCTAGGAGAGTCAGTTTTGTTCTGTATATATTTTATTTATGTATCCTTACGACAGCTTAGGCAAGTCACTGGGTGGTTTCCACCTAAGTACATGATGAATAGAATACTTATCCCATAATATATATAGCTTCGGCAAAATGACAAAACAGAATTAAGTGTAAAATGTAAAATTTTGAGTTGGCTTTATTTTTTATAGTCATAGCCTACTCATAACAACCACTTCCTTAGTAGATTGCGGAACATATTTAAATGCACCTTGAATCGAGCATTTACGGTTTATTTCGTTCACTCCCTGATTCATCGTTCACTCTCGAATTTCAAAACGAGAATATCTTGAAACTTGCTTATTGCAGATACGTCCCTTTGTCATTTCAACGATATGAGAACCACCACCAATTTGTTTGAATAGAAACACTAGATTTTCTTCTTGGCTATTCCACTCTTGAACTTTAAAAATTTAAGTGTTCATGTCATCTTGGTTGCCTCTTATCAATATTAAATTTTCTCATGAGATATACTTAATCTTCACAAATATTCAATCGACTAAGTTCCATATACCTTGTTTTTAAGAATTCTATCTGCAGTAACTCCAAGAGTAACTCATGCATTCTATTTGTCGAAAAGCATTACTTTTTTGCTCTACGTCAACTGGACCTTAATTCATTCCAACCTGAAAGGAAATATTAAGACTTGGATTTCTCTGAGTAAAGTAATTCATTCAATTCACTTCTATTACTTACTGCTGATTTTTAGCCAGAAATCCTGAAGGACATATACCAGATATCTTCTTTCTGAATAACTTTTCCACAGTTCTCCATAATTTGGAATTTCTTTCACATACGTATACAATATTTCTAGATTCCTCCAATCTTCAAATACAAGGTAATCTCGATTATTTTCAACGGAAGGAATACTCGTTCGTACTTCGTGGATTGAGAATATTTTGTTTACGTTTTGTATTTGTGTTTTGATCAGATTCAGATTCGATGTTGAGGTTAAAACGGGGCGCATGCGTAGATCAGAATGTAGTTTGTAGTATATCCATTAATCATGAATCATTCTCAAAAATACCACACAAGCAAGTTACCGATCACTGCTAATATTTATTATTTACCAGAAATTCATCACAAATCGAAACTATTTGAATTAGAAATGTCAATTTTTACATGACTAACCCGGACTTAGCCATTTAACCCTGCTATTTTGCCGGGTTAAATTTTTATAGTTTTAACCCAGGGTTAGGCTCTAACTCTTGAAGGTGCAAGACCTATTATCAATTTAACCCTAGGTTTAGAGTTAATCCGGATTTAATTAGATAACCCGCATTCGTGCAAGTGGGCCTTAGTGGCCTACATGGCCTAAAATTCCTCTCTACCCATCACAAGATTTAATATCCACAAATGAGCCTCTCACCTTACAAGATCAGAAGCCTTCAGCAAAATTTCAGCGATATCATATTGAAAATAATACATAACCCTCCAAAAGTCCCCTCTCGCAAATATACTCCTCTGAAGGCACATGGATCTCTTGAAGAAGAATCGCCTTCTCTATTTCTCAAAGATATTCACTCTTGTTCATAGAAATCCCTTCAATATTTAGTTGCCTCCTCCTAAGGAGGATCTCTTTCAAAACCAGGTCTGACCACTAATGTAGGGCTATCAGCTCCCATAGATTTGTGATGAAATAAGACGATTTTCCCATAATATACGAGCGAAAATATGTCATCATGACATTCATATTTTTATTTTATTTTTGAAGGTTCTCGCAAAAATACGACCATAGACTACATATTATCATACGACGATTCCCATCCGCTACACTTGGCTACAACTACGCTACCGAACTCACAAAAGGCTGCCCGGTTCTCCAACAATATAGATCCGATCATGTTCAAACTTGAAATTCTGCAGTAGAGTTAGGTTCTGAAGGCTCTTCCAAAATTTCAGCCATGCCGGACGAATAGTTTATGATATATGGAATATTTTTCAATTATTTTTAATTATTTTTTTTTAAATTTTCTAGTTATACCATCCTCACGAAATTCTGCAAGAATTTCCGCGTTGGCATTCTACAACTAATAACCATGCTTGAATTCAATCGGTTTTGTATTATTCGAGTTAATGAGGAACAAAAAACAGCCAAATTTCAGAAAATTTCAGATGGCTATAACTCTAAAACCTTTTGGACGATTATGCTCATAAACGAACTCAAATGTCGCATTCTAATGCACAACCAAACTTCAAATTTTCAAGCCGCTATCTCTTTCCGTTCTCAGGTTATCGTGACAACAAAAATATTTTTCAATAATTTTTTAATAATTTTCTAGCTATACGATTCTCACAAAATTTCACGAACGTGCTTAGGTCTATATTCTACAACTATTCACCAAGTTTAAATTCGATCGGATTCATTTTGGTCGAAAACAAAATTATTACTCGGAAACCATTGGGCCGATTATACCCATTAACGAACTTGTCCGTCGTATTTGGATGCGCCACCTACTCTGAAAATTTCAAGTCGCTAGCTCTCTCCGTTCTCAAGTTATCGTGGCAACGGCCGGACGGCCGTACGGCACCACAGAATTTCACATTTGGGCAAAACTATAACGCGATGTTCCCCAGAACATACGCGCAAAAAGGCATAGTGTAATAGAGGTATAAGATTTCTTTTTATGGGGGCACCTCAAAACTCCAGTCTAGTGTTTAAAACTCCCATTAATACTACTAAGATTAAGTTTTAAGAAGCGAAAAGGCGGGAAATAGTTGCCTCGTGCGAAACTATACGAAATACGCCGGGAATATTTGAACGTGTGCGTAATTCCATGCGTATTGAGTGAAGGTTGCCATTTTCAACTGGCGTTCTTGTTCCTCGGAACAGAGTGCTTATCAATTTGCCCAATTGTGGGTAATTTTCGAACTTTTGGCTGAAAATGGTCCCAAACAATTTGGTTCAACTCACAGATCATGAATTCGTGTTCGAAATCGATTCTTTCCGGCTGGCCGTCCGTCCGGCTGTTAACACGATAACTCTCGAACGAAAGAAGTTAGAGGATTGAAATTTGCAGGGTAGTTTTGGAGTGTACATATCTGGGACAAGTTCGCTAACGGGCCAAATCTACCTAGCGGTTTCGGAGTTATGGCCGTTTTTAGTAAAAATAGTTTTTATGAATATTTCTGAAATTGATTTCTCCTTCTATCTGAAATTTAGCATCAAATTGTAGAATAATAATCTTTATATGCATGCGAAGTTTTGTATCGATCGGGTTGCCGTAAAGTGTAAAACAAAAATTTAACTTTGTTTCTACAATAACTCTAGAACTGAATGAGCTAGGCAGTTGAAATTTTCAGAGTAGGTTTGGGAAATAAATATCTTGGTTGAGTTCATTATTGGACAGAAATGTCTTTATGGTTTCGGAGTAACGAAAAAAAATATTTTTACATTACAAATTTCAAATTCAATTTTTTTTAAGATGCAGTTTCACCATAAAAATCTATGGATGTCATTTTCAACTCTAACAATCTAATACTTTCGGAGATATGATTTTTCGAAATTTCAATAATGAACTGTATCTATGTTTTCACAGAATGCTGTACTTGATTATTCTATCTATGAATCATTATATGATCTGTGTTCTTACATGTCATCTTAGTTTCCTATGAGAGATACATTTCATTATTATTTCTGGTTCGTTTTTCTTGATACACCTTCTGTTCTAGAAAACAAATTATGATTGATTGCAAAACTACCAATTAAATAACCTCAGCTATCGTAGAATTATGAAGATGATATGATATTATCTATACTTTTGAGGTGATAATATAATGCCCGTGGATAATCCATATGATGATGGAAATATATTCTTTGATAAGATACATAATCGAATTGTGTTCAGAATATCTCCAGTAAAAACAAAACTGCAATATTGTCTAAGTTTTAATTGATATAATATTACCAATTTATAACCAATTTATAATAAATATTAGTATTGTCGAAATTAATAAATTTGATCCGTTCATTTAAACTTACTTTATAAAATAAAACTAGGTTTTCTACAAGCTGAAATCCATATTTTTCGCGCTCTTGTTCCTCGGAACAGAGTGATTATTGGCTGAAAATAGTCTTAAACGATTAGTTCGACTTTGGACTCAATGATCATGAATCCGTGGTCGACATCGATTCTGTCCGGCCGACCGTTGACATGATAACTCTTTAACGCAATGAGCTGTTTCAGAGTAGGTTTGGGGTATAGATCGGTTAAATTCGTTATTGGGCAAAATCAGCCGGATGGTTTCGGAGTAACGAAAAACATTTTTTTTCCCATTACGAATGCGAATTCTATCTGTCTGCGGTCTATCTGTGTTCACTGTTCATACAGTGTAATCTTATACACCTATGACAGACATGTCAAACGCATTTTTGTTCTAACAAAGTTCTGTTCTAACAAAGTATGATTGAATGCAAAATGAGCAATTATAGGATATTATACTTAGCCCTAAACTATATGCCCTTGGAAAATTCATATGATGATGGATATAAACAGGGTGAGTCTTTGACCACTGCATTAATTTTAACCTCTCATCAAATGAAACACTTTTTTCATTTACCGTTTTTCCAGATTCGGCTCAGGTAAAAAGTTACAAGCGTTTAAAGATTTCACAATGTGCTAATACACTCCCGCATATAAATTATCTATGACATTGTTGGCGGACGAGAATAAGGCATGGTAACGTGGTTTACAGCTTGATTCGGGATTCCAACGCTCAGGGACGGATCCATAAAAGTAGTGAAATTTCTGGAGTTTTCCATTTTAAAACATTCAATGAAGAATATCTCGAAAACGGTGTGTTTAAGGAGAAATGATGAGGAATAATATAATGTTCTAAAACGATGGAATATTCTTGAAATGACTCAAGTAAAACTTTATATGCTTTCTTTACGCTAATTTCGTTTAGTTTTATGAATCCACGAGTCCATAACTAGAAAACCAGTAGAAGTAGAAAATAACTAATATTTGGAAAATATGTATCATAGTTATAGGAAACTTTACGCCAACATTCATTTTATTCGACCAAGGATGTCAAAGCTACAAAATAAAAACTGATGTTTTTTCAAAATTTCTACAGCCTGTATCTTTTTACCTGATTTGAATTTGGAAACATATTAAATGAAAAAAGTGTTTCATGTGATGAGAGGAATCTTTGGTTAAAATTAATGCAGTGGTCAAAGACTCACCGAGAGACTCACCCTGTATATACAGGGTGAGTCTTTGACCACTGCAATAATTTCAACCAAAGATGCCTCTCAACAAATGAAACACTTTTTTCATTTAACATTTTTCCAAATTCAGCTCAGGTAAAAAGATACAGGCTGTTGAAATTTTGAAAAAAAATCAGTTTTTATTTTGTAGCTTTGACATCCTTTTCTCGAATAAAATGAATGTTGGCGTGAAGTTTCCTATAACTATGATACATATTTTCCAAATATTAGTTATTTTCTACTTCTACTGGTTTTCTAGTTATGCATTCGTGGATTCATAAAACTAAACGAAATTAGCATAAAGAAAGCATATAAAGTTTTTCTTGAGTCATTTCAAGAATATTCCATCGTTTTAGAACATTATATTATTCTTCATCATTTCTCCTTAAACGCACCGTTTTCAAGATATTCTTCATTGAGTGTTTTAAAATGGAAAACTCCAGAAATTTCACTACTTTTATGGATCCGTCCCTGAGCGTTGGAATCCCGAATCAAGCTGTAAATCACGTTACCATGGCTTATTCTCGTCCGCCAACAATGTCATAGATAATTTATATGCGGGAGTGTATCAGCACATTGTGAAATCTTTAAACTATTGTAACTTTTTACCTGAGCCGAATCTGGAAAAATGGTAAATGAAAAAAGTGTTTCATTTGATGAGAGGAATCTTTGGTTAAAATAATGCAGTGGTCAAAGACTCACCCTGTATATATATAATTTGGTAAGTTTATCAAATTGGGTTCAGAATAGTTTCAGTGAAAACAAAACTGGAATATTGGCTAAGTTTCAATTGGGATAATATAATTTTCACAGGAGATTTGAGGAATGAATATCTCGAATAAGTTCATTATTCAATTTTAATTTAGTTTATTTTATGATGTAGTTCTATCATAAGAATCATTCCTGACTCTGAGAAACCAATACTTTCGGAGATATGATTTGTCAAAGTATGAACAAGAGCGCCTAAGCTCCTATCTACAGGCTTTCCTTCTTTTGTTTTTTAGATTCTCATTCATTTTGGAACAAATCCGATCTCTTAATTTGCTTTCAGTCGATGCACAAACATTTCCACGCCGCATCTGATTTTTGAGGAATTGATCCTGAAGTAAAACGATTTTTATTTTTTTAAGCGGAAACCGTCTGCTATACAAAGGAGACCCATGAGATCAAATCAGTTCAAAAAGGAATGAGGATCTCAAAGGTAATTTTTGTTCTCAAGAGAAAGCTGTGGCGTAGTATTTTTTTCTCCCAAAATATTCAATGCAAATCCCGAACGGATGCCACTGGTAAAGAAAATGAAAATTTTTTGTACATCTCAAAATGCACCTTGATGCATAGACATGAACCGAATTTTATAAAGATTCCTAAAATATCATCTCCGTTATTATTGAAAAACAGTTTTTTTTTTAATTTTATCACCCTGTATCTCAAAAGAACATCAAGTGAATAGTCAATTCCATTGAATTTCATATATCAGATGATACAGCTTTTGGATTTTCTATAATACAGATTACAGTAATAGTGATCTGTGTTAAACGTGTGCATAAAGTGCAGGAGTATACTAGCACATTGTGAAATCTTTAAGCGCTTATAACTTTTTACGTCGATCGAATCTGGATGAATGGTAATTGAAAATGGGTTCAAGCCCTGTGGACAGGAGCTTTCTGGCGCTCTAGTTCAAACAGACAAATTATATCTCCGAAAGTATTAGTTTCTCAGAGTTGAGAATTATATCAATGTATTCTTATGATAGAACTGCATCATTAAGGAAATTCAATTCAAATAATAGTTTATTTATCAAGATTAAATGAGCAATCTGAGAACTGCACCATGGAAGAAACCAAATTAAAATAGCTGAAATGAATTTGACTCTCTCTTATAGCACAGGATGAAATGTACGAGTATGAACACAGATCATATAATAAAGCTTAGATAGAATAATTATAGCATTCTGTGAAAACAGAAGTACGATTCATTATTGAAATTTAGACTTTCATCTTAGCAGAAATTGAATTCAAACATCATAGAAGAATTTAAATTCAACAAGAGTGCCAAAAATTATCAATCCAAAACCAATAGACAAATTCTACCCAACAACGAACTCATCCGAGATATTCATTTCTCAATTCCAGTTTTGTTTTTAGTGGAGATATTCTGAACTCAATATTATTAACTTACCATTACCATTCCCATCATCATATGGATTGACCATCGACATGAAAATATCAACCAACAAAAGTATGATAATATTTTAATTTTCATATTCATACCATTACTGGAATGAATTACAATGAGACAACGTCAAAGTTGACATTATAACAATTCATAGAATAGCCACAGAATAATTCTATCATTGAAATTTTGAAAAATCATATCTCCGAAAGTATTAGTTCGTTAGAGTTATGATATGAATGGATTCTTATGGTAAAACTGCTTATTGAAAAAAATTTAATTTGGAATTTGTTCTGTAAAAAAAAAAAATTTTTTTGTTACTCCGAAACCATCTGTCCGATTTTGCCCAATAACGAACTTAGCCGAGATATTTATCCCTCAAACATACTCTGAAAATTTCAACTGTCTAGCTCATTCCGTTCGAGAGTTATCGTGCCTACGGACGGACCGGCCGGCCGGCTGGACGGCCGGACAGAATGAATTTCGACCACGGATTCTTGATCAGTGAGTCGAACCAAATCGTTTAAGACCATTTTCATCGAAAAATTCGAAAATTACAGACATTTGGGCAAATTGATAAGCACTCAGTTCCGAGGAACTAGAGCGCCAAAAAGTGTTTTATTAATGAGAGTAATCTTTGGTTGAAATTAATATACACCTTATTGACTCGCCTTGTAAATCATATTTTCACAAAACTTAGTGAGTGTAAAATATATGACATCCATTTCGTGGAAAAAATTACCTTCCGTTTAAACCAGTGGTACCACAAGTAACATGATAATGTAAATTCTATTTAAATCAATTTGTGTTCAATTTTCTAGCCGAAATGAGCGAAATGGAATCTCGATTTTTTTATGCATATTTTCCGTTTATATCATTTTCCTGAAAAATTACCAATTCGACGTTTTAAGCAATGTTTAGTTCACTATGTTCAACAAGGAAAAATAACAAAATAAATCATCACTAATAACGTGTCTTTCCCCTATCTTGCATGTATGACAGTGTATAAAAAATATCTAGAAAAGTAAATTCAATTTTTGTTCAGAGAGCTATGCCATATATATACATACCAATTAGTTATTCGAAATCAATTTTACCTTCCGTCGGTCGCATGGGTATCAAAATGATACAAGCTCGCCAGTTTTTAATGCCATTATTGAACCCCAGATTGAGGAGATCATGCCTTCATAGTACCTTCCTATGTCACTTTTGTTTACCGCTCCGTCGTATTTGAAGCGTTGTAGTGATTAAGGCTGGTTTTCCTGTCACGCTGACGGTCAGCGCTGATGGGTCAATATGTATGTAGCTATAGGTAGCGTTTTCGAGTCACGCGGCGCTGACGGCTGTCAGCGCTGAGCTATATTCGCGCACGTACGCGCCGGCGCGTCGGCGCCGCTGACCAGCTGGCGCCGACAAGCCTCCACATTCAGTGAGCCAGAGACAATAGCATCCTTCTATTTCTCAATGTGATCAGCGTGATCCGAGATGACCGATCAGCGCTGACCGTCAGCGCCGACCGTCAGCGTGACAGGAAAACCAGCCTGAGTGTCTTTAGTTAGGAGGCTATTGATCATACTGATACATTGCGACATAACGTGTATGGGCAGGAGAATACGCGGAGTCGACTTTTTCTTCGGAAACTGGGCCATGAATTAGCCTTACCACAACTACAGAAAAGAAGTCTTATGACACAAGGCATACCACGTTCTCTTTCTGAAGGTCTCAGGAGATTCAGACCGACGGAAGAACCCAATGAAGGAGCTGGATCAGTGGTTGCAGAGGATATAGTAGCTTCAACAAAGCGTCGTCGCTGTGCTTTGTGTTATACATCACGAAGGACCAGATTGATCAAACCCATATTCAAGAATTGTAAGCAATATATTTTTGGCGAGCATACAACCTCAGTATGTTCACCATGTCACTCAAGGTTACAAGAACAAGAAGACTCTTCAAGTGAAAACTGAGTGAAACATTGCCACATGCAATGAAGAGAAATAAACATTATTTTTTTATTTGATATGTTTATAAGAAAATATATTTTATTTTATGTTACGTAGGAAGACAATATTCTATTTTTGTTACCAATCTATAATGTATGAAATAAAATCATTTTATACGAGTATTTAGGTTATATTTTTATGTAAGTTACTATTTTTTGATAATATATGAATGTTTCAAATCATACTAAAAAATAAATGATAAAAATAATAAAAAACACAACTAAAATCAATACATATCTGACTTTGTATTAGTCAATTTTATAATCATGTATCAAACAGATAGGTACATTGCGACCGTTGCTGTCGATAAATTTTCATCCGTAAGTCCCGTCTTCGCGGAATTACATAAATAGTTTTTCTTGTGGTCACAATGTATTTACACAAACAAACAAACAGCAACATAATGAATGATTAAGTGTAATCTTCAACTAAGCTTGACACAAGAACTATTACTTTTACTGAAATTTTAAGTCAAAGTTAGATGTATCATTTCGATACATTGCGACAGCTTTTCTACAAGAGTAAGGTTGCGACCGGCGAAAGGTTAACAGACTGTGAAAATAATGCAAAAACGGACAAAAATATTGCATCAATTAGTAATCACACTGTATAGTATGAAATAATTTAACAATCGTTCGAATTTCAATATATCCTAATTGGTTAGACAAAGAAACAGCTACTATAAAATATAAATAAATGTCTATAAAAAATAATTTTAATTAGATAACAACTTTTTTATGCAGGTACAAATATATGTTGTTCTAATTCCCATTCGCAATTTCTCCCCTTCAAGATCCAACATGAAATTCCGTAGTTGTTTATTTGAAGGGTCTAAAAATTCAAGGTCCCATTGCGACATATTGTTCAAATATAAAACAGTAGCCGGTTGCACAGAATTAATTTCGGCTACACACTATTTTTGTTGCAACGACGACGAAAGGAATCGCTGGTCTAAAAAAACTGAGATTACGCGCGAACAAGTTGATTTGAGGTCATCAAGTTATTCGAGACTGAACGAATGAAACAATGAATCGAATGGCACGAAACTGAATCAATTTAATCACCAGAATTAATAATTGCAAAATATTCCATGAGTGATTAAAAAAAGCCTGCACAAAAGTTAAAAAAAAATGGGTTCAAGCCCTGTGGGCAGGAGCTTTCTGGCGCTCTAGTTCAAACAGACAAGTTATATCTCCGAAAGTATTGGTTTCTCAGAGTTGAGAATTATATCAATGTATTCTTATGATAGAACTGCATCATAAAGGAAATTCAATTCAAATAAAAGTTTATTTATCAAGATTAAATGAGCATCTGAGAATGAGAACTGCACCATGGACGAAACCAAATTAAAATAGCTGAAATGAATTTGACTCTCTCTTATAGAACAGGATGAAATGTACGGGTATGAACACAGATCATATAATAAAGCTTAGATAGAATAATTATAGCATTCTGTGAAAACAGAAGTACGATTCATTATTGAAATTTAGACTTTCATCTTAGCAGAAATTGAATTCAAACATCATAGAAGAATTTAAATTCAACAAGAGTGCCAAAAATTATCAATCCAAAACCAATAGACGAATTCTACCCAACAACGAACTCATCCGAGATATTCATTCCTCAATTCTATGATGAACGATAATATATATCTTTCCTCAAATCTACTCTAATACACCAATATTCCAGTTTTGTTTTTAGTGGAGATATTCTGAACTCAATATTATTAACTTACCATTACCATTCCCATCATCATATGGATCGACCATCGGCATGAAAATATCAACCTACAAATAGTATGATATTATATTATAATTCTCATATTTATACGATTGCTGGAATGAATAACAATGAGACAACGTCATGTCTCAGGAAAATAAGTTGACATTATAAAAATTCATAGAATACTCACAGAATAATTCTATCATTCTGTGAAAACGTAGAAATAAGATTTATATTGAAATTTTGAAAAATCATATCTCGAAAGTATAAGCTTGTTGGAGTTAAAACTAATATGAATGGATTCTTATGGTAAAATTGCTTATTGAAAAAAATTGAATTTGGAATTTGTTTTGTAAAAAAAAAATTTGTTTTTGTTACTCCGAAACCATCTGTCCGATTTTGCCCAATAAAGAACTTAGCCGAGATATCTATCCCCCAAACCTACTCTGAAAATTTCAATTGTCTAGCTCATTCCATTTGAGAGTTATCGTACCTACGGCCGGCCAGACGGCCGAACCGGCCGGACCGGCCGGACAGAATGAATTTCGACCACGGATTCTTGATCAGTGAGTCGAACCGAATCGTTTAGACCATTTTCATCGAAAAATTCGAAAATTACAGACATTTGGGCAAATTGATAAGCACTCAGTTCCGAGGAACTAGAGCGCCAAAAATACGGCTTAAGAATTAGTATTTTCTATATTTCAAGTTCATAAATATTTATTTTTCTTCGCCATAATTTTATCCGTATATACTCATTTTTAGTTTTTATAGCATAAAATTGCGTCTCAACCCTTACATTTGTCTTACTGTCTGCAATGAGCAAATGATAATATCGAGTAAATGAATGCGTATGATATGCCCATTGGGTAAGGAAATATGACCATTAAGAATTTTGTTTCTCAATAAAATAGGTAAATCAAGAAATGCAAACATTGTTATTGTGAACAAATTTTCGAGAATCATACTAGATTGGGTTGGTAAGACTAGTAACAACAGATAACTGAACAAACTATTTAACTACATCCTCGGTTTCTCCGACAATTTAATTTTCTTCGGAAAAGGAATGCAACTGGTCGATCAATTATTAAGACTTAACAATCTAGACTCTACAACAAACATTGTGGACTGTGGTCCTCACATATTAGAATTTCATCACCACATGAAATATTTACTTTTTTGAATGTGGTTTCATTAATCCACCGTAAATTTTGAGCAAACGTCATATAATCGGTTAAATTTTCAGAGCTACTTCTTGAAAGTATGCAGTAACTACAAAAAACCGTAATCCAGTAGTTGTGGCGCCATCCATGTGCCAGACGAGGAACTCATCAGCCGATGTAATATGAAATTGAATGTTTGAACTGCAACGGACTTACAACAATGAATATTTTTCCTCCACATTTGAGGATCATATGGGTCATATTTTCATCCGGCCACTCAGGGCCGAAAAATGCAATGAAATTATTGAGGACTCCAACAAGAAAAAAAAGGAAGACTAGGTACCCGCTAAATAAAGAGCATGCCTCATTTAAAAACCCTTTACTTTAATTTGAACCCTCAGGTAATGGAAGCCCGAGTACGGATAGAAAAATAAGTAGATAATAGTTAGTAACGCTATTTCTCTTGGTGAAGGTATCATTGTTTCAGAAATGTGCGAAAGACGTCAAAAATATTTGTGGACCAGAGTGTAGTTATTCGCTATTTAGTTGCCTTCTCAATATTATTTTTTCCTGAATAATACAATAAATCAGATAAATTATATTAAAATTATCCATATAGATATTTTTTTGTGGTTATGGGGGCTTTCATCCTCTTTAACAACCTAAAGTCCAATATTTCATTTTTAACAAATAACAAATTGAGTAAACTTATAATCCAAAGTATATAAATTGGAACAATTGAATTCCATAAATCACCCGAGAATTCAATATTACTACAAACTTTGCTCTTTACGTACTTTAAGTATTTATTAGAAGAAGAGCATTCAATAACATTTTTATATTTTACATCTTGAAAAATACAACAAAAATTGAATTCCCTAGCAGGTCTAGAAATCATTATACAGGTTGAGTATTTGACCACTGCATTAATTTTAACCAAAGATCCCTCTCATCAAATGAAACACTTTTTTCATTTACCATTTTTCCAGATTCGGCTCAGGTAAAAAGTTACAAGCGTTTAAAGATTTCACAATGTGCTAATACACTCCCGCATATAAATTATCTATGACATTGTTGGCGGACGAGAATAAGCCATGGTAACGTGATTTACAGCTTGATTCGGGATTCCAACGCTCAGGGACGGATCCATAAAAGTAGTGAAATTTCTGGAGTTTTCCATTTTAAAACATTCAATGAAGAATATCTCGAAAACGGTGCGTTTAAGGAGAAATGATGAAGAATAATATAATGTTCTAAAACGATGGAATATTCTTGAAATGACTCAAGAAAAAGTTTATATGCTTTCTTTATGCTAATTTCGTTTAGTTTTATGAATCCACGAGTCCATAACTAGAAAAATAGTAGAAGTAGAAAACAACTATTATTTGGAAAATATGTATTTAAGTTATAGCAAACTTTACGCCAACATTCATTTCATTCGAAAAAAGGATGTCAAAGCTACAAAATAAAAACTGATTTTTTTTCAAAATTTCAACAGCCTGTATCTTTTTACCTGAGCTGAATTTGGAAAAATGTTAAATGAAAAAAGTGTTTCATTTGATGAGAGGAATCTTTGGTTAAAATTAATGCAGTGGTCAGAGACTCACCCTGTATATAAATATTTTCTTAGAGATTAATTAGGTTCAATTCACTTTTACTGAATTTGTATAATTAGTAGTAGTCTGATCGCAAAGTTCCTTTTTGTTTACCTGCTTGATATATAATATCATATCGATATCAAAACCTGGTAGATATATTTAATACCTGATGAAGATAATATATCGAAATAAATTGAGACCGATGTAAATTTGTGAAAATCTACAGTGCCTTATTCATTTATTATTTATATAATGGTTGTTCTTTCTTATTTACTTCTGACATTAACAATGATTTGTTAAAGATGTTATTATTATTATCACAATCACAAACATCAATTGGGATCTAAGTAATATTGAGAGATGGTCAAATGATCATATAATTTAGACTAGTTTTGTTTTTTCAAGCTCTAGTTGTTTTCAGCGTCAGCTCGAAGAATAAACTGAAATTTATTAAACTCCAATAAAACTCTCCTTTTTGGTTTCTACACATTGAATTCCTGCAAATTTAATATAATCAGGATTCAAACGAACGTTTCATTCCGTACGAAAATCCTCTATCCTATTTACTGGCGACTTTTCGCGGTATTGAACCTGGACGTTAAATTCGTAGAAACGCTTCAACAAAGCCTTCGAGAACCTAATTTATCTCATAATTGAGGGAAAACTCATTTCCTGACCTGTTACTCCAAGTTCATTCCATTGCGAATCAATTCCCGCCGACTGGAAGACCGCGAACGGCTCACAACTGGTCGTGCACCCAACTAGACTCGCGGTGTCACTAACTTACCACGATCTGACATTCACCCGGAAAACGGGGTTGGTTTTCGCACTTTCACCGCACGTACCGCACGATTTAAGAGAATCAAACTGAAAGGAGTTGATATCGCGTGTAAGTTATAATTCGTGACGCCAAAAATTACATTATGAACACTGACATCTTCCTTGGACTGGCGCCTACAATTCGATATAACAGGACCGTGCTCAGCGTGGCTATAGAAATTGAGCGTACTTTGAAATTCCTTATGGTATTTTACTTGTTTCGTTTGGAAATTAATGTGGAGAACGGAGGTGAAATGATTGTTTTACTATTCGCAAGTTCCAGACGCCCAAATTATTATTTTAGAATGCACCCGACCCGTATATATTCCTAATTTGGTGGACCGAAACTGGAATATCTCCGAACACATCACTGGAAGTCACTATGTACTAATTGCCTTTTTTGGTCATAATTCACCTTTACAAAATCTCCTTACGTGCTTCTGAGTTCTCTGGTAGTCTACTGGACTGGAGGCCTCAGATGCACTTAAGGAGTTTGTAAATTTATCTACTTAGTGAATTTTCGCAGATAAGCCGCCGATATGTTTGGTGCCAACTATAAACTAGAATACGAAAACCAGAGTTAATAAAATGAATTTATTTGATAGATACTACTGCTACTTTGTAGAACTTGTTGTTCAATGTATTACATAAAAGTCTCTATAGTGAAGCGTAGTGAAGGATATTATTAGTGACCATTATATATATATATATATATATATATATATATATATTATTATCTGGTTTTGACGCGTTTATGAATCGTATGAAGTGAAGGGTATGACATAGGCTTGATGCCTTTTATATGCGTTTTTGGTGTTTTACATATTCGAATATATTTGACATATAAATACTTATCTTTTTATTTTGGCACAGGTTGGTCAATTATTCCATCTGTCATTTCAACCTGAATATCAATTTAAGCTTGCAAATTCTAAAAATTATTTATTCGGAGTTTGCCATTGTAAAGGTGGGTTCACACTATATAAAAAAATATTTTAAATAACAAAGTTGTATAACAAATTTCTTATACAACTTTATTTTGTAACTTGTTAAATATACAGCTCTTTTAACTGATCTTGAAATAGATGACATACACACATTAACAGGAGACATTAAATGTGATGGTACATTTAAAAACTTCTCATGAAATTTCCTATTGTGAATACCTTAGAAATTAAGTTGGCTATAAAATAGGCAAGAAAGGACACAACATTTTGAGAAGCAATTCCAGTAAAGAGAACACCACTCATAAGCTCTTAAGAGCTTGAGCTTGAGTGAGATAGGAGAATAAGTTTTGTTGTGTGTAGGCGTTATTACTGTGTCCTTATGCCACAGCTCAGCACTGTTAATTTTTGACTCAACAGTGAATGTTGGCGTTAACCCTGACTGGAAAATTTCTTTCCTAGCCCTAGGATTGAACTCGGGACCTCCGGCCCCTGAATGCTCTACTACTGAGCTATTTACGCTGCATGTATTTGATAACATGTGCCCAAACTTTTCAATTCTAGATAAAAATAATAAAAATTCATTTACCAAAGTTTACAATATTTTTTCTAAACTATACAATAGATAAACAAACAAAATTTTACACATATATATATATATATATAAAAACACACTCACAAAGGCTAAGCCTGTACGTGAGCTGAACATTCTTTATGTATTGAACTCCTTAGAAGAAAAAAAGAAATCAAATCATTCCTCCCATTTCCTGATTCGCCGCTTTTAACAAAGATAATCTGCATGTGTAATACCCTTATCGAAGCACAAGCAAGCAAAATCTCCTTCGAAACAAACCCCACCCAAACAACCCACTGATGACCACACGTAACCACTCATAATGCTCAATTTTGACATCGACTAATTCTTGCACAATCAGCCTCGACCTCCCCAGTATCCACCCTTTTATCCTTTTTTGCGCGTATGTTCTGGGGAACATCGCGTTATCATTTTGCCCAAATGTCTGTAACTTTCGAATTATTTGACGAAAATGGTCTCAATTGATTTGGTTCGACTTCCCGATGAAGAATTCGAGGTCAAATTTGATTCTGTCCGGCCGGCAGTCCGGCCGTCCGGCCGTTACCACGATAACTTGAGAACGGAAAGAGCTAGCGACTTGAAATTTTCAGGCGCATCCTAATATGACGGACAAATTCGTTAATGGGCATAATCAATGAAAATCATTGAAAAAAATTCTATATGTAGGTATATATCAGAAACTATTCACCTGACATGGCTGAAATTTTGCGAGAGCCTAGAAAACCTAACTCTACTAAGAAGTTCCAAGTTTGAGCACGATCGGATCTATATTGCTGAAGATCTGAGCAGCCTTGTGTGAGTTCAGTAGCTGGATGGGTGACCGTTGCCTAGATAACTCTCGAACGAAAGGAAATAGGAACTTGCAATTTCCAGGGTAGGTTGCGCATCTGAATGGGAGAGTTCAGTTCGCGATTGGCCATAATCAGCCCAACGGTTTCGGAATTATATCCATCTGGAATATTATTTCCTCGATAACTCAAAAAATTAAGACTCGATAGACATAAAGACGTGTGTAAAATTTTGTGAGAAACTTACTACAAGAAAATTTTAAAAAAATTACAAAAAAAAAATTTGTTCAAGCACTGACGTGAAGTCAGGAGCTTTTGCGCGTATATTCTATTGTCCATTCCTGTGTATTGGACACTCTCAATCGAATTTACCATGGTCCAAGCACTGACGTGAAGTCAGAAGCTTTTGCACCATGGTAAATTCGATTATGGATGTCCAATACAGGAAAATGGACAATAGAACATAAGCGCAAAGGCTCCTGACTTCCCGTCAGTGCTTGAACCATTTTTTTGAATAAAGACATAGAATTTATATTTTTCATATGACTGAGGATAACACTGAACAACCTAGGAGCCAAATATATCCAGCTCCACTGTCCAATGGTCTTATTCATCCTGGGTATATCAAGTGAACCCTTTTCACTCCTGGTGTTATAACCGTGCTCAACCACATTTGCCCCAGCCAAATTTTTACGCTGGTTCACCAACAATACCAGTGCGTAAATCTATCGCAAGTCCATAACTGCAGCCTCCCTAAACAAATCATCACTCGGAAATCTCCTGTTTTTTCCCAGCATAATTATCAGAATCCACTTCTGCATAACATCTAGATTTTTTAAGTGAATACTTTTGTTGCACCCCCACCCCCCCAGGCAATTATACCATACAGTAAATGGGTCTGAACCAAGGCACAATCAATACACCACCTATAGCTGATTTAATTGGAGTACACTCTTCAAGTATTTAACTTTGAACAACAAACATCTGAGCTGAACTTCTTTGTCAGGGCAATAATATGAGAATTCCATCGCATGCAGCTATCCAAGGTTATACCTAAATACTTGACTGTTCTCACCAACTTCAGCTGCACTGGTCTGCCCCCCAACAAGACTTCAATGCTAGGGACATCAGGCAGATGATTTTCTTAACAAGTGAAAGGCAAGAGTACAGTTTTTTCCAGGTTTATGATGACCAGTTTACTAGAAAAATAATCAGATATGATGGGAAATGTAGATTCCAGCTTTTGTTGTAGATTCCGCCAATTTGCATCCTTGAAGAAGAAAACGGTATCATGCGCGAAACCGATCATATCTGCGGGGATCTTGAGGCTGAATAGAGAGTTGATATACAAGATGAAGAGAATCTGGCCTAGTACAGTTCCTTGAGGAACTCCATATTGAACTCGCTGTCGAGAACTGATTTATTCCCCCACTACCACACACTGCTCCCGGTCGCTCAAATAACTATCCATCAACTGAACAGGAACACCACTGAACCCCACTTGTTCAAGTGTCTCTAACAAATCCGGATGACTAACGGTATCAAACGCTTTGGCGAGGTCAACGAAGAGACACATGGCGGGTGTCTTCGAATCCAAAGCACTAAGTATACATTTTTTTTGTCATTTCAGACATAGCATCCTGTGTCGACCTCCCTTCCACAAACCCATACTGCCGCTAAGATATTAACGTATACTTCTTAACATAATCCATAATCCTTACCTTGATAAGTTTCACCAATATCTTCGAAACATTCGAGAACAGCGATATGGGCCTATAGTTCGACAGCTCTCGCCTACCACCCGATTTCTGGAGGAGCTTGATAACGGACGTCTTTAAAATTTTGGGAAATCCACCTTGCTCCAGAGACAAATTGAAAATATAAGTGAGGGTATAATGAGGTAAACGGTGGCTAATTGCCAATAATACGAAACAAAATACACGGTGAAATATTTATTGATTTTAATCATCAACAAATATTCCGCATGGCCAGGCTGATCACCTCATCGCTCAGTGTTCCACAAAGAGGACAGCATCATTCAAAAGCAGACACAGACTCGTGGGTTTCATGGTTATTACCAATCATCAGTGTGACTTAGCCAGACACTGAATGAAACTTGAACGGCGTTCTAAGAAACCTATTTCCAACGGTCGAGAACCGGTAGGGGAAGAACCCCAGCAGGGCCACATATGGAGAATTCTTACGCACTCCGATCCTCTGCGATTGAGAGACTTTGAGCGATGTTCAGTGACGTTCATTCTTTTGCCGTAAGAGGGCCAAGTAATGGCAATGCCATCTACCCTGAAGAGACCTTTTACAGACTGAAACCTACGATTCATTTTGGTTAGATCAACCAAAACCCAGTGAACATGTAATGAGGTGAACTGTGACTAATTGCCAATAATACCTAACAAGACACATGGTGAAATATTTATTGATTTTAACCATAAACAAATATTCTGCGTGCCCGGGCTAATCACCTCATCGCTCAGTATTCCCCAAATAGGACAGCATCATTCAAGAGCAGACACAGACCCTAGGGTTTCATGATTATTACCAATCATCAGTGTGACTTAGCCAGACACTGAATGAAACTTGAACGGCGTTCTAGGAAACTTATTTCCATTGGTCGCGAACCGGTAGGGGAAGAACCCCACCAGCGCCACCTATGAAGAATCCTTACGAACTCAGACCCTCTGCGATGAAGAAACATTGAGAGATGTTCAGCGACGTTCATTCTTTTGTCGTAAGAGGGTCAAGGAATGAAAACACCATCTACCGTGAAGAGACCTATACAGACTGAAAACGCCCGGTTCATTTTGGTTAGATCAACCAAAAACCAGTGAACATAATTCCTAAAAGACACACGGTGACATATTTATTGATTTTAACCATCAACAAATATTCCACGTGGCTGGGCTGATCACCTCATCGGTCAGTGTTCCCCAAAGAGGACAGCATCATTCAAGAGCAGACACAGACCCCAGGGCTTCATGGTTATCACCAATCATCAGTGTGACTTAGCCAGACTCTGAATGAAACTTGAACGGCGTTCCAGGAAACTTATTTCCATCAGGCGTTTTCAGTCCGTAAAGGTCTCTTCACGAGCAGACACAGACCCCAGGATTTCATGGTTATTACCAATCATCAGTGTGACTTAGCCAGACATTGAATGATACTTGAAAGGCGTTCTAGGAAACTTATTTCCATCGGTCGAGAACCGGTAGGGGAAGAACCCCACCAGCGCCACCTATGGAGAATCCTTACGAACTCCGACCTTATGCGATGAAGAAACCTTGAGCGATGTTCAGCGACCTTCATTCTTTTGCCGTAAGAGGGTCAAGGAATGGCAACGTCATCTACCGTGAAGAGACCTTTACGGACTGAAAACGCCTGATGGAAATAAGTCATACTGATGATTGGTAATAATCATGAAACCCTAGGGCCTGTGTCTGCTCTTGAATGATGCTGTCCTCTTTGGGGGACAATGAGCGATGAAGTGATCTGCCCGGCCAAGCGGAATATTTGTTGATGGTTAAAATCAATAAATATTTCACCGTGTGTCTTGTTAGATGAGTGAGGGGCACAGCAATATGTGTGGTACATTCCTTAAGTGCTCTTGCCCCAATATAATCTAACCCAGGAGCCCTATTCGAATTCAGCCCCCGCAGCAACCCCATAACCTGCTGCTCTTCAGCTGATCATTGAAGTCTTCGCTTCAGACAACATCAATAGGAGGTACCATTAGAAAAAAATTGGTTCAAGCACTGACGTGAAGTCGGGAGCTTTTGCGCGTATGTTCTATTGTCCATTTTCCTGTATTGGACATCCATAATCGAATTTACCATGGTGCAAAAGCTCCTGACTTCACGTCAGTGCTTGGACCATGGTAAATTCGATTGAAAGTGTCCAATACTCGAGAATGGACAATAGAACATACGCGCAAAAGCTCCTGACTTCACGTCAGTGCTTGAACAAATTTTTTTTTAGTAATTTTTTTAAAATTTTCTAGCGGTACAGTTCTCACAAAATTTCACACATGTCTTTATGTCGATCGAGTCTATATTTTTTGAGCTATCGAGGAAATAATATTCCAGATGGATATTACTCCGAAACCGTTGGACTGATTATGGCCAATCGCGAACTCAACTCTCCCATTCAGGTGCGCAAGCTACCCTGAAAATTGCAAGTTCCTATTTCCTTTCGTACGAGAGTCATCTAGGCAACGGTCACCTATCTAGCTACTGAACTCACACAAGGCTGCCCGGATCTTCAACAATAAAGATCCAATCGTGCTCAAACTTGGATCTTGGTGGTAGAGTTAGGTTCTGTAGGCTCTCGAAAAATTTCAGACATGTCAGATGAATAGTTTCTGATATATAGAAATTTTTTCAATGATTTTGAATGATTTTTTTAAAATTTTCTAGTGATACGATCCTCACGAAATTTTGCGAGAACTTTTGCGTTGACACTTTACAACTAATAACCATGGTTGAATTGGATAAATTCCATATTTTTAGAGATATTGAAGAAATAACAACCAAATTTCAGATTAGTTCAACTGCAAAACCGTTCGGCCGATTATGCTTATAAACAAAATCAAATATCGCATTCAGATGCACAACCTAATCTGAAAATTTCAAATCGCTATGTCTCTGCGTTCTCAAGTTATCGTGACATAAACAATATTCATAATATTTTTTTTTTTATTTCTGGCGATTCGATTTCCACAAAATTTCACAAACGTGCTTAGGTTTATATTTTACAACTATTCACCAAGTTTCAATTTGATCAGCTTCATATTGGTTGAAAACAAAATTATTACTCGGGAACCATAGGGCCGATTATGCCCATTAAAGAACTTGTCCGTCGTATTAAGATGCGCCACCTACCCTGAAAATTTCAAATCTCTAGCTCTTTCCGTTCTCAAGTTATCGTGGTAACGGCCGGACAAGCGGACTGCCGGACGGAATCCAATTTGAGCTCGAATTCTTCATCGGGGAGGCGAACCAAATCGTTTGAGACCATTTTCGTCAAAAAATTCGAAAGGTACAGACATTTGGGCAAAATGATAACGCGATGTTCCCCCAGAACACGCGCAAAAATGCTTATAGATCGATTACCTTAGGAAGCGATTTCATCAGCATTCATATCATCCCCTCTTTTCTATCGCATATTTTCGGCTATTGCTGCCGAGTACGTAGGAAACCCTTATCTTTTTTTCACGTACCTCTGATCAGACCATTTAGTCTTGGATTTCAAATTAGGGTTTCTTAAGAGGGGCAAAAGTACAGACATATACTCGCCGTTGAACTTTCTTACTTTTATATAAGCCTTGGCATATATTTTGAGTTTGAGATTTTAAAGGTCACTAGTGTTAATATCTTTATATCTATCTGAGTAGTAGGTACAAGATCACCTGAAGGGATCTTTTAATACCTTAAATGCACCCTTCGTGCCTGGTATTAGGCTATAGATGAATTTCATTTTCATGTGCTCTATTTGCATATAAGGTGTTTACAGTGATACATTTATATATCGCAAGAGATCTATAACACGAACTATTAAACTTGATGAAATCAAATCAAATCAAATAATGTTTATTAAATGAATAAACAGTTCAAATCACAGCGGTATATAATATACCGGGTGGCGCAAATTAATCGATCAGGCCAAATTTCTCCGTTGGTACGCTCCAGAGAAAAAAAAAGTTCGAATAAAATATTTGTAAAATAAAGGGGGAAATCCAATGATGATGTCAGACTTGACCTTGACCTTGACCTTGACCTTGGTGGTCATTCTGGGGTAAAGTTTGAAATTTCAAATGGGAACAGATATTTTTGACCACAGATTCGTGACGAGCGGAAAATTTCACGTTGGAATGACCTATCGTACATGATGTTCGGTGGTCATTAAGGACAAACCGGCAGGTCATCACCCCCTGTTCGCAAAAAGGGCTTGATTATTTCAAGTACCGACTCAAAATCTCTTCAAGTCCGTAATCGTGAAATTTTTCCAAGTACACAATGAAAATTTGGTCAACTTCGTGGTTTGAATACTTTCTTGATATTTGATTCAGAAAAAATTTGAAAATTTCGCGATCTCGAATTAAAAAAATTATCGCGATTTCTGCCTCAGAAAGATTCTCACATGGAAAAATTTTTAGCTCACGTGAAATTTTCCGCTCCTCACGAATCTGTGGTCAAATATATATGTTCCCATTTGAAATTTCAAACTAGACCCCAGAATGACCGCCAAGGTCAAGGTCAAGTCTGACATCATCATTGGACTTCCCCCTTTATTTTACAAATAGTTTATTCGAACTTTTTTTTTCTCTGGAGCGTACCAACGGAGAAATTTGGCCTGAAAATTGTTCCATGAAGACAATCCAAATAAAAAAATGTGTTCAAGCACTGACGTAAAGTCAGGAGCTTTTGCGCGTATATTTATTGTCCATTCTCCTGAATTGGACACTGTTAATCGTATTTACCATGGTGAATTATATTATCTATTCTCCTGTATTCAACACTCTTAATTGAATTCACCATGGTAAATTCGATTAAGAGTGTCCAATACAGGAGAATGGACTATAGAACATACGTGCAAAAGCTCCTGACTTCACGTCAGTGCTTGAACCAATTTTTTTTTACGTGAAGTCAGGATAGAAAGCAATTATGAAAAAATTAACACATTGTCTACCTTCAATTCTTCTTTGGGAGAAGAATACATAATTATTCTGGAAAAATATTACTGGGATTAATGTCATATTTAAATAATCAAAGTAAAGAAAATTATAAGTTTAGTTAATAAAATATTGAATGAAATTAAATTGAATTCCAGTAATATTCAATTACGAATTCTTAACCAATAAATGTCCATTGATAGATCTAAAAGTGTTGGGGTGAAACATAAAGATATATTCTCATTAGTGATAGAAAAATTGGGCTAAAATGCCTCTCTTCTCATCACGAGATTTAATATCGACAAATGAGCCTCTCACCTCACAAGATCAGAAAGTGTGGTTAATTTAAAGTTAAGTTTTGAAGCCTTCGTCAAAATTTCAGCGATATCATATTAAAAATAATACATAACCTTTCAAAAGTCCCCTCTCACAAATATACTCCTCTGCAGGCGCATGGATCTCTTGAAGAGGAATCGCCTTCTCTATTTCTCAAAGATATTCACTCTTGTTCATAGAAATCCCTTCAATATTTAGTTGCCTCCTCCTAAGGAGGATCTCTTTCAAAACCAGGTCTGACCGCTACAGGACCCTAATTTAGGGCTATCATCTCCAATAGATTTGTGATGAAATAACGCGATTTTCCACAGAACATACGCGCAAAAATATGTCCTCATGACATTCATGGTTTTGAAGGTTCTCGCAAAAATACAACGATGCGCATCCAGCTACCGAACTCACAAAAGGCTGCTCGGTTCTCCAACAATATGGATCCGATCGTGTTCAAACTTGGAACTCTGCAGTAGAGTTAGGTTCTGAAGGCTCTTCCAAAATTTCAGCCATGCCGGACGACTAATTCATGATATATAGAATTTTTTTCAATTATTTTCAATAATATTTTTGAAATTTTCTAGTAATACCATCCTCACGAAATTCGGCAAGAATTTTCGCGTTGGCTTTCTACAACTAGTCACCTTGTTTGAATTATATCGGTTTTGTATTTTTCGAGTTATTGAGAAAATAACAACCAAATTTCAGATGGGTATTACTCCAAAACCGTTTGGCTGATTATACCTATAGACAAATACAAATGTCGCATTCAGATGCACAACCTAATCTGAAAATGTCAAGCCACTGTCTCTTTGGGTTCTCAGGTTATCGTGTCATAAATAATATTTTTTGATCATTTTTTTTTAATTTTCTAGCGATACGTTTCTCACAGAATTTAACAATCGTGCTTAGGTTTATATTCTACAACTATTCACTATGTTTCAATTCGATCGGATTTATATTGGTTGAAAACAAAATCATTACTCGGAAACCATAGGGCCGATTATGCCCATTAACGAACTTGTCCGTCGTAACGGGATACGCCACCTAGTAGTAGTCTCTAAATAAGTTATTTCAGGCTGATATGATTGATTTATTAATGTTTCCAGCACCAACACAGCCTTATTAATTCTTTCTGTGAACCCTTATTGGCAGTGATAATTTTGTTCAAGGGGGCGCTGATACAAGAAAAACTATTGTTAATTTATCGGGATCAATGAGACACATCTGTACTGGAAATCTGTATTACAATACTGAGCCTTCCCATAATTACACATGTAGGTACAATAATCCTTATCTACCTAATTCACATCCTAGCCAACATTAATAACTACCTACTTAAATATACTACTCAATATAATACACTACAATTATATATATTTCAAAATGTAATTACCGAATGCTTATATCATAGAATAAAACTCAATCCTTCTGTTTTTGTCCCAGATGGACTTATCAATCACATTTTGGTTGAAGTCAGGAATGTCTTCAACTAAATTTTGTTCCATGGACAACATTGCGAGTGCCGTCAGTCTTTCTTCCGATATTGTATTCCTTAGAAATGTCTTGGTCAATTTCAAAGTAGAGAAACATCTTTCAGTTTTTGAGGTGTCAGTGGCATCGATCTTAAAATTACCAAAATTTTACATATTTACAAAACGTGGAATCCAAACCATACAACACTATATTAAATTCAAAGTACGTAAGCAACCCGTCTCGTTCTCGTTTTCTTGTATTATTAATCGAGTCTTCTGACTCGTTATGACCACGTAGTGCAAGATTGCATTCGCCACACAACTTCAGACTATCGATAATTCTTGGCAGGACGTTACGGTTTTTTCATACAATTTCGTTGTATGAATATTTTCGACATAGTACTACTTAAACCAGAAGCGATATTAGTTGTGGCCAATAGCTGGAAACGTACAATGCTCTTCATATCCCACATAACACGAGGACATCTGATGGATATCCATAGGACATCCTTCATGAATTGTATGAATGTCCTATGGGCATCAAATAATATCCAAAAGATATCTTTTTGACGTCTATAGGATGTCCAAATGGAACAACCTGTACATCCATAATATATCCATCAAGGATTCCCCCCACGAATGTCCATTAGACATCCTTCAAGGATATACATAGATCATCCTTCAAGGATATCCAGAGGACAGCCTTCAAGGATGGACATCCAATAATATTTAAAAGATATCTTATGGGCGTCCATAGGATGTCCGAATGGAACAACCTCTACATCCATGAGATATCCATCCAGGATATCCATAGAACATCCCCCAAGGATATTCATAGGACATCCTTAAAGGATATCCATAAGACATACCTACTTCAAGGATATCCATATAGAACAGCCTTCTAGGATATCCAAGGCTATTTGTAGCGAAAGGAAAAAAATTGTTGTTAAAAAAATACCATACCTCTCTAATTTATCTTCCAAATATGCTAAAATATAGCTTTTAAATAGGGTGTTTCATTTGGAAAAGGAAATACTAAAGATGCCAATAGCGGGAACTGAGATGGTTCTAGATATACCACCTTTATTGGTTCTGACTGTCTTTGTAACCGAAATACATTTCTTCTTGGGGTGATAACAAGTGAACAACCTTGCATATTTTTTTTATGTTGGGCATACATGTTTCTATTTGCAGCTCATTTGAATCACTTACAAACCACAAGAAAAATCCAGATCCGAGTTGGATACGTTAAAATGAAACATGACGTTTGTCATACACCGTCTGCGTCCACCGCCCGCCGTATATCCTGGTTTTTCATCCGATTCCATTGGATGGATATTGATAAAATTTGGTAACAAAATCGAGTATTCCTCTGCTAACTATTTGGTCAGATTTGTTTGCGGGTACTTGAAACAATAGGTATGGAACTCGGAATATGTATTACTGGAAAATGTTTAACCATTAAAGGATACTTCAGGATTAAGTGCTATTAGCTCAGTGGTAGAGCATTTGACTCAGGAGCTGGAGGTACCAACTTCAATCCAGGAAAGATATTTTCTAGTCACGGTAATCACTGTTGGGTCAAAAAGTAATAGTGGTGTGCCTAAGATGGCGCAAGGACACAGTAACAAAGCATACACAGAACACAACTGATTCACCTTACTCGCTCAAGCTCTCAAGAGCTTATAAGGGATCTCCTTGGGGAAGACCGAGGGGGATCAGTATAATAATATAATATAATTTACTTTGGGAGATGAATTCATCACTAAATGGTTCTTTTCTGGATTTTCTCTTTCAGAAAACCCATTTAGTGGAAAATGTGTACTCACTCATAATAATTCAATATTTCCTCAATTTTAAATACCTAATCAGAGGTGGTTTCAGTCACCTGAAATGTAATAGGCAGTAGCAAAGTATCTCAGTTACTGATCTTATATTCAGCTGTTTGAAGTTTTTGTCGGTTTTGTTTGATATTTCAAGATATGAGTGTGATACTGAAAATCGTTAGTTTTCGGGAGTATCGAGAATTAGTTCTGAAATTTCGGTGCGTTCGGAGCTTCCTCCTTAAGTAATGCAGAGTGATGCCTAGGGATGGGACATCATCATCGATGTTCTTGAAACATCAATACTATGTTATCGATGTCGATGGATTTACCAGAGATACCTATCTTTAAAAATTTTCTTTGAAAAAACATCTATAACGAAATGGAAACTCAAAGATCGATACAGTTGGAAACCACTGTGACCAGGAACTTTAGCGCGCTGTTTAAATTTATATCCAGACCAGCCACCCATCCAGGTACTGAACTCACATAAAGCTGCTTAGCTCCAGGAAAGAATAATATTTCCAAGAATATAAATGTATTTATGTATGAGTATGTGGTCGCGCAAGGACCCACTCAATACATACATTCACTGTTGGGCCAAAAATAAAAAGTGCTATGTTTGTAGAGGCATAAGGTATTCGAATACATTTACTGTTTGGACGAAAATAAAGAGTGCTTTGTTTGTGGCGGCAAAAGAACACAAATTAGTTCAATCATACAAGTTTGCCATGAGTTAAAAAACACCGGTGGTTTATTTTCAATAATTTATTCCGAGAATTATTCCTATGATACAAATCATTCGAATCGTACGGCTGTACTATGAGGAACTATGAATTCATATTATATCAAAAACGCCCGGCATAGCAGTATTTTTTTTAATATCTAATAATATACGAAAAAACTCCTGTAATTTAATGAAAATATCGACTTAATTATTTCCAAAACCATTTCATCAAAGTTATTGGAAAATAAATAAAAAAGATCAATAATTTTGGCGACGGGAATCGATCCCGGCACCTACTTGCCAAGAAGACGAAAACCTACCACTAGGCCAAAGAAGCACTAAATAATTAATATGAACTCCCTTATTTTAACATATGTTAACACTGACCTTTGATACTTTGTTATCAAATTTCTGATTTCATATAAATGTCATCATATTATTCGATCAATTTAAATCGAGAAAATTGACAAGATTTACCAATTCTCACTAGGTATTGAACCCATGTTATTACTGACGTATCGACTCGTCAAATTTGACTTAGGCTGATCTAATTCATTAAATTCTCTCCAGCCACTTCAGAAATCAAAAACTGTTGACAACTTCGTTGGTCGAGTGTAAAACCAGTGAACCAGTACATCTCGATCGTTGGAACATTTCGATATATTGTGATATCTTCCCCAATATATATCCGATCGAGTTCAAATCTAGAACTTTACTGTAAAATTAGGTTTTGAAGAGTCTCGCAATCTGAATGATAGAGATACAGATTTTTTTTTGAATATTGCAGTCATGTGATCATCGCAAAATTCTGCATAAGTCTTCGTGTCGTTATTTTTCAACTAACTATCGCGCTTCAATTCCGATCAGTATTTCTCGAGATATTGGAAAAACAAAATTTCAGATGATTATAACACTGAAACCACTCGGTGGATTTTGCCCATTAACGAACTTAGCTGGCGCATTTGGACTCCACATCTACTCTGAAAATTTCAACTTATTGCGTTCGAGCGCCGTGCTGACGGCCGGACGGACAGAATCAAGTTTGAACTCGGATTCTTGATCAGTCTAAACTAATCGTTTGAGACTAATCCCGGCCAAAAATTTGAAGCTCTGCTCAACTGAAGAGCGCACCAAAAGTGATCAGGCACTTTGGAATTTTAGATTTAAATATCAATTCCATAATTTGTTGGATAGTAGATGGTTTTTAACATACTACGCCTTCATTCTTGAGTAACTACACAGTTTTCAGAAAAACAATCGATTTTTTAATTTTGCCTAACACGTTTCAATTTCCCTGTAGTATTCATACAGTTAATATCGATGCAGTTTCCGATTTTGATGTTTCATAGCAGGCTCATTCATTAATTGTATCCCAGTGTATCCCTCAAATTATATAGACTTGCCTTTTTGGCGCACGATAACTCTCGAACGAAATGACTTTGAGATTTGAATTTTAAAGGGTAGTTTTGCTGCATACATATTACGGTTAGATTCATTAATGGGCAAACTCCACCAGGTCATTTCAGAGTTATAGCCATCTAAATTTATGTTTTCTCAATCACTCGAAAAATACTGATCGAATTTGAACTCGATAGTTAGTTGAAATATACCGACACGGGGACACATGCACAATTTGGTAAGGTTTGTATGACTAGAGAATCTGAAAGTAATGTTTAAAATACATACCGTATCTCAGAAAAAATAGGTCCTTATTTTGCAGCCATTTTCTAGATTTAAACTCGATCAAATCTATATTATTAGAAATATTAGTAAAATATTATTATTTTTCCTAGAAGCCAAGCAGTTTTGGGCATTCATTTAGCATAATATGTCATAATGATTTTTTTTTCAATAGGAAATGAAGCAAACAGGGTGGGCTACCGTCGATGGTACCCTGGACTTTTATGGAGAACGGGACGTACGATTTTATTGAAAATTCGGTTCCTTGGCTAGTAAGCACTGATCCATCGTTCTAGAATATTTTCAGCACTGCGGTGTTTCCGCTTATATCAAAAAGTATAAACAACTTTCAATTTCAAATGGAACACGCTATATACAAGGTGAGTCTTTAAGTTGTACATTAATTTTAACCAGATATTCCTCTCATCAAATAAAACACTTTTTCATTCACCATGTTTCCAGATTCGGCTCAGGTAAAAAGTTATAAGCGTTTAAAGATTTTAATATGTGCAAAGCCAGCCCTGAACAAGTGTTGAACACAGAAACACTTAGAATTCAATATCGCATAATTATATGAAAGCTTCATCATCGGATGCTCGAAACTCAACGAAATTGTCTGAGAAATCTTATTTACTCACTGAAGTCTTTTAAAATGGGTTTAAATTATCTTTATGCTGCATTTTCGAAAAAAACTCTTCCTGGATATTAAAACTGACTCCAACTTGATTTTCATTGAATATCCACTATAAAATTATCCACAATATCTTCTCCACCTATTTTCACATTCCTTATATATTTTAATAGAATATGAATATAATATCAATATCCAACTTTTATTAAAATTTTTAGTATAACCTCTAATCTACAGTATTTACAGAATCGAGAAAAACAATTTGTGATTCTGTGATTATTATTATGTTCTCTATAGGCTTGTTTTGGTAGGTCCTAGAACAGTTCAAAGTAGTCACACATCAGTCGTTTATTGTAATTAGTGTAATTGGCGTCCTGGGCGATATGTTTCACACGCTACGTTTGACCCACTCTTTAGTACCGATTCGGAACTGTTCCTACTTCGAACCAAAACAGGCCTTATGCAAGTGACGACCTCGTATAGACACAGTATAAGAAGCAGGTACAGAAATGTAATAATATTAGGTTAGCCACATGATATATCGTTGGTTATATTATATGTTCTGTGGTCTAACCTTAGAATATTACGCCGGTGGTTCTTTATTTATTTGTTTACTTGAATCCGTATATCCAGAATCCAGACCAAGAATTTCTCTTCAAGAATAATTGGGATGAATAGGTGGAATGATACTTATGATTGATATTTCTCTTATGCATAGTAATATACTACAAACTTATAAGATTCAACTATGTAGTTCGAATAAAATAGTAGTGACGTGAGTTATATCTGTTGAAAATTAAGTTGATGAAATTATGTTCCATATATTAGAGAAATCCTTAGAATGATTGTGCAGAATCGATGCAGTATGAAAATAAATGTTTAGATGACATGGATAACATTAAAAATTTCATGAAATTAAAAAGTTTCATATTTACTGTTGGGGATACATAGATGAATGCATATCATGGTAAGCCTATTCATCAATTTCCCAAAAGATAACTACACTACGAACTGTTTGAATGATTAATTTAGTTATCCCGTTTTAAGATGGTAATTATAACAATTTGGAAACAAGCGAGATTGAATTGAATTTCCACAAGTGTCAACTTTGAAATCAAAAATCTGTCTATGCCTTTATTCGAGCAGATCATCTGTATATTCCAGGTTCGGATCTATAAAAGCAGGTAAATTTCTGTTATTTTTTTCATATTTTATGACATTCAATGACGAATATCTTGAAAATGGATCGTTTTAGGAAAAATGATGTAGAATCATATTATTTTCAAAAAGGATCGAATATTTCAAAATAACCTTAATTTGCTTCCATTATGCTAATTTCTCGTAGTTTTAGGAATTTGCGAGTCTATAACGAAGAAACCAGTAGAAGTAGGGAAAAACAGTTAATTGGAGATTATGTGCCATAGTTATAGAAAACTTCATACCAAAATTCATTCAATTCTGAATAACTATGTCAAATCTACAGAAGAAAAACTATTTTTTCTTTCAAATTTCAACAGCCTGTATCTTTTTTCCTGTGCCGAATTTTTAAAAATGGGAAACGAAAAGACTATTTTATTTGATGAGAAGAATCTATGGTTAAAATTAATGCACAACTCAAAGACTCACCCTGTAGGTATATTATTGCTCTTTTCGTTTTGCCGTAGCCTCCTGATAAATTCAATATGAATTTCATCATCCCTATCCCTAGCGGTTTTCGAGTAATTATTGATTGACTTCCTTTTTTGTGCAGCACATAGCTTCAATTCAACATTCATTACTTCGATACTTGGAATCCTAGAGAGCCGAAATTTTGGGTATGTAGTAACAATATCCCGTGTATCATTTACGTATAATATACATACGTCCCTAAACATAAAGGGTGGTTCAAAATGCGAGGCTTTTCCGAGACATACCCAAACTATAAAAAGTACGTTTTGATGCGTAAAGGACGGCATTATTCTGCAATCGTACAAATTTTCTCTTCTTCATTGGTTCTAAGTCAGGATACATCTCATAAAATATTCTGCATATTCTTGCTACAATTTGATCGCATTGACCGTGAAGAATAAACAACAACCTCATTTGCCTTCCATATGAATCGCTTTTGGCGCACTATTCTATGAACAGAGTGCCTATCAATTCGTCCAAATGTCTGTAATTTTCAAATATTTGGCCGAGAATGGTCTTGAAAGATTAGTTTCGAACCACTGATCAAGAATCCGAGGTCAGAACTGATTATGTCCGGCCGTCAGCACGAATACGCTCGAACGCAATGGGGTAGAGAATTGAAATTTTCAGGGTAGTTTTGGAGTCCAAATGTGGCGGCAAAGTTCGTTAATGGGCACAATCCACCGATTGGTTTCAGAATTATAGCCATTTGAAATTTCGTCTTCCCAATAACTCGAAAAACACCAATCTGATGGAATCAAAACACAGTTATTAGTTGAAAAATACGGACACGAAGTCTTTTGCAAAATTTTGTGACGATCACATGACTGGAAAATTTTAAAAAAATTCTGTATCGCAGAAACTATTCGCAGATATCGTTGAAATTCTACGAGAGTATTCAAAGCCTTATTTTAAAGTAAAGTTTAAGATTTGAACTCGATCGGATCTATATTGGTGAAGATATTACCGAAATATTTCAACGAGCGGGTTGTACTGGTCCACCATTTTTAAATTCGACCAGAAAAGTTGTTATCAGTTCTTGATTTTTGACGTGGCTCTAAATTATTTCATATTATATTCTGTGCTCTCCGTAGATCGTATATCTGTCTTTCATGAATTTAATGTTCCTCTATGATCTTTACAGAAACATACGACATGTGTCCGACAACCTGTCAAGTTAATCTGGGAAGATCCAATTTCATTCTGTTCTGTTTAAAAAATTTGGTTCAAGCCCTGTGGACAGGAGCTTTTTGGCGCTCTTGAAGACAATTTATATCTCCGAAAGTATTGGTTTCTCAGAGTTGGAAATTATATCAATGGATTTTTATGATAGAACTGCATCATAAAAGAAATTAAATTTAAAAAAAGTGTCATTTGAAAAAAAACATTAAAAAAAGAGCAAGCTGCAATGCTTTAATACTTCAAAAATTGTCATTAAATTTACTTTTCAAGATTAAATGAGCAATCTGCAATGATTCTGTTAAAAGTGATCAACCCTTACAGGAGAATATTCCTAGTTCTTGTTTTAATAGCGAAAATATAAATCAAGTGAATTAGACTTTTATTTTATATCAATCAAACTTGACATTGTTTTTTTTATTGTAGCAGTACAC
Organism: Halyzia sedecimguttata; assembly: GCA_937662695.2. NCBI lineage: Eukaryota > Metazoa > Arthropoda > Insecta > Coleoptera > Coccinellidae > Halyzia > Halyzia sedecimguttata. The sequence continues at coordinate 49,920,808 of OW569411.2, read as the reverse complement.
TTATAAAAACAACAGTACTACATTATATCAATTTAGAACTTCTTGAGTTCACTTCAACACCTTCTCTAATTGATATAATCTTTCTTTAACATAAGGCCATTAAACTTCTTAAGAGAACTCGGTCGGAATTTTGAAAAGGCCCCCAAACATCTGAATGGATTAGCTCACCAGGCGTTTTGGCTCTTTCTCTACTGCCAAACTTCTGTATGTGTGCTTTGTCATAAATGCAATCACAATTCACATAACTCGCTATCTAAGGGAACATCCAGTTTAAAATCTCTCTCTAGAATTTTCCGTATATGCCTCTTATTCTGATGACCAAATCTCTCGTGATATAGTTGTAGAATATTATTAACTTGTGTATTCATTACATCTGGTTTTTGTTTTGCTGAAATATTCTTCATATTCAACATATATATAACCCACCATGTTTGATTCTTGTTCCAATTAGAATTGTCTTATTATTATTTGAAATGACAAATTTCCGCTGTGGAAACAAATGCACCTAGTGGATTTCTGTCTTGTGCTGCTAATATTGAGAACAGATTCTAGGTAATTGAAGGAACATACCACACATCTTCCTTTCTGTATTTATCAGTTTTTCCATTTACACAAACTTCTACCAAAATAGTTCCTGTTCCTAAAGCTTTCGTAAGATCACCATTTGCAGTAGTCACTGAATAATCTTCATTAAACGACTCAAAAGTTTCATAGAGATCTCTTCTGTTACAAATATGATTAGTTGCACCATTGTCAACGTACTACGTACTAGTTGTTATAATCAATTGTAGCAGTTGATACCGTCGACGTTTGAATCAATGTTTGATCATTTCATTTGTTTCCACTGCTAGTGTCTGTTTTCTTTGGTTTAGGTGGACGTCCATCTGCTTTCCACTTGAAACACTGTCTTACTCGGTGTCCAGTCAAATGACAATAATTGCACTTGAAGTCCTTTTTCTGCTTTGACTTTGAACAATTACCTCTGGACTGATTGCCATTTAATGCTAAAACTTTCTGTCTGATTATTCTCATTTTTAATTAACAACGCTTTTTCGAAAGCACATAGTTGACTTGTTACCTTTTCAATTTAAAAATCATTCCACAAATCCTTCAGTTTAGATATGTGTGTAGCAATATCATCTTTGACATATTTCCGGAAGCTGAAGAACTCCATACACAAAGTATATGTTTTGTCTTCAACGGCTCCATCATATAGTCTATGAAGTTCTAACCACATTTCTCTAGCTGTAGAAAATCTCATTTGTTGTTGGTTGTTGGAACTTACAATCGATGCATAGTTTTCACAACTCGAAATACCTATGGAAAGTATCATCGAAATGTCTTGAGCAAGGCTGGAGACAATCATAGCAGACTGTCCATTTATTCCTGATATTTGAATAGGTATAGGCTGACGAACAAATTATTTCAATAGTATATTAATAAAATACTATCCTCTTTTCATAATTTATAATTTAGTAGTTCATATCATTCACACATTCTTTTCTGTATTATGGACCCTAACTCCAGAAAAACTGTTTGATACACAAATGTAGATCTATATTTCAGCATTTTTTTGCTAGCAACATTATGAAAATACTGTATATAGGAACATGTCTCACAACTTAAGGAGGTAAGAGGTAATATTAACCTCAGCGGTCAACGAACAGTAATTTCTGTTGATGATTATATTATGTTCTTCTTTCCTATTACCTTCATAAACTACATCATTGAAATAATTCAATTCTAAATCTTCTGAAACATCACCCCTAATATTTATACATACATTATTCAATATATAATCAGTCAATATTATTTTCGGTTTCAAAACAGTCTTGCATATATTCACAAATTCAAGAATCAGATACTTGTTCTCCAACAGAAAATATTTTCAAACTACGAATTGACAAGTCTCTAATAGCTAGACAAGATGACATTTATGAACAGTGAAGACAGACAGATTCTGTGTTCACATTCTGTGAATATATAGAACTACGATGTAGGTATTATTGAAGTTTTGAAAAATCATATCTCCGAAAGTATTAGCTTGTTAGAGTTGACTATGATAACAATGGATTCTTTTGATGCAACTGCATCTTAAAAAAATTTGAATTTGAAGTTTGTAATTTAAAAACAAATTGGATTTGAAATTTGTATGTAAAAAAAAAATTTTTGTTTGGTTACTGCGAAACCATCATGCCGAATCTACTAAATAACGAAATTAACCGAGATATTCATCACCCAAACCTACTCTGAAAATTGCAACTGCCTAGCTCTATCTGTTCAAGAGTTATTGTAGAGAATTTTTTTTTGACACTTTACGTCAAACTGATCAATATTTAGTGACCGACCGAAAGTTCGGTTTCGGTTTCGGTTTCGGCCAGTTTCGGCCAAGAAATCTAGTTTCGGCCTTAGTTTCGGTTTCGGCCCAAAATGGCCGAAACTTTCGGCCGGGCCGAAACTTGAATGTTCGTGAATTATCCTGGTCGTTTGGCCAGGAGTTATAAGTATGTATACATAATTGTCGTGCGAGTTATTGTGATCTATCTTTGTTATGACTGAGAATTCATGAGAATTCACTTTAATGATTATTAATTAGACTACATAGGGTGATTCCAAATAAGACGTTAAACTTGGAGTATGACTCATAACTGTTGTTTAATCCATATTTATTAATAACCGAAAATCAACGGTTTTTGGAGTTCAGGTGATTTTTAAAAGATTTCTGAATTTATAGTACATATTTCGTCATTTTTTTCTACGTTGACCAAATTTGGTGATAATTTTGGTTTATTTTCATCAGAAAAGAATATGATATGTACGAAAAAAGCAAAACTATGCTGTATAAGAGGTTGAAAAAGAATTAGTATGATTTGAAATGTGGTAGGTATATGAATAAATGAAAAAAAAACAATTTCTAATATCAATTTGTCTGCGACTTTTGAATTTTACAATTTTGTATGCCAAAATTATTTTAAATTCTTGCCAAATTCCTTCTTCATTCTCTAAAATATTTCGTTAGATTGCTAGTTTCGTTTCAGCAGATTTTTATAAGTAACCTTTTGAATGTCCGGCATTTAAAATAGTGAATGTGTATCAAAAGACAGCGTGAGTAAAGGCGGGTTTATACAGCAAATAAGATAAGATAAAATAAAATAAGAAATAAAATAAGAAAGTTAAACATGTACATTTCTATGAGAGCGTTTATACACGAAATAAGATAAAATAAGAAATAAGAATAAGAATTGAAGTTGGCCAACTCTCATCTTCATTTCTTATTTTATGTTATTTCGTTTGGAAATTGACAATACGCATGCTCAAAGAGTGAAATTCATAGAACTTGCATAAAATTGTCAAAAAGCTGCGCTTTGATTGGTTCATTCTTATTTCTTATTTTGTTTTAGATTATCTGTATAAACCGATCCGTTTAACCCTCAATTCTTATTTTATTTTAATTTGTTTCTTATTTTATCTTATTTGCTGTATAAACCCGCCTTAAATTCCAGGCGGAAAATAACAACTGAAGACATCAGAAATACGGCACGTGCTAGCCTATGGAATGGTGGAACATAATTTATTAATACATTTTCTAATGTAATTTCGAGCTTAGTTGCAACAAAAACATATTGAATTCGTTACATTCCTCGTTTTGCTTCTTATATCCCCTTTAAAATCATACCAATTCTTTTTCAACAGAACCAGTACTCAAATATCTCGGAAACCGTTGATTTTTGGTCCTCAATAAAAATGGCTCAAACCACAGCAAATGATCCATACTAACACCTCCTCTAAGGTTCACGTCTGAGTTGGAATCACCCTGTATACTTCGACTGATTAATTTGATAACTTGGTAATATCAAAATATTAAATAAAGATCTCAAAAAAAATGTCTTTTTATTTTACTTAACACTCCTCAACTATTTTTATGTATATGCGACTAAAATTTAAAAAAATACAGTAGATTTCAGTATGAAATATAAAGTTTCGGTTTCGGTTTCGGCCGAAACTGAGACCCTGGCCGAAAGTTCGGTTTCGGTTTCGGCTGAAATACCAGTTTCGGTCGGACACTATCAATATTGCATGCATATAAAAGTCATTATTCTACAATTTAATGCTAAATTTCAGATAGATCGAATGATCTGTTTCGGAAGTATTCATGAAAAATGTTTCTACTAAAAACGGCCAAAACCTACCCTGCAAATTTCAAATAACTCCTTTCGTTCGAGAGTAATCGTGTTAATGGAGGGCCGGCCGGACAGAATCGATTTCGACCACGGATTCTTGATCAGTGAGTCGAACCGAATCGTTTAAGACCATTTTCAGCCAAAAATTCGAAAATTACAGACATTTGGGCAAACTGATAAGCACTCTGTTTCGAGGAACAAGAGCGCTAAAAATGAGTTAAATCGAAACTGAATGCCTATCGTGGGTTGAGACGAGTTAAATATGGTACAAATGGACATATTTTAAAGAATAGGGAATTTGAAGTTTGTAATGTAAAAATAAATTGAATTTGAAATTTGTATGTTAAAAAGAAATTTTTGTTTGGTTACTGCGAAACCATCATGCCGATTCTACTAAATAACGAAATTAACCGAGATATTCATCACCCAAACCTACTCTGAAAATAGCAACTGCCTAGCTCTATCTGTTCAAGAGTTATTGTAGAGAAAAAATTTGAAAATTTTTTAAATTTTTTTTTTGACACTTTACGTCAAACTGATCAATATTTAGTGACCGACCGAAAGTTCGGTTTCGGTTTCGGTTTCGGCCAGTTTCGGCCAAGAAATCTAGTTTCGGCCTTAGTTTCGGTTTCGGCCCAAAATGGCCGAAACTTTCGGCCGGGCCGAAACTTGAATGTTCGTGAATTATCCTGGTCGTTTGGCCAGGAGTTATAAGTATCAATACATAATTGTCGTGCGAGTTATTGTGATCTATCTTTGTTATGACTGAGAATTCATGAGAATTCACTTTAATGATTATTAATTAGACTACATAGGGTGATTCCAAATAAGACGTAAAACTTGGAGTATGACTCATAACTGTTGTTTAATCCATATTTATTAATAACCGAAAATCAACGGTTTTTGGAGTTCAGGTGATTTTTAAAAGATTTCTGAATTTATAGTACATATTTCGTCATTTTTTTCTACGTTGACCAAATTTGGTGATAATTTTGGTTTATTTTCATCAGAAAAGAATATGATATGTACGAAAAACGCAAAACTATGCTGTATAAGAGGTTGAAAAAGAATTAGTATGATTTGAAATGTGGTAGGTATATGAATAAATGAAAAAAAAACAATTTCTAATATCAATTTGTCTGGGACTTTTGAATTTTACAATTTTGTATGCCAAAATTATTTTAAATTCTTGCCAAATTCCTTCTTCATTCTCTAAAATATTTCGTTAGATTGCTAGTTTCGTTTCAGCAGATTTTTATAAGTAACCTTTTGAATGTCCGGCATTTAAAATAGTGAATGTGTATCAAAAGACAGCGTGAGTAAATTCCAGGCGGACACTATCAATATTGCATGCATATAAAAGTCATTATTCTACAATTTAATGCTAAATTTCAGATAGATCGAATGATCTGTTTCGGAAGTATTCATGAAAAATGTTTCTACTAAAAACGGCCAAAACCTACCCTGCAAATTTCAAATAACTCCTTTCGTTCGAGAGTAATCGTGTTAATGGAGGGCCGGCCGGACAGAATCGATTTCGACCTCGGATTCTTGATCAGTAAGTCGAACCGAATCGTTTAAGACCATTTTCAGCCAAAAATTCGAAAATTACAGACATTTGGGCAAACTGATAAGCACTCTGTTTCGAGGAACAAGAGCGCTAAAAATGAGTTAAATCGAAACTGAATGCCTATCGCGGGTTGAGACGAGTTAAATATGGTACAAATGGACATATTTTAAAGAATAGGGATTCACTTTGGCTGTATTCCAGTAAAATAATTTTACCCAGAAATGTGAAAGAAAAATTGGTTCAAGCACTGATGTGAAGTCAGGAGCTTACAATAGAATTCACCATAGTGCTTTACAATAGAATTCACCATAGTGAATTCGATTAAGAGTGTCCAATACAGGAGAATGGACAATATAACATACGCGCAAAAGCTCCTGACTTCACGTCAGTGCTTGAACCAATTTTTTTTCGTAATTTTTTTGGAATTTTTTTTGGGGTACGGTTTTTACAAAAAAAATGTTTTCTTAATTTTTTTTAAATTTTCTAGGGGTACGGTTCTTACAGAATTTCAAACACGTCTTTATATCGATATTCTACAACTAGTTAACAAGCTTCAATTCGATCGAGTTTATATCTTTTGAGTTATTGAGGAAATAATATTCCATTTGGGTATAACTCCGGAACCGTTTCGACCGATTATGCCCATAAACAAACTTAACTCTCCCATACGGATACGCAACATACTGAAAATTTCAATTCCCTACCTCCTTTCGTTCGAAAGTTATCGAGGCAACGGTCACCCATCCATCTACTGAACTCACACAAGGCTGCTCGAATCTCCAACAATATATGTCCGATCATGTTCAAACTTAGAACTTGGTAGTCGAGTTAGATTCTGAAGGCTCTCGCAAAATTTCAGCGATATCGGATGAATATTTTTAGATATATAGAATTTTGTTCAATAATTTTCAATGATTTTTTTAAAATTTTCTAGTGATAGGATCCTCACGAAACTTTGCAGGAACTTTCGTGTTATTATTCTACATCCAATAACCATGTTTGAATTGGATCGCTTATATATTATTCGAGTTATTGAGGAAATAACAACAATTTCAGATGGGTGTAACTCCCAAACCGTTTGGCCGATTATGCTTATGAACAAACTCAAATGTCGCATTCAGATGTAAAGGGTTTTCCAATAAGAGATGTTATTTTGAATAGACCGCTATTACGGTAGATGTCACTTTCGAAGCCGTCATTTTTTGACATTTGACAAGTAGAAACTACGCCATTAATTAAAATGGAATGATACACGCTTCAAGAACGCATTGAAATTATTAAAATTCACTATAAAAATGGTGAAAAATTGGCAGAGAAGGTTCGTAAGACTCGAACATTTTTGGGTCGTCGTGAAGCACCTTGTCGGACCGCAATAAAGAAATTGGTGGAAAAATTCGAGCTGTTGGGACAAGTTAGTTATGTGAAGAATAAAACTCGTGCACGTCGCTCAAGAACAGCCGAGAATATTGCTGCTGTAGCCGAAAGTGTTGAAGAAAGCCCAGGTTTGTCCATTCCTCGTCGTTCTTTGGAATTAGGCATTCCACAAACGACATTACACCGTATTTTGCATAAAGATTTGGGTCTTATCAACATCGTCGTGTCTTTGCTGATTGGGTCGTTGAAATGCATGAAAAGGATCCGGAATTCCATCGAAAAATCATTTTAAGTGATAAGGCCCATTTCCACCTCGGTGGCTTCGTCAACAAGCAAAATTGTCGCATCTGGGGCTCGGAAAACCCAAGAGTTATTGTTGAAAAGCCTCTCTATCCTCAACTTGTGACTGTTTGGTACAGTTAATGGTCGGGCGGAGTCATTGGACCTTACTTTTTCGAAAATAAGGCTGGAGCAACAGTTACAATGAATGGATTGCGCTATCGAGAGATGATTAATGATTTTTTATGGCCGGAATTGGATGGTATTGATCTGGACAACGTTTACTTTCAACAAGACGGTGCTACGTGCCACACAAGCAACGAAACCATTGATCTTTTGCAGGAAAAGTTTCCGGACCGTGTTATCTCTCGAAGAGGTGATCACAATTGGCCACCGAGATCTTGTGATTTAACACCTTGCGACTTCTTCCTTTGGGGCCACGTGAAAGAGAAGGTCTACGCCAATAGCCCAGCGTCGATTCAAGACCTCAAAGATGGAATTTGTGAGGCTATCGAGGACATAGGGCAGCCACTTTGCGATTTGGTTATGGAAAATTTAATTAAAAGGATATGGTCCTGTAAGCGTGGTCGTGGTGGTCATTTGCCTGATGTTATTTTCCACAATTAACGGCATAGCTTCTTCTTTATAATGAAATAAACATCCGATCATTCATATTGAAAAATGGCATTTTTCTTTGAATATCAAAATAACACCTCTAATTGGAAAACCCTTTACAACCTAACCTGAAAATTTCAAATCGCCTTCTCTTTCAAAATCTTCTACCGATACGATTCTCACAAAATTCCACGAACGTGCTTACGTTTATATTCTACAACTATTCACCAAGTTTCCATTCCATCGGATTCATATTGGTTGAATACAAAATTATTACTCGGAAACCATTAGGCCGATTATGCCCATAACGAACTTGTCCATCGTATTGCAATGTGCCACCTACCCTGAAAATTTCAAGTCGCTAGCTCTTTCCGTTCTCGAGTTATTGTGGCAACGGACGGCCGGCCGACCAGAATCAAATTTAACCTCAAATTCTTCATCGGGGAGTCGAACCAAATAATTTGAGACCATTTTCGTCAAAAAATTCGAAAGTTACAGACATTTGGGCTAAATGATAACGCGATGTTCCCCAGAACATACGCGCAAAAAGTAAGTTGTGATCAGGGGACTTTAAATATATTTACTTGCCCCTCAATATATAATATTTCAGCTTATTTGAAGTTCCAGATTGAAACTCGATCGGATCTATATTACTGGAAATAATGGGAAGATATTATATTTTTTTCTGGAGCTGAACAGCTTTATGTGAGTTCAGTACCTGGATAGGTGACAGCTCTGGCTATACATTTGGACAGCGTGCCAAAGCTCCTGTCCGCAGGGCTTTTCCTCTTTTTCAAAAAAATCTCCGTTTATAAATTCGATAATATATTACAATCGATGCCGATTGTGAAATTATGATTATTTAGTTCTATGACATTTAATGGATATTGGATATCTAATACAAAATGTACCATACCAATCCCATTGGCATTAAAACTAGCTTTCAATTCGAAAACCTTACAATTAATTCAGGTATAGGAACATGTTATATCGTTTGATTTACTTTCTTTCTCCGCATCGCACTTTTTAGCGTTCTAGTATTTCTCGGAAAAGACTAGGATTTTAAACAATCTTGTAGGATTAGAGACGTAAGTCATTATTCCTAAATGATACACGGGATATTGGTAAACCATGCCCAAAATGTATGCTCTCTAGGATTCCAAGTATCGAAGTAATGAATGTTTCATTGAAACTGTATCTAGCACAATAAAAGAAGTAAATCAATCAATTAGTCGAAACTGCCAGTGATAGGCTTAAGATATTCTATATCGACGAAGCATTGCTTCCTAGCCAAGGAACCAAATTTTCAATAAAATCGTACGTCCCGTTGTCCGACAAAGTCCAGGGTACCATCGACCTTGGCCCACTCTGTATATATATGGGAGATGATAGCCCTACATTGGGGTTCTCTAGCGGTCTTCGATCATCTGAAGTTCTGAATAATAATCGCTTGGCTTTGGTGAACCCGGTTTTAAAAAAACGCTCCTGGCTGATAAGCAACGACAATTCCTTTTTGGCGTTCTTGTTCCTCGGAACAGAGTGCTTATCAATTTATGCCTGTAATTTTCGTATTTTTGGATGAAAATTGTCTTACACGATTTGGTTCGACTCACCGATCAAGAATCCGTGCTCGAAAGAAAGCAGTAAGATTATTGTAATTTGAAGGGAGGGTTTGGAGCGTAAATATCACGGAGGAGTTCGTTAATGGGCGAAATCGAAGTTTCGGAGTTATGGCCGTTTATAGTTAAAACATTTTTTGTGAATATTTCCGGAAGCGATCACTCCATCTATCTGATATTTAACATCAAATTATAAAATCATGACCTTTAAATGCATGCAAAGTTTTTTATCGATCGGATTGCTGTAAAGTGGCAAAAAATTTATCCATTTTTAAATTTTGTTTCTACAATAACTTTCCAACAAAATGAGCTAGGTAGGTAGTTGGAATCCTCAGAGAAGGTTTGGAAGAAAAATATCTCCGTTAAGTTCGTTATTGGGCACTGGTTTCGGAGTAACGAAAACCAATTTTTTTTACAACACAAATTTCAAATTAAATTTTTTTTAAGATGCAATTTCACCATGAAAATCCATTCATATCATTTTCAACTCTAACAAGCTAACACTTTCAGAGATATTGAATCGTACTTCTATGTTGTCACAGAATGCTATAATTATTATATCTATGAATTATTATATGATCTGTGTTCATACTCGTACATGTCATCTTGTTTTCCTATAAGAGAGAGTCAAAGTCATTTTAGATATCGTAGAATTATGAGAATTATAATATGATATTATTTTTTTTGTTGATATTTTAATGCTCTTGGATAATCCATATGATGATGGAAATATAAACTTTAGTAAGTTTATCAGAATGGGTTCAGAATAGCTCCAGTAAAAAGAAAACTCAAATATTGGCTAAGTTTCAATTGTTATAATATAATTTTCAGATTTTATTTGAGGAATGATATCCGGGGTAAGTTCGAGGTTTTTAGCGCTCTTGTTTGAATTTAATTTTTTTCATGATGGAGTTGTATCATATTTGAATTTAATTTCTTTCATAATGCAGTTCTGTCATAAGAATCCATTGATATAATTCCCAACTCTGAGAAACCAATACTTTCGGAGATATGATTTATCAAAGATTGAAAAAGACCACGAAAATTCCTGCCACAGGGCTTTCCCCCTTTTTAAATTCGAATTCTGATGCGATTAATGAGAACAAGAGTGAAGTGATTCTTCCTCAAGAGCTTCCGAGGAGAATCTTCGGAAGAAGACACTTTCAAAAGGTTATATATTATTTTATATTTCGTGTTCGTTTTTCTCGTCTTATCTTTTCATTTTTTACGCTGAGGTTCGGGTACCTTAGAGAACCTCTCCGTTTTTTGACGAAGGAATCCGTATTGATGATGTAAACAAATTCAATATCTACAAATCAGAACACTCACGGGTCAGGGTTTATTTGCTGAGGTTTTTCCCTTAGCCCTTGTATCATACGTCAAATTGTAAGGTACGCCGTTACCAAGCCCGCTACACTTACCTCTGCTAACACTTAACACTTTTAAAGCTCTCAGTTCAAAGGAATATATTATATTCATCTAACGGCCGGTTTCATAATTTTAAAGACTCTTTAAATTTAAAGCACCCTTTAGTTGGACATTTCGAACGAAAATGTCAATCTAAAGGATACTTTAAATTTAAAGGGATTTTAAAACTTATTATGAAACCGGCCGTAACTATGACTGTAGTGTTGATTAGTTATGGGAACAATTCGCTTGTATACAAAACGACGTCATTTATGAAGCTGATCTTTATTCTCGGAGGCCACTTATATGACTAACTCTTTCAATTGCCAATCGCGCTGCAAGCTCAGAATGGACTCAAGAATTCCATAACCGGTATGCAGATGCATGGTTCAAAGTTTTATTCACGGATGAGTCAATATTTGGAATTCATCGGGATTCTCATAGAATAAGAATATAGAGACGATTTGGAAATGCAGAACACTTGAGACACACTTTTAGAGTGATAGTAAAGCAATGGTTTGGGGAGGAATCACAATTGGCGGAATGACTTTCCTCGTTTACCCTCAAGGTTCCGTCAGAGTAAGAAATATTTTCATGATATTCTTCAACCCATTGTGCGTCCCTTTGCATGAGCTGTGGAAAACACATCCATTTGATGCATGATGATGCTCCTCCACGAGTCGCTCATATTGTGAAATTTTGGTGGAATAATGAAGGAATTGAAGTATTGCCATTACGAACTCAATCTCTAGACCTGAATATTACCCGATCATAGAAATATGGATCATGCGCAATTACCCGTTAAACTTTTCCACTTACCCGATCATGTTTGGCAAAATTATGATGCTTTTTCATTCAGTGAGTTTCCGACATACGAATGGACGAATTTACCTCAAGACAACATCTATGAACAACAGGTGCAGAGCTGTGATTAATCAACGAAGTGGCGATACTCTAAGTGTTGATTTTAAAAATTTCAGAGCATCATTATGAGTCATGCATAGAAACAAAATTTTTTCTTCGAAGTTTTTCCGTATTTCACCCATTTCTGATTGATGGATCGCTGCAGTTCGGGGTAAGCTATTGAATCTAACTTCAACTGGAATATGGTCAAACCCATACCTTGATTGAAAAAATATGTACTTATCTATATTTTTTTCGAAACGTTAAAGCACTTAGTAGGATTATTGACTGTATAATATTATGACAACTGGGCATTCTTCTAGGCAGGAAAATTGGAAATAAAAAATCAATTTAACTCCGCGTAATATTGTATTCAGACAAATAAATAAATGCGTCCTTCCTCATTTATTATTCATATAAAATATCATGATAAATCACTTATACACCAATCATAAGTATTCAAGTGTTATCCATATCATCTGTCGATTCACCTTCCAACGTGAGTCGATGTTCTTCTTTCTTTTTAGTCCCAGTTTTCTTCTTTCTTCTGTTGATAACACCGTCCTCCTCATCCATCATTCTCAAAATAGATGTTTGATCTGAAGTGTCCAGTGGTGCAACAGAAATATCTCGTACTGCTCTGAATTTACCACAGTTATTCAAATGTTCGTTTTCTAAACGAAAGAAGTTCCACATGAACCTCCTAAAAATAAAAACATCGCTAAAATAAATTTTTAACAGTTCTCCAGGATAACATTTATAGCATTAGGGTTGCTCTATGTCGGTACATACAATTATCTTTGTTTACATACATAATGGGAGAACTTGACCGTTGATATACTGGGTAGGTTTTCAAAAACTTGCCATTGGCATATCTCAAGTAGGGGGTTGCCATTAGAATTTCTTGTGCTAGAGCACAGGAGGTTGATCAGGGTGGGTGCCTAAAGGTGCGATTATTGTTCTCCCTCTATACTATTGAAACATTTCCTTCATTAAATCTATCAGTTGAAATAATAAATCCACGCTACCCAAAAGCAGCCCATGTCGGATCGCAAATTTCTCTGATCTAAGAATTCATTACTGTGTTTTTGAACTCGAACCGACCAATCGCAATTTAGAATTTTCTTCAGGGACCAGAGGGCCGATGTTTATTACATAGGTTCTGATGTGAGTGTTGGCTTCTTTAAAATCTGCTCGAATCACTCTTATTTATTTATTTATTTATTTATTTATTGATTTTCGCAATATAAGTAGATACATTCCTATACTAAACATTGAAACGAACAACTGGAAATCAAATGGAATGTATGCTCATATTCTCAGTCACATATAGCTTCAAGGGGAGGTTTCTGAGTTATTTTGCTTATGACTACCAATTCTTACCTAAACACTTCCAACGGAGCCAGCAACGTAACCATCAAATCAGCATGTACATAGCCCATTTCTGTGAGAGACATCGAGAACGCCCAAGCAAAACGGAGAATGAGGTCCTCGATGATTCCAAAATAGTAAAACCACTGCAAAATAATTTCATCACTGTCAGATGCTGTACGATTGCGAAAAAAGCCTTCGTTATGCTAACAATACTCCCATTCAAGAGCAAGCGGGTATCGTTTTTTGCGCGTATGTTCTGGGGAACATCGCGTTATCATTTTGCCCAAATGTCTGTAACTTTCAATTTTTTCAACGAAAATGGTCTGAAACGATTCGGTTTGACTCCCCAATGAAGAATTCGAGGTCAAATTTGATTATGTCCGGCCGGCCATCCGGCCGTTGCCACCATAACTTGAGAACAGAAAGAGCTAGCGACTTGAAATTTTCAGGGAAGGTGGCGTATCCCAATACGACGGACAAGTTCGTTAACGGGCATAATCGGCCCAATGGTTTCCGAGTAAAAATTTTGTTTTCAACCAATATAAATCCCATCGAATTGAAAATTGTTGAATAGTTGTAGAATCTAAACTTAAGCACTTTTGAGGAATTTTGTGAGAATCATATTGCTAGAAAATTATTGAAAAATATTTTTGTTGTCACGATAACCTAAGAACGGAAAGACATAGCGGTTGGAAGTTTTCAGGTTAGGTTTTGCATCTAAATTCGACATTTCAGTTTGTTTATAAGCATAATCGGCCGAACGGTTTTAGAGTTATAGCCATCTGTAATTTGGTTGCTTTTTTTTCCTCATTAACTCGAAAAATACAAAACCGATTGAATTCAAACATGGTTACTAGTCGTAAAATGCCAACGCGAAAATTCTTGCAAAATTTCGTGACGAAAGTATCTGTAGAAAATTTTTAAGAAATCATTGAAAATTAAAAAAAAAATTCTATATATCAGTAACTATTCGTCTGAAATTGCTGAAATTTTGTTAGAGCCTTTAGAATATAACTCTACTGCCAAGTTTTAAGTTCCAACACGATCGGTTAAGTATTGTTGGATATTCGATCAGCCTTGTGTGAGTTCAGTAGAAGGGTGACCGTTGCCTCGATAACTTTCGAACGAAAGGAGATAGGGACTTGCAATTTTCAGGGTAGGTTGCGTATCCGAATGGGAGAGTTAAGTTCGTTTTTGTGCACAACGGTCTAACGGTTTCCGAGTTATACCCACCTGGAATATTATTTCCTCCATAACTCAAAAAATAAAGATTCGATCGAATTGAAGCTTGGTAACTAGCAGTAGAAAATCAACATAAAGACAAGTGTAAAATTTTGTAAGAACTGGACCCCTAGAAAAGTTTAAAAAAATTACGAACAAAAAAATTAAATCATTGAAAAGTTACAAAAAAAATTCTATATATCAGCAACTATTCGTCTGTAATTGCTGAAATTTTGCAAGAGCCTTCAGAACCTAACACTACTGCCAAGTTTTAAGTGTTAACACGATCGGTTGAAAAATTAGTTCGAGCACTGACGTGAAGTCAGAAGCTTTTGCGCGTGTGTTATATTGTCTAATCTCCTGTATTGGACAATTGTATCGAATTCACCATGGTAAATTCGATTAAGAGTGTCCAATACAGGAGATTGGACAATAGAATATACGCGCAAAAACTCCTGACTTCACGTCAGTGCTTGAACCAATTGTTTATTTTATTATACAGAATATGGATTCAGTATACAGGGTAAGGGGGTCGAAAGCATAATTTAAATATCCGGGAGGTGGTGTCATTTTTGGACTTTCAGGCCGCATGAAAGTGGTGGGTGGAGTCGTGAGAGGTTACTTTATTAGACTTACCTGAATGATGATCTAAAAAATTGGTACCGCAGATACCAATTTATTTTCAGAAAATAAAAATAAATTGTTATCTACTGTAAAAAAAATTAAACCGTCATTTAGGAGAAATTTGGGGTGCTCATTTGAAAAAAAAAATATGACGTCACTCTGTTAAAATGAATTACGGCCTAAGTAAAATTTTTATACCATAAGGTGGTTAAAAACTTAAATTGACCTGTCTGAGCGTTTTGCTTGAAATCATTTAATAACGCACTTATGAATTTTTTCCAAACTTTACCAACATAATGTACATTCAATGGAACAAATCCTCAGACACTAATAAGTGGGTGGGAACTGCCAATACCTCCTAGAATACAAGGCCACAGGCCTCTTTCGAGAATTGCTGTGACGTCACCACTCGAAGTGCACTCTGTTGCAAGCGTGCCAGAGGCGTGCTTGTACTGCCCTTTTAGGTTATTTTTGGTTTACGACGTCATTAAACCTGTTGCTTAACCAGCGCAAATAACAAGTGTAGTCCAGTGCTTTTGTGATATTTGTAAGTACTTTTCAGTACTATCTCTGTGTGAACAAAATGCCTAATATATGTTGTGTACCGGGATGTAGGGGAAATTACAGAAACGGATCGAAAGTGCACGTTTTTAAATTCCCAACGGCTTCGTGTTTGTTTAAAAAGTGGATTTCCGCCATTCCTAGGTAAAATTTCAAACCATCCGTTCACAGCAGAGTTTGTGAGAAGCATTTTGGAGACGATAATTTCATCAAATCCACAGTACCTCTGAAAATCCCTAGGTTAAGAAGAGATGCTGTTCCTACTCTGTTTCCAAACTGTCCTAAGTATTTATCGAAAGATATCAAAGTAAGGGTAAGTCATGACGAAAAATTAGAACATTTTGAACAGGAGAATTTCGAAAACGCTATAGTGGAAAGTAGAAAAGAATGGGAAATTAATAAGAAGTTGCATTCATATGAAGATTTTGAAATGTTCCTCAGAGTTTTGAATAATTTCAAGCTGCCTACGTTATGGAATAAAATAGTTAATGAAGAAAAAGTTCTGTTATTTAGACTGAAATATTCACCAGGGCCTATGATTACGTATTCTGTTCTAGTTGATTCAAATTTGAAAGTACAAACGTTTTTATTAGGTGAGGAGATTAAAGTTTTTCTATATAACGATGAATCTAAAGTAACTCCCTTCAAATCGAATGATATTAATGAATTAGATATTTTATTAAGTCGAATAGATCAGGATATATTATCCGAGTGTACAGAGAACTCGGCAGAGAATCAGAAAGAGGGTATTTTGAAGCATACGTCGAATTTAATAGAATCTTTTATATCACATAGATCATCAGTGGATTCCGAAGATGATTCGTATTTGAAGTCTTTGAATTTTGTTTCGGAACAACTGAAATTGTATACAATTTCCAAGGAACGGTATCGGTATTCGAAAAGTACAATGAATTCAGCTTCCGTACTTGTCACTATAAGTCCACATGCTTACAAATTTTTGAGAAATTTTGGAGTTCTCATATTACCCCATGTTAATACTATAAAATCTGTTTGCAGTACACTGTCAACCGATCCAACACCAGAGGAAAAGAAAGTTACCCTCAATTACGCGAAAAAAGTGTTTAAATTATTGGAGGACCACGAACGTTTCGTTCTTTTATTGATGGATGAAATTCACATCAAACCGTATTCGGATTATAAAGCGGGAAATATAGTTGGAACTGCTTTCAATAATATTAAATTAGCTAATTCTGCCTTCGTGTTCATGATAACTAGCATAACATCGAGTTTCGAAGAAGTTGTTCATATTTGTCCAACATCTAAAGTAGATCACAATATGATTTTCGAATTGATAATGTCTATTATAATTAAACTAGAACAAATAGGTTATAGAGTATTTTGTGTTATCAGTGACAACAATGCAGTCAACAGTAGAGCTATGAGTAACTTCGCGGATAATAAACAACTCAGTATAGTATATTGCCATCCATCTGATAAAACAAGACCTCTATTTTATCTTTTCGATTCGGTACACTTGCTCAAATATATCAGGAATAATTGGTTGAATTCTAAACCGGAAATGAAATTATTTTACCCGAATTTCTAAACAGGCGAAGAAAAAATTGCACTTTTGAATGTTTGAGAAAGCTCCACCAGTTAGAGAATGATAAATTTTTGAAATTCGGCTACTCTTTGAACCAGAAATCACTTTTTACTTCGAATATAGAAAAACGAAATGTTTCATTGGCTTTAAAAATTTTTAATTCTTTCATAGTAGAAGCCTTGTTATCAATTGGGTCTAAAATTGATCACGCTAAAGATTCCGCCGATTTCCTTGACATTTTCATTAAGTGGTGGAAGATTGTCAACGTTAAAACTCCTTTCAAAGGAAAACGTTTAAATGATATCTATCAAGAGCCAGTTTTTGGTAATATTTTCATTCGGATCCTAAATTTATATTTTCGAACGAAATGATAAATTGGCTGGACCTTTGGAAAAACGGTAATTTTCGAACAAAATTAACAGCACAGACACATACTGCACTTAGCCATACATTATATGGAATGACGGAAATATTGAAATACTGCTTTTCTGAACTGAAAATGAAATACGTTCAATTGGGAAAATTTCAAACTGACGAATTGGAAAACAGATTCGGTAAACTCGCCGGAGGACAATCCATATTTCCATTCGACAATTATATGAGGTAGAAAAACGGCTTAGGCCCGGGTTCAGTCACTGCTCACTTTAAAGTCACAGGCATTCGGAAATATTGATATAAAAACGTTTCATGACGATATTGATTTCCTTGACGAGAACCAAGATT
Organism: Halyzia sedecimguttata; assembly: GCA_937662695.2. NCBI lineage: Eukaryota > Metazoa > Arthropoda > Insecta > Coleoptera > Coccinellidae > Halyzia > Halyzia sedecimguttata. The sequence continues at coordinate 49,902,793 of OW569411.2, read as the reverse complement.
TAACTGAATTCAACCCAAATATCATTGTCGAAAACAGCGATTTAGATAAAGTTAGGGAAGACATGCCTGTGATAACTTATCTAGCCGGGTATTGCTGTTATATTGTTCTCAGAAAACTTCAATGTAAGGGAATATTGATTATTATCGATGATGAACTTATTGTTGAAGATAATTATCATCTCATAACAAATTTAAGCCGATGACGATTGCTCTATCCCCAAGATATCGTCGTGCAAATAGTTTTATATTCATATAGGTATAATTTTTCAATAAAATTATTCATGACTTTGAGGATACATTCCTCAAAATTCATCATAAGCGGGCATGTATTATTTAATTCATTTCGGAATACATAGCTCAATATGAAATTTTACCTGAAAACCAATGTGAAACTCATTCCGCTGAAATAATTGCCAATATAATTATAGCATGCACTACAAATACACTTTTGAAAAATTACTGCGGAAAGACAAATGACCGTCATGTTGAAACTTCCAATAAGAGTAAATTGAAAACCTTTGAACGTAAATGATCCTTCAGATAATTTCAATACTCATTCAAGAATACATCGAGCCAAATTTCCTCCTGGAAAACATCATTACGTTATTCTCTAATTTTAATATTGATATAACTTTTCGTTTCCAAATTATAAATGAGTAAAATTAATTGGGATTTTCGTCGTATGTTATTTCAATCGCTTTCTTCATTCATACAATATTTATAAATCTGGTCCATTGATAAGAAATACTTTCTGCTCTGAAACTAATAAAACGGATGGGATGCAATGAAAGGCCCAGATGATTAGTGGCATCTTCTTAAAACTGAAAACCATATTAAAGTCACGTTTTCATTCAGTTATAATGTGAAACAATCGTGAAATCTGCACCGATCGCTCACGCTCCGTTTAGTGAGATGCACTCCTGTTGCTTACGTCATGCGGCAGCGCTGAGGCCTTGTATTCTAGGAGGTATTGGAACTGCGTCAGTTATGCGCATGAACTCGTCCAGAAATGAAAAAAGGGGGAAATGCCTGTGGACAGGAGTTTTGGCGCGCTGTCCAAATTTATAGCCAGAGCTGTCACCCATTCAGGTACCGAAGTCGTCTAAAGCTGTTTAGCTACAGAAAAAAATATAATGCGCTCCCATTATTTCCAGTTATGTAGATCCGATCGAGTTTAAATCTAGAACTTCAAATAACCTGAATTATTAAATATTGAGCGGCAAGTAAATATATGTTTTAAAATCCCTTTCCATTAACTGCAAAACCTGATCACAACTATTTTTTTTTCGTTCATATTTCTGGGTTGAATTATTTTACTGGAATAAAGCCAAAGTGAATCACTATTCTTTAAAATATGTCCATTTTTACTATATTTAACTCGTCTCAACCCGCGATAGGCATTCAGTTTCACTTTAAATCATTTTTTAAACAGAACATAATGAAATTGGATCTTCCCAGATAAACTTATACGATATACGATCTATGGAGAGCACAGAATATAATATGAAATAATTTATAATCACGTCAAAAATCAAAAACTGATGACAACTTGTCTGGTCGAATTTAAAAATACTGGACCGGTACACCCCCATCGTTGGAATATTTCGGTAATATCTTCACCAATATAGATCCGAACGAGTTCAAATATAGAACTTAAATTCAAAATAAGGTTTTGAAGACTCTTGTAGAATTTCAACGTAACCGACAAATAGTTTCTGGAGTAGTACAGATTTTTTGGCGCTCTAGTTCCTCGGAACTGAGTGCTTATCAATTTGCCCAAATGTCTGTAATTTTCGAATATTTCGATGAAAATGGTCTTAAACGATTTGGTTCGACTCACTGATCAAGAATCCGTGGTCGAAATTCATTCTGTCCGGCCGGTCCGGCCGGCCGGCCGGCCGGCCGTAGGCACGATAACTCTCGAACGGAATGAGCTAGAGAGTTGAAATTTTCAGAGTAGGTTTGGGGGATGAATATCTCGGCTAAGTTCGTTATTGGGCAAAATCGGACAAATGGTTTCGGAGTAACAAAAAAAAAATTTTTTTTTTACGAAACAAATTCCAAATTAAATTTTTTTTAATAAAAAGTTTTTTCATGAGAATCCAATCATATCATTTTTAACTCTAACAAGCTAATACTTTCGGAGATATGATTTTTCAAAATTTCAATAATAAATCGTATTTCAACGTTGTCACAGAATAATATTATTCTATGTATGAATATGAATTGTCATAATGTCAAATGATGTTCCTGAGACTAATAAATCATAGTATATCTTGTCTATGCTAATCAATCGAAGAATTGTGAGCGAAGTGAGAAAAATCTCAGATATGATTTTTCAAAATTTCAATAATAAATCGTATTTCAACGTTGTCACAGAATGATATTATTCTATGTATGAATATGAATTGTCATAATGTCAAATGATGTTCCATGTTCCTGAGACTAATCAATCGAAGAATTGTGAGCGAAGTGAGTTAAATCTCAGTTGTTTGCTCCGATATTAGTTTTTCTCAGAAAATTCTTACATTTCGGAACTGAACATGAAGTAAGAGATCTGAGAGTAGTGAGACTGCTTTTCATCCATAGACATAGATATAACTCTCGAACGGATAATGAGGTAGGTAGTTGAAATTTTCAGAGTAGTTTAGGGAGATGAATATCTCGGTTAAGTTCGTTATTGGGCAAAATTGGCCAGATTTAATTTGATTTCTTCCATGGTGCTTTTCTCATTCTCATGATTGCTCATTTAATCTTGATAAATAAACTATTATTTGAATTGAATTTCCTTTAGGATGCAGTTCTATTATATGAATACATTGATATAATTCCCAACTCTGAGAAACCAATACTTTCGGAGATATAATTTGTCTGTTTGAACTAGAGCGCCAGAAAGCTCCTGTCCACAGGGCTTGAACCCATTTTTTTTTAATATTTTTTTTAATTTTTCAGTCATGCGACCCTCAAAAAATTTTGCATAAGACTTCGTGTCGGTATTTCTCAACAAATAACTGTGCTTTGAATCGATCAGTTTGGTATTTTTCGATTTATTGGGAAAACAAAATTTCAAATGTACTCTGAAAACACTCGGTTGATTTTGCCCATTAACGAACTTAGCCAGCGCATTTGGACTCCAAAACTACACTGAAACTTTCAAGTCTCTAATCGTGCTGACGGCCGATCGGCCGGACAGAATCATTTCTGACCATCGATTTCGCAGTTATACCCACCTGGAATATTATTTCCTCGATAAATCAAAAAATGTAGACTTGATCGAATTGACGCTTCGTAACTAGTTGTAGAACATCGGCATAAAGGAGTGTGTAAAATTTTGTGAGAACCGTACCCTAGAAAATTTTTCAAAATTACAAAAAAAAAAAATTGTGAGAACCGTACCCTTAGACAATTTTTCAAAATCACGAAAAAAAAAATTGGTTCAAGCACTGTCGTGAAGTCAGTTGCTTTTGCGAGTATGTTCTATTGTCCTTTCTCCTGTATTGGTTGTAATTTTGTCGAGCCAATACATGGCGAAAATTTGACTAAAAAATGTGTTTTCTTGTGCAAAGTCTATCAAAAATTCAAATTTCAATTTTTTTTTCCTTCGTCTAATAACAAGATTTATCTATGTATTAACGAAATATTTCTGGTTTTTTCATTTTAGATGAACCAATAATGAGTTATGCTTTCCACTTCGAGAGCATTTTTTTTAGACTTCGAGGGAGATGAGGTACCAACGGCTGAGTTTTCGGAATTTTTGTATACAAATTTCTCAAAATATTGTTCAAATATGTATCTCCGATATGCTGAATAGTTTGAATAAAATATATGATAGTATATATTAAAAAAAAAATAGTAAAAATAGCCATATTTTGAACCTCTGAAACCCACGTAACCCCTTAATAAAAACCGATTCTCTATATTTTTCCCGAAAATCGTCGAACATAATGGATCACGTTCAATAGATTGGGCTGTTGTTCTTATACAACAGAATAACCAACAAGAATAACAGCCCCCCAATCAATTGAATGTAATCCTTTATGTTCGCTCCTTTCGGAAAAAATAGGAGTATCGATTCTAAGTTCAATATAAGAACCGTTTTCACAAAATGATCTTAGGTCTTTAATTATCAACTAAGGCAATACCCATTAATGAAAAACAAAAATCCAAAAACTGTATATAATATTCCTTGTATTTGTGCTAAATCGTATACAGGAAACATCGAGTTGACTAGAAGTAAGAAAGTAGGAACATGAGAACAACTTGAGAAATAGAGATATAAAAAATTAAAAATAGCACATCATGTGCTATGGCTATCACATGATAGATTGGAGTGAAGCAAAGGTTCTGATGACAGAGTCTGTTTGGATTAAAAGAAAACTCAAGAAGTCGACTTGTATTTTGTTGAATACAGAATGCAACTTTACAAATTGCTCAATTCGAGCTGACAATATTTGGTTGAATTTGTTGAAGAAGGAGTTGGAACTTGGAAATTTCTATGCTAAGTAAAACTATATTGATGTGATTTTCAAAGACTGACAATTTTAGAATTTCAGAATAACTATCAACAAAAAAATAATACCGAAGATTTTCGCTTGGTGTCTGATGAAGGAGTCTGATCCAGTCTCCGAATCGTGACGAGGTAGTAGTTTTATCGTTGATGTTGTTGCGTTATTGTTTGTTTGGCAACATTGTTCTATACATTGCTTCTGACAAATATCTAGTGTTTCTAACGCAGAAGAAATTTAAACAATTATAATTTTTTTATTTTAATAGATATTTTCCAGATTTTGGGAGAGAACAACCAGAAACGAACCATTTAGTAAAAAATATACCTCCCAGAGTATCCTTTATCTAATGATTAGTTACAAGGTATTCAATTTGCAATTTTATTTTTCGTGATGTGAAATTTCTTCAAAACCATCCTCTGTGTATGCAGACCAAGCAACGGATAATTTCACAGTCGCAAATCTACCCATGCTGATAGAATTTCCATTTGCAATTATGCAACCACTAACCCCCACTCCCACCCCTTGGGTGGAAAGAAACCCAGCAAGGACCAACAAGGACCCTCAAGCACTGGGGTCTCAGAAATAGTTCAATCGTCTCTGCAGGGAAAGACGATACGGTAGGGCCACTCTGAGTAAGTGTTGGTGTTAGATGCGTCAGATCACATGCTCATTATCTCGTTGGCCTTCAATTCGTATCAAGCTCATTTCGAGCCATATGCAGAAATCTGTATTTCTTCATTTGGGCCGCGCTCCCGATCACTAGGTGAAAAGAGACGAGGTCTAGTAAGCGTTCCATAGATGCTGTGCGGGTGGAGTGGGAGGCTCTCGTCGCCATTATACACGCAGATCTCTGGATTCTCACAAGCTTGAGTTAATATTGTGCTTTTGAAGTGCAATCCGACCAAGCAATACTGCCATACGTACTTTTTGGTCTCACCACCATCACGTACAGCCAGTGAAGCTGTTTCGGGACCAGTCCCCACCTCTTTCCACTAGTCTGCCAGCAGGCCTAGAGGGAGTGCCCAGGCCTGTGAATCACCTTTTCCAGGTATGAACTCCAATCAAGCTTTCTATCTAGAATGACAACCAGATATCTATCCTCATCCGCAAAGGGGAATGTGAACTCCTTTTCTAGTGGGGGAATCCATATTTAGCTTCCTTTTCCTAGTGAATGAAACAATCAAGGTCTTATTCGGATCCACACTAGCCTTGTGTAGATGTTAGAGCCTCCAAGATGAGCTCGACCAGTAATGTGTTATCCTGATCCGTGGCCACAATGACTATGTCGTCGGCGTACTTTCGAATATATACATCCAGCGTGCCTATTATGGCCAGTACTCCTCTGTTCCGTGCCGCTCCACGGCCAGTGTGGCCTCTTGCAGTAGCTTGATTTGCTCTGTCATCAGCTGTGCGTCGAGACCTCACAATAGACCAAACGAAATCTGCTCGTAGATCAAGATCTCCTCTGTAGGAGGAGATCACTTAGCCTCCTTGTTTTCTTTTTCCTCCTTTTCCGGGCAGTGCGTTTTTGACCTCCATTCAGGGGTGTTGCCATCTGAAAGAAGGCACTTGCCCTTGTCAGAGAAACCCAGGAGTGGAACATGTTCCTCTCCAATCGTCCGTGTCGGTCGATTTGTCCACCGTAGTCATTGGATCAGCCCAGGAACTCAGAGAGTCCCCTTTCCTCTATGACCGTTGCCAATGGCTGCTGGTTTTGATTTTGATTCTATATACCTAAAGAATTAATAATTGAAAAAGACCTACTTCTAATCCTGGCTAATTAAATGAATTCCAGAACTGACATAGCACTACTAACTACCCATGAAAGTTAGGTACTGCTTGTGGGCAAAGTGGACTCATTAAAACAATCATAAGTAAATCAAATTAATTTAAATATGATGATTTTAATTATACTCACCATAGACGAATATACAATTTCTTCTCTGAGGAATCTGTTGTCGCCAGCTTTAGAGTCGAACAACCCCCAATCAAGCTTAATGTCCCACGTATAGGCATAACAAGAACTGACAATTGAGGCACCAATCCAAAGGTGAAAGAATGGATTCTCTACCATTTCATCTCCTGAAATTTAAATCGAGCAAATTAGAAATATTGTATGCTAATGGCTATTAGAGGGAAGCGGGGCAGGTTTATAAACAATAATTCAACTTTGTTTTTTGAGCGTATGTTCTGGGGAACATCGCGTTATCTTTTTGCCCAAATCTCTGTAATTTTCAAATGTTTCGCCGAAAATGGCCTCAAACGATTGAGTTCGACTCCCTGATCAAGAATTCGAGGTCAAATTTGATTCTGTCCGGCCATTCGTTAACACGATAACTCTCGAATGAGCTAAACAGTTGAAATTTTTAGAGCCAAGTTAACTTGAGAACGGAAAAAGATAGCGACTTGAAATTTCAGGGTAGGTGGCGCATCCCAATAGGACGGACGAGTTTGTTAATGGGCATAATCGGCCCAACGGTTTCCGAGTATTAATTTTTTCTACAACCAATACTAATCCGATCGAATTGAAACTTGGTTAGTAGTTGTAGAATATGAACCTATGGACTTTCGTGAATTTTGTGAACATCGTATTGCAAGAAAATTTTAAAAAAATTATAAAGAATATTATTTACGTCACGATAACCTAAGAACGGAAAGAGATAGCGATTTGAAATTTTCAAGTAAGGTTGAAAATCTGAATGCGCCATTTGATTCTGTTTATAAGTCTAATCGGCAAAACGGTTTTGGAGTTATACCCATCTGAAATTTGGTTTTTATTTCCTCCAATAACTCCTTTTTAAAATACAATACCAATCCATTTCAAACACGGTTTTTAGTTGAAATATGGCATCGCGAAAATTCCTGCAAAATTTTGTGAGGATCGTATAACTAAAAAATTTTTAAAAAATCATAGAAAATTATAAAAAAAAATGTTATATATCAGATACTATTCGTCCGATATCGCTGAAATTTCGCGAGAGCCTTCAGAACCTAACTCTACTACCAAGTTCCAAGGTTGAACATGATTGGATCTATATTGTTGGAGATCGGAGCAGTCTTGTGTGAGTTCAGTAGCTGGATGGGTGAGCGTTGCCTCGACAACTCTCGAACAACAGGAGATAGGGACTTGCAATTTTCAGGATAGGTTGCATATCTGAATGGAAGAGTTAAGTTCGCTGTTGGCCATAATCGGCTCAACGGTTTCAGAGTTATACCTATCTGGAATATTATTTCCTCGATAACTCAAAAAATATAGACTCGATCGAATTGAAGCTTGGTAACTAGTTGTAGAATATCGACATGAAGACGTGTGTAAAATTTTGTGGGGACCGTACCACTAGAAAATTTTTAAAGAATTACGAAAAAATCTTATGTATCTCACGATTCCTTGAGAACGGAAAGAAATAGCGACTTGTAGTTTTCAGGGTAGAATACGCATCTGAAAATGACATCTAAGTTAGTTAACTAGCACAATCGGCCAAATGGTTTTGGAGTTATATCAATCTGAAATTTGGTTGTTATTTCCTCAATAACTCAAAAAATACCGATCCGATCCAATTCAAATATGGTTAATAGTTGTAGAATGCCAACGCGAAAATTCTTGCAAAATTTCGTGAGGATCATAGCACTAGAAAATTTTTAAAAAATCATTGAAAAATAAATTGGTTCAAGCACTGACGTGAAGTCAGAAGCTTTTGCGCGTATGTTCTCTTGTTCATTCTCCTTTATTGGAGAATTGACTGGTGGATGGTTTACAGGAGAATGGACAATAGAACATACGCGCAAAAGCTCCAGTCTACACAAAAAAAAAATTGGTTCAAGCATTGACGTAAAGTCAGGAGCTTTTGCGCGTATGTTCTATTGTCCATTCTCCTGTATTGGACACTCTTAATCGAATTTACCATGGTGCATTCTATTGTCTGTTCTCCTGTATTGGACACTCTTAATCGAATTTACCATGGTAAATTCGGAGTCTCCAATGCAGGAGAACAGACAGTAGAATTCAACATGGTAAATTCGATTAAGAGTATTAAATAAAGGAGAATGGACAAGAGAACATACGCGCAAAAGCTTCTGTCTTCACGTCAGTGCTTGTTATGGACTAAAATGATTTGTATATCTGTCTCGATAAGTGTTTTAGTTAATATGTCAGTTTCATTATTTAGTACCAATTACAGGTTGAAATGTATGGGTTTTGAGTAATTGATTCTCATGAAAATACGGTTTTGCATAATTCTGCCCCACTTAAGAGGCACATTGATGCTGAGTAGAAATTCATGAAAACTGCGAGATGTACTATTCTATGTTTTGCCTGATTACCAATAGGCTATTAGGGAATAATAAACAATGAAATAAATAGTGACGTAAATCAACTTTCTTATATTAAAAAAATCACTCAAAATCAGTCTCTTATATTTCTTCTTACATATAATCAGTATAACTGAATTGAAATTTTGAACAAAATAATTAAATATTATCATGGAGCATCGTACTAAAAGTCCGAACTCGTTCAGAACTATAACAAAGATCCAGACGTAATATTCACAAAGTTTTGTAAAACAACAATAATAAGTTTGTTCTGAGAATCTCGATAATTTTTTGAACAAACCTATCAAAATATTAAACACTCATGCGTACGAAAACTCGCTCCTTCGTCGCTCGTTTTCGAATTTCGCATTCGTGTTTAAATATCAGCCCATTCTGCAACTTGTTTTAGTATGTACTATTCGAATTGAGCACCGTTGACAATGTGCAAGCCCTTCTTCGAAAGTCCTCAATGAATTATTCATTGCATCAACAGGTATTCTTCTGACTTTTGTCTGAATTTTAAGTCGCAGGTCTTCCAAATTATCTGGCCGATTTTGGTAAACAGTACTCTTCAAATGACCCCACAGAAAATAGTCGGGAGGGTTCAAATCTGAATATCGGGGTGGCCATTCAACTGATCCTCTCCTATCAATCCATTTCTCAGGAAATGTGTCATCAAGATACCTCCTCACTTTAATTCCATAATGCGGAGGCGCACCATCTGGTTGGAACCAAATATTGTAAGCTACTTGTCGACCATTCACACCGGGAAAGAGATATGACTGCAGGTAATATTTGATTCCTCAGTAACTCTAGATAAGAGTCACTAGTCAAATTTCCTTCTATAAAAAAGGTCCAATAATATGATGGCCAATTGAGTTTGGACTCAATTGGCCATCATATTATTGGACCTTTTTTATAGAAGGAATGTGTGGTTGGCCACACATTTAATTTTTCGGGTGTTGGGTGTGAACTGTCTGCACCCAATGAGGATTTGCTGTGGAACAGAAGCGACAATTATTTCGATGGACAGACCCATTCAAGTAAAACGTAGCTTCATCCGTAAAAATAATTCTCGAGTAAAGGGTATCATCCTCGTTGCATCTCTCCTGCATTACTTCACAAAACTGCGCTCGACGGTTGATTTCGTCATCAGATAATTCTTGGGTGCTTTGAATCTTGTATGGGTGAAACTTAGTTTTTCTAAGAATATTACCAACTGACCGCTTACTCACATCGAATTCATCGGCCAGTTTTCGAGTAGATTGTTTCGGATTCTCTTCTATGGAAAGTAATATATTTCGAGGGCCTTATCGCCACATGTCGTAGTTGAGGTCTACCAGATTTTGTAAAGTTTTTAACATTTCCAGTTTGTTCGAAATGTTTAACCACCCGACAAACAGTAGTTTTACTTATAGGATTTCGGTCTTGATATAGATATTGATCTTGAATTTTGCACACTTGTTCATAGGTCTGTTTGCAATCCCCATGTTCCAGAAATATCAAGATTTCTTGTCACTGCTTTTCACTCAATTGATTCTTATCGAATGGAAAATTCTCGGGAAATATGATTTTATTCGCCTTAGAGAAATCAGCTAGCAACTAAAATGATACCATACATTTTGTCATCTTTAGTTGATCTGCTAGATTGGCAAAAGAATATCTTTTCAACAAAAACTAGTTTTCCTTGACCTCCTCACTTCGTTTCGAGAAGACTTTCATGTGTGTGGAAGCGACACCACCATCCTTATCTGTTTATTGTTTTATTTGCGATCTAATACATAAATTCGAAGCTGTTTTCAACTTGTGTATAATTTTTTCTTCTCATCGTAACATTCTTATTGCAAGTATTTTAAGGTAAAATTTTATTTTCTTTCACATAACTGGATTCGAATGACCTTTGATGCGATATATCACAAGCAAAATTTTTCCAATAGAAAAAAATTGTTGAGGGTTAAGGGTATAAACCCCCAACGTCAAAACTGCATGCATTTCTCAAACTTCGAACATAGAATTCGTCGGGTAGGAGGATCTTTCTCAATATTTATTATTTCAAAAATAAGAACACCAATCACAAATGTATGTAAGACTAATTTTTGACAATTATTTATGGGTTGGACGTGTAATAAAAAGCTTTGAATGTCGTCTCATCCATATGTAGTGGCGTTCATTTTTTTACTAAAGTCGGCTAGTTGGTCTTGAAAACGAACTCTATCAACTGTATGAATATTTCTCTTGGAATATCTGTACAATTACTAAAATGCAGTAGTGCAGACAATTTTTATCCTTGATATCGGTAGTTACCTTCATAGAAATAAAGTAAATAGGGAGACAACGTATAAAGAAAGCACCTTGTGCTCAGGGATAAAATAACCCCGAAAATGGTAACAATTTTCGAAATTCAGAATAACTATCAACAAAATATTATTCTGAAGACTTTCGTTTGGTGTTTGACGAAGGAGTCTGATATAGTCTACGAAACGTTACGAAATAGTTGTTTTATTGTTGATGTTGTTTCGTAATGGTTTGTTTGGCAACATTATTGATAAAAAGACAAGTAGACAAATATCTTCTGTTCCTCACTAAGAAGCAATTCACAAAATAATAATTTTTTTATTTAATAGATATTTTTCAGTTTGGGAGAGAAAACCCATAAAGGAATCATTTAATAATGAATGTAACTCCCAAAGTATACTATAATGATTACCTAGAGCACTGTTCATTTTCGAACCAACACTAAATGTATGTATTAGAATGGCTCCTTACGCCACCACAGAGACAGTCCTGTTTATTTTCGAACCAACAGTGAATGTATGTATTTGGGTCGAAACTATAGGAGACCATTCTCAGTCAAAAAGAAGATCAGTTTTAGTGAACGTTTGTTTTTGGAGTCGAATTTATATTCTTGGAAATATTGGGAATTTTTTTTTCTGGCGCTGCACAGCTTTGGGCGAGTTCAGTACCAGGATGGGTAATCACTCTGTCTATAAATTTGGACAGCGCGCCAAAGCTCCTCTCCACAGGGCTTTACCACTTTTAATTTCTTCATTCTAATTTATGATGAAAATGGCAGAATTGCTAACAGAACCTATCAGGCATTTAACGTGAGATATTCACCCCAAATGATAGAGGGAAATAGTATTTTCTTGTAAGTTGTATTATTTATTATATTTATATTTATATTTGTGTTGGAAAATCATCAATGAACACGCTGCGATATGGAAAATAAAGCGTGAAATTATATATTTTTGTCTAATTTTTGAAGACCTCAATTCGTCCCGTCGATGGTGGATTGTCAATTTATCGTATTTACCAATATTTCTGTCAAAAGAGTGGGAAAGCCCTGTGGATGTTCAAACTTTGACAAATCATATCCCCGAAAGCATTGGTTTCTCAGAGTTGGGAATGATATCATTGGATTCTTATGATAAAACTGCACCATGAAAGAAATCAAATTGAAAACAAGTATAATATCATTTTATAATCCTCATAATTCTACGATGGCTGAAATGAATTTGACTCTCTCTTATAGATAAACAATATGACATGTACGAGTATGAACACAGAACATATGAACAACATTTGAAAATGATATCAACGGATTTTTGTGGTGAAACTGCACCCTAGAAAAATTGAATTCGAAATTTGTAATGTAAAAAAAAATTTTTTTTTCGTTACTCCGAAACCATCTGGCCGATTCTGCCCACTAACGAACCTAACCGACATATTTATCTTCCAAACCCACTCTGGAAATTTCAACTGCCTAGCTCATTCTGTTCGAAGGTTATTGTAGAAAAAAAATGAAAAAAATAAAAAAAAAATTTGTTAGGACTTTTCGACAACCTGATCAATACAAAACTTCGCATCCATATTAAGGTCGTTATTCTACAATATGATGCGAAATTTTAGATAGATCGAGTAATCGGTTTTGGAAATATTCATAAAAAATGTGTACTGTAAACGGCCATAACTACGAAACCGCTTGGGCGATTTCGCCCTTTAATGAAATCACAGAGATATTTACGAGCCAAACCTACCCTGCAAGCTTCAATCCTCTAACTCCTTTCGTTCGAAAGTTATCGTGATAACGGACGGCCGGCTGGCCGGACAGAATCGATTTCGACCACGGATTCTTGATCAGTGAGTCGAACCATATCGTTTAAGAATATTTTCAGCCAAAAATTCTAAAATTACAGATATTTGAGCAAATTGATAAGCACTCACTTCCGAGGAACAAGAGCACCAAAAACTACCCCATAGCTCAACGAGAACTCAAGTACTCTGGCGAACATTTCAGTGAGTAATTAGAATTAAAATTCACGCCAATAGTCGCCATGACAGTGATAAAGTGAATACTGCGAATCTTTCCGAAAGCGTTGATCATATTGTTTGATACTGGTGAAAGAAACTGGTGCGAACCTGGCTTACCCTTTTCGGCATACTATTTGGCAGAAACACACGAATGCCATATTCGTGTGTTTCTGCCAAATAGTATGCCGAAAAGGGTAAGCCAGGTTCGCACCAGTTTCTTTCACCAGTATCAAACAATATGATCAACGCTTTCGGAAAGATTCGCAGTATTCACTTTATCACTTATTTTGCCCCACTGTCAGTCGACGAACGGAGAAAGAAAAGCCGGGATTATCTATACAACTCCAAATTTCCCCAGCAGTTTTAATAAAACTGCTGTATTCCAATTTTCCGCCAATTATGAACGTTTGACAATGTTTTACCATTTCACTCCCGATCATATAATAAACCTAGACGAAACGAGTGCAAGCACAGTCCTACCTGTCTCCACGGATTTACAGGTAAAAGGAAATAAAGGCAAGTTAGACAAACAGTTTCCGCCCAACGCCGAGAACTAGTAACTTTCTTTGGATTCATTACTGCAACAGGTTCTGCTCTTCTTCAAGTGTATGTATTTTGAAGAGGTCATTTAAAAAATCATTTTTTGAAAGGTGGTCCTGATGGAAGTCTAAGTTTGACGAACAGCAGCGGCTTGATAACATCAGATTTATTTATAGAAAATTTGAAACACATACTACACTACACCTCTAGCAACAAGGACTACCCAATCTCAATAATGTGTGATAATCATGAATCTCATTATTCAGTCAAAACGTATATCGTGATAATGGAATTGTTCACTTGAGTCTTCCACCTCACACATCACACAAAATCCAACCCATTGATGTCACAATGTTTGGACCATTTAAACGCAAATTTACAAAACCACCCAACGATGGCACATTCAAAATGTTGAAGAAACTTTGACGATATACCATATTGTAGAACTATCAAACTTAGCCATTTCAGAATCGTTTACTCCATGATACCTAAAAAATAGCTTTTCCAAGCCTGAAATATGGCCATTCAATAGACTCGTATTTAGCGCTGATGATTTCGCACGAATGAACGACTTCATTATCAGTACGGGGTATCATGCTTTCACTGACGAGAACAGGCAGAACGCGGATAGCGAATACTTTATAGACACGAAAACAGGTTAAAATTATGAAATTAATGACTGGGAACAAATACAACGCCTGTTTTGGATGCCAACCCCTTTTCTAATTTGTATGATGTTGATAGTCCTCTGCAAGTAGCTGCATCAAAACAATTCACGAATCTTGTATTCTTTCTTCTGAAGACCTTATTCCAAGAAATCCATCACTAATATAGAGGTCCTATAAGAAAGAATCGAGAAAAGGGACAATCGAGAATATACACTGATACACCAAAGAAAAATAGACTGGAAAACTTACACAATTAGAACGAAAGAAAGAAGCAATTGAAAATTGTAAACAACTATATGCTGCCTACCTCTCACTGAAAGCTGTATAATGCCTACCTCTCATCTAGTCATGTATACATAATATATGTTTGTATTTTTTGTTTATGTATGAATATCTAAATGTTTACTGTTTATTCATTTTGTACGTTGTACTTGTATGTTTGTTCTCTTTTGAGTGCGATTGAAGCTCCAAACGGCTAATGACCTTAGCAGTCGATGCCGAAAAAAAAAAAAAAAAATTATAAGTTGAAACAAGCAAAATAATTAAAACTGCAGGAAACTTTCTCGGGCTGAATGAGATTAAGAAAATCGAAAAAAAACTGACTAGTTTACCATCAAAAACAAATTCCGATTTCAGTCAAAATGAAATCTTAATATCAAGTGGTGATGAACACCTAGAAATATCATCTGATTCAATGAATGATACAAAAGCTTAGGGGAAAACCTCAGCAAAAAAACACTGTCTCCCCGTGAGTATAGCGATTTGTAAAAATTGCCTACAAAATTAGCAGAAACGTCAAATATTGATGAAGAATGAAAAGACAAGAGGAGAAAAACGAACAAATTAAAAGCAAAACATAACCTTTCAAAGGGACCCTCTCACAAAAATTCTCCGTAGTAGCCGCATGGATCTCCTCAAGAAGAATAACCTTTGCTAACTTTCAAAGGCTCTAATTCTTAGATATCCCTTCAATATTTGAGTTCAAAATATAAAAAAGCACTGGCGTGCCCAGAGGGTAGTGGACACCATTCACTGTCGGGTCATAAATTAAGAGCGATTTGTCCAAGCTGGCATAAGGATAGAGTAACAAAGTTGACAAAGAACACAACTGACTTTCCTTAGTCGCACAAGCTGAGTCGACACTAATCGTCTAGGACCATTCTCGGCCAAACGACTTTTCAACGATTTGAAATAATTCATTAGAAAAATTCTTGAAAACTACATGAGACATCCGAAAAAATAATAATTGAGCCAAATAGATGATTAATTTCAAGGAAACTCAATTTCCATAGTGATTTTGTGAACATTTTATAAAATCTGACAAATAAATGATGAGTGAATCGCCCTTCAGACCTTTCTTTGCCAGCAGGATATTTCGTTTCATCAGAAGAGGATCAATAAAGTGCCATTTTGCGAAAATTCTTCGATATTTCGCGATGTTGCTGGAATTATTAGTTCATTTTAAAACTCAATTTTCCGAATTTGATTGCTCCTGTCCCCACTTCGGCAATGCAAATTCGGAATAAAATTTTTCTTGAAAGTTCTCGAATTTTTCAATATTTCAGAAGAAAATTTATAAATGTACACGCAATTTTATAAAAAATTGGTTCAAGCACTGACGTGAAGTCAGGAGCTTTTGCGCGTATGTTCTGTTGTCCATTCTCCTGTATTGAACACTCTTAATCGAATTTACCATGGTGCAAACGCTCCTGACTTCACGTCAGTGCTTGAACCATGGTAAATTCTGACAATTATCCAATCTCAGAATAACAATCAACAAATTAGTTCTGAAGATTTTTTCGTTAAGCGTCTGAAGAAGGAGTCTGATATAGACTCCGAAACGTAACGATATAGTTGTTTCTTCGTTGATGTTGTTTCGTTGTTATTTGTTAGGCAACATTGTTCAATTGATTGCTTCTGACAAATATCTTGTGTGTCTTACGTAGAAGCAATTCAAAAAAAAATTATTTTTTATTTTTTAGATATTTTTCAGAGTTTGGGAGAGAAAACCCAGAAAGAAACCATTCAATGATGAATATACCCCCCACAGTATCCTTTAATGATTACTTGAAATCTATAGGTCTAGCATATGGTTTTTCAACGATAACATGGATGAAATAATAATTCAGCATTGCCCAATAAAGATCACAGATTTAGGTAACACGCTGTTCTTGATTAGAGATGGGACCTCTCTAGTGAAAATAATCGAACATTTCGATTATTGAAACCTCTCGAGTTATCCGGCGAGCGATTCAATCGAATGAGTTTCTCATTTTCAAATTACTTTACAACATAATTTATGATTCACTTTGCTGGTCATGAGGACCATAACTTACACGTAATCGAAATGAGACCAAAGTAAATTTCAATAATTACCCAATGTTGTTGTGGTGGTATATGATATGCTCCATGTTATTTTGTAAAATCGTAAACTAAAAAAACAGTTTTATTTTCCTTTATTTCACTGTGATACTTACCAGATAATAATAATAATTTCCAGACTTTAAAGCACCCTCTAGATATTAGTAGATGTGAATTTTGAAAAGATTTTAATAAAAATTTGTGTAAACTTTTCTTATTTGGATAACGAACATATTTTTGTTCTAGTTTTCTAAGTAATTGAATCTTATCATGTAAATAGTAATAATATTCACAATAATGAACAACGTGAACTCACGAGAGAAAATGTTGTTCAACGCTGAAAATATCACCACGAAAAACGAGGTAGAATATTTCACTGCGTTCGCTAAATGCGGAAAAGCTTCCTTGGTGTCCCTATATCGTCTCAAGCACTGAGCAAAACGAAACCATGCTGGCAGACACGCCATAATGGGCCTGATGATCATGTGGTTTTCCACACAAGAATTGTTATCTGAAATGTATATCATATTAACTGAATCTTGGATAAGGAACTGGGACTCTCACCTACACCCTTGTTCCAGTCTGGAATGGTGAAGTAAAAACAGATGAAGTACTGCATGTCGACGAATATTGTCACCAAACTGTTCAGCTGATCAGCAATCCAGAATTCAGCAAATGTAACATATACGAAGGGGGCGGTTACAATCCTTCCCTAAAAATAAGTAATGCGTTTATTTAATGATCACTTTTATCTCACTGATTTGTACTGAAATTTAAAGTCATTAGAGATGTGTTATATGAAGAGAACACATTACTAAATGTACATAATATGGGAATTATTTGAAATGTGCATTTATTTGAATGAATTCGTGAATCCATTCAATAATTCATGAATATCACTTTACATTACGATGCAAATCTATAGACATTCCAGTCCGATCGAGTTGGTATTTAGGTGTACAATAGCGACACCAATGGTCATGTATATAATTTCAGGAGAATCGTATTAGAGTAGAGAAACAAAAGAAAGATTAAATATCCTTGATTTCTCCAGAATTCGCTGAATTTCGGGTGCACCTCAAGACGAAGTATAAAATTAGTTATAGCTTCTTTATCATAACTGTATTTGCGTGAAGTTATCCAAACAGTATGACCTGTGGGGGCTGTGAATATGGGATATACCCAGAAATTGATGAACATACCATTCAGATCGACAAAACTATTCAGGTGGGGACTATGTTTATTATTGCGCGTATGTTCTGGGTAACATCCCGTTATCATTTTGCCCAAATGTCTGTAATTTTCGAATTTTTCGCAGAAAATGGTCCAAACAATTGAGTTTGACTCCCTGATCAAGAATTTGAGGTCAAATTTGACTCTGTCCGGCCAGCCGGCCGTCCGACAGTCTTGCCGGCCGTTGCCACGACAACTTGAGAACGGGAAGAGATAGCGACTTGAAATTTTCAGGATAGGTAGTACATTCCAATAGGACGGACAACTTTGTTAATGGGCATAATCGGCCCAACGGTTTCCGAGTAATAATTTTGTCTACAACCAATAATAATCCGATCGAATTAAAACTTGGTGAGTAGTTGTAGAATATAAACCTAAGGACATTTGTGAAATTTTGTGAACATCTCATCGCTAGAAAATTTTGAAAAAATTATTAAAAAATATTATTCACGTCACGATAACCTAAGAACGGAAAAAGATAGCGACTTGAAATTTTCAGATAAGGTTGAGAATCTGAATGCGGCAGTTAAGTTCGTTTATAGGCCTAATCGGAAAAACGGTTTTGGAGTTATACCCATCTGAAATTTGGTTGTTATTTCCTCAATAACTCCTTTATTGGACACTCTTCATCGAATTTACCATGGTGAATTTTGTTCTCTGTTCTCCTGTATTGGACACTCCGAATTTACCATGGTAAATTTGATTAAGAGTGTCCAATACAGTAAAACAGACAATAGAATTCTATTGTCTGTTCTCCTGTATTGGACACTCCGAATTTACCGTGGTAAATTCGATTAAGAGTGTCCAATAAAGGAAAATGGACAAGATAACATACGCACAAAAGCTTCTGACTTCACGTCAGTGCTTGAACCAATTTTTATATTGAATTAATTTTCCTTGAAACGACGCCAAGTATCACAAATAATGTAATTTTATATTCATGAATTTCTATGATAACCTTCATTGAGAAGATACGGGAACTCGACATATCGTACATGGTGAGAAAATAAATACTGCATTGGAAAATAATGTTATTTTCAATGGAATACGGCAAATGCATCAAGTGTTTCTCGATTCTTCAAATCCTATGAAGACCCTCATTCAGAATAAAATAGTAATTTACGTAACAAGTCCGGAAAATAGGGTTTTTTTGGACGAATAGACAAAATTCTAGGACGAGCGTAAGCGAGTCCTAGAAGTCTATGAGTCCAAAAAACCTTTTTCGGGCGTGTTGCGTACAATATTTTTTCGGCAACCGTGTAGAATAACAAATCAATGAGACGACACACTTCTTTTTTATATATTTTGATTCTTATTCAAATTAAACAGAACAGAAAATATCACATGTGCAAATTGTTGACAACTAATTTTATATGAACTGTCAGCCGTTTTCTCAGTGCTATGGTAACTTCATTTATTAAAAATATACCTACCCAGATTTTCATATTTACAATGACCAAATCGACGTGATTTTTCCGGCCTAGTCCGGGAAGTACGTACTTCCCGGACTAGGCCGGGAAATGCTTCTTTCTCAAAGAAAAAGCGTCCGGGAAGTGGGCACTTCCCGGACGGTTGCCGAAAAAAGAATTTTTGTTCGGCGTATCGTGCAGTGAGTGAGAAAATACATACTTCATTGGAAGATAATGTTTTTTTCACTGAACGACGGCACACGCATTGAGTATTTTTCGATTCTTCAATTTCTATGATGACCCTCAATCAGAATAAAAATGAATTTCTGCTCAACATATCGTACAGGGTGAGAAAATAAATATTTCATTGGAAGACAAGATTTTTTTCATGGAAGGACGGCAGATGCATCAAATATTTTTTTATTCTAAAATTCCTATGAAGGCCCTCCTCATGCAGGATAAAAATGAATTTTTGCTTGACGTATCGTACAGAGCGGGAAAATAAATACATCATTGGAATTTTTTTTCACTATTTTTCGATTCTTCAATTCCTATTATGGTCCCCATTCAGAATAAAAATGAATTTTTGGTCGACGTATCGTACAGGGTGAGAAAATAAATACTTCATTGGAAAATAATGTTTCTTTGGCTGAACGACGGCAAATGCATCGAGTGTTTCTCGATTCTTCAAGTCCTATGATGACTCTCATTCGGAATAAAAATTAATTTTTGCTCGACGTAATGTACAGGGTCAGAAAATAAATACTAATGATCCAGATACATCGATCACTTAATTTTAATTCCGAATGAGGGTCATCATAGGAATTGAAGAATAGAAAAACACTCAATGCATATGCCGGCGTCCTTCAGTGAAAGAAACATTATTTTCCAATGAAGTATTTATTTTATTACCCTGTACGATACGTCGACCAAAAATTCATTTTTATTCTGAATGGGGGCCATCATAGGAATTGAAGAATCGATATTTTTTTAAGATGCAGTTTCACCATAAAATTCTGTTGATATCATTTTCAACTCTAACAAGCTAATACTTTCGGAGATAGGATTTTTCGAAATTTCAATAATATATCGTATTTCTATGTTTTCACAGAATGCTATAATTATTCTATCTATGAATTTTTATATGATCTGTGTTCATACTCGTACATGTCATCCTGTTCTTTAAGAGAGAGTCAAATTCATTTCACCTATTTTAACTTGATTTATTCCATGGTGCAGTTCTCATTCCCAGATTGCTCATTTAATCTTGATAAATAAACTATTATTTGAATTCAATTTCCTTCATGATGCAGTTCTATCACTAGAATACATTGATATTATTCGCAACTCTGAGAAACCAATACTTTCGGAGATATGATGTGTTAAAGTTTGAACAAGAGCGCCAAATCTCCTGTCCACAGGGCTTGTTTTATTTTTCTTCCAAGAATTCAAAAATATTGAAAATTGGTAGGCCCTTTGATATATCTTTAAGTTGTGCATTGATTTTAACCATAGATTCTTCTCATCGAATAAAACACTTTTTGGCGCTCTAGTTCCTCGGAACTGAATGCTTATCAATTTGCCCAAATGTCTGTTATTTCCGAATTTTTCGATGAAAACGGTCTTAAACGATTTGGTTCGACTCACTGATCAAGAATCCGTGGTCAAAATTCATTCTGTCCGGCCGTCCGGCCGGCCGTAGGCACGTTAACTCTCGAACGGAATGAGCTAGAGAGTTGAAATTTTCAGAGTTGGTTTGGGGGATAAATATCTCGGCTAAGTTTCGGAGTAACAAAAAAAAAATTTTTTTACATAACAAATTCCAAATTAAATTTTTTTTAATAAGCAGTTTTATCATAAGAATCCATTCATATCATTTTTAACTCTAACAAGCTAATACTTTCAGAGATATGATTTTTCAAAATTTCAATGTAAATCGTATTTCACAGATTGATATAATTATTCTATGTATGAATTGTCATAATGTCAACTTATGACATGACATGACATTATCTAATCAATCGAAGAATTATGAGAATGAAGTGTTTTCCGAAATGTGAGCGAAGTGAGAAAAATCTCAGTTGTTTGCTCCGAAATTAGTTTTTCTCAGAAAAGTCTTACATTTCGGAACGGAACATGAAGTAAGAGATCTGAGAGTAGTGAGACTGCTTTTCATCCATAGACGAATGCTCAGTTCTCTCAATTTATGACGGGACTGACAGAAGGGAATATTGTAACTTCAAAAATATTGGGGTTGAAGTACTCGTATTTTAGCGATGCAACGGGGACCTCACCCGAAAATGTTTGAAAATATTACGTAAATATAGAAAGCATAATTCTGTAGTTCGAGAGAGGAGAAAATTTGGTGAACGTAGATCAGGAAATTTTTGATCGATTACAAGGTAATTTTTTATTATTGCTTATCTTCTTTCATACATGTTTTATGGAATACCTACTATTTGTAGGTACTTTAAACCTGTTTTGGGCAATTGTCATACGAAACTTGTTTTTTTGGCGCTCTAGATCCTCGGAACAGAGTGCAATTGGCCCAAGTGTCTGTAATTTGGGAATTTTTGGCTGAAAATGGTCTCAAACGATTTGGTTCGACTCACTGATCAAGAATCCGAATGCGAAATCGATTCTGTCCGGCCGGCCGACCAGCCGTAGGCACGATAACTCTCGAACGAAAGGAGTTAGTGGATTGAAAATTGCAAGGTGGTTTTGGAGCGTAAATATCTCAAACAAGTTCGTTAATGGGCGAAATCCATCAAGGGGTTTCGGAGTTATGGCCGATTTTAATAAAAATATTTTTTATGAATATTTCCGAAACCGATCACTCGATCTATCTGAAATGTAGCATCAAATTGTAGAATCATGACCTTTATACGCATGTGAAGTTTTGTATTGACCAGATTACCGCAAAGTATCAAAAAAAAATTTGAAAATGTGGTGCAGTTCTCATTCTCATGATTGCTCATTTAATCTTGATAAATAAACTATTATTTGAATTGAATTACCTTTATGATGCAGTTCTATCATATGAATACATTGATATAATTCCCAACTCTGAGAAACCAATACCAGATATAATTTGTCAGTTTGAACTAGAGCGCCAGAAAGCTCCTGTCCACAGGGCTTGAACCCATGTTTCATTTACCATTTTTCCAAATTCGGCACAGGAAAAAAAATACAGGCTGTTGAAATTTGAAAAAAAAATGGTTTTTCTTTTGTAGCTTTGACATGGTTATTCAGAATTGAATGAATTTTGGTATGAAGTTTTCTATAACTATGGCACATAATTTTCAATTAACAGTTTTTCCCTTCTTCTACTGGTTTCTTCGTTATAGACTTGCGAATTCCTAAAACTACGAGAAATTAGCATAATGGAAGCAGATGAAGATTATTTCGAGTCATTTTTGAAATACTCGATCCTTTTTAAAAATAAAATTATTTCACATCATTTCTCCTAAAAGGAACCATTTTCAAGATATTCTTCGTTATAAAATATGAAAAAATCACAGAAATTTACCTGCTTTTATCGATCCGAACCTGGAATATACAGTTGATCTGCTCGAATAAAGGCATAGACTGATTATTGATTTCAAAGTTGACACTTGTGGAAATTCAATTCTATGTCGCTTGTTTCCAAATTGTTATAATTACCATCTGAAAACGGGATAAGTCAATTACAACTCAATAAAACAATTCGTAGTGTAGTTATCTTTTCGGAAATAGATGAATAGGCTTACCATGATATGTAGATTAGAGTTAGAGGTTATAATAAATGTTAATAAAAGTTGGATATTGGTATTATATTCATATTTAATTAAAATATGTAAGGAATGTGGAAATAGGCGGAGAAGATAATGTGGATAATTTTATAGTGGATATTCAATGAAAATCAAGTTATCGCAAATGCAGCATAAAGATAATTTAAAACCATTTTAAAAGACTTCAGTGAGTAAATAAGATTTCTCAGACAATTTCGTTGAATTTTGAGCATCAGATGATGAAGCTTTCATATAATGATGCGATATTGAATTTTAAGTGTTTCTGTGTTCAACACTTGAAGACAGTCCAGGGCTGGCTTTGCACATACTAAAATCTTTAAACGCTTATAACTTTTATGTGAGCCGAATCTGGAAAAATGGTAAATGAAAAAAGTGTTTTATTTGATGAGAGGAATATCTGGTTAAAATTAATGTACAACTTAAAGACTCACCCTGTATAATCATATCTTTAAATTGTACATTAATTTTAACCATGGATTCCTCTCATCAAATGGAACTTTTTTCCCTAATCTTTTTCCAGATTCGGCTCAGGTAAAATGTTATATGCGTTTAAAGATTTTACATTGTGTAAAACCAGCCCTGAACTGTCGTTAAGTGTTGAAGATATAAACAATTACTGGATTCAATATCGCATTATTAATAGAAAGCTTTTTCATCTGATGCTTGAAATTCGACGAAATTGTCTGAGAAATCTTATTTACTCACTGATCTTATGAAATGGTTTTAAATAATCTTCAAGCAGCATTTTTGAAATAAGCTCTACCTGAATATTGAAACACTGGCTCCAACTTGATTTTCATTGAATATCCAATATATGATTATCCACAATATCTTCTTCGCCTATTTTCACATTCCTTGCATATTTTAATTCGCATATAAACGAATATATCAATATCCAACATTTATTTTAACCTCTACTCTATTTAATTTAATTGAATCGAGAAAAACAATCTGTTCTCTATGCGAATCACAGAACACAAATAATTGCAAATGAAAGTGACGACCTCGTATAGACTAGTGCCGTGTTCTGCTATTCCTGAACAGTACTGGGCAGTAAATTGAAACGTCAAATATTACTGCAATTCACTGGCGATGCTTGCTGTGACTAAAGAGCGTTCCGAAATTACTTACTGCAGCCAGTACTGCCAGCAATATTGGAACACAAGGACAGGAAAATAATATTATATTATGCAGTGACAGAAGCAGGCACAGAAATGTAATAATCTAAGCTGTTCTATGGTCTATCCTTAGACTATATATGCCGGCGGTTCTTTGTTTACATCATAATTCCGTAGATCCAGATTAAGAATTTCTCGTCAAGAATAATTGGGATTAATAGGTGGAATGATACTTATAATTGGTATTTTCCTTATGCATACTAATATACTACAAACTGATAAGATTCAACTATGTAGTGACGTGAGTTATGTCTGTTGCAAATTAAGTTGATAAAATTATGTTCCATATATTAGAGAAATCCTTAGAATGATTGTGCAGAATCGAAGCAGTATGAAAATTAATGTTTAGATGGCATGGATAACCGATAATTTATAAGTTTCATATTCACTATTGGGGATACATAGATGAATACAGATCATGGTTAGCCTATTCATCTATTTGCCAAAATATAACTCACCTGCGAACTATTTGAATGAGTTGTTATTAATTTATCCCGATTTAAGATGGCAATTATAACCAATCAATTTGGAAACAAGCGAGATAAAATTGAATTTCTATATAAGTGTCAACTTTGAAATCAATACTCAGTCTATGCCTTTATTCGAGCAGATCATCTGTGATTGTTTTCCAGGTTTATCGATAAAAGCAGGTACATTTTTTTCATATTTTATGACATTCAACGAAGAGTATCTCAAAAACGGTACGCTTTAGGAGAAATGATGAAGAATAATTTTATTTCCTAAAAGGATAGAATATTTCAAAAATGACCCAAGATAACGTTCATCTGCTTTCATTATGCTGATTTTTCATAGTTTTTGGAATTCGCGAGTCTATAACGAAGAAACCAGTAAAAGTAAGGAAAACTGTTAATTGGAGATTATTTATTTTATTTAGCGTATGGCTTGTACACAATATAGCAAAGTAAAAAATTCACAATTTAATGTCTAATCTATTGATGTATTCGATCGAGTCTGGCGTCGCAAAGGCAAAGTCTTCGGTGCTTCCGGTATACCTTCTGAGAGGGCATTCGGTAACGATATGATGGACGGTCTGTCTTGCCGCTCCGCAGTCGCATTCCGGAGACGGGGCCATATTCCATCTGTGGTGGGAATCCCGGCAGTTTCCATGGCCAGTTCTGATTCTGTTAAGACTAGCCCATGTTCTTCGCGGGAGGGCGAATCCCGGTGGAGTTTTTTCGATGCATGGCATTTGTTGCATTGCCAAATATGGCGCGTTGTTTCGTTGTTCCTTCCACTTGTTTTTGAGTTGGAAATTATGTGCCATAGTTATAGAAAACTTCGTACCAAAATTCATTCAATTCTGAATAACCTTGTCAAAACTACAAAAGAAAACCTGTTTTTCTTTCAACAGCCTGTATTTCTTTTCTTGTGCCGAATGTGGAAAAATGGTATATAATAAAAGTGTTTCATTTGATGAGAGGAATCTATGGTTGAATTTAATGTACAACTCAAAGTTTCACCCTGTATATTAATTACTTTAAAATACTTAATTTAAAGCGAGTTTCTAAGACTTATGACTGACACTAACAATCCTTTCCCTATTTTTAAACCGAAAAGTTCACAAAATATTCAACCTTAGGCCTGCTTCCGATTTTTTCGATGCATGGCATTTGTTGCATTGCCAAATATGGCGCGTTGTTTCGTTGTTCCTTCCACTTGTTTTTGAGTTGGAAATTATGTGCCATAGTTATAGAAAACTTCGTACCAAAATTCATTCAATTCTGAATAACCTTGTCAAAACTACAAAAGAAAACCTGTTTTTCTTTCAACAGCCTGTATCTCTTTTCTTGTGCCGAATCTGGAAAAATGGTATATAATAAAAGTGTTTCATTTGATGAGAGGAATCTATGGTTGAATTTAATGTACAACTCAAAGTCTCACCCTGTATATTAATTACTTTAAAATACTTAATTTAAAGCGAGTTTCTAAGACTTATGACTGACACTAACAATCCTTTCCCTATTTTTAAACCGAAAAGTTCACAAAATATTCAACCTTAGGCCTGCTTCCGATTTAATTGAAGAGCTGAGGGAATTTTAAACATTCAATCATTTGTTCATGAGCAAACTTGGATAGATACTGTTTCTTTTGAGTTAGAAATACGCATTCGAAGACTGACCGAATGAATTTAACTGAAGAGCCGATGGAATTTTATTCATTTATTTATTTGATCATGAGCAAACTATAGGATAGATAGGTACTGTTTCTTTCAAGTTAGAGATATGCATTCGAAGACTGACTGACTGGATGAAAAAAATTAAATAATCTATGAATTCAATAAAAAGATTATTACTTTTGATTTAATTGAAGAGCTGAGGTAATTTGTTCAGGAGAAAACTATAGGAGAGATAGGTACTGTTCCGTTTCACTTAGAACTCTTAGAAGTGTGCATTCGAAGTCTGACTGACGGCAGGAAACAATTAAAATTTAATATTTGTTTAGGTCTTTGCAAGTCTTCCATTTTTTAGTCATGGGAGGGGTTACCAATATTCGGTGAGTTACCTGAGAATTGTTCAATTACTCCATCTTATCCGAGTCTTGTTAGTTTCATAGCTAACATAATCAGTTTTTCACCTCCGTAGCATTTTATATATTTGGTTAGGAATTACGAATAACCACCGAAAAATGGACAAAATGTTTATCAAGTAAGGTTAAATTCTTTTTCTCAATTAAAATTTAATATTTGTTTAGGTGTTTGCAAGTCTTCCATTTTTTAGTCATGGGAGGGGTTACCAATATTCGGTGAATTACCTGAGAATTGTTCAATTACTCCATCTTATCCGAGTCTTGTTAGTTTCATAGCTAACATAATCAGTTTTTCACCTCCGTAGCATTTTATATATTTGGTTAGGAATTACGAATAACCACCGAAAAATGGACAAAATGTTTATCAAGTAAGGTTAAATTCTTTTTCTCTTTCACATAAAAGTCATGAAATACAGTATTGTCAGCTCTCAAATCCTTGAACTACTTAGTAGCAATATTGCTGGGACAAAATTGATAACCAACATTGCTATAACAGTCCGAACAGAATACTTAATACCATAGCCATCTTGTTAAAACTTGGGAGGATAGCAATATGACTTGAATAGCAATGTTTATAGCAATACGCAAACAGAATTGGTCTGATTTTGAGGTTTTAAGAGAAAATTAATGGATATTCTGTGCGCGTGAAAGTCAATTTTAATAATTTACATGTTCTATGACATTCCATGGATAGCTAATACAAAATGTAGCTCAGTATTCTCATTGGCATGGAAACATGCTTTTAATTCGGAAACCTTACAATTTGAGTCTATATAGGAACATATTACATGATCTGAAAGGAAATGTAATGACCTGTCAATACATCTTATGATATACAGGTCATTCTATTTGAATAAACGCACTTTTAAGCGTTTAAGTATGTTTCGCAAAAGCCACGTATGTCATTATTATGTAAATGATACACGAGATATTGTTAATCCATGCCCAAAATTTCGGTTTTAAGGATTCCAAGTAACGAAGTAATTAATGTTGAATTGGAACTATGTTTTGCACAAAAAGGAAGTAAATCAATCAATTTCTCGAAAACCGCTAGAGAGGGAAGATGGAGTTGATACTGAATTAATCAGGAGTATAGGGTGGATTGAAAAAAAAAAGAATAATATAATGGGTATTCCAATTGAAATATCAAAGTTGTTAGTACTATTAGATATAAGTGGCAATACTGCAACGCTGAAAATATTCCAGATCGATGTAGATGGGGTTCCTAGCTAAGGAACCAAATTTTCAATAAAATCATACGTCCCGTTCTCCGTAAAAGTCCAGGGTACCATTGACCGTGGCTTACCCTGTATAGTGTACTGTATATGTAACACAAAATGGCGAAGGTTCTGGTAACATGAATTACCTAACGAAATTTATTAATCCTGGCGATACTAGTCAGGATAATGGGATACTCTTATCAAACTATTGTAATGTCGTCGGCTCCTAAAAAGTCAGCAAAGTTTAAATAACATCTGATCGCCTAAAGTGGGTCAAAATCGCGTTCAAAGAAGTCGGTTACTGACGTGAAGTCAGGAGCTCTTGCGCGGATGTTCTATTGCCTACTTACCTCAATTGGGCAATCTTAATAGAATTAAGAATCGATATATACTGTTTTCCCAGCTTTAATAATATATTGGATACATTTCATACCATTTTAATGATGATCTACCATTACATTATTTTTAATTCGGATATTTGTATTCTATTGGAATTGCAATAGGAAAAAACTTACGCCTCAAGTAACTCCAGAATACGATAATCGCGAAATTCCGCGAAAATTAGTGGGTCGGCATCCTACATGTAATTACCGAGTTTCAGTTGCATCGGATTTGTATATTTTGAGTTATAGAGGCATTAACAACAAAACTTCAGATGAGTATAACTCCAAATGAATTTGGCTGATTATGCCAATTAACGAATCTCAAATGTCACATTTGGATGCGCAACCTACACTGAAAATTCGAAGTCTCTATCTCTTTCTGTTCTCAAGTTATCGTGAGATAAATAATATTATTTCGTAATTTTTTAAATAATTTCTAGTGGTACGGTCCTCAAAAAATTTCACACACGTCTTTTTCTACAACTAGTCAAGATGCAATTCGATCGGGTTTGTATTCCTTGGTTTATTGAGAAAATAATATTACAGACCGTTAGGCTGATTATGCCCAGCAATGAACTTAACTCTCCCATTCGGATTCGCAACCTATCCTGAAAATTTCAAGCCCCTATTTCTTTTAGTTCCAAAGTCATCGAGGTAACGGTCACCATCCAACTACTGAACTCAGCCAAGGCTGCCCGGATCTTCAACAATATAGATCTCGCAAAATTTCAGCGATGTCGGACCAATAGTTTCTGATACATATATACAAGGTGATTCCGGAGGAGACCATCAGATTTTAGAAGTTTACAAGACAGTTTCAAAACAATGTTTGGTTTATGGTTGGGCGCCTTAATTGAGTTTCTAGAGGGTGATTTGTCCGTTTCAAGTGATTTTTATTTTATTAATATCTTTGGAATGGCTCATTCAATTTTGATGAAATCATTTTGATCAGTGTAGTACAATATAATTGAGTACATTCAATAATTCTAATATTTTTTTCAAAATACATGGTGGGAATTATGATTATTACATTTTAAGTGTGCAGGTTGAAAAAACAGTCTGTACATTTCGTTTTCATAACTTCGCTACCTGTGTCAAATTCTTCACTAATTTATCATTACTCAGGTGTTTTTAATTTTTCTGGCCACCTCCAGTTTTCCTAGAAGAAATTTCTAAATATAAAAAATGGGTTCAAGCCCTGTGGACAGGAGCTTTCTGGCGCTCTAGTTCAAACAGACAAATTATATCTGGTATTGGTTTCTCAGAGTTGGGAATAATATCAATGTATTAATATGATAGAACTGCATCAAAAAGGAAATTCAATTCAAATAATAGTTTATTTATGAAGATTAAATGAGCAATCATGAGAATGAGAACTGCACCACATTTTCAATTTTTTTTTTTGACATTTTGCGGTAATCTGGTCAATACATAACTTCACATGCGTATAAAGGTCATGATTCTACTGTCTTCTACAGTCTGGTGCTAAATTTCAGATAGATCGAGTGATCGGTTACGGAAATATTCATAAAAAATATTTTTACTAAAATCGGCCATAACTCCGAAACCCCTTGATGGTTAACGCCCATTAACGATCTTGTCCGAGATATTTACGCTCCAAAACCACCTTGCAATTTTCAATCCGCTAACTCCTTTCGTTCGAGAGTTATCGTGCCTACGGCCGGTCGGCCGGCCGGACAGAATCGATTTCGCACTCGGATTTTTGATCAGTGAGTCGAACCAAATCATTTGAGACCATTTTCAGCCAAAAATTCCAAAATTACAGACACTTGGGCAAATTGATAAGCAATCTGTTCCGAGGAACTAGAGCGCCAAAAAAACAAGTTTCGTATGACAATTGCCCAAAACAGGTTTAAAGTACCTACAAATAGTAGGTATTCCATAAAACATGTATAAAATAATAAATTACCTTGTAATCGATCAAAAATTTCCTGATCTACGTTCACAAAATTTTCTCCTCTCTCGAACTTTGGAATTATGCTTTCAAATTTACGTAATATTTTCAAACATTTTCGGGTGAGGTCCCCGTTGCATCGCTAAAATACGAGTATTTCAACCCCAATATTCTTGAAGTTTCAATATTCCCTTCTGTCGAGTTGACTTTATGGCAATTCATACAAGACATAGAATATACATAGAATAATTATATCAACCTGTGAAATATGATTTACATTGAAATTTTGAAAAATCATATCTCCGAAAGTATTAGCTTGTTAGAGTTAAAAATGATATGAATGGATTCTTATGATAAAACTGCTTATTAAAAAAAATTTTATTTGGAATTTGTTTTGTAAAAAAAAAATTTTTTTTTATTACTCCGAAACCTTCTGTCCGATTTTACCCAGTAACGAACTTAGCCGAGATATTCATCCCCCAAACCTACTCTGAAAATTTCAACTCTCTAGCTCATTCCGTTCGAGAGTTATCGTGCCTACGGCTGGCCGGCCGGACCGGCCGGCCGGACAGAATGAATTTCGACCACGGATTCTTGATCAGTGAGTCAAACCAAATCGTTTAAGACCATTTTCATCGAAATATTCGAAAATTACAGACATTTGGGCAAATTGA
Source organism: Halyzia sedecimguttata (assembly GCA_937662695.2). Classification (NCBI taxonomy): domain Eukaryota; kingdom Metazoa; phylum Arthropoda; class Insecta; order Coleoptera; family Coccinellidae; genus Halyzia; species Halyzia sedecimguttata. Next base: position 49,871,747 of record OW569411.2, on the reverse strand, counting down.
TAAGCACTCAGTTCCGAGGAACTAGAGCGCCAAAAAGAACAATATCGAAATCTCGATCCAAATCAGTGGGAATATTAATTCTGGACTGGATAGTAAAGAGGTATAGTTCAATGATGCGAAGCTCTTCCTAAATTCTGAAATAGCTCTTTCGGAATCGAAGTTCATATTTAATCGCTTTTGTTCTGCTGTATAAAATCATTTAATTCAGGAAATGACTTCTTCCGCAATCATATCTGCATATTTTGCATGAGTAAATATTTGTGGCATGTTGAAATACACTTGTGACAGATTATACATTTAATATTCATTCTCTAATGTTTACTATGATGGTTACCATGGAATTATAGTATAAAAGGCGCAAAATAATTTCGAAAATTCTGTATAAGTTTTCTGTGGGTCTTTATGATGTAATTTTTGGCGCTCTAGTTCCTCGGAACTGAGCGCTTATCAATTTGCCCAAATATCTGTAATTTTCGAATTTTTGGCTGAAAACGGTCTCAAACGATTTGGTTCGACTCACTGATTAAGAATCCGAGGTCGAAATCGATTCTGTCCGGCCGGCCGTAGGCACGATTACTCTCGAATGAAAAGAGCTAGAGGATTGAAATTTGCAAGGTGGGTTTGAAGCGTAAATATCTCGGTGAAGTTCGTTAATGGGCAAAATCCATCGAGCGGTTTCGGAGTTATGGCAGATTTTAGTAAAAATATTTTTCATGAATATTTCCGAAACCGATCACTCGATCTATCTGAAATTTAGCATCAAATTGTAGAATTATGACCTTCATACATAAGTGAAGTTTTGTATTGACCAGGTTACTGCAAATTGTGAAAAAAAAAATTTGAAAATTTGAAAATTTTTTTTTTACAATAGCTCTAGAACGGAATGAGCTAGGCAGTTGAAATTTTCAGAGTAGGTTAGGGAGATGAATATCTCGGTTAAGTTCGTTATTGGGCAAAATAGGCCAGATGGTTTCGGAGTAACGAAAAAAATAATTTTTTTTTCAAGTAAAAAATTTCAAATTCAATTTTCATTGAAGATGCACTTCGCCATAAAAATCCTTCATCCTTCTATCATTTTCAACTCCAACAAGCTAATACTTTCGGAGATATGATTTTTCGAAATTTGAATAATGAATCGTACTTCTATGTTTTCACAGAATGTTATCATTATTCTATTTAAGCTTTATTATATGATCTGTGTTCATACTCGTACATGTCATCCTGTTCTATAAGAGAGAGTCAAATTCAGTTCAGCTTTTTGGCGCTCTAGTTCCTCGGAACTGAGTGCTTATCAATTTGACAAATATCTGTAATTTTCGAAATTTTTATCGATTACAAGGTAATTTATTATTACTTATCTTCTTTATCTTCAAGTCACTATATCTTTCCGTTCTCAAGTTATCGTGGCAACGGCCGGCCGGACAAAATCAAATTTGACCTCGAATTCTTCATGAGGCAGTCGAATCCAATGGTTTGAGACCATTTTCGGCAAAAAATTTCGAAAGTTACAGACATTTCCTATGTGGACTCTGCACATGCACATGAGCACTATCAGCTTCTCCTGAAACTGGCGTTTCTTTAAAATGACGATCTACTAATTAAATATATTTTTGCGAGCATATTCTGGGAAACAGTGTGTTATCATTTTTCCCAAATATCTGTAATATTTGAATTTTTTGACGAAAATGGTCTCAAACGGTTGGGTTAGATTCTCTGATGAAGAATTCGAGGTCGAAAGGAATAACCAAAAATTTGGAGAAAATGCGACAGACTGCTATTTATCGCAGGCATCGAATTAAGAGTACCTTTGGTGATATTTCTCTTTATATTCCATTGAAACTATGAGCTTACGAATTTTCTATTGACCCCGTACATCTCCGAAATGAGAAAAGCGTAACATTTGAAAATAAGATATAAGACCTACTAAATTAAAGGTAAATTTCTCCAACCTTATTCCCAAATCAGATAACTAATATCTGTCATTTTTAAGCGTATGTTCTGGGGAACAGCGTGATATATTTTGCCCAAATATCTGAATGTTCGAAAATGGTCTCAAACGATTAGGTTTGGCTCTCAGATGAAGAATTCGAGGTCAAATTTGATTCTTTCCGGCCGTTGCCACGATAACTTGAGAATAGAAAAAGATAGCGACTTGAAATTTTCAGGTTAGGTCCAAATGCGACGTCAAGTTCGTCAATGGGCATAATCAGCCACAACGGTTTCCGAGTCAAATTGAAAACTTGGTAACTAGTTGTAGAATACCGACATAAGGACGTATGTGAAATTAAGAAAAAATAATAAGAAAATATTAGGTATTTAACTCGCGATAACTTGGGAACCGGACGAGCTAGTGAGTTGCAATTTTTAGGATAAGGATCCGAATGCGGTTTCATAGTTATGCATATCTGAAATTTTGTTGTTATTTCCTCAATATCTCAATAAATACTGATCGTATCCAATTCAAACATGGTAATTAGTTGTACAATTCCGACGCGAAAATTATTGGGAAATTTCGTGAGAATCGTATAACTAGGAAATTCAAAAAAAAATTATTGAAAATCATTGAAAAAAATTCTGCATCTCAAAAATTCTTCCTCCGAAATCGTTGACGGTGAGAGCCTTCAAAACTTAATTTTACAGCCATGTACCAAGTTTGAACACGATCGGATTCATATTGTTAGAGATAAGAGCAGCCTCGGCTGAGTTCAGTGTTAGATGAGTGACCGTTGTCAACATAACTTTCGAATGAAAAGAGATAATGACTTGCAATTTTTAGAGTAGGTTGCTCATCCGACTGTGACAGCTAAGTTTGTTGTTGGACAAAATCAGCCCCACGGTTTCGGAGTTATAACCATCTAGAATATTATTTTCTCGATACCTCAAAAAATACAAATCCGATCGAATTAGAACTTGGTAACTAGTTGTGGAATACCAACATACAGAAGTTTGTGAGGATCGTATCACTAGAAAATAAAAAAAATATTAGGAATCTCACGATAACTTGAGAACGGATAGAGATACTGACTTGCAATTTTCAGGGTAGGTTGAAAATCCGAATGCGACATTTGAGTTCGTTAATAGGCTTGATTGGCCAAATAGTTTTGGAGGTATACACATCTGAAATTTTATTTTTATTTCCTCTATAACTCAAAATATACAAGTCTAATCCAATTAAAACTCTGCAATTCATCTGCTGCTGCGCAATTTTTTCCCGAATATTTAAAGAATTTCATTTTAGATAGAATACATATGTCAGGATTAAACTTTTGATCAACGGCGATCTACTCATTACTCAAGTCTGTCATTAAAACGTTACGAAATGTATTCATTTAATTAAATTTTAAAAAAATCATGAAAAATTATTGAAAAAAATTCTATATATCAGAAACTATTCGTCCGAGTTCGCTGAAATGTTGCGAGAGCCTTCAGAACCTGACTCTACTACCAAGTTCCAAGTTTGAACATGATCGGATGTAGATTGTTGGAGATCCAAGCACTGCCTCGACAACTCTCGAACGTAAGGAGATATACCGCCGTATTCACAAAGCATTCAATCTCCGCTAAGTCCTAACTGAGGTCCTCAGTTAAGGATAAATAAGAATCGCAACCTCAGTTTAAGTGAAAATTAACGTGAAACAGGCCTGTTTCACCCTCGTTACATACGTTAACTGAGGTTGCGATTCTTATTTATCCTTAACTGAGGAGCTCAGTTGGGACTTAACGGAGATTTAATGCTTTGTGAATACGGCGGAGTGACTTGCAATTTTCAGGATAGGTTTCACATCTGAATGGGAGAGTTAAGTTCGCTGTTGGCCATAATCGGCCTAACGGTTTCGGAGTTATACCCATCTGGAATATTATTTTCTCGATAACTCAAAAAATATAGACTCGAACGAATTGATGCTTGGTAACTAGTTGTAGAATATCGACATTAAGACGTGTGTAAAATTTTGTGGGGACCAGAAAATTTAAAGAAATATTATGTATCTCATGATTCCTTGAGATCGGAAAGAAATAGCGACTTTCAGGGTAGATTACGCTCCCGAATACGACATTTAAGTTCGTTAACTACCATAATCGGCCCAATGGTTTTGGAGTTATTTCAATAGAAATTTGGTTGTTGTTTACTCAATAACTCAAAAAATACATATCCGATCCAATTAAAATATGGTTATTAAGTACTTGTAGAATGCCAACGCGAAAATTCATGTGAAATTTCGTAAGAATCGTAGCACCAGAAAATTTTTAAAAAATCATTGAAAAAAAAATTGTTTCAAGCACTGACGTGAAGTCAGAAGTTTTTGCGCGTATGTTCTCTTGTCCATTTTCCTTTATTAGACACTCTTAATCGAATTTACCATGGTGAATTCTATTTTCTGTTCTCCTGTATTGGACACTCAATTTACCAATGTAAATTCGATTAAGAGTGTCCAATACAGGAGAACAGAAAATAGAATTCACCATGGTAAATTCGATTAAGAGTGTCCAATAAAGGAGAATGGACAAGAGACCATACGCGCAAAAGCTTCTGACTTCACGTCAGTGCTTGAACCAATTTTAGGATATACTTTAATTTTGAAAAATGTTATATTTCAGAACATATGCTCGATCGACTTCGTATGAGGCGTCAATAACAAAACAAAGGAACATGCGTACAAAAGCTCCTGACTTCACGCCAGTGCTTCAACCATTTTTGCGCGTATGTTCTGGGGAATATCGCGTTATCATTTTGCCCAAATGTCTGTAATCTTCGAAATTTTTGCCGAAAATGGTCTCAAACGATTGGGTTCGACTCCCTGATCAAGAATTCGAGGTCAACTTTGATTCTGTCCGTCCGAATATTGGAATCTTCCAATATTCTATCACCTTTCAAATTTGAGGTCATTCGACGTAGTAGGTACTTGATCTAGAAGAAAAGGGAAACAGTTTCAATCTGTTTTACTATATAATTTCATCTCCGTAAGCAAAACTTGTCAATCAAATTAATAGAATAAAATAAATGTAGAGCCCGAACTGGTGATCTTTAAACAGACTTCTCGTCCTTATTCTTGCCCTTATATCTTTGTTCTGGGGAACATCGCGTTATCATTTTGCCCAAATGTCTGTAGTTTTCGAATTTTTCGCCGAAAATGGTCTCGATTGGGTTCGACTCCCTGATCAAGAATTCGAGGTCAAATTTGATTCTGTCCGGCCGGCCGTTGCCACGATAACTTGAGAACGGAAACAGATAGCGACTTGAAAATTTCAGGGTAGGTGGCGCGTCCCAATGACAAGTTCGTTAATAATAATAACTTTATTCTACAACAATCATTACACTAAAAATACAAGAATGAAACTGGGAAACGTCAAATAGAAAATCCACTTAGAAGTGACAAGTATCGGCTGCCAAATCAATATAATCTTTAATATTATAGGGTTCCAATTGTAGCAGAAACTCAGGAATCTCTTTCCGGAAGAATATATATTCATTAATTTATCTTATATGAGAAGGCAACGAGTTGAAAAATTTTATGCACATATATGTAGCAGATTTTTGATTAGATGCAATATGGTGCTTGGGGTATATGAAAAAACTATTCCTGGTATTATAAGATCCTATCTTTTTAAATGTTTGAAAATAATCCGGATGCTTGAAAACAAACTGCAAGCATCTGAAAATATATAAAGCAGGCAGTGTAAGAATGCCATTTCTCTTGAAAATGCCACGACAACTCTGGCGAAATTTAAGTTCAAATAAACATCTAATCGCTAGCTTCGTTAATCGTTAATGGGCATGATCGGGCCAACGGTTTCCGAGTGGTAATTTTATTTTAAACAAATACAAATCTGATCGGATTGAAACGGTGAGTGGTTGTAGAATACAAACCTAAGGACGTCCGCATAATTTTGTTAGAATCGTATCTCTAGAAAATTTTAAAAAAATTATTAAAAAATATTATTTATGTCACGATAACCTGAGAACTGTAAGAGATAGCGGCTTGAAAATTGCATGTTAGGTTCTGCATCTGGATGCAACATTTTAATTTGTCTATAGGTATAATCGACCAAATGGTTTTGGAGTTATTACATCTGAGATTTGGTTATTATTTCCTCAATAACTCGAAAAATACAAAACCGATATATGTCAAACGTGGTTATTAGTTGTAGAAGGCCAACGCGAAAATTCTTGCGAAATTTCGTGAGGAGCGAAAAAAAAAATCATTGGAAATAATTGAAAAAAAAATGCTATATATCAGAACTTATTCGTCCGACATCGCTGAAATTTTGCAAGAGCATTCAGAACCTAGCTCTACTACCAAGTTCCAAGTTTGAACACGATCGGATCCATTTTGTTGGAGATCCGAACACCCTTTGTGTGAGTTCAGTAGCTGGATGGGTATCGCTGAAATTTTGCAAGAACCTTCAAAATCATGAATGTCATGCTGATATATTAAATTCTAAAATCAATTTTCGGACTGATTTTTTCATCACAAATCTATGGGAGATGATAGCCCTACATTAGGGCCTGTAACGGTCGTCGAACATCTGAAGTTCTGAATATTCATAGTTTGGATTGGCCAGATCTGGTTTTGAAAGAGATCCTCCTTAGGAGCTACAACATTTTCCTTTTTGAAATCAAATATTGAAGGGATTTCTATGAACAAGAGTGATTAACTTTGAAAACTAGCGGAGGCGATTCTTCTTCAAGAGATCCATGCGGCTATAGAAGAGTATATTTGTGAGAGTGGACTTTTGAAAGGTTATGTATTATAATGGAAAAGTATAACGGGTAATTCCGCAAAAGGAGCAGAGATAATCATTCTGCTGGTACCTGCCGACACGTGTTTCTGCTAGTTGGCTTCTTCAGGACAGGGCAACCAAGAAACCAAGAAAAGGTGGAAAGATAACTGAAAAACAGGCGACACCACAACAGAAGCGAGCAACCAATTTGTGCCTTCAGCTCTAGGACCTCCAATTCGGAGGTAAACTATGGCATCGGCACGAAGGAAGCATAAGCCACCTGTGCGATGCGACCCAAACCCGAGGATATGTAATAAGAAAACAGGATAACGCGGATAAGTTTATTAAAATGGAAAAGTATAACGGGTAATTCCGCAAAAGGAGCAGAGATAATCATTCTGCTGGTACCTGCCGACACGTGTTTCTGCTAGTTGGCTTCTTCAGGACAGGGCAACCAAGAAACCAAGAAAAGGTGGAAAGATAACTGAAAAACAAGCGACACCACAACAGGAGCGAGCAACCAATTTGTGCCTTCAGCTCTAGGACCTCCAATTCGGAGGTAAACTATGGTTTGTTGGTTGCCCTGTCCTGAAGAAGCCAACTAGCAGAAACACGTGTCGGCAGGTACCAGCAGAATGATTATCTCTGCTCCTTTTGCGGAATTACCCGTTATACTTTTCCATTTTAATAAACTTATCCGCGTTATCCTGTTTTCTTATTACAAATCCTCGGGTTTGGGTCGCATCGCACAGGTGGCTTATGCTTCCTTCGTGCCGATGCCATAGTTTACCTCCGAATTGGAGGTCCTAGAGCTGAAGGCACAAATTGGTTGCTCGCTCCTGTTGTGGTGTCGCCTGTTTTTCAGTTATCTTTCCACCTTTTCTTGGTTTCTTGGTTGCCCTGTCCTGAAGAAGCCAACTAGCAGAAACACGTGTCGGCAGGTACCAGCAGAATGATTATCTCTGCTCCTTTTGCGGAATTACCCGTTATACTTTTCCATTTTAATAAACTTATCCGCGTTATCCTGTTTTGTTATGTATTATTTTTAATTTGTTCGTTTTCCTCCCACGGTCTTTTCATTTTTGCGCGTCCTGGGGAACATCGCGTTATCATTTTGCCCAAATGTCTGTAATTTTCGATTTTTTTGCCGAAAATGGTCTCTAACGATTGGGTTCGACCACCTGATGAAGAATTCGAGGTCAAATTTGATTCTGTCTGGCCGGCCGGCCGACCGTTGCCTCGATATTTTGAGAACGGTAAGCGATAGCGACTTAAAATTTTCAAGGTAGGTGGCGCATCGCAATACGACGGACAAGTTCTTTAATCGGCATAATCGGCCCAATGGTTTCCGAGTAATCATTTTTGCTTTCTACCAATACAAAGCCGATCGAATTGAAACATTGTGATGTTGTGAGAATCGTATCACTATAAAATTAAAAAAAAAAGATTTATAAAAATTGGTTTAAGCACTTACGTGCTTTTTCGCGTATGGTCTATTGTCCATTCTCCTGTATTGGACACTCTTAATGGATCTTAATAGATTAAGAGTGTCCAATAGAGGATAATGGACGATAGAACATACGCGCAAAAGCTTCTGACTTCTGACCAATTTTTTTTTATTGAGAGTCTTCAATTTTGGGATTCTCAGAATAAAGCATGAGTGTAAAAATAAAAAGGTGAGGTGTAACGGGGTACCATATGTATGATACTAGAGAATAGGGGAAAAACGTAAGCAAAAATATCCTGTCTTCCCGTTAGTGTTTCGAGTTGTTAAATTGAAGTTGGCATAGTTTATTATAATGGTTAGTAATGTCTGATTGTTATTGGTTGATTCTGGGTTAAAATTAGAGAATATTCGTTTTGAATTACATGACCAACTTTGGTCAGATCATATTGTTCAACGGTTTAGGCCTTAGAAGCTACCAGCGGCATCTATCCTATTTAAAACTTTTACCAGACACATTTTCGGCTGAAATAACAGCGTCTGTCACAATTACTCCACTGTCCAATGGTTACATTTGGAAGGACACTCACCAACACTCTCAGCGCCCAAAATCTAGCCTCGTGCCTGATGATTTTCAACGGATTCAACAGGAAACCCAACATGAGGAGTATCAGGATTAATGGATTCGCATAAGCAGGAATGCCAAGTTCTTTGCTGTATAAAAACGATAATACTGATATAGACCATATTACTCCGAATATAGCTGCTAATTCAATGATGTGTTGTTCGGAAATATGATTCCTTGGGTCCATCTCGAAGATAAGCACGTGATTCACTCCAGATGATCGCCATCCATATATGTTTATCCCCCAGAGAAAAAGGAATTCGATTATGAGGAAGGGCGCCCTATATAACCGGAATGCAATCCTCCAGTCATCTCTTTCTTTATGGAACATACCTGAAATTTTCAATAGGTTTCAATAGGTTTTCGATGTATTAATGCTGTTATTAGTGCTGTCGAATTTGATGCTATTTGCAAGTACATTGATTCGTGAGGCGTCATGGTGAAACACTCAAATATTGTTTGCAATTTTAAACTACTAAGATCCCATCTGAAATTCTCACGATGGGCTCGGTTTTTTGAACCTTACTGAAGGGTGTTTCGATGAGAGTGCAATATTCCACAGTTTCATGAAACATTGTTTTCTTTAGCAAGGTTCAGAAATACACAATGAGACTCGGCATTTCTAGAACATGCGCAGTCTGTTGACAAAATTAGCACAAACACTGTTACATACATGCGTTGGTATTCCTTCTTATTTCACTCTTCAAGTTATAGTGGTTGCAGGCACGAGGGTATAAATCTATGACTTCAGATAACCCCACTGTCAAAACCCCAAAGGTGTAAAATCGCAACGGCAGTCTGGTCGCCTAACAGGGAAATGATACAGGGAAACTCATGCAGGACCATTACTGCATTACCTAGGGCCGCTAGCTCGGTTGATTAGAGGAATAACTAGGAACCGTATAGTCCCGAGTTCCATCCAGGTCTAGGTAACAAAGCCAATACAGAGCACAATTGATTCTCCTAACTCGCACAAGCTCTTTAAGTGCTTATGAAGGATATCTTCGAAAGACCTAGGAGTTTCAATATAATAATACCTACTATGATCTTTCAGACCAAAATGCACAGCAAACTGTAACTCCTTTTGGACGTATTGGCGTATTGCTTTCTGATAATTCATCTTTGGTAGTTCTGAGTTCTAAATGAGCCAATTTTGCTCAACGAAGCCATGTAGGTAAATTCGCACCCATCACTGAAAATGTAAAATGTGCATTGCTCACGAATCTGATTGGTGAACTCTCCTCGTGTTGCATTGCATGTTGGTAGAAGTTTCTAAGTCAATTGGATTTTATAACCATGTAGATGCTCATAATAATACTCGAAGTATGGCTTTTGTTTTGTTTAATTCTTCGGCGTAATGACGAATCTGCGTTCCTCTACACTTGGTCATGCTCTAGCAAACGGCCGAGATGTTTTGTTCTCAGCAATCATACGTCTTATGTGCTTCAGCTCAGTTAGTGAACCAGTACTTCGAATTTTCCAAATATTTCTTGCGCGAATATTCTAGGGAACAGCGTGCCGTCAGTTTTCCCAAAAATTTGTAAATTTCGAATATTTTGCCGAAAATGGTTTCTAATGATTAGGTTTTACTCACTGATCAAGAATTCGATTTCAATCTCGATTCTGTCCAGTGCTTAAGTTGCCACGATAACTTTCGAACAGAAAGACATAGCAACTTGAAATTTGCAGGTTAGGTTGACTATCCAAATACGATGGTTGAATTCATTAATGGGTATAATCTGCCAAACAGTTTCGGAAATCTGAAATATTGTTCTCTCAATAACTCAAAGTATACCGTACATATACGATCGATTCGAAGCTTGGTAAATTAGAGTAGGATGCCGACAAGCAAATTATTGCAGCATTGCGAGAGGATCATATCACTAGAAAAAAATTTCTTCAAAAATGTTATATTCCAGAAACCCTCTTTCAGATTCAGCTGAAATTCTGCACATTCCGTGAAGCCGCCATTGAACAATCGGGTACCGGATTTCACCTCGATCAGTTCTTTATTTTATCTATGTCTTCTGAAATTTCAAATCATATGAATCTCAGAATTGATACAACATCTCGATGGCCGAGATGTTAGCGAGTTCACCTCTCATGCAGGGGATTCGGGTTCGACTAATATTTTATTTTGAAATTTGAATTCAGAAGATGCCCAATGCATTTATTTACGTATTAACGCTTGAGACTACTTGAAGGTTCATGCAGTATTAAAAAAATTTCAAAAAATTTAAAAAAATTTTCTTCAAAAATTGCTGAAATTCCGCACATTCCATCATTTTACAATCGATTACCGAATTTCGGCTCAATCGACTTTGTATGAGTCGTGAATAGACAGTGCTTTTTAAGAATTTTGGTATCTTAATATTGTGATATCATCACTGGCATGCGCTTCAAATATTACTGTCTTATTTAAACATCCTCTATAGGGAACATCAATTGTTAATTACCTGATAAAATCACTGCAATCACCAAAATCATGAATGATCCTGAAAACAACCCTACTTTGAAGGTTATCCACGGGCTCTGTTGTTCTCCCAAGGGTGGTACCCTCAATCTTTTCATTGCTCTTTGCCTGTCGCCTCCTTCCAAATCCTGCGTTACGGTAGTTTCTGTTTCTCTGATGAGTCTGTCTATGTCTTTGTTTATATGGAAATGGGAGCTTTCCACATGTTTCACCCGCCATTTCGCGCCCACGTCGACACTGAAAAGCTGAAATAAAACGAAACTAAATTAATTCGAATACTCAGTGAAGAGAGGCAGGTAACTAGGCCCCAAAGTCAAAAAGGTCCCCGGCATGCTCTAAAAAATCATTCTTTGGAATCATCACGTTATTCATTCTATGTATTATTACCACCCGATTCAATGCAAAAATTATTGGTTTACAATGCGAATTTAGAAGATTCTGACCCCAACTTTTAAAGTACAATCAGTGTTATGTTTCTTTTATTGGTTTTATATAATTTAATTAGGCTCAATTGAACGTTGAAAGAATTTCAATTATCCCACTATCCAAATACGTAATACGAGACGGAATACGGCAATGCAAATGCCGTGCACCTGATGGGCTGTCAAGCTCAGGGGGCTTTCAGCTAACCTCTAATTTCGCAAGCGAATAATTCTCCCACCTTTGGAATCAGAATAAAATAGATTTTTTGCGCGTATGTTTTGGGGAACATCGCGTTATAGTTTTGCCCAAATGTGAAATTTAATTCTGTGGTGCCGTACGGCCGTCCGGCCGTTGCCACGATAACTTGAGAACGGAAAGAGCTAGCGACTTGGAATTTTCAGGGTAGGTGGCGCATCCCAATACGACGGACAAGTTCGTTAATGGGTATAATCGGCCCAATGATTTCCGAGTAATAATTTTGTTTCCGACCAAAATAAATCCGATCGAATTTAAACTTGGTGAATAGTTGTAGAATATAGACCTGAGCACGTTTGTGAAATTTTGTGAGAATCGTATCGCTAGAAAATTATTAAAAAATTATTAAAAAATACTTTTGTTGTCACGATAACCTGAGAACGGAAAGAGATAACGGCTTGAAAATTTCAGGTTAGGTTGTGCACCTGAATGTAACATTTGAGTTTGTTTATGAGCATAATCGTCTAAACGGTTTTAGAGTTATAGCCATCTGAAATTTTCTGAAATTTGGTTGTTTTTTGTTACTCATTAACTCGAAGAATACAAAACCGATTGAATTCAAACATGGTTATTAGTTGTAGAATGCCAACGCGAAAATTCTTGCAGAATTTCGTGAGGATGGTATAACTAGAAAATTAAAAAAAAAATAGTTGAAAATTATTGAAAACAAATCTATATATCATAAACTATTCGTCCGGCATGGCTGAAATTTTGGAACAGCCTTCAGAACCTAACTCTACTGCAGAATTCCAAGTTTGAACATGATCGGATCTATATTGTTGGAGAACCGGGCAGCCTTTTGTGAGTTCGGTAGCGTAGTGGTAGCCAAGTGGCAGCGGTAGCGGATGCGAATCGTCGTATGATAATATGTAGTCTATGGTCGTATTTTTGCGAGAACCATCAAAAATAAAAATATGAATGTCATGATGACATATTTTCGCTCGTATATTATGGGAAAATCGTCTTATTTCATCACAAATCTATGGGAGAAGATAGCCCTACATCAGTGGTCAGACCTGGTTTTGAAAGAGATCATCCTTAGGAGGAGGCAACTAAATATTGAAGGGATTTCTATGAACAAGAGTGAATATCTTTGAGAAATAGAGAAGGCGATTCTTCTTCAAGAGATCCATGTGCCTTCAGAGGAGTATATTTGCGAGAGGGGACTTTTGAAAGGTTATGTATTATTTTTAATATGATATCGCTGAAATTTTGCTGAAGGCTTCTGATCTTGTAAGGTGAGAGGCTCATTTGTGGATATTAAATCTTGTGGTGGGTAGAGAGGAATTTTAGGCCAGTTTTTCTATCACTAAGGCCCACTTGCACGAATGCGGGTTATCTGATTAAATCCGGATTAACTCTAAACCTAGGGTTAAATTGATAATAGGTCTAGCACCTTCAAGAGTTAGAGCCTAACCCTGGGTTAAAACTATAAAAATTTAACCCGGCAAAATAGCAGGGTTAAATGGCTAAGTCCGGGTTAGTCATGTAAAAATTGACATTTCTAATTTAAATAGTTTCGATTTGTGATAATTTCTGGTAAATAATAAATATTAGCAGTGATCGGTAACTTGCTTGTGTGGTATTTTTGAGAATGATTCATGATTAATGGATATACTACAAACTACATTCTGATCTACGCATGCGCCCCGTTTTAACCTCAACATCGAATCTGAATCTGATCAAAACACAAATACAAAACGTAAACAAAATATTCTCAATCCACGAAGTATGAACGAGTATTCCTTCCGTTGAAAATAATCGAGATTACCTTGTATTTGAAGATTGGAGGAATCTAGAAATATTGTTTACGTATGTGAAAGAAATTCCAAATTATGGAGAACTGTGGAAAAGTTGTTCAGAAAGAAGATATCTGGTATATGTCCTTCAGGATTTCTGGCTAAAAATCAGCAGTAAGTAATAGAAGTGAATTGAATGAATTACTTTACTCAGAGAAATCCAAGTCTTAATATTTCCTTTCAGGTTGGAATGAATTAAGATCCAGTTGACGTAGAGCAAAAAAGTAATTCTTTTCGACAAATAGATTGCATGAGTTACTCTTGGAGTTACTGCAGATAGAATTCTTAAAAACAAGGTATATGGAACTTAGTCGATTGAATATTTGTGAAGATTAAGTATATCTCATGAGAAAATTTAATATTGATAAGAGGCAACCAAGATGACATAAACACTAAAATTTTTAAAGTTCAAGAGTGGAATAGCCAAGAAGAAAATCTAGTGTTTCTATTCAAACAAATTGGTGGTGGTTCTCATATCGTTGAAATGACAAAGGGACGTATCTGCAATAAGCAAGTTTCAAGATATTCTCGTTTTGAAATTCGAGAGTGAACGATAAATCAGGGAGTGAACGAAATAAACCATAAATGCTCGATTCAAGGTGCATTTAAACATGTTCCGCAATCTACTAAGGAAGTGGTTGTTATGCGTAGGCTATGACTATAAAAAATAAAGCCAACTCAAAATTTTACATTTTACACTTAATTCTGTTTTGTCATTTTGCCGAAGCTATATATATTATGGGATAAGTATTCTATTCATCATGTACTTAGGTGAAAACCACCCAGTGCCTTGCCTAAGCTGTCGTAAGGATACATTAATAAAATATACACAGAACAAAACTGACTCTCCTAGGAGCTTCTGTGGGATTTCCTTAGGGAAGACCTAGAATGGTTAGTATAATCATAAACATGTCATTAGCAAGCAAAACTGCATGAATTACATTTCAAATGACTTCTGCACCTACCCTATTATTCAGATTTGGCCCTTAGCCACTTTTACCTGTTTACACATAACATTTGCATAATACTATTGCACAAAAAAAAACAGTTGAATTACGCTTAGACCAGTGAATTTTGAACACTTTTCTGTTTTCCTGATATCATGGGTCTCTTACGATCCATCATCAGGGTGTTTGGATGCCAGCGTGTACCTATATAATAGGCATTTTTAACGAAACATTTTAATTTTTCTAATTGCAGAATATTTTAAAATATAGGAGTAGAAGGTGATGCAATATAACATGTGTGTAGGTATATATTATGTATATTGTTTTCCCGTGGAACTTCAGGTATATGTTTCTTAAATGCTTGTTGCTTAGCATGCTTAACAATGAATACCTCTGAAGAACAGATTTTACTAATATTATAATAGAATGGCTTGATAATTCAACGCTAACTTTGAAAATGATGTATCCTAGTGTTGCGGAGGAAAATCCAAGTATATTTTACAACGAGAAGTAGTATATAAGGAAACGGAGAAAGTCAGTTATCATATTTTAATAATAATCTATATACAAGTATTTATCCTCCCTGCAGTGTTTCACGAATCCTCCATGATTATGTGGGCAGCAGTGGTCCAAACTCGAAAAAATGTATTGCATGCTGCTTGATGTAGTATTGAATTTTCAAAATGAATGTTATTCTTGATCTCTCTTGAAGTAAATAATCGAATATGTTAATAGAGTTTTATTCGAAATTATTTCCTTTGTTTGTATTACGGCTTCAGTGAGGTATACAATTTTTTTGTTCACTGAGGGCTGATATATTTTACGACCTGTAAACTGTCAAGTAGCCTTACCGAAAGGAACGTAATCTGTAAATGATCACTTTAAAGGGGATCAGTAAATTCAACGAGCACATAGGTGACGAATACTTTACGGAGAGGTTGAATAAATCGGCCCTTAGTAGATAGTATAAAACAATATATAGATTGGTATCTAAATAAATGAATCTTATTTTCACAATAACTCTTTTCCCCTAACCCATGAAAACAAATTTTCACAGACAATTTACATGAATCATTAGCTTCAAACGTTCATTATCTTGAAATACAAATGAATAAGTGGAAATTTAATTTTAATATTTCAATATTGAATGGAATATTTAGAGTTTATCTATAATTTCAGATATCTCATCTCATCAACGAGTGACAAAAGTATTGAAATTGATTATGCATTAAACGATGTTTTCAAATGTCAAATTATTACCATATTCCATATCGACAGACATTCTTGTAATGATTCTGAAGAATTAAAAAGGTTTGATGGCTAATATAAAAATTTGTTCAAGCACTGACGTGAAGTCAGGAGCTTTTGCGCGTATGTTCTATTGTCCATTCTTCTGTATTGGACACCCTACCATGGTAAACTCGATTAAGGGTGTCCAATACAGAAGAATGGACAATAGAACATACGCGCAAAAGCTCCTGACTTCACGTCAGTGCTTGAACAAATTTGATATTATATTTTCATTTTATTATTATACTCTAGATCTTCCCCAAGGAGATGCTCTTGAGAGCTTGAGCGAGTAAGGAGAAAAAGTTGTGTTCTGTGAAGGCTTTGTGTCCTTACGCCACCTTTGTTAGTGTCAACGTCAAAATAATAATTCTTCAAAATCTACGAAAACGTACTGAATAATACTCACACCAAAATACAGCTTATATTCGTGTGATGTCAGTCTCGAAAAGAAAATTTGGTTTATATCATCTCTAAGGCTATTTGTAATAAAACTTGAGTTTGGTTCTCTAAAATAGTGTCCATCCAGCAGCCTCCTCGTGGCGAGAACCGGGCAACGCTTCCTCGGAAGTGGCTAATAGCAGGCAATGGTGAGGGTGTTCTCTGTAACTCAGGGGTCTCACCCTTGAACTGTCGTGGTTCCACCCAATTCCCGATTTTCTGGCTGAATGGGCGAATACGTCAGAGTTGATCTGAGCTAGCCATAGGCGGAGTCAACGCTTGAGGTGTCGGAGCCCTGCGCTTAGGCGCAGACCACTAGTATCCGAGTGGAACTCGCTACAGGCGACTTTAACTATTCAAATATCTATTTTGAGGCACCAGGATGTCTTCTGATGCCCTTGTTGGGTTATGGCCTCGTCGGGGCAAAGGTCAGCGCTAAAACGTATAGACCCTAGGGGCAGTGTCTTGTGAAGCTGTCATGTGCATGCCCTTGAGAATAGGTGGGGGAGTGATTCCTAAGGCCAAATCGTTTGAGGTGTCGGAGTACGGGCCCAGTACCAGTAGTATCCAAGATGGCTGATAGCATATTCCTATTTCCTATCCACCCTTACTATGAAAGTTTCCAGCGTTTGAGGTGTCGATCCCTGGTGCTTGGGTACTAGTATCCAATTATGCTCAGCTAGGACGTAACGCCTGAGGTGTCGGAGTCTTCGGACCACTAAGTAGTATCTGAGTTACGTTGCACCAGAGGTGCGGTCATACAGTGGTATGTCGCATCGATGAGCGAAGCATTGCTGAGAGTGGTGCTTATCCTGCCTTTTCACGTCTTCACGCGCGCTCTACGGTGTAACCTAATATTGGGGGTGCTCCTCTTTAGGATCGGAGGACTGAGCAGAAATCGATCGCCACCATGAGAATTTCCTAATCTGAATTTCAGTTTTAAGAAAGGTTAAATTTCACACTTGATGTCATGACATCATTTTTTGGATAACTTTTGAATCCATCTATTTTCGGTTGCCATGACAATCATACATTCATAGGAAATCGTGCATTAACAGGGTTCTTTAATGGAAGATTTCGTGTATATTAAAATGTTTTTAGTTCCAAGGTCAAAGGAAAAGTATTTATACGGGCCTTGATTTATTACCTACGCCTCTGATGACATTTAATAATATATATCTACACAAGAGTCCTGTGATTCTTATGGACCCATGGTCTCCACAATGTTAAAGACGGCCCTGCAACTAAGTTTTTACGCTGTCCATCTATCTGGAAGATATCAGAAAACCAACTAATTTCCAAGAAAGAGTATGTTGTATATAATTGTAGTAAATTGAAATATTGGTCGTCCTTGTACGGTTTGGTACTATTTTTTGAAAACGTCCAAAACTTTCATTCCAAGACTGAAACATGTTTCTCTCTAGAGCCTATATTTTAAAAAAAATGACCTTGTGGTTTTGTCTAATTTAATAAAACTATCAGCAACATACAGATAATTGCAGAAAAACAATGATTTTTGAAGTTGCAACAATTCTTATTTTCAAATTACATTTGACTTGATATTTCCGAACTGCTATTTGTATCTAATACTAGGATCAGAACCAAAAATAAGTATGTATAGGTTAATCTAGATTCTGGAGTATCAATTCAGCATCATCGAAAATAAATTAGGTCTGAGCTAGCTTTTCAACATAATTTTTGTTTGGTGTGAACCAAGCGAAATTGTCGAGACCTACGATTGATTTAACAGTTTTGGAGTTTAGAAAACATAACTAGATTATCACTATATTTCTCCTTGGACAACTCACTTTATCGTGTTTTTTCAAGATTTTTCGGAACCCCGTAAAGTTTAGATTCTGATAATTCTGAAGGAGAATGAGACTGAGATAAAACTCGCTGAAAGCCAGTTTAAGTTCTTGGATCTTTCTAGCCGGGACATTCTTCTTCCCAAGGATATTCTTTCTCAAAGACGTCTTCCCAGGCTTGAAATATTCTACTCCTTGAGCCTCGCTCAATTCGCTCTGCAAACTTGCGCATTTCCTGGTTGCCTCTGCCAATTTCTCTGAAAAAATGTTTCACTTCATGTTGCTTCCGTCATAAGCTTGGATCAGTGATCAGCAATAATGACATATAATAGTATAATGAAACTAGCGGACTAGACAGGCGTTGTCCTGCTCGAACGTTGGCTTGTCTGCTATTAGAGGGTTCGGCAAACGCATTTTTTTAAGTCCTCAATAAAAAGGGGGAAAGCCCTGTGGCAGGAGCTTTGGCGCTCCTGTTCAATTTTTGACAAACTATATCTCCGAAAGTATTGGTCTCTCAGAGTTCAATCAATGGATTCTCAATTTTTGACAAACCATATCTCCGAAAGTATTGGTCTCTCAGAGTTGAATCAATGGATTCTCATAATAGAACTGCACCATAAGAGACATTTAATTCAAATAATAGTTTATTTATCAAGATTGAATGAGCAAACTGCAATGATTTAACCTCGTGGGATGGATTGTTGCAACTTACACTCGGTGCATAGTTTTCACAACTTGAGAACCCTAAGGAAAGTATCATCGAAATATCTAGAGCAAGGCTAGAGACAATCATAGCAGATTGTCCATTTTTTCTTGATATTTCAATAGGTATAGGCTGGCGAATAAATTATTTTAATAGTTCAAAATATATTAATAAAATACAATACTCTTTTCATAATTGAATAGTTACCACTAACACATTCATTCTATATTATGAACCTAAACTCTTCTTCTTCTTCTTCCTTTTGATAGGACTATGTCCTGTTTTCCCAACTTTTTATTGATACGCAAATACAGATATATAGATCAATATTTCAGCATTTTTCTGCTAGGAACATTATGAAAATACTGTATATAGGAACATGTCTCGCTACTTAAGGAAGTGAAAGGTAATATTGACCTCGGTGGTCAACGGACAATAATTTCTTTTGATGATTCCATTATGTTGTTCTTTCCTATTGCCTCCATAAACTACATCATTAAAATGATCAAATTCTAAATCTTTTGAAACATCATCCCCAATATTTGCACATAAATTTTTCAATATGTAACAGGTCAATATTATTTTTGGTATCAAAACAGTCTTTTATTTGTATATATTCACAAATTCAAGATGCGGAACCTTGTTTTCCCACACAAAATATTTTCAAAGTCTGAATTATTTGAAGAAATAAGATGACATGAATGAACAGTGAACACAGATAGAACACAGACGGATAGAAGTCGCATTCTGTGAAAACATAGAAGTACGGTGTATTATTGAAATTTTGAAAATGCATATCTCCGAAACGATTAGCTTGTTAGAGTTGAAAATGACATCAATGGATTCTTATGATGGAACTGCATACTAGCAGTAAAATTAAATTTGAAAATTTTTCGTTACTCCGAAACCATTAAGTCGATATAGCCCAGTAACAAAGTTAACCGAGATATTTCTCAAACCTACTCTGAAAATTTCAACTGTGTAGCTCATTCCGTTCGAGAGTTATCGTGCCTACGGCCAGCCGGACCGGTCGGCCATGGTTTTTTGCCACTTTACGGCAAACCGATCAGTACAAAACTTCACATGCATATAAGGGTCATGATTCTACAATTTGTTGCTAAATTTCAGATAGATCACGTGATCGGTTTCGGAAATATTCCTAAAAAATGTTTTTACTAATAACGGCTATAACTCCGAAACCGCTTGGTGGATTCTACCCGTTAACAAGCTCTTTTGAGATATTTACTCTCCAAACCTACCCTGCAAATTTCAATCCTCTGACTTCTTTCGTTCGAAAGTTATCATGTTAATGGCCGGCCGGCCGGCTGGACGGACGGCTGGATATGATCAATTTCAACCACGGATTTTTGATCAGTGAGTCGAGCCAAATCATTTAAGACCATTTTCAGCCAAAAATTAAGGATGGACTAACAAAGTTGAGAAAGAACACAACTGACTCTCCTTATTCGCACAAGGTCCTAGAAGCTTCTGAGGGGTCTACTTGGGCAAGACTTAGGAGGGTCAGTATAATCAAAATCGCATGTTTCTAGCAGGCACGCAAATGCAGATTAACTTCACAATGAAAGAAAAAGGCATTTACACGGGGTCAATCTGTTTTGGCGCGCGTGCTATAAACATGATTAAGATTATACTGACCCTCCTAAGTCTTCCCCAGGTAGACCTCTCAGAACCTTCTAGGAGCTTGTGCGACTAAGGAGAGTCAGTTGTGTTCTTTGTCAACTTTTTACTCAATCCTTACGCCAACTTAGACACAGCACTGTTAATTTTTGACCCGACACGCTCTATCCACTGGTTCTTGATTCAAAGGCAAATATATTCCTTGAGGCAAGTTTATTCGAAGCAGGTTGGTATACTAAGAAATTCACATAGGAAGCTACAGTCCTGGAAATATGCTGACTATATGGGAATAGAACATTGAGTTGGTTCGCGTCACTAGGATAATACACTATAATGAACAGAATGAACTTGCTGACAGTGCAGCCATTCTTACTTAAGGAATGCGGAAAACATTATGGCATATCACCTCCCCTCTTTTATAGAAATAACTTCAGTATCAGTATCTGATTTGTTTTGTTAATTTTGGCGATATAAATTAATTTGTAATAAAAATCTTATCAAGTAAATAGGTTATCAAGAATTATAATTATACTCCATTCACTTTTATAAAGTCTCCCGTTTGGCCATGAAATTTCACCGTGTATATTTTGAAAATGCTAGGTTATGATCATTTTCCTGTCAGATAACTACGCAACGTTGTCCTCTCTACATAAAAGTCGTAGTAATTACGTTTTTTCAATTTATGAATTTTCTTTGGAATAATTATGAATTTGAGGAGATATTATGTAAATTCAACAATTCCAAAGACCTGGCGACTGTTCAAAAAAATTTTTCATCTGTTGTTACTATGGAAAATATTTCACGTATATAAACTGGTTGGAAGTTTCAGTTATTCATGCTATTTTCTTGTACGGAAATCAAGAATCAAGTGTTGAAATTTTAATGAAAAATAAGGGATACAGTAGTCCGTTACTTGAGATAGTTCATTTGAAAAAAGAATAAAAGTAACTCAATGAAAAATTATATACGATTTACACTTATTTATTCAATATTGTGACGCGTTTCGTCGACACAGCGACTTCATCAGACTACATCATACTAAATTCTTAACAAGTTATTATCTCCCTATACCTAGATGACATGGACACAGAATCTTTTAAAACTAATTACAGGAGAAACTTATTTAAATTACATAATAGACTTATTTAAAACTAATTACATGATATTTAGTATGATGTAGTCTGATGAAGTCGCTGTGTCGACGAAACGCGTCACAATATTGAATAAATAAGTGTAAATCGTATATAATTTTTCATTGAGTTAATATAGATTTGCATCAAGTAAAAGCCACAAGCATTAAATTTTAGAATAAAAGTACTTGAATAGCCCGGCAGGAAAACTTCTAAACAAACAGACGTATCTATGGAATTCCCCACTTTTCTAAATTCTCAAGAAATAAGCCTACAGGAGACATTTAAATACCTTGTTGCACAACTTGAAATACACCAGTTTAAAAATGTGGTAGTCGCTGTTCCTTCAAACCTTCATAAAATAATATAGTGATAGGATAGAAATCAAAGTAATTTAATTCGAGAGTTCAACATGTCCTAAGACAGAATGAAGTTTTCTTATTGCAGATTTCAGTTCTGCTTCTTCAAAACTCCTTTCGGCATTTTCAATTTCAAAGCGAAGAGTTCTTTATTATTCGAAGATAATGATCTGTGATAATATCTTGTCTAAGATGGAACATATTGATTGTTGAGAGTAGAAAATTGGCAACGTCTCAAAGAATTGTTTTGACATTGACAATATTTCAGAAGTGCCAACCTGCCTTTGTTTTAGTTACAAAAACGTGATAGACCTAAATCATGGCCAACCGGGAGACTTTATAAAAGTGAATGGAGTATAGGCTCATCATGACATAAATAGAAGATATCGTCGGTACAATACCAAAATCATGAATGTGCAACTTGACATTTTTGGCGCTCTTGTTCCTCGGAAAAGAGTACTTATCAATTGTCTTGAATGTCTGTAATTTTCGAATTTTTGGCTGAAAATGATCTTAAACGTGTTGGTTTGACTCACTGATCAGAAATCCGTGGTCAAAATCAAGCTTTTGCTCGTATGTTCTATTTTCCTTTCTCCTGTATTGGACACTCTTAATCTAATTTACCATGGTAAATTATTTTGTCTATTCTCCTGTATTGGGTACTCTTAATTCAGATTTACCATGGTAAATTCGATTAAGAGGGTCCAATACAGGAGAATGGACAATACAACAAACGCGCAGCAAAAGCTCCTGACTTCACGTCAGTGCTTGAACGAATTTGTGATTTTTTAAAACATTTCTAGGTTACGGTTCTCACAAAATCTTACACACGCCCTTACGTCGATATTCTACAACTAGTTTCTTCTTCTGGTGCCTATCCGTTCCGGATGCTGGCTAACATGATGGCTATTCGGACCTTATCGACAGCTGCTCTAAACAAACCCACAGTCGATGAATTGAACCAAACTCTCAGATTCTTCAGCCATGAAATTCTTCTTCGGACAACACTTCTTCCACTCTGTATTTTACCTGGAATATGAGCTGTAAAATACCATATTTCTCGTAATGTGGCCTAAATATCAAAGTTTATGCCTCCACACTTGAAATAGCACTTCTTTTTGTTTACATACTGTCTGCAATACCTCCTCGTTAGCAATGTGATCCACCCAAGATCTCTTCAAAATACGAGGATATGCCCACATTTCAAATGCCTCCAAACTCTTGCACGAAGCCTCCGAGAAAATTGACGATTCCACACCATATAGAAGCATCGAGAACACATAGCACCCAAGCAGTCACGACTTAGTAGGGAGTACCAAATCACCGCCTCTGAACAATTTTCCCATTTTAAGGAATGCAGCACGGGCCTTCTCAATTCGGCATTTTATTTCTATCCATGATCCCATTCTTCATTAATGTAGATTAAATAAGTGAAACTATGTACTCTTTGGATGATTTCATTATAGACAGTTAATCGACCAGTCAGGTGTTTATTTTTGGATAAGGTCATGAATTTTGTTTTTTCTTACGTTAAAGTACAGTCCATATGTTTCTCTAACTTGTATTACTTTGTCGATTAGATTCTGAAGCCCATCTATCTCACTCGATATAAAAACGGTTTCATCTGCGTATCTTATGTTACTAATACATTCGCCATTAACAACCACGCCGTCGTCGCTGTCTTCGAGAGCCTTACGAAAGATTTACTCGGAGTATATGTTGAATAAAAGTGGTGACAACACGCATCCTTGTCCAATTCCTCTTCTTATTAAGACTATCTCGGATTCCTCTGTTTCAACTCTGACCGAAGAGGCCTGGTTCCAATACAGATTGGCAATAATCCGCAAGTCCTGCACCTCCAGCACTTCCATCATTTTGTTATGCATAGTTCTATCAAAAGCTTTTGAGTAATCGATGAAGCATGCGTACATATCGTGATTCAGATCTCGGGCTCGTTGGAACATAATCTGTAAGCCAAAAATTGCTTCTCGTGTTCCCAATGCATTTCAATATCCGAATTGAGTTGATCCTATCTGCTGTGCGCACGTCTTGTATATCCTCTGGTGGATTATCTTTAGAATTAGTTTGGGTGAATTACTCACAAGACTGATGGTACGGAGATCCTCACAACTTCTTGCACTCGATTTTTTCGAATTGGTCACGAATGTAGCTTTGAATATCTGTTATAACTCCAGTGGAGTATATTTCATTGACGATATTCGTGAGCCACTTCAAATCTTTTTCGTTGAGCAGTTTTAGTAACTCACTTCTGCTGTTATCGGGCCCTGGAGATTTTCCGTCTTTAAGGCCTGCTATAGAAGGTTTGACTTCTTCCACAGTTATGGGCGGAAAATTCTTCTCATCCTAAGTAGGTGGGTCCTTCGATATGCTTGTATCGTCAAATATTTCATTTATATAGTCTTTCCACACCTCCATTTTCTCCACACGGCCTAGAACAATGATGCCGACTTTATCCTGTATTTTTCCACTTGTGTTAGTTTTCTTGGAGCTTGTCACCTCACTTCCCTTTTTATGCATATTAAACGCATCATATTTTTTTTCCAGTTCTTCGATGTCTCCGCATTTATTTGTTAACCATTCTTCTTTCACACTTCTTATTTTCTTTTTTTTTTTCCCTATACTCACTTTTATTGCTCTTGAGTGCCCTTCTTTCGTCCATCAATACTAAAATCTCATGCTTCGTCCAGCCTTGTCTCTTTTCCTTTGCTGCTTTTAAGAATTTATCGGCAACATCTTCGAAACCATCAGACATTGCTGACAGACACGATTCCACGTTTGAAGCAGAATTGAATCTTGAAATTGCTGATTCAACCTCTGCGGGTTACCTTCTGGCATGTTTTCTCCTCTCTAAGTTTCCGCACATACCACTCTCTACCGACTGTCTTCTTTTTTACTTTTTTAAATCTCAGCCTGAACCCCGCGCAAAGAAGAGTATGATCCGATGATACGTCTGCTCCTGGATAGGTTTTTGCGATCGTACAGCTATTTCGACAACGTTTGTTATCTAATATGTTATCTATTTGATTCCTGATCACAAGACATCATCATCCCGAGGTGATATCCAGGTATATAGTCTTCTCGATGGTTTTTCGAAAAGTGTGTTCACGACAACAAACTGTTCCTCCACAACAAAATCCTTTAGCATTTCACCCCGCTCATTCCTTGTTCTTAGGCCAAACTGGCCAATTAATTCTGAGTGATCTCCTCTGCCAATTTTGGCGTTGAAATCGCCAATTATGATAGTCAGGTCTTCCTTTCTGACTTGATTGATTATGTTGGATAGGGTCAAGTACAATATCGCAACTTCCTCCGGTTTGTTCGTGGTCGGTGCACACACATTTCAGTTCAATAAACATTACCCTCTCGGAGATCGGTGTAAAACTCATGTCAAATTGAGACAGTCCGGGTGAAAATATAATCCCTACACCAGCAATACGCTGATTCCTATCATTTCCGGAATAGCAAACCTTATGTATTATTGTTATTATACTGATCCTCCTAGGTCTTCTTCTAGGAAACCCCTCATAAGCTTTCGAGAGCTTGAGCGAGTAAGGAGAATCAGTTGTGTTCGAATTTTTCGATGAAAATGGTCTTAAACAATTTGGTTCGACTCACTGATCAAGAATCTGTGGTCGAAATTCATTCTGTCCGGCCGGTCCGGCTGGTCCGGCCAGCCGGCCGTTGGCACGATAACTCTCGAATGGAATGAGCTAGACAGTTGAAATTTTCAGAGTAGGTTTGGGAGATAAATATCTCGGCTGAGTTCGTTATTGGGCAAATTCGGACAGCTGTTTTCGGAGTAACAAAAAACATTTTCTTCTACATAACAAATTCCAAATTAAATTTTTTTCAATAAGCAGTTTTACCATAAAAATCCAATGATGTCATTTTTAACTCTAATAAGCTGATACTTTCGGAGATATGATTTTTCAAAATTTCAAAAATAAATCGTATTTCTATGTTTTCACAGAATGATATAATTATTCTATCTATGGATTGTTATGATGTCAATTTATTTTCCTGAGACATGACATTGTCTAATTCATTTCAGCAATCGAAGAATTATGGGAATAAAGTTCATTCCGAAATGTGAGCGAAGTGAGAAAAATCTCAGTTGTTTGTTCCGAAATCAGTTTTTCTCAGAAAAGTCTTACATTTCGGAACGGAACATGAAGTAAGAGATCTGAGAGAAGTGAGACTGCTTTTCATCATCCTCAGTTCTCTCACTTAATGACGGGACTGACGGAAGGGAATATTATAACTTCAAAAATATTATGTTGGTGTTGAAATACTCGTATTCTGACGATGCAACGGGGACCTCACCCAAAAATGTTTGAAAATATTACGTAAATATTGAAAGCATAATTATGTAGTTCGAGAGAGGAGAAAATCTATCCACAGTAAAACCGTTTTCTTTAGGGAGCACTTATCAACACATTCACACACGCTGGCGGATATTTGATTTATATATGGAAGGAAGAATTTGGATACGATGTGAAAGACAAATTATCGCAATTGCGGCACCTTCCAAAGGATCAAGAAAAGTGACATTTTTGTGTTCTAAGAATTGCTGAGTTTATTACGTTTTTCGCGTTCGTTATATTTTCCTTTTAGAAATTGAACGAATTATGAACTGGAACAGAAATCTATAGAATGTCATCGAATTAAGGTCCGTCAAGTTGTGACCCGCATATGCGAGATCGAAAATTGACCAAAATAGGAATTTTGTGCTCATTTTCTGCCAATTTTTGACGTATACAAAAATGTTGCACCCGGTATTTTCCGAGATACTTTCAATTTTCCAAGTGGGTCACCAACTTGACGCCGGCACCTGCAAATGGAATTTTGAAAAAAGAATATCATGGGTATTTTATGCCAACTTTTGCTGTTCAAAAGAAGTTCTGTGACCATGTTTTTTCGAGATATTTTCAATTTTCCATGTGGGTCACCAACTTGACGCTGTGACTCGCATATGGAATTCAGAGAAAAGAATATCATGGGTATTTTGTACCCATTTCGTGCCAATTTTTGCCGTCTAAAAAAAAATGTGTGCCGGTGTATTTTCCTAGATACACTGCCGAGCATAAAATTCAGGTCAATTCAAGTTAATATGAAAGTATTTATTTTCCTTTTGAGTTTATTCACTTGTAACGAAGGTAAACAACCGTATGCAATGATTATATCGTGATCGATGGTTCAAAATGTATTGAAAGTAATGAAAACAAACAATTTTAAGTCGATTTTAATATAAAAAGATGTTCGTTCAAACAATAAAATTTTGATATGTCAGTACCGTGTATTTCCTTCTCTGGCAGTGATAACAGCTTACAAACGACGAGACATGCTTTGGATTAGATTTTGGATCACATTCTGCGGAAGATTGTTCCATTCCTGCACCAGTATGTTGCGAAGCTCCCTAGAATTTCTGGGGCAGGTACATGTCTCCGCAAACGTTTTTCCATTTGATCCCAAACATGTTCAATCGGATTCAAATCTGGACTGCGAGCAGGCCAATCTAATCGCGCGATTTCAGCCTCGTCAAGAAACTCAGTAACTATCCGCGCAGTGTGGGAACGTGCATTATCATGCATAAAAGCGGCGTCATCTCCAAGAATAACCATAAACGATACAACATGGTCATCTAGAACCTCAGCCAGGTACCTATGCGCCGTCAGAGTACAATTCTCGATGAACACTAACTCTGTACGAGCTTCGGAAGCTGTGTCTCACCACGACATAACTGATCCTCCACCAAATAGAAGTAGCTCGTCAATACACGCTTGGGCATATCTCTCGCCTTGTCGTTGCCATACTCTTACACGGCGGTCTGACCCTATAAGATCGAATGGCAAATCATGGAAGAACAATACGCGACTCCAATTTGCCATTGTCCAAGCCAAGTGTTCTCGTGCAAAATCCAATCTGACAATTCGGTGATCACGGGAAAGTTTCCGCCCGGTAAATCTTGTTCGCCAAGATAGTCCAGCAGCATGAAGTCTTCTCCTTACTGTCAATTCGCTTATGTTTAGATTTCTCACTTGTTGCAATTGATTTCGTAGGGAAACTGCCGCGGCCGTTCGGTTTCTAAGATCAGTAGGAACAAGAAAACGGTCATCTCAAGCTGTTGTAGCACTGTATTGTCCTGAACCAGGTCTTCTAGTGAGCAGGCCAGTCGCTTGGTACCTGAAATATTCGTTGCACATTCCAGAGACTCAAACCGACGGTTCTCGCAGTTTTGACTATCTTCTAAAGCCGCGACAATTCATACCGCAGGGTTTATGCTTCTTGCAAGGCACTAATTATGGCATCACTACGTAAACGATTTCGGTGTGCCTCACTCCATCGAAGACTCATTGCATCGAAAGTTTACTGAATCGAAAGTTCACTGCTTCGAAGGTTACCTCCATCAAAAATGACTCTCATATATCGATCGCCAGCGTCCGTAGTTTGACTGCATGTTTCATTGAGTGTACATCAACAAAGCGAACTCTGGGTCGGCGGCTGTGACCGTTATGAAGCTGCGCCTCTTCAGTTCCATACGCAAATATTATTTATTCTTATGAATAAATAGATTAGTTTTTTTTATCAAAAAACTTTATTTATGAAAGTACTATTTATCGTTGGCAAGAATAATTTTTCTGGTTCTTTAAAAACTTTGAAATTTTGTAAATTGTAATTTTTTACTCTTCTGACTCAAAAGGTTGCCGACCCCTGGTCTAACCTAAAATTTGCAATGATTGAAGGATGAATGTGTTCGACAATTTTCAATTAGTGAACCATTATAGAAAATCTTGGTACCTATGCATTATGAGTTGAGTTTTGTAAAGTGCAGAAATTTGTCAAAAAGAAAATATCCTCCAGTGATATTGCTAATGAAAATATCTCGATCTATACTTACTTTTCAAGCAGGACTATGGCATTTTCGCTAAATTGGAATGCTGATAACACGGTATAACATTGGGAAAAGAGGAACATCTTGTTTGGAACATTTACTATACAGCGATTATCATGGTTTTTTTTTATTCAACTGACTGCATTTTCTGTTAACATCAGAGGCAGTGGATACAGTATGTCCATCCTCCAGAGGAAAATTACTGCAGGACTTGGAACTGAAGAAAACTATTTCATCGATTCACACAATATTATCCATTACCTATAGAAATTATAATTATTATGTAAGAAACTATTTAACTCGAGTGTCATATCCTGATTGAAAAAAAAATTGAAATCAAAATATTAAATTGGTCAAGAAGAAAACAGCATCGAGAAAAAAACTCCAATTTTCTTCGAGTTAACAACATTATTGATTCAAAAATTTAAATATCCTTTTCATTGTGCACGTTAGGAATTTTCTCCTTGCCAAAGTGGAAACACTGAACAGGAATTGAGAACTTTTAAATTAATTTATACTTATATTTCAGAATTGTCATGGAAAGAACTGAATTTAAAATAAAAATATGTTAATATACCTATCTTTTTCATTCATTTCGGGCATCCTGCCATCATTCTCGTAATATATTTCTAACTCAGTATAAAAATGTTATATCTTTAAACAAATTTATTTATTACGAATGAGAAGTAATACAGAAACCAATTAAACATAAATTGAGTTCTAGGATGCAACAAAATATCCTACTCTTTTATTTGATGAACCTTTCAACATGCTCCGATAGATTTACTAAAATGATATTTATATGTCGTCAGATTAAAAGTGTTATATAATACAGCATATTATTTAGATTTCAATTTTATTTTGAATCAGGATATGATACTCAAGTAAATATTATATATTCATATTTTCATAGCACCACTGGAGAATGTTTTCTTCTTGACAAATTTCTGCATGTTACAAAACTCTACTTATAAGGCATAGGTACAAAGATTTTCCATAATGGTTCACTAATTGAAAATTGTCAAACACATTCACATTCATCCTTCAATTATTCCAAATACCTGGGGGTCGACAACCTTTCGATTCAGAAGAGTCGAAAATTAAAACTTACAAAATTTTTAAGTTTCTAGAAATGCAGAAAAATTATTCTTGTCAACAATAAATAGTACTTTCATAAATAAACTAGAACTAATCTATTTAATCATAAGAATAAATAATATTCGGGTATGGAACTAAAGAGCCCCAACTTTACATCGAAAGAGCCGCATGTGGCCGCCCCTGGGTTAGACAGTTCAGATTGCACTTTGTTGACGTACACTCAATGAAACAAATT
Organism: Halyzia sedecimguttata; assembly: GCA_937662695.2. Classification (NCBI taxonomy): domain Eukaryota; kingdom Metazoa; phylum Arthropoda; class Insecta; order Coleoptera; family Coccinellidae; genus Halyzia; species Halyzia sedecimguttata. The sequence continues at coordinate 49,841,452 of OW569411.2, read as the reverse complement.
ACCTCTCATCCAGCCAAACTACGGATAAAGAGGGTTGATCACGTTCGGCGAATCAGGAGTAAGTGAGCGTCATTTTCGATGGAGTAAACCTTCGATGCAGTGAATTTTCGATTCAGTGAACTTTCGATGCAATAAGTCTTCGATGGAATGAACCCTACTCAACGATTTGCAATAGACAGATAAAAATGGTTTTTAGGAATATCGACGAAATGCCATTTTTGTGAGATATTTATCTAAACAACATATAAACATGAATAGGAGTGTATTCTAAAAACACTATATTTTTGGGAACATTTATTCGCTTATAAGGCTGACATGTTTCGGCATTCCGCCATTCTCAATGCCACCTGGAATGTTGTTACTAAGATGTAATGTGAGTTGACTGAATAATAAACAAAATACGATGAATTTCATTTTTACATTAGTTTGTTTATCTGGTGATTTCTAAATTTAGCTGGCAATTTTTGAAAACATTATTCTATACTTATGTTTGTTTGATGCTGCGACAAGATCTTTAAAAAAAATTTCAACCTTTATTTTGTTTCAAATTTCTGTTTAGATGTATTTTGTGTATTTTTTGAATTTTTCTATTTTTTGTTTGTATTTTTCAATTTTGTGATTTTGACGTAGCTCGTAGTTCACTCACTCGAGTTCTTTCTGTTGTCTGTTATACTGTTAGTGTTTGACATGTGAGAGATATTTATTGTTATTTTAGAATAACCTCCTTGACGTATTTGTAGAGTTTACAATTTTTTGACCCTCTAGACTTGGATGTTTGATGATGACCAACACATATTTCGTTTGATAGGAACTTCATTTACGCTTGTGAGTTTTTTAAATTTAATATTTTGTTTATTATTCACTCAACTCACATTAAATCTTAGTAACAACATTTCAGGTGGGTTTGAGAATGGCGGAATGGCGAAACATGTCAGCCTTATAAGCGAATAAATATTTCCAAAAATATAGTGTTTTTAGACTACACTCCTATTCATATTAATAACACTACTGGTTTTCGAGATATTAACATATAAACAGTTTTTTATTCAAGGAATCATGCAAAGATCATTGTATACAGCTGTTTAACTCGGTAACAATATAGAAACTTCCGGAAAAATTGAATAGGTACTTCTAAGATAAAAAGGAATTACGAGGTGACCCTAATTTTATGCCCGGCAGTATATTTTCAATTTTCCAAGTGGCTCACCAACTTGACGCTGTGACGCACATACGACATATCAAAAAAAGATATCATTGTTATTTTTTGTCCACTCTGTGCCAATTTATGGCGTATGCAAAAAGAAAATTGTGCTTGTATCTTTTGCGGGGTATTTTCAATTTTCCGAGTCGGTCTCACCTGCATGAGGTCGTGGGCAAGATGAGCAATTTTGCAAATTTGATAACGTACTTATTCTGTGTCCATTTTGTGACAATTTTTGTCTCATCAAAAGTATTTTATCTCTGTGTTTTTCCCAAAATATTTTGATTTTCCGCGTCAATCATCATACCAGAAAACCACCATACAGGAAATGGACAGACTTGAAGTTTGCGTCCTCGGCATAAGTGAGATGAGATGGCCAGGATTGGGAAAGATGAGAAAATAGGCAAGAAAACAGTGTACTACTCAGGCAACGACCAAATATATCACTGGAACGGCGTCGGACTCATCTTGGCGAAAAAAATCGAGAGGTCTGTTATCAACTTTGTTCCCTACTGTGACCGTATGCTTCTGATACAGTTCAATGGAAATCCAATCAGCATAAATTTAATACAAGTATATGCCCCAACAGCTGATAAATCTGATGATGAGGTCGAGCAGTTTTATGGTGATTTGCAACGTTTACTACAACTAACGAAGAAACATGAGATCAGAATCTTAATGGGAGACTTTAACGCAAAAGTTGGTAAGGGAAAGGTCGAAGATATTGTTGGCGAATATGGTTTGGGACTACGGAATGATAGAGGTGATAGACTACTGCAGTTTTGTCAAGAAAAATCTATGACCATAATGAACACATGGTTCAAGCTACCGGCCCGCAGGTTATTCACATGGAAATCACCCCAAGACAATCTAGAACACTTTGTTAGAAATCAAGTTGATTATATAATGATAAATCAAAGATTAAAAAATATCATCAAAGGCTCTAAAACTTACCCTGGCGCGGATGTTCCCTCTCACCATTCTTTACTAGCAGCTAATTTCAAGTTAACTCTTAAAGCGATAAAGAAAAATTGGTTCAAGCACTGACGTGAAGTCAGAAGCTTTTGCGTCATTGTCCATTCTTCTGTATTGGATACCCTTAATCGAATTAAGTGTCCAATACAGGAGAATGGACAACATAATTTTCCATGGTAAACTCGATTTAGGGTGTCCAATACAGAAGAATGGACAATAAAACATACGCGCAAAAGCTTCTGACTTCATGTCAGTGCTTGAACCAATTTTTTTTTTCGTGATTTTTTTGAAATTTTCTAGGGGTACGGTTCTTAAAATTTTTCGTCATTTTTTTCAAATTTTCTAGGGGTACGATTCTTACAAAATTTGAAACACGTCTTTGTGTTGATTTTCTATTACTAGTTACCAAGCTTCAATTCGATCGAATATTTATTTTTTGAGTTATCAATGAAATAATATTCCAGGTGGGTATAACTCGAAAACCGTTAGACCGATTATGCCCAAAAAAGAACTCAACTCTCCCTGTCGGATACGCAACCTACCCTGAAAATTGCAAGTCCCTATCTCCATTCGTTCGAAAGTTATCGAGGCAATGGTCACCCATCTACTGAACTCACATAAGAATGCTCGAATATCCAACAATATTTAACCGATCGTGTTAAAACTTGAAACTTGGCAGTAAAGTTAGGTTATGAAGGCTCTTTCAAAATTTCTTCAATTTCAAATGAACAGTTACTGATATATATAGAATTTTTTTTTTCAATTTTCAATGATTTTTTTAAAATTTTCTACAAATACTATCCTCACGAAATTTTGCAAGAATTTTCACGTTGGCATTCTACAACTAATAGCCATATTTGAATTCAATCGGTTTAGAATTTTTCGAGTTAATGAGGAACAAAAAACAACCAAATTTCAGATGGCTATAGCTCTAAAACCGTTCTGCCGATTATGCTCATGAATAATCTGCAATATCGCGTTCCGATGCACATTCTAACCTGAAAACTTCAAGCCGCTATCTCTTTCCGTTCTCAAGGTATCATCGTGACACCAAAAATATTTTTTAATAATTTTTTAATAATTTTTTAATAATTTTTTAATAATTTTTTAATAATTTTTTAATAATTTTTTAGCCATACGATTCGCACAAAATTTCACAAACGTGCTCAGGTTCTTATTCTACAACTACTCACCAAGTTTCAATTCTATCGGATTAATATTGGTCAAAACAAAATTATTACAGGGAAACCACTGGGTTGATTATGCCCATTAACGAACTTGTCCGTCGTATTGGGATGCGCCACCCACCCTGAAAATTTCAAGTCGCTAGCTCTTTTTGTTCTCAAGTTATCGTGGCAACGGCAGGCCGGACAGAATCAAATTTGACCTCGAATTCTTCATTGGGGAGACGAACTAAATCGTTTGAGACCATTTTCGTCAAAAAATTCGAAAGTTACAGACATTTGGGCAAAATGATAACGCGATGTTCCCCAAAACATACGCGCAAAAACGGAGAAAGACAAAGAATAGATTTGAGCTTGTTAAAAGAGAACGAGATAAGGCAAAAGATTGAACAGGAACTGCATGAAGATTGTAGAAAAATGAGGGAAGAGATTGCAAAGGAATTGGTGGCGGAAAATGGGGACAAGCTTTCGAACAAATTAAAGCAAATATTGCAGAAATCATAAGAAGACTTAAGAGTAACTCCACAAGTAGCAGGTAAACCATGGATGACTGGGGAAATTCTAAAGCTAATGGACTCAAGAAGAGAACATAAGGGCAAAGACGACAACAAATACAGGGAAACACACAGACTCATAAAGAAGAAAATAGTCGAAGCAAAGGAAAATTGGATGATGGAGAGATGCGATGAGCTTGAGGAACTACAGAGGAGACATGATCACAGGTCGATTCCCAGGAAGATTAAGGAGATAGCAGGAGTAAAGAACAGTAGAGTAAGCAATGCATTGACGAGCATAGATAACAAGATTTTAACAACTACGGAAGAAGTAAAGAAGGAAGGGGAGAAATACATAAAAGACCTTTTTACAGATAGTAGAGCGGAAAACACCACCCAAAATATAATGCACGAAAACCACATCCCCATCTTGTTATCTGAGGTTAAATATGCAATACAAAATATGAAAAGTCGTAAAACTCCTGGACCTGATGGTGTTCATGCAGAAAAAATGAAACTCATTGAGGAGGACAATCTCGATTTACTCACTCACATCTTCAACGCCATTTATAAAACGGGCAAAATCCCCCCAGAATGGTTGAAGTCTGCTTTTGTTCCCCTGCCTAAAACTAAAAACGCAAAGAAGTGTTCAGACTTTCGACTGATAAGCCTTATGTCACATGTACTGAAATTATTCTTGAAAATCATACATAACCGAATATATAAAAAATGTGAGGAAGGCATTGGCGATGAGCAGTTTGGTTTCAGAGGTGGCCTCGGGACCCGTGAGGCATTGTTCGGTTTAACCGTGCTACTACAGAAATGTCGAGACCAGCAGAAAAATGTTTACATGTGCTTCATTGATTATGAGAAAGCCTTCGATAGAGTTGATCACAAGAAGCTGATAGGATGTTTACAGGGAAAGGATCTGGATCCAAATGACATCAGGATAATACAGAATTTGTATTGGAATCAGGATGCTTTTGTGCGGACGCATTGCGGCGATATTGAAGCCATTAATATCCAGAAAGGCGTAAGACAGGGGTGCGTTCTATCCCCAATGTTGTTCAATTTATACTCCGAGGAAATTTTCGCCACCGCCCTCCAGAACGCAAAGAAAGGCATAAAGGTCAATGGAAAAAGAATAAATAACATTCGATATGCTGATGATGCCGTACTGATTGCTGAAAGTGAAGAAGATCTATAAAACTTATTAGATAAAATAGTACATGAAGGAGAGATCTACGGTATCAAAGTCAGGTAAAGAAAACTAAAATAATGGTGGTTTCAAAAAACTATACTCCCAGAGCAAATATAGAGATTGGCACTGATTTTATTGAGCAGGTTGAAAATTTTAAGTACCTTGGATGCATATTGAACGATGGATTGGACCCTGATGAGGAGATAAAGAGCAGAATAGAGCAGGCCAGAAACATCTTCTTGAAAATGAGGCCATTTTTTATTTCGAGAAACCTGAGCCTCGCCCTCCGCTAACGCATGGTGAGATGCTACGTTTATAGTGTGTTGCTGTACAGCATGGAAGCGTGGACACTGAAGGTAAATACTTTGCGCCGACTGGAGAGCTTTGAGATGTGGATATTTCGACGTATGCTGAGAATTCCTTGGACGGATCACATCAGAAATGAAGAAGTACTGAGAAGAATGAATATGGATCAAGAACTACTGGACATAATAAAGAAGAGAAAAACATCATATCTTGGGCACCTACTTAGGCATGAAAGATACAACTTCCTAAAACTCATAATGAAAGGAAAGATTGAGGGCAGGCGCAGCCTGGTAGATGACAGATGACATGGTTGAGGAATATAAAAGAGTGGACTGGCCTAGATTTTCAGTCACTGATAAGGGAGGCACAATCGAGAGAAAAGTTTGCAGAAGTCATCGCCCACCTTCGATAGAAGACGGCACCTAAAGAAGAAGAAGAGTCAATCATCAAGTTACTGCCTTAGGTTATGTGTAGTTGCGAGGATTGGCTATTTGATTAGAATAATATTTCTGTTTTATACGGTATTCCATTGGGTGTGCCATCTTCCTTCTTGTGACGTCTCTCCACGTGATATATCAAACTGAAATCGTATCAAACTGTTAAGAAAAGGCAGACGGCTTGTAAACCATAATAAAATTAGGAACTTCGCATTGATTGCATTCATAATATAGCTTGAATAGAATTATAACGTTCAGTAAAAGTCTCTTAGTTTTCGAGATATTGATAGTTCTATAAAATCACAGAAAATCTTCACCTAAGTCACTGTTTTGAATACCACGGCTACCAATTTGCCTATTTTTGTGTGATTCTCTTTATGATGAAATATTACAGATGGATCAGACTATCAAACGTTACTAAATATTGTCCAAGGAACTATGGTGTGCTCACAAAAACAAATTATTAAACCCACTCATTGTCTTTTTAACATTTTTTCATCCAAATTTGACCGTTTATGATATACAAAAATGTATCAAAGTAGCACGGCATGTTATGCCGAAAGTTTGCCTGTCTACTCAAGTTTTCGGTTCAATAACATTGTCGACTTGACACAATGAAAAAACAAATTGAAATTTTGATGAAACATATAAAAAATCACTGATGTGAAGTCAGTACTCTTAAGCGCGCTTGTTCGCGTTTGCTAATTTGAATGAAATGATGAAGCTGCCGTAAAGATACAGTAACAAAGTCGAGAAAGAACACAACTGACTACTTAGTCACACAAGCTCCTGGAGCTTCTGAGGGATCTCCTTGGGGAAGACCTAGGAGGATCAGTATAATCATAATCATGTATATAGAGAACGCGCCAATGCAGATTGACTTCACTATGAAAGAAAAAGGCTAAAAAGGCATTGACGAGGGGTCAATCTGCTCAGGCGAGCTTGCTATATACATGATTACGATTATACTGACCCTCCTAGGTCTTTCCCAAAGAGACATCCCTCTGAAGCTTCTAGGAGCTTGTGTCATATCTCCGAAAATATTGGTTTCTCAGAGTTGGGAATGATATCAATGGATTCTCATCATAGAACTGTATCATATTATTATGCTGGCGAGAAATTATTCAAACTTTGACAAATCATATATCCGAAATTATTGATTCCTCAGATTTGGGAATGTTATCAACTGATTCTTATGATAGAACTGCTTCATGAAAAATTAAATTCAAAATATAGGTCTAAGACTCACCCAATTTTTTGGATTTAAATACATCAGCAGATTATAGTTGCAGCATTCAATAAAATCATGAAATTACGATTTATTATTGAAATTTTGAAAAATCATTTTCCGAAAGTAGTAGTTTGTCAGAGTTGAGGATGATATCAGTGAATTCTCATGATGAAACTACATCTTAACAAAAATTTAATTTGAAATTTGTAATGTGATAAAAAATTTTGTTTTTTTCGTTACTCCGAAATCACTTGGCCAATTTTGCCCGTTAACGAACTTAACCGAGATATTTATCTCCCAAACCTACACAAATTTCAACTGTCTAGCTCATTCCGCTCGAGAGTTATCGTGCTTAAGGCTGGCCGGATGGCCGGATGGAATCAATTTTGACCACGGATTCTTGATCAGTGAGTCAAACCAAAAAGTTTGAGATCATTTTCGGCCAAAAATTCAAAAATTACAGACATTTGGCAAATTCATAAGCACTCTGTTCCGAGGAACGAGAGCGCCAAAAGTTCGAAAAATCCATATGTAATATTCGACCACAAAGAGAATCACAAAATAGCAAAATTTTAGACTTAGGTGAAGATTTTCAGGGATTTCATAGAACTTTCAATATCTCGAAAACTAACATAATATACTTTTAGTCACGTCAAATTTTGATATTCTAGTCAGATATGAACTAAACTATCAGCATGTGCCGGGTTGACGTCGGTTTAGGGAACAGCCTGAGCATTCATATTCTATTCAAGCCATATTATATATTATGAATGCAGTCATTGCGAAGTTCTTAATTTTATTTTGGTTTACAAGCAGTTTGGACGTTTCTTAACAGTTTGATATGATTTCAGTTTAATTCAAATTTAAATTTAAATTTGAATGGAGAGACGTCACAAGAACGAAGATGGCACACATAATGGAATACCGTATAAAAAAGAAGTATTTTTTCAATGAAATTTCCTATTCTCGCAAGTAAACGTAATTTAAGGCAGACTTTTTTTTTACCTAACTGAAAAATATACCCAAATAGGCATATTTCTATATAAAACCACCTTAATATTTTGTTTGCCTATGTTCATAGGGAGTAACGTTATATTATTTGGCACAAACGATTGTTTGCCTCGGAACTTGGTCTGTTCACGGAAAATGGAAACATATTCATTTATCAAAGTAAGTTGATGATAGACTCCGATAATCAAAATATTTTGGGAAATACACAGACATAAAATACTTTTGATGAGACAAAAATTGGCACAAAATGGACACAAAATAAGTACGATATTAAATTTGCAAATTTGCTCATCTAGCCCACGACGTCAAGTTGGTGACCCACTTGGAAGATTGAAAATATCCCGGAAAATAAACAGGCACAGATTTTTCTTCATACGACAAACATTGGCAGAAAATGGACAAAAAATAATAATTATATTTATTTTTGGAATTCCATATGCGCGTTGCAGCGTTAAGTTAGTGACCCACTTACAAAATTGAAAATATCTAGGAAAATACACCAGAACAAATTTTTTTTTTATATGGCAAAAGTTGCACAAAATGGGCACAACATACCCATGATATTCTTTTTTCAAAATTCCATATTCGGGCCAAAGCTTCAAGTTGGTGACCCCCTTGGAAAAGTGAAAATATCTCGGAAAATACTCGGGCAAAAAATTTTTTTTTATACAGCAAAAAAACTTGGAAAATATCTCGGAAAATACATGAGCACAATTTTTTTTTATACGGCAAAAATTGGCACAAAACACCCATGATATAATCTTTTCAAAATTCCATATGCGGTTCTCAGCGTCAAGTTGGTGACCCACTTGGAAAATTGATAATTTCTCGAAAAATACCTAGGCACAAAATTTTTCTTATACGCCAAAAATTGGCACAAAATATGCAGAAAATTCCTATTTTGGTCAATTTTCATTTTCGCATATGCGAGTCACCAACTTGACGGGCCTATCGAAATGTTCAATGACCAATCTGAAATGTTGCAGGTAGGTATACAATATACCTAACCTAACCTAACCCAGTAGTGTACGGTGTTACATATCAGTGTAATATATTGATCATTACACGAACTAGCGCAATAAAGCTCCTGACTCGACGTTAAGAGCTTTAGCGCACACGTTCGTCGGCACGGAGTTGTAATAGGGGAAACCAATCAATACATTATGTCGTGAAAAGAAATGAAAGTCTTTGCTTTCCTGAATTTTTTTCAGTTCGAAACGAAACTTTACTCAAATTTGTTGTCCTTTTATAAACCCTGTCAGTATGGACTCGAAAAATTTTATCATTGTTCAATATGTGTCGTTGTATCAGAATATATAGGAGCTCCAAGTGGTGATGAAAACAATATTTACTTTAAATATTTAGATTGTTCGCTCTTTTTTTCATAAAACCGTTGGTCTATTTTTAAGCGCATCTATTTTTCTTCATGTAGCAGTCAACTGTTCACGGAAGTGAAGGAAATTAATATACACACTGGTTTTCTGAAATAGAATCTATATCCAGAGACTTACCCGAATAGAATGTGTTTATTTTTGTTAATTCTTTGTCGGCATAAGAAAAAAATTGCTCGTCAAACTTCGCAAAATACCTGGACAATATATCGGGCTCAACTAACTCGGCCGAAGGAGACTGTTCTACAGCTGCATAAAGCATCGATTTCATGTCCTGTAATAATTCAATAACGAATTAATCTTTCTAGTGTTGGAAAAAAAGGAAAATGGATATTCTCACCTCGTAATTTATGTATTGCTTCCTCCATTCAGGCGTTATATGTGCTGATAAATGCTCCGCAAACTTCATACTTACTTCACTCTATTCACATTATTTTGAAGTAGACTAACCTATTTTTTGCGTCAGGCCGACGTTCCACGTCTCGACGCGCATAGTCAAGTCTCGATGCCGACACAGTGGCGTGTTTTCGATCGGGGAAGAAGAACCAAACAATAAACCTGGAAATATCCCTTATATCTGCAGAATGGAACTTATATTAAAATATCATATGTCAAGGAAAGGTCACTGCTGGTAGAAATACTAAATGGAGAAAAAGATCAGAAAAACTTGTTATAAAGCTCAGAATTAGACATGGGAGCATTGCAAGGCCAATAATCCTTTATAGCGTGTCCACTGTACACTCATTAATTTGGAAAGGACAACATGAAGGGGAACGAGGATGGTACAGTTGTTAACTATGCGGATGAACTACGCATGAAGATAATGTAACTCGATCGTCAATACGTCGACGGGAATGTTGGATGAGAAGTTTGAAAAGAGGAAAGTTGTCTGAAACGTTCTTGATAAATGCTCGAATTTGTTTGAATTATTTTAAGGAGAACCTGCCAAAATAGTTGATGAAAGCGATCTCGATTGGATTTCAACCCAAAATGTTGGATATAAGGGTGGTATGATATAATATCATTGTGCCAAGAAGGACAAGAAGTCTTTTGAAAAATCACAATTTCGGACTATACATATTTTTATGTCATTTATTTTATTCTATCAATATGCTCCGCAATTTTTTTTTATTGAAATGGAATTATATAGTAAAACAGATTAAAACTATTTCAGATTCCTTCTAAATCAAGTAGTAGTTTGAGCACAAATTTTAAAGATGACAGAATATTGGAAGATGACCCAATGGAGTTTCAAAACTAATTATCCAAGTGTTTCTACACAAAAAGAACTATATTGTATATTGTTGTAGGGGGTAACGTTGAACTGCGACCTTAAGGTCTATTGTGCCCCCCTCAGAGCTGTCGATGTCATTACCATCTACAGCTCGCCTTCCAGTTCCAGAGTTCTGATGAACTCCAGTATCTGGGATAGCTTCAAAGAGGCTACGTCTTCACTCCTGCAGATTTCTTGTCCAAAGCATTCCTTGCGTTGTTTTGAGATGGCGAGGCATTCCGTTATCAGGTGATCATGAGCATAGACAAGGGATATTAATAGATGGGCCACTCTCGCCTTATTTTGGTTCGTTGGTACCCTAGCGGTACGTCGCGGGCACCTCAAGAAATTCATCCGAGCGGAAAATTCAAATGTATCTCGCATCATAATATCCTATATTCTATTTTAAAATATTGTTCCAAAACACTGCCAAACACCAAATAGGCGATAATTCGTCCAACACCTGGCTTTTGACAATGTTTTTGGAACAATGGTTTTAGTTCTAATCGAAAGGAAATGAATGAAATCCTTAAACTCTTTAATAAAATTATTTATTCAGATTCATGAATTAAAGTTGTTCATTTGACGTGAACTAATTATTAGAAGAATTATTAAGTAATATATATAAAATTTAAAAATATACTTCCAATCATTTAGGAGAAAAGAGAAAATTAAATGTGAAATATAATATAAAAATTGGTTCAAGCCTTGTGGACAGGAGCTTTCTAGCGCTCTAGTTCAAACAGACAAATTATATCTCCGAAAGAATAGGTTTCTCAGAGTTGGGAATTAAATCAATGTATTCTTATGAAAGAACTGCATCATAAAGGAAATTAAATTCAAATGACAGTTTATTTATCAAGATTAAATGAGCAATCTGAGAATGAGAACTGCACCATGGAAGAAATCAAATTAAAATAGCTGAAATGAATTTGACTCTTTCTTATAGAACAGAATGAAATGTACGAGTATGAACACAGATCATATAATAAAGCTTAGATAGAATAAGTATAGCATTCTGTGAAAACATAGAAGTACGTACGATTCATTATTGAAATTTAGAAAAATCATATTTCCGAAAGTATTAGCTTGTTGGAGTTGAAAATGATATCGATGGATTTTAATGATGAAACTGCATCTTAAATGAAAATTACAGACATTTGGGCAAATTGATAAGCACTCAGTTCCGAGGAACTAGAGCGCCAAAAAGTCCCGCCTTCTCTCGTTCCGAAACCGAAAACCCGACAGCGTAGACACACCGGCTATCGGGCTCCTCGTACGATCTTGTCGATCTCCGGTATTAGAATAAAACGTCGGTACTTACCTGGGATATATATTCTTAATTATCACTTTTCGACATAAAATCGCCACATGGGGGTTTATTTGACGGTTTTTTACCCTTGTCTCTCTAAGTAGATTTTGACGTTTCTCGAACCAACTATTTGAAAGGAATAAGACAATGTCATATCTCAGGAAAATAAGTTGACATTAAGACAATTCATAGATAGTTCAAAAGAATATATATATATATATATACATAGAATAATTATATAATTCTGTGAAAACGTAAAAATACGATTTTTTATTGAAATTTTGAAAAATCATATCTCCGAAAGTATTAGCTTGTTACAGATAAAAATGATATCATTGGATTCTTATGATAAAACTGCTTATTGAAAAAAATTTAATTTGGAATTTGTTTTGTAAAAAAAAATTTTTTTTCGTTACTCCGAAACCATCTGTCCGATTTTCCCCAATAACGAACTTAGCCGAGATATTTATCTGCCAAACCTATTCTGAAAATTTCAACTCTGTAGCTCATTCCGTTCGAGAGTTATCGTGCCTACGGCCGGCCGGGCGGCCAGACTGAAAATTACAGACATTTGGGCAAATTGATAAGCACTAAGTTCCGAGGAACTAGAGCGCCTAAAATGGATAGCAGTAAGTCTATTATGTTCAACGCAACGTGGAAGATATTCTCTTCATGAAAATCTTCTCTAATCTATAGCTTTGAATATGAAAGAGCTATCAAATAAATGATCGCAAAATTTTTAGTATGCATTTACAAGGACAAAATCAAATGTGAAATAAAGTATAAACAAGAGCGCCAAAAATTTATATCATTAAGCAAGTACAAAGAAATGTGGAAATTTATTATACATAAAAATAATCCATTATCTTTGGATATAAAAGAGCTAATGAATTATCACAATATTTCCAATATACATTTAGAAGGACAAAACCAAATGTGAATTATAATATGAAAAAATGGGTTCAAGCCCTGTGGACAGGAGCTTTCTGGCGCTCTAGTTCAAACAGACAAATTATATCTCCGAAAGTATTGGTTTCTCAGAGTTGAGAATTATATCAATGTATTCTTATGATAGAACTGCATCATACAGGAAATTCAATTCAAATAATAGTTTATTTATCAAGATTAAATGAGCAATCTGAGAATGAGAACTGCACCATGGAAGAAACCAAATTAAAATAGCTGAAATGAATTTGACTCTCTCTTATAGAACAGGATGAAATGTACGAGTATGAACACAGATCATATGATAAAGCTTAGATAGAATAATTATAGCATTCTGTGAAAACATAGAAGTACGATTCATTATTGAAATTTAGAACTTCATCTAAGCAGAAATTGAATTCAAACATCATAGAAGAATTTAAATTCAACAAGAGTGCCAAAAATTATCAATCCAAAACCAATAGACGAATTCTACCCAACAACGAACTCATCCGAGATATTCATTCCTCAATTCCAGTTTTGTTTTTAGTGGAGATATTCTGAACTCAATATTATTAACTTACCATTACCATTCCCATCATCATATGGATTGAACATCGGCATGAAAATATCAACCAACAAAAACTATGATATTATATTATAATTCTCATATTTATACGATTGCTGGAATGAATGACAATGTTATTAACTTACCATTACCATTCCCATCATCAGTTGGATTGACCATCGGCATGAAAATATCAACCAACAAGAAGTATGATAATATTATAATTCTCATATTGATACCATTACTGGAATGAATGACAATGAGACAACGTCAAAGTTGACGTTATAACAATTCATAGAATAGCCACAGAATAATTCTATCATTGAAATTTTGAAAAATCATATCTCCGAAAGTATTAGTTTGTAAGAGTTAAACATGATATGAATGGATTCTTATGGTAAAACTCCTTATTGAAAAAAAATTTAATTTGGAATTTGTTCTGTAAAAAAAAATTTTTTTATTTGTTACTCCGAAACCATCTGTCCGATTTTGCCCAATAACGAACTTAGCCGAGATATTTATCCCCCAAACCTACTCTGAAAATTTCAACTGTGTAGCTCATTCCGTTCGAGAGTTATCGTGCCTACGGCCGGACCGGCCGGACAGAATGAATTTCGACCACGGATTCTTGATCAGTGAGTCGAACCAAATCGTTTAAGACCATTTTCATCGAAAAATTTGAAAATTACAGACATTTGGGCAAATTGATAAGCACTCAGTTCCGAGGAACTAGAGCGCCAAAAATGGGTTCAAGCCCTGTGGACAGGAGCTTTCTGGCGCTCTAGTTCAAACAGACAAATTATATCTCCGAAAGTATTGGTTTCTCAGAGTTGGGAATTATATCACTGTATTCTTATGATAGAACTGCATCGTAAAGGAAATCCAATTCAAATAATAGTTTATTTATCAAGATTAAATGAGCAATCTGAGAATGAGAACTGCACCATGGAAGAAATCGAATTAAATCTGGCCAAATTTGCCCAATAACAAACTTAACCGAGATATTCATCTCCCCAACCTACTCTGAAAATTTCAACTACCTAGCTCATTCCGTTCGAATTTCCGTTTCAAATTTTGAAATTTTTTTTTTTTACACTTTTCGGTAATCTGGTCAATACAAAACTTCACATGCGTATAAAGGTCATGATTCTACAATTTCATGCTAAATTTTAGATAGATCGAGTGATCGTTTTCGGAAATATTCATAAAAAATATTTTTACTAAAATCAGACATAACTCCGAAACCACTTGATGGATTTCTCCCATTAACGAGCTCGTCCGAGATATTTACGCTCCAAACCCATCTTGCAAATTTCAATCCGCTAACTCTTTTCGTTCGAGAGATATCGTGCCTACGGCCGGCCGGCCGGACAGAATCGATTTCGACCTCGGATTCTTGATCAGTGAGTGGAACCAAATCGTTTAAGACCATTTTCGAAAATTACAGACATTTGGGCAAATTGATAAGCACTTAGTTCCGAGGAACTAGAGCACCAACAAGTTTCGTATGACAATTGCCCAAAACAGGTTTAAAGTACCTACAAATAGCAGATTTTTCATAAAACATGTATCAAAGAAGAGTAATAATGAAAAATTACCTTGTAATCGATCAAAAATTTTCTGATCTACGTTCACCAAATTTTCTGCTCTCTCGAACTGCAGAATTATGCTTTCAATATTTACATTCTATTTGCATTCTATGTCTATGGATGAAAAGCAGTCTCACTACTCTCAGATCTCTTACCTCATGTTCCGTTCCGAAATGTTAGACTTTTCTGAGAAAAACTAATTTCGGAGCAACCAACTGAGATTTTTCTCACTTCGCTCACATTTCGGAATACACTTTATTCTCATAATTCTTCGATTGATTAGATAATGTCATGTCTCAGGATAATAAGTTGACATTATGACAATTCATACATAGATTAATTATATCACTCTGTGAAATACGATTTATCATTGAAATTTTGAAAAATCATATCTCCGAAAGTATTAGCTTGTTAGAGTTTAAAATGATATCATTGGATTTTTATGGTAAAACTGCTTATTGAAAAAAATTTAATTTGGAATTTGTTCTGTTACTCCGAAACCATCTGTCTTATTTTGCCCAGTAACGAACTTAGCCGAGATATTTATCTCCCAAACCTACTCTGAAAATTTCAACTGTCTAGCTCATTCCGTTCGAGAGTTATCGTGCCTACGGCCGGCCAGACCGGCCGGCCGAACGGCCGGACAGAATGAACTTCGACCACGGATTCTTGACCAGTGAGTCGAAACAAATCGTTTAAGACCATTTTCATCGAAATATTCGAAAATTACATTTGGGCATTACATTTGGGCAAATTGATAAGCACTCAGTTCCGAGGAACTAGAGCGCCAAAAATGGATATCATTATGCACAAACTAATGTGGAAAACATTTCGTACATGAAAATGCAGTCACAAAATTTATACATCTCCATAGCCTCTGGGAAAAAATCAAATATGAAATATAGTAGATATAGATATTGAATCCATAACACTAGAATTGATACCTGTACTGAATTTTACTGAATGCAATAATTTTGACAATGTTTTTCTGGATGGAACCGCAAAAATGTTGCTGAGGAGTTTGTATCCCTTAGGGCTATTTTCAAATAATGTCAAGAAAAGAATTTTCTCATCTAAAGTAAAGCGCCCTCCTCTGGGTTTCAGGTTTTGACACCTCATTTGAGACAAGAGAAAATTAAAGGTTGGTGTGTTCATCGAGTGGCTGAACGGTTCAAGAGAATGGCAAGCATTCTGTAGCTCTTTCACTACAAATTTCGGGCCTTCATTCTTTTCAGCAATCCTTCCCACTTTACGTTGCAGATGAGTGGCAATTTTGTAGTATTCCCTAGCGTCTGGAGATGCCTTAGAGAATCGTGTCCTTCTGGTTTTTCCTGAAAAGAAATGATAACAATTCAATTTTAGATAATCAAAAATCAGTTAAGATTAGTAAATAAAATAAGTTACTTGGGGTAGCAGGAATTACAGGTTCAACTTCAGGCTCATATTCTAGGAACAGATATTCAAATATGAAAAATCATCAAGTATTTTATATCATGCATAATATCAACATATCACATTGAAATTTATTACTTTAAATGAAATAGTATCAATAAATGGAAATCTTACATGAACATGAAGGTCCTGCTTGCACTGGTGTGGGACCATTTCCGATAATATAATCTGGATCTATTAATAGAAATTCAAATATCAATGAACTGCGTTAATTTTACAAGAAAGCATGGTAAGTAAATATTTCAGATAGGTCAAGAAAACAAGTTTTTGAATCTGCACATTCTAATGAGGTAGTGTGCAAGCTCCTGCAACTATAACCATTCAAGATATGAACAATAAAATGGAAAAAATTCATTTATCTTGTACCCCAACATCCATCGGCAAGCCTCGAGTAGGAAAGGCACCAGGTCGTACAATGAATTGCTTCTTAATATTTATTACACTGTCGGACGGATCAAAATGGCTGGAACAAATTCGATGATGTCCGTACACTAAGATTGAAGCCCTAGTCAGCATCAAGGTATCCTATTCTTTCCAGCCATATTTTCCGAACCTGAAAATGATGATATAAAAGTTTTTTGGATATATCAAAGTATCAATAAATTAATCACAACTAAGCACTTTGCTCATACATATATACAAATAAGATCCTTCAGCGTACTAACAATTAAACAATCATATGCAAGGAAACAAAAGAGATTAAATATGGATGTTCCATTTTCTATTCGTATTTTGTTCCGTTAGTGTATGTCTAAGTGCTTTTAGTGGGTATTTTCTGGCCCTTTGGTAACTTCCTTTTTGATGAAACAGATTCAAAGTGTCTTGTATGTCCTTGAGTCGTTTGAAACAGTAAGTATTAAAAATACCTAAAACCAACTTACCTCATCATCTTTAGGAAGCCTGTGCAACCTACTCCTGTTCAAACAGTCTTTCCTGTCTTTCACTATACAGCTAACCATCTTTAAAAACTAAACCAAAACTACGCAAAACAGAACACTTTATTCTTTCAACGTTTCAACAACAAGCAATCTCGAAATTGAATATGTCGGCAGTGAACAGCTGTTAAACCATCACGTGACCCACGAAACGCGGTGGCAGAGACATCTTCAAAATTTCACGGGAACCACGCGAACTATATTACACGCCCGGACTTTAGTGAGAGAGTTTCCACCCCATGATCATGAGTTTCTTCCCCCTCCCAACAGAATCTGCACTCGTCAGTTTCTGCTAGCCCGAATCTTATCATATGCTTCCCAAGGCCGCAGTGCCCTGTGAGGAAACTAGTGAGGAGGTGCAGCGTGTTCTTACTGAGGTCCAAGTATTTCTTGGATCTGACAGTATCAAAGTTCCGGAGAAATTTCTTGGGGTGATACATTCCGGGGACAGATCTCCAGAAAATACCTCTTTCAGTTTCTTCTTTCATCTGGAATTCACTTTTGTAGTTGTATCTACCAACCCCACATAAGGGTTCCGGGCCAATAAAAGGGGGTTTGTGTTCCTTTCCTGCCCAGTGTGTTGGCTTTCTCATTTCTTATGATTCCCGCGTGATCAGGAACCTAGACCAAGGAGACCCTGTTGTTCTTGCCTACTTCATTGAGTTTTCTTTGGCACTCCCATATTAGCTTAGACTCAATAAAATTTAATAGCAGCTTAACTGTCAGATTGGATTGCTTTATCACATATCTGATAGTTGCTTTCTAGGTTCATTTCCACGCATTTTTCTATTGCAAGTACTTCTGCCTGAAAGATGCTCGGATAGGAGCCTAGCGATAGTGAGCATTTGGTGCCTGGCCCATATACTCCAGTGCCAGCTCCTGTAGTGGTTTTTGAACTGTCTGTGTACCATTAATTGGCATTTCTTTTAAGAACTTGGGTGGTGGATACCCTGTCCCAGTTTTTTTTTCCTACCGAGCATCGTAGTGAAGTTCTTTTCGATATATTCCGTTTTGAGTTCACTATGGACTTATTATGAACACTATAAAAGTAACTACACGCTTGTATACTACAGTTTTTTGTCGTCGGACATATGTTTCGGAAACAAAGTTTCCATCTTCAAAGACGAAGCGTTACTACTACGTTACAACTACAGGAACGCTTCGTCCTTGGAAATGAAAACTTTGTTTCCAAAACATATGTCAGACGACAAAAAATTGTAGTGGACAAGAGTGTAGTTACTTTTATAGTGTTCTTTTCGATGCTTACTTTCTTGATCATTTCGTCACTAGGAAGATTGGCTGATGGAATGTACCTGGTAAGAGAGGATCAGGCCTTCTGGTTTTTAATACTCTCATTACCTGTTCCTTTCCTAGATATTCTCAGAATGGCTTCATGGGCCATTTTCTATATCACTAGATGAAGTGGTGTGCGATTTGTTATAATCTCAAGTGCCCTGGTAGGACAGCTTCCCATAGCTCCAGTGATACACACTTGCCAGCCTTTGTACTTTGTCGAGGGTTTTCCTCGTACTATTCTGGCTTGTTTTTGAGTACCGGATGCCCCATACATATAATTATGGGTCTCATAATCATGACGTATATCCATCGCAGTATTTTAGGGTTGCAGCCCCAAGTCTTACCCGCTAGATTCCTGCACGCCAATAAAGCCTTTGTTGCTTTGCTGGCAGTGATTTAAAAATGCCTATTCCAGTTTACTATCTAGTGTTACCCCTAGATATTTACTTCCATTCTATAATATCTCCGTTCAAACTGACACTGACAAGCACCACTGCTCGATAATTTTAAGCTCTTCCTGTAGCAAAATACACTAGGGCCCTCGAATATACCTCTGACCATTAGGACTATGTCATCAGCATAGCCTATACACCCGAAGCCGAGCTCCGTTAGCCTGTGGAGGAGCTCATCCACTACTAGGTTCCACAGAGGGAGACGAAACAGAACTAACTGTAGATGATTTGAAACGCCTGTTCAGTGATTTGAAAACTTATAGCGAGAAAATTCTTCGCTAAATGCCAAAATGGAAGTCATAATCCTTACATAGTATTAAAGAAAGTCGCTTCCCGCTGTCTGTCTGTCCCTATGTATGCTTAGATCTTTAAAACTACGTGAAGGATTTTGATGCGGTTTTTTCTAATAGATGGAATGATTCAATAGGAAGGTTTATATGTATAATACATGCATTATATATTAGAGAAACACTGATAATTTTAGTGGTTTCTAATGTGATGTCGTAAATAAACACATTTTTTTGCGCTTACATTGCAAACGCTGGCTGAACCCTATGAAATAGATCAAAATAATGTGGTACAGTATGGTACACCTTAAAATGGTCTACAAAAAAATCCACGATGGTATATGTCTATCTCTTAAGGATAACCCACAATAACCATTTTTTATCCTTTACATTCTACGAGAAATAATGGCTTTATTACGAAGCGATTTTAAGCAATACAGTACCTATTGATCTTTATCCAAATAAGTACCTTAAATGCATTGTGCATTTAATATTGTTCAATATGGCCCTGTACATCATATAATTTAAATGAATATTTTCGAAGATATTGCAGATTTAAAATGCAGGGACATAGCGGTTGCGGTGGTACGGACCGGGGGGGCGGCACAGCCAGTAAAGGGATAGAAAATATTTTGCAATGACCATTAATAAATCGCAGGAACCAACTTTCAACGCTACAGGCTTATATTTGAGCGTTGAGTGTTTTTCACATGGCCAATTATATGTCACTCTTTCAAGAGTAACCTCTAAAGGAAACATGTTTGTATTGTCTAAGGACAAAATGCTGTGAACGTTGTATATAAACAAATTCTGTAGTATATTTAGTATCAGCATTTTAACCGTGCGAAGCCGAGGCGGGCAGCTAGTCGACGACGCTATATTACAATCTGAAAAGATCGGAACCACCGAATTACACTTTTTAAAACTTTTTTCGTCGTGGTATCGCGGGAGGAATTTTCGCAAGCGGCGAAGCCGTGAGCCCGGTAAGCGTGGAATATAGCGACGGAAAGAGCGAGGACGGACGTATCGCCGAAGGCAATTTTCCTCGAGATCGGAACGTCGCGAGTATTTTAAAAAAATTCCGGAAAAGTTGCTAAATCGCTGAAATCGGCGAAAGCGGGGTCGCTCGAATCCCTAAAGGCTGGTTTATGCTGGCTGGTTAACTTAATCATATAATATATATAATATATATAGACATTTATTTTTAGTGTTATGCTTTATAATCGGACTAAATAATCCGTTAACTTATTAATTATTATTATTAATCATAATTAAACGGATTATTCTGTCTCAGTATCAACCATAGCGTTAGAAATAAATCTATGTTCCAATTTTTAAGTTATGGAATAAGTTAAAGTTACCAGCCAGCATAAATCAGCCTTAAGGCTTTTTCGTTCGGGACGCAGGCAGACTTTTAACGTACGGATCGAAAAACGAAATATATACGGATAAACGTATCGCACCACTTTTTTCCTATTCCTTTCCGTTCAATTTCTACGAGCGTTTGAAAATCGCCAAAATGGGGAAAATCGACCGTTTTTATGGGACTATAGAAATAACACGACCCGAGCGGGGGGTCAATTCTCGAGACCATTCGCTCGTCGAACGTATACGTTCGTGACGTCATGAGCGTAGATTTCTGGAAATTGCTATTTATTCTCGGGGAACGAATAATGAGCGAATACATGAACTACTCGTTCCGTTCGAAAACATCGCTCAACTGTCAAATGTTATTCATTTCAGATTCAGATTTAAGATATGAATTGTTTAAAATGAACAGAGGTTCTTTTGTGGGATAATATGAATAATATAATTAATATTGTGGCTGAAAATGTTAGTACAAGAACGTAGCGAGAGGCATTGTAATGAGCAATTTAGTCAAACCCATTTATCAGATGATATGTTTATGCGTTAATTTAGTTTAAACGTTTAAACAATGAATTGGTTCGTGATTTGATAGAAAAGATGAATCCGTTTATCATTCCTCCTAGAAGACTTCATGATTTGGATATAAGGAAACAAAGGTGAGACTGTTTTTCTCAGAAGTGATATTAATTAGGTGTTTATATGATTTTTGGCGCTCTAGTTCCTCGGAACTGAGTGCTTATCAATTTGCCCAAATGTCTGTAATTTTCGAATATTTCGATGAAAATGGTCTTAAACGATTTGGTTCGACTCACTGATCAAGAATCCGTGGTCGAAATTCATTCTGTCCGGCCGGTCCGGCCGGCCGGCCGGCCGGCCGTAGGCACGATAACTCTCGAACGGAATGAGCTAGAGAGTTGAAATTTTCAGAGTAGGTTTGGGGGATGAATATCTCGGCTAAGTTCGTTATTGGGCAAAATCGGACAAATGGTTTCGGAGTAACAAAAAAAAAATTTTTTTTTTACGAAACAAATTCCAAATTAAATTTTTTTTAATAAAAAGTTTTTTCATGAGAATCCAATCATATCATTTTTAACTCTAACAAGCTAATACTTTCGGAGATATGATTTTTCAAAATTTCAATAATAAATCGTATTTCAACGTTGTCACAGAATAATATTATTCTATGTATGAATATGAATTGTCATAATGTCAAATGATGTTCCTGAGACTAATAAATCATAGTATATCTTGTCTATGCTAATCAATCGAAGAATTGTGAGCGAAGTGAGAAAAATCTCAGATATGATTTTTCAAAATTTCAATAATAAATCGTATTTCAACGTTGTCACAGAATGATATTATTCTATGTATGAATATGAATTGTCATAATGTCAAATGATGTTCCATGTTCCTGAGACTAATCAATCGAAGAATTGTGAGCGAAGTGAGTTAAATCTCAGTTGTTTGCTCCGATATTAGTTTTTCTCAGAAAATTCTTACATTTCGGAACTGAACATGAAGTAAGAGATCTGAGAGTAGTGAGACTGCTTTTCATCCATAGACATAGATATAACTCTCGAACGGATAATGAGGTAGGTAGTTGAAATTTTCAGAGTAGTTTAGGGAGATGAATATCTCGGTTAAGTTCGTTATTGGGCAAAATTGGCCAGATTTAATTTGATTTCTTCCATGGTGCTTTTCTCATTCTCATGATTGCTCATTTAATCTTGATAAATAAACTATTATTTGAATTGAATTTCCTTTAGGATGCAGTTCTATTATATGAATACATTGATATAATTCCCAACTCTGAGAAACCAATACTTTCGGAGATATAATTTGTCTGTTTGAACTAGAGCGCCAGAAAGCTCCTGTCCACAGGGCTTGAACCCATTTTTTATCATTAACATAGGAACTGAATCATTTGATAAGTCCTTTGAATACCTCTGAATATAAGTCATTCACTACATCCCTTTCCAAGACAAAATTATAGGCGAAGTGAACTTCTACTGAAATTGTTAATTGAAAGTCTCGTATAATGGCACTATACTATTTTCATAGGCTCAACTTCTTCATCATAAGATCATTTTTGGCGCTCTAGTTCCTCGGAACTGAGTGCTTATCAATTTGCCCAAATGTCTGTAATTTTCGAATATTTCGATGAAAATTGTCTTAAACGATTTGATTCGACTCACTGATCAAGAATCCGTGGTCGAAATTCATTCTGTCCGGCCGGTCCGGCCGGCCGGTCCGGCCGGCCGTAGGCACGATAACTCTCGAACGGAATGAGCTAGAGGGTTGAAATTTTCAGAGTAGGTTTGGGGGATGAATATCTCGGCTAAGTTCGTTACTAAGTAAAATCGGACAAAAGGTTTCAGAGTAATAAAAAAAAAATTTTTTTTTTACAGAACAAATTCCAAATTAAATTTTTTTTAATAAGCAGTTTTATCATAAAAATCCCTTCATATCATTTTTAACTCTAACAAGCTAATACTTTCGGAGATATGATTTTTCAAAATTTCAATGTAAATCGTATTTCACAGGTTGATATAATTATTCTATGTATATTCTATGTATATGAATTGCCATAAAGTCAACTTGACAGAAGGGAATATTGTAACTTCAAGAATATTGCGGTTGAAATACTCGTATTTTAGCGATGCAACGGGGACCTCACCCGAAAATGTTTGAAAATATTACGTAAATTTGAAAGCATAATTCCAAAGTTCGAGAGAGGAGAAAATTTTGTGAACGTAGATCAGGAAATTTTTGATCGATTACAAGGTAATTTATTATTTTATACATGTTTTATGGAATACCTACTATTTGTAGGTACTTTAAACCTGTTTTGGGCAATTGTCATACGAAACTTGTTTTTTTGGCGCTCTAGTTCCTCGGAACAGAATGCTTATCAATTTGCCCAAGTGTCTGTAATTTTGGAATTTTTGGCTGAAAATGGTCTCAAATGATTTGGTTCGACTCACTGATCAAGAATCCGAGTGCGAAATCGATTCTGTCCGACCGGCCGACCGGCCGTAGGCACGATAACTCCGAACGAAAGGAGTTAGCGGATTGAAAATTGCAAGGTGGTTTTGGAGCGTAAATATCTTGGACAAGTTCGTTAATGGGCGTTAACCATCAAGGGGTTTCGGAGTTATGGCCGATTTTAGTAAAAATATTTTTTATGAATATTTCCGAAACCGATCACTCGATCTATCTGAAATTTAGCACCAGACTGTAGAAGACAGTAGAATCATGACCTTCATACGCATGTGAAGTTTTGTATTGACCAGATTACCGCAAAGTGTCAAAAAAAAAATTTGAAAATGTGGTGCAGTTCTCATTCTCATGATTGCTCATTTAATCTTCATAAATAAACTATTATTTGAATTGAATTTCCTTTTTGATGCAGTTCTATCATATTAATACATTGATATAATTCCCAACTCTGAGAAACCAATACCAGATATAATTTGTCTGTTTGAACTAGAGCGCCAGAAAGCTCCTGTCCACAGGGCTTGAACCCATTTTATATTTTACAGTTTCACTCGGAAATTTGGGTTTTCTGCTGTAATCGATTGTCGTAATGTAGGCATTTTACCCCCTTCTGGAGATAGTGGAGAATATCTGTATATTAACAGAAAAAAATACCACTCATTGAGTGTACAACTGGTAATAATTTCTATCCTATGTGATATTGTTCATTTTATATATATATATATATATATATATGTATTTACTTTTTTAGGATATGCAGCAGTAATTTCAGGATAATGGACGTGAATGCATGTTTTCCAGGAGCAACTCATGATTCATTCATTTGGAATCAATCTAGATGACAAGATGCCCTTTGTAATCTTTATTTGAGAACAAGAAGATCTTTCTACTTACTGGGTAAACTGTATATATAAATTATATATTAAAGAAGCAGCTTATAATCGATGAAAGTCCATTACGAGAGTAAAGAAAAAACACTTGCACTGAAGATTTTCAGGAAAGAAGGGTCTATAGAACCACAACACGTGTTTTGCTAAACAGCTTCGAGTGGAAAGTATCTGTTCCACCTGATATAAACCCTCCATTTATGAAAATTTTCAGTGCAAAGGGTTTTTTTGTTTACTTTATTCAGAATTGTATTTCAGGTGACTCTGGATATCCACTGAGAACCTGGATTTTACTTCTAATGGTAAACCAGAACCAGGTACACATCAATTCGAATTCAATCAACACCTAAAGCACACTCCTTTTATTGATAGGTGTAATGGTCTACTGAGATGCCCTTCAGGTGCTTATTGGAACATAGGGTGTTACATTACACACCAGAAATGTCAGGAAAAATAATAAGTACCTGCGTTATGCTTCACAACATAGGTATTGAACATTATATGCCTGACCCAGACAAAGGTGATGATCTTCTAGATTATGGAATAAATGCCATTGGCAATGAAAACAAGTCAATTCCTAGTCAATACATCTTTATTTTTCATTAAAATTTATTTCAAATTAATTAGGTATAACAATTAAACAGCTAATATCGGTTAAATATAACATAACAATATAAGGACACACTTCATTAATAGGTACCTACATATTTTCTGAAATTGCTTCTGTCTGAATTATTTCTTGTTAAACGCTTTAATCTAATATATGTTCTCGTTCTGCACATACATAATATTTCATAAGGAAATTCACCAGCAATATCTGGATGATTTTATTTAACGAACGTGGTCTGCGACTTTATTACATAATTATGTTTCCTTATTAAAACTCCATTTCAAGCTTACTGGCCAACTCAAATAATACTTGAGGTAGTAAGGCATTAAATTCAACCTGCAGGTTTTGTACCTACTTAAAACATCTTTTTTGGTATGCCTAAATTCAATGTTGAATATTCAATATGATGGATAAGCAATGTATTTCCATCCTTCACTGGGAATTGTTTCCCAATGTTTCATTATTCCACATTATAAAAGCTGTAGCATAACAATTTAATGAATTGTTATATTCCTCCTTCTCGCCCAATTCATATTTAAATTATATCGATCGATCGTTCGTTGAGCGTATACGCTCATAAACGAGTGCAATCGAACATATAGTTCGTGTTGAGTCAATTCTCGAGCAAATCTTCAACTACTCGCTCCATCGAAAGTATACGCTCATTTCGAACGAAGAATAAACTTGGCATCGTGGCAAAATTTATCGAAGAATGTGCTGATCATAGAAATCTAATGTTTTTGATCTTGCATCTTGATCAACTTATCTAAGGTTAGAGTAATATGTTTTGATCAGGGAGCAGAATTTAAATTTGAAAGAATGGTAATATCAGATTTGCATTTGCTGTGAATAACATTCTATTTTTGTTTTGAATATCAAATGTTACTTGTGGTCAAACATGGACAGAGAAATAAGTCTCGCTTCCTCATCTAATTAATTTCACCAGACAGGACTCAATATGGAAGGATATAACGAATAATTAAATGTAACCCCGCCTGCAAACAATGAGTGGAGGAAGGTATATAAAAGAGATCCTTGCTTTATATTTTGTATAGTTACCAATAATGTAATTTTTTTCAGGGTTCGCATGATATTCAGACCATGGCTCCAATCACTTCATTCTTATTACCAACAGCATATATTCCATAATCAATAAGTTCATAACCTATATCTGGGTCAGTTCCAGGAATATTATTGTCAACACAACTTGTGAAGCAGAAAGCACGCGTTCATTATTTGTCCTGTGTTTTCCAGTGTGTACTTAATACAGCACCCAAAGAGCATCTTCAGGACCCCATTGCACCTCTGAATCAAACAACGAGGGTGCATGCCTTTATTATGAAAATTTTAGTCATCTAAAGATGATTCAAAAATTGACCATAAGATAAATGATTACCATCTGACTATACGTCAATGAATTTTGATGTTCCTGCCCAATTCATATTAGGCGCCCATGAATCCTTCTTTTCCACACCAATCCAACAATAGCTGGATGTATTGTCTCGATTTAAGCAGGAATATCCAACATTGCATTTAGGCCTTCTGATTGCAGATTGGATTGCATGCCTATCTCAGGAGAACTTACTTCATCCAAGTAATGTGTTAGTTGAGTTGGCCCATAAGGCTAAAATGGGCTTTTAATACTATCCACAATCTTTTTTTTTCCATAGAAAACATACTTATACTCAATAATCTTGCAGATTGCAATAAATAAAATTATCACGATATTGCTGCTTAATTATCTTATGAAATAATATTATGCATGTTCAGAATCAGAACATCAATTAGATTAATGGATTGGAAAAAAAATATTTTAAAAATGGTGAGGGGAGGTACAAAAAAATATGTGAATTGACAAAGTGCTCATGACCATTGTTTATTGTCTATAGAGAATCTCAAAACTCACTTGAAATCTTTCAATCAAAAATATGTATAGATGTAGTGTGCAGTGCTTATATGTATACCTATACTAAAATAATATTTAACCGATGTTAACTGTTTAATTTGTAAAATAATAAATTTTGATGAAGAAAAAAGATGTATTGTCTAGGAATTACCTGTATTTTTAGACCATACTATAATATTAATTGAATAATTTCTAGTAATCTCAATATTAGATGACAAGAAAATAAAAGTAGTATGTAAATTGGTTCACGTTTTCGATGTTTTCACTCAAGAATGTCTGACAGTCCTTTTAAGTGAAACATATTCTGGTAAATAACAGGAATATGTTATTTAACAATAATGTTCAGTAGCGTTTATAGTTGAAATATAAAAAAGCACTAACGTGAAGTCAGTTCTCTTTGGCGCGGATGATTCACATTGACCAATGTGAATTGAATGATGAGTATTTCTTGCTCAGTGGATAGTGCGAGCCGGAGATCTAGTTAGATTATGGTTCACTGTTGGGTCAAAAATTAACAGTGCTGTGCTCAAGCTGGCCTAGAGATATAGTAACAAAGCCTACACAGAAACAAACACAACTGCCTATCGTAACTCGCACAAGCTTCTAGGAGCTTCTGAGGGATTTCCTTGGGGGACCTAGGGGGGGCAGTGTAATCATGTCATAAGCAAGAGCGCCAAAGCAGATAGAACCCACGTCAGTGGTTTTTTACTTCTTTCAAATTGAAGTTAATCAGCATCGGCGTGCTTACTAATGACATGATTACACTGACCCTTCTAGGTCTTCCGCAAGGAGATCCCTCAGATGCTCCTAGGTTCTTTTGCGAGATAGGAGACTAATTGTGTTTGTTCTGTGTGGCTTTGTTACTGTATATAAGATCTCCGGCTCACTCTATCTATTACAATAGTTGAATATTTTTGTTCTATTTTTGTGATCATCATGAAATTTGGCATAAGTTTTCGTTTCGGTATTCTGCAACTAACTACCTAGTTTTGATACGATCAGATCAGTATTTTTCGAGTTATTGGGAAGACAAAACTTGCAAATGTAAGAATTTTTTTTTAGTGTACGTAGTCATTCGATCCATCCAAAACTTCGCGTGCTTATGAAGGTTGTCATTCTAAAATTTGATGCTAAATTTCAGATAGATTGAGTGAGTGGTTTCGGAAATACATAAACGGAAATAATGCTTCAACTAAAAATGGCCAACTTCTTCTTCTAACAATTCCTATCCGTTCCGGATGTTGGCTATCATACATGCTATTCTAACTTTATTTACTGCTGCCCGAAACAGTTCGGTAGTGTTCATTCCAAACCAGGTTCTTAGGTTTATCAACCATGAAATTCGTCTTCTACCAACACCACGCTTTCCCATTACTTTTCCTTGCAGGATAGACTGCAATAGATGGAACCTGCTCTCATTTCTCATTATGTGTCCTAAGTATTGGAGTTTTCGAATTTTCACAGTGTTGACCACTTCTTTTTCTTTGCCCATCCTCCTGAGAACTTCGCAGTTAGTCACATGATCTGTCCAAGGTATTTTTAATATTCTGCGATATAGCCACATTTCAAATGATTCCAGTTTTTTCATTGCCGCCTCGGTCAGTGTCCATGCTTCCACACCGTAAAAAAGAACAGAGAACACATAACAGCGAAGGAGTCTTATCTTGGTGTTCAATAATATGTGATGGCTTGTGAACATATTTCTCATTTTGTTAAAGGTATACCTTGCCTTTTCAATTCGAACTCTTACTTCTTGAGAGTGATCCCATTGTTCGTTGACCTTAGTTCCTAGGTAAGTAAAGCTACTCACTCGTTCTATTGATGTTTGATTAATTGTAAGTTGGCAGTTGTTTATTATTTCTTTGCTTATGATCATAAATTTTGTCTTATTAATATTCATATCCAGTCCGTACAGTTGACTGTCATGTGAAATTTTGTTCATGAGTTGTCATTGTACCCACTGCGTTTCGGAAGCCAAACTGCGTAGGCGATATTTGATCCTCGCATATTCTATAGATTCTCCTGTGGATGACTTTAAGGAACAGTTTTAGAAGGTGACTCATGAGACTTATTGTTCTATAATCCTCACACTTCTTAGCTCCTGGTTTCTTTGGTAGGGTAATAAATTCAGATTTGAGCCACTCATGGGGAATTTTTCCACATGTATATATATTATTAAATACATGTGTTATCCATTTCAAACTGTCCTCGTCCATAAGTTTTAAGAACTCTGTATTTATATTGTCGGGTCCTGGAGATCTTCCCTCTTTCATGGTTTTTATTGCCGCGCCAACCTCATCGACTAATATATATGGTCCCGTACCATCAACCAGATCTGGAGGTTCCGGTCTTGTGTCATGGAACAGTTGTTGGATGTATTCTGACCATGCCCCTTTCACATCATCTTTGTCGATAATTATATCACCTTCGTTGTTGGTTAAGGTCATTATTTGCCTGCTTCTGTGTGTCCCCGTCATCTCCTTGACTTTTTTATGAACGTTGAAGTTATCGTGTTTGGCTTGTAGTCTCTAAATTGCCGTACATATATCCTTCACGTCTTCTTCTTTAGCTTCTCTGATTCTCCTTTTTATTACTCTGTTTATTTCATTGTACTTTATGCTGTCATCTTTTTTTTCCGTCTTTCCTCCATTAACTGCAAGATTTCATCAGTCATCCACGATTTCTTTTTCGTGTTATTAGGTTGCAGTAAATCATCTTTAATAGTTTCTATAGTGCTACTGAGGTTACTCAGTTGCTCTTCGTAACTGACGTTGGCAATTGATTTAATTTCGTTGTTTAAGCGGGTTTGGACTTGTTCTTTTATTAATGATTCTTTCATTTTTCTCAGATCATGCTTTATAACTTTTTTCTTCTTTAAGTTTTTCAATTTGACTTTGAATACGCCAACAAGGGGGTTATGATCTGACTGTATATCAGCTCCTGGGTAGGTTTTCACTGACTTACAACTATTTCGGAATCTCTTGTTCACCAGTATATAGTCTATCTGATTTCTTGTTGTGTCTCCAGGTGCTTTCCACGTATATAGTCGTCTATTTGGAAGTTCGAACCACGTGTTTGTTATTACCAATTCTTGCTCTTCCGCAAATAAGTTCAGTAAGTCACCTCTTTCATTTCTCTCTCCAAGTCCGTGCGGTCCTATGATGTCGCTCGCTTCGCCTTTCCCTATTTTTGCATTCCAGTCTCCTATTACCATTACTAGTTCTAGTTTGGGCAATGATTTCAGTACTTCTCTGATTTGGTGGTAGAATCCTTTTACTTCCTCTTCGTCGTGTTGAGAGGTTGGTGCGTAAACTTGAATTATATTGATATTGGCTGGGGTTGCTTGGATTTGTAGTAACATAATTCTGTCAGATATAGGTATAAAGTTTGTGACATATTTAGCAATTGTTTTATTCATTATAACTCCAGGGCCGTCGCTAGGGGGTAGGCAGGGTAGGCGGTCGCCTAGGGCGTCAAGATTTCAGGGGCGGCATTTGCAGCCAAGTAAACAAAACATATATCACATGTGGAAATTCAAAGTATCCAAATGAGAGCGCAATTCAATTATTCAGTGCCTAGCAACAGAAAAATAGACGAATTTAATATCGAAAAACATCAAAGGTACCGCTTACCGCAATATACCCGTAAATATGCAAGCCGACGCGTAAGTCCCTTCAGTAGTCTTGGGTGGTCGCCCCTTTCTTTTTCGGTAACGACGCTGTAACTCATCACACTTGCCAAGATTTCAGGGGCGGCATTTGAACTTTGAAGTCAATTGAACAAAACATATATCACATAATTTGTGGAAATTCAAAGTGACCGAATGAGAGCGGCATTCAGTGCCTAACAACAGAAATATAGACCAATTTAATATCGGAAAGCATCAAAGATACCGCTTACCGCAATATACCCTCACCCAATTTTTTTCAGTAATCCACGCTTTAACTCATCAAAAGTGCCACGTGTCACAATTCTCTTAGATAAAATGCCGCCGACCTAATTATATTAGGGGCGGCTTCCTGATATCCCAGCAATGATTTTTATTTTCAAACAGCCAATCAGCGTGTTAATTTTGCAGAGGAATGAAAAAGCAGGTTACTGGAGAAACAATTTTATTTCATGTCAGTATCTTTTGGATATGAGAATATTTAGATTTAGAATTCTAGGGCTAGCGAATTTGGATATTGTTGATCGATCACATTCACATGTTCTCTGATTCGACAGTATTGCATTATTTGTATTATTCCCAAAGAAATACGAAATACGTTAAATTCTTCTTGATTGGTAGCATCACTGCCATCCAGTTTGATAGAAAACTATGGAAAAACCGAAAATCATCTGAGTAGTTCAATACTACAAACATTTTCAATTCATGATACAGGACGTCAGGGCAACTTCATTATTTACATAATATTTTGCATATCGGCCGATTTTGATAATATTTTATCGAATCATTCTACAGGATAGACTATTACTAAAATTTCAATTTGAGTATTGGAAAATGATTCGATTTAATTTTTGTTAAAATTTTGAAATTTTTTATTGTATTGTTGACGAATATTTACCAGTGGTATTATTAAACGATCTCAAAAATATGCTTTTAATTTTCTCATCACTTGGTTAAAACCCCGAATTACCGAATATTCAACTTTTGCCTCCTCCAGACCGTAGACGTAACTTTTTTAGGGCGGCAAAATGAGTCTCTGTCTAGGGCGGCAGTTTGGCTAGCGACGGCCCTGTATAACTCCTACTCCATGCTCGTGTTTCCCATTTGAAGTTCCTGAGTAGTAGACTCTGTGTTCACTGATGTCACAGAAGTTGTAACCTGGCCATCTCATTTCGCTAATTCCAAGTATATTTATATTGAGTCTTTCCATTTCTTTAATGACATTGTGGACCTTTCCGGACTGCGCCAAAGTCCGAACATTCCAGGTAGCTATCTTAATATTCGATCGTACGTTGAGCCTCTTTGTACATTCATACTTCAAAACCGTTCCCCCCGGAGATCCGATCGGGGAACTTGAAACTCCGGATGTATATTTAGTCTTGAACATCATGAATGATACTACTAGAGATACCATGTAGGTCTTTAATGCAGTAGTTTCTCTTTGCTTTCTGCATTCCCATGCCTTTGGCCATTTCTGGTTCATCCGCCTTTAGGAATGATTTCTCCCTCCTAGGGCAAGGAAGTGCCCTCTCCTCTTACTAGCTCCTCCACCCGAAGCTGTTGGCTATTAAGAGGGGGACCGCTTATACCGGCAGTTACTCGGTCGACAGAGCCTCGTTAGTTGTCTAGCAGGGTGCACCACGTGCAGGTGAGGTTGTCATTTGGGTTGGTCGATTTGAACCATCACCCCTTACACCCTAATGGCCAACACTTGACCAAAACTACTGGGTGGACTCAGATCTCAGATTAACAAACTCAACCGAAATATTTGTGTCCCAAACCTACCCTGCAAATCCAAACTCTCAAACTCATTTCGTTCGAGGGTCATCGTGCTTACGGGAGGGCAGAATTGGTTTGACCTTGGATTATTATTATTCATCAGTGATGAGTTGTAAAAAAATGTGGGAAAGCTCTGCGGACAGGGGCTTTGGCGCTCTTGTCAAACTACCAGCGAGTATTCAAACTTTGAGAAATCATATCTCTGAAAGTAAAAAAATTTCAACTGTACGTCCTATATTATAGCTCATTCTGTTCGAGAGTTATCATGTCAACGGCCGGCCGGACATAATCAATTTTGACCACGGATTCTTGATCAGTGAGTCGAACCACGTTTGAAACGATTTTCAGCCAAAAATCTGAAAATTACAGACATTTGGGCAAATTGATAAGCACTCTGTTCCGAGGAACAAGAGCGCCAAAAAATAATCAGTTCTCGAGAACAGTTTATTTGAAGAATAATTGCAGCAATCAAAACCATAAACCCCTTTAGTTTATTAATATTATTAAATCTATTGATGAAACCGTCAAACCAAGCGTTCATCTCGACGAGCATGTGATATAGAGCACTCGTTGTCGAACGAACATTTGAGCGATGATTTGGAACGATTAGCTCGTGTTTTCGTTGCCCGAGAATTGCAACTGGTGCATATCTCTAAACATTTTCGGTGGTGCCTCATTCATTATGTCTATGTTTCCAAATAATAAATAAACAACATTTGACATATCTAAAATTCTGAATTTACGCGTGATTTACGTATTCTATTTCAAAATTTAAATTCAACGATGAAGCGCCACGCCAATATCAACACCAATAACAAGGTATTATATGAGATCTTGGTGATAAGAACACACGCTCTTCAATAAATTCTGCCACGATGCCAAGTTTATTCTTCGTTGGAAATGAACGTCTATGATTTCCTTGGAACGAGTAGTTGAAGATATGCTCGAGAATTGAATTGACCCGAACTACACGTTCGATTTCCCTCGTTCATGAACGTATACGTTCAACGAGCGATCGATCTCGAGAATTGACCCCCGGGACCGATATCGAACGATCCTCTGAATCTTGAATAAAGAAGATTCCGTGCGGTGAAAACTCACGAAAGCTCGAAGTAAATTAAAGGATGAAATCGCAAACGCACATCTCTAATTTTTTGAAAGGAATAGGCTAGAAGCATTCTAAGGTCAGTAATGTCAAAACGGTGGCGGCAATTTAGAGGAGGAGTTAACGAGAATCGATCGATTAATTATGGATCGGAAATGTGCCGAGAATTATTCAGAATCGATAAAACCCTTGGTTTCGATTTGATACTTTCAACGGAAACTCATATTTTCCACGCCGACTGAAATAACTAACCTAAAAATCGAATTTACGTGAAGTTGGTCAATAGTGAATGAACGTATATAAACAATATGTACAATGAACCAAGTATCACGATAGAATGTAAGTATCCTTGCTCATATCTGCATATTTCTGTTGAAATATGTATTAATGTGGGTAATTTTGTAGTTTAATGCCCCCTCGTAAATATCGACTTTTTCAAGTTTTTCGAAGAAAATAAGCATTGTACAGTGATTTTTGATGATTTTCAATAGTGGCAAACCAGTTTTTTTGGAGCAATCTAACGGGATGGGGAGTGAATAGGGGTGCTGGGTGAGGTAATGAATTCAATAGGATGGTTCAGAATTTCTAAAATTTTGTCTAATAAAGAGAGAAAAATGGTAAAATTTATGACGGTAAACAAAATTTTGAATTTTTTTTCTTTGATTTTTGGACGAAATTTTTTTTTGTGTCATTCATCATTCACGAAAATAGAAAGATTTATGAATGTATAGTAAAAAATTTCATAGAATTGGAACTTGAAAATTGGGTTTTTGAAATTTGGAGATTTTTAAAAATTACAAAAGTATTATGGTATTGAATATATTTCCCCTTCCAGCACTTCTGTTCACTCTCCCTCCTGTTTAGATTCCAGCAAATGGACTATTATGCCCATATTAAAAATAATCAAAGTTCACTTTACGATACAAATTTTTTCGAAATAATGAATAGAGGAATGCGTCTCTGAAGCCGGGTCTGGACGCAGTTAAAACTAACATGGCTGCCAGTTTTGGCATACATTTCTTAGTGTCTATCATAATACAGATAAATGGATAAATCCGGTTGCCACAAAAGCTCTTTTGGATAGATTTAGCATGCAGAGAAAATTTTCAATTTACCTTATGCCAGTGGATGCTCCGGCGAGTACAAATTTGCCGCTGCTTTCCAGAAGACGTGCCTTCTACGACCGTAGCAAGGCATCATGCGTCTGAAGAGAACATCAGTCAAGTACCCTGAAATTGCTTCACGCCTGAATCCAGCCGAAGGAACGTGTCTGCGAACTTCTACCCATAGCCTTTCAACAGTTTGGGTGTAGGCACCAGTTGTAGGATCGACGAAATTTTCGGAGTGATTCACCGTGAGATGTTGGTATC
The DNA here is from genome assembly GCA_937662695.2 of Halyzia sedecimguttata. Classification (NCBI taxonomy): domain Eukaryota; kingdom Metazoa; phylum Arthropoda; class Insecta; order Coleoptera; family Coccinellidae; genus Halyzia; species Halyzia sedecimguttata. The sequence goes on along the minus strand of OW569411.2, from coordinate 49,806,244 downwards.
CCTCGCTCTGCAGAGAACTGTAGCCCCTCCATGAATCGGTCATAATCGTTGTGCCAGGGAGTACAAAACGTTTTATGATGCCGACCAATGTTTCGGAATTGCGATTCTCTACAGGAACAAGGAACGCCTTACATCCTCCTTGAACTCCTCGTTCAATTCCACCGACCACCCATTGCTCAGTTAACACACGTCCTCGATTGTATTTCCTATGGCCCAGCATTGCTTCGTCTATTTCAACGTTTTTCCCAAGCCCCCTATTGGTTGGGAATTCCGTATGAATAGTCTTCTTCAACTTCACGGCAAAAGAAAAACCATTCTACAACTGTATGTTCACTGATCTTGAGCTCAAATATGGTATCTACAGTTTTCGCATTTCGGCAAGAGAGAAACATATCGACCAGGAAACACATTTGTCTCAAACTAAGATGCAAACCTTCCAAAAATGTTCCTTTGAATACACTACGTGAAGTATCGCACTTAACAGATCCCCGTTTAGGCACATGAATCACTTTACGACACCTGAACTGATTTCTTTCAAAGTTCGCAGATACTCTGTACCCGCAAGCTTCACACAGTGAATGGCACGTCAAAACCCCATGTTCGATGAGAAATTGGCGAGCTACTTCATCATCCGAAATTTTGCAGATAAACTCAATGTTCGTAAAGGCACATTCTCCGCAAACGTTGTAACAGCAAATTTGTACACTCGGGTTGCAGTCTCTGTCGGCCATTATGCTCCGACTATCGATACATGAAAAAATAATACGCATTTTAAAGATATTTGTTGACCACCGTACAAATATTTTAAAGAAACACTTTTAGTGTAACACAAAAATGAATATCCCACTTACTTTTTCTTAAATTTGCCTACACCTTGGATGTAATACCGTTCGCAATTTATCGTTATTACTATACCCGGAGTCTACGGTCTAAGAACTGAGAATGGTTCCTGCAAGGGATTCTAGAGGGGATGAAACCAGGAAAACGGCCTACATCGTTGCAAATTGTTGGGATCTATAATATTGATTGCATGGTTCGTAGCTGAATTTACAGAAATCTGGCAACATCTCTAGCTTCGATAGGGATGTTAGCATACTTGGCATGCGCCAATCTAGTGCGCATGGCAAGTGAAGAACTCTTATGAATTTTGCCACGTAGGCGATATTGCCACGTTTAACAATAGTCGACTCTCGATAAATTGAAACTTTAGGGACCAGCAAAAAAGTTCAAATTATCGAGAGTTCAAAATAATAAGGGTTCAAATAATCAAGAGGGTGTTCTAATGAAATTCAAATAATCAATAGTTCGATAAAAATTCGTGAGTTATGTATTATTTCCAATAATTGTCCATCCTCCACAGCTTCAATCACACGCTTCTTTTCACTTATGGAAAGACACTTGTTCTTTCTCGAAATCATTTTGATAACACAAATCAAAAATTAACTTTGGAACTTTGAATGTAAACTGGAATGAGAATTGCGAACTGCATTTATGTAAACAAACGACAGGTCTGATCATGATAAAAAATTCAAATTATAGAGAGCTGCGGTAGCCCACACTTCAATTTATTGAATGTTGGCATGCAAGATACCATTTCTTCAACTTCAAATTACCGAGGGGACCAATTAATATTGATTTTTTTCAATTTATCGAGTATTTTTCAAGGGAGTGGAAAAAATTTTTAAATTATCGAGAGAATCAAATTAACGAGTGTCAATTTATCGAGAGTCGACTGTAAATCATTTGAGGAAGATATTTATCAAAAATTGGTTCAAGCACTGACGTGAAGTCAGAAGCTTTTGCGCGTATGTTCTATTGTCCATTCTTCTGTATTGGACACTCTTAATTCGAATTTACCATGGTAAATTCGAATTAAGTGTCCAATACAGAAGAATGGACAATAGAACATACGCGCAAAAGCTTCTGACTTCACGTCAGTGCTTGAACCAATTTTTTTTTTCGTGATTTTTTTGAAATTTTCTAGGGGTACGGTTCTTAAAATTTTTTTTTTCGTCATTTTTTTCAAAATTTCTAGGGGTACGGTTCTTACAAAATTTTAAACACGTCTTTATGTTGATTTTCTACTACTAGTTACCTAGCTTCAATTCGATCGAATATTTATTTTTCGAGTTATCAAGGAAATAATATTCCAGGTGGGTATAACTCGGAAACCGTTAGACCGATTATGCCCAAAATCGAACTCAACTCTTCCCTCCGGATACGCAACCTACCCTGAAAATTGCAAGTCCCTATCTCCTTTCGTTCGAAAGTTATCGAGGCAACGGTCACCCATCTACTGAACTCGCACAAGAATGCTCGAATCTCCAACAATATTTAACCGATCGTATTAAAACTTGAAACTAGGCAGTAGAGTTAGGTTATGAAGGCTCTTGCAAAATTTCAGCAATTTCAAACGAATAGTTACTGATATATAGAATTTTTTTTTTTTTTTCAATGATTTATTAAAAATTTTCTACAAATGCTATCCTCGCCAAATTTTGCAAACATTTTCGCGTTGGCATTCTACAACTAATAACCATGTTTGAATTCAATCGGTTCAGTATTTTTCAAGTTAATGAGAAACAAAAAACCACCAAATTTCAGAAAATTTCAGATGGCTATAACTCTAAAACCGTTTGGCCGATTATGCTCATAAACGAACTGAAATGTCGCGTTCTAGTGCACATCCTAACCTGTTAATTTCAAGCCGCTATCCCATTCCGTTCTCAAGATATCTTGACAACAAAAATATTTTTTAATAATTTTTTTAAATTTTTCTAGCCATACGATTCGCGCAAAATTTCACAAACGTGCTTAGGTTCATATTCTACAACTACCCACCAAGTTTCAATTCGATCGGATTTATATTGGTTGAAAAGAAAATTATTACTCGGAAACCACTGGGCCGATTATGCCCATTAACGAACTTGTCCGTCGTATTGGGATGCGCCACCTACCCTGAAAATTTCAAGTCGCTAGCTCTTTTCGTTCTCAAGTTATCGGGGCAACGGACGGCCGGACGGCCGGACGGACAGAATCAAATTTGACCTCGAATTCTTCATTGGGGAGTCGAACTTAATCGTTTGAGACCATTTTCGTCAAAAAATTCGATAGTTACAGACATTTGGGCAAAACTATAACGCGATGTTCCCCAGAACATACGCGCAAAAATGACATTAAGACGAGTGATTATATTTGGGAGGATCGATTCAACAAAATATTAGGCAATTGGCTCATGCACTGACGTAAAGCCAGGAGCTTTTGCGGGTATGTTCTATTGTTCATTCTCCTGTATTGGACTCTCTCAATCGAATCTAATTTTTTTCGTAATTTTTTTTTTATTTTCCAGGGGTACTGTACTAACCTAACCTAACCCAACCTAACCTAACCTAACCTACCATATTCACCTGAGATGTCGTAAGGATCATGACCGTACCTTTATGGCGAAAGTTCATGAAACGATAATATCGCTAGTAGTGGTCTCGTCATTCTGAAATCCGAAAGTTTCAGACTTTTTATGACATGGCAACTGCTCAGTGTATAACTTTGGCGTTTTTCTATTGTTCAGTCTTCTGTATTGGACTCTTTTAATGGAATCACATTTTTTACGTAATTTTTTTTTAATTTTCCAGGGGTACTGTACTAACCTAACCTACCATATTCACCTGAGATGTCGTAAAGATCAAGACCGTACCTTTTTGGCGAAAGTTCATGAAATGATAATATCGCTAGTAGTGGTCTCGCCATTCTGAAATCCGAAAGTTTCAGACTTTTTATGACATGGCAACTGCTCAGTGTATAGCTTTGGCGTTTTTATATTGTCCAGTCTCCTGTATTGGACTCTCTGGAATCACTATTTTTCGTAATTTTTGTTTTAATTTTCCAGGGGTACTGTACTAACCTAACCTAACCTAACCTAACCTACCATATTCACCTGAGATGTCGTAAAGATCAAGACCGTACCTTTATGGCGAAAGTTCATGAAACGATAATATCGCTAGTAGTGGTCTCGTCATTCTGAAATCCGAAAGTTTCAGACTTTTTATGACATGGCAACTGCTCAGTGTATAGCTTTGGCGTTTTTCTATTGTTCTGTCTCCTGTATTGGAATTTCTTAATGGAATCACATTTTTTTCGTAATTTTTTTTTTTTAATTTTCCAGGGGTACTGTACTAACCTAACCTAACCTAACCTAACCTACAATATTCACCTGAGATGTCGTAAAGATTAAGACCGTACCTTTATGCCGAAACATCATGAAACGATAATATCGCTAGTAGTGGTCTCGGCATTCTGAAATCCGAAAGTTTCAGACTTTTCATGACATGGCAACTGCGCAGTGTATAGCTTTGGCGTTTTTCTATTATTCATTCTCCTGTATTAGCCACTCTTAATCGAATCACAATTTTTTGTAATTTTTTTTTTAATTTTCCAGGGGTACTGTACTAACCTAATCTAACCTAACCTACAATATTCACCTGAGATGTCGTAAAGATTAAGACCGTACCTTTATGGCGAAAATTCATGAAACGATAATATCGCTAGTAGTGGTCTCGTCATTCTGAAATCCGAAAGTTTCAGACTTTTTATGACATGGCACCTGCGCAGTGTATAGCTTTGGCGTTTTTCTATTGTTCATTCTCCTGTATTAGACACTCTTAATCGAATCACATTTTTTTCATAATTTTTTTTTATTTTCCAGGGGTACTGTACTAACCTCACCTAACCTACCATATTCCCCTAAGATGTCGTAAAGATTAGGACCGTACCTTTATGGCGAAAATTCATGAAACGATAATATCGCAAATAGTGGTCTCGTAATTCTGAAATCCGAAAGTTTCAGACTTTTTATGACTTGGCGACTGCGCAGTGTATAGCTTTGGCGATAGATGCATAGAATACATGGTGAAGACACTCTTTGACATATTTTCGGCCGATTTGTGGTCCAAATACTGCCAAAATTCAAGGATTTTGTTCTACTTCAGTTTTCGCCGATAGATGCCGGCAGTGGAAATTTTATGGACAAAATTATCGACATGTCAAATCAAATTCTAATACCGGATCTGGGGCAGATTCCTAGTATCAAGATAGGTATTAATTATAATATCAATAATATTGAAAGATCGCTGATACCGTTGTTAATAAATCAACATAGGAGAACGCTTAGACTTGTTGATTTATTATAATCATGCCGGTTGATGAACATTATGGAATAACTCTATTAATAAAATTATACTCAATATATCGGGTTTTCCAATGGGGACTTGACAACTTTGAATTTAATTTATGAGCGCACCCTTAGACCAATCATCGAACTGTCAACGTCAATTTATTCAGTAAAGTGAACATTTTCATCATGGTGAAGTACACGAACGAACAACGTTTGCAAGTTATAAAAATTAACTACCGAAATTCGGAGTCGGTGACCGCAACTTTAAGAGCCTTACTCCAATTTTCGGGCGTAATTCGGGACCTAGTAGACAGGCAATTACAAGTTTGGTGCAAAAATTTGAGTCCACAAATTCGCTGTTGGATGTTGTCGTGCCAGTGAGACAAAGGACCGGTCGCAGTAACGAAAACATCGCTGCCGTTTGGGCCTCCGTAGCCGACGACCCAAATCAGTCAATTCCACGGCGTTCTCAAGAATTGGGCATCCGTCAGACCACTCTATGGCGAATTTTGCGTAAGGATCTTGGTTTACACCCGTACAAGATCAAGCTGACTCAAGAATTGAAGCCATTGGACCATTTGAAGCGACGTACGTTCTCCGATTGGGCTCTGGAAAAGCTGCGCCACGATCATGATTTTCATCGAAAAATCATCTTCAGCGATGAAGCTCATTTTTGGCTAAATGGCTTTGTCAATAAGCAAAATATGCGATATTGGACAGGCAGCAATCCACACGTGATCCACGAGACTCAATTGCATCCCCAAAAAATCACGGTTTGGTGCGGCCCCAATTGCAAGGTATGGACTTGGCCAACATGTGGTTTCAACGGGACGGTGCCATTAGCCACACAGCACACGTAAGAATCGGTTTATTGAAGCAGACATTTGGTGAGCGTGTAATTTCGAGAAACGGCCCCGTCGATTGGCCGCCTCGTTTGTGCGATTTGACGCCTCTGGATTATTTTCTTTGGGGCTACGTCAAGTCACTGGTCTATGCCAACAAGCCGACGACATTGCAAGAGCTCAGAGACAACATTGAACGCGAAATAGCGGCCGTTTCGGCTGAAATGGGTGGTCGAGTCATCGAAAATTGGGTCCAGAGAATTGGCCGCTGCAAACGGGCCCTTGGTGGCCATATGAACGAAGTCGAGTTCCATTCATAAATGTTATGTTTGTACTTCAAGCCAATAATAAAGTTTTTGAAATATCTCAAATGGTTTGTGTTTTATTAAGATTCAAAGTTGTCAAGTCCCTATTGGAAAACCCTTTACAATTCAGTTATATATTGAGAAGGAATGAAATGATATGTTATGAAAACTAACAATATTATTTGTCAACGATGAAAGGACTAGCAGAGAACAAAATTCAGTGCAACCACACAGTGTGATTTCATCAAAGTTGAATATTGAATTAAATATTGAAACGTAGTGTAGACTACCCTCTATTAAATAGAGGGTAGCCAAATAGAGTCTATTTGGTTAGTTTATCAATTTAATGAATCATTTTTCGATATTTCATCAGTATACTCAGTTCCGAATGATAGCAATCGAATCAAATATATTTTAGAATCTAATCATCCAATTGCTGAGAACATAAAAAGTTGTCAAGGGGTATATTGGGTGAAAAAATGCTGTATACATGATAATGTTTTGATGAAGTTTCAAATTATACATAGAAAATTATAAGTAAAATGTTCAATTTAAATGAGCTGTACATGATAAAGGTAATTAATACATTTGAATAATAATATGATATCGAAAGATATTATGTAGAGGTATTACAGAAAATTCTGTATTATTCAATGTATTGCAAGATACACCAATTAAATGCTTAGATATATTCTAAAAACATTGGATGTGATCTTTTGTAATGGGAAAATAATGATTTCACAGATTTCTTCATTTACAGTTCCATTCAAAATGTTCCAGTGAAACTCTTTTACTGATAAATCCCTTATTTAACCTCATTGTGTCTTGGCAAAATGCATTTTCTGTTCCAAACAAATGGGGTTTACATATAATGTCCGAACAGATGTCTGATCAATCAAAAAGTGAATTGATTTTTCAATAAACTGCTTCATTATATTCTTTCAATTTGGATTTACGAACTAGCAACGGTGGAAAGACTGGAAAGTGGAAAGTGAACTTATGGTGAACTTTGTCGCTTGTCAGTTTTCATTATTAGTAGAGTTCACAAGGCATGAAAAGAGCTCTAAAACAGATTTTCGTGGGACCTACATTGCTAAAATGTATAGACCACTGGGTATCATTCTCCATACCCTTACAATGTAAATTCAACTGGTCGTCAAAAAATCGTCGTGTGCAGGAAGGGGTGGGGGGAATTTTTCCAAAAATTGACAAAAATTTTTTTTCTGTTCATGGTCATCTATATACGGTGAACATCACTCACACAAACTTCTGTTGAAATATACGATTCAGAAATATTTTTTATTAATTGTCAAAAAAGTCGGATACAATGCCCTTAAATGGAATTCCTTAAGATATAAACGCTTGCCCTGAACACCCATATTAACTATTATGTTCCACTCGGTTTTACTCGAGATCTGTTAGGATTATCGAAAAAATGCTTTATATGAAAGGTCTGCTCCGAAAACCAACGATTCAGATGCTTCTTTCAAAATTACAATAGGTAGAATAGTTTCGTCACAAAATAAGAAATTGTGTTATTAACTCCCATTAACCGAAACCGAACCTGGAGACGCTAGTAAGGCGCAATTTGTAGCGTTAGTCCATGTTAGTGGCGACCTTATGGATTTGAGCTTTGATCTATGCACATAAGGTTCGTTATATCTATCCGACCAACTTTACAGTACTATTCCTGCGTGCCTTCAGAACGCATTTTGAAGATATTGTTTAAATTCCTAATTTTTTATATATATGAGAATTTTACATATAATTCATATATATTTGATTTAATTTTGTTAATTCACATTTTCGTTTGTCGTATACAGACAGATTACAAATTCAACAATATCATTGAATACTTTCAAACATGGCACCGGAAGTACATGTTGAATTAAAAAATAGGAATTTTGTCATTAAATGTTTGATTGGGAATTTTAACCAACTTTCTGTAGATCAGGCGCTAGAGCATATCAACAAAAATTCCAAAGCTGCAGGAGGAACAGTGGGATAAACTGAAAATAGTACTAGAATGGATGAATGGTTCTTGAGTTACAACATTATTGGTATGAAGTTAGTCACATTACGCTCATCTTTGCATCTTCATTCGGTCAAAATGTCGAAGAAGTAAAAAAATAATGAAAATTGATGAAGATTCTGAGCAGATACTGCAGAGTGAACTTTCAAGATTTTGAGAATTTGAGAGAATAAGTATTCAATGATATTGTTGAATTTGAAATCCATCTGTATACGACAAACGAAAATGTGAAATGTATCAACAGGCTCAGGGGAATATTATAGCTTCTTCAAGATCCATAAGTAAATTACCTCCAACATTGGATAGTTTGAGACAACACAGCCTTCGAGTCCATTACCAAACAAAAATTTGGATCAATAGTAATGTACCATGACCATCTTTACCGGATCCTATATTTAGTGGGTGGTATGTAGAAAATGGAAAACTTCTGCCAAAATTAACGACGATGCCAATCCTACCTAAGGAAACATCTATCCTTAGCAACTGCAGTTGTAGGAAAGGTAAATATTATTTCGAATATCAGATCCGTAAATATTCTTTATGAAATGGAAATTCTCATTTCAGATTGCACAGGATCAATGTGTTCCTGTAAAAGAAAACAAATTCCGTGTATTGGCTCCTGCAAATGTATGGCCCAAAAACATGTGCAAATACGAGAACTTCAAATTTTTCAAATCTTCCTTCCCTTGATGATTCTTAATGTGATAGTTGAATTAGATTAATCATGATATGTAAGAAATTTTTAGGCTCTAAATATCATAGATACCAACTATATACCTTCTTAATTCTTTTCCAGATTTTTGGTCTAGGATTCAGGAAATCTTGTTACTACTAATGAGAATGAACGATGATTTCAAAAATGTGGTAATATTACGTCACAAAATTGATTTATGAAGTAATGAATATAAGTTTGAACTCGCATATTTGCATATTTATTAACGAATTAACAAAATTAAATCAAATATATATGAATTATATGTAAAATTCTCATATATATAAAAAATTAGGAATTTAAACAATATCTTCAAAATGCGTTCTGAAGGCACGCAGGAATAGTACTGTAAAGTTGGTCGGATAGATATAACGAACCTTATGTGCATAGATCAAAGCTCAAATCCATAAGGTCGCCACTAACATGGACTAACGCTACAAATTGCGCCTTACTAGCGTCTCCAGGTTCGGTTTCGGTTAATGGGAGTTAATAACACAATTTCCTATTTTGTGACGAAACTATTCCACCTATTGTAATTTTGAAAGAAGCATCTGAATCGTTGGTTTTCGGAGCAGACCTTTCATATAAAGCATTTTTTCGATAATCCTAACAGATCTCGAGTAAAACCGAGTGGAACATAATAGTTAATATGGGTGTTCAGGGCAAGCGTTTATATCTTAAGGAATTCCATTTAAGGGCATTGTATCCGACTTTTTTGACAATTAATAAAAAATATTTCTGAATCGTATATTTCAACAGAAGTTTGTGTGAGTGATGTTCACCGTATATAGATGACCATGAACAGAAAAAAAATTTTTGTCAATTTTTGGAAAAATTCCCCCCACCCCTTCCTGCACACGACGATTTTTTGACGACCAGTTGAATTTACATTGTAAGGGTATGGAGAATGATACCCAGTGGTCTATACATTTTAGCAATGAAGGTCCCACGGGGTGACACGATAGAGCCCGGTTTGAACTCTACTATATTGTCAGAATCTTCGAAATCGACACTAGCGGCACCATCGTTAACAAAGTGAAGTAGTACATAAAGTACGTTATTTGACAATTTTAGATGCGTTTGTCGGCCGAAAATTTTAACAGGATTTAGCAGGGAGTGTCGACACCTTGTTATTCTATGCATCTTGCTTTGGCGTTTACGTACGTGTAATTTGTAGTCAGAGTCTTCGGAGTTCGGTTTCTATCGGCTTGTGATATCAGTGGCTCTATTCTGAACTTCACTCGTTTTCGACCACTCGTAACGAAAACGAACGGTGGTAATTGCGAACGATAGTTTATATTGCTATTCTCATGTGCCCTTCGAAATGACCGATAACTGAAACGAATTCGTGTCGTCTGAAGACTTGGCAACATAGTAACATTTGAAAATTGAATGTGTTATGTATATGTTATTGGCGCGCTTCTTCATAAATCAAAACGATATTTTATTGTTTGTTGAACTTGGGTGATTTATTTGGTTTTTTCTGTTTGCTTCGATAAGAAAAAAGTAATTATAATTATAATATATAATTATAAATATTATATATAATATATAATTATAAATTTCCTAAAATGTAAGTCTCAGTTATTAAGCGGGAAATTTACTACAGAACTGTGAAATACAGTCATATATGTCGCTTTTACTAGAATTAAAGGTTAATAATCCTGATCCTGATGACTTTAAAGTTTATTTAAGGATGGAATTAAATACATTTATCTCCCGACCGCTCTATCCTGTGTGTGTATGGCGATGAAACGCCATTCCAGAGGAAAGCACGTGTGAAATCCCTTAACGCTCTTTCATGGCGTGCCGCAAGGTTCACTCACGCAAGTGATTTTCCACATGATTTTGTAGATAACACGATAAGTGCGATAAGCGCGAAAGAACGTCCGTGTATGGCCAGCTATTGTCAATCACAATTTTGACGGCAGAATACAGTTATCTGTGATTCTGCTCTGTCCCGTTCGTTTATTTCAGATAAATTCATGCGATCTGTGGTCACGTGACGTAAAAATCCGTCGCCTCTCGGACATAATTACCGAACTTGCTAATTATAAATAATCGGTGCCCTCATAATAGGGCATTTCCAGTCAGCTGTTTTTGACAACATCAAAACACGTGCTGAGGGGCAACCATACTTCATTTTCCCTTTGCAAAGTATAGAAAATGCACGTATAAGTTGTGCTGCAAAGGTTTTTATGGGATTTTTGGTGATTATTTCTGGAAGAATGTCTTTTAGTAATATTATGAATCACTCAGCGGTAATGTGAATGAACGTTATCTACAAAAACTGGCCGTTATTGATGATATTGACCCGTACACCATGAAAGTCTGCGATCACAGAACACTAATATATAAGAAGTGAAAGCTAAGTACTAATTCGAGGCAACAAAGATGGCGTCAAAGCCGCCATCTTTTTTGGTTGCGGGATAATTCAAACGGCGGGAATTTTGAATATATGCATGTCCTCAAGATATACTCCATTCACTTTTATGAAGTCTCCCGCTTGGCCATGATTTAGGTCTATCACGTTTTTGTAACTAAAACTAAGACAGGTTGGCACTCCTGAAATACTGTCAATTTCAAAACAATTCTCTCAGACGTTGCCAATTTCTACTCTCAACAATTAGCATAATGATCCTTCTTAGACAAGATATTATCACAGATCATTATCTTCGAATAATCTGCAATAGGAAAACTCCATTCTGTCTTAGGACATGTTGAACTCTCCAATGAAATTATCCATTTTCCTATCCTATCACTATATTTTATTAAGGTATAAGAATTAGGTACTCGGGTTTCGTAGAGTACTACGTAGTACTATTTTTCATTAAAATTTCAACACTTGATTCTTGATTTCTGTACAAGAAGATAGCATAAATGAATCTTCCGTCAAGTTTATATACGTGAAATATTTCCATAGCAACAAGAGATACAAAATTTTAATCAACAGTCGCCAGTTCTTTGGAATTGTGGAATTCACTAATATCTTCTCAAATTCATTATCTTTCCCAAGAAAATTCACATTGTGAAAATACGTAATTACTGCGACTTCTATGTAGAGAGGACAACGTTGCGTAGTTATCTGACAGGAAAATGAGCATAACCTAACATTTTCAAAATATACACTGTGAAATGTGTCAAAATTTCATGGCCAACCGGGAGACTTTATAAATGTAAATGGAGTATACCTTGCTATACCATACAATTGCACTTTCTGAGGCATTGTATTTATTCATCAAGGTAAATTCCGAACTCTGTTTCATAAAATCTGATCAACTCAGTATATCCATGAATAATTGTAAGAAAATTACATTGATGATACATAAACTGAATAGTTGAATTAGAGGTGTAAAAATGCAACAATAAATTTCAAGAATGTTATTTATTTATTTTCTAATTCAATAATAATAATCATTTCCATTCATATATAGAGTTTATATACATATAACAATAAGGCTTAGACAACAAAACAAAATAATAAAGGTAATATCAGTGTTTGTTGCAATGAGGCATTTTCAATTCCTACTCTCATCGACAGAGTTCTTGAAAAAAAGCAGTATAAGAATTCTTAAAAAGCAAAACATTGGAATGTGTTAACAATTCTACATTAGTAATGGCATAATTTATCTCGGTCATATCATCTCCATCATCAATGATATCAGGACAAACAAGTGAAATCTTCACCTACGATGTTGTCATTAGTGATTGCAAGTTTTTGAATAAAATACCCAAAATATCCTAAATCTTGACAGAAATGGTTTCCACATTTATGTGATTTTAAAATAAGAGAGGTTAAATTATTTATAACAATAACTTACAGAGATGTTTCTTGAACTGATAGAGCAAACTCGCTTCCAAGCAGCTTATCGAGAAGTATCCCCTGAAAATCGAAAAGATTTCTTCTTATTGAAACCTACAGAAACATCGGAATGATTATGCATTCTCTCATCGGGAAGACTTGCCAGAATAGGCGACAATCCGAGAATCTTTTGTCATTTTATTATGTAAAATAGAAGGAATTGGAAAAAACAATGAGCAATATTGGTTGTACTCACCCAATTACACGAAACAACAGAAATATGATAGCTTCTCCTTATCTAGTGGATTCTCATGGTACCTGAAATTCATTTTTCTAATTGAAAATAAATTTATCACTAATTTGAAGAAGTATTTAAAAAATGGCAACGCATAACAGAAGAATCAAATGAATAGAATATACTTATATCAACAAACCCACCTTTAGATTTTTAATAATTTCAGATATTTTTCTCGAAATCTCCCAAAAATATTCTATTAGTAAAATGGCTGAACCGCTGAGGCTGAATGTTTATTGTTTACCTTCATAACAGTTGAATCGGATATCTTCGGTTCATGCCGAAGCCGCCATCTTATTCGGTTGCTAAGGACCACAGAAGGCGAAGTTTCTCCCCCCTGTCTGCGGTCTCTCAAAAAACGTCTACAGGCCTACAAAGTACAAATATATGTCGTGTTTCGATATTCCCGAACAGTACCTGTGAACAGTACTGAGCAGTAAATTGAAACGTCAGATATTACTGAAATTCACTGGCGATGCTTACTGTTACTTAAGAGCGTTCCGAAATTACTTACTGCGGCCAGTAGTGCCAGCAATTTCGGAACACAAGGATAATGAATCTTGTATTGTGCAGAAGGTTTAGGCTAAACTGATCAATCTGGTGCTTTTGTTGCTGTGGGAAAGGTAAGATTATTACCACTAGTTCTCAAAATGAAGTGTAACAGAGCATTATTGTTGTATTCCAATACATATTTGCTGTGATTCATTACTAATATTGTTTTAGGAGAAACATTCCCGGAAACTCCGAGTGAAACCAATGAATTTATGCTAAGTTGTTTTAAAAAACAATGACATCAGTGCCTATCGCGTCTGTATGGCTGGTTCGAGTACGGTATGCAGCCACATAACAGCTATATTTTCTACCTGGTGTTTCGTCCCGCAGATGTACTGTCCTTTCTATACATAAAATATTGATATGTTGAGAATCAAGGGTATGGATATTAAAAACACTGACACAGGCAACGGAATTGACCGATAAAAAATTACACGATATGTAGCAATTGCTCGCTTAATAGAGCCATTTTTTCTGCTTGCCATTCTTTAGAATTTAAATAGAAGATGCATTGAATGTTTCCTATAAACAAATACCAGAAGCTTGCGAAGCTATTGCAATTCACATGTCACCCAATGATATTGTTGCAAATGACCTATCGGCGACTAGCTTATATGGTCCAATTATAGACGTGAAAGAATCACCTCTTCAAAATTTGAAGGATCAAATAGAACAATCATCGATAAGCCTTCATTAACACTCCTAAAAAGTAATTGCTATCCACGAAAGATGGTACGGATTGAACTGATACCTTTAGGGGTGAATTTATCATTCAAATGTAATTTATTATCAATTAAGGTATTTATTAATTGTTGAAATGTAAATTTAATAACAATTATTACTGTTTCAATCTTGTTTTCTTCATTTCATTGAATGTCTGATAATTAGTTTATTTTTATTTATTTATTTATTTCCATAGCTGGAACCCCAACAGGATAAACCCAATAACAGGGATTCACTACAAACTTAACCTACATAAAATCAACAATATCGTGAAACATGGTAATATAAACATGAAATGAAGATCTATACTAGCACCATATATAAAAAATTAATTACCTAATTTTAATATTTTGACAAATACTGCATCAGTCTCCGCTTGAATTCGGACAAGGACAAATTGAACAAATCAATTTCGCCAACATGCCAATTGTAAAAACGAGTTATTCTCAAATAAATGGAGTTATAATAAAGAGATGTTCTGGCCTGTGGTTCAAAAAATAAGTTTCTTCGACGACCACTGAAAGAGCGTGCATTAAAATGAATATTCTCTATCAACGGGAAATCAAAACAATCATTCACAATACGATACAAAAATATTTGATCAAACATTATTCTTCTATTTTCCAGACTCATCATTTTATACAATTGAAGTCTATATTCATAAGCGTAGTCTCGTCTACTACCATAACGGTAAAGCAAACTTTTGGTGAATTTTCTTTGTACTTTTTCCAATTTATCGATATATTTATGATAGAAGGGACTCCAAATCGGTGTAACATATTCCAAATTGCTCCGTACGTAGCTAAAATATAGAGCCTTGACTGTTTCTACATTTTTGAAAGCCTTAGAAATCCTCAAAACAAAACCTAGCATCCTAAAACTCTTAGAAACTACACTGTCTATGTGAAATTGAACTGACAGCTTCGAATCAAAAAACACTCCGAGGTCCCTCACACATCGCACCTCGTCTACAACTACTCCATCAATGTGTAGGGGAAACACCATAACGTTAGTATTTTTAGTAAATCTTATATGGTTATTCATAAACGTTTCCTTTTACTTACTTTAAATAAAAAGCATATCCTTCAATAATTTTGAGTGTGGTCAGTAGCAGACTCACCGCCGTATTCACAAAGCATTCAAGCATTCAATCTCCATTAAGTCCTAACTGAGGTCCTCAGTTAAGGATAAATAAGAATCGCAACCTCAGTTAACGTGGAAATTAACTTGAAACAGGCATGTTTCACCACCGTTAAATACGTTAACTGACGTTGCGATTCTTACTTATCCTTAACTGATGACCTCAGTTATGACTTAACGGAGATCGAATACTTTGTGAATACGGCGGTCTCGGTCGTGTAGTAACATGTTTATATAACGCAGTTTTATGAACAAGGGTCTTGTAGTACATTTGTAGTTCAGATAGACCGCCGTATTCACAAAGCATTCGATCTCCGTTAAGTCCTAACTGAGGTCCTCAGTTAAGGATAAATAAGAATCGCAACCTCAGTTTAAGTGAAAATTAAAGTGAAACAGGCCTGTTTCAGCACCGTTATATCCGTTAACTGAGGTTGCGACTCCTCAGTTAGGACTTAACGGAGATTGAATGTTTCGTGAATACGGCTGAGAATCTTATAACATATTTTGATCTGGAATTTGTTGGATTACAAGGTAATTTTTTTCGAAGAATTCTGGACTATAGGAGGTCTTGGGCTCTAAAGTATTAGTTCTCTATATTCCGACAAATTCGATAGTCCGAGACAGCCTTGCAAAACGTTTGTCGGACTACCGGGGGTCCACTGTACAATAAATAAACAAACCATAGTGAACAGGTTGGAACCACCCGTGGCACATACAAGCCAGCATCCCTTTACTTATTCTTGGAGGATATTCTTGCAAGTATAAGGTGATCATTATGAATACGAAAAAAAGGAAATGCTTTTACTCTTACCTTTTTCTTCAACTGAAAACCTTATACTTTCATCTTGTTCTTACAAGGATATCCTTCAGTTTTATGAATACGGCTCATTGAGTGTTAAATATCGTTTCGAGCAGAATACAGAAAACCTGTCAAGATCCTCTTGAAATCCAGTGATATCATCCAAACTTACAATCGACCTATACATTTTGAGATCGTCAGCATAGATTTCGAAATCAACATATAAAAAACAAGTTGACACATCATTGATATAAACATCAAAAAGAAATGGACCCAAATGCGATCCCTGTACCACTCCTGATGTGACCTCGTGAACTGTGGACAAGATTCCGTTCACAACAACATACTGACATCTATCCGACAAGTAAGATTCAATCCACCGCAATAGATTCCCTGAAACCCCAAAATCTGCCAATATGCCCAACAATGTTCCGTGATGAACCTTATCGAAGGCCTTGGCGAAGTCCGTATACACAGCATCCACCTGAGTACCTTGATCCAGTTTTTTTGAGATGAAATCAACATATGGGGCCAAGTTAGTAAGAACTGACCTTCCCTTAAAAAATCCATGCTGCTTCACACTGAGCTTCCCTCCTAGTGATCGAAAAAGGAAGTCCGCTATGATTGACTCGAATATTTTCCCAAAATGACACAATATCTGTTTTACCACCCTTATGAACAGGAGTAATTTTAGCAATTTTCCATTTACTGGGAAAAATTCCGGTGAGAATGGACTGATTGAAAATCATCTGTAGCGGCAAGCCTAGAAAACTGGCACAAGATTTTACAAACACAGGATGAATTGAATCCGGTCCAGGTCCCTTGTTGAGTTCTAGCTCGCTAATCTTTTTCTCTAACCTCCCTCCGAATCAAATCAATATTGATGTTATCGAAATTATTCGTGTCTTTGTTATTTTTATAGATAATCGGTTTATTCGGATCATCAAAAACACCTGCGAAATATTCACCGAACGCATTAACAACATCTTGGTCGTCATCATATACCTTATCTTTATGAGTCATCGAACTATAGGAATCCGCCCGTATCTTCTACTCTCCGCAACATATGACCAGAAGTTCTTTGGATTTTTAGATATATTATTTTCGATCTATGTGATCTTCAGTATTGTTTATCGTTGTCTAGAAGGGCTGTTATTACTCCCTTATGGAATAAGACATTATGTTGAATTCAAACTACCAGTAGGTGAACTATTATTTGGGAGAACAAATAAAACTGCAAAAGCTATTGAAAAATCTAGTCATGATTTGAAACAACAATCTGTCAAAAGTCCTATTTTAACAATGGTCAACAAGCATTTAATCTTTAAAGGTCCATCGAGATACTCGAGAGCATATCCTCAACAAAAGTTCATAACTGTGAGGAATTGAACAATGTGAGAATTACAGAAACGTTGAGTTACATAAAAGTAACAGGAAAAAGTTACCTGATATTACCCTAGAGGTCATCGATACTATAATAGGATACAAAATACCCTTCAGTAAAACAGTACATGAAACATGATATGATAAAATCAACAAAAGTAGATAATTCTACTGTTGAAGCTATTGAGGAAGTTATTAAGAATGGATGCCCTATATGTGAAAGTGAATACACAACTGGTCAGTTTGTATCCCCATGATCTTTTAGTCGATAAACCGAATGATGAGGAATGTTTTATTTTAAACTTGAAAACATGAAATAGACAATTATATCAGCACCTTATTCTAAAATGGAGGACTTGAGAATAGTTATGAATTTAGTTAGTCCAAGATGAATATTTTCTAATTCGGATACATAATAATTTAAGAAAATATTTGAGATTGCAGGTATCAATAAATTAAATTGTGTACCATTTGGTATTCCTGTCGACATGATATTTTGAAAACTAAGTGTCAAAATATTAAAACCTGTCTTGACTAAGCTAAGGGAGTAACATGTGTATGATGTGTATAATAGCTTATTTAGACAATTTTTGGATATTAGGTAAACAAACAGAATGTAGGTAAAATGGTAAAACTACTATAGATATTTTACCATCCCTAGGATTTATCATGAAGGAAACAAAAAGTTGTCTGATTCCTAAACATACTTCTTAAATTATAGGATTCGTTATCAATTCTTTAACTATGACTAAATAACTCCAGACACAAAGCAAAAAATCTATCAAGAAATTATAACACTCAAGAGTACAAATATTCAAATAACAAAATTTGCCTCATTTATGGTATTATTGTACCAGCATGTTTGGGTGTAAAATATGGTAGGCTTTATATGAAAACATTTGAAAGAGAAAAGCCTTACAAAATGTAAATCAAAATTTTAACAATTTCATGACTTTCAAATAACATCAATGACGATCTAAATTGGTGGAAAGAAAATATTCTCATAGCAAAAAATTATAAAAGATACTTTTGATATTGAGAATTATTCAGATGCTTCAAAAACAGGATGGGGGGGGGAGGCGTATTGAAAGTACTCGAGGATGTTGGAGTTCACTATACTGAGCACAAAACACTTCGACTACCTGGATTAATTAGCAGCATTTTATGGCCTTCATGTTTTTAAAAAAATGCATACTGTAAGAATGTTCTTCTTAGGATTGATAAATAACTGCTCCTTCCTATATAAATAGGATGGGCAGTGTACAACATTTAGAGCTGCATCAACTAACAAATCAATTTGGCAGTGGTGTGAGGAAAAAGATTAATGGATTCTTGCTTCATATGTATCTTCAGCTAATAACAAAGTAGATATAGAAGCTCTTAAATATTACAGGCCAAAACTGAGTCTGAAATCTCAGACTCTGCCTATTCTAAAATTATCAAAACTTTTGAAAATACCAGCACTGACCTATTCGCCACTAAAGTAAACACAAAATGTAATACCTATGTATCTTGGATCGCAGATCCAGATTCCGTTGCTGTAGATGCATTCATTCCCTGGAATGAATTTTATTTTTATGCTTTTTCAGCCTTCAGTTTAATTCTAAGAATATTGAAGAAAATTTCAATTGATAAAGCTGAGGGTATTGTAGTTCCTGATTGGCCTCCACAACCATGGTACCCTTTATTTCAGAAATTAGTTATATCAGAGATAATTCTATTTGAACATAGTCCGACTCTATTAACTTGCCCTTCTAGGAAGATGCACCCACTTAACAAAACACTAAAACTTATTGTAGGGATATTATCAGGAAAGCACTCTTAAATAAAGGATACCTACCCTGAAGCAACTTTGGACACGATTCTAGAATCAATATCAGAGTCAACGATCTGACAATATAGCTCATCTTATCGAGCATGGTTTAAATTTTGCTCGGAGCTTAGACAGTCCTTTATGGTGCAGTTCATTAGGTCTTACAATTTCTCCAAAATCAGTTGAAAACAAAAAGGCATGAATTTGAGACATTGAATCAACACTGATCAGCATTAGCATTATTATTATCAGGAGATATTGGTACAAATGTCTATAAGACGATTTATGAAGGGAGTGTATAACTGAGACCAGCCAGACCTAAATATGCAGGTGCTAGAGCTCCTCAAAAAGTGTTGACCTTTCTGAATACTCGAGGGAAAAACAAAGATTTGTCACTAACAGATCTTACTGGTAAAGTAGCAACATTAGTAGCCCTTGTCACAGGACAAAGGGTGCAAACATTACATGCAATGAAAACTGAAAATATAATCTTGAAGAAGATGGAGTGAAAATGTAGGTGTACCTATACCTACCAGATTTTATTAAAACATCAAAAGTAAATTCTTATCAAACTTACTTGAATCTACCTTTCTTTGTTGAAAAATCTAACTTGTGTATTCTGTATTGCATAATCATCACTAGTCTATATAGAGCATACAGCTAATTTGAGATGAGAAGACTCAGAAAATATGTTTATTTCCTCAAGACCACCTTACTATCAAGCACAAGAATACAAATATATAATCTATAAATAGCTATCAAGTAACCAAAACAACAAAATCGAAATGGATAAAAGCCACCTTAAGTTCTGCAGGGATAAATACAAATATAGGGTATATTCTCCGCTATTTCAATTAGACATGCAGCAACTTCAACTGCAAGGAGGAAAAATGTATTGTGAAATCACAGCCCACTATATCTATAGACAGGCTGTGGTCAAATGTAATCAGCCAAGCAGCTGGTTTAGCAAACAAATCAAAACTTTTGGAAATTATTATATTCGACCTTTAATAAAAGGTCCCGATAATCTCATGAAATCTGTCTTCAGTAACAATTAGAATGTTACAAGATTATTAGTAAGAGAAATGTATTTTCGTTCATTTATGCAGGAATCATTTATTGAACTGATTTCATCAAAAACGAGAATACCGCAATATTTTAACTATCCATCCTTCCTAGTTAACAGTGATCTTGAAGGCGAGGCGCCGTAGTATAATTGATCGATCAAACGAACTTGTGAAGTTCGATCGAAATTATACTAGGCGCCTCGCCGAAGAGATCACTCCCGCCCAATAAATTGAATAAACCCTCCCTATAAGAAAATATTGCAGTGACACCACAGAATACAAATATACACTATACACATATTATATGTTCTGTGCTATACCACAACCTACTATATGGCTATACAGATACACTATAAAATAATAATGGAATCCCCGGGTACATGTGTTATCACAGATTAACAGTAATCTGTGGTGAAATAGACAATGCATCCCGTCTTCTTCTTCCTTTAAAAATGTGTGACACAGAAAACCGTACTACCACTACCTAGGGCGTGTTCCACTAGGCGATCGCAACGTCCAAAACGTTCGTAGAGTCGTTCCACATGACGATCGCCGTCGCTGTGGGCATGTCGAATACGTCATAGATGACGTCATTGATTTCGACCACGGCTAGCTATCCGAGACCCACGTCTTGTGGTGGGTCGAAGTGAGCGTTTACGAATATTCATGATGGCGACCAAAACAATAACATTAGGGCTTTTTGGAAAGTGATCGGATTAACTCGAGAACTCGGAATTGAGTGTAATCTTTTGCGATATTTGATTATTTTCCAATTTAATTAGCTGTTAAAATACATCATGAAGTTCATCATAACCTTCTTTACTCAAAATAACTTAAAAATTATAGACTCGATAGAATTGAAGCTTGGTAGGTAACTAAATTTGTAGAATATCGATATAAAGACGTGTTTAAAATTCTGTAAGAAAGGTACCCCTAGAAAATTTTAAAAAAATTACGGAAAAAAAATTGGTTCAAGCACTGACGTGAAGTCCGGAGCTTTTGCGCGTATGTTCTATTGTCCATTGGCCAATGGACAATACATACGCGCAAAAAAAATCCTGACTTCACGTCATTGATGCTTGAACAAAATTTTCAGATTATGCCAATGTTGTGAAGGTATTGAAGGTTGCGCTAGATCAAAAAACTGTTGCGAAACTAACAAACGATTAGATAATATTGAGAAAAATCATGCTAACGGTCAGATACCACTGATCCTTTATAGTAGGTACTGAGGTAAATACCTATAATGTTTATTCATCGTATATCAACTTTCATATTTCCCAAATACATATATTAATGTTCTGAAGAATCAGTAATATCAGTATGCAATAAACACGCTGCATTTTTTTTATGTATGAATAAAATGCTTTTTAAATAAACAATCAAATCAATTATATTTATTGTTTTATTATCCTGTTCAAAAATAGAAAATGTTGATTAATTAAGTTCATAATGATTACCTATTTAATATTGAAACAAAAAATGACGAATTGGAAACATTAAATTTAAATTAACCCTTGGATTTTCAAACGTCACCGCTCTACTTCGATCAAACCCATGAGCCCGTTCCACTTGATAGGATAATCGAAATACCCACGAGCTAGTCAAACGCATGTGGAACGGGAAGAACTGCGGTCGTGAGCGTGAGCGTTGTGGGACCTTAGTGGAACGCGCCCCTAGTTAACACTCAGTGATCTCTTCGGCGACTCGGCGAGGCGCCTAGTATAATTTCTATCGAACTTCACAACGCCTAACGCCCCTAACCTAGTAACCATAGAGAAATTTTGTCTCTGCTAGTAACCTTAGTCTATAGCCGTATTCTTTTTACCAACTTTAGCTGAGATTAACTGAGATTCTCAGTTCTGACTAAGTAGTATTTGTGTTCTGTGCTCAGTAGTTAGAAGGCAAAATGCAAGATTCTATGCATCTATTGAGATGCAACAAGGTAAAAAGAATACGGCTTATTCTATGTTCTGTGCTTATTATATGTTCTGTGCCCTAACCTCAGAAGTCTCAGAACACAAATAAAAATAAACTCAACTTGTCTCATTTGTTGATCAATGATGATATACAAGATAGAGGCTGAAATGCTGAATTGAACTAGAATTATCAAAGATATACTGGTTTTCGTTGGGAGCAATGTTTTAATAGAAACGTATTAAGAAATCATGTTATTTTGTAGAAGTTGTAGGAGGTTTAGTTCAACTAACCTCAATAAAGCTGTAAGTTACATAGGTCAATATTCATGAAAATTTAATCTAATAACTCCATTATTGAAGATAGCAGAAGTTACAACAAGCAGCAAATGGAATTATAGTCTTGACGATAGCGTTGAGAGAGACTTGCAAAATGAGACATACAAACCTCGACATCATCCTGGTATAGTGCCATCTAAAACTATAAATGTACCTATTTCTTTCATAAAAGCAACGCGAATTATACTAGAAGGTAATTTCTACAGGATAATTTTTTATTCTTAAGTTTGTAAAAGGTTTAATTTAGTTTATTTGAAAAATATTTACTTCATTTAACTTAGTTACCAGCAACGACTAGAGTTTTAAATAGATTAGCCCCATAAATCAAACATATAATACCGATAACTTCACTTTGATGAAGAAATTCATACTATTTATACTAGTCAATAGTCAAATTTAAGCAAGTAACCAAAACAGAGTGGTTTTGACCAATCTTTTTGTATCAGGACGGATTGATTATGATTGAAAGGGTTTGGTCTTAACCAAACTCCTTTGGTTACTCGCTTAAATGCGACTATTATCATGAAGTTCTACAAAACTGTCTGAAGCATATCAGCTATTGAGACCTGGCTTTCTATGTTATTATAGATACCAGCAATATATTATTGTTATCAATGACATCTGTTGTCCGACAGGAGTGGATACTCGGTTACTTTGTAAATTCTTACTAGTGACCAGAGCTGTGCCGAGCACTGAAGAAAAGTGCTTCAAGCCCTAAGCACTAA
The DNA here is from genome assembly GCA_937662695.2 of Halyzia sedecimguttata. Lineage (NCBI taxonomy): Eukaryota > Metazoa > Arthropoda > Insecta > Coleoptera > Coccinellidae > Halyzia > Halyzia sedecimguttata. The sequence continues at coordinate 49,782,629 of OW569411.2, read as the reverse complement.
GCACTCAATAAAAATGCTCCCGAGCCTCGAGCACAAAGCACCGCGTTTTCACAAAAGGCTTGCGATTACTAAGCACTTTATAAAAGTAATTCGAATTTTCGAGCACTAAGCACTAAGCACTTTTGGAAATCTGTTGGATTGAGGATAGCTTTTACCATTTACATTGAGGATATTTACTCCGAATTGTTATACAAAATTGTATTCAATTACAGAAACATCTAAACTAGCAATCTTGCATTCCTCATAAAATATGCGTCATTGACGGATACGAAATGTAGTTCAGCGAAGCATATTATTTCTAAAACTAACGAACTCAAAATTCATTCACAGTTTGAAATGTTCTTTATTATTTTAGGAAATGATGATCAATTAATGGAAATATGAATTCCATAAGCGTCTCAGTTTTTTCTGCACATGCAAAATGAATTTCCCAATTTCAAAATGACACAACATAGTATTATATTGTGAAACGTGGGCCAAGTGTTCCTTTCCCTTACCAATAAAAAAAGCACTGGCGTGAATTCAGTGCACTTTTTGTTAGTTTTCCATTAATTCATAATTTAATTCGAATTCATCTACATGAATTAAATGCTTTATTTAATTTTTCAAAATATCAAAAATATTAATCTGCATAGAAGACGGATAGCATTATTTACTATTGGGATTGTGTTCATAAGAAATTTAGCATTGTAAATCAGATGGTAAATTTAAATATGAATATATCGGACAGATCTGTGAATTAACATGAAAATTTTCCAGAAAAAATCACTCATATCTTCCTGATAATTACTGATAAGTCCCGTTCATGCCTCAATAATTATTGATCACCCTGGTACACACTCCTCGGGCCACAGCGCGTTAGCGTCTATTCTTGTTACGACATGATTCCGGAAAGGCTTAGTGCTTAGTAATCCTCGAAAGTGCTCGGGAGCACTTATGGGATTACTAAGCACTAAGCCTCTTCATGAAGTGCTTGAATTACAAAGCACTAAGCACTGATTTTGAAAAGTGCTCGGGAGCACAGTGCTCGGGAGCACAAAAAGGCTTCAAGCACTTCTAGAAGCACTAAGCACAGTGCTTTGGCACAGCTCTGCAGTAGTGACTATATGAATTTCTACAAAAACTCAAAAAGGTAGTTGTGAAAAATTTGGTTTGGGTTTTTGGGTTATCTATGATACCAACAACTTATTATCAATGAATGCAGTAGAGGGGGGAAACTTTGAAAAATTATTTTAGGGAATTCTTATAAAGTTTCACAAAAACTGATATAAAGATGTTGTCTGCCATTGAGTCCTGGTTCTATGTTTTTAGTGATACCATTAATGCATTCTAATCAATGAAATCCATTGTCAGGTGGCTCTAGGTAACTTTGAAAATTCCTACTACTGAACATTGTCCAAGTTCTACAAATACTGAAAAAGATGTTGTCAAATATAGTGGCGTGGACTTTTGTGTTATCTATGATACTTACCAACAACGTATTATAATCAGTGAAATTCATTGTCGGGACGAAGGGGTGTACATGGTAACTTTGGAAATAACCTACCAGTGAATATTATGATGTTCCTCAAGAACAATCTGAAGCGTTGTAAGCTTTTAAGACCCGGTTTTCTATGTCATGAAAGATACCCGCAATGCATTGTGATTATAAGTTACCACAATTATCTTACAAGAGTTCAAATAAGTCAATTCATAATTCTGAACTAACCGTACAAATGAAACAATGATTTTTGATTACTGTAAAAAATCATGGCTCAATAAAAATTATATCATTATATCATGTTATAAATCGTTTTATCTCTTAACTAACAGACCAGGAAAATGTACCAAAAAAAGAAATCGTCCATAGGAGTGAGAATTTCGTGAGATACTTGAAATTTAAAAAACCACCAATGGAACAGGACGAATTGAAAGCTCACATATCCACACTGAGACAGAAAGTACTCAAAAATTTGGAAAAATCAAATAAAGCACTTCTCAATGATCAACATGTCATCAAGAGCCAATTGACCAACTTAATGAAGAAGACAGTGTATAATTGGTCTGCTGTGAAATATGATGTTGGTAATAGCTTATGCTATTTAGTGGGAAGATCAGCGGCAGAGTATGCTGTTTTATTAAAAATATTATCGGAGATCAAGACAAGGGATGCTGAATTGAAGCCTAAAACATTATTTGATTTTGGGTCAGGAGTTGGTACGGTAACATGGTAAGATTTTTGCTACTTTATATTCAAATTAAACTTATTATTCAATTTTTATATCCAAGAATAGAGGATACATTAAAAGTAAAACATACGTACCCAATCAGAAACGGCCTCATCTGCAGTGCTGCCGGTCTGAGTTGTGCAATATCGTGAAAATTAAATTTCGCGCCATTAGTAGCGATCGACTTCAAATAGGGCTTTTCGGAAAGTGTGATCGAGTTAACTCGATCAGTCTGTTCACTGATCTGCGCGTTCGGAAACAGAACCAGGTTAAGATATTTATGTTCGGAAATAACTGATCCTAAATCGGGTTTGGACCATATGCGGTGATCTGGGTTTAAGAAAATTGAATGGATAGTAAGGAAAATATAATCATTTCTCTACAAGATAAGTTTTGGAGTTATTACGATGTTTAAGTGTCCGCTGATGAGTATAATAGAATAATCATAAAATCTACTCAACGTGATTGAGTTGAGAATGTCATCATTTCAGAGAAGAAATTGTACCTTATGCATAAAGAAAAGTTGGAGGTTGGAAGGAATTTTTGATTTCATTCAAAGAATAGGAAGGATCACAAATATGAATTAAATCTTCAGAACTTTAACTTTTGTAGAGTTCGTTAGCAAGCAAGCAATGTATTTTTTCTTTGAAAGTTTAACACTGTTGTCTCCATTTTCATGATATAATACCTGCTCTTGCTTAGTTAAAAAATTAAAGTTAATTTATCAAGAATAAATACAATGATTCAACCACGTAGAATGGGTTGTTGCAACATAAACTCGTTCACAGTTTTCACAACTCAACTCAAATACGTACCTAAGGAAAGTTTCATCAAAATGTCTAGAGAAAGGCTGGACACAATCATAGCAGATTGCCCATTTATTCCTGATATTTGCATAGGTATCGAATAGCCTACTCTATTTAGATAGAATAGGCTATGGGTATCGCTAACAAACAAATTATTTTATTAGTTCATTTCATTTTGTTTGAAAGATTAAGTACGTATTTTATATTCTTGTTTTTATTTATTTGCAAACTTATCGCATTATAAGACATAATATATTAATAAAATAACAAAAATCTTTTCATTACTTAATAGTTCATACCACTATCACTCAAGAGAAATAATATTTGATACACATGTAGATCAATATTTTAGCATTTTTTTGCTGGCAAATTATAAAAATACTGTTTAGGAACATGTATTACTACTTTAAGGCAGTAAAAGGCAATATAAACCTCGGTGGTCCACGAACAGTAATTTCTTTTGTTGATTCCATTATGTTGTTCTTGTCTTCTGCCTTCACAAACTTTATCATCGAAATGATCCAATTCTAAATCTTTTGAAACATCATCCCCAATATTTATACATAAGTTTTATTCAATATGCAACAATTCAATATTATTTTTGGTATCAAAACAGTCTTGTCGATATTCAGGATTCGGGACAAAATATTTTCAGAGTACGAATTATAAACAAATAAAAAATAAGGTTATGTTAATTCTACCTCGGCGCTGACTGCCGCGTTCGGAAACAGTGATCCAGAACGCGATTCTTTGCAAGAACCTACATACAGCTGATGATGATCTACCCGATCCCGGGTTACACTTTCCGAAAAGCCCTAATGTAACTTGGAACATTATCAACTAAATTTCTTCTACATGAATTTTACTTGATTATTTCACTTATCAACAACCAGTGATTTTTACTACCATACATTTTAGCATTTAAATTTAAATATTGAGGAATATGATCTTAACGTTCATAATGATTTATCAGGAAGATTTCTACTCAAAGTATGATAGAACTTGATTTATCCGTTGTCTAAATTGATTTCTTGTTTGAATGCTTAGTTCGAAAACCACATTTTTTACATCTGACATAAAAGTCGTTTGTTTAGACAAACTATTTTTATGTCAGATGTAAAAAATGTGAACTTTTCTAACTTAGCACGAATGTGGTCTAGTGTCAAATACAACTCAAGCAAAAATATTTCACTAAAATGGGTTCAAGCGCTGTGGACAGGAGCTTTCTGGCGCTCTAGTTCAAACAGACAAATTATATCTCCGAAAGTATTGGTTTCTCAGAGTTGGGAATTATATCAATGTATTCTTATGATAGAACTGCATCATAAAGGAAATTCAATTCAAATAATAGTTTATTTATCAAGATTAAATGAGCAATCTGAAAATGAGAACTGCACCATGGAAGAAATCGAATTAAATCTGGCCAATTTTGCCCAATAACGAACTTAACCGAGATATTCATCTCCCCAACCTACTCTGAAAATTTCAACTACCTAGCTCCTTCCGTTCGAGAGTTATTGTAGAAAAACTTTTTTTAAATTTTGAAATTTTTTTTTGACACTTTGCGGTAATCTGGTCAATACAAAACTTCACATGCCTATAAAGGTTATGATTCTACAATTTGATGCTAAATTTTAGATAGATCGAGTGATCGGTTTTGGAAATATTCATAAAAAATATTTTTACTAAAATCGGCCATAACTCCGAAACCGCTTGATGGATTTCTGCCATTAACGAGCTTGTCCGAGATATTTACGCTCCAAACCCACCTTGCAAATTTCAATCCGCTAACTCCTTTCGTTCGAGAGTTATCGTGCCTACGGCCGGCCGGACAGAATCGATTTCGACCTCGGATTCTTGATCAGTGAGTCGAACCAAGTCGTTTAAGACCATTTTCATCAAAAAATTCGAAAATTACAGACATTTGGGCAAATTGATAAGCACTCAGTTCCGAGGAACTAGAGCGCCAACAAGTTTCGTATGACAATTGCCCAAAACAGGTTTAAAGTACCTACAAATAGTAGATTTTTCATAAAACATGTATCAAAGAAGAGTAATAATGAAATTACCTTGTAATCGATCAAAAATTTCCTGATCTACGTTCACCAAATTTTCTCCTCTCTCGAACTGCAGAATTATGCTTTCAATATTTACATTCTATGTCTATGGATGAAAAGCAGTATCACTACTCACAGATCTCTTACTTCATGTTCCGTTCCGAAATGTAAGACTTTTCTGAGAAAAACTAATTTCGAAGCAAACAACTGAGATTTTTCTCACTTCGCTCACAATTCTTCGATTGATTAGATAATGACATATCTCAGGAAAATAATTTGACTTTATGACAATTCATACATAGATTAATTATATCACTCTGTGAAATACGATTTATCATTGAAATTTTGAAAAATCATATCTCCGAAAGTATTAGCTTGTTAGAGTTAAAAATGATATCATTGGATTCTCATGGTAAAACTGCTTATTGAAAAAAATTTAATTTGGATTTTGTTCTGTAAAAAAAAATTTTTTTTTTGTTACTCCGAAACCATCTGTCCGATTTTGCCCAGTAACGAACTTAGCCGAAATATTTATCTCCCAAACCTACTCTGAAAATTTCAACTGTCTAGCTCATTCCGTTCGAGAGTTATCGTGCCTACGGCCGGCCGGCCGGACAGAATGAATTTCGACCACGAATTCTTGATCAGTGAGTCGAACCAAATCGTTTAAGACCATTTTCATCGAAATATTCGAAAATTACAGACATTTGGGCAATTTGATAAGCACTTTGTTCCGAGGAACTAGAGCGCCAAAAATACATTTTTTTTTCAATTTGTTATAATATTACAAGATAGATTGTATTAAATTAAATATTTTTCTTCCTTCAACTCCTTGATTTGGTGGTGCCTCACAGGGTGGTACTTCAGGTCTTTCTATTTTCCTTCTCCTCCTGGCATTCCTATGGAATACTTTTACTTGCATCATCGCTTTGGAAATATTATTGATATTGAAATATGAAATAGAGGCATATGAATCGCAACCTCACCTTAAGGAATCAGTGAGATATTCAATAAGGTACGGATTATAATAGACTCCAGCCTATTGGCTTTCTCACGCCCACTTAGAGGAACATTCATCCTAGGTATTTTGAAATAAGAAGGATTGAGCTCTATTGAGTACAATACTGTTAGAAGAGACTTTAGCATATTGGCATTTTTATTGTTAAATCGAGGATCGGGAGAAATCAGACAACCGTCCGAATTGCTATCTCGCCAAAGACTAAAAAGAACTTTTATTCAAGTTGACAACTAAGTAACAATGACAAGTGATGGTTTCACATATTATCTCACAGATGGCGTTACATTACTAATAAAATTAATTTTTGATAATATTTCAACACCCCCACTTATCGAAAATTAACAAATAAACTAAACTAAGCGTTTTGACCTTTTAAACCTAAGTCCTTAACAAACTTAGTATGCTTAATACTACTTAATCCTTTTGTAAGAATATCTGCTGTCATATCAGATGTTTGCAAATAATCAATTTCTATAATATTCTTAGATACAATTTCTCTTACAAAGTGAAATCTGACATCTATATGCTTTGTCCTTTCGTGAAATACAGGGTTTGCACACAATTTTTGAGCTGACTGATTGTCATTGAATATTTTCACACAATTCATTCTGCCTGTGAGCTCTCCAAGTAGGTTTCGTAGGTAAACAGCCTCTTTAGTAGCCTCGCTCAATGCCATATACTCTGCTTCGGTACTTGAGAGTGCTACCGTAGTTTGCTTCTTACACTTCCAGGAAACCGACCCTTCGGACAGCTTGAACACATAACCAGTGTAGGATTTCCTGTCAGTCCTATCCGATGCCCAATCAGCATCCACAAAGCCAATCAGAGGCTTGTCATCTCTGGAAAATACTAAACAAAAATTTTTAGTCCCTTGCAAGTATCTCAGGACACGTTTAGCAGAATTCCAATGGTGTTGATCATAACAATTATTAAATTGAGACAAGTAGCTAACAGTATATGCCAAATCAGGCCTTGTTAATACAACCAAATACATAAGACTACCTATAAGTCTTTGATAAGGTACATCCTTGCTACATTTTGTGGTATCCTGAACTTTTGTACAATTATTGTCAATAGGAGTACTAACACTTTTACAATTTGTCATATTAAACCGCTTTAAGATCAGATCTATATATTGTCCTTGATCCAAACTGATTTTATTCTTATAATACCTAATTCTAGCTCCTAAACACTCTTTAGCCCTACCTAAGACTTTTATTTTAAATTCTGATCTCAATTTTTCTTTTAATGAACACAAGCTTTCAGTTTCATTGCTGAATATAAAAAGATCATCAACGTACAAAGCAATTATTGTGATTAAATCATTTCTTTGTTTGATATAAATACAAGGTTCATATTTAGATTTTACATAACCAAAATTTTTCAGAAAACTGTCTATTCGATTATTCCATGATCGAGAAGACTGTTTTAGCCCGTAAACAGCCCTTTTGAGTTTATACACTTTGCTCTCTGATCCTTTAACTAAAAACCCTTCTGGTTGGCGCATATAAACGTTCTCTTTCAGCAAACCATTTAAGAACGCGGTTTTCACGTCAAGGTGAGTGATTTCTAAGTCTAAATTTACAGATAACGCCAACAGAAGTCTAAGTGTACTGAAACGAACAACAGGAGCAAATGTCTCTTCATAATCAATGCCTTCTTTCTGTGCAAAGCCTTTTGCCACTAGTCTTGCACGATACGTTTTGTTATTTTCACTGTCGCACTTTATTTTATATACCCACTTGCACTCCACTATTGTCCCCTGCTCTGGAGCGTCCACGAGTTCCCAAGTATCGTTTTCTTCAAATGATCTCAACTCCTCCATCATCGCCCCCTTCCACTGTTCACCATCTGGTCTTGACAGAGCGTCCGATGTCTTCAATGGTGTATCTTCGACAACAAGGTCATCAGAGCTAATATTAGAGCACATGTAGGTAACATAATCATCATAATTCTTCGATACTCTTTCACGATTAGACCTTCTGATGGGTTCATTTGAAATGACTGCACCATGAGGAATGTATTCTTCATCACTTGTATTAGTTTCCAAACTGGTCTCGTTCTCTGCACTCTCTTCAGATTCCTGTAGTGTGCTCTGGTCCCCCACTGAAACTGAAATCTCCTCTTCTGGATTTTGACATTCCGTTACAACCAGACTATTATCTTCAGGATTCATGTCTATGTCTGGTATCTGTTCATGCTTTTCAAAAATGACGACATCTCTGGTGGTGTGTACTTTGCCAGTTCTTGGATTGTACAGCCTGTATCCCTTTGTAGTTTCTGAAAACCCCACTAAAATTGTTTTTTCTGACTTTTTATCCCACTTTCTCCTTTTTTCTTTTGGTATGTGGATCATGGCAGTGCTTCCGAAAACCCTAACATGACTCAAGTCAGGTTTTTGATCGTAGAAAATTTCATATGGTGTTTTAGGCACATTTGCCACAGCTGACCTGTTTCTTAGATAGCAAGCTGTGTTTATCGCTTCTGCCCAGAAGCGTTTATCCAAACCTGCTTCATACAATAAACACCTGGCTTTCTCTACTAAGGAACGATTCATTCTTTCAGCACAACCATTTTGTTCTGGGGTATAAGCATTAGAGGTTTGATGGACTATCCCCTGATTTTTTAAATATTGCTTGAATTCAGTACTTTCATATTCACCGCCATTGTCTGTGCGCAGGATTTTGATCTTCTTGTTCAGTTGGTTCTCAACTAAGCATTGAAACTCCTTGAACTTTCTAAAGGTTTCATTCTTTGTCTTCATAAAGTATACAAAACACACTCTACTGAAATCATCCTGAAATTGAACATAATATTTGGATCCGCCAATGGAAGCAGTCTCCATGGGTCCTGCAACATCACTGTGAACTAACTCTAACAATTATGTTGCCCTATTACCATTAATTCTGAAAGGCTGACGTGTTTGCTTACCTTCACAGCAAACTTCACAGTTTTCGATCTGCGTGTTCCCATCATAAGAAATACCCTGGACCAATCCGTCTTTCATTTTACTCAGGTAATTGCAGTTTATGTGTCCTAACCTTTTGTGCCAAGTTTCACAAGTTTCTACTGCATGACCTGCAAACACATATTTATTTGATACATCTAGCTTATACAGGGTCCGGCAAAAAAACCTCCCCGGTTTGAGTAGGCCACCGCGTGAGTTGTAGTGGGGGTAGAGATCGGGAGGGGTATTGTTCCGTAGCGGCATACGTGCCATTTTCAGTGTTCGCCATGGCTTGGCTCGGTGAGCATCGGTCGTTTGTTGTGGAGGAGTTTATTAGAAATGGCGGTTCTGTGATTTCTACTCAACGAGCGTTTCGGATTCGATTCGAACTTGGCCGACGTGATAGTGTTCCTGATGCGAAAACGATTAGACTGTGGGTGTCACACTTTAGACAAACAGGGTCAGCAGTTAAAAAAAAACCAACTGGCCGGCCTCGTACTGCAATAACACCGGAGAATGTGGCGCGAGTGAGAACATCCATCCAACAGTCTCCAAAGCGTTCAGCGGTTAAACATGCAGCTGCCCTGGGATTGTCAGAAAGGAGTGTAAGGAGAATTCTGCATAAGGAACTTCATCTGCATCCCTACAAAATAATGGTTGCACAAAGGTTGTCTGAAAAAGATTATGCAACTCGCACGGCTGCATGTGATGACATTTTGCAAAACATTCCCCCAGATGCTGTCTTCATTTCTTCTGATGAAGCCCACTTCCACTTATGTGGAACTGTTAACAAACAGAATTTACGCTACTGGGCTACAGAAAATCCTAGGGAACTGCACCAACAACCACTACACAGCCCAAAAGTCACAGTTTGGTGCGCAGTTGCGGAATTTGGTGTGTGGGGACCGTACTTTTTTGAAGAAGATGGACAAACAGTAACGGTCAATACCGATCGCTATTGTCACATGATAGAGACATTTCTCCGACCCAAGATAAACAAGTTTGTTTTAGACCATCAGGAAGAAGAAGTTTGGTTCCAACAGGACGGAGCCACAGCTCACACTGCTCGGCGGTCCATGGAAATGTTAAGAGAGTTGTTCCCTGGACGTCTTGTTTCTTTAAGAGGAGACATTTCCTGGCCCCCAAGGTCACCCGACTTATCACCTTGTGATTTCTTTCTGTGGGGGTACCTAAAGGCTGAAGAGTACAAACATCGTCCCAGAACTCTGCAAGAACTAAAAGATGCCATTAGGCAGGAAGTGGCAGCCATTCCAAGGGAAGTTACACGAAGAACTATGGACAACTTCAGGGAAAGACTTCGCGAATGTCTTAACAATGGGGGACATCATTTATCAGACATAATTTTCAAAACCAAGTAAAGTGTACTAAGTGATGTAAAATGGCATCATATAGGCTATTCACAAATATAAGTAATTGTTCTATATGTTTCTTATTCTTTTTGCAAATGCCTATTGAAATCAGGGAGGTTTTTTTGCCGGACCCTGTATATTCCATCATTTAAGAAAGCCACAGCCACCAGAATCTTCTTCGCATTGTATATTTTGCAATAGTCCATGTCAAATTTAACAAAGTTTCCATTTTTTATAAGTTCACTAACACTTAACAAATTCGTAGTTAGTTGAGGAACATAGTGCACTCTCTGTACATCTACTTTGAATTCATCATTTCCAACCTTGGTAGTGAGTTCAACGATTCCACAATTTTCAACTGGAATTTTTGTATTATCTGCTACTGTAATTTGTCGTATCAGTGGTTCCATTTTATTAGTTAGCCAATCCTGCCTGCATGTCAAGTGCACACTGGCGCCAGAATCGAGGTACCAATCATTATTATTAAAATCCTTACTAAGAAAAACTGCTGTGAAAGCACTTTTGGATTTATCTTCGCTTCTATTCTGATTCTGATTGTTTCTAGGGCATTTTGACATATAATGACCCGGTTGTTTACACCTGTAGCAGATAATTTCACTTTTGTCCTTGTTTTTGACGTTTTTGTTGTCAAAATGACGGCGACCTTTCGGTTGACTTTGACATTTCGATGGTTGATTTGATCTACTCGCAAAAGCGCCACCTGTCGAGTTGGTTTGAGTGCTGCCATCTTCCTGCATATCAAGGAGTTTAGTCTTGATTGCTTCAGTGGTAATATCGATTCCGCCATGTTCCAAGGCCATCACCATAGGGGCAAAGCGTTCTGGCAATCCCGCCAAAAGCAAACTGCAAACCAACGTCGAATTGAGTTTAAGACCCGTCCTGGCAAGCTTCTGCGATGTTTCAATTACACTATTCACATATTCTTGCATAGATGAACAGTTTTCAAGTCTCAGATTAATCAATGCCCTGAGTAAACCAATTTTTCTTGTAACTCCTTTGTTTTCGTAAAGCTCTTTCAGTGTATCCCAAACTTCCTTCGCAGTTGTAAGATCCCTCACATGAACGTACAACGAAGGATCCAGAGATAGCACAATTTTGGCCTTTGTCTTAGCTATTGACGCCGCTTCGGTTTCTGCAGATACTGTAGATTCAATGTATTTACTTAATCCTTCCAGCACTAGAACGTTCTCCATGGCATAAGACCATTCTTCATAATTATCACGACCGGTCAACTTCGGGACACTCGCAAGATAATTTACGGCCATATTGGTTTTCACTCCCGCACAACTGTACTGTTCAATCAAAATAATTTTCCCCTTATTTAGTAATAAGGTTAACTAACACTTTCAGTCTATATCTGCGTAGCAACACGGAACTATCTTATCATTTCTACTTTTCTCGTCCTGGGCACATATCCTATTGTTAAATCGAGGATCGGGAGAAATCAGACAACCGTTCGAATTGCTATCTCGCCAAAGACTAAAAAGAACTTTTATTTAAGTTGACAACTAAGTAACAATGACAAGTGATGGTTTCACATATTATCTCACAGATGGCGTTACATTAAATAAAATTAATTTTTGATAATATTTCAACAATTTTCAACCCCCACTAGGAAGAAGATTCATTCATCCCAGACATTTTGAAATAAGAATTATTAATTGAGCTCTGTTGTGTGTGGTCCTCCACTTTGTTCTTACTCCTTCTTCTGTCCTCCTTAGTCCTGAGATCCAAGGTTTGTACCATTCCTGTGAACAAAAGTTTCATAAATGGGTATGTTATTAACCGGCGTGAACTTGGCAGGTTGAACTGGCAGGTAAAAGTTACGGAAATGCCCGATCGCGATCTTCATTGGCGTGCATGAATATATTTCTACTTGAGTATTCGGAATAATTATAAGAGGATGTAATTTGAAGTGAGTCCACATTCCTATAGTACCTATATCAGATTTCAAACCCAGAAATTGAGCGTAGGAATGATCAAATTTAAACGTTCATTGTAACGAAGAGGTAATTTATATCTGCATATGCAATATAGATAATATCCCATGACAATTTTCGAAGAATATAACATACAAAAATCAGCATCAAATTTTTCCAAAATTTTCTAATTGAATCATGGTCAATAAAGACAATTCTGAAAAATAATAATAAGCATAATGAAATAATAAAAATTTCTAGAGTAAGTATCAGGAAACTAGATGGAACTTTTTAACTTAGTTCAGGATAAACAGTATTTTATAAGGTATCTATAAATAAAAGCATCATAACTGCCAAAGAGTATTAAGGGAGGAGATAAACCCTCGGAATTATGTATGTAAAGATATACCAAATGGTTCATAGGAAAAAAATTGGTTCAAGCCCTGTGGACAGGAGCTATTGGGCGCATGTTCATCTTCCTTGTGGCCCGTACTGACCAGTAAAGAAAAAAAGCAGTATCATGTTGAATACCTTAATATTATTGATTATTATATAATAATCGATGAAAATACTGAGAGAGACCCAGGAAATTTGACACATTTTGTCTTATATCTCCAGAAATTGAAATCGTATAGAGCCAAAATTTTGCACAATGTTGCAAAATACTACAATTGACGTTAGTACAAGTTTTTGTTGCAATCTGATGAATAGTTCACGAAAAAAAAATTTTTTTTTCGAAAAAATTTAAAGAAATATTTTTTTAAAAATTACCAACATTTCGATCATAACAGAATTTTGCCAAAAGTTGCGCGTTTATATCCTCGAACTGACTACCAAGTTTCGATTCAACATCTTCTTTAGCTCCTGAAATATCAGGGAAATAACCTCAAAATTTTAAATGTCTATAACTTCTAAACCGTCCGGCCGATTTTGCCCGTTAACGAACTTAACCGTCGCATTTTGATCAGAAACCTACCCTGAAAGTTTGATGTCGATAGGACCTTCGGTGCTCCTGTTATCGTGCCTACGGCCGGAAAACCGGCCGGCCGGCCGGACGGCACCCAAAAATCTGACACCGGATTCGTGATCAGGGAGTCCGAATTAGTCTATTAGCCAATTTTCAGCTCGAAATTCGAAAATTACAGACATTTGGACGAAATGATAGGACGATGTTCCCCTAGAACATGCGCCCAAAAAGTAACACTTTTTAATATGGGATTATTGAAACTGTATAATTAAATGAATCTACGTTCTAAAGCAGAATTACTTCCCAAGGGTCTAAGGAGTGGAAATAACAACCCCTCGAATATATACCTAAAACTATCCAAAGTAGATCTTGGGGAAAAAAAGAACACTTTTTGATATGGAATTGTTGAAACAGTATAACATAACGAATCTACGTTCCAAAGCTGAATTACTTCCCAAGGGTCTAAGGGGTGGAAATCATCCCTCGAATATATACATAAAACTATCCAAAATGGGTCTTGGGGAAAAAAAGAACACTTTTTAATATGGAATTGTCGAACCTGTATAACATAACGAAGCTACGTTCCGAAGCAGAATTACTTCCCAAGGGTCTAAGGGGTGGAAATCACCCCTCGAATATATACATAAAACTATCCAAAATGGGTCTTGGGGATAAAAAGGACATTTTTTAATATGGAATTGTCGAAACTGTATAATATAAGGAATCTACATTCCGAAGCAGAATTACTTCCCAAGGGTCTAAGGGGTGGAAATCGCCCCTCGAATATATACATAAAACTATCCAAAATGTTCTTGGGGAAAAAAAGAACACTTTTTAATATGGAATCATCGAAACTGTATAACATAATGAATCTACGTTCCCAAGCAGAATTACTTCCCAAGGGTCTAAGGGGTGGAAATCACCCCTCGAATATATACATAAAACTATCCAAAATGGGTCTTGGGGAAAAAAAGAACACTTTTTAATATGGAATTGTCGAAACTGTATAACATAACGAAACTTCGTTCCCAAGCAGAATTACTTCCCAAGGGTCTAAGGGGTGGAAATCACCCCTCGAATATGTACATAAAACTATCCAAAATGGGTATTGGGGAAAAAAAGAACACTTTTTAATATGGAATTGTCGAAACTGTATAACATAAGGAATCTACGTTCCGAAACAGAATTACTTCCCAAGGGTCTAAGGGGTGGAAATTACCCCTCGAATATATACATAAAACCATCCAAAATGGGTCTTGGGGAAAAAAGAACACTTTTTAATATGGAATCATCGAAACTGTATAACATAACGAATCTACGTTCCCAAGCAGAATTACTTCCCAAGGGTCTAAGGGGTTGAAATCACCCTACGTATATATAAATAAAACTATCCAAAATGGGTCTTGGGGAAAAAAAGAACACTTTTTAATATGGAATTGTCGAAACTGTATAACATAAGGAATCTACGTTTCGAAACAGAATTACTTCCCAAGGGTCTAAGGGGTGGAAATTACCCCTCGAATATATACATAAAACTATCCAAAATGGGTCTTGGGGAAAAAAAGAACACTTTTTAATATGGAATTGTCGAAACTGTATAATATAACGAATCTACGTTCCAAAGCATAATTACTTCCCAAGGGTCTAAGGGGTGGAAATCACCCCCCGAATATATACATAAAACTATCCAAAATGGGTCTTGGGGAAAAAAAGAACACTTTTTAATATGGAATTTTCAAAACTGTATAACATGACGAATCTACGTTCCAAAGCAGAATTACTTCCCAAGGGTCTAAGGGGCGGAAACCACCCCTCGAATATATACATAAAACTATCCAAAATGGGTCTTGGGGAAAAAAAGAACACTTTTTAATATGGAATCATCGAAACTGTATAACATAACGAATCTACGTTCCCTAGAAGAATTACTTCCCAAGGGTCAAAGGGGTGGAAATCACCCCTCGAATATATACATAAAACTATCCAAAATGGGTCTTGGGGTTAAAAAGAACACTTTTTAATATGGAATTGTCGAAACTGTATAACATAAGGAATCTACGCTCCAAAGCAGAATTACTTCCCAAGGGTCTAAGGGGTGGAAATCACCCCTCGAATATATACTATCCAAAATGGGTCTTGGGGAAAAAAAGAACAATTTTTAATATGGAATTGTCGAAACTGTATAACATAAGGAATCTACGTTCCGAAGCAGAATTACTTCCCAAGGGTCTAAGGGGTTGAAATCACCCCTCGAATATATACATAAAACTATCCAAAATGTGTCTTGGGGAAAAAAAGAACACTTTTTAACAGGAATTGTCGAAACTGTATAACATAACGAATCTACGTTCCAAAGCAGAATTACTTCCCAAGGGTCTAAGGGGTGGAAATCACCCCCCTAATATATACATAAAACTATCCAAAATGGGTCTTGGGGAAAAAAAGAACACTTTTTAATATGGAATTGTTGAAACAGTATAACATAACGAATCTACGTTCCAAAGCTGAATTACTTCCCAAGGGTCTAAGGGGTGGAAATTACCCCTCGAATATATACATAAAACCATCCAAAATGGGTCTTGGGGAAAAAAGAACACTTTTTAATATGGAATCATCGAAACTGTATAACATAACTAATCTACGTTCCCAAGCAGAATTACTTCCCAAGGGTCTAAGGGGTGGAAATCACCCTACGTATATATAAATAAAACTATCCAAAATGGGTCTTGGGGAAAAAACGAACACTTTTTAATATGGAATTGTCGAAACTGTATAACATAAGGAATCTACGTTCCGAAACAGAATTACTTCCCAAGGGTCTAAGGGGTGGTAATTACCCCTCGAATAGTGAGTTTCAATCCATAGGAATTCACAATGCCACAAAAATATTTTGTGTTGGCATCAAGTTCATTCAATATGTTGATATTAAAGTCTCCAGCAATGACAGTGGGACCTTGATTGGAGCAAATAGCTGCCAAGACTGATTCAAATTTTTTGAGAATTTCCCTTGCCTTTCCAGGAGGAGAATAAATTGATAACAAAGTATAAATTGTTTTATTAAATCTTATATATACTGCAGAAATTTCAATAACTCTTTCAACAGACATTTTCACTATTTCCAGTCTTTCTTGAAAATTACTTCCCAATTTTAAATATATAGCACTGCTATGTTTACCTTCGTTCCTGCAGTATGAGCTTACTAATAAGTAATCGTTAATGCAGTAGTTTTTATCTGGTCCTTTGATTTCCAGTGTTCTGTTAAACAGAGATTCTGTAGACTATCTCTCCGCTACCACCTCTTCTATTTGATCTATAGAGTTCCCAATTGATTGCAAATTTTGGTGTAAGAAAGAATATTATTTACGTATCTATCCTGTATACCGCTTTTGCTTAGCGGTTAATATTTCTTGTGTAAAGTTTATGGACTGGTCATACTTTGAGTACTTTTCTCTCAAAAATGTCTGCCCCTAATGAAGTTGAATCTTGAGGATACAACTCCGCTAGGCCAGAATTCGTTTTTATATACTTCGTCTTTTGATTCCATTGGAAAGCCAATCATAAAGCTTTTATATTGAATTTTTATGGATTGCATTTCCAGTTCGTTTACAACAGTATCTTCTGCTCTCAAATCACCCTAGATTCCATTAATGTGATAAAATACAAGGTGCCTTAATACGGTACATAACTTTGGAAGCCTATTCTGCCGCTAAAATAAAGGTAACTTTGCTATGTTAACTCAATATCATAGTTTATATATCAAATTTACCTAAATTTTAGCGGCAGCATATCCCAAAGTTAAGTACTGTAGTCAGGAAACACCCCATATAGTGTTCTTTTTGAATGATCAAAGTTGAGGTCCGTTTCCAGCATGACCGCAGTTTATAGAGACCAGACTGGAACAAGTTTTCTGAAAAACCACTGTGCGTACATTTTCAGAAAACTAATCCCTCCATTTCCCTATAGTCATATTGAATCAGCTCGTCATGTAAGACTTGGTGCTGGATAATTTTTTGTGCCAAATATTTAATGGCTTGATTGATTGCAGCTTATTTCCATCCTTCATCATTATTAAGTCCTGAAATAAGTAATTCATTTCAATCTTGGATAGTACTAGTTGATTAATTGATGTGAATCCATAATGAATTAATAAAATGAATCTAACTTGTAGAAATTTAATGTATATTTCCTGCTAACATTGCTGAATAAATAAATATATTCCATGATATTGAGTGATTTAACTTTACCTCTAAACTATTGATTTAATAGGGGTAAAATTTGTTTTTATGTGGTGGGCATTCTCTGGAAATACTGCAAAAGTTCTGAAAATCGTTTCATTACGGATTAGTTACTCTATTCCTGCAAGACATAGGCTATATTTCATTTTTATGAAAATAAGTTTTCATTCTCAAATCTCAGTAAATATTATAAATCGGGTCGGAGGAAAAAGCGCTGCTGGCTATCTTATCTATTATATACCTATAATCTAAACAAAACAAAGTTTTCCAAAAAATGTGACTGTTGACTATAAGTTGTGGAAATTTCATGCTTATTTAATTATTTAAATTCATCGTGGATTTATATCAAGTAGAGGCTAGTAGCATCTAAGGTAATTCGATGATTTAGATTTGGATAATATATTTCTAGTGATTCATTATTGATTCATTCTTTACAGGGCAGCTAATACAATTTGGCCAAAATCTTTCAAAGAATATTTCAATGTTGATTCATCAGCAGAAATGAATGATTTGGCAGAACTTTTATTGAAAGGTGGTAGGGGACAAAAGCAAATTTCGTTGAGTGGGGTTTACTACAGGCAGTTCTTCCCAAGCAAACCAGTGAGTATAATTATTTCGATTTTCCAAAAAAGATGTTTGAAGCGTTTGGGACTTTCAGATACCCTACGATCTTGTAGTATCAGCATATACACTCATGGAATTACCTTCCTTACAAAGTAGGATGGAAGCAATCCAACAATTGTGGGGGAAAACAAACAAATATATGATTGTTGTTGAACAAGGAAGTTATGCTGGATACAAGGTGAGTTATGTTCGGTTTAGTATTCAGAAGATGAGGAGCATCTAGGTAACAAATGCTATAAATCAAAATTTTTGCCATGATGCAAAACATAACTATGAAATTTTAATTTCAAGTTTCAAATAGTGTCTTTGCTCTCCTTATATTCAAATAGTCAATGACCATTAATGGTTTTTGTATTTTTGAAATTTCAACATTAAAAAATGTCCAAAGCATTTATTTCGTGAATCTTGTTGGGTACATTCTAGTGCAAAAAATTTCCGAACCTTTTGAAACACCAGGGGATAAAGGTGCCTATCTATTTTTATGTAAATATCCTTACTATTTGCAACTCTCAAAAATATAAAGAACACAATGCATATCATACCTTGTATATATTCTTTTGAACTTTGAAGAATATATGGAAGTCACAGATTTGCCTTAACTGAGCACAACACTTTACATATGCCTCAGTTCCTATATTCCATTGTCAAGATTCACGTGACAAATCACTGATGGAAGAAAATTCCAAAGTAATATCTAGTTCCGTGAAAAAATGTTTACAAAAATCAAACACAATTCTTTTTTACTTGTCTACAGCGACAAATAATTTACCAGAAATTCTTGAGATTTCTTACGGTTACACTATTATTCACCCTCAACACGAATATTGCAACAGAATAAAAATATATTTGTCGAATCGTTTTTTATTCATGATTATTTATCAACCAAACTTCAAGAATTACATTCAATAACTAATGATTCGTTATTTTGGCCGACGCATCCGTGGATCACGCTTCTTAGTTCTTAGGTCTCCCGAAACTAACTGCCCTCGTGCCCTCCTCTCTATTCTCATTTCCATCAATTCTTATCCTATACTTCATAAACTAATCTTGCTGAAGAGGCACTTAAGCTGAAGCGGCCACGGCTACGCCAGGCAACAAACATATCATGTGTCACCTAGCCAAACAAATCAAATAGTCGATTTAAACACTAATTCTCCGACACGGCCAATCCTGACATAACAGTCGTCCTCGGCTGTTTCTAAAACAAAACAAATTCTTGAAAACCTTGCAACAAATACACATCCTTATACCTGTTAAAATCATTGCTATCTACTTTATCTCATTTATTAGTTTGATTATCATGCTAGGGGCTCATTACTCCATGACAAAACTGATCAAATCAGTTTCACATCTGCAATTAGAGCCAAGCGTGATAATTCAACCTTCTTAATGATTTGTTGACAGATTCTAAAATACCCAACAAACACATTCTCAATCAACTCAAAATCGTTGATATTTACCACATTCAACATTCAATGTTGCAACTTTTATGCCTGCTGCTCTTTGCCTCATTACAAAACTATCTGGTCAGATCAGTTTCACACTTGCAAACATAGCACAACTTAAAAGTTCAACCATCACAATGATCTGATTCATTGTTTCAACTATTATGACTGCTGCTCATTACGCCATGACAAAACTATCTATTCAGATCAGTTTCAAACTTGCAACTACAGCAAACTTAATAGTTAAACCTTATTCCATCTCTAATGTCTCTTTCAACATTTTCCTCACATAGATCACCAACGTCTCTTTCAACGTTTTCCTGATCTGAATCTTCAACGTCTCTTTCAACGCTTTCCTGATCTACATCTACATTGTCTCTTTCAACGATCTCCAGATCTAAATCCACAACGTCTCTTTCAATGTTTTTCAGATCTGAAACTTCAATCTCTCTTTCAACATTTGTCTTTTCCACTCTCATTACATTCAACTGGAATAAAGCCCTCGGGCATTTTCCTCAAACTTTCATCAACATACGAATAAGTTATTTCATTAGACAATTAATTCAACACATACCTCATTGCCTTTCACATGCAACTTTTACAATAACAAAAATTCCACTTATTTTCGAATATAATTTTGTCTAATGTTTTCCTTCATTTTTCAACATCTCAATTCAAAGTTCAGCTTTATTACTATCAAATCTTCCCTTGCTGTACCATGCAGTTTCTCAATGATTTGTAACTTAAAGTATGAACATCAGTTTCATTATCAACAATCAACAATGTTCATCATCTAATATAATTGTCTAAATGATATTATTAATTTGCTTATCAACATCTCAAAAAGGATAGCTCAAATTGTTCGATTAATCCATCAATTCAGTGCTTTTTCAATTTATCCCAATATATCTTAAGACGTACGAACTACTCATAGCACGCCCAACTTTTTCATATGATCAAACCAATTGTTTATACCAGAATAATAATTGTGTCATTTTCATAATGAGAATGGGCATTTCCTATATCTATCCCTTGCTGCGTGAACAGTACGAGGTACGAGAAACAACAAGTGGGTCGACATCGACGATGACACCCGACACCCTAGATAGACCCCAGGTACTTAAATGAGTCAGAATTTACGCATCATGGGAATATCACATATTTTGTTTAGTTGTACGTCATATTTTACACATACATCTCTAAAGTTTTCAACAAAAGTAACACTGTGTTTTCATTATCAAATGAACATAGCATAGTAAAATACGGTTTAATTCACAAAGCTTCTGCTTCACCAATAGTATTCAAATACCTCATTTGGGTTCTTCTCGCGTCCCAATATGCATTATGGTTTAATGAAAGCGATTCATTACTGACTAACTAAATGTCCTAAAACAATAGGAAAACATATTGTCCGGTCAAGCCTTTGGCTATTCCTTAAAGCAATTTATAGTTTTCAGCAGGTCATTAATCTCAATGTGGATTATTTTTGTATCGATGGTTCTTATATCATCATCACTTCTTTTATTCTACAAGAAGACAGTAACTCGTTATCTCCGCTAGATTTATACTCTTATCAATAACCTTTGCAATGTTACTATTTTCAATTTCTTTAGGTAAAAGATTTCGATAGGTCCATGCCGCAGATCTGTGACCATACGTTTTCCTTCGAGATGCTCAATGTCAAATGTGAACGATTGGCAAAATACACACTCTAGGTGTGCTATCTAATTAGTTTTGATTTCATTGATTTCAAAATATTTCAGTGTGTAAATAGTAAATACCAATAATGATAAATTGTTAATTTCGCAGTAGAATCCAATTACGCTAAGTTTGTTATCAATTTTCACTCCGATATCGTACCAAGCCAAAGCTGGTATGTGTGAATAATTCAATTGAGTCTTGTAGATCACATATCTTAAGCACTGTTATCGCTCGCATGCTAAGATGGTAATGATTTTTTTTTTGTCGAATCATATAATGTTCCAGTTTTCACTGAACATCTCTTTTGTTAGATATTAAAAGATAAAGGGACCGGCAGGTTGTGAAAATTTTGGAATTTGTTCGTATTTCAGAATTTTCCTCTTCTAATCCGAGATATTCTATTTTCCTTATATACATTGAACGGGAATCCTGCAGTCTTCAATACTTGTTACATCTTTTCTAATCTTTCTATCGTTACATCGATAGCTTAGGAAACAATCAACATGTCATCTACATCAAAAATATCACAAGACAGGAAATTCAGCCCAAAGCTTTCATTTCTGCACAATGAAAAACTGCCGTAGCATTTTTCAATCCAAAAGGCATGAGCAACCTTTCATAATGCCCATCTGGCATTCCAAAGATGGAGATCAAAAACTTTTGTCTTGCAAAATCGGAAGTCAAACTTCTAAAGGAAGCTAGATTTACTTTTCATCATGTCTAGGACATATTCTGTTTTTTAGGGCCGTATAAAAAGCAAAGCAGCAGTTTTTTGGTAAAAAAATTAGAGTTTCAAAAGATAAATCTAAGCCAGCATGGAATGTTATCAGCAACATATACGGTAAACAGAGAAATCTATGTTTGAGGCTTCAGAGGACATCTCAAAGTTAGTTGAGGAATTCAATAATCATTTTGGGAATGTTGCACCTTGGCTATCTTGGGATTACCATTGGAAGCTTAACTTTTAAAATTAAACTTTCTTGTATGAGGTGACTGAACCTGAAAATATTTGGCTACTGTTAAACATATTAAGAATAACAAATCCTATGGCCGTGACCAATGTTATAAATTTAGAAAAGCTTCAGTTCATATTGCGAGCGCTCGACTAAGGCCCACAACGATCGCGCTCACGACCGCAGTTCTTCCCGTTCCACCTGCGTTTAACTAGCTCGTGAGTATTACGATTATCCTAGAAAGTGGAACGGCACATTCGATCCACCACAAGACTTGGGTCTCCGTGAG
Organism: Halyzia sedecimguttata; assembly: GCA_937662695.2. Taxonomy (NCBI): domain Eukaryota; kingdom Metazoa; phylum Arthropoda; class Insecta; order Coleoptera; family Coccinellidae; genus Halyzia; species Halyzia sedecimguttata. The sequence goes on along the minus strand of OW569411.2, from coordinate 49,760,070 downwards.
CTAGCCGCGGTCGAGAACAACCCAATAAACACAGACGTTAATAAAAGGTTGTATTTTTTTTGAGTAATGTCACTAACTTTCATCGTTGAAAAAACGGCAAAATGTCGTTAGGAAATACGTTTCTTACTGGTTTCATAGTAACGTTTTCTTCACGTTGTTTCAAGGTTAATTCAAAATTCAACGTTGCAAGCCTGCTCATTGCCATTGAAATGATACCGTGATATAACGTTAGTATTCAGTTCCAACGTAACGTTGAATTTTCGTTGCTGACATATGAATTCTCAACGTTGATGTTTATACCAAAATGCCACATATGCAAAACGTTCATTTGAAGTTTCGAAGTAACGTTGATTTTAGGGATTGAATAAACCATAATTTAAAATATTTCTGAATCGGTATTATTTAAATTTCAATATAATGTGGCCCAAACTAAGGAAAGTCCTTAATTTTCATCATAAATCAACTTTTGCCATAATTCTTCTCAATGAAAACATACGTTTTGTCATATACAAGGTTCAGTTATCGAAAAAGTTATCATTATTTTTGGGGTCTCTTATTGTGATTCCTGATCAGTGGAAAAATTTGAGAAATATTCCAGTCTTTTCTATTCAAGTGGACAATCATTTCTTGACTTCAAAATCCTGGCAAAACACAGATTCCTCAATATTTTGTATTAACAAAAAACATTCATATTAAAAAAAAACATGAAATGAAAAAGTCACAGATCTCTAAATACATAAAATTATATATTATATTTATTATTTATATTCCTTTTTTGTTTTTGGTCCATGTGGCGTCATTGAGCCTCCTCTTGGCAAATTTTATCCAATCCTTCGTTGCGTCTTCTATCTATAAGACGTTTGCTGCCCGATATTCTTTAGTGACAGCCACTGAAACACCCCATAAACCATATCACATATTTTGAAAATATGGGTATACAAGATGAAATCTTACCATAAATGAGTTGCATTTGCATTGCCTTGGTGTTCTTGAGAGGCTTCTTTTCCCTGCCTTTCTAATTGTAAAGGCAAGCTAAATCATTAGATAGAAGAAATCTTAAAACTCTTCTTGCATGATAGTCAGGGCAATTACTTCCGATAGACTTCAATAAAAAAAAAATAATTGTGACAGAAAAGTGAAGTTATAATTTTCAGCAAGCATTGCTATATTTATTCATACCCGGGTAAAAAAAAAACTAACATTATTTATGTAAACAATTTCGAAATATTTCAATCAATGTTCTCTGGAATTTCGACCCTTTATAATAATAATAATAATATTGTTTATTCGACGAATTTACAAAATGTAACACTTCGTACAATAAAAACTAAAATCAAAATATTATTCTCTTTCCAAATATGCCAAATAAACAAAAGGAAAATTCCCACAAAGGCACTGCCAGAGGGTGGGATTAAACTTCTCCATCTGAACCATTAAGCCACAGCAATTTCCGTCCATCCAACCAGAATAAAAGACCCATAGACATCACTTTGGACAAAAACAGTTCTCACTCATTCCATCAAACAGCTGACAAGGCTCCTAGGCCTCTCCCTGAGGAATGTTTTCACTCGAATAACAAACATTCTCCTAGTCTTCGAAATTTTTATTTCCCATGGCAAAATATTATATAGTCGGTTTCCCAGATACTCAAGCGATCTACGGCCCACAGTGCTGGAGAAAAAAGCCGTTCTGGTCTTCTGCTGTGCAACACACCTGGTCTGATATTTGTGTTCTACATATACCAACTGCATCCTCTCCTCATATCTTGCAGTCACACACCTCAGAAAAAAGAGTTGTCTTATATCAAGAACCTCTGCCTCTCTATATAAGCTATCTGAGGGATAATCTCTCGGTCTACCCATTATTAATTTCAGCAACCTTTTTTGCATTCTCTCCAATCTTATTATGTGACATTTTGCAGCTGAGCCCCACAACAAATTTCCGTATGTCAGTCTACTTTCAACCAGAGCATAGTATACTGTTCTTAATCTGGTATAGTCTAGAGTACATTTCAGAAATCTAAAATTATGCAGTAATCCTCTAAGACCTGATACCATTCCATTTATGTGTAGATTCCATCTCATATGTGTATCAATTATAATACCCAGGTATTTTGCCTGATGCCTCATCAGAATTTGAACAATTGCACCATTTCTACATATGCTCAGTTTATCATACTTGGGGATGTTTGCAGCGTAGCAGCTGAATGTCAAAAAGCATGTCTTATTGAAGTTAATTGTCAGAAATCTAGCACTGAATGCGTCTATCAAGTTGCTTAAATCCACTACTGCCTTCTTTTTTAACTCTTCCCATGTTTCATCCTCGTAGAAGATGACAGTGTCATCTGCAAAACTGGAAATTATACCTGTTGTGTCAATGTTGAGTATACAATCCATATATACAGTAAACAGAACAGGTCCCAGCACTGTACCTTGCGGGACACCATACTCGACAACTCTCCCACTACTACAAGTGGAACCTACTTGCACATATTGTTCTCTTCTTCTCAAATAGCTAGTCATTAAATCTCCTACAATCCCCGCAAGCCCATATCTGACAAAACCTGCAACAACTGCTCATGTTGAACCGTGTCGAAGGCCTTCGCAAGGTCCAGGAACACTGCCATCGACTTTTTTCCCCTCTCAAGACTTCGGTATATTTGAGAAGTCAAAAACACCGCAGCATCCTGTGTTGACAAACCCTTTTTAAAGCCATACTGTCTGGGAGAAATCAGCTGGTGCTTTTCCAAATATTCTACCAGTTGATTTTTCAACAACTTTTCAAAAACCTTCGCTAGTGAGCTTATCAAGGTAACAGGTCGATAATTTGATAATATATTTTTTTCACCACTTTTATAGAGCGTCTTTATAATTCCTACTTTCAATGCTCTAGGTATTTCACCCAACCGAAAAATCCTGTTGATCAAGTATGTTAAGGGGGTCGATATTTGCTCTGATATCATCTTCAAAGTCTCCGATCTCAATCCATCCACTCCCGGAGCTTTGCGGTCCTTCAATGACCTAATTACACTATTGACTTCCTGTTCAGTTGTTGGTCTGAGGAAAAATGAATCTCTCAGAGATTTTCTTTTTATTGGTGTTCCCAGGGGTTTCCGCACAGCCTCTGCCAGATTTTTACCGATAGAAGAAAAAAATTTATTGAACTCATTCGCAATATCATGCTCTTCAGTTGCTAAGTCACCGGTAGAACCTATAACCTCGCCAATCTCAAATCTTCTGTTATGATTTTCATTTATAGATTTTATAGTTTTCCACACTGAGGCACTGTCAGATCCGCAGCTGTCAAATTTTTTCCTAAAATAATCTTCCTTTGCCAGTTTTATCAAATTGCGAAGTCTATTTCTATAATTTGTGAACTCTCTCCTAAGTTCTATGTTATTTTGGTTCACCCTATATGCTCTAAATAATTAGTCCCTTCGCCCGATCGAAGTCACAAGTCCGATAGTGATCCAAGCCTTCCTCCCCTTACTGGTATTTTTCATTTTGACCTTTTTTGTTGACCTTTCAATTTCTCGCTTTATGGTTTCAATTAAGTAATCTGTACATTCATTCATATCTACTATCTGGTAAAATCTACTCCAATCAGAATCATCGAGACACCTAATCATCTGCTTATAATCAATAAAATACTTGTATCTTGGTTGACTGCTGTTGAGTTTCTTCTGATATTCAAGGGGTATATCCAAAATGGTGGCGAAGTGATCGGTTATATCAAGTTTAACAGTATACGATTTACAGTTCAAAATATCGTTTTTGGCTTTCAAGAAGATGTGATCCAGGCATGTTGCACTTTCTGGCCTTGTAATTGTGGTAATCATGGCTTTAAAACCATTTTCATACAGGAGATCCAGATACCGGGAAGCTATGACGCTTTCATTCAATATATCTATATTAATGTCTCCAAGGATTGCATGGAAAGAGGTTCCGTATGAAGAGATTCTATCAAAATACAGAAAAAAATCATCTATAAAATCAACATCTATCAGATCATGAGACCTGTATATAGCAGTAATCACTGATGTATGCTCTCTTTCTATAATTTTTATTTCTATTGCTTTACATCTGCCAATATCCACAATCTCATAAGTATATCTTAGACCACCCCTGATGAAAACCACCACACCATCCGCCTTATTGACTACACCCCCATTATACAATAAATCATAACCCCTCATCTGGAGAAGGTCGAAACTTTCTATACGCCAAGTTTCAGTTAGAACAACACAATCAAAGGGATCGCTGACCTGTGACAAATAAACTTTCGAGTGTATCAAGGTTCTTGTTTATACTCCGTATATTCTGATGGAAAACTCTAAAATCATTTTTTGCTGAGACCAAGTTATATTCCAACATGTTCTCCAATTCCCCATTTCCTTCCGGTTCCTGTGACGTATCCCTTATAAACTGATTCATGATTTTGTTATTGTTATTCCTGTTCACCGATATAATCGGTTTTTTGCCCTAAGGTCTCCACATGATATGATAATGATGGGCAACCTCGATCAAACGATTGGTGGTCAGTGGCGTACGCAGTTTTATACTTTTCGTTGGATATTATACAATTTTTACAGCAAATCTTCCTACCTCGACAATCTTTTTCATCATGGCACTCGGAACACAACGGGCATACCAAATCCTTTGTACAGTTGTTCTTTTTATGAAAAAACCCTTGGCACTTAAAACACCGCGAAATCATTACATTTTCGTATACAGGGTATCGCTTCCATCCAATGCATATCTTTCCAAGTTCCATTATATCCCGATATACCCTAGGGGAACATTCACAGTATGCTGTCTTATAACCATTCTTGCCGCCTTTTCTAATGAATTTCACTTTCACTTCACCATTAATTGGATTTTGCTGCTGAATAAGTTCCTCCAGTTCATCCATATTATATTCCTCTGTAATATTGGTTACTTTAATTCTAGGTCTTCTTAATCTTGTTACCTCAATGCTGTAAGATTTACCTATCCATCCTCTGAGATACTGTTTTTTTAAAAGTTTCTACTTCTTGCTTATTTTGACATGTCACTATCATTGTTCCATCTTTTACCACTTTGAAGTTCGTTATTCCAATCTTCAACTCGGCTGGCTTGATATTTTCTTCCAAATCTCTCCTCGACTGCTCACCTGACTGCGCACGTTTGGGCTTTATGATTATTTCTGGGTTACTTGCCCTGTCCTGTTGATCCACGAATCCTCTAGTCACCTGAGAATACGATCTAGTACCTGCAGAACCGCCCAGACCCTTCAGGCGGGATATCTTTTCTTTAAGCAATCTTATTATTTCTCCTTGATCATGTATAATCTTCTCTTTATCTCCTATTGTATTCTGTAAGATTACCGCAAGGTCGCAGCTTCGACATTTTTCACATAGAAATTTCAACGTTCTCCTTTGTAGAGGTAAACACTTGATCTCAGATGATGACAACCCACTGCAGTCAAGACATATTAGATTTCTACAGCTATCACAAGGAAAGCAAGGATATTTTACGTCCTTGCTTGTCTGTTTAATCTGAGTGCAGATAGTACACTCCATTGTAACCTACAGTCACTACTCCTCACATGCAAAAGCAGTCATCGCAAAATAGTGTTTATCGCAATTGTCGCACTGTCCAGAAATATGCTACGCCACTGGGGACCTGCACACGAGATTTATATGAGGCGAACAGGTGTTAATGTGATAAATACCTCATACACATTTGCTATCTTCATAAACTCGCGATATCCGGATTCCAGAATTTGATGCAGAAAATCTATCAGTTCTCCCAATATTTTCCACAATTTTCCAATAACACTTCGAAAGCGCAGGTTTTCCGAAACCCAACGAACCGAATTTCAAAATTTTCGGACCGAAAACACCACCAAAAATACGGCAAGATCGCGGAGCGAAAACAAAACATCTATCTCCTTGAATAAAATCTACAGAAGTTATTATACTTCAAACAAATAATGAAATTAACATTCATCCGGTGTTATGAGTGTAATTTAATAATATGTAATAACGTTGAAGTAATTTCTTCAGTTTTTCAACACTAATTCTTACCATGAATTCTTCATGCTCCAGTTTTTTCAATTCTTCTTCGAAGTTGTTGAAGTCATCTTCATTTTTTAGAGGAATGTTGGTACATCCAAAGGGGATATCTAGGTACATTGATCGGACTTTAAAAAACTCGATATGTTGTTCAACATTATCAGAAATTGTTCCAGGACTGGGGAAATTTTTGCCATCTCCCTAGCAAGCTCATTCAGCTCATTTGCTATTAAGCATGACCCCATCAATATCAGACCTTGCTAATTAATCTAAATCTAAGTTAGGAATTGAAAAGGTTTGATATTATGTATATCTAATAAATTAACTCACGAATTATGTCGGTACCCCCTGCTGATGTTAGAACAGGAACTCCTTCATCCAAATATATTGGTGGTAGGGTTGGTGGGTTCTATATTAGAGATCTCTGATTATTCAGAAGGACTCTGTAAGCTTTTTAATCTTCTCTCAGCTTCTTCATAGGATGCTGTGGTTATAAAAAAATATTTTTGAAAATATTAAATTTAATTTCAAAAGAATTGGTCAACAATAATTTTTAAAACAAGAATGTGTCGTATTGAGAATTGAATACATACATACATATATTTTAAAGATAATTCTCAATTTATTCTAACTCTCTGAAAATTAATGACAAAAGCTCTCAACGATTTTTTAAATTTAAAGAATAATCCATCCTTCAAAATAGGATTTGTACAAATATACTTACATGATTGGAATAGATCCTAGATGTACATATATGGGTGTGTGGAACATTTTTCGGAATGAAATAAAAAATTTCATTCATTGAATGTTATTTAAATAATCCAAACCGTCAATAATTTTCTTTCTGAGAAGAATAAAATTCGAAATGTCGCTTGAATGGTTGTTTATGAATATCTATAAAATATGAATTCTAGGGCATTAGTGTTTTTACCGCACTTCCATTATGGTATGTAGATTTTATTATGGCCTTAAAAAAGATAGTTTCTAATTTGAAATATTGAGTTTTCACGTTTTCGAAATTGCCAACTTCGACAACGCTTTTGTGACCTCCTGTATCATGATTTTTAATTCTGATAATTGTGACGCAAGCATTATTCTTACTTCTCGCGAAAGCTTAAATATGGCATTCTTCCAATGAAAAATCTTGAAGATATTCATGATTTACCAGAGCGCCATTTTAATTTTTTTTTTCGCAGTTTCTCTTTAAAAAATCATAAATCTAAAAAAAATTTACAGTGAGTTATCTCTATAGTCAAAGCTCAACTTCGAAATTGTTAACGTGGTATATACGTTTTTTCACACTATCATGATAAAATAGATTCCGTTTCCTTTACGTCTACAGATCGCAATTTAAACTAACGAAATCTATGTAGATGTAGTTTCAAATGCAAAAATATATTATTATGCTGCCAGCTTGATTTAAAAAAAAATTGGTTCAAGCACTGACGTGAAGTCAGAAGCTTTTGCGCGTATGTTCTATTGTCCATTCTTCTGTATTGGACACCCTTAATCGAATTTACCATGGTAAATTATGTTGTCCATTCTCCTGTATTGGACACTTAATTCGAATTTACCATGGTAAATTCGAATTAAGAGTGTCCAATACAGGAGAATGGACAACATAATTTACCATGGTAAATTCGATTAAGGGTGTCCAATACAGAAGAATGGACAATAGAACATACGCGCAAAAGCTTCTGACTTCACGTCAGTGCTTGAACGAATTTTTTTTTTTGTGATTTTTTTGAAATTTTCTAGGGTTACAGTTCTCACAAAATTTTAAACACGTCTTTATGATGATTTTCTACAACTAGTTACCAAGCTTCAATTCGATCGAATATTTATTTTTTGAGTTATCAAGGAAATAATATTCCAGGTGGGTATAACTCGGAAACCGTTTAACCGATTATGCCCAAAAACGAACTCAACTCTCCCTTTCGGATACGCAACCTACCCTGGAAATTGCAAGTCCCTATCTCCTTTCGTTCGAAAGTTATCGAGGCAACGGTCACCCATCTACTGATCTCACACAAGAATGCTCGAATCTCCACAATATTTAACCGATCGTGTTAAAACTTGAAACTTGGCAGTACAGTTAGGTTATGAAGGCTCTTGCAAAATTTCAGCAATTTCAAACGAATAGTTTCTGATATATAGAATTTTTTTTTTCAATATTCAATGATTTTTTAAAAATTTTCTACAAATACTATCCTCACGAAATTTTGCAAGAATTTTCGCGTCGGCATTCTACAACTAATAACCATGTTTGAATTCAATCGGTTCAGTATTTTTCGAGTTAATGAGGAACAAAAAACAACCTAATTTTAGATGGCTATAACTCTAAAACCGTTTGGCCCATTATGCTCATAAGCAAACTGAAATGTCGCGTTCTGATGCACATCCTAACCTAAAAACTTCGAGCCGCTATCTCTTTCCGTTCTCAAGTTATCGTGACAACAAAAATATTTTTTTTAAATTTTCTAGCCATACGATTCGCACAAAATTTCACAAACGTGCTTAGGTTCATATTCTACAACTACTCACCAAGTTTCAATTCGATCGGATTTATATTGGTTGAAAACAAAATGATTACTCGGAAACCACTGGGCCGATTATGCCCATTAACGAACGTGTCCGTCGTATTGGGATGCCCCACCCACCCCTTTGAAGTCGCTAGCTCTTTTCGTTCTCAAGTTATCGTGGCAACGGCCGGACGGCTGGCCGGACAGAATCAAATTTGACTTCGAATTCTTCATTGGGGAGTCGAACTAAATCGTTTGAGACCATTTTCGTCAAAAAATTCATCGTCTCTGCTAGAATCCTTCATATAGAAACTTCTGGAAAGATAATTATAATTTTCCTTGGCAACGGTGAACTATAAATAGTCAGGAGAGGTCGAGATAGAGCTGGTGATCTTGTAATTGTGTTTGATCATGCATTGTACAAATTGAGTAGTAAGCCAGAGGTTTGCTTGATTTCGCTATTTTCGACTTTGGTCGAAAATTGCATAGTTTGTGTGCTAGTTTTTAAGCAAGGGCGTAGCCAGGGGGGGGGTTTAATAGGTTCAAACCCCCCCCCCCCCGAAATGTTATATTTCTCTTAAAAAAAAAATTGCTGCAGAAAGTGACCCCTACACCCCCAAAACCCCCCCGATATTAATTCCTATTTCAAAACCCTCCCGAAATTAATTCCTATTTCAACTACTTAATTTTTGCGCGTATGTTCTGGGGAACATCGCGTCATAGTTTTGCCCAAATGTCTGTAACTTTCGTATTTTTTGACGAAAATGGTCTCAAACGATTTAGTTCGACTCCCCAATGAAGAATTCGAGGTCAAATTTGATTCTGTCCGGCCGGCCGTTGCCACGATAACTTGAGAACGAAAGGAGCTAGCGACTTGAAATTTTCAGGGTGGGTGGCGCATCCCAATACGACGGACAAGTTCGTTAATGGGCATAATCGGCCCAGTTGTTTCCGAGTAAAAATTTTGTTTTCAACCAATATAAATCCGATCGGATTGAAACTTGGTGAGTAGATGTAGAATTTGAACCTCAGCACGTTTGTGAAATTTTGTCCGAATCGTATGGCTAGAAAATTATAAAAAAATTATTAAAAAAAAATGTTGTCGCGATAACTTGAGAACGGAATGAGATAGCGGCTTGAAATTTTCAGGTTAGGATGTGCATCAGAACACGACATTTCAGTTGGTTTATGAGCATAATCGGCCAAACGGTTTTAGAGTTATAGCCATCTGAGATTTGGTTGTTTTTTGTTCCTCATTAACTCGAAAAATACTGAACCGATTGAATTCAAACATGGTTATTAGTTGTAGGATGCCAGCGTGAAAATTCTTGCAAAATTTCGTAAGGATAGTATTTGTAGAAAATTTTTAAAAAATCATTGAATATTGAAAAAAAAATTCTATATATCAGTAACTATTCGTTTGAAATTGCTGAAATTTTGCAAGAGCCTTCATAACCTAACTGTACTGCCAAGTTTCAAGTTTTAACACGACCGGTTAAATATTGTTGGAGATTCGAGCATTCTTGTGTGAGTTCAGTAGATGGGTGACCGTTGCCTCGATAACTTTCGACAGAAAGGAGATAGGGACTTGCAATTCAGGGTAGGTTGCGTATCCAAAAGGGAGAGTTGAGTTCGTTTTTGGGCATAATCGGTTAAACGGTTTCCGAGTTATACCCACCTGGACTATTATTTCCTTGATAACTCAAAAAATAAATATTCCATCGAATTGAAGCTTGGTAACTAGTAGTAGAAAATCATCATAAAGACGTGTTTAAAATTTTGTAAGAACCGTACCCCTAGAAAATTTAAAAAAAATGACGAAAAAAAAATTTTAAGAACCGTACCCCTAGAAAATTTCAAAAAAATCACGAAAAAAAAAATTGAACCAATTTTTGATTCATGCATTTGATTGATATAACTTGGGATTTGTAGGATATCTGGTTGCTTAGTTAATTGAATAGTTAGTTGATTAAGTTTCAATAATCGCAGATTCGAAAGTGAGAAAAATAATAAAATTGATGTTATATTTTTTCTAAGTTTTATAGAATTGTGTTCTTGCAATTAAATTTCATTTAATTTGCAGATTATCAATGAAGTTCGAGATTTTGTGTTGAGTCTAGGAAACTGTCATGTATTTGCTCCAGTAAGTTAAATTGAGTTTTAATTATTAAGAAATCAAAAAAATAATATGAAGTATTTTTTATAGTGTGCTCAAGATAATGTTTGCCCCAAATTCATATCAGATGATAGGCTACCCTGCAATTTTGGAGTACGTTATTATGGCATGCCATTTATGGATAATCGCCAAACATTACAAATAGAAAAATATTCATATATTGTTCTGAAGAAAGGTTAACTGTTTTTCTGTATTCATTTTTATTTTGATATTATAAGGTGTTCTGTTATAGGTGAAAGGAAAGAAAATGAATATCAGTGGCCCAGACTAATAAACCCAACATTAATCAGGCATAAACATGTTATATGCAACTTGTGTACCAGTGAAGGGAAAATTGAACAATCTGTGTTCACTGCTTCAAAATATGGAAAGTGAGTGGTTGGCCATTGTTTTTCTTGTACATTCTAACAACAATTTTGGTTTTTAGACTTGCATATCGATGTGCTAAAGCTTCAGATTGGGGAGATCGCTTGCCAATGCATCCAAAAAATACCTCACAAAATGTCATCACACAGAATAACACTGCAGAATTCAATGAAAAAATAAATGAATAATTTTCATCATAATGTTTTTAATATTCCATTGATAGCTCGTGCCTCTATAAATTATAAGATATTATTAGTGATTTCTCAAACAGAACAAATATTATTCAGTAAATAGTGCCGCCCCAGAAGAAGTTTGGCTGCCTTGACATATCCTTTTATCAAATAATAAACCTTCAGAATTAATGAAACAAATTGTTAGTATATGATGATGTCTGTGGTAAATTATGCAAAGGTCTATACCTATTGAGACAGTTAAAGTGATATGGTACTATTGAAATGGTAAAAACAGCCTATTTCGCAAATAAATTTCCAGAGCATACTTCTATATGGGATACTTCTGTGGGGGTATGCTTCAGAGGTGTCAAGAGTATTAATCTTACAAAAGAGGGCGGTATTATGTATGGTGTGCCGAGTGGGAGTTCGTGTAGATCTTTTTTTGTACAACACAGCATACTCACTTTTCCATTCTTATGCATAAGAGAATGTCTTAAAGATATATATATAAGAAAGGAATCAAAATGCCAAGAGATGGTACTTACCACCTGTTTAACACCCGCAACAGGGACGTCCTCCACACTCCGCTGCACGAAAGAAAGGATACGCAGAATATTTTGAGCTATTGGGGAGTCAAAATTTTCAACAAGTTACCCATCGGACAAAAGAACTTACCGGAGAGATTCTTCAAGAAAAAGATGCAAGAGATTATTGTTGAAGGGTTGCATTCTATTCCATGGAAGAATTGTTATGTTTTAAATTTTCTTCAAATTGAGAGAGAGAGATAAATTTATTGTAAAATTAAATATTACCCTTTTATAGTCGAATTTAAGCGAGTAACCAAAACAGAGTGTCAAGACCAATTCTTTTCAATCATAACCAATTGGTTATGATAGGAAGGGATTGGTCTTGACACTCTGTTTTGGTTACTTGCTTAAATTTGACTATAAAAGGGTAAGGAACATTATATAAATGTTCTGAGTAACATTAAATATACAGGGTGACTGGTGACGTAAGGGACAACGGCTAAGTGGAGATAGAGGACCTCAAACTGAATGAGAATTTGGGTTTCAAATGACCCATAAGGGTATTCGTTTCGGAGATATAGGGTGATTTATGAAAAAATGCTAAATCTATGAACTCCCATATCTTCGTTAATATGATATGTTTTTCGCTGATATTTTACATGTTTGTTCATACAGGCATTCTCTGTCAGCATAAGAAAAAAAATTGAAAAAATTGCAGGCCCGTACTCAAAAATTTCAATTTACATGTCAAGTGAGAAATATCACACGGTATATATGAGATAAAATAAAATCAAATAGAAATTTGGAAAGAGGGAAAAAAACTGATGAAATATCTGTTTTTTGTTTGAATGGCACAAATTTTTTTTCGTTTTTATGATATGTTGAAGTAAGAATATTACAATATTTTTATATTCCCATCACGAAAAATAATATTCTTGATAAAACAAAAACACTAAATTTGAGTCAAAGATATTTAATACTTGATATTCAGGAAGGGGTTACATCTCACGGCGCCCTCAAGGTCTATTTTTGCCCTCTTTGAAAGCCGGACGGGCCTACAACCACACACAACAACTGTACAGTTTTCCTCTCCGGCGAACCGGAGCGTGCATGGCTGGCATAACAGAGCTGTTCTCACCACGCCCTGCACATGTCGCCAAAGATAAATAAAATGCAGACAACTACATAGAGTAGGCATGTTTCAAAAAATTACGTTTATATTTATACATTACCTAATTGTTTGTGAATTGTTAGAAACAGTGTTGAAAGTCTATCAATTAAAAAATGCCTTCAGTATTTACAAATGTATGGAGGGGAACGGCCGAACGGCTCTCATTTCGAACATTTGCTTACTTGATTTTTTTATGAATTATATTTGCGACTTTTTCTATTTTTGTGTTTGAGTATCCAACTCTTTCATCACCCCATCTACAACAAATTTTATTTTGAAATTTTATATGGCATCGAAATATTAATTGATAAAAATAGATTTCAAGATTTGAAGGAATATTTTGGAGCCAGGCTCATTCTAGCGCCTCGAATTCAAGGTTTTTTCTATCAGTAGTACTAATTTTCATGATTTGAATATAAAAATATTGTAATATTCTTACTTCAACATTTCATAAAAACGAAAAAAAAATTTGTGCCATTCAAACAAAAAACAGATATTTCATCAGTTTTTTTCCCTCTTTCCAAATTTCTATTTGATTTTATTTTATCTCATATATACCGTGTGATATTTCTCACTTGACATGTAAATTGAAATTTTTGAGTACGGGCCTGCAATTTTTTCAATTTTTTTTCTTATGCTGACAGAGAATGCCTGTATGAACAAACATGTAAAATATCAGCGAAAAACATATCATATTAACGAAGATATGGGAGTTCATAGATTTAGCATTTTTTCATGAATCACCCTCTATCTCCGAAACGAATACCCTTATGGGTCATTTGAAACCCAAATTCTCATTCAGTTTGAGGTCCTCTATCTTCACTTAGCCGTTGTCCCTTACGTCACCAGTCACCCTGTATGTAACAAAGTTACATTATAGTTATGTAAAATTATATACATCATACAAATGTTGCATAAATATTTCAAGCAACATTAAATATATGTAACGATGTTACGTTTATGTAATATTTATCATTAAACGTTGCATTGTAATATTAAAAAGAGGCACAAACTGCTATGTGTACTACGTAGCTGCAACATCAAGCATCTCTCTATACAACATCACAAGGTCACAATGTGACATTACATTTACGTTTAAGTTATGTTTTTATGTTTAGTGGGTTATATCAATGGATTCTTATGATAGAACTGCATCATGAAAAAAATTAAATTTAAAAAATGCTTCAAATATTATCATTAAATAAAATAATAAGGAAAGTATCATCGAAATGTCTAGAGCAAGGCTGGGGGCAATCATAGCAGATTGTCCATTTTACCTGATATTTGAATAGGTAGAGGCTTACGAACAAATTATTTTAATTGTTCAAAATATATTACTGAAATACAATCCTCTTTTCATAATGTAATAGTTCATACCACTAACACATTCATTCTGTTTTATGAACCTTGAATCAAGATCAAATATTTGATACACAAATGTAGATCCATATTGCAGCATTTTTTTGCTAGCAACATAATGAAAATACTGTATATATGAACATGTCTTACTACTTGAGGAAGTTAAAGGTAATATTAACCTCAGTGGTCAACGAACAGTAATTTGTTTTGATGATTCCATTATGTTCTTCTTTCCGAGGAACAAGAGCGCCAAAAATGCCAGGAAGGGACAGCATGAACTTCAAATAAAGCTGCATATAAACTAGCGCTATTTTAGTATTTATGATTGTATATTATTGTACATTGTAACACGGGTGTTGCCGCGGAAGGTATCCGCGTCGGCCCGTCCGATACGCGCCGCGCATATGCTTTTACGCTGCTTTAATGAGGGAATGCCTACGTAAGTACGTAACTCAGAACCATAGACAAGGGATGCTCAGAACTCCAACTCTCCAAAATAAAAGACATATTTCGCTTTTCAGCAATTTTTAATTTGAAATTTCTTTTACTATATAAACAGGTCTATTTACAAGAAATAATCGGATTTACCTTTAGTGCCTGATCTCTGGGATCTTATCTAAAAATATAACATTATATATCTGTCATGAGATGTGTAGAAGAATGTGACAATTTTGCTAGAGGTATGTCGAATCAAATAAAAGACATATACTTCTCAGATGGGATGAAGGAATTCAGGAGCTCTTGTTATCATTAAAACGATAACAATCTTCCTGCAGAGTGAGGTGATGGGATAATTTATGTTCAATTTTGATGTTTGTGTTTTCCGCTGTGGTTGTCCCGAGGTGTTGTGTTTTTTCCAGTTTCTTCGTCGTGTGTTTGTAAAATTTTATTGTCTGACTTTTAATTATGTCGTGTATCGTGTAGGCTTTTCCGGATTTATGTAGGTCTTCAATTTTAGTGGATCTTGGTTTATTTAAAATTATTCGGAGGAATTTATTTTGAATAATCTGTAAATTTTTGAAATTTGTGTTCGATGTATTGCTCCATATAGGGTTCGCATATAAAAACACGGGTCTGGTTCCTTGATTATAAATTCTAAGTTTTGAATTCCGGCTTAGCTTACTGTGCTTGTTCAGTAAGGGGAAAATGTTACGTTGGATTATGCACGAATTATGTTTTAGTAGTGAGCTACTAACTTTTAAAAAAACATTTATTTACTAATTACAAAGGATGGAAAATGTGACGGACGATTCGTACATAAATTCGCGATCCCGAATATGTCAAGACTAACTAGTATGAAGAAAGGGTTCAATATATGTATATTGTAAATATGCCATTCAGCAGAATGGCCAGAGTGGGAATGTCCCTGTCAGCATTAGGTTGAGTTGGGATCTCCTGGATCTAAACGTATAACTCCTCCCTTCCCAGAAGTTGCGTCACGGGGTGAAGAAGGTTTTGCTGGTTTGTTGGACGGCCGCTTCCGGTTCCGGTCCTGCAGTTGGTTTTCTGTAATTCCAGCATTCTTTTGCTTTCTTGTAACAGAAAATGGTAATGATAAAAAAAAATAATGTGTACAAAATTCCAATAAGTTCTCCATGGAATGAACTTTTTGGTTGAGATTCTTCCATGATGGGCCGAATTTCTTCTTGTTTCCTCTTGAGGTTGTGGATCTGGTCAAGCGGAACATTTTTCAATTGAATTTTGAGGTTGTTGATTTTTGACGAAGTCCAATTGGTTACAATTCTAGGGAGTAGCATCGGCTGTCTTTCGATGACCTCTTTGTCGTTGAAGTACTCTTCTTCTTCCGTCTCGAAATAACATCCTTTTGGAATTGTGATTAGAAAGTTTCCTTTCAGTAGGGTGAAATCTTTCTTCTTGCACGAAGTTTGAATTTTGGTTTCTTGAGGGATGATTGCAATAAATTTTGAATTGTCAATTCTCTGGATAACATTTTCATTGATTACTACTGAATGCTGTTGACATTTCCCAAATGGATTCTTCAGCTGAAGTAGTTGAAAAATACAGTCTTCCACCTTGGCACCTTCGACTAGATTGTTCTCCTCACAGTAGAATATGTTTTGCATCTTTACACAAGAGGACGAGGTATACTGATACAGTTTTTCATTCAATGTCAGATAGGTGTTTTGGGGTAAGATTATAGTGTTATTGATCGTTGGAATGGAATACAGATGATAATGAGAAAATGATTGAGAATTCATAATTGGAAAATGTAAAATGAAAACAATTCTGGATTGAATTTTGTATGCATCAACTTTGATTAGTTCATAAAAATTATGAAAGTCTTCTTCGTTCATTAACATTAAATTATCCTGGGAATATTGTTTTGATATTTTCATAATGACTGATTTCAATTCGGAAATTTTGATAATGCTGTGATGTAGAACTCCTAATTTTGAGAAACTGATAGCATTTTCAATTTCGTCGATCATTGTCATAACAATATTGACTGATGTTCCAATTTGATCCATAATATTTTTAATTCTCATGAAATAATAAAAATTATCCTCAAGCTTATTGAATTTTCCATAGATTTTTTCGAACTGGGAAGTTATCATTTTTTGATTCTGTTGAAGTATAGAGATAGTTTTATTGAAATTATCAATCACTTCTCCCGTTAACGAAATTTCAGAATTTAACTTTGAAATGACTTCTTTTTGGTTGTCCTGAAGGTTCCTATAAGAGCTTTTTCATAATAAACTGCATCGTCAGCGTCCAAATTTCCTGAGATACTTTTGATAATTGTACCTAAGCCATTAATTAAACCTCTTCTTGTTCTACCATTCGGTATTACACTATTCAATTTTTGTTTCGCAATATTAAATTGATATTCAAAAATATTTCCATGATTTTCCAATTCTTTAAAAAATATACTATTCGGTTTGTTTAGAAGGGATTCTTTTACAGACAAATATTGATTTTGAAGATAATTTAGTTCGTCGATGATAGGTTCGACATCGTAAAAATGTATGAAATCGTGGTATTTTGTTTTAATTTTTGCTTTGCCCAGGTAAATCGGGAGGATCCCTGGATTCTCTTGAAGATTCGTTATTTCTATTTCCTGGGCTGCTACGAGATGCACTAGGAGCATCCTGTAAAAGTATTTTGGATTTAGATTTTGGTTTTTTCAAATTTTGCTTATGAATTATTCTACTATCGCTATGTATTTTAATATTTGCATCAGTTAGAACATTCTCTTTTGCAAATTTTGGAGTGAGCTTATTTCTAATGTTTGACTTAAGTTTATGATATGCTATAGTGTTTGATTTATAACTAAGAGGTTCATGCCTTTTTTCATTATGTTTTTCAATTATATGAATTTTTCTGTTCCTTATTTCTTCGTTCAACTTTTTGTAGATTTCCTTAGTTTTTTCTCTATGATTTTCAATGTAATTATTCACTAATTTTTCGTTAATATCGATATTCAATGGGTCTTTTGTATCAAGATGGCCATTAATAATATCAATAGGTTTTTGTTTAGTGGAAGAATGGATCGAATTGTTATATCCGAAAATTGCATAAGGCATTAAGTTCTCAATATTACTCGTTTCTTTGTCTTGAATTCTTACTATTTTCAAATGTTCTATAAGTGTTGAATGAAATCTTTCAATTAATCCATTCGATTGAGGGTTATTAGGGGTTATATAGTGAGGGGTGATCTGATGGACTTTAAAAAATTCTGTAATTACACTATTTTTTAGTTCTGTTCCATTGTCCATTATTATTGTTGAAGGCGAACCATGATGTGTCATGAAGATTAAAAGTGATCGTACAACTTCGATACCTGTTAGAGAAATCAGTGGGTAGGCCTGTGCATATTTTGAGAAGGCATCAATAATAGTTAAAAACTTTTTATTTTGAGCTTGGAAGGTGTCAATGTGAATAATTTCGAATGGTTTCGACGGTGTTGGAGTGAGCATAAGCTTTTGACATGGAGGATCTCGATCGTATTTATTTATCTGACAATTTTCGCAATTATTGATATATTCAGTGACGTCATTTTGAATACTAGGCCAATAATAAGTTCTTCTGATTCTAGCTATGGTTTCAGTAATTCCTCTGTGATTAGTTCTGGATTCGTGCATGAACTGAATAGTTTGAACTTGTAAATCTTTATCAGTTACATCTTCTAATATGTCATTGCTCTTAACTAAATTGAAAGCAGATTGTTTGAAAGTTTTCCTTAAAATTTCACAAATATCGAGATAGTGTTTATCTTCCTTAAAATATAATGCGTATAATATTTTCGGACGAATATAATGTTTGAAAAATTCTATTATATCTTTTTCTAAATTATTGATTGATAATTGAGCGAAAATTCTTTGTTTGTTGGAAAAAATTTTTTCTACCCTAGCTTCGGCTGGCGAATGAAACACGAAATCAAAAATTATTTGGTTGTCGAAAACATTTAATACTTTTTCTGAAATGGGGATCTCCTGAATTGGGTTCTCACGATTGGAATGAACAGTATTGTTATCCGATATTTCCGCCTTGATAACTTCTACGAATGCTTCTTGCTTCTGTTCAAGTAAATAATAAATTACGATATTCATATTACTCTCAGCGAATATAAACTTTAACATCTCAAATACCTTTTGCCAACTCAGTTTATCAAGTCCGCAATAAATTCTTGGTAATGCAAGGTATCTATCTCCATTCTGTTCACATGATTTTCTGAGATTAACAAGTGTTTGGAAGACGGTTTTATATTCAGGTTTCTCGTAACTGAATTCCTTTGTTATGAGATAATAAATTCTACGGTTCTTAAAATTGATTGAAGCAATTTCACCGACTTTTTTATTTTGGGATTTCAAATTATGAACTTGACCAAATCTCTGTTTAAATGTTAATGCAATCCCTTTGTCCATATATAAATCTTCTGAAACACAATGGGCTAGTGAGTAAAATTCTGGAGATTCAAATAAATCACCTTCTCGTTCAGTAATGTGCCAAAAGTTTTTTATATTATTTGATTCATAAAGTTCTAGAAATCTTTCAGATGATAATAATTCATCTTCGATCTTATTGTTCTGAATAACCGATTTATCCACGTTTACAATCATAGATTCATTATCGTCATTTAAGTTTGATTTTGAAAAAGCTTCATTGAATTTTTCCATGTATTCAAAAATTTCTTTGTTATGATTTTCGATGCGAGAAAGCGCATCGGCATTAGTATTGGCAGTACCCTTTTTGTACACGATTTCGAAGTCATATTCTTCTAATTTCAACCTCCATCTCAAAAGTTTGCTACTCGGTTCTTTGAGTGACATGATCCATTGTAAAGGTTTATGATCCGATACAATTTTGAATTTTCTGCCAAAGAGATATGGCCTAAAATATGTTGTAGCCCAAACGATAGCCAAAAGTTCTTTTTCAATGGTGCTATAATTTTGTTCACTGTCATTTAATGTTCGTGAAGCGTATGAAACTGGTCTATCCGATCCTATTTTTCCTTGAGATAGGACAGCACCCAATGCACGTTACTCGCGTCAGTGGTTATGATAAATTCTTTTGAAAAATCTGGGTATTGCAGAATTGGTTCATTCGTTAAAAGATTCTTATACAATGTTTGACACAATTAATGAATTCTGAAGTGTGTTCAATTTTTGCACCTTTTTTCAAACATGAAGTTAGAGGTTTGGTAATATTAGCAAAATCTCGAATGAATTTCCTATAGTAACCTACTAAACCTAGAAAACCTTTTATTTCTTTGGTGGTACGCGGCAATGGATATTTTTGAATCGCACGTATTTTATCGGGATTTGGTTTCACGCCCTCTGGGGTTACGATGTGCCCTAAATATGCTACTTCTCTTTTTAAAAATTCGGACTTGTCCAATTGAATTTTGAAATTCGCTTCTTTTAGCCTTCGAAAAACTTTACTAAGATTAACCATGTGCTCTTGCAAGGAGGTGGAAAATATTATTATATCATCAAGATAGACTAAGCAATTTTCTAATCCTCTAAGAACATTATCCATTACACGTTGAAAGGTAGAAGGAGAATTTTTTAATCCAAACGGCATTCTTAAGAATTCGTAATGCCCATTTTCTACGTTGAAAGCTGTTTTTGCAATATCTTCCGGATTCATTTCAATTTGGTGAAAACCACTGGCCAAATCTAATGTTGTAAAATATTGACACTTTCCAAGTTTATCCAAAACATCATTAATATTGGGAATGGGGTATTTATCGTCTATAGTTTTCTCGTTGAGTTTACGAAAATCCACTACGATTCTCCATTTTTTCTTTCCAGATGCATCAGTCTTTTTAGGAACTACCCAAATAGGAGATGACCAAGGGGATTGACTAGGCCTAATAATACCTTGTTCCAACATTGAATTAATTTGATTTTTTACTTCCTCTTTATGAACATAAGGGTATCTGTAAGATTTTGTATATGCAGGAATATCATCTTTTGTTTTAATGTGATGTTTAATTTGATTCGAAAATGAAAGAGGTTGATTTTCTCTATGGAAAATATTAGAATATTTCTTGCATAATTTGAGAATATGAACTTTCTCCTCGTTATTCATATGTGCCGTTCTAATTAATTTTTCTATATCGATATTATCTGATGAAATATTCGTATCTATTTGAAATATTTCGAAATCATTATTATTGAAAAAAAATGACTCAATTGGATTATTCAAAATTAATATTATATCTTCAATAGTCTTATTCGAAATTTCCACATTGGCTAATCCATTTTTAGAAAGAGTTAAAATTTCAGGTATTTGGCAATTCTGTATAGTTTGTTTGGGAACTATGATATCGCCTGATGTTTGTTTCACTGGAATTTTAGTGATTATTTTTGAATTTGCGTCAACTTTAATTTTGAAAGGAATTTTCTTCGCAGTTTCCTGATACTTAATCGTTAAGATAGAAGATGGTGTATTCAACTTTGAATTTTGAAAATCGAGGGTAGCATTTAGAAGTTTTATGTTATCTAGTCCTATAAGACCATCATAAACATTGTGAAACTTGAATAAGTAAAATTCGAAATTACCATGTTGATTAAATTCAGAAAAAATTGGGATATTAGCACAAAAATTATGGGTTGATGTTTGGTGTACGGTGGAAACAGTAAAGGGTTTTTTGAAAATTAATTTTGAATAATATTTTTTTGCAAGTTCAGGACTTATAAAAGATTTTGTTGAGCCTGTGTCTATAAGTAGCTTTAAAGGAGGATTTTGTATAGATATAAAAGGCAATTCTCGTTTATTAGAAATATGAAATTCTATCATCTCAATTGGTTGTCTGTTTGAAAATTCTGAAAATTTTCTTCCTTGCTATAATCTTCGAATTCAATATTATTTTGATCATAATTTTCCGAATTATACAACTCTTCACTTATAAAATCTTGATTTCTATTCCTGTTTGAAAAATTTCTCTGGGTTGAATAATCTGTTTTGAATTTTGGAACTGTATTATTGGTAGATATACTCATTGGAGTTGGGTAATTTTGATGAGGTTTTTTAAAAACTTGAGAATGGGTTGGAAATCTTGGAGGAATGTGATTGAAATTTCTTTGTAGAGTTACTGGTCTACTAGGAAAATGTTGGTGATTATCTCTAAAATGTTGCGAATTTGCAAATTGACTATTACCATAAGATTGCGGTGATTGAAATTGAGGATTTCTATTATGAACTGGATTATAATTTATTCTATTTTGTTTCGTATTGACTGTTTTTCTAGGAATTTGAAAGTTTTTACTTTTTTGCAAATGTTTTATATTATCCTCTTCTATTATGAATTGTATGGCCTGAGCCAAAGAAGTAGGTCTCATTGCTCTAATGATAGGGCCTAAAGGATCTCTTAATCCGGCTAAAAAACTCTTCAAAGCTTGATTCTTGAAAAAAGTTCGCTTACTTTCTTTTTCTGCCGCATTACACCTTAGGTCTATATAGTTACAAATTGAATTCAATAAATGTAATATTCTTTCGTAGAATTCTTGCGGTGATTCGTTCCACTTTTGAATTGAATTCACCAAATCTTGATTCAGACTATTTTCGTCTCTTTGATCGCTAAAGTTCAAAATAAGTGCATTTTTAATTTCTAGCCAATCGTTAGTTGCGCCATGGATGACGACGATTTCTTCGGCACGACCATGCAGTTTATTTAGAATACCATTTAGCAACAATAAATTTTGGAAGTTATTCGCATTATTTATGTCGAAATAATGTGCTAGAAGAGCTTCCGAGGCCGTAATAAACCTATGGAGTTTATTCGGATTCCCGTCAAAATCGGAAACAATACTTAATTCTTTTGAGTCAAATTTTGGAACCGTAGCCATTTTAGTTTGAGGGATTGTGTGAATGCTTAATTTCTCAAAAGAATTCAATAAATTTTGCTCCAAATCAGAGTCGTTTTCAATGATGGAATCGGACAAGGATTTAGGAGGGTCTGACATAAATTGTAAAAAATGTTATAGTATCAATATAACTCACCACTTAGTAAAAAATGCAATATCCATACGTATTCCCTGATGGACCCGATGGATGATAGGTTCTTGATTCTTGTATTTTCTGCTGTAGAACTTCACAAAAACTCCGTCGACTGCGCCAAGACTAACTAGTATGAAGAAAGGGTTCAATATATGTATATTGTAAATATGCCATTCAGCAGAATGGCCAGAGTGGGAATGTCCCTGTCAGCATTAGGTTGAGTTGGGATCTCCTGGATCTAAACGTATAACTCACGCCTTTCGCGATTAGTCGTTAATGTGTGAGTTATAGTTCAGTTTGTCATCTAGGGTTATACCAAGATATGTCGTTGGCGAAAATTTTCAGTTTTGTTCTGTCTGTTTTTGGAATGTCGTTTATGTAGTAGTTGAAGAGGGTTGGGGAGAGGATACCTCCTTGTGGCAACCCAGCCGGGATGGGGGATTTGTTGGAAAGGGATTTTTCAACCCTGGTTTGGAATGTTCGGCCCGAGATGTAGTATTGTATGATTTTGATTATGTGTACTGGGAGTTTGGTTTGGAGGAGTTTGAATATGAGGCCCTCATGCCACACGGTGGCAAAGGCTTTCTCGATATCTAAATTGAACATTGCTGTGACTCTTCGGAAATTGAAATTTTTTGTGATTTGATCGGTGATTGTGGCCAGTTGTAGGGTTGTGTTGTGGGACGATCTGAATCCTAATATCTCATCAATGATTTCATTGTGAATGTTTTCGTGATCTTGAATTCTGTTTGAGACTATCTTTTCGAGTAGCTTTGACATTGTCGGTAAAAGGCTAATGGGGCGGTAATTTGTGGCATATTTATGATCTTTTTTGGGCTTTGGAAAGGATAGGACGATAGCATTTTTCCATGTGGATGGAAAGTATGATAATTTGAAGCAACTGTTGAAGATGTAAGTGAGTTGGACAATAGCTTTCCGTGGCAGTGATTTTAGGGTGCGGTTTCTGATTTTATCTATTCCTGGGGCTTTCTTGTTTTTGAGAGATTTGATAACTTGCTTAATTTCCCCAGGAGTTGTGAGGTACTCGGGAGGTATATCGTGGATTTGGTTTTTAAGGGTTTGGATTGCTCTTTCAACTAATGTTTTAGTCTCGTTGTCGGACATGTCAAGGTTTGAGTTGTGTATGTTTGCGTATGTGTCAGCTAGATGTTGGGCCTTGTCTTCATTTTCAAGAATGTAGCCTTGAGGTCAGTGTAGTGTGTGTATGCCGATAGTTTTGTTACCTTTAAGTGAGCGGGCTATTTGAAACATTTTGTTTGTGTTTGTCAAGTATTTTGTGAAATTTTCCCATTTGGCAGATTTAATTACACTTCTGACTAGATTGATCGAGTTTTTGTATTGTTGGTAGAGTCCAATGTTGTAGTTCCGTTGTAGACGATTTCGTAGTTTGTTTTTCATTTGTATAAGTTCCAGGATATTTGGGTGAATTTCTAGTCCGTTGATGGGTTGTGTAGTGTTTTGTAGTTGTACTAAGAAGGTTTTTTTTGTAAAGTTGTGTAAACATTTGTCAATGTCATCTGTTGTGTTTAAATTTCTGTCTATTTTAATGTTTTGTTCCGTTAGTCTCTTAAATTCCTCCCAATTTGTGTAGTACGAGTCATTTGGTTTTGTTAGAGGGGATGAATTTATTTTTGATATTTCTGCCAAAACTGGGAAGTGGTCTGAATCTAGCGCCTCAATTGTGAAAGGTTGCGATATGTTGAGGTTTTTGGATATCATAGTCCATTGTTGAAGGTGTACCTCCATGTGCCTGGTAGTATGTATATAGATTTCTAGGAAAATTTAGAATAAAATTTGTTTTGTCCAAGTATTTTTTGAGTTTGTGACCGTTGGTGTGTGAGTTTCATTCAGTTCCAGGAAGTATGTTTGCAATTAAAATCTGCCACGAGTATGACCTTTTTTCCTAAGCTCATCAGGTAATTTATTTCATCCATGTCTATGGGGCTTTTATGGCCGTTGTAGAAGTTAATGACTGTAACGTCGTAAAGAATAATTGCCTGTGACTCTGAGTTTATTGTATGTGTCGTTATCTCTATTGGTGTTAAATGTCTCCGATAGTAGATAATGAGCCCACCCTGAGTTGTTTTTGGTTTGTTTATGTAATAAAAGTTTTTAATTTTTGGAGGTGTTCGTTTGTTAAGTTTTGACTGTTGTATACAAATTATTTCAATTTTTACTTCGTCCGTAAGTATTTCAAGTTCATTGATTTTGTCGAAAGTGCCGTTTGCATTCCAGGTGATGATGTTAATGTCTTTTTTATGGGCGTTAAAACCATATTTTCGGCTAAATTTTGAATAATTAAGATCCTGTTCAAGGGAGAGGTACAGGTCTTGAATTGATTCTTCATTTCTCTAATCAACGCGATGAGTTGCGAAATGTTACAAATGGAATTTAGTTCCTGGATTTCCTGTAATAACGTCTGGAAATCGTCTGCGTTATTGGATTTGGGGTTTGTGGGTGAAGTTGGTGTCTGAACGATGTGGCCTGGAAGCAGTGTTGCCAACCACTGAAACGAAAATTTCGTCACGACGATCTTTAAAATTCGTCACAATTCGTCACGACGATCTTTAAAATTCGTCACAATTCGTCACTGGCGGCAAATTTGAAATTTGCTGCATAAATAAAGGAATTTTAAAACATGTAGTGAATAACAAGAACCTTTATTTCAATTATGAACAATAACATAAATATTATATAGAACATAGAATAAAACCACATTTTTTTAAATAAACAAAATAACAATATTTGAGCTTTAAACTTATGGCATATTCATTTGGTAAAAAATTGCACATAAAAAAAGGGGTAAATAAATTTGAAATACAAAAAGAGAAAAAATATATTCACGCTGAAAACAAATTAGTAAGAGTGCTTACTTTTTATGTTTATACAACATGTTAGTTTTCATTAAATCAATATGTTGCTGAGTGACTTTGTATTCACTGGTGTGATTTATATTGTTTGATTGAAGCTTTGATCTAACTACACAAATAGAATTCAAAAGATCTTCTCCCATTCTATTCCTTTTTTTTGATTTGATATCATTCATAATCGAAAATATGCGTTCAGCCTCCGCGTTGGAATGAGGCAGAGTTATAACTAATTTAGCCAAGTGGGCTACATTTCTGAATAAAAAATCACCATTAAAATTGGTAATATTAAATACATATTCCCAAAATTCAGCAACTGGCATTTCAATCATTTTGTTTTTTTCAGCCTCATCAAAATGGAATGGTAAATTTCTCCATTCACTTTCTATATCAGAAGGTGTGATGTTTTTCAATACTAGCAAAGGATTAAATGTGTCGGATACAGCCCCAATTGATGAAGTTGTTCTGTTTTCACTTAATGCTTCTCTGACATTAATGAAATGTAATTCCTCAAAAAATTTGTTGGTCAACGGTAACCGTCTCTGAATCTCAGTAACTGATAATAATAATAATAATAATATCGTTTATTTACCAAAAAAATAACATCAATATGATGTATATACATTAAGTTCAGCACATCAATAAATAAACAGGGGCATCACTGAAGTTACAATTACAAGTAATTATAACTTGTGTGTGATATAGCCCATTCACTATAATAAAAGGTTTAAATTTAAAAATTATATCCACGTACACAGATATGCACAGCAATATCCATTTACAAATACAAATTACAACCAAAAATAGCACATATAATCAAATAAACAACTTCATAAATCCATCCACAAGAAGCAAGTCTGATCTCAACAGTGAGAAGAGCCACATGCAGCTTTTTCCAGAATTTAATTGTCGGGCATGGTCATATTCCAGCGTTATAAAGCAATAATTAGCCCAAAATAGCTATTATCACAGAAAGTATTCATGTTGAACGGCAAGTATAAAAAATTTAATAATTTCGTAGTTAGGTACATTTTTACTAATTTTAATTGACTTTACTATATTCCTAGTTCTCTAATCATATATTAAAAAAGTTCTTTATCACAGTCAATGATCCACTTTTTTATTCTGGTTCTGAACATACTGAATGTTGGAGCAATTTTAATATCATCTGGTAAGAGATTCCATGTTTTTGGTCCCAGATAACTGCAATGTCTCTGCCCCACTAATTTCAAACATCTTGGAACTATTACACCATACTCTCGTCTTCTGGTATTATACGGGTTTTCAGATGGTTTCACGGTAATGATATTTTTGCGTATATTGAGTAACATTTTCTGGCAAAAAAGTTGTCTAACGTTAAATATTCCACTTTCCTTATATAATTTATCGCTTGAATAAGTTCTTCCCTTACCCAAGATTATCTTTATGATTCTTTTTTGAACAATACTTAGGCAGCTCAAATGTGCATCATTAACCCCTCCCCAGCCTATTATTCCGTATGAAAGCTGCGATTGTATCAGTCCGTAATACACTGTCTTCAAGTGAGCTACATCGAGATATTCCCTCAAGAGCTTGAACCTTGATAAAAATCCTCTCAGTTTGTTGGTTAAATGTGACACATGAAGATCCCATTTCATGTGTCGGTCAATTATTACACCAAGATATTTTATGGAAGTTGCTTCAGGGATGGATATATTCTGACCAACGTTCAACGGTCCCATATTTGGTAGATGATTGGTGTAGGAGGTGAATGGTAAATATTTGGTCTTTTCTACATTCAGTGTAAGTTTATTATATTGGAACCATCTACTAATATTGATGAAGTCTTTTTCTGCCTTTCTTTTGAGTTGTTGCCATGTATCAGCACTGTAGAAAACTGCTGTGTCATCAGCAAAACTCAAGATACTTCCTTCGGAGTGAATCTTCAACAGACTGTTTACATATATGGTGAACAGCAGAGGGCCCAGGACCGTGCCCTGTGGAACGCCGTAAGTTATTGTTCTAGGACAACCTTTTACACCATCAATATCAACCACTTGTTGTCGATCAGAAAGATATGACCTTAACAGGTCATAAGCCTTACCACGCAAACCAATGTCTTCCAACTTGTCAAGAAGCCTCGTGTGACAGACGGTATCGAAAGCTTTGGAAAGGTCAACAAAGATGCAAAGCGACGGTTTAGATTTGTCTAATGATTTGTAGACATGAGATGTTAGTTCAAATATTGCATCCTCCGTCGACCTACCCTCTCTGAAGCCATATTGTTTTTCAGACAAAATATTATATTTCTCCATGAAGCTTGTTATCCTTTTTTTAATAATCTTCTCTAATATTTTTGCCAGATTTGAGATCAAAGATATAGGCCTGAAGTTAGAAATTTCTAATTTGTTACCGCCTTTGAAAAGCGGTTTAATGACGCCCATTTTCAACACCTGTGGAAAGACTCCTTCTTCCAAACAAACATTGAAAATATGTGTTAAGACAGGTGCAATTAGTCCTGATATGTTCTTCAACGTTTCTGCCATGAAACCGTCGTGCCCGGGGCTCTTTTTTGATTTAAGCTGTTTAATTATCTGTGAAACTTCATCCGCATTCGTTGCAAAGAGAAATATGCTTTCATTGTTTTTAGTTGTATCATCTTTGAACGATGTAGGAACCTCGATTTTACTGGCAAGCGTCTGTCCTATCTCACTGTAGTGTCTGTTAAATTCATCAGAAATATATCGCCTATTCGATACGATGTCACCATTCTGCAGTTTCACTTCAGTTATTTTTGTTTTGGGACGTGATTTATTGCAAATCTCATCTACACTCTTCCATAGCTCTTTGGACTTATTTTCGCTTTTATTTATCTCGTTTTGGTAATAGAGTCTTTTCGCTTTTTCTATGAGTTTATTCAGTTTCCTCTTATAGTTATTATATGTTTCCTTGAGTTCTTCATTTCGCGGGTTTTTCAGTAATAGGGTATATAATTTATTTTTTTCATTTATCGATTTTATAAGTCCAGATGTAATCCATTGTTTTCGAGCTTTCTGATTGTTTTTGTTTCTAATTTCAGTTGTATTCCTGTTTACATAATTTCTCAATTTTTCTATAAATTTTCCACACTTGCAGTTGACGTCATCCTGCTTGTAGACGTCAGCCCAGCTTTCATTTCGCAACCCCAATTCCAACATGGCATAGTCAACGCGAACTCTTTTTTTGTTCGATGTTTTATCTATAGACATTTCATCCATACCCACCAACAACGCAATTGGTCGGTGATCACTTATTTTCTCATGGAATATGAACGACTGTATATGTTCATGTAGTTTTGTATTCGCCTTCACGAAAAAATGGTCCAGGCATGTCAGGCTATCTGGTCGGGTTACGTCGTTAATGTAAGAGATAAATCCCGAATATTCCAAATTGTTCTTATATTCCTCAGCATAATCATTTTCTGATAATATATCGATGTTAATATCACCAGTTATGATGTGAACATCACTGGGTGGCATAGTATTTAGGTAACTGAAAAATCTATCATTGAAATCACGCTGACAAGAACTTGGTGGTCGATAAATCGCAGTTAATAAAATTTTCTTGGAATTTGCCTTCATTTCGAGTTCGAGAATTTTTATGTCGCCTAAGCTTATATTCAAGTATTCACAATCCAGTGCACTATTGATGAATATTATTACTCCATCATTTTTATTAAATGTAGACTCATTATAGATTGTGTTGAATCCTTTCAGCCCATATATAGTGGCGTCAGAAACTCTGAATGTTTCTGTCAGTACAATAACATCGAAGTTATCATCCAACTGGCCTAAGTAAACGAGTAGTTCATCTATATTTTTAGCAATACTTCTTATGTTAGTGTGGAATATTTTTAAGTCACTGGTTCCCTTTTCCAAATACGCATTAAAGGCTGTTACTTCCTTGATGTTATGTGCTCTTACTTTTTCATTTTTATAACCTCTTATGAATGGATCCATTGTGCAACATCAAAGTGAAAACGAAGGCTAACCGGTGCACAGTATAAAACTAATGGAAGATGACCTCAATACCCCTCCTAGGTGTGAGATGTTCTTAAACCCTCACCTCTAGGTTTTTTTAGTAGGTCTCAAGTTTCTCACTTGAGCTACAATCTTCTTGGGGGTCTCTGAAGTTGACGTGTGGACGGTAACACCTTTTCTTACAGATTTTTTTGGTTCTTCTTTGTTGTTTTTAATTTCTTTCACTTTTGTTTCGTCCCTTTGGGGTTCTTTTGGTATGTATATATCCTCCTCTACTTCCACCTCTCTTGGCGATGGTGTTGGAGGTTCACTGACTACTTTTCTTTCTGCGATCGGTGAAAAGTAATTGTCTTCCGTTGCTGATGTTCTTGCGCTCACAATGTCTTCCGCCCTGTATACTGTACCCTCCACTATCAGTTTATCTCCTCTAATATGTGCTGTTCTGTTACCTGATCTAGCCTCCTTGAGCGCTCCCACAAGAATTTTCTTATCCTTCAGTTCGTCTTCGGTTAGATCTTCAGCTATAAATATGCCAGTCCCTTTCAATTTTGTTGCGCTCTTCAAGATTTCCCGTCTTTTCATTTCCGAAACGAGTGAAATCAATATGGGCCTACCGTATCCCCCCTTTTTCCCCAGTCTGTGTATGCGATCCAGCTCCAGCCCTGCCACCTGCACACTCAACCTCGTTGCCGCCAGCTCAGTGAACTCCTGCACTAGCGTTTCTTGGTTCTCATTCTGGCCCTCCCTTATACCATAAATGACAAGATTGTTTTGTTTCAGCCGCTTCTCAAGTTTAGACAATTTGCCCCTTAATGATATGTTCTCCTTCTCCAATATATCCACTCTATCTTTCACTGTCTCCAACTCCTTTTGTACCGCTATCGACCAATTTTTAGAAGTCTCCTCAAGCGCATCAATTCTTCGGCTGATATTTTCATTCACTACCTTCAGAAGTGAGTATACATCTTTGATGGTAACTTCTCTATCATCCATAATTCCCTTCAGGTGCGCCACTGGTATACAAACTGTTTTTTCTCAATAGGGCGTTTTTGTCAGTTTTTAATTATTATTATTGTGGATGAGAATGGATGGTTTATAAGAGAATAACAGTCTGATTTCTAAATCAAAATCAAAATATTGTAGTATTCATTATATCACGCAGATTTTCAGATAAAACTCTCAATGCTCAATTTATCTAATGTACTCTTGTTTGTTGCTATTGTAAAAGAGTAACCAGTCTAAAAGGAAGGATGAACAAGCAAGAGACTTATTTCACTCTCTTGGGCCGATAAGAGAGACTTTGTACAGATTTTGAGGGCCACGGAAGGGAAAAAGGACAAAGCAGTGTCAAGGATATGATAGATTCTAATAACTCAATAAGTAATTTCTATTACGAGAGTATAATATGAAGAATAATCGGGCCGTACCCCAACGAAGCAAACAGCAGGCAAGAATCGGCAGCACAGTAACAGTCGACCGCCCACCACAATAACCGGTTTGGAGGGAGATGCCTGACGCGAATTTCAAGGCACCGAAAACCGCGAGAAGGGGACCCTCAAGGTCAATGCCCCCTACAAAATGAAAATACTTGATACTTGATAAAATTTCAAGCAATTTTTTCTGATATTGTCTTCAACCCCAGTATCAAGTGTTATTTTCTTCAAGTGATTTTCACAGTCTGGGCCCAAGTAAACTTTTTGCAATGGTAATAGACTGTGAGGATGAAGGACATTTACATCAAAGTCTAAGCTATTCAGAAAATTCTGACCAATTTTCTTGAAAAGCCTTCTACTTTCTTTTGCCAAATCACCAACTAATATATTCCTACCCTGAAAGAGAGCGTTGAACTCATTCATATAATTTAGCACATAATTCAAAAAGTAAAAATAAGATTTAATTTCATCATTGAAAGATTGAACTATAAATTCTGGCTGTTTTAACCTGTCCTCAACAAGTGCAACCTGAAAATATGACTTTA
Source organism: Halyzia sedecimguttata (assembly GCA_937662695.2). Taxonomy (NCBI): domain Eukaryota; kingdom Metazoa; phylum Arthropoda; class Insecta; order Coleoptera; family Coccinellidae; genus Halyzia; species Halyzia sedecimguttata. Next base: position 49,728,391 of record OW569411.2, on the reverse strand, counting down.
AAATGTCCCAAACTTTTAAAAACCGTTCAACACATTGATGCATCGATAACCAACGGGTACCTGATAAGTGTAAAACTTTCAATTTTTCAGTTTCAAAATACTCCTGGAATTCAAGTAACTCCGCACATCTCTTTGCACTTCCACTAATATAGGTTGCTACAGAACGAATTAAATCTTCTGGTGTTCGTGGTAATTGTTTGCATGCTTTACCAGCAACGAGTGCAGCACTGTGACAAATGCATTTGAGCACTACAAGTACTGTACAGTCGGATGATAATCTCGTTTTGAATGAATTATGATCCCCCAACATAATATTTGCCCCATCGCTGGCTAATCCGATAATATTACTTAATGGAATACCTTTATCAGTAAGTGCTTTAGTGAAATGTTCATATAATTTTTCACTTGTCAGCAGCTTTGCATCCAATTTGACCATTTCCAAAAGTTCAGTTTTTACATTTTTTGTATCCGGGCATAGAAATCTTACTAAAACACATAAAAATTTTTGCAGTGATATGTCTGTACTCTCATCCACAAGAATACTGAAGTAGTTATTTTTTAAAACCTCCACAAGATCCTTAGTTTCCTTGGCACATAACACATTTTCAATAATGTTCGTACATTTCGTTCTCCCCAATTTCATATCCTCGATAACTTTCGGATCCTTCCCAATGTCTTTTAGGAGATCAACCAAATCATCCACAATGTTAATCGCAATATTACGTGATGCAAAAAACAACGATAATTTTATTTCTGCTTCTGCCACTTTTTGTTGACTTTGCTTTGTTTCAGAGTTCTTTTTGAATAAATCTAAAACTGTCATCGTATTTTTTTTAGCACTCGCGTTTTTTATGTGTTTTTCTGTGGCCATATGCCTATCTAAACAACTTTTACCTCCAGTCAAATTTAAGTCCTGTCCGCACGCTTTGCATGAAAATTTATTTGAATTATCTTTGTGTATACTTAGCCAATGTGAGTATTTTGGATCATTTAGCCATTCACTTCTAAATGTTCTTGGACCATATAATCTTGTCTTCCTTCGTTTCGATGGACCTGCAGTCTCGGTGGATGCGTCGCTCTCGGAATCATAACTATCTGTATTTGAAATTGGAATCGGCTCTCCCCTACAATTAGAAACTTGTATATTCTGTACTATTAATTGATTTAAAATTTAACTTACATTTTGCTTTCTAGTATAACTCTATCCAGTCTATTCTCCAAAAATCTCCCTTGCTAAATTCGAATTGGTACTTTCGCGGCTGGGTTGCGCAGGACAGGTGCACAATGGTGGTCGTACTCGTAATTTAGATATTTTATTCGTGAATAGAGATGTGTAGTTAATGAATGAACTACTTCAAACGAACTAACAACTATTCATATTTAAAGCGGGTTTATACAGGGAGTAAACGCATTAAAATAAAATAAGAAATAAGAATGAACCAATCCAGCGTAGCTTTTATGACCATCTGGTATCAATCTTCGAATCGAAGGGCTCATTCTTATTTTATTTTAATTTGTTTCATCTGCTGTATAAACCCGCCTTAATCGAATCGTATGGCCAATGTTTGAAAGAGCGGCGTCCGCAGGACAATAAATCATGATTTTTATCAGCGGCTTAAAAATGTTTGTAAACTATTCTACGATTACTTTGGGCGGCACGTACCTTCGCACTTTTTCATCTCATTATTTTGGTTGGGGTCAGATTTCTTAACTTCTGTACAATTTTAACAGTTATTGCGAATTAGTTTCTGAATCTATACTGATTATTTCCTCATATGATGGAAAACAATACTGGGAAGTAGAACAGGAATTTTTTAATGAAAATCCGCTTCCAGCACTTCGAGGAAAAATCGTCACAAGGGTAAATTCTTCGTCAATTCGTCAATGGCAATTTTTACTCATGAAAAATCGTCACTTTGACGAAAAATCGTCACAGTTGGCAACACTGCCTGGAAGGTTATTCTTAACCATGTTTACATATGATATTTCGTTGAATACTGGATTTGTTTTTGGAATAAGTCTTGGAAATGATTGTCTTTCAGGAATTTTGGGGATGTTTGTATTGGTATGAGAAGTATGACGGTTTTGAAGGGATTCGACATACCTTAACATTTCTGGACACTTTGAGTAATTCGCTGTACGCGGTCCATCACAATTCGCGTACTGTACCGGGGCACTATTTTGCACTTTATTCGTGCACTGTTAAATGATTTTTCGCGCACTTCACGCACTTGGGGGTTTTGTTACAGTTGGACGATTCATGACTGAACTTCTGACATCTGTAGCACTGGGTTACAGATGACTTCCTCGCGTACTTTTGCCACTGGATCTTGACGTGGTCAATTTCGTGGATTTTCTTGAGTTCCTGGATTTGGTAGCTCTTCGTAGCTCTTAGTTCACTAGGAAGGAATGAGGGTTGGGGCTTCGTCCTTTCATCTTGGTACACTGAATTTGGTCCACTTTCAGTCTTCCATCTTTGGATATTTCGCGGATGATGTAATTTTCTGACATGAAGGGGGCGGCTCTTACGACCATTTTTTTGGTCGTTTCTTCTCTGGGCGTAAATGTGAAGAACCCAATGTTTTCTCTCTTGAGGGATGATATAAGTTGGCGGTAGTCACTCACCTCCGTTGTGGTGACTTTGATGTCGTCCTTATTGTACCTAATAAGGTACTTGTGCTTTAGAATTGTTTTAAGATGTTGGTGGAACTCGCTGTAGGTGTGGACCTTCTGGGTGATTGTGATTGGGGGGCACTTCTTGATCGCTGGGGCACTGGGCTGGATGCTTCTTGGGGCACTGTGTAACGTTCGTTTGTTTACCGTCGGCGTGCGATAAGGTTATCGTTCATGTTGATATTGAATTTGAGGTTGGGTCTCAGTGGTACCAATCGACGCTAAATAATTATTGTATTCGAAGGGCCGAATGAGTTGGCAATATTGTTGCATTATGACAGTCTGAAATTTAGTGAGTACGTCGGTCAGGTGAAATCGTCCATTTTGTGAACATTCAACGAAGGAAGCATAGGTTGAACGTATTTTCGGAACTCTGGTAGAATTATTGGAATCTTATTAATTGGATATAGTTTCAAAAATCGGATTAAGAGTGAGAGTTATATTGGTTTGATTGGGAAGGATAACAGATAACCGTCACTTGTCTCGAAAGAGGATATACAAGCCTTTTGCAAATCCGAGTTGAACACGTGAATGATCTTGGCGGCTTGGTCAGAACATCGCTGTGTCCTTGAAGGATTATTTGGTGGAGGCACGGCCAGATTTGGTTTTGAAGCGAACGTGTGCAGGACAACCCCGAACATCAGGGGTTTTTATGCCAGCACGATTTTTTATGTCAGGAAGAGTGTAACTGAGACATTCGAATATATACAAGGTGGTCCATAAGTAGCGCTGTGAGACAGCCAACGCAGTGTTGCAGATCCCGAGTATATACAAGGTGGTCAGGAAGCAGCGCTGTGGGACATTCAGTCAAGGGTTGCAGACTGCGAGCACAGAGGGAAGGAGAACAGTATTGCGAGACCATCGAAGCAATACTACGTTCAGGCATAAGGAATAGCACGCAAGTTATAGGAAATAGATCTTCGAAATATGTCTTATACCTGCTATTTATGATGTGAACTTATTGTCATCAATTACCTAAATTATTGTTATTGTAAAGCGGAAATTGGGGAAAGATTTGTGGTAATCATATATGATCATAGATGAGAAACGTGGATGCGCCTGAGCTCAAGCGACGCGTATTTGAATCCAAGAATAATATCTACGTACAATTTCCGCCACCCTTATTCAGGGTTTCACAGTAGTTTAATTTTGATGGGTCTAAAGACCTGGGTTGTATGCTACGGGAATAAACTGTTTGTTATTAGCGTGAATATTCTTTTGGTGAATTTAGGAATTAGGACATTACGCGAGGGTATCTGGGAGACTTAAATTTACCTGGCACCCATTTACTAGGTTCCCTTTTTAGGAATCCACTCCCATCTCCACTGGAGCTAGACCGCGGATTCCTGAGTTCTAGTAGCTCCGAAATTAACCACTGCGACTTGGGAACAGTCGTATGTCGTTATAACTGGATGTTTCCTCGTTCTTCTGGTTCTGGTTCACCCTGGTAAATTCGATTAAGAGTGTCCAATACAGGAGAATGGACAATAGAACATACGCACAAAAGCTCCTTACTCCACGTCAGTGCTTGAACCAATTTTTGTTTTACATGTCTTCAGCGAAACAAAAATTTTATCCGAATTTGTTGAAATATTTCATGGTAATGAAATTTTCCATCTTTAACACGAATCAGGGATGTTCTGGCAGCCCTATGTCAAAAGTTTAGCAAAAAAGTTTAGTTTGATTTTTGAAAGAATGTTTTCACGGAAAATCATAGAAAATCGAGTACACTGAGAAGATGAAATCGAATTTGGCCATCGAAAAAAAAATCGGGAAGTTTTCAGGTTTTCCACCATTTTGAAAAAAAGTTCTAGAAATTTCAGCCACAATCACGTTGTGTTGATTACTAGGATGTGACAAGAAACCGTTTTTTGAAAATTCACCCTCAACCGAGTACACTCCATCGAATATTGCTCAAAATTGACATGCAACACCCTGTATCCAGCTTATGCTTCAAAAACTGTATGTCATAAGGCAAAAATGATCTTCCCGGTGTCGTCTATATGACCATATGTATTTGTCCAGTTTATGATGAAACACCCTGTATAGGAGATTTTACAAGGAATTTGGACCTGCGGTGCGTGCGGCAGGTATACTATTGGCATTCAGCCCCTTCAATTCGGGTTTGTCATTCTTCCACCAATAATTTATAACCACTATGACTATTCCCAAGTCGCAGAGGTTAAACTCGGAGCTACTAGAACTCAGGGATCCGCGGTATACCTTCAGTGGAGATGGGAGTGGATTCCAAAAGGGAACCTAGTAAATTGGCACCAGGCAAATTCAATTCTCCCAGATACTCCAGCGTAATATAATAATTCCTAAATTTACCGAAAGAATAATCACGCTAAAAACAAACAATTTATTCGAGTAGCTTACAACCCAGATATTTAGGTTCAACAAAAAAAAACCACTGTGAAATCCTGAATAGGGTGCGGCGGAAATTGTACGTAGATATTCTTCCTTGATCTGAATCCGCGTCGCTTGAGCTCGGGCGCATTCACGTTTTCATCTATCATCATATTACACGACTAACATAAATCTTTCCCCAATTTCCGCTTTACAACAACAATCATTTTTATATTCTGAGGATATTATGTTCAGGTCGTATATAGCATATATAAGATATAGTTTGAGATCTATTTCCACTAACTTGCGTTCTGGTTATTCCTACTCCGTCAATCTACTCAGGTATTCTGGTATCCTCCTCTATGCTTATTTCTGAACGTAATTACGTCGATGGTCTCGCAATAGTGTCCTCTTTCCCTTGGTGCTCGTAATCTGCAACCCTGCGTTGGCTGTCTGACAGCGATACTTATTGACCACCTTGTATATAATCCAACGCCTCAGTTCTACTCTTCCTAACATAAAATCCGTGATGACAGAAAATAAACCATAAGTGACTCCTCTCATATAAGAGATAAATGAATCTTCCCAATGCATAATAATTTCGGTTATCAGAATATCAAACAGACAAGTTATTCGTTGTTAATTAATATTTATATACTTCGTACATACCCTGATAGCCGGGGTTGTCCTGTATAAGTTTGCTTCAAAACTAAATCTTGCCGTGCCTCCACCAAATAATTCTTCAAGCACGAAGCAATGTTCTGGATACAGAAAGATAATAACAACATGAACTGTTTCCATTAGAAATGACGACAATAGAACATTTAACACATACCTGTCAAAGTCGCCAAGAACATTCACGTGGTTAACTTGGATTTGTGAAGGTTACCTGTTATCTTTCCAAATCAAACCAATATAACCCTCACTAATTTAATTCGATTTTCGAAACTCTATCCAACTGAGAAGACTCCAATAATTCTTACAAAGTTTCGAAAATGCATATAACCAGATACTTCCTCCGCTGAACTTCCACAAAATGGACGATCTTATCTGACCGACGCCGACTCTGACAAAATTTCAGAACGTCAAAATGAAACAATATTGCCAATCCATCCGGTTCTCTGAACACAATTCCTTATGCGTCGCTTGGCACTACTGAGACTCAACCTCAAATTCAATGTCAATACAATCGACAAATCTATCGCAAGCAAAACATAAACAAACCTCTGATTGAATCAAAAAAACGATACAAAATACCCACTTGCTTGAAAAAATTTACCTAGTACATTTCACTTAGGGACTAAAATACATAGGATCTAAAAAATAAATTGACAAGACAACTCATAAATGAAAGTGGATAGATACCGAAATGTTTACACAACTCGGAGCCCACAAAAATCAAGTATCCCTGAAGGAGGAAGCACTCTACTTATACACAATCATTCCTACATCCTCAATCACAACAAGCATACCATCCTCATCCAATCATCACCCAGAATCATACATCATCCGATAGACTATCATACATCACAGTCGTCCAGGAAATCCTCTTCTACCCTCAATACTCCATACATACAGCAATTACCCTTAATTTTCATGAATTCTCCGATAATGTACTTCATCTGAAATAAACAAATTATATCCCCCCTCATATTATCTTCGTCCTCTTCAAATTTACATGTCCAAGGCGAAACTCTACGGTCAATTCTAAATGGTCCTATACAACCCGGGGTAAGTTCTCCAACATGTTTCTCGTACATAACTCAACACAATCTACACAATAATAAAATATTTGAGCACAAGACAACTACAACAATTCGCAATTCTGCTCAAATAAACTTTCAGAATCCACTATGACAGACTACAGCTCGAGATAAAATAAAATTGTATAAAATTATTCTCCCCCTGCGATAAATTAGGACGAGACTTAAAGATACTAGGTGACAAGACAGATATAGGAAAAGAAGCAAAATGACTAGAAAAATAATAATGCACGATCAAGCAAGCCCCCAAAAATAAATTTAGGTCAAATATCAAGAACAATACTATCTATATCACGTTGGGCGCCAATTCATAACCACTACGACTGTTCCCAAGTCGCAGCGGTTAAACTCGGAGCTACTAGAACTCGGGGATCCGCGGTCTAGCTTCAGTGGAGATGGGAGTGGATTCCAAAAGGGAACCTAGTAAATTAGTGCCAGGCAAATTTAATTCTCCCAGATACCCCAGCGTAATGTTATAATTCCTAAATTTACCAAAAGAATATTTACGCTAAAAACAAACAATTTATTCCAGTAGCTTACAACCCAGATCTATGATCATATACGATTAACATAAATCTTTCCCCAATTTCCGCTTTACAACAATAATAATTTATATGACTTGATGATAATATGTTCAGGTCGTATATAGCAGGTATAAGATATATTTCGAGATTTAATTCCAATAACTTGCGCGCTGGCTATTCCTATATAGGAATAGCCAGCAGACTTTCAGATCCCAAGTTTATTCAAGGTGGTCAGTAAACAACGCTGTGGGACATCCAATCCAGGGTTGCAGATTACCAGCACCGACGGAAAGAGGACAGTATTGCAACCCTGCAACCCTGGATTGGATGTCCCACAACGTTGTTTACTGACCACTGACCGTCGATGGTGTCGCAATACTGTCCTCTTTCCCTCGGTGCTCGTAATCTGCAACCCTGGATTGGATGTCCCACAGCGTTGTTTACTGATCACCTTGTATACAGGGTGTCCCAAAAATACCACGCGAAAGTGACACTGGAGATAGATTGGCATTAGGTCTATCAGATAGCATCAACATGACCTCAGTAAAAGTCCGCTGGTTTTCGAGATATCACCACTTTTGTGTATTTCTTAAAAATCTCCTGTTTTCGGTCTTTTATCGCCTAGCATTGCTAGAAAATACTTCAAACTCATGTTTTTTTTTACCTAGGCTATCCTGAATAGTTGATTTAAACAATGAAGTAATAACTTCACCGACAACTAGAACAAAATCCTTCAAAAAATGTCTAACTTGTTGTATTTTATGCCGAAGTTAGAACGTTAACTTAAGTTTGACTGACTGCTGTGAAGTTATTACTTCATTGTTTGAGGCAACTATTCAGGATAGCCTAGGTAAAAAAAAACATGAGTTTGAAGTAATTTCTAGCAATGCTAGGCGATAAAAGACCGAAAACTGGAGATTTTTAAAAAATACACAAAAGTGGTGATATCTCGAAAACCAGCGGACTTTTACTGAGGTCATGTTGATGCTATCTGATAGACCTAATGCCAATCTATCTCCAGTGTCACTTTCGCGTGGTATTTTTGGGACACCCTGTATACTTGGGATCTGAAAGTCTGCGTTGGCTGTCTCACAGCGTTACTTATTGACCACCTTGTATATACTCGAATGCCTCAGTTATACTCTTCCTAACATAAAAACCCCTGATAGTCGGGGTTATCCTGTACGAGTTTGCTTCAAAATTAAATCTGGCCGTCCCTCCACCAAATAATTCCTCAGATAAACAGCAACGTTCTGTCAAAGTCGCCAAGAACATTCACGTGGTCAACTTGGATTTGCAAAAGGTCTTTAAATCTTCTATCGAGATAAGTGAAGGTTACCTGTTATCTTTCCAAATCAAACCAATATAACCCTCACTAATTTAATTCGATTCTCGAAACTATATCCAACTAAGAAGATTCCAATAATTCTTACAAAGTTTCGAAAATGCGTATAACCAAATTGCTTCCTTCGTTGAACTTCCACAAAATGGATGATCTTATCTCACCGACGCCGACTCTGACAAAATTTCAGAACGTCAAAAAGATACAATATTTCCAATTCATCCGGTTCTCTGAACAGAATTCCTTGTGCGTCGCTTGGCACTACTGAGATTCAACCTCAGATTCAATGTCAATACAATCGACAAATCTATCGCAAGCAAAACATAAACAAACCTCTGCCTGAATCATAAAGGAACGTTACAATTTTATTATATAAGTCGATACTGATTGCTGAGAAGCGTTTGAATTTATATGAAATGAGGTCACTTTTTGGCGCTCTAGTTCCTCGGAACTGAGTGCTTATCAATTTGCCCAAATGTCTGTAATTTTCGAATATTTCGATGAAAATGGTCTTAAACGATTTGGTTCGACTCACTGATCAAGAATCCGTGGTCGAAATTCATTCTGTCCGGCCGGTCCGGCCGGCCGTAGGCACGATAACTCTCGAACGGAATGAGCTAGAGAGTTGAAATTTTCAGAGTAGGTTTGGGGGATAAATATCTCGGCTAAGTTCGTTATTGGGCAAAATCGGACAAATGATTACGGAGTAACAAAAAAAAAATTTTTTTTTACGAAACAAATTCCAAATTAATTTTTTTTTAATAAAAAGTTTTATCATGAGAATCCAATCATATCATTTTTAACTCTAACAAGCTAATACTTTCGAAGATATGATTTTTCAAAATTTCAATAATAAATCGTATTTCAACGTTGTCACAGAATAATATTATTCTATGTATGAATATGAATTGTCATAATGTCAAATGATGTTCCTGAGACTAATCAATCGAAGAATTGTGAGCGAAGTGAGAAAAATCTCAGATATGATTTTTCAAAATTTCAATAATAAATCGTATTTCAACGTTGTCACAGAATGATATCATTCTATGTATGAATATGAATTGTCATAATGTCAAATGATGTTCCTGAGACTAATCAATCGAAGAATTGTGAGCGAAGTGAGTTAAATCTCAGTTGTTTGCTCCGATATTAGTTTTTCTCCGAAAATTCTTACATTTCGGAACTGAACATGAAGTAAGAGATCTGAGAGTAGTGAGACTGCTTTTCATCCATAGACATAGATATAACTCTCGAACGGAATGAGGTAGGTAGTTGAAATTTTCAGAGTAGTTTAGGGAGATGAATATCTCGGTTAAGTTCGTTATTGGGCAAAATTGGCCAGATTTAATTTGATTTCTTCCATGGTGCTTTTCTCATTCTCATGATTGCTCATTTAATCTTGATAAATAAACTATTATTTGAATTGAATTTCCTTTAGGATGCAGTTCTATTATATGAATACATTGATATAATTCCCAACTCTGAGAAACCAATACTTTCGGAGATATAATTTGTCTGTTTGAACTAGAGCGCCTGAAAGCTCCTGTCCACAGGGCTTGAACCCATTTTTGGCGCTCTAGTTCCTCGGAACTGAGTGCTTATCAATTTGCCCAAATGTCTGTAATTTTGGAATATTTCGATGAAAATGGTCTTAAACGATTTGGTTCGACTCACTGATCAAGAATCCGTGGTCGGAATTTATTCTGTCCGGCCGGTCCGGCCGGCCGGCCGTAAGCACGATAGCTCTCGAACGGAATGAGCTAGAGAGTTGAAATTTTTAGAGTAGGTTTGGGGGATGAATATCTCGGCTAAGTTCGTTATTGGGCAAAATCGGACAGATGGTTTCGGAGTAACAAAAAAAAAATTTTTTTTACGAAACAAATTCCAAATCAAATTTTTTTTAATAAGCAGTTTTATCATAAGAATCCATTCATATCATTTTCAATTCTAACAAGCTAATACTTTCGGAGATATGATTTTTTAAAATTTCAATGTAGATCGTATTTCACAGATTGATATAATTATTATTCTATGTATGAATTCTCATAATGTCAACTAAATCGATACAAGTTCTCGAAGTTCCGACCTCGGGAATTTTCCTTGCTAAAAGTCTGTCTGAGAAACGTCAAAATGAATCCGTTAGACGGGGTGCGGGAAATTTTTCGCAACGAAATGGCCGTTCTAGGCAGTTTTCGGGACTGAACGTTGACGAAAAGCGAAGATAAGGGTAAAAAACGGTCAAATAAACCTCCATGTGGCGATTTTATGTCGAAAAGTGAAAATTAAGAATATCTATCCGCGGTTAGTACCGACGTTTTATTCTAATACCGGAGATCGAGAGGATCCTTCGAGGAGTCCGATAGTGTAGATGTCTAGATAGAGGATATCTCGGTTTCGGACGAGGGAAGGCGGGTTCGAATCCCATCAAGGGAATTATACTTTTTCGTGTTTTTTTTTCAATTTCTATCGCAATATTAACTTCGAATAACGGTATATCTGCCGACTTTAAGTAAGGGTGTTTTCCTTTTTTTTTCTGAGCATATATCGCTGAAAATAAACCATTACTATACGGGGTGTTCTTTTTTTCACGGCACAATTTGACACGATTGAATTGATTCGTGCCACAAACAAACCGTTATCTAAATAGGAACCTTGGATGGATTCTTATACTGTATTTTTCGGAAATCTCTATACAGGGTGTTTTTCTTTTAATGTCAATTGCAGATTGCTGTTTTTAACGCTATGAACATACCATTTCATTCATTCGTGTTGGAAAATATACTTTCGAGGCATACATCGTTGGAAATAAACCATTACTATACAGGGTGTTCATTTCCTCGCGGCATCGATTATTTTCAAATGCAAGCGTTTTAAGTAAAATGTCACTTCGAGATTTCTATCGCGAGGAGAATTCTCAACTTTGTAAAACCGTTGCGAAATGATAACCGCTGCTATACAGGGTGTCTTAAGAAATATGTCGACTCCGAAACTTTGCGTGTATGTATTTCAGTGGAACCCAAGGCGGCTCAGATTCACAATTGGACCCTGTAGGGGGCGCTAAAATCGATGTATAGGAACTCGGAAACAGGCGGACCGATTTTGATGAAACTCTGTGATTTTCTTTCGGCGTATCTCTGATTCACAATAGCATCCTGTAGGGGCGCCCCGATCGATCTATAGGAAACGGCTCGAACGATTTCGATTAAACTTTGTGTGCGTATTTGAATGGGCCTCAGAGTCACAATAGGAACTCGGTAGATAGCACTGTGTTCGGTTTATAGACACTCGAGAACGACCGGACCGATTTCGTTGAAACTTTCTGTGTGTGTGTGTCTGAGGAAGTCTCGGAAAAATGTAGATCTACCGGAAAATGTAGATCTATCGGAAAAATGTAAATCTACCGGAAAAATGTAGATCTGCCGGAAAAATGTAGATCTACCGGAAAAATGTAGATCTACTGGCTAGGTAGATCTGCGGGCCCACTAGTTATTATTCTATGTATGAATTCTCATAATGTCAACTTGACAGAAGGGAATATTGTAACTTCAAAAATATTGGGGTTGAAATACTCGTATTTTAGCGATGCAACGGGGACCTCACCCGAAAATGTTTGAAAATATTACGTAAATATTGAAAGCATAATTCTGTAGTTTGGTGAACGTAGATCAGGAAATTTTTGATCGATTACAAGGTAATTTATTATTACTTATCTAATAAACTATTATTTGAATTGAATTTCCTTTATGATGCAGTGATATCATATGAATACATTGATATAATTCCCAACTCTGAGAAACCAATACCAGATATAATTTGTCTGTTTGAACTAGAGCGCCAGAAAGCTCCTGTCCACAGGGCTTGAACCCATTTTTCAATACTGAATCATTTTTTCAGAATTTAGAGTGAACAAGTTAGGACTATATTATAAACTCTGTCACGCTTCAAAATCGTCGACAAAAATTCGTTGATGCTTGGACCAAATATTTGTGCCACCACTGGTAGTGCTCTGTCCAGTATCGTATCTTAATGTAGTTGGGCTGGCACATATTGCTACATGTCATGCGTTGTTGAGTGCGTGAGAACGGACTCGTAATCGCCGATTTTTAGTCTTATGTGAGATTTTCTAAGACGCCAGGAGGTAGAAAGAATTGGTTTCGACTGTCCTTTGAATATACGCATTTTATCGATTAATTTCGGAGTAATCGAAGGATTGTTAGCTGGGGAAAATTATTGAAGCTGATGATTTTGGTTTTGGATTTGGAGATTTTGGAATATTGGCTCAATAAGATCGATCGTTTTCGGATTAACCAGGAGGCCATTTTTCTGCGTCATGGAAATTTTGCATAGGCATTATCCTAATTTGTATTTCTTTCAGCTCCTTGTGTAGGTTCCTTGTTCAGGTTCCTTATTTAGGCTCCGTATTTAAGTTCTTTACTAAGTTCGATTCAGACACTTTTTACTTCGTCATATCTGGAGATTGGAGGTTGGGAATTTATCACGTGCATTCAGCAGGACGAATTTCTTCGAGACTGGACAACATCGTTGGAATAACAACTTTTTACATTCAGGTTTGATACAATTAAGGGAATATTACTGTGAACAAAATTTGGTATGAAGGACAATGTAAGGTCAGTGAATTTATTAATTTCGAACATCTGAAAATTCAACGCTAATTGGGCGAAATCAAGAATTATAGTGCTTGACGTTTGAACATAGAAAACGGTAATTTTGAGGTTGGATGGAACCATAGAGACTCTATTGTGCCTTTGACATTTGAGCATTGTAGTTTTCATTTTGTTTTTTTCATTGTTATTATTTGACGATTTTAATCTGAGGATCTGCTACTGAGCAGAAATTAATATTTGAATTATATGAGTGATTATTGATTACTATCGTTATTTAAGAATTTATGTGAACAGATATCTAGGAACTATATTTGATTGTGAATTGTATTTGACATTTTAGGGTTGATCAGAACTTATCACTGCCACTTATTTCTGAAAGACTCATTGATTGATACCTTGTGTACCTATAATTCATGAATTTAATGAGTATATTTAACATAACCTTATCAGCGATAGTGGACTTATTCTGGATAACACACTTTACCATCCCCTTTTGATGTGCATACAGCTTATTTTGTGATTATATTTCTAGTTAATATATGTTCATTATTTGATCGGCTTGTTTCCTTCTTTATTTCTAAAACTCCCACGCCCTGAGTTTCTGTATCATTTTTAATAACTCATTAAAAGAAGGTGGCGCCCTAATACAATCAGAGCTAGTCGGTGATACAGGAAAGCCAGAGCTGTATGTGACAACTCTAATTCATGTGAAAGAACTGGATATTTCAAGATTCTGGAAATGCCCATTGTATACAAAAAGTATAGCCTGCAAAATAATTTTACTATTTGATTTAAATAACAATCACTTTAGAACAGTGTGGTTAGCGCTATAAGCATACCCTAATTTTAATTCAGGCTACAGCCAGTGGTGTTTGTTTTTGCTTTTTCGGGTTAAACCAAAAAAATTCTAATTTAGTTACAAAGAATATTCGATAATATTTACCCACCGATTTACGCAAAGGGTAGGAACCAAAATATTGCATGTGTGTCGTGTCGATAAAACAATAGGTGTTTCGCGAGCTCCCGATTAATTTTAATATTCTTAATTTTATAATCGAAATTCAATTAGAAACTTTATATTTACTCATTGAAGAAAAACGCGTGACACCAAAAGTGTTAAAATTCTCCCCTTTACACGCTTCAAAAACTGTGAAAATGAACATTTCCGTTCGCAAATCTATTGATGCACGGAAAAGATAAAATTTGTTATCATCAACATCTGCAAAGGCTGATAACATAGTTCATCTGCTCATCACATCAACATATTCCAGTGGCGGAGTACAAAACGTGACCACGGATAGATAGTTGAGACAAAAATTATTCCAACTGCAAGGTTCTGAGTTCTAAGACTTCTAAGCTAAGTGGAGATTGAAGGAAGGCCTACCAATATGTCATTCGCGTGTCATCGTAAATAAGACGTACAAGCACTTGTTTGCATTAACTGCTGCTCGGTTTTTCATCCAAGCTGTTTTAAACGTGACTGTAAATATGTCAACAAACAACAATTTGACGGTTACAAAGTGATATGCTGTGAGGCAAATTCAGGTGAAAAACTGAGCCCTTCTTCCAATGATAAAAACTCACTGGAAGAATATAATGAACTTAAAACTAAATTGACTTCACTAGAAGCCGAGAAAACAAACTTAACTGACACCCGAAACAAACAAAGGGTAGAAAAAAACTGCCTCAGGGAGATCAACAATAGTTTGAAATATGAACTTGAAAGGTCAGTGGATGAAGAATATAATGAGTTACTGAAGGAAAACCGGAGTAAAAGAACAAGAAAATAATCTGTAACGAGAAATTGAAGATTTGACCACCCAACTTAGTAATAGTGAAAAACATTTGAAAAAGTACCAGGCACAACTTGCTGAGGTAGAGAAGTCACACACTAAAGCATTACTTGTTAATAAAGAAGACAATTTAAAGTTGTTACAACAATCAGATGCTATGAAGGTTTTGAAAAACAAAGTAGATGAAGAGACAGGCAGGAATTTACAACTATCAGATGATGTCAACAAACAGCATGTTTACTTGAAAACAATAAAAATCAAACATGATGAGGAAAAGCAGGACCTGATATGTAAGGTAGACTCTATGCAGGACATTATGGATGATACTAAACTGGAAAATAATGAAGCACAAAGACTGCTTAATCAAAACTAACTGAAAGTGTAAGACGGAATGTTGAACTGATGATGGAAATGGGCGACTTAAGAGAGACACTAGACAGCTCAGATGATAGAAACTCATCATCCGAAAACTCCAATAAAATAAAGGAATTAAACAAGGATGTGAGTAGGCTTCAGGCGGAATTGACAGAAGCAAATGCAAGGATAACTACTGTTCAGGATGAAGTTGTTAATTTGCATAAACAAACCGAAAAATTAATTTCTGATAATAAGGAAATAGACAAAATAAATAAAGAAATGCTGACCACAATTGAGGTACCAACTGTTGAGAGTTTACTATATAAGAGTGAACTGGATGAAGTGAATACCCAGGCCTGCACTAGTAATGAAAGCATCGAGACAACATCCCAATGTACGATTATAGAAAAGGAAATGACTTCAACACATGAACAACTAGGAAAAAGTATAGAAGAGAAACTATATCAAAGAATGTACGATCGGCCCAAAATGGAACTACTGGAAGAATTAAATCAACAAAGGCCTATCTCAGGAACTGATAATGATAACAAAGAGCAATTCGTTGGAAACACAGCCAGAAATTCATGAATGAAAGCTGATATGAAAAACACAAAAGATAACAGAAAACAGAAGACGTACTCACAAGTGGATGCAGGAAATAAACAAGTAACAAAACTTAATGACTTTCATCAGGAAATTGTTGGCGGTAACCAACAACAAATGCTCAATGAGTTGACAAAAGATCAGAACAGTAACAAAGATGAGAAGGGTAAATCAAATTTCTATCATGGAAACACACCAAGACAACGACAGGTAACTGTTGGACAAGGAAATAAAGAGGAAACTATGCCCATAAACATGAATGAAAAAGAAGCAAGAAAGGACTGGTTAGAGCCATCTAACCAACTCAACAACTCTAAAAAAAGGGAATTTAAATCACCTAAAGAATCAAGCTCACGAATAAGAGAGCAGAATGATATGAATTTCAATACACTCAAACAGAATAAAAAAACATCATCAATTTATGGTTCCCTGACAGAATCGAGCAGACTTAAGGCCTATATGTCATTATCATGCATTCACATATCTAAAGTCCGACTAGAAAACGATGCACAGGACATCATTGAATATGTGAAGAGTAAAATTCCAAATACTTATGTTGAGTGTGAAGAGGTGAAAGTGAAGTCAGGAATGTACAAAAGTTTTAAACTGTCCTTACCAGCAAATTGTAGTTCACAATTATTACAGAGTTCGTTCTGGCCAGAGTCTGTAGCTGTGAGAAAATTTAAGAACTTTGAAAAAAATTTTCATATGAAACAGAACACAGATCAAATAACATAGAAACCCTGACAATTGGTAACAAGTCATCGGCAAAGAACATAATGAATACTGACTTGAAATATGGAATTTTGAGTATATTAGATCAGAATATCTTCACAATCTTTAAGATATAAAATATTAGACCTGGAGGTCTTTATACACAACTTAAAGCAAATACCACAAGTAATATGCCTTACGGAACATTGGTTCCCAGGGGATACCATCCTCTCAGCAAACCTCCCTAACTGCAGAGTTGCCTCACACTATTCAAGACAAACACCATATGGGGGATCCTGTGTCTATGTCTCTACAGAGACAGACTTCATGGACATGGACGTGCTAAAGAAATTCACTGCGAAAAGCCACTGTGAACTGTGCGCAAGCATCACCAAGAGCCTAAAGATAATAGTCATTTCAGTATATAGACCCCCATCTGGAGACTTACATAAATTCCTTGAACTCTTGACATTAACTCTGGACCACACACAAGATCAAGATCTTTTACTAACCTATAACCTTGAACCAGAAATACATGAGTTCACGCACTACATGGGGGATCATCGCAGTCTAATTGATAACATCTTTGTGGACAGTAATAATCAACTGTGCAAAGGCGAGGTAGTGAAAAGCTATTTCTCCCATCACGAAGCCCAGATAATTACATTAAGCGACTGAGTGCGGGTGCAATGCAACTCAACAACACCACCAAAACGGTTTTTCTCAGAGTCTAAGATGGAAGATCTAAAGGACAACATGAAGAATATTGATTGGGCCCACCTTTTGGGATTCCCAAACCCAAATGATGCGTTCTCCACAACTATCCAAGGCCTCATTGAAAGAATATTCACCGTCAAAACTGCACAACCAAAAAAACGCAAACCGTGGATCACAACTGGAATAAAAACTCCTTCAAAAAGAAAAATCCTTCTCTACCACCTAAAAAAGAAGAATGAAATTTATCCAGAATATTATACAAAGTACTCAAAAACACTGAAAGAAGTAGTTAGAAAAGCTAAAAAGCTGTCAAACGAAGAATATATAAAAAAGTCTAAGAACAAAACAAAGGCTACCTGGACATTGATAAGGGAGCTTACAACCCAGTCATTATTACCTCTCTAGACGGTCAAAACCATCCAAAGGCAACTCTGGATCGGGTTAATGAGTTCTTTGTTAAGCAGGGATCGAATCATACAACAAACGGGAACATACAAACTCTCGTGAGCTCACCAACAGGTAAAGATATCGCTAACAGCATAGTCCTTCAATCCACAGATCCGACAGAAATAAGAAACATTATCCTGAAGTTGAAGAATACCAACTCAACCGGAAATGACGGAATACCGGTGAAGGTACTGAAACATGTGGCTGATGAGATATCAGGACCACTATCCTCCATCATAAACTCCACCTTTGAAACAGGTATATTCCCAGATCAACTCAAGAAGGCTGAAATAAGACCAGTGCATAAAAAAGGAGAAAGGGACGATATGAACAACTACAGACCAATTACAATACTACCTAACATCAGCAAAATCTTCGAGAGAGCACTCAACAATCGCATAATAAATTTCCTTGAGTCCTTCAAACTAATATATGAATATCAATATGGCTTCCGAAAAGGAAAAACAACGGTGCAAGCACTCTACCGAGTAATCTCCAAGATAATAGATTCGCTAAATAAGGGGAAATATACCCTGCTTTTATGTCCTGACCTCACCAAGGCTTTTGACAATGTGAACCATGCTGTCTTTCTGGAGAAGCTGAATAGACTGGGAATCCGAGGACTCCCGCTCAACTTGATGGATTCCTACCTGTCAAATAGGAAACAAACTGTTATAGAGTTTGACAAAACCACAGGAAAGCTGATCGAATCTGAAGAATTACATGTCAAGAAGGGAGTTCCACAGGGGACAATTTTTGGGCCGCTTTTGTACATTGTATACACAAATGCTCTTGCTCAAGTAGTACACCAACTGACACTCTTCGAAGATGATACATCCTTGGTGCTATCAGATTATCCCAGTAACATACCAGAAAAAATATTCGACGCACTAGATAGTCTAAATAACTGGTTCAGCAGAAATGACCTAATGCTAAACCCAGAGACAATAGAATAGAGAGACCGCCAGATAGCCCGCATTCCAGGCGGCAAGTTTGTGGAATGCGAAGAATCCAGCTGGTTTCCAACAGAGAGGAGAATATCTCCTCTCTTTCTCCGTTAATCAATAGAACGGGAACTTGAAATGTATTATTTAAAATGGCGTTTGTTTTTGTTATGGAGATTGTGCTTTCGAACAGAAGATATCTCTGAGACTCTGGGTAAGTTTGTTCAAAAACGTTCTCGTTTTTGTTTATATTATACATTGGATATGGATAAAGACTCCCTTTCTAAATTTTATACTGACATATAGTATACTATAACTTCCCTGTAAAAGGAAGATCAATTTTGTATTGTTGTTGATTAAATAATTTTTTTCAGATATAATATGCTAAAACTAGTGAAGATTGATATAATGATAGAGAACTGAATTCACCATTTTTACATTTTGGAGTGGTAAGTAATTTCACGTATTCCTGTGAAGTGTTCAATGATGAAAATATATTTCGAAAATTATGCTACAAATTTAATAATTGTATACAAAATATGAGATCAAGCATAGTTTTATAATAATTTAACACTTTATGTGATATTATAATTGTTTATAGACCCCCTAGTGTATGTTTAATACTGTTATTAGTATAACTTCACTGAAGAACAATTTTATATGCTTGTTGATTAAATGTTTCTTTCAGATCAATGCCAAAACTACTGAAGATTGATATTATAATATTAATAATAGGAACTATCAAACTAAATTTCCTGAGAAATGCCCACCAAGAAGACAGCAGTTGTTTGCCATCATGAATTTATCAGAAACCAACGCGAGGCAATACTTATGTGAAGATCACTTTGAGGAATCTGCTTTTACTTCTACAACAATAGGTAGGCTGACAAAATTTGCTCTGCCAGTAAACATAAAAGATGAATCTGAAACTGATGAATCTGAATGTGCTGCTACTTCTGAAACCGCAAGCGTAGGAGAAAGTCTTGCTGGTCCTTCATACGAGGTACTTTCAGGTCAGAGGAAGGACTAGCATTCTAGGGCATATAGGTGAAAGTAGGATGAAGAATCTTACACCTAGGAAAAGTAAGTTGTATAATGTGTGTAGATCCCAACAGAAAATTAGAGGTAAACTTAGAAAATCATTGTTTCTGTCAAAATCTAACTACAAAATAACAATCTAACACTATACAAAAAGTTTTGCAAGGCAGTCCTATTGATGTGGGTTTGAATAAATAGATATTAATAAACCTTGTTAAACTTACATCAAACTTGGTGCTTAGAACAAATGCTATACAGTTGATTTTGATGGAATAACTTTCTTAAAGCAAGATGTGCTGGGTCGGGTAACTGATAAAATTGTTGGATTGGTTGATTTGGGTTCCCTGGGACGTAGGAGCGATTTGGCCAACCAACCTCTGGGTTTTTATTTTACCAGAGGTACAGACAGCAGATCTGAAGCATTTATTGTTCGAAATAGTTGAAATTGTCCAAAGCATTAGGTTGGAGGTAATGGGGACTGTTTATGACCAGGGGACAACTAATCGAGCAGCAATCAGACAACTTTGTAATACTCAAACAGGTAGAACTGATTATTACTTTAGCCTAAATGATAATTTTTTCGCTTATTCGATCCCCCTCATCTGCTAAAATCAACAAGAAATACTTTCCTCAAATATAATATTCAGTTTGATAACCATGAAATTGCAAAATCATGTTACGTTGAACAATATTTAGATTTAGATTAAACAAGGAAATTTTATTTGGCACCCAAAATACGTAAAGAATATATCAATTTGAAACAATATCCTGGATATGAAATGAAAGTATCTATTGCTGCCAAAACTTTAAGTCAAACTGTTGCAGATATGATGGAAAAATCCCTGTCCTTCGGAGCATTGCCAAGTGAATTTATTTACACAATATATTTTCATGAATTGATTGTTTAATTCTTATACTGTTATGCATAAAAATTATTGTATAATTAATATAATAATCATTGACTATTTTATACCTCAATGAAAATTTATATAAGATTTATATTTTATTTATTATGTTATCGAACAATTGTTCAAATATAAACAAATTGATCAAAGTACTTTTTTTTCCTCTTCTCCTTCCTTTTTTTCAGAGGCTCAATAACAATTTTCTTTCGTACTGATTCAACTAATTTTATTTACATAAATCACTTCGTTCAGTACTGATTCAACTAAAGTTATATAAATCACTTTGTGATTTATGTAACTAAAAACAGTTGAATCAGTAGTGAACGAAGTGATTTATGTAAATGAAATCAGTTGAATCAGTATCACACTACTAATAAATTCAAAGAGCGCGGGTAAATGCCCGCATGCGCCCTTCGCAATACCACCACGGTATACAAATAAATAAAAATTACACCAAACCCAGCTGGATTCCTTGCCGCCCCTGTTTAGTAGGCAATCGAACTCTCTCTTCCTTCTATTTCTCTATGGCTAAACCCTAAGAAAACACAATTGATAAAATTTGAATTTACCACAGATTTTCACCAACGATCCTATGCTGATGCCAACAGATCACTAACCACCATAAACTCCGTACGTTTCCTGGGTGTTGAAGTAGACTACCGTATGGATTGGACATCTCATGTAGACACCCTGGGTAAGAGTCTGGCTAGGTTTAGATACGCACTGGGAAATCTATCTCGTTTGGTGAGCCCAGAAACCGCAATTACAGCATACCATGCATATGTACATAGCAGGATTAGATATGGGATCGTGATTTGGGGCAACTCGAATGAAATCGACAGAATTCTGTTGCTACAAAAGAGATGTCTAAGAAGTACGAGGTACGAGGTACGAGAGCTGCCGACAACACTTTGTGGATCGCGGTATCTTAACAGTGGTCTCATTATATATATATGAAGGAGCCCTTTTTGTTACCAACAATCTCCCATTCTTTCATGAAATCGAAAAAAAGCACAAATACGCCACTAGAGTCAAGGAACACCTAAACGTGCCCTCGTTGAGATTCTCCTACCTCCAAAGAAACTCTTTACATACCCTGGTGAAGATTTACAATAATATACCTGATGAAATCAAACAGCTGCCTCAAAAAAGGATGGAGAGAGTACTTTTCAACTATATGAAGGACAGACCGTAATATTCATTAAATGAATTTTTTAATACTCAATACTTGACTGTTTTTAACATATCTTGTTTAGAGATACCTTATTTATGATTGTATATGTTTATGTCTACTGTTTCTGTTTTAAATTGATATATTGTCTAGCTCTACACCCTAACAGGTTTATTTGTATTGGAGTATTTGAATACATGATGATGATGATGAATCATTGATCTTATTAGGAATAAAATACACCGAATATTGTATAGTTCTTTATTGTTATAAAAAAGAGATCCACTTTGGGTGATAATTCATGTCATACAGGTTCATGGAGGAATACTGTTTCACAATACCTATACGGTCCAGCAGTATATTATCCCAGTACTGGAGACATTTTATGTTTTCATGTAGGTACTTTTAGTACTGAAGTTAATGAATTAATTGAGTTAATAAATTTAAGTTGTGAATTTTAACCATAGATTTTTCTCATCAAATAATAGTATATTATATACCGCGGGACTGAAGTAGTACATTTAATCCTGAAGGTAAAGTTTATGGCCCGACCGCAGGGAGGGCCATAATTTACCTGAAGGATTGAATGTACTACAGTCGCAAGGTATATACGATACTTTTCGTACTTCCGGTATGATTTTATGAATTATTTCAATAATTTCAATCAGTTTTTTCTCTCTTCAACTCATTCAATAAACTGTCTTTAAAATAAGTTACCATAGTAACATTGCGTTGTGACAATTATAATTTAGAAACATTGTCACTACTAGTGTCATTGTAAAGAAACATTGTTGTTGATAATTATTGGTATCATGAGTGAAGAAGGTGTATCTGATATTGATAAAAGAGCAGCCGAAGTAGGTGAAGAATTGTTACAACAATAAAATATCCCTTAAATTCGTTTGTTTGTGATTTAATCGTTCCGGGAGTTTCGACAATATTTAATCCCGGAGGGATTAAATGTGACACTTTAGTACCTGTCACAAGGGAGTGAAGTTGTCACTTTAGGCCCGGAAGTACGAAAAATAATTTTTTCATTTACCATTTTCCCTAATTCGGCTCAGGTAAAATTATACAGGCTGTGGAAATTTCAGAAAAAAGTCAGTTTTTCTTTTGTAGTTTTGACATGTTTATTCAGAATGAAATGAACTTTGGTGTGAAGTTTCCTATGACTATGATACATATTCTACAATTTACAGTTTAATCCTACTTCCACTGGCATCCTAGTTATAGACTCGCGGATTCATAAAACTAGATGAAATTAGCAAAAAGAAAGTAGATGAGTCACTCTAAGAATCTTCAATGCAGATTTTAGATAATTAAATTATTTTTCATCCTTCTCCTAAAAAGCACCCTTTTCGAGATATTCATTGAAGGTTATGAAGAAGTTTTAAGAAGCCGTCCCTGTGCAAAACTTGACTCGTCTAATGGTAAACAACAATAAGTAAACACAATTTAATTTATTTTATCAATTTCCACAAGTATAATAATGTTTATCTACGACCGGTTTCGGTAATTACACCATCTTCAAGTACCAGACTGATAATGAATAAAAATATCATCTATACAATTGTCTACAATATGGTCGGAACAATAATATGTTATAAATTCAACAAAGGAGACCTCGACACATCTAATTGGCTATTCAAGAGGTTTACTTCAGTATTTTTATTGAGCTTATTTATTTCCAAATGTTCAAGTAGGTCCATTTTTCTCCCTTTATCGCAAATATGAAGAATCTCTAAATTATCTGTATCTATTGGGTGGTTGTAAATGTTTATATGTTCAAGTATGGGAGAATTACGATCGTTTGTTAAATGTTCTTTTAATCTAGTTTGAAAATTTCTACCTGTTTGGCCAACGTAAGCCGATGAACATTGTCTGCAAACAATCCTATAAATACCTGACTTTTGTAGTTTATCCGTCTTCGTTTTTCTATTGAACAATAATTTGCTCAGGTTGTTAGTGCTTGCAAAGGCCGTCTTTAAATTGAATTTAGAAAAAAATTTTTGAATCTTCACAGATATTTCTCCAAAATATGTAAATCTAACATATCTATCACCTATTTTATCCTCCACCGGGTACAGAAGGTGGTTAGCCTGTTTTTGTTGGTATCGAAAAATTAATTTATCAACTAATGGAATCGGAATTTTGTTATTTTGCGCGATTTGTTTAATGATACCAACCTCACCCACACAGCACAGATTCATTTCTGAAATATTGCAGGAATATGTTTCGGAATTATTTGAGATATTTCGGTTATATTGCGAAAGATATATGAAATATTTCAGGAATATTGCAGAAACATTCGAATGTCCGCCCCATAACCTAACATAGCAATATTGCAGATATATTTTTCGATATATTTCTGCAATATTGTAGAATTATTTTGTAATATTTATGGAATATTTTTGTTATATTGCAAAATATATATGCAATATTTCAGGATTCTTGCAGAAATATTTCTGTTATTTCATGAGATGTGGTATAGGTTTAACTCACATAAAAAAAATAGTAGGCACAATTAATAGGTATCTTTATTCGCTCTCTACTGGACATTCAACATTTCTTTTTTTTAACTTTTTCCACTTCCCTGGAGGCTCGCAATTTGGCTTGAGCTAACCATTTCGATATGGGTTCAATAATCAAACATAGATAATCAAATCATTAGATCTGTTCAACTCTACCTTTGTACGTATATAAAAAGCACGTCAATATAACGTCTCAATAATCAGACGGATGAGATCACAACCTACTCTTTATAGGACTGTGATAAGATGTTAGTATAACCTCAAAATATAAAATTTTGTATCAATGATATCTATAAGCTTCTAGCTATTATACCTTAAATACCTAATCAAATCAGCTTATATTATTTAGAGCCAATTAGTCTTTAATAAACATTAAACTCACAACTAACTGAACTAACAAAGTAAAGTAACAACGGACTGCTTCACGACACGATACATGATACAACAACACTGGTAAACAGAAAAAATGGCGGCCTGACTAAAAGAAAAGAGAGGATGCGTAAAGCCTCGAACTAGAGAAAGAAAGCACACAAACATATTATATATTGCATGTAATGCTGATTATTTCTGTCGCGATTTGTAATAAATATGTCTATGCATATATTCATAGGAATATACGCAAAACTATATAAATTTTAACTTTGTAGAAAACTGTTATAGTTTGTAACATTTCTGTAATATTTCTGAATATTGCAACTGTAATATTGAAATACAATATTCCAGCAATATTTCTCAATATTGCAACTGTAATATTGAAACACAATATTCCAGCAATATTTCTGGAATATTGCAACTGCAATTGCAATATTGCAATATTGTGGCAATATTTCCTGAATATTGTGTGCTGTGTGGGCAATATCAAAATCTGCCTGGGATAACGGAACCGAAAATGCTCTATGTATCATGGATCTGTATGCTGCTAGTTTGTGTGTTATGGGGTGTAATGAATCCATAGGAATCGTGCAATCTGTGAAGGTTTCTTTTCTGAAAATGTTGTAGGTAAACTTATTCTCTATTTTGGTAATCGTTAGGTCTAGAAAATTGATGGAATTATTTTCTTCAATTTCTACTGTAAATTTTATCTTTGTGTGTAGACTGTTAATAAAATCTAAAAATTGCTTCAACTGTCTATTTGAGCCACGAAAACCAACGAGAATATCATCTACATATCGGAACCAAAATATTATATGATCTCTTGCTAATTTACTATTCAGAATGAACTCATTCTCTAAATTGTTCATGAAAATTTCTGCTAACAATGGGCTTAGTGGTGAGCCCATGGGTAAACCTGAATTTTGCAAATAGAAAACTGAACTGAACCTGAAATAACTCTGGGAGAGGCACAACTCAAAAAGGCTACACATTTCATCTATCATACAAGGATTAACTCTTTTAGTTAGGAGAATATCCTGAATCAGTGGTAAGCATTCATTTGTCGGAACATTTGGAAACATATTGCTCACATCAAATGATATCAACCTAAAATTATTTTTAACATCTATGTAGGAAAGTCTTTCGATTAAGTCTATTGAATTTTGAATTGTGTTCTTCGGTCTAAAATTTGTGAGATCTAAGAATTTTGAATTAAGAAACTTCGCTATGTCACCTGTTGGGGTATTTATATACGTAACCACTGGTCGTGCTGGAAAGTTTTCTTTGTGTATCTTGATGAGTCCATACATCTCTGGGGGTCTGGGATTCATTGGTATCATCCTTCTAGCTTCATATGCACTGGCAAAGAGGAGACTGCACGAGTCCATAGTTTTCTTCATTTCTGTGATATATTGTTTAGTGGGGTCTCTCTGAATACTTCGAACATCTAGTTGGTTTAGTATGTCTCGCATTTTAGAGTGATATTGATGTTTGTCGAGACACACTATACTATTTCCCTTGTCGGCTCTCGTTAAAATGAGGTCTTCACTATTAAGTTTCAACTTTATATCTTTCACAATTCTCATTTGGTTAGGCATAGATGACACCCTGTTTGAGCTCACCCTGTGTTGTGAAATTATTTCAGCTACTTTGTGTTCATAGCATTCCGGAGGAATGAAGAGATTCTTGTTGTTTGTTATAACTAATTGAGATTCAACACCAAGTATTTCTTTATTTTGGTTGTTAGATATTTTTGGGGGGTTGTATTTTGGCCCTTTTTCTAGCAAATCTACCTCCGTTTCGTGAAACTGTTTTGTGGATAAATTAACAAATCTTGGATAAAATTTATAATCGGAATAACGTTTCGTCAGGATTTCTGGATTATGTTTGTTTTTATGTTCTAGGTTAGATAGCTTCTTACGTAGCTTATGGTATTTCTCCTTTGATGTTTCACCCACCATTTGCATGATTTTATATTCCAAGCAATCAAATTCTATACTATGAAGATTGTACCTGAGTTCGTCTTGAACACATTTCATATGTAATTTGAGGTTGTCTCTCGTACTGTAGAATTGTTTGATTTCTTCTTTCAGCCACATTATCTCGAACTTATGTCGTAGTTTGTCCGTCGTTGTATTTTCAAAACAGAATTTGAACTTAATATAGTTTGGAATCACTTTTCTCCTCAAACACTCTTTATTAAACCATAAATTCAGGGTCGCTTTTTTATATTTCACATTCAGTCTATAATATAAATTAATCAAATTTGCTTGACAAGCAGTTCTATAAAAATGAATAGTTTTTGATTTTATTTTGTGGAAAACCATCTCAACACAATTTAATTTATTTTATCAATTTCCACAAGTATAATAATGTTTATGTACGACCGGTTTCGGTAATTACACCATCTTCAAGTACCAGACTGATAATGAATAAAAATATCATCTATACAATTGTCTACAATATGGTCGGAACAATATGTTATAAATTCAACAAAGGAGACCTCGACACATCTAATTGGCTATTCAAGAGGTTTACTTCAGTATTTTTATTGAGCTTATTTATTTCCAAATGTTCAAGTAGGTCCATTTTTCTCCCTTTATCGCAAATATGAAGAATCTCTAAATTATCTGTATCTATTGGGTGGTTGTAAATGTTTATATGTTCAAGTATGGGAGAATTACGATCGTTTGTTAAATGTTCTTTTAATCTAGTTTGAAAATTTCTACCTGTTTGGCCAACGTAAGCCGATGAACATTGTCTGCAAACAATCCTATAAATACCTGACTTTTGTAGTTTATCCGTACAATACAATAAGTAGTTCCATTTGATGAGAGTAAGGATATTTATGGAATTGCGTATAATCTTATAGTAGAAATTGAATAATCTCAGTGGGGAAAAAAGGATTAAAATCAAGTGAATTTTCGGTGTATTAACAGTGAAGAATAGTATAATATTTAATTAAAGTCGAGTGGATATCCAGTGTTTCAATTGGAATATTTTTGTTTGGAATATTGCAATAAGCTGCAAAACATAATAATTGAGTGAGTAAATAAGGTTTCTTAAATAATTTCTTTGAATTTTGAGTTTCAGACGATGAAAATGTTTATCTAGAAACAGGGTTATGTGTTAGAGATGGAAACAATGTCCAGGAGTGTATTAGCACAATGTGAAATCTGTAAACGCTTTTAACTTATTACCTGAGCCGAATTTGGAAGAATGTTAAATGAAAAAAAAATGGGTTCAAGCCCTGTGGACAGGAGCTTTCTGGCGCAAACAGACAAATTATATCTGGTATTGGTTTCTCAGAGTTGGGAATTATATCAATGTATTCATATGATAGAACTGCATCATAAAGGAAATTCAATTCAAATAATAGTTTATTTATCAAGATTAAATGAGCAATCATGAGAATGAGAACTGCACCACATTTTCAATTTTTTTTTTTGACACTTTGCGGTAATCTGGTCAATACAAAACTTCACATGCGTATAAAGGTCATGATTCTACAATTTGGTGCTAAATTTCAGATAGATCGAGTGATCGGTTTCGGAAATATTCATAAAAAATATTTTTACTAAGATCGGCCATAACTCCGAAACCCCTTGATGGTTTTCGCCCATTAACGAACTTGTCCGAGATATTTACGCTCCAAAACCACCTTGCAATTTTCAATCCGCTAACTCCTTTCGTTCGAGAGTTATCGTGCCTACGGCCGGTCGGCCGGCCGGACAGAATCGATTTCGCACTCGGTTTCTTGATCAGTGAGTCGAACCAAATCATTTGAGACCATTTTCAGCCAAAAATTCCAAAATTACAGACACTTGGGAAAATTGATAAGCACTCTGTTCCGAGGAACTAGAGCGCCAAAAAAACAAGTTTCGTATGACAATTGCCCAAAACAGGTTTAAAGTACCTACAAATAGTAGGTATTCCATAAAACATGTATAAAAGAAGATAAGTAATAATAAATTACCTTGTAATCGATCAAAAATTTCCTGATCTACGTTCAAAAAATTTTCTCCTCTCTCGAACTACAGAATTATGCTTTCAATATTTACGTAATATTTTCAAACATTTGCGGGTGAGGTCCCCGTTGCATCGCTAAAATACGAGTATTTCAACCCCAATATTCTTGAAGTCACAATATTCCCTTCTGTCAAGTTGACTTTATGACAATTCATATACATAGAATATACATAGAATAATTATATCAATCTGTGAAATACGATTTACATTGAAATTTTGAAAAATCATATCTCCGAAAGTATTAGCTTGTTAGAGTTGAAAATGATATGAATGGATGCTTATGATGAAACTGCTCATTTAAAAAAAATCAATTTGGATTTTGATCTGTAAAAAATATTTTTTTTTGTTACTCCGAAACCATCTGTCCGATTTTGCCCAATAACGAACTTAGCCGAGATATTTATCCCCCAAACCTACTCTGAAAATTTCAACTCTCTAGCTCATTCCGTCCGAGAGTTATCGTGCCTACGGCCGGCCGGACGGACCGGCCGGACAGAATGAATCTCTACCACGGATTCTTGATCAGTGAGTCGAACCAAATCGTTTAAGACCATTTTCATCGAAATATTCGAAAATTACAGACATTTGGGCAAATTGATAAGCACTCAGTTCCGAGGAACTAGAGCGCCAAAAAGTGTTTCATTTGACGAGAGGAATCTATGGTTGAAATTAATATGCAACTTTTAGACTTACCCAGTATTTGAAATGAATCTTATGGGAAATAGATTATTTTGGATAAAAATATTGTCAATTTTTTTAAATTCAAGCTGGAGCTGAATAAAAGTGTGGTAAAGCCCTGTGGACAGGAGCTTTGGCGCTCAAACTTTGACAATTCATCTCTGAAATTATTGGTTTCTCAGAGTTGGGTATGATACCAATGGATTCTTATAATAGAACTGCATCATAAACGAAACTAAATTAAAATTAAATAACGAACTTATCCAAGATATTCATTCCTCAAATCTCCTTAGAAAATTATATTATATCAATTGAAACTTAGCCTATATTCCGGTTTTGTTTTCACTGAAAATATTCTGAATATATTTTCATCATCATATGGATTATCCAAGGTCATATAGGGTAGGGGTAATTATAATATACTATAATTGTTCATTTTGCATTCGATCATACTTTGTTAGAACAGAAATCAATACATTTGACATATCTGTCATAGGTAGATAAGATTATAATAGGTTCTTTCGTCTGTTTCTTGGTGTAGTGATAGATGCATAGAATACATGGTGAAGACACTCTTTGACATATTTTCGGCCGATTTGCGGTCCAAATACTGTCAAAATACAAGGATTTTGTTTTACTTCAGTTTTCGCCGATAGATGCCGGCAGTAGAAATTTTATGGACAAAATTATCGACATGCCAAATTAAATTCGAATCTTTGTTTATTCTAGTTTCTTGTGGAAAGTGGTACCGTTTGCTGAAATTTAGTATTTTGAGTATTTTGTTCAACGTTCTTGTTTTCCGCGCCGAAAGTATGCCAAATGTTTTCTGTGTGAACTCTGAACGAGTATCCAGAACTATTTCAATCAAATACTATTTTCATTCCGAAAATACTTCGTTTTTATGCGAATATAGTTCTTTTAACAATTGTTTATTCTTGCCGCATCAGGGGCAGATTTCTGGTATCAAGATAGGTATTATTTATAATATTAATAATATTGAAAAATCGCTGATACCGTTAATTGTTAATAAATCAACATAGGAGAACGCTAAGACTTGTTGATTTACTATAATCTTGCCGGTTGATGAACATAAATTGTTTTGAAAGTTGAAACATTAAGGTATGACTCTATTAATGAATAATATATTCATTATACAATTTAGTTATATATTGAGAAGGAATGAAATGACATGTTATGAAAATAACTAACAGTATTATTTGTTAATGATGAAAGGACTAGCAGAGAACAAAGTTCAGAGCAACCACACAGTGTGATTTCATCAAAGTTGAATAGCTTTCCTAAAGCGTCATTCTTTTTGTCGCTCTTATATACTATAATATTATTTGTTTCAAGGATATTGTTACACGACAAGAATGCATGGCAACTGGCTTCTAATTGAAAATTTGGAGATTTGTTTGTTCAAAATATTTTTCTAGTGAATATATATTGAATAAAAGATTGAAACGTAGTATACTACCCTCTATTTGATTAGTTTATCAATTTAATGAATCATTTTTCGATATTTCATCAGTATACTTAGTTCTGAATAATAGCTATCGAATCAAATATATCTTGCAATCTAATTGCTGAGAACATAAAAAGTTGTCAAGGGGTATTATGGGTAACTGAAAAAATGATGTATACATGAGAATGTTTTGATGAAGTTACAAATTATACATCGAAAATAATAAGTAAAATGCTCAATTTAAATGAGCCTTACATGATGATGGTAATTAATACATTTGAATATATATTCATTTCACAGATTTCTTCATTTACAGTTCCATTCAAAATGTTCCAAAGAAACTTCTTTACTGATAAATCCCTTATTTGACCTCATTATTTCTTGGCAAGATGAAATTTCTGTTCCAAATAAATGGGGTTTACATATAATGTCCGAACAGATGTCTGATTAATCAAAAAGTGAATTGATTTTTCAATAAACTGCTTTATTATATTCTTTTAATTTGGATTTACGAACTAGCAACGTTGGAAAGTGAACTTTGTCGCTTGTCAGTTTTCATTTATTCCCTTGTCAGAATCTTCGAATTCGACTCCAGCGGCACCATCGTTAATAAAGTGAAGTAGTACATAAACTACGTGATTTGACAGTTCTAGGTCCGTTTTTCGGCCGAAAATTTTAACAGGAATTAGTAGGGAGTGTCCACACCTTATTATTCTATGCATCTTGGTGTAGTGTAATCTACACTGCACTCTGAATCAGCTGATTTTCAGTGCAGTAACGCAAACGAATGAAAAATACACTGAAATAAGGTTTGTTTATCAAACGTCAAAAACATTGATTATTATTTTTGTTCAGCCATCAATCTGATGGATATGAATCCCATACTGTAGTAATCTTCCTTCCCTGACGGCTTTTTCAAAAAAAATTAACAGTAAATTCATCGTCTGAAAAATCAATTGGTGAAAAAAATCAACCTAATAATTGCCAAATAGCATTACTGTTTCTCAACGGATTAATTATTTCTTCATCCTCCTGACCTTATTGCAAATTTTAAATTTGATAATACCCATTTTAAAGAATAGATTGAAGCTCCCAGACAACAAATGTTTTCATAACAAGTCAATTATTGGTGCCTTCTTTTTGCCGTAACTTTAACCATAACCCTACATTCTGTTTTGAGTGCATTTCACACCTCCTTTCGACCAGGTGCAGATAAACTACACTTCGTGTACACTGGTGTAAACCCAATAAGCAAACGAATACTAATATCGAGTGTAAATTACACCGAGTGTAGGAAAGTGCTACACTTTCTATGCAAACGAAAGGACCTACTATGTATGAACAGTGAACACAGATAGATAGAATTCACATTCTGTGATACCATAGTACGATGTATTATTGAAATTTTGAAAAATAATATGATATCAATGGAGTCCTATGATGAAACTGCATCTTAAAAAAAATTTAATTTGAAATTTGTAACGAAAATAAAAAATTTTTTCGTTACTCCGAAAACATCAGGCCGATGTTGCCCAATAACGAAAATAGCCGAGATATTCGTTACCTACCTACCCTGAAAGTTTCAACTGTCTTGCTCATTCCGTTCGAGAGTTATCATGTTAACGGACGGACGGACAGAATCGATTTCGATCACGAATTCTTGATCAGTCGAACCAAATCGTTTGAGACCATTTCCAGCCGAAAATTCGAAAATTACAGACATTTGGGCAAATTGATAAGCACTTTGTTACCAGTAACAAGAGCGCCAAAAAACAAGTGTTTCATTATTGGAACACTGGGAAAGGAAGGGACCATTGTATAAAAATATGTATAATTTATCTTATGAAAATAATTTTGGTTAATTTCTGGCAAAATGGTAAACGAAAAAAGTGTTTTATTTGTGATGAGAGGAATCTATGATTAAAATTAATGTACAACTTAAAGACTCGTCCTGTATGTAAAGATAGAAGTCATGAAAGTATCGCAGACTCAAATGGAATTTTCAAGTGTAATCATCATTATTTCAAGGAAGTTGATTAGGTGATGTATTTTGTTTCATAGTGTAATTCGGGGTAATTTTCATTTCTTCTATAGTCATGATATTTTACAACTGCTCTCTCCTGATTATAAGTTTCGATGGATCCTGGTCTCATAAGTCTGATGTTGGTTATAGCTCTTTCAGGTGCTAGATTTTGAAAATGAACTAGATAGCATGCAGCCATCACTCCAGTTCTTCCTCTCCCCATGCGGCAATGGATGGCAATGGCCTGCAAAAAAGGATAAATCAGTTCATCAGAAGATGAGTAGTTCATATTTGATATATCTCAAATCTTCCTGGTATTCTTTCAGGATGAAAAATGTTGTTCTACTTATGATTCCTTTAATGCTTTCTCAAGAAGTAGAATTGCCTAAGGTTTATTATCATCTGATTATAAACTTTAGGAATCATTTGGTCAGAAATATTAGGTGTACGCTTTGAGGAACGTAGAATTAAATGAATTGGTTCAAGCACTGACGTGAAATCAGGAGCTTTTGCGAGTATATTTTATTGTCCATTCTCCTATATTGGACAGTCTCAATCGAATTTACCATGGTGAATTCTATTGTCCGTTCTGCTGTATTGGACACTCTCTTAATCGAAATTTACCATAGTTAATTCGATAATCGGCCCAATGGTTTCCGAGTAATAATTTTGTTTTCAAACAATACTAATCCGATCGAATTGAAACTTGGTGACTAGTTGTAGAAATTTTTAAAAAATTATTAAAAAAAATGGGTTCAAGCCCTGTGGACAGGAGCTTTCTGGCGCTCTAGTTCAAACAGACAAATTATATCTCCGAAAGTATTGGTTTCTCAGAGTTGGGAATTATATCAATGTATTCATATGATAGAACTGATCATAAAGGAAATTCAATTCAAAAAATAATTTATTTATCAAGATTAAATGAGCAATCATGAGAATGAGAACTGCACCATGGAAGAAATCAAATTGAATCGCCCAATAACGAACTTAACCGAGATATTCATCTCCCTAACCTACTCAACTACCTAGCTCATTCCGTTCGAGAGTTATATCTATGTCTATGGATGAAAAGCAGTCTCACTATTCTCAGATCTCTTACTTCATGTTCCGTTCCGAAATGTAAGACTTTTCTGAGAAAAACTAATTTCGGAGCAAACAACTGAGATTTTTCTCACTTTGCTCACAATTCTTCTATTGATTAGATAATGTCATGTCTCAGGAAAATAAGTTGACATTATGACAATTCATACATAGAATAATTATATCATTCTGTGACAACGTTGAAATACGATTTCATATTGAAATTTTTAAAAATCATATCTCCGAAAGTATTAGCTTGTTAGAGTTAAAAATGATATCATTGGATTCTTATGGTAAAACTGCTTATTAACAAAAAATTAATTTGGAATTTGTTTCGTAAAAAAAAATTTTTTTTTGTTACTCCGAAACCATCTGTCCGATTTTGTCCAATGACGAAATTAGCCGAGATATTTATCTCCCAAACCTACTCTGAAAATTTCAACTGTCTAGCTCATTCCGTTCGAGAGTTATCGTGCCGGACAGAATGAATTTCGACCACGGATTCTTGATCAGTGAGTCAAACCAAATCGTTTAAGACCATTTTCATCGAAAAATTCGAAAATTACAGACATTTGGGCAAATTGATAAGCACTCAGTTCCGAGGAACTAGAGCGCCAAAATATTATTTTGGTCATGATATGAAACTTTCAGGTTAGGTTGTCAATCTGAATGCGACATTTGAGTTTGTTTATTGGCATAATCGACAAAACGGTTTTGGAGTTATACCCATCTGAAATGTTGTTCTTATTTCCTGAATGACTCGAAAAATACAAAACCGATCTGATTGAAACATGGTTATTAGTTGTAGAATGCCAACACGAACATTCTTGCAGAATTTCCTGAGGATCGTATCACTGGAAAATTGTTAAAAAATCATTGAAATAAATTCTATATATATCAGATACTATTCGTCCGACATCACTGAAATTTTGCAAGAGCCTTCAAAACCTAACTCTTCTGCCAAGTTCCAATTTTGAACACGATCGAATATATATTGTTGGAGATACGAGCAGCCTTGTGTGAGTTCAGTAGTTGGATGGGTGATGGTTGCCTCGATAACTCTCGAACGAAAGGAGATAGGGACTTGCAATATTTAGCGTAGGTTGCACATCTAAATGGGAGAATTAAGTTCGCTGTTGGCCATAATGGGCCCAACGGTTTCGGAGTTATACTTATCTGGAATATTATTTACGATTCATTGGGAGCACCAAAGCCTATTCACGAACTGGATTTTTTCATTTGAACAAATCTACCCACTTGGTCACTGAAGAATATCAATAGACGAAGTTACTTTGGAAGATTCAGTATAAATTCGATTAAAAGTCTGCGTAGATTACAATCAAGAAGATATATTATACAATTCCTAGAATAAGCCCATTTGAAATTTTGTTTTCCCGATATAATGGATCTCTAATAGGTATCTATAAATTTCAGTTGTGCTACATATCAGTGAAATATATTGATGATCAAATGAACAGTAATGCTAAAGTTCTTAACATCACCTGAGAGCTCTTGTAATTGGTATTCATAATTTGTTTATCCCTCCATTACCTTCACCTTATCCCCACTATTGTACACCATTGTTTCAAATACAAGGATCAGGAACTAGAAAAAATTTTATGAAAAGGATTTCCCTTCTCAGATAGTGATATTGTATTCTTCCGGCATTTTCGATAAAAAAATTTAGATGGATTAAGCATATTCAAAAACTTAGCAATAACAAATTTCAATGAAATTGAAGAGTTAAAGTTCGTCGTGAAATCTCGGTACAATCACAAGAAATTATGAAGTAGGTAATGCAACAAGAGAAAAAACCTATCATGAAAGAAGAACAACTCTCTGTGACTTAGGTTCTATAATAATATCATTAGTGTGTTACTTAAATACTTCTGGAGATTCGCCTCTAATATGAATTGGTTTTTATTCAGCTCCAAACCAAATGCAAATTCGTAAAATTTCTAATAATTTAACAGCTAATTTCAACTACATTATTGATACTTATGAATAATGTAGGTAAACATAATTAATCGATCGGACATGCTTAAGAGCACCTACATCAATTCAAAAAACCAATAGATTATGATCTCCACAACAGTTTATAGAGAAATATGATCGAGTGTTGTCTTGATATTGCTCAGGAATATCACGCAAAATATATATAATTCGGACTACGGCAGAACACAGATAATATTCGATTAGAAAATCATAACATACCTCTTGTTGAACCCGACATTTTTTACACAGTTCTATGAATTCCATGATATTTTCTACGGTTGGTGCCTCAAACTCTTCTATGTCAATCCTGGACCATCCTAACTTCCAATATTTCAGCTTTGTTGGAATATTCTCTGGGGATAGAGTTAAGATGTGATGTATTCCTTGGTCTCTAAGAAATTGGAAATTAGCCTCACTACTAGGACATGCCATTGCAGCTAGTTTGCTCTGCTCTATCCATGAAAAATTATATGGAGGATAAGATATGGCTTTGGAGGCGATTGGTAACCCCCACATTATAACGGAAAGGTTTTTAACTGCGCCAGCAAGCAAGATCAATTTGAAGTGAGTTCTAGTTGAAGGACGAAATCGAATTTTAGTTATTGTTGCCAAATACTTTGAGCATGTCTCGGAATACATTCGATTTATATTTTATTATTAGAGCACGTAGGTACATTCATTTTAATAACATATGACGTTCAATGCAGGAAGGTAGAGATGAAACATATAGATAAATGAATTATT
Source organism: Halyzia sedecimguttata (assembly GCA_937662695.2). Lineage (NCBI taxonomy): Eukaryota > Metazoa > Arthropoda > Insecta > Coleoptera > Coccinellidae > Halyzia > Halyzia sedecimguttata. Next base: position 49,691,509 of record OW569411.2, on the reverse strand, counting down.
TTCATGTCTGTTGATTTTCGCATTACGGAATTCCAAATTCTAAATGACCTTACACAATATTTGTTCACTACAGGACCTGATTGATCTAGCTATTCAGCAGCTCCGGGCAAAGACATCTGCCGCGCCCTCTACAATGCCACCCCATTAGTTATAAGCGACTATGCTTTCATTTTTGCAGCTATGGGCATTTGCTTGGCTTTTCGCTTTGAAGAAACTTTGTTACTTTGAAGTATCGGAGATATTATATCGTAGTGCTTATGTTTTTCGGCAGAAAGTAAGAATTATAGTATTTTAGATACTTTTCTTGTAACTTGAAGAAGTATTTTATATACTGCGAGATATCTTTTAGACAATAACCTACGACTCGTTCGAGACCGCAATGAAAGTCATTACTGGTGGCGTCAGGGGTGGATCTACATATGGGCATTATGGGCTGCAGCCCAGGGCCCCGTGGATACAACGGGCCCCCAGTCCGAATTGAAAATAAAGGAGAGATATTGTAAAAAAAATAATATCTACAATTTAAAAAAAACTAATCTCAGGCTTTTCAAGGGAATGGCTCTGTTATGGGGGACTTTTGTTTTCATTGTCAAATATGACAAACTGACTCTGTAATTATTGGAGATGTGTCTTTTGAATTTTTACAGTAGTATAATCAAGTTTAAAAAATTGGTTCATAAATTCGAATTAAGTGGCCAATACAAGAGAATGGACAACATAATTTACCATGGTAAATTCGATTAAGGGTGCCCAATACAGAAGAATGGACAATAGAACATACGCGCAAAAGCTTCTGACTTCACGTCAGTGCTTGAACCAATTTTTTTTTTCGTGATTTTTTTAAAATTTTCTAGGGGTACGGTTCTTAAAATTTTTTTTTATTTATAATATCATTTAAATTAATATTGTAGGACGTTACTTTAAAATTTCTAAGCTATACTGACTTACAGCTAAAATATTATAAAGAAAAGAAGCAATTGGATAGCCTAACTATCATTTTAATAAAATGATGCATTTTTATTGTTCAAATAAATATATTTTGTTAACTTACAAGAATTTCTTCATTCAATGGTATTTCAAAGATCTAATTACAGTTTTAAAAATAAAATAAGTGTCCAATACAGGAGAATGGACAACATAATTTACCATGGTAAATTCGATTAAGGGTGTCCAATACAGAAGAATGGAAAATAGAACATACGTGCAAAAGCTATCTATCATTTTCTTCAAGTTTCACGCCCCAAAAAGGCCTAAATCGTCAGTTTCGCTTTCGAAAATTTCCGACCCCGTCTCTCGAATTAATTCTGACGTTTCTCGGATTGACTTTTTGAATGGAAAATCGTCGGACTCAAAACCTCCGAAACTTGTATCGAATTAGTATATTTAGGCTCAACCTAGAAGAACGAAATTTGGGAAAAACACAAATCGATTCGTCTTCTTCGACTCGACGGCAAAAGTCCGGGTCGAGCGATCGTTTCTTCGGAGCCTTACGCTACACCAAATCGGTACTACTGAACTCGCACAAGAGTGCTCGAATCTCCAACAATATTTAACCGATCATATTAAAACTTGAAACTTGGCAGTAGAGTTAGGTTATGAAGGCTCTTGCAAAATTTCATGAATTTCAAACGAATAGTTACTGATATATAGAATTTTTTTTTTTTATTTTTAATGATTTATTAAAAATTTTCTACAAACGCTATCCTCACCAAATTTTGCAAACATTTTCGCGTTGCCATTCTACAACTAATAACAATGTTTGAATTCCATCGGTTCAGTATTTTTCGAGTTAATGAGGAACAAAAAACCACCAAATTTCAGAAAATTTCAGATTGTTATAACTCTATAACCGTTTGGTCGATTATGCTCATAAACAAACTGAAATGTCGTGTTCTGGTGCACATCTTAACCTGAAAATTTCAAGCCGCTATCTCATTCCGTTCGCAAGTTATCGTGACAACAAAAATATTTTTTAATAATTTTTTTAAAATCTTCTAGTCATACGATTCGCACAAAATTTCACAAACGTGCTTAGGGTCATATTCTACAACTACCCACCAAGTTTCAATTTGATCGGATTCATATTGGTTGAAAACAAAATTATTACTCGGAAACCACTGGGCCGATTATGCCCATTAACGAACTTGTCCGTCGTATTGGGATGCGCCACCTACCCTGAAAATTTCAAGTCGCTAGCTCTTTTCGTTCTCAAGTTATCGTGGCAACGGCCGGCCGGACGGCCGGCCGGACAGAATCAAATTTGACCTCGAATTCTTCATTGGGGAGTCGAACTTAATCGTTTGAGACCATTTTTTTCAAAAAATTCGAAAGTTACAGACATTTGGGCAAAACTATAACGCGATGTTCCCCAGAACATACGCGCAAAAAAGGTTCAAGCACTCACGTGAAGTCAGAATCTTTTGCGCGCATGTTCATTTGTCTATTCACCTCTGTTGGACACTCCTAATCGAATTTACCATCGATATAGACCGTTTTGAACACTAATGAGATTTCACTAATGAGAGAATCATATGAGATCACAGAAATTTTAATTCTGAAATATGTTTTCTTTCAGAATTGAAATTCATTAAATATCCAATACCATACGAAAAACTTACGTCTCAAGTAATTTCAGGATACGATATTCACGAAATTCCGCGCAAATTAGCGTGACGGCAATCTCAAGTAATTATAGAGTTTTAATTGGATCGGATTTGTGTAAACTCTGAAACTATTAGGCTGATTATGCTTTAAGAACTCAAATGTCGCATTTGGACGTGCATCATGCCCTGAAAATTGCAAGTCGCTATCTCTTTCCGTTCTCAAGTTATCGTGAAATACATAATATTTTTTCATAATTTTTCAAAAATTTTCTTGTAATACAATCCTCACAAAATTTCACATACTTAAGGATGTATGTTACCAAGTTACCAAGTTTCAAATCAGTCGGATATCTATTTTTTGCGCAACCCGCCCTTAAAATTGCAACTCACTATCTCCCTCCGTTCGAAAGTTATCGTGCCTACGGTCACCCATCCAGGTATTAAACCTGCCCCAGGCTGCCCGGATCTCCAACAATATAGATTCGATCGTGTTCAAATTTGGAAGTTGACTGTAAAGTTAGGTTTCGAAGTTTCCCGCAACATTTCAGCGATATCGGAAGAATAGTTTCAGATATGTAGAATAATTTTCAACGATTTTCAATGATTTTCTTGGAATTTTCTAGTGATACGACCCTCACGGAATTTCGAAAAAAATTGCGTGTCGGCATTCTACAACTAATTACCATGTTTGCGTGAGATCGGTTTCGTATTTATTAAGCTATTGAGGTCTGCCTTACGCTCAGGCGGTAGTAACGGTACCAGGTCCGATTCCCACAGCGAAAGTGATTTTTTTAAATTGTTTTTTATTTTGGACGACGGGGGCCTCTAAATAATATTAGCCTAGGGCCCCACGTGGTAGCGAAAAGTTGCTAAATCAAATTCGTACGAAACTAATAATGGTACATATGCTGGCAAATCTACACGTATCTATAGAAACCTACGGTATCGGTATGGACGCAATTGATTCTGCGTCGAGGTCAAATTCAATTCTGTGCGTCTGGCCGGTCAGAACGGCCTGGCCGGCCGTTAGCACGATAACACTCGAACTAAAGGAGTTAGAGGATTTAAATTTGGAGGGTAACTTTGGAGCATAAATATCTCGGACGAGTTCCAAAATCCACTAAGCGGTTTCGGAGTTTTTAGCAAAAACATTTTTTCTGAATATTTCCGGAATCGATCACTCGATCTAATTGAAATTTAATATCAAATTGTAGAATCATGCGGAGTTTTGAACTGATTCCGTAAAGTCGCAAAAATGAAATTTCAAAAATGTTTAAATTTTTATTCCGAAAAACTCTAAAAATACTAATCTAGGGGATGCTATTCCTCCATAGAATCCCCTGGTGAGGGTCAGCGCATGCGTGAATCCGAGACTTTCAGCCACGTGTGGATTGCACATGCGCAGAGGAGAAGTGGCTCTTTTTGGGTTGTATGCCTTATGTTGTACGGTTTACGTCTAGCGGTTATGGATTGGTTGCTGAGCCAATATTGTGAGGTTTTAAAAGAATATTGAAGCCAATTCTGTGAAAGGATTAGTCATTTTCGAAGGAATATAATTTTTTCCGAGTTGAAATCCCTATACCGTGGCCCTGGAGAAAATTTATAAATAACTATATTTGGAAGATCTATATCAAATAACATTCGGATTTGAAGAATAGCCGAAGAATTTGCATTCCTAACTCGAAATTCATGTAACCCTTTTCGGGCAATCATCTTTTCGCGCATAAGCAGACAAGAAGTGATTCAACAGCTGAAGTTTTCGTCTGAGAGAATTGGGGTTTTGAGGTGCTGAATGCTATTTCTCCATAGAATCCCCTTGAGAGAGTCTGCGCATGCGTGGATTAAAGGTGCAATATCTTCTGAACCACTGGTGTTGAACAATCAGAATTTCGTATGAAGTCTGTGATTTTGAGAGGATGTTAAGCCACGAGTAGATTGCGCATGCACAGAAGAGACGTGGCTCTGTTTGGGTTGTATGGCTTATGTTGGGCGTGGTTTGCATCTAGCGGTCATGGATTTGGTGCTGAGCCGGATATTGTGAGGTTTAAAGAGAAATTTCTTGGCAATTCTGTGCACCGACTAGTCAGTTTCGGGGAAATAGCGTTGTTTCCGAGTGGAATTGTCTGTATCGTGGCCCTGGGGCCAATTCATAAATGACTATATTTGGAAGCTCTATATTAAATTACGTTCCGATGTGGAGAATAGGCGTGAGCATTTGCGTTCCCAACGGGGGTCCCATAAACGCATTTTTGCGCGTATGGTATGGGGAACATCACGTTATCATTTTGGCCAAATATCTGTAATTTTTTATTTTGATGGTCTCAAACGATTGAGTTCGACTCCCTGATCAAGAATTCGAGGTCAAATTTGATTCTGTCCGGCTGGCCGGAAACAGATAGCGATTCGAAATTCTCAGGGTAGGTGGCGCGTCCGAAACGATAGACAAATTCGTTAATGGGCATTAGCGGTCCAACGGTTTCCGAGTGGTAATTTTGTTTTAAACAAATGCAAATCTGATCGGATTGAAACTTGGTTAGTAGAATACAAACCTAAGGTCGTCTACAAAATTTTGTGAGAATCGTATAACTAGAAAATTAAAAAAAAATTATTAAAAAATATTGTTTATGTCACGATAACCTGAGAACGGAAAGAGATAGCGTCTTAAAATTTTGAGGTTAGGTTGCGCATCTGAATGCAACATTTGAATTTGTCTATAGGTATAATCGGCCAAACGGTTTTGGTGTTGTACCCATCTGAAATTTGGTTGTTATTTCCTCAATAACTCGAAAAATACAAAACCGATATAATTCAAACATGGTTATTAGTTGTACAATGCCAACGCAAAAATTCTCGCGAAATTTCGTGAAGATGGCATCTCTAAAAATTTAAAAAAAAATCATTGAAAATAATTGAAAAAAATGCTATATATCAGAAACTATTCGTTCGACATCGCTGAAATTTTGCAAGAGCATTGAGAATATAATGGCGATTTCCATTGACACGCTCGGAGCACTCGAAATCGATCTCATCTGTCATGCATCTGTCCAATTGAACCGAAAATATCTGTCAAATATGTCAGTGTGACAGCTCCGAGTGATCCGAGCGTGTCAATGGAAATCGCCATAAATCTACTGCAAAGTTCCAAGTTAGAACACGATCGGATCCATATTTTGGAGATCCGAACAGCCTTGTGTGAGTTCAGTTGCTGGATGGGAATCGCAGAAATTTTACGAGAACCTTCAATACCATGAATGCCATGCGGACATATTTCAATTTACGGGCCGATTTTTTAATCACAAATCTATTTGACATGATAGCCCTACATAAGGGTCCAGTAGCGGTCAGACCTAGTTTTGAAAGAGATCCTCCTTAGGAGTAGGCAACTAAATATTGAAGGGATTTTTATGAACGAGAGTGAATATCATTGAAAAATAGCGAAGGCGATTCTTCTTCAAGAGATCCATACGCCTACAGAGGAGTATACTTGTGAAAGGGGACTTTTGAAGGGTTATGTATTATTTTTGCGAGTATGTTCTGGGGAACATCGCGTTATCATTTTGCCCAAATGTCTGTAATTTTCGAATTTTTTGCCGAAAATGGTCTCAAACGACTGGATTCGACTCCCTGATGAAGAATTCGAGGTCAAATTTGATTCTGGCCGTCCGGCCGTTTCAGGATAGATGGCGCATCCGAATACGACGGACAAGTTCGTTAATGGGCATAATCGGCCCAATGGTTTCCGAGTAATAATTTTGTTTTCAACCACTATAAATCCGATCAAATTGAAACTTGATGAATAGTTGTAGAATGTAAACCTAAGCATGTTTGTGAAATTTTGCGAGAATCGTATCACTAGAAAATTAAAAAAAAATGATTAGAGAATATTTTTCATCTCTCGATAATCTGAGAACGGAAAGATATAGCGACTTGAAATTTTCAGGTTAGGTTGTGTATCTGAATGTGACATTTTAGTTTTTTATAAGCATTATCGGCCAAACGGTTTTGGAATTATCCCCATCTGAAATTTGATTGTAATCTTCCTAATAACTCGAAAAATACCAAACCTATCCAATTTAAATATGGTTATTAGTTGAAGAATGCCAACACGGAAATTCTTGCTTAATTTTTTGAGGATTGTTTTTAAATCATTGAAAATAATTGAAAAAAATTCTATATATCAGAAACTATTCATCCGACTTGGAAGATATTTTGCGAGAGCCTTCAGAACCTATATCTACTACCAAGTTCCAAGTTCGAACACGATCGGATCTATATTGTTGGAGATCTGAGCAGCCTTGTGTGAGTTCAGTAGCTGGTTGGGTGACCGTTGCCTCGATAACTCCCGAACGAAAGGAGATGTGGACTTGCAATTTTCAGGGTAGGTTGCGCATCTAAATGGGAGAGTTAAGTTCGCTGTTGGCCATAATCGGCCCAACGGTTTCGGAGTTTTACCCATCTGGAATATTATTCCCCCGATATATAGACCCGATCAAATTGTAGCTTGCTAACTAGTTGTAGAATATCGACATAAAGATGTGTGTAAAATTTCGTGAGAACCGTAACCCTGTAAAATAAAAATAAAGTTACGAAAAAAAAATTGGTTCAAGCACTGACGTGAAGTCAGGCTTTTGCGCGTATTTTCTATTGTCCAATCTCCTGTACCTATTGGACACTCTCAATTAAATATAACATGGTGAATTCACCATGGTAAATTTGATTAAGAGTGTCATGCAATACAGGAGAATGGAAAATAGAACATACGCGCAAAAGCTCCTGACTTCACGTCAGTGCTTGAACCAATTTTAATATGATATCGCTGAAATTTTGCTGAAGGATTCAAAACTTAACTTTTAATTAACCACACTTTCTGATCTTGTGAGGCGAGAGGCGCATTTGTCGATATTAAATCACGTGATGGGTAGAGAGGCATTTTAGGCCAGTTTTTCTGTCACTGATGAGAATATATCGTTATGTTTCACCTCAACACCTTTATATCTATCAATGGGCATTTATTAGTTAAGAATAAGTAATTGAATATTACTGGAATTCAATTGAATTTCATTCAATATGTTAGTAACTCAACTCATAATTTTCTTTACTTTGATTATTTAAATATGACATTTATTCTAGCGATATTTTTCTAGAATAATTATGTAGTCTTCTCCCAAAGAATAATTGAAGATAGATAATATGTTAATTTTTTCATCAAGCACTGACGTGAAGTCAGGAGCTTTTGCGCGTATATTCTATTGTCCATTCTCCTGTATTGGACACTCTTAATCGAATTTACCATAGTGAATTCTATTGTCCGTTCTCCTGTTTCGGACACTCTCCTAATCTAATTTCCCATGGTAAATTCGATTAAGAGTGTGTCCGAAACAGGAGAACGGACAATAGAATTCACTATGGTGAATTCGATTAAGAGTGTCCAATACAGGAGAATGGACAATAGAACATAAGCGCAAAAGCTCCTGACTTCACGTCAGTGCTTGAACCAATTTTGTTTTATTTCCATCTACGGTAAAACTAATAGCCATACTGTATCAATAGCCAGATTTGTTAAATGAACTCAAAAAAATATAAAAAAGAACTGACGTGAAGTCAGTCCTCTTTGGAGCGCGTGTTCACGTTAGCTAATTTGAATTGGATGGTGAGGGTTTCAAGCACAGTGAATAGAACGAGCCGGAGATCTACCCAGAGTATAGTGAACACGGGTGATGAACTAACAGTGCCAGTGTCTAAGCTGGCATAAGGATAGAGTAAAAAAGTTGACAGAGAACACAACTGACTCTCCTTAGCCACAAAAGGCCCTAGGTGCTTCTGAGGGATCTCCTTGGGGAAGACTTGGGACGGTCAGTATAATCATAATCATGTTTATAACATGCGCGCCAATGGCAGATTGACTTCACAATTAATGAAAAAGGCTAAAAAAGCATAGACGTGGGGTCAATCTGCTTTGGCGCGCGTGTTATAAACATGATTATAATTATACTGACCCTCTCAAGTCTTCCCCAAGGAGATCCCTCAGAAGCTCCTAGGAGCTTGTGCGACTAAGGAGAGTCAGTTGTGTTCTCTGTCAACTTTGTTACTCTATCCTTATGCCAGCTTAGACATAGCACTGTAAATTTTTTATCCGACAGTTAATGGAGTCCAATAACCCATATGGGTAGATCTCCGCCTCGTTCTATCCACTGTGCTTGAAACACTCATCATTCAATTCTAATTAGCTAACGCGAACACGCGCGCCAAAGAGTAATGACTTCACGTCAGTGCTTTTTTATATTTTTTTATCGGTGTGTGTCAGTGTTCTTGATCAACTTTGTTACCCTATCCTTATGCCAGCTTAGACACAGCACTGTTAATTTTTGACCCGACAGTGAATGGTGTATATAGTGATACGATTCCTACAAAATTTAGCAAAAAATTAGTGCGCTGGCATTATACAAGTATTCACCAATTTTAATGTGGATCGGATTAGTATTTTTTGAGTTATTAAGGAAATAACAACGAAATTTCAGATGGGGTTAACTCCTAAACCGTTGGGCCGATTATGACCGATAACGAAATTGGCTGTCGCATTTGGATGCGCAGTCTACCCCATAGAATATATCTATCTATCTATACTACGTAACTGGAAGGGATCCGTCCGCAGTAGAGTGGAAAAATTAATCAAATAAACATGGTGCTGAATTGTCTTCTTCTTCTTCTTATTTTAAGACTATCCGCCGTATTCACAAAGCATTGTTAAGTGTTTGAATCTCCGTTAAGTCTTAACTGAGGTCCTCAGTTAAGGATAAATAAGAATCGCAACCACAGTTAACGTATGTAACGGTGGTGAAACAGGCCTGTTTTAACACCTTTATCCCTTATTGTGCCTTATTATCCCCAATTTATCCTTAACTGAGAACCTCAGTTAGGACTTAACGGAGATTGAATGCTTTGTGAATACGGCGGATAGTCTTGTATTTTCAAAGAGGCAGCCTAAGTTGTGACTCCGAGGACCAGCTCTCATCCCAGCGCTTTGGTGGTCTTCCAGGAGATCTGCTTGTATTTGGTCTCTCTTCCTTTGCGATTTTCACTAGTCGATCGTCATCCATTCTATTGACATGATCTCTCCATGCTCTTCTTCTAATTCTGGCCCATCTCACTATATCCGGAACGTCACACATTCTTCTAATTTCATTGCTCCTTACTCTGTCTCTTAGCGTTTTCCCTGTGATTGAGCGTAATGTCTTCATTTCGGTCGTTCTAAGAATCTGCTTAGTAGCTGCAGTCTCCGCTCTCGTTTCTATGGCGTATGTCATAACTGGTCTAACACACGTTTTATATATCCGTGTTTTGCTTTCGATACTTAAGAATTTATTCCTCCATATCACGGTTCGAAGGAATCCCGATATCCTAGATGCTGCTACTGTTTGCATTTTTACTTCTTGTTTTAGGTTCCTATTGCTCGTGATGTTAACCCCTAGATATTTAAAGGACATAACCTGCTCCACACTTTTATTATAAATTGCCAGTTTGCATCTTCTGGGTTCTCTCGCTATTGTCAAGGATTGTGTCTTTTGCGTTGATATGACCATATTGAATTTTCCTGCAACTGTTTCGAATCTGTGTAGCAGTTTTTGCAGATTATCCTCATCTTCCGATATCACGACTGCGTCATCAGCGTAGCAAACTATTTTGAACTCATGTTTTCCCATCCTGTATCCTCTGCCTGCAGTTTTGACTTCTGTTATAATTTCGTCCATTATAATGTTGAAGAGTATTGGACTGAGGCTATCTCCTTGTCTGATCCCTGTTGATACTGGTATTTTACTGGAGAGTTCGTTGTTTACCCTTACATGTGTGCTATTTCCAATGTTCATATCCCGAATGATGTCTATTGTCCTTTGGTTTACGTCTCGTTCTTTCAGCAGCTCAATGACATCCTGTAATCTCACTCTATCAAATGCTTTTGTTAAATCTATGAAGCACATAAACGCGGCTGTACTGTACTCTATGGCCTTTTCGGCAATCTGCTTTAAAATGGATATAGCGTCTATGGTCGATCTATTCTGTAAAAATCCCTGTTGTTCTTCTCTCATACCACTACTTGATACTTCTTCTGCAATAATTTTTGTTAATAATTTTGAAGTCGTGCTTAGGAGGCTGATCCCTCTATAATTATTTGGTTCTTTCTATTCCCCTTTTTTGAAGACAGGGATCGTTATGCTTACTATCCATTCCTCTGGTACTTTTCTCTGGTCGTATATCTTATTAAACAGTACATGCACTTGATCCATTAATTCATTGCCACCATATTTAAGAAGCTCGTTATTAATATTATCTAGCCCTGGTGATTTCCTGTTTTTCAGCTTGCGCATTGTTGCTCCAATTTTGTCTTTAGATATTAATTGTTTTTGGATGTCTTCTCTTTCCCAAGATGTATTTTCCTGTTCCTGTTCTGGGGCTTGGCTTGTTATTGTGCCACCGTATAGTTTATGGAAATAACTTTCCCATTCTTCTGACGTGATTGTTTTCGTGTGAATGTACTCGTTGATTGGCTATTTAAGGTTCCGTATCATATTCCAAATCTTTTTTTGTCCTCCATATAAGTCGTGTCCCATGTCTGATGAGAATTTCTCCCAGAATTGTCTCTTGATGGTTTGAATTTTCATATTTGTCCTATTCCTCACGACTTTGTAATCAGCGTATGTGATTGTTTGACTTCTAAATTGAAGATATGCTTTCCTTTTTTCTTCCGCGAGTGATTTGATTTCGTGGGTGAACCATGGTTTCGTGTTTGGCTTTCCGTTTTGGTTCACCTTTCGCTTGCCTAATGCCTCTTCTGCAGCTGTCATTATATTAGTACTTAATCTTTTCCATGCTTGCTCTACGGTGTCATCTTCCAGGATCTTGTTTTCACTTATTGCCTTCCTTAATCTTTGCTGGCATAGGTATTTTGTGGTATCGTCGCTAAGGCATTCTATGTTCAGTTTTTCTATCACTCTCGCTTTGTTCTGGGTTTTCCTTTGTACGTAGTTCCGCATTATAGCTAGTACCATATGGTGGTTAGTCCCTGTATTTGCTGATGTTAGGTAATGTTCTGACATCTAATATTTTTGAGGGATGAATATTTCTATTTGTGACAATGTAATCTATAATCGATTTATGTCCTCTTGTGTTCTCGAACGTATACTTGTGCTGTTGTTTATGGGGATAAAACGTATTGTTAATACGTAGTTCGTTATGTGCACAGAATTGTATGAATTGTTCCCCATTGCTGTTGAGTGTTTCTTCATTAAACCGATTCTTAATTCCACTAATAACCTCGTTACCAATCCTTCCATTAAAATCCCCCAGTATCATGACCTCGTCTTGCTTCGGTATCCCATTCATGGTGATCTGTAGTTCATCATAGAATGAGTCTGTTTCTTCTTTACTTTTACTCGTATCAGGGGCATACACGCTTAATAAATGGGTTTTAGTTGTTTCTGTAAATTTAAACGTGGTTTATAGCAGTCTGTCGCTTATATACTTTATGTCTATTATGTTTTTGTCATATTTTTCTTGCACTAATAGGCCTACTCCCGATGCTGCTCTTTCATCTTTTGGTTTCCCACTATATATTAATGTATACTCCGCGATTCTAAAGTTGCCAGCTGAATTGTGTTGCTTATAATTGTAATAATTTACATGATAAGAGGAATCCAATTTCCTTTCATAGGTTAACCAGAATTTTTATATTTTTATTTTAGTTTTCAACTTCTGATTTTACTTTTTTTCGGAGTGCCTATTAGTGATGTTTATTGTACATTTATTCCAAATTGTTACAGATTTCCGTTCAAACGCCCTGAGATTGCCAGACTTTGGGTGAGAGCAATTTGAAGAGAAAATTGGTTTCCATAAAAAACTAGTAGACTTGTAGTGCACATTTTCTACATACAGATTATTTAGAAAAACCAGGTAGTACAGAAAAAATTCTAAAGCCTGATGCAGTGCCAAGCATATTTTCCTTCCCAAAACATTTAATGAAGAAGTTACCTTTACCCAGGAGGAAAATTATCAAACATGTAAGAAAGAAGCACTGTTTCTCTTTTAATGGTATTGCTTGAAACTTGGGACCATATTATATAGAGGATAGTTTGATGTTAAAAATATAAACACTTAATTTTAGGAACTGCAGGAACCGCCTATTCCTATGGATATTGAATTGCCATCCACCTTGATGGATATTGAATTGCCATCTACCTTGATGCAATCTACAAACACATTTGTTGATAGGGAAACTCAGACACCTGCAGATAACACAGCAACATTGCTAAGAAGAAAGGTGAAGTCTTTGAAACAAAAAATCGGGCGGAGAGATATGAGGATATCTACCATGAAGGATGTCATTAGAGAAATAAAAAAATGGGTTCAAGCCCTGTGGACAGGAGCTTTCTGGCGCTCTAGTTCAAACAGACAAATTATATCTCCGAAAGTATTGGTTTCTCAGAGTTGGGAATTATATCAATGTATTCTTATGATAGAACTGCATCATAAAGGAAGTTCAATTCAAATAATAGTTTATTTATCAAGATTGAATGAGCAATCTGAGATTGATAACTGCACCATTGAAGAAATCAAATTAAAATAGCTGAACTGAATTTGACTCTCTCTTATAGAACAGGATGAAATGTACGAGTACGAACACATATCATATAATAAAGCTTAGATAGAATAATTATAGCATTCTGTGAAAACATTACGATTCATTATTGAAATTTAGAAAGTATTAGCTTGTTGGGGTTGAAAATGATATCGATGGATTTTAATGGTGAAACTGCATCTTAAATAAAAATTCAATTTGAAATTTGTTGCTTAAAAAAATTTTTTTTTTCGTTACTCCGAAACCATCTGGCCTATTTTGCCCAATAACGAACCTAACCGAGATATTCATCTCCCTCACCTACTCTGAAAATTTCAACTGCCTAGCTCATTCCGTTCGAGAGTTATTGTAGGAATTTTTTTTTAATTTTGAAATTTTTTTTCACACTTTGCGGTAACCTGGGCAATAAAAAACTTCACATGCGTATAAAGGTCATGATTCTACAATTTGATGCTAAATTTCAAATAGATCGAGTGATCGGTTTCGGAAATATTCATAAAAAATGTGTTTTACTAAAATCGGCCATAACTCCGCAACCGCTTGATGAATTCCGCCCATTAACGAACTTGTCCGAGATATTTACGCTCCAAACCCACCTTGCAAATTTCAATCCTCTAACTCCTTTCGTTCGAGAATTATCGTGCCTACGGCCGGCCGGCCGGACCGGCCGGACAGAATCGATTTCGACCTAGGATTCTTCAGCCAAAAATTCGAAAATTACAGACATTTGGGCAAATTGATAAGCACTCAGTTCCGAGAAACTAGAGCGCCAAAAAGTGTAATTCCCTTTGCGGGATGTGAGCCCGCCTTCTCTCGTTCCGAAACCGAAAACTCGACGGATTAGTCCACCGGGCTATCGGGCTCCTCGTGCGATCTTGTCGATCTCCGGTATTAGCATAAAACGTCGGTACTTAACTGGGATATATATTCTTAATTTTCACTTTTCGACATAAAATCGCCACATGGGGGTATATTTGACGGTTTTTTTACCCTTATCTCCGCTTTTCGTCAACTTTCAGGCCCGAAAACTGCCTAGAACGGCCGTTTTCAGACCCCGTCTCTCGAAGTCGATTTTGACGTTTCTCGAACCAACTATTAGCAAGGAATTAGACAACGTCATGTCTCAGGAAAATAAATTGACATTATGACAATTCATACATAGAATAATTATATAATTCTGTGCAAACGTAGAAATACGATTTATTATTGAAAGTTTGAAAAATCATATCTCTGAAAGTATTAGCTTGTTAGAATCAAAAATTATATCATTGGATTCTTATGATACAACTGCTTATTGAAAAAAAATTAATTTGGAATTTGTTACTCCGAAACCATCTGTCCGATTTTGCCCAATAACGAACTCAGCCGAGATATTTATCTCCCAAACCTACTCTGAAAATTTCAACTGTCTAGCTCATTCCGTTCGAGAGTTATCGTGCCTACGGCTGGCCGGCCGGCCGGACCGGCCGGACTGGCTGGACCGGCCGGACAGAATCAATTTCGACCACGGATTCTTGATCAGTGAGTCGAACCATATCGTTTAAGACCATCTTCATCGAAAAATTCGAAAATTACAGACATTTGGGCAAATTGATAAGCACTCAGTTCCGAGGAACAAGAGCCGCCAAAAACAGTGGACATAGCAATGAATCTTTGGACTTGGTTCTACAAAACTATTTTGAGGGTGAGTTTTAAACCATAATACAAAGGGCCCATTGTACAGTTGAACATAGCTCACAAAATTATATTACGACGTTAAAAGCTAAGTCCATGTTAAGCTCGTTCTGAGTCTGTACTGTAGAACTAGTATGGGTCAATTAATTTAATTTGTAAGAAGTAGATTGGAGATAGAATAATAAATGCATTCTGATTTCAATTGATAAGACATTTTTTTTATATATTTTAGGTTTACCATTGGAACTAGTTCTACTCCAAAAGAAAATAAGAGAATAAACTGCAAGTGGACAAAGAAGATACTCAGCTCTAGCAAAACAGTTTGCTCATACACTATATTTTTACTCTCCTAAAGCATATACTTTTTTGAGGGAATATTTTGTTTTGCCCAATGGCCGCACTATTCGTAAATGGTTATCGAGCGTTAACTGTGAACCAGGAATATTAAATGAGTTTCTAGGTTCTAGGTTCTTCCACTTTTAAATAAAAGTGGAAGTTGAAACAAACACACATTTAAAAATTGGTTCAAGCCCTGTGGACAGGAGCTTTCTGGCGCTCTAGTTCAAACAGACAAATTATATCTCCGAAAGTATTGGTTTCTCAGAGTTGAGAATTATATCAATTTATTCTTATGATAGAACTGCATCATAAAGGAAATTCAATTCAAATAATAGTTCATTTATCTAGATTAAATGAGCAATCTGAGAATGAGAACTGCACCATGGAAGAAACCAAATTAAAATAGCTGAAATGAATTTGACTCTCTCATATAAAACAGGATGAAATGTACGAGTACATAGATCATATAATAAAGCTTAGATAGAATAATTATAGCATTCAGTGAAAACATAGAAGTACGATTCATTATTGAAATTTAGAACTTCATCTTAGCAGAAATTGAATTCAAACATCATAGTTGAATTTAAATTCAACAAGAGTGCCAAAAATTATCAATCCAAAACCAATAGACGAATTCTACCCAACAACGAACTCATCCGAGATATTCATTCCTCAATTATATGATGAACGATAATATATATCTTTCCTCAAATCTACAATATTCCAGTTTTGTTTTTAGTGGAGATGTTCTGAACTCAATATTATTAACTTACCATTACCATTCCCATCATCATATGGATTGACCATCGGCATGAAAATATCAACCAACAAAAAGTATTATATATATATTATATTATCATTCTCATATTTATACGATTGCTCGAATGAAACAACGTCATGTCTCAAGAGAATAAGTTGACATTATAACAATTCATAGAATACCTACATAATAATTCTATCATTCTGTGAAAACGTAGAAATACGATTTACATTGAAATTACGAAAAATCATATCTCCGAAAGGATTAGCTTGTTAGAGTTGAAAATGATATGAATGGATTCTTATGATAAATCTGCTTATTAAAAAAAAATTAATTTGGAATTTGTTTCGTAAAAAAAAAAATTTTTTTTTTGTTACTCCGAAACCATTAGTCCGATTTTGCCCAATAACGAACTTAGCCGAGATATTCATCCCCCAAACGCACTCTGAAAATTTCAACTCTCTAGCTCATTCCGTTCGAGAGTTATCGTGCCTACGGCCGGCCGGACGGCCGGACAGAATGAATTTCGACCACGGATTCTTGATCAGTGAGTCGAACCAAATCGTTTAAGACCATTTTCATCGAAATATTCGAAAATTACAGACATTTGTAAGCATTGTAGCTCATTCCGTTCGACAGTAATCGTGCCTACGGCCGGCTGGCCGGACCGGCCGGACAGACTGAATTTCGAACACGGATTCTTGATCAGTGAGTCGAACCAAATCGTTTAAGACCATTTTCTTCGAAAATTACAGACATTTGGGCAAATTGATAAGCACTCAGTTCCGAGGAACTAGAGCGCCAAAATGCAACCCTGTTCAAATTATCAGTTGTTTATTAATTATTCCTTTTTCTATTGTATGAGTGTATGCAAGCCACTAAGTCATTAATATTCAAATCGAAATAAAAGATCTGAAAGAAGTATTGACGTGAAGTCGAGAGCTTCCGCGGACTTGTTTATCACAATTTACACTCCCCTGAATATTCCAATTTCATAGTGTTAGGACCAGATGTCAATCACGCTCACTGCTGCTTGGCTTCAGATATACATTTTTTCTTCACATAGAACAGCAATATGACTGATTTTTCAAATAATTCATTCTATCATTGCCATATATGTATACATACAGAAATTCAGTTTATTCACCCGATTAGTTTCTGAACTATTGAATTTTTTTCAAGCTTTCAGTAATATTTTTGATTCGAAATTTCAACTTGACAGGATAATTAGTATATACGGCAGTATTGGGTCGAATTTGCCCACCAGAATATTTGGACTTCAACCCTAGATTGAAAGTTTCAATTTTCTAGCTATTTTCGTAGTTGTGAGAGGGGTTTAAGGCTGAACGGACAAAATTGAATTTGACCTGGAATTCTTCGTCAGTGAGTCAAACCAAATCATTTGAGATTTTCTTCTCAAAATTCGAATATAACATACATATATTTTGGGTGAACGATAACGCGCAATTCCTTGAAACGTGCGCTCATAAATACATTTGTATTTAAAATATTATTTCATTTAATTTCTTCCATGACATCCATCCATCTACAATATTCTAAAAATATCTCTATTTTGGATCAATTGCCTATAAATATACAAGATAGAAAAGGATGGGTATACTACCGTCCTGCGGGTTGCCTAAATTTCGATTTGCCTCACTTCGCAAGCTTTACGGATCCCTTCCAGTTAGTATACAGTTCATTGGTCTACACTGAAAATTGTTATCTCTTTCCGTGCAGTGTACATCAAATGAATGTATACAGTGTGGAACAGCCAAATGGAATAAATTCGATAACGGATAAATGAGAGCGTGTTTGGAAAAACGCTTGGACACGTCGATTTGTATTTTTAACTGAGCATTTTTTTCAAAAAAAAAAAATTATATAGGGTGCGTCATGTGACAGTGGCCAATACCCACTTTCTTATTTTAAATGCAAGCCCCTGTATATTATTAATTTTTTGGATTCTTCAGAGAATTCTAGACATAAATAATGTCCTATACCTATCTTCAACTGTTTCGGAAATATTAAGTGTTTTCAGATTTATTACAAAAATTAACATTAAAAAATTTTTTTATTTCACAAATTCGCTACATTACACTAACAACCTAATAATTAATACTGATTATTTCTTAATAATTAAAAAAAAAACAAAAAAATATTAATGTCAATGTAGTAAATGTTCAAAATGCTCGCCGCGAACGTCTGAAAACACTTAATATTTCCGAAACAGTTGAAGATAGGTATAGGACATTGTACATGATTTATGTCTAGAATTCTCTGAAGAATCCAAAAAATTAATAATATACAGGGGCTTGCATTTAAAATAAGAAAGTGGGTATTGGCCACTGTCACATGACGCACCCTATATAATTTTTTTTTTTTGAAAAAAATGCTCAGTTAAAAATACAAATCGACGTGTCCAAGCGTTTTTCCAAACACGCTCTCATTTATCCGTTATCGAATTTATTCCATTTGGCTGTTCCACACTGTATAATAAAATATATGAATTAGCAATCTTATTCAGCGAAGAATCTAACTCGCAGGTGAACTCGGCAGGCGAGTGTAGTAAGGAGTAAGCAACGCGGCTACCGAACCTACGTAAATACGATGAGATTTGAAACTTTAGGAGCAAATACTAGTGCTGAATTTTATTTCCACCATAATTGCTGAACTATAAATCCGATCGAGCTGAAATGTGGTACTCGGTTATAGAATGGGGACTTAAGATTTGTGCGGAATTTCCAAGGAATAAGGCTGGTTTTCCTGTCACGCTGACGGTCGGCGCTGACGGTCAGCGCTGATAGGTCAGCTCGGATCCTTTTAGCATCACGCTGATCACATTGAGAAATAGAAGGATGCTATTGTCTCTGGCTCACTGAATGTGGAGGCTTGTCGGTGCCAGCTAGTCAGCGGCGCCGACGCGCCGGCGCGTACGTGCGCGTATATAGCTCAGCGCTGATGGCCGTCAGCGCTGCGTGACTCGAAAACGCTACCTATAGCTACATACATATTGACCCATCAGCGCCGACCGTCAGCGTGACAGGAAAACCAGCCTAACACAGTTAGTTAGTTTTTGAAAAAAAAAATTTCTAGTGATACGATCCTCACGAAATTTCGCAAAAATGTTTGCGCTGGCATTCTACATCTAATTACCAAGTTTCAATTCGGTTTGTTATATATTTTTTCAGTTATTGAGGAAACAATATTTCAGATGAAACCGTCTTGCCGATTATATCTATTAACGACCTCAAGCCTCGCATTCGAGTGCGCAAACCTCCCTGAAAATTACAAGTTGCTATCCCTTTTTATTCGAAAGTAATAGTGGCAACGGCAGGCTGGCCAGACAGAATCGAATTTGAGATCGACTTATTCATCAGTGAGTCGAAGCTAATCATTTGAGACCATTTTCGGCAAAACATTCGAAAATTACAGATATTTGGGCAAAATGAAAGCACGCTGGTCTCTAGAACATTCGCGCAAAATGTATCTGTGCTAAAAAGTTTATGTTTTAAAACTTGTATAATTAATATTTCCTGGGAGCCAAGCAGCCATGGTTAAGTTCAGTACCTGGATGGGTGAGTATTCTGGCTATGCTATTGAACAACTGCACCAAAGCAGACTGACCTCACGTCAGTGCTTTTCTATTTTTTTTTAAATTCTGCTTTCCATTAAAATCCAAAATAGGGCGCGCGAGTTACGAATCACCCTGTATAAAGGAACTTAAATCGTATCTTATCTAGTATTTGATATAGAAGCAATAGATTAGTATTCAAGTTCCTATTCTTAAAGAATAATGAAGAATATTGATATATTGAATAATGAATGCTGGACAAAGAACTTAGGGAAATGTTTGTCGTCGAATTTTCCTCTCCCGCAGAAAATAGTGTGGTGATGAAAGAAGAACAGACTAGTGATAAATACAAGGATCTAATGTTCGAACTGGGGATCCTGTGTCCAAGGCATACCGCTAGGATGGTCGTACTAATGATAGGATGCCTAGGCGGAATGAGAGCGAACTACATGAGCAAAATCCGGCTTGCAAATCCCAGGCCGAGTATTTAGCGCACAGAATGCAGAAGGCGGTGTTGCTCGAATCACTTCGAGTCAGGTCCCATCAACTGTGAAGGCCTCTTGCAGCTCATCTCTTTTGTTGAGGGACGCTGTGAGGGCAGGACGAAGAAATAATCCAAGGAACGTGCAAGAGGTTTTTAGTGAGAAACCAATCAACAACTGGAGTCTCACAGTCCTGAGAGAAGCGGACCCTCACAGGGCGGGCCTTTAACATATTTTTCCTCTCGAGTGGAAAAAATATTTTAAAAGATATTGGGAAAAAAATTAATAAATCTAATTGAAATGTGTGTATTTCTGGACCATGTCCATTTACGAACAAATACCTATGGAAGATGATAGCCCTACATTAGGGTCCTGTAGCTGTCTTCGAGCATCTGAAGTTCTGAATAATTATTGCTTGGGTTGGAAAAACCTGGTTTAAAACAATTTTTGGAAAGCCCTGTGGACAGGAGCTCTGGTGCTCTTGTTCAATCTTGGACAAATCATATCTCCGAAAGCATTGGTTTCTCAGAGTTGGGTATGATATCAATGGATTATTATGATAGAACTGCATCATAAAATAAATTGAATTAAAAAGAGTATGATTTGAAATAATAGAAAAAAGCACTGACGTGAAGTCAGTAATTTTTGGCACGCGTGTTGACGTTGGCTAATTTGAATGGAATGATGAGTGTTTCAAGCTCATTGGATAGAACGAGCCGGAAATCTACTCAGAGGGTAGTGGACATCATTCATTGTCGGGTTAAAAATTAACATTGCTGTGTCAAGGCTGGCGTAAGGATAGAATAACAAAGTTGAGAAATAACACAACTGACTTTCCCTAGTCGCACAAGCTCCCGTGAGCTTCTGAGGTATCTTCTTGGGGAAGACTTGGCAGTTGTGTTCTTTGTCAACTTTGTTACTCTATCCTTACGCCAGCCTGGACACAGCAATCTTGATTTTTGACTCGACCTTGCAAATTTCAATCCTCTAACTCCTTTCGTTCGAGAGTTATCGTGCCTACGGCTGGCCGGCCGGCCGGCCGGTCAGAATCGAATTCGACCTCGGATTCTTGATTAGTGAGTCGAACCAAATCGTTTGAGACCATTTTCAGCCAAAAATTCTAAAATTACAGACATTTGTGCAAATTGATAAGCACTCTGTTCCGAGGAACAAGAGCGCCAAAAAATGAAAAATCTCTGATGGTAGTGGAAAAAATGAAAATTCAATTTTCCCGGCCAACTTATATGCAGTCCGGAAAAACCAGCATTTTTCATCGAAATCTTGAAGAAAGTTAATGCTAGCTAAGTGCTGGCGAGTGCTGAAGAAAAAATAGAAAAGCACTGACGTGAAGTCAGGAGCTTTTGCGCGTATGTTCCATTGTCCATTCTCCTGTATTGGAAACTCTTAATCGAATTCCTACCATGGAGAATTCTATTGTCTGTTCTCCTGTATTGGACACTCTTAATCGAATTTACCATGGTAAATTCGGTGTGTCAAATACAGGAGAACAGACAATTGAATTCAACATGGTGAATTCGATTAAGAGTTTCCAATACAGGAGAATGGACAATAGAACATACGCTCAATGCTTGAACCAATTTTTTGCGCGTATGTTCTGGGGAACATCGCGTTATCATTTTGCCCAAATGTCTGTAACTTTCGAATATTTTTACGAAAATGGTCTCAAACGATTCAGTTCGACTCCCCAATGAAGAATTCGAGATCAAATTTGATTCTGTCCGACCGTCCGGCAGTCCGGCCGTCCGGCCGTTGCCACGATAACTTGGGAATGGAATGAGATAGCGACTTGAAATTTTCAGGGTAGGTGGCGCATCTTAATACGACGGACAAGTTCATTAATGGGCATAATCGGCCAAATGGTTTGCGAGTAATAATTTTGTTTTCAACCAATATAGATCCGATCGAATTGAAACTTGGTGAATAGTTGTAGAGTATTAACCTAAGCACGTTTGCGAAATTTTGTGAGAATCGTATCGCTAAAAAATTACTAAGAAATATTTTTGTTGTCACGATAACTTGAGAACGGAAATAGATAGCGGCTTGAAGATTTCAGGTTAGGTTGTGCATCGGAATGCGACATTCGAGTTTGTTTATAAGCTTAATCAGCCAAACGGTTTCAGAGTTATAGCCATCTGATATTTGGTTGTTTTTTGTTCCTCATTAACTCGAAGAATACAAAACCGATTTAATTCAAACATGGTTATTAGTTGTAGAATGCCAACGCGAAAATTCTTGCAAAATTTCGTGAGGATCGTAGCACTAGAAAATATTTTAAATATAATCGAAAATTGAAAAAATAATTCTACATATCAGTAACTATTCGTCTGAAATTACTGAAATTTTGCAAGAGCCTTTAGAACCTAACTGAACTGCCAAGTTGCAAGTTTTAACACGATCGGTTAAATATTGTTGGAGATTCGAGCAGCCTTGTGTTAGTTCAGAAGATGGGTGACCGTTGCCTCGATAACTTTCGATCGAAAGGAGATAGGCACTTCGAATGTCGCATTCCGATGCACAACCTAACCTGAAATCTTCAAGCCGCTATCTATTTCCGTTCTCAAGTTATCGTGACAACAAAAATATTTCTTAATAATTTTCTAATAATTTTCTAGCGATACGATTCACAAAATTTCACAAACGTGCTTAGGTTAATACTCTACAACTATTCACCAAGTTTCAATTCGATCAGATCTATATTGGTTGAAAACAAAATTATTACTCGCAAACCATTTGTCCGATTATGCCCATTAATGAACTTGTCCGTCGTATTAAGATGCGCCACCTACCTTGAAAATTTTAAGTCGCTATCTCATTCCATACTCAAGTTATCGTGGCAACGGCCGGACGGCCAGACGGCCGGCCGGACAGAATCAAATTTGACCTCGAATTCTTCATTGGGGAGTCGAACCGAATCGTTTGAGACCATTTTCGTAAAAAAATTCGAAAGTTATAGACATTTGGGCAAAACATACGCGCAAAAAATTGGTTCAAGCACTGACGTGAAGTCAGGAGCTTTTGCCCAAATGTTCTATTGTCCATTCTCCTGTACTGGAAACTCTTAATCGAATTTACCATGTTGAATTCAATTGTCTGTTCTCCTTTATTTGACACTCCGAATTCACCATGGTAAATCGATTAAGAGTGTCCAATACACAGGAGAACAGACAATAGAATTCACCATGGTGAATTCGATTAAGAGTTTCCAATACAGGAGAATGTACAATGGAAGATACTTACTTAATTCGAATATACCATGGTAAATTCGAATTAAGAGTGTCCTATACAGGAAAATGGACAACATAATTTACCATGGTAAATTCGATTAAGGGTGTACAATGCAGAAGAATGAACAGTAGAACATACGCGCAAAAGCTCCTGACTTCACGTCAGTGCTTGAACCAATTTTTTTTTTCGTGATTTTTTTGAAATTTTCTAGGGGTAAGGTTCCTACAAACATTTTGTTTTCGTAATTTTTTTCAAATTTTCTAGGGGTACGGTTCTTACAAAATTTTAAACACGTCTTTATGTTGATTTATTTTAAAATTAATTGTACCTAATGAAACATTATTGGAGACGTCTATGTATCGGATTGTAGGTTCTATTCAAATTGACCTGTGTTTTGGGGGATAATACATTAGATCCACACTTTTTTGTATTTCAATGTCCTCCAAAAAGTCAAGATGATTATAGTTTTTTGATGAAACGACGTTTCTGAAGGCAACCATCTATTAATTTGTTCGTTCGCTTATGAAAGATAGGAAGAAGCAAATGTTTCCTGTTCAAGCCGTTTGTAATTAGTTTTTCGAATTCACCATGGTGAATTCTATTGTCTGTTCTTCTGTTTTGGACACTCTTAATCGAATTTACCATGGTAAATTCGGAGTGTCCAATACAGGAGAATAGACAATAGAATTCACCATGGTAAATTCGACTAAGAGTGTCCAATAAAGGAGAATGGACACGAGAACATACGCGCAAAAGCTTCTGACTCCACGTCAGTGCATTTTTTTCTATGTTTTTTCAAAAATTTTTAGTGCTACGATGCTCACGTAATTTTGCAAGAATTTTCGCGTTTGCATTCTACAACTAATAACCATATTTGAATTGGGTCGGATTTGTATTTTTTGAGTTATTGAGGAAATAACAACCAAATTTCAGATTGATATAACTCCAAAACCTTTCGGCTGATCATGCTAGTTAACGAACTTAAATGTCATATTCAGATGCGTAATCTACCCAGAAAACAATAATAATACCCAGAAAACAATAATAATGAAGGACCCGATTAGCAGGAACGCTCTTAACTTGTTGATTTTTTACCCAGAAAACTGCAACTAGCGACTTGCAGTTCTTTCCGTTCTCAAGGAATCATGAGATACATAATATTTTTTCGTATAAAATTTTACACACGTCTTCATGTCGATATTCTACAACTAGTTACCAAGCTTCAATTCGATAGAGTCTATATTTTTTGAGTTATCGAGGAAATAATATTCCAGATGGGTATAACTCCGAAACCGTTGGGCCGATTATGGCCAACAGCGAACTTAACAATTCCATTCAGATGTGCAACCTATCTTGGAAATTGCAAGTCCCTATCTCCTTCCGTTCGAGAGTTTTCGAGGCAACGATCACCCATCCAGCTACTGAACTCACACAAGGCTGCTCGGATTTCCAACAATATACATCCGATCATGTTCAAACTTGGAACTTGTTAGTAGAGTTAGGTTCTGAAGGCTCTCGCAAAATTACAGTGACATCGGACGAATAGTTTCTGATATATAGAATCTTTTTCAATAATTTTCTATGATTTTTTAAAAATTGTCTATTCATATGATCCCCACGAAATTTTCAAGAATTTTTGCTTTGCCATTCTTCAACTAATAACCATGTTTGAATTGGATCGGTTTTGTATTTTTCGAGTTATTGAGGAAATAACAACCAAATTTCAGATGGTTATAACTCCAAAACCGTTTTGGCGATTATGCCTATAAACAAACTCAAATGGCGCATTCTGATTCTCAACCCTACCTGAAGATTTCAAGTCGCTATCTCTTTCCGTTCTTAGGTTATCGTGACTCAAATAATAGTTTTTAATAATATTCCACAACTAGTTGTAGAATATAAACATAAGGACGCTCGCGAAATTGTGAACATCGTAGTGCTAGAAAAATTATTAAAAATTATTAAAAAATATTATTTGAGTCACGATAACCTAAGAACGGAAAGAGATAGCGACTTGAAATCTTCAGTACTGTATTGGTTGTAGACAAAATTACTATTCGGAAACCGTTGGGCCGATTATGCCCATTAACGAACTTGCCCGACCTATTGGGATACGCCACCTACCCTGAAAATTTCAAGTCGCTATCTCTTTCCGTTCTCAAGTTATCGTGGCAACGGCCGGCCGGACAGAATCAAATTTGACCTCGAATTCTTGATCAGGGAGTCGAACTCAATCGTTTGAGACCATTTTCGGTGAATAATTCGAAAATTACAGACATTTGGGCAAAATGATAACGCGATGTTCCCCAGAACATACGCGCAAAAAGTGGGGTTTTTCAAATGAAATGACCTGTATGTCATAAGATGCATTGAAAGAGAATTTAATTTCTTTTCAAACGCTATAACCTGTTCCTATATCTAAATTGTAAGGTTTTGGAATTAAAAGCAAGTTTTCATGCCAATGAAAATGAATATATTGAGCTTCATTTTCTATTATCTATCCATGAAATTTCATAGAACATGTAAATTATGATAATTCAACAATTGGCATCGATTGTGAAGTATTGTTGAATTTATTGACGGAGATTTTATTGAAAAGGGAGGAAGCCCTGTGGCAGGAGCTTTGGCGCTCTTGTTCAATTTTTGACGAACCATATCTCCGAAAGTATTGGTTTCTCAGAGTTGGGAATGATATCAATGGATTCTTATAATAGAACTGCGCCATAACTGCATTAAATTCAAATAATAGTTTATTTATCAATGTTGAATGAGCTATCTGCAATGATTTAACCTCTTGGAATGGGTTGTTGCAACTTACACTCGGTGAGCAAGTTTTCACAACTCGAAATACCTAAGGAAAATATCATCGAAATGTCTAGAGCAAGGTTGGAGACAATCATAGCAGATTGTCCATTTACTCCTGATATTTGAATAGGTATAGGCTGACGAACAAATCATTTTAATAGTTCAAAATATATTGATAAAATACAATCCTCTTTTCATAATTTGATAGTTCTTACCACTAACGCATTCAGTTTTTATTATGAACCTTAGCTCGAGAAAGAGTATTTGATTCACAAATGTAAACCAATATTTCAGCATTTTTTTGCAAGCAACATTATGAAAATACCGTATATAAGAACTTGTCTCACAACTCAAAGAAGTAAAAGGTAATATTATCCTCGGTGTTCAACGAACAGTAATTTCTTTTAATGATTTCCATTATGTTGTTCTTTCCTATTGCGTTCATAAACTACATACTTAATATGATCCAATTCTGAATCTTCTGAAACATCATCCCCAATATTGGCACATAAATTAGTCAATATACAACAAGTCAATATTATTTTTGATTATCAAAATAGTCTTGTATATATTCACAAATTCAAGACGCGGAACCTCGTTTTCCAACACAAAATATTCGTTGTATGATTTTCGAATTATATAAATAAACTAGAACACAAATAAATATGACGTCTCTTATAGGTAGATAAGATGACATGAACGAATAGTGAACACAGACAGATAGAATTCGCATTCTCTACATAGAAGTACGATGTATAATTTAAATTTTGGAAAATCATATCTACGAAAGTATTAGCTTGTTAGAGTTGATCTAACATCAATGGATTCTTATGATAGAACTACATCTTGCAAAAAATTGTATTTGAAATTTGTAATGTAAAAAATTTTTGAAATTTTTTGTTGCCACTTTACGGCAATCCGATCATAATTGAACTCTGCACGTAAATGAAGATCATGATTCTACAATTTGATGCTAAATTTTAGATAGATCGAGTGATCTGTTCCGGAAATAATCATGAAAAATGTTTTTACCAAAAATGGCCATAACACCGAAACCGCTTGGTGGATTTTGCCTCGTCCTAGATATTTACGCTCCAAACCTGTCCTGCAAATTTCAAACTCCTTTCGTTCGAGAGTTATCCTGCCTACGGCTGGCCGGACAGAATTTATTCCGACCACGGATTCTTGATCGGTGAGTCGAACCAAATAGTTTAAGACCATTTTCATCCAAAAATTCGAAAATTACAGACAATTACAAAATCATTCAAATGGAACGATATAATCATACAAATGAAGATATGAAGTTTTGATGAAATTGCTCAGTCTTCACGTTCAATGCGATTAAATTGTAGCAAGATCATGCAGAATGTTCCGGTAAGGCCTCTAAATCTTATTCTGCACTTCTGGAGCAAGCATGAGGATTTGCGTTAATAAGTTAATCCATTTAAAATGTTATCTTCGCTTTGGTATTGTTCGTTTTAGTATTAGCCTCGGATTTTAAATAACTCTGTATGATTAGAGACGTATTTCATTAAAAGTAAATGATACACGGGGTATTGGTAGTGCATATCCGAAATTTCAGCTCTCTAGGATTCCAAGTACCGAAGTAACGAATGTTTAATTGGAACTATATTTTCAAAACAGTGAGAATGCCCTGTGGACAGGAGCTTTGGCGCTTCTGTTCAATCTTTGACAAATCGTATCTCCGAAAGTATTGGTTTCTCAGAGTTAGGAATTATATCAGTGGATTCTTGTGATGGAACGGCATCATAAAGGAAATTCAAATAATAGGTTATTTACCATGATTAAATGAGCAAGCTTCAATGCTTTGATGCTTCAAAAATTGTTATTAAAAAAAACAACAGTCCCAAAAATTATTAATCTGAAACTACCAGACCGTTTCTACCCAATAACGAATTTATCCGAGATATTCATTCCTTAAATCTACTCTGAATATTATATTATATCAATTGAAACTTAGTCAATATTCCAGTTTTGTTGACGATATATTTGTAATTTGGCAACATGGTAGAGAAGGGTTAGGCAAATTTTTCGATTTCATAAATTCAAAGGACCTACAATTTCACTTTGGAAATAGAGAAAAATAATCAGCTTTCTTTTCTAGACGTTTCGATAATGAAGTATCCGAACCATTTCTAAACGAGTGTGTTCAGGAAGCAGACACATACAAATATATATTTAAATCTCTGTTCAAACCATCAACTTAGTTTGAAAATAGGTGTTATTAAAACAATTTATGATAGAGCTAACCTAATTTGTTCTACTCTCGTGAAATTCGAAATAATAAAATTGATTTCATCAAAAAATTAATGGAGATAATGGACATCCGAGGCAATTCATAAATGCATCAATCATGAATTTAGATAGAAGAGCAAATAATCAATTCAACAGAATAATCAACAAGGATAGCAACCCAATCTGTTGAATGTGATCCTTTATGTTCGTGGCCTCACTGAAAAAATCAGAAGAATCGGTTCTACGTTCAATATAAGAACCGGCTTCAAAACACAAAATGATCTTAGGTCGTTATTAACAAAGACAAAACCCATTAATGAAAAATTGGTTCAAGCACTGACGTGAAGTCAGGATCTTTTGCGCGTAAGTTCTATTGTCCATTCTCCTGTATTGATCACTCTTAATCGAATTTACCATCGTGAATTCTATTGTCTGTTCTCCTGTATTGGACACTCTTAATCGAAATTGGTTCAAGCACTGACGTGAAGTCAGGAGCTTTTGCGCGTATGTTCTATTGTCCATTCTCCTGTATTGATCACTCTCAATCGAATTTACCATGGTGAATTATATTGTCTGTTCTCCTGTATTGGACACTCTTAATCGAATATACCAGTGCTTGAACCAGTTTTATATAGGGGTTGGATTCAAACATGATAATTAGAATACCTTTAAACATACAAATTACCAACTGGTTGATACTGTATTTCTATATGAAAATGAATAAATCTTTCCTCAGACCACTGTGTAGTGCCTAAGAATACAAAAGGGCAGCAAAGCTATAAATAATTCAGATTGTTCAAATGTCAACAGATCATCCGAGAAAGGCTCCGTTTAAGTGGTATATAAGAAGGTGGTCTACCTGGCTGTCTCATATCAGCCATCGCGTTCATGAATTCATTTTATAACACATATATACCTAGCCATGAACGGATGCCAGCCCACGTTTCAGATGGGTCTTACCGACATCTTATGACTGATACTCGACCCTCTCGAGAGTTCTCTTGTGTACTTTCGAAGAATCGTCGACCACCCTTTGATACCGCTTAAGTGGAGCTTCCCTCGAAGAATTTGCCGCCAAATGAAAAATACAAAGGATTTATAGGCGTCCAGCCCTATACGCTAAAATATATGTGAAACAAGCCTAAGGCACAACATAGAGGCCTGAAGTAAGTTAATTTTTCATATGTCAAGACAGTTTAAAACAGTTGACAAATTTTATAGGCAAAGATGTGCCAACTATGATCTATAAATTCGTGATATTACCTATATAATAAGATCATGAATGTGTGCCTTCTTCGCCTGACAAATAATTAGCATATCTTTGAACATAAAAAATATCTGCGAGTTGAAACTGTATTTCTATATGAAAATCAATTTTACCTCAGACCACTGTGCAGTGCCTAAGAATCCAAGAGGGCTGCATAGCTATAAATAATTCGGATTGTTCAAATGTCAACAGATTATTGGAGCAAGGCTCCACTTAAGCGGTATAAAAGGGTGGTCTACCTGGCTGTCTCATATTAGCCATCGCGTTCATGAATTCATTTTATAACACATATATACCTAGCCATGAACGGATGACAGCCCACTTTTCAGATGGGTCTTACCGACATCTAATGACTGGTACTCGACCCTCTCGAGAGTTCTCTTGTGTACTTTCGAAGAATCGTCGACCACCTTCTGATACCGCTTAAGTGGAGCTTCCCTCGGATAATTTGCTGCCATATGAAAAATGCAAAGGATTTATAGGCGTCCAGCCCTATACGCTTAAATGTATGTGGAACAAGCCTTAGGCACTACATAGAGGCCTGAGGTAAGTAAATTTTTCATATGTCAAGACAGTTTAAAACAGTTGACAAATTGTATAGGCAAAGATGTGCCAACTATGATCTATAAATTCGTGATATTATCTATATAATAAGATCATGAATGTGTGCCTTCTTCACCTGACAAATTATTAGCATATCTTTGAACATAAAAAATATCTGCGAGCTGAAACTGTATTTCCATATGAAAATCAATTTTACCTCAGACCACTGTGCAGTGCCTAAGAATCCAAGAGAGCTGCATAGCTATAAATAATTCGGATTGTTCAAATGTCAACAGATTATCGGAGCAAGGCTCCACTTATGCGGTATGAAAGGGTGGTCTACCTGAGTTGCGTTCGAAAATTAACTCTGTAGAGTAATATTTACTCCATTGCGTTCGAAAACTGAAAGGTTGAGTAAATTTTACTCTGTGTCAGTCGTCCGAAAAGTCGGAGTATTCGACTCGGAGTTCATTTTACTCCTGTCAAAATTGACATACCTCATGGGAAGGAAAATGTAGTATCTTTGTCTAACTGTTTTATGAATGTTTTGTGAGGTAATTTAATAGTTTTTATACTGCTCACAATATCTATTTATGATTAGAGTTACATATATGTGAAGAAAACAATAATAATAGGATATTTCTTAAAGCAACATAACCTATTTTCCGATATTGGCACCTTCTGTCACTGTCAGTGTCAGTGTCAGAGTAACTCTAGAGTAAATCTGTCAAACCTTCAAAAACTCTACTCTACTCCGTGGAGTTAATTTTCGAACACAACTCAGGCTGTCTCATATTAGCCATCGCGTTCATGAATTCATTTTATAACACATATATACCTAGCCATGAACGGATGACAGCCCACTTTTCAGATGGGTCTTACCGACATCTAATGACTGGTACTCGACCCTCTCGAGAGTTCTCTTGTGTACTTTCGAAGAATCGTCGACCACCCTTTGATACCGCTTAAGTGGAGCTTCCCTCGGAGAATTTACTGCCAAATGAAAAATACAAAGGATTTATAGGCGTCCAGCCCTATACGCTAAAATGTATGTGAAACAAGCCTTAGGCACTACATAGAGGCCTGAGGTAAGTTAATTTTTCATATGTCAAGACAGTTTAAAACAGTTGACAAATTTTATAGGCAAAGATGTGCCAACTATGATCTATAAATTCGTGATATTACCTATATAATAAGATCATGAATGTGTGCCTTCTTCGCCTGACAAATAATTAGCATATCTTTGAACATAAAAAATATCTGCGAGTTGAAACTGTATTTCCATATGAAAATCAATTTTACCTCAGACCACTGTGTAGTACCTAAGAATACAAGAGGGCTACATAGCTATAAATAATTCGGATTGTTCAAATGTCAACAGATTATCGGAGCAAGGCTCCACATAAGCGGTATAAAAGGGTGGTCTACCTGGCTGTCTCATATTAGCCATCGCGTTCATGAATTCATTTTATAACACATATATACCTAGCCATGAACGGATGACAGCCCACTTTTCAGATGGGTCTTACCGACATCTAATGACTGGTACTCGACCCTCTCGAGAGTTCTCTTGTGTACTTTCGAAGAATCGTCGACCACCCTTTGATACCGCTTAAGTGGAGCTTCTCTCGGATAATTTGCTGCCAAATGAAAAATACAAAGGATTTATTGGCGTCCAGCCCTATATGCTAAAATGTATGTGAAACAAGCCTTAGGCACTACATAGAGGCCTGAGGTAAGTTAATTTTTCATATGTCAAGACAGTTTAAGACAATTGACAAATTTTATATGCAAAGATGTGCCAACTATGATCTGTAAATTCGTGATATTACCTATATAATAAGATCATGAATGTGTGCCTTCGTCGCCTAACAAATAATTAGCTTATCTTTGAACATAAAAATTATCTGCTGGTTGAAACTGTATTTCCATATAAAAATCAATTTTACCTCAGACCACTGTGCAGTGCCTAAGAATCCAAGAGGGCTGCATAGCTATAAATAATTCAGATTGTTCAAATGTCAACAGATCATCCGAGAAAGGCTCCACTTATGCGGTATGAAAGGGTGGTCTACCTGGCTGTCTCATATTAGCCATCGCGTTCATGAATTCATTTTATAACACATATATACCTAGCCATGAACGGATGACAGCCCACTTTTCAGATGGGTCTTACCGACATCTAATGACTGGTACTCGACCCTCTCGAGAGTTCTCTTGTGTACTTTCGAAGAATCGTCGACCACCCTTTGATACCGCTTAAGTGGAGCTTCTCTCGGAGAATTTGCTGCCAAATGAAAAATACGAAGGATTTATTGGCGTCCAGCCCTATATGCTAAAATGTATGTGAAACAAGCCTTAGGCACTACAAAGAGGCCTGAGGTAAGTTAATTTTTCATATCTCAAGACAGTTTAAAACAGTTGACAAATTTTATAGGCAAAGATGTGCCAACTATGATCTATAAATTCGTGATATTACCTATATAATAAGATCATGAATGTGTGCTTTCTTCGCCTGACAAATAATTAGCATATCTTTGAACATAAAAGTTATCTGCGAGTTGAAACTGTATTTCCATATGAAAATCAATTTTACCTCAGACCACTGTGCAGTACCTAAGAATCCAAGAGGGCTGCATAGCTATAAATAATTCGGATTGTTCAAATTTCAACAGATTATCGGAGCAAGGCTCCACTTAAGCGGTATAAAAGGGTGGTCTACCTGGCTGTCTCATATTAGCCATCGCGTTCATGAATTTATTTTATAACACATATATACCTAGCCATGAACGGATGACAGCCCACTTTTCAGATGGGTCTTACCGACATCAAATGACTGGTACTCGACACTCTCGAGAGTTCTCTTGTGTACTTTCGAAGAATCGTCGACCACCTTTTGATACCGCTTAAGTGGAGCTTCCCTGGGAGAATTTGCTGCCAAATGAAAAATACAAAGGATTTATAGGCGTCCAGCCCTATACGCTAAAATGTATGTGAAACAGGCCTTAGGCACTACATAGAGGCCTGAGGTAAGTTAATTTTTCATATGTCAAGACAGTTTAAAACAGTTGACAAATTGTATAGGCAAAGATGTGCCAACTATGATCTATAAATTCGTGATATTATCTATATAATAAGATCATGAATGTGAGCCTTCTTCACCTGACAAATAATTAGCATATCTTTGAACATAAAAAATATCTGCGAGTTGAAACTGTATTTCCATATGAAAATCAATTTTACCTCAGACCACTGTGCAGTACCTAAGAATCCAAGAGGGCTGCATAGCTATAAATAATTCGGATTGTTCAAATGTCAACAGATTATCGGAGCAAGGCTCCACTTATGCGGTATAGAAGGGTGGTCTACCTGGCTGTCTCATAATAGCCATCGCGTTCATTAATTCATTTTATAACACATATATACCTAGCCATGAACGGATGACAGCCCACGTTTTAAATGGGTCTTACCGACATCTTATGACTGATACTCGACCCTCTCGAGAGTTCTCTTGTGTACTTTCGAAGAATCGTCGACCACCCTTTGATACCGCTTAAGTGAAGCTTCCCTCGGATAATTTGCTGCCAAATGAAAAATACAACGGATTTATAGGCGTCCAGCCCTATACGCTAAAATGTATGTGAAACAAGCCTTAGGCACTACATAGAGGCCTGAGGTAAGTTAATTTTTCATAATGTCAAGACAGTTTAAAAGAGTTGACAAATTTTATAGGCAAAGATGTGCTAACTATGATCTATAAATTCGTGATATTACCTGTATAATAAGATCATGAATGTGTGCCTTCTTCGCCTGACAAATAATTAGCATATCTTTGAACATAAAAAATATCTGCGAGTTGAAACTGTATTTCCATATGAAAATCAATTTTACCTCAGACCACTGTGCAGTGCCTAAGAATCCAAGAGGGCTGATAGTTTAACAGTTGACAGATTTTATGGGCAAAGATGTGTCAACTATGATCTATAAATTCGTGATATTACCTATATATAATAAGAATATGATCATGAATGTGTGCCTTCTTCACTTAACAAATAATTAGCATATCTTTGATCTTACTAA
Source organism: Halyzia sedecimguttata (assembly GCA_937662695.2). Lineage (NCBI taxonomy): Eukaryota > Metazoa > Arthropoda > Insecta > Coleoptera > Coccinellidae > Halyzia > Halyzia sedecimguttata. The sequence goes on along the minus strand of OW569411.2, from coordinate 49,657,250 downwards.
TTATCTCCGGTAACTGTATATGAAAATCAATTATCCTCAGACCACTGTGCAGTGCCTAAGAATCCCAGAGGGCTGTATAGCTATATCATGAATGTGAACTTTTTCTCCCAATAAATAAGATAGTTCGTATTTTAGAACAAAATTGAAAGAAACAAACCAAAATGTTAGCCTATATGAATAGAGTCATGAGGAAGTGCAAAGATAATCATTAAAGGATACTGTAGGAGATTCATTTTTAAATGGTTTATTTCTGGGTTTTCTCTCTCCTAAAACTCTGAAAGATATCTATGAAATTAAAAATTATTATTTTGTGAAGCGCTTCTGCGTAAGAAACACAAGGTATTCGTCAGAAGCAATAAATTGAACAATGTTGCCTAACAAACAATTACGAAACAACATCAACGATCAAACAACTAAATTTCGTGTCGAAGTCTAAATAATTCTACAGAATTATTTTTTGTGATAATTCTAGAATTTCCGAATAGCTATATCAACAAAAAATAATTCTGAAGATTTTCATTAAGTGTCTGACGAAGGAGTCTGATTTACCTCCGTATTCACACAGCATTCAATCTCCGTTAAGTCCTAACTGAGGTCCTCAGTTAAGGATGAATTGGAATCGCAACCTCAGTTAACGTGAAAATTTATACTCGAATCTCAGAATAACAATCAACAGAATAGTTCTGAAGATTTTTTCGTTAAGCGTCTGAAGAAGGAGTCTGATATAGACTCCGAAACGTTACGATATAGTTGTTCCTTCGTTGATGTTGTTTCGTTGTTGTTTGTTAGGCAACATTGTTCAATTGATTGCTTCTGACAAATATCTTGTGTTTCTTACGCAGAAGCAAATCACAAAATAATTAATTTTTTTATTTTATAGATATCTTTCAGAGTTTGGGAGAGAAAACCCAGAAAGAAACCAATCAATGATGAATATACCTCCCACAGTATCCTTTAATGATTACTTAAAAACAAATTATCAAGCAATATTATTTATGTAACGATAACCTGAGAACGGAAACAGATAGCTACTTGAAATTTTCAGGTTAGGTTGTACATCCGAATGCGACATTTGAGTTTGTTTATAGGTATAATTGGCTTAACGGTTTCGAAGTTATACCCATCTGAAATTTGGTTGTTATCTCCTCAATAACTCGAAAAATACATAACCCATCCAATTCAAACTTGGTTATAAGTTGTAGAATGATAACGCAAAAATTCTCGCGAATTTTCGTGAGGATCGTATTACTAGAAAATTTTCAAAAAGTCATTGAAAATCCTTGAAAAAAATTCTATATATCTGAAACTATTCTTCTGACATCGCTGAAATTTTGCTATAGCCCTCAAAACCTATCTCCACTGCCAAGTTCCAAGTTTGAACACGATTCGATCCATATTGTAGGTGATCCGAGCAGCCCTGTATGAGTTCAGTAGCTGGATGGGTGACCGTTGACTCGATAACTTTCGAACGGAAGGAGATAGGGACTTGAAATTTTCAGGGTAGGTTGCGCATTCAAGTAGGACAGTTGAGTGTTTGGGCATGATGGAACTAACGGTTTCGGAGTTATACCCACCTGGTATATTATTTCCTCGATAACTCAAAAAATAGACTCGATTGACTTCACGTCAGTGCTTGAAACAATTTTTTTTTTCGTAATTTTGATTTGTAAATTTCGGTACGGTTCTCCCCAAATTTTACACACGCTTATGCCGATATTCTACAACTAGTTACCAAGCATCAATTTGATGGAGTCTATATTTTTTGAGTTATTGATGAAATAATATTGCAGGTGGGAATAACTCCGAAACCGATGGACAGACTATGGCCAAAATCGAACTTAACTCTCCCATTGGGATGTGCAATCAACCCTGAAAATTGGAAGTCCCTATCTCCTTTAGTTTGAATTTTATCTTGGCAACGATCACCCATCCAGCTAATGAACTCACACAAGGCTGCTAAGACTCCAACAATATAGATCCGATCGTATTCAAACTTGGAACTTGGCAGTAGAGTTAGGTTTTGAAGGCTCTCACAAATTTTCATCGATGTCGGAATAGTTTCTGATATATAAAAATTGTTTCCATGATTTTTTAAAAATTTTGTAGTAATACGATCCTCACGAAATTTCGCAAGAATTTTCGGTTGAGATTCTACAACTGATAACCATGTTTGAATTGGATCGGTTTTGAATCCATTGGACCAGTAGGGCATAAATTCCACGAACAAAGAGAAGCGAGGAAAGGAGTACAAGGGTGCAAGGACAACCTCCTTATAGACAAAGCATTTGTCAAGAAGTGAGACACTACAAACGCGAGCTAAATACATCATGGTTGGATTACGCGAAAGCATTAGACACATCGGCGCACAGCTTGATAATACAGCTTAATAATACAGCCATTAATAACTGAGTTGGGGTCAAGTAGAATAGGGTACAAGGCCGGGCCACCAGGCAGAAGAGAACATCTGATATCACACCTCCTCTACATGGATGACTTGAAACAGTACGCTTCTTCCAAGGCAGCACTACAACAACGACTGAATATTGTTCTCGAATAGACCTCAGCAATAGGAATGTCATTCGGTCTGGACAAGTGTGCTGTTTTTCATCTAAGCAGAGGAAGAACTGAAAAAACAAAAGAAGACATCGACCTAGAAGGGGGAATAAGCATTCGACACCTCGAAGAGGAAGACACATACATACCTTAGGATGAAAAAACGAGGTGCACTGGAGACAACCCAAATCAGGGATGCCTCAGCAGCTAGCTACAAAAAGAAGATCTGAGATATATGGAAGTCACAGCTGTCCAGGAAAAATAAAGTATCAGCTACGAACAGCTTAGCAGTACCGATAATGATCTACTCATTCGGGATAGTTAACTGGACAGTAAATGAAATTCTCGAGCTTAACAGAACCACTCGTAAAGTGATTAACATGAATCGTAGCTTGCATCCCAACTGCTCGATTCAAAGGATATACCTTCCACGGACGCAGGGAGGCAGAGGTTTGCAAAGTTTGGAATACCAACACCACCAACGAACGTTGAAAATGGCAATAAGGATATTGAGAAAGGAAGACCTGCTTCTGAAAATGGTGGCTCATCAAATTAGGACCCAAGGAGCTTTCCTGTTTAGGGCTGGTCAGAGAGCTTTGGAGAAGCTCAGTATAACTGGCATATCCATCGGTCATGAGCTAGAAGGAACACCTATTACGCCAACAGACCAAAGAAGAGTTCTCAGAGAGATAAGACAGGTACAACTGAAGAAACTACTCGAAGATCACATGAGTAAACACCTGCACTCCATATTTTTCAGGAGTTTGAAAGATCAGGGCCAGTCGGAAGAATTATCTTTCGCCTTTTTGAATTCCGATGGGCTGAAGTCGGAAACGGAGGAATTCATTATGGATTTTCAAGATGGGGTGATAAATACAAGATGGTATAAAAAGAACATCATGGAAGTGGACACCCCAACAACGTGCAGAGCATGCCACAGCCAGCAGGAAATTGTTTTGCACATTATATCTGCTTGCAGAGTCCATGCTCCATCAAGATATATGGAAAGACGCAATGCGGCACTCCGAATTCTCTACTTCCATCTGAGAGAGGTTTATGGTATAGACAAGGAACCAGTGCTACCATATGTGCCTCTGGAGATTGAAGCAGTTGTTGAAAATGACAGTGCTCGCATCTACTGAAACTATACGATTCTAACAACTCGGCAGATCCACGCCATAAAGCCAGACATACTCTTGCTGGACAAATAACTCAAGGAATTCTTTGTCGTCGAATTTTCCTCCCCCGCAGAAAATAATGTGCTGATAAAAGAAGAACAGAAGAGGGAAAACACAAGGATTTTATGTTCGAACTGGGGACCCTGTATCTAAGGCATAAGGTTAGGATGATCGTACTAATCATAGGATGCCTAGGCGGAATGAGGGCGAACTACGTGACCGAACATTATAAAAGTAACTACACTCTTGTCCACTACAGTTTTTTGTCGTCTGACATCTGTTTCGGATACAAAGTTTCCATCTTCAAAGACGAAGCGTTACAGTAACGCTTCGTCTTTGAAGATGGAAAGTTTGTATCCGAAACAGATGTCAGACGACAAAAAACTGTAGTGGACAAGAGTGTAGTTACTTTTATAGTGTTCGTAATAAGTCCACAGTGAACTCAAAATAGAATATACGTGACCGAATTAAAGATTATTCCGGGCCTGCAAATCTCTGGCCGAGGATTTAGCGCTGTAAGGGCAGGACGAAGAACCACTCTAAGGAACGTGCGAGAGGTTGTTTAGTGAGTTTCCAATCAACAACTGGAGTCTCACATTCCTGAGAGAAGCGGACCCTCTCATAGCGAGCCTACAAAAGGTTTTTCCTATCAGGCGAAAAAAAAAATTATTGTCAGCAGTATTGAAACTATGAAATTACCTCAACTTGAGTTCGGCGGGAGCAGAACATAAAATATACTCTTCATTCAACGGTGAGACAAAAATAAGAGATTTTCCATCCCATGAGTTATGTCAATTTTGTGGAGTAAAGTTATCCCAGCTAATTTGTAGAGTTACGAGAGTTAACTCAGAGTAGAATACTCTGATGTTTTCGAACGACAGTCTTAAAGTAAAATATACAAAAGTATTCGGTTTTCGAACCGCCGAATAATATGAAAAAATAATAGTTAGTCACATACCACAATACAAACTCCTTCTTCTCTGAAATACGACGATAATTCATTATACATTAATTTTCAACTTCACTTACCAGAGGTGGGATCTAAAACAAAATATGCAATTATATATCTATCAGAGTAAAATTCTTAATCATTGGTTTACCTGTATTGTATATTTTTTTAGTGAAATTTTCGATCCGGATTATCAGTTTCTTATTGGAATCTGGAATGAATCAAAGAATGACATAAAACAATAATTTACTTTCACGAACACACAGACCATACATTTCACATAGATACAAACACAGACGATATTTCTTATTCGAATTGAAAAAAATTGATATCTAATATAATATCATTTAAGCATACTCACGTGTTGATGGAGACTTCGTTAGTCTGTACAAAAGATCAACCTTGATCCATAATTCAAACTTTTCGCAAGATTTTGAGTTTTCACTTCGACTGAGATAAGGGACAGCTGAAAATGACATTTTAACCAAAATCTGATGGAAGTAAATTTAATAATGTTATATTCAGCTGAATTGGATGCTTTTAGTCGAATTTGCCATCGATATAGTTCGTTTTCACAGCTTTTTAATAAGATATGAATACTGTTCTTACCATTACAATAAAAACTCCTTCTCTGAAATACGACGATGAAAACCAACTTGAAACTTCACTTCCCAGAGGTGGTATCTGAAACAGAAAATGCAATTATATATCCATCAAAGTAGAGTTCTTAATCATTGGATTACCTGTATTGTATGTTTTTAATCAAATTTCCATTCAGGATTATCAGTTTCATTCGATTTCTTACTGGAATCTGGAATGAATCAAAGAATGACATAAAGCAATAATTTCCTTTCAGGAACACAGACCAAAAATTTCACACAGATACAGACACATCAAAGAATGACATAGAGCAAAAATTCCCTTTCACCAACACCGACCAAAAATTTCACACAGATACAGACACAGGAGATGACATTTTCACCAAAATCTGTTAAAAGTACAGTTAATAATGTTATATTCTCCTGAATTGTATACTTTCAATCGAATTTGCCATCCATATAGTCCGTTTTCACAGCTTTTCAATAAGATATGAATAGTTACTTACCATAACAATAGAAACTCCTTCTTCTCTGAAATACCACGATGAAAATCAATTTGCAACTTCACTTCCCAGAGGTGGTATCTGAAACAGAAAATGCAATTATATATCCATCAAAGTAGAGTTCTTAATCATTGGATTACCTGTATTGTATATTTTTAATCAAATTTCCAACCATGATTATCAGTTTCATTCGATTTCTTACTGGAATCTGGAATGAATCAAAGAATGACATAAAGCAATAATTTCCTTTCACGAACACAGACCAAAAATTTCACACAGATACAGACACAGGCGTTATTTTTGATTTAAATTGAAAAATTCATATAATATCATTCGAGAATTATTTCGTGTTCAAAGACTTCGTTAGTCTGTACAAAGGATCAACCTCGATCCATAATACAAAACTTTTCGGAAGGTTTTCAGTTTTCACTTCGACTGAGATACTTAAGGAGGAGCTGAAAATGACATTTCAACCAAATTATGATAAAAGTACAGTTGATAATGTTATATTCTCCTGAATTGAATACTTTTAGTCGAATTTGCCATCGATTTAGTCCGTTTCACAGCTTTTTAATAAGATATGAATACATTTCTTACCATTACAATAGAAACTCCTTCTTCTCTGAAATACGGCGATGAAAATAAACTTGCAACTTCACTTCCCAGAGGTGATATCTAGAACAAAATATTATGCAATTATATATCCATCAAAGTAGAGTTCTTAATCATTGGTTTACCTGTATTATATATTTTTAATCAAATTTCCAACCAGGATTATCAGTACATTCGATTTCTTACTGGAGTCTGGAATGAATCAAAGAATGACATAGAGCAATAATTTCCTTTCACGAACACAGACCATAAATTTCACACAGATACAGACACAGGAGATGACATTTTCACCAAAATCTGTTAAAAGTACAGTTAATATTGTTATATTCTCCTGAATTGTATACTTTTAATCGAATTTGCCATCCACATAGTCCGTTTTCACAGCTTTTTAATAAGATATGAATACTTACTTACCATTACAATAGAAACTCCTTCTTCTCTGAAATACCACGATGAAAATCAATTTGCAACTTCACTTCCCAGAGGTGGTATCTGAAACAGAAAATGCAATTATATATCCATCAAAGTAGAGTTCTTAATCATTGGATTACCTGTATTGTATGTTTTTAATCAAATTTCCATTCAGGATTATCAGTTTCATTCGATTTCTTACTGGAATCTGGAATGAATCAAAGAATGACATAAAGCAATAATTTCCTTTCAGGAACACAGACCAAAAATTTTACACAGATACAGACACATCAAAGAATGACATAGAGCAATAATTCCCTTTCACCAACACAGACCAAAAATTTCACACAGATACAGACACAGGAAATGACATTTTCACCAAAATCTGTTAAAAGTACAGTTAATAATGTTATATTCTCCTGAATTGTATACTTTCAATCGAATTTGCCATCCATATAGTCCGTTTTCACAGCTTTTCAATAAGATATGAATACTTACTTACCATTACAATAGAAACTCCTTCTTTTCTGAAATACCACGATGAAAATCAATTTGCAACTTCACTTCCCAGAGTTGGTATCTGAAACAGAAAATGCAATTATATATCCATCAAAGTAGAGTTCTTAATCATTGGATTACCTGTATTGTATATTTTTAATCAAATTTCCAACCATGATTATCAGTTTCATTCGATTTCTTACTGGAATCTGGAATGAATCAAAGAATGACATAAAGCAATAATTTCCTTTCACGAACACAGACCAAAAATTTCACACAGATACAGACACAGGCGTTATTTTTGATTTAAATTGAAAAATTCATATAATATCATTCGAGAATTATTTCGTGTTCAAAGACTTCGTTAGTCTGTACAAAGGATCAACCTCGATCCATAATTCAAAACTTTTCGGAAGGTTTTCAGTTTTCACTTCGACTGAGATAAGGAGGAGCTGAAAATGACATTTCAACCAAATTATGATAAAAGTACAGTTGATAATGTTATATTCTCCTGAATTGAATACTTTTAGTCGAATTTGCCATCGATTTAGTCCGTTTCACAGCTTTTTAATAAGATATGAATACATTTCTTACCATTACAATAGAAACTCCTTCTTCTCTGAAATACGGCGATGAAAATAAACTTGCAACTTCACTTCCCAGAGGTGATATCTACAACAAAATATTATGCAATTATATATCCATCAAAGTAGAGTTCTTAATCATTGGATTACCTGTATTATATATTTTTAATCAAATTTCCAACCAGGATTATCAGTACATTCTATTTCTTACTGGAGTCTGGAATGAATCAAAGAATGACATAGAGCAATAATTTCCTTTCACGAACACAGACCATAAATTTCACACAGATACAGACACAGGAGATGACATTATATAGTCCGTTTTCACAGCTTTTCAATTAGATATGAATATTTACTTACCATTACACTAGAAACTCCTTCTTTTCTGAAATACCACGATGAAAATCAATTTGCAACTTCACTTCCCAGAGGTGGTATCTGAAACAGAAAATGCAATTATATATCCATCAAAGTAGAGTTCTTAATCATTGGATTACCTGTATTGTATATTTTTAATCAAATTTCCAACCATGATTATCAGTTTCATTCGATTTGTTACTGGAATCTGGAATGAATCAAAGAATGACAGAAAGCAATAATTTCCTTTCACGAACACAGACCAAAAGTTTCACACAGATACAGACACAGACGTTATTTTGATTTAAATTGAAACAAGCACTGACGTGAAGTCAGAAGCTTTTGCGCGTATGTTCTATTGTCCATTCTTCTGTATTGGACACCCTTAATCGAATTTACCATGGTAAATTATGTTGTCCATTCTCCTGAATTGGACACTCTTAATTCGAATTTACCATGGTAGATTTGAAATAAATGTCCAATACAGGAGAATGGACAACATAATTTACCATGGTAAATTCGATTAAGGGTGTCCAATACAGAAGAATGGACAATAGAACATACGCGCAAAAGCTTCTGCCTTCACGTCAGTGTTTGAACCAATTTTTTTTTTCGTGATTTTTCTTAAATTTTCTAGGGGTGCGGTTCTTAAAATTTTTTTTTCGCCATTTTTTTCAAATTTTCTAGGGGTACGGTTCTTACAACATTTTAAACACGTCTTTATGTTGATTTTCTACTACTAGTTACCAAGCTTCAATTCAATCGAATATTTATTTTTTGAGTTATCAACGAAATAATATTCCAGGTGGATATAACTCGGAAACCGTTAGACCGATTATGCCCAAAAACGAACTCAACTCTCCCATTCGGATACGCAACCTACCCTGAAAATTGCAAGTCCCTATCTCCTTTCGTTCGAAAGTTATCGAGGCAACGGTCACCCATCTACTGAACTAACACAAGAATGCTCGAATCTCCAACAATATTTAACCGACCGTATTTAAACTTGAAACTTTGCAGTAGAGTTAGGTTATGAACGCTCTCGCAATTTCAGCAATTTCAAACGAATAGTTACTGATATATAGAATTTTTTTTTCTTTATTTTCAATGATTTATTAAAAATTTTCTACAAATGCTATCCCCACCAAATTTCGTAAACATTTTTGCGTTGACATTCTACAACTAATACCCATGTTTGAATTCAATCAGTTCAGTATTTTTCGAGTTAATGGGGAACAAAAAAACACCAAATTTCAGAAAATTTCAGATGGCTATAGCTCTAAAACCGTTCGGCCGATTATACTCATAAACAAACTCAAATTTCACATTCAGATGCACAACTTAACCTGCAATTTTCAAGACGCTATCTCTTTCCGTTCTCAGGTTATCCTGACAACAAAAATATTTTTTAATAATTTTTTAATAATTTTCTAGTGATACGATTCTCACAAAATTTCACAAACGTGCTTAGGTGCTTAGGTGGACATAGAAAGAAACTATTAGAGGTGTGATATAACCACAATTCTGACAGTCAGGCTGCCATTAAAGCTCTGAGCTCCCATGTTATCGAGTCTACGTTAATATGGGAGTGCCGAAGAAAGCTTAATGAAGTAGACAAGAACAACAGGGTTTCCTGGAGCTATGGGAACCTGTCCTACCAGGGTACTAGAAATTATCACAAACCTAACACCCCCTCATCTAGTGATAGATAAAATGGACCATGAAGCCATTTTCAGAATATCTAGGGAAGGAACAGGTAATGACAGTATTAAAAACCAGAAATCCTGGTCCTCTCCTACCAGGTACATTTCATCAGCCCATCTTCCTAGAGACGAAATGATTAAGAAAGTAAGCATCGAAAAGAACTTCACTACGATGCTAGATAGAAAGCAATACTGGGACAGGTAAGCCAAAACCCAGGCACCAAATGCTCACTCTCCCTAGGCTCATATGCGAGCTTCAGGCAAAACTATTAGAGGTGTGATATAACCACAATTCTGACAGTCAGGCTGCCATTAAAGCTCTGAGCTCCCAGTATCGAGTCTACGTTAATATGGGAGTGCTGAAGAAAGCTTAATGAAGTAGGCAAGAACAACAGGGTTTCCTTGGTCCGGGTTCCTGGTCACTCGGGAATTGAAGGAAATGAGGAGGCCAAGACACTTGCGAAAAAAAGAGCACGAACCCCTTTTGCTGGCCCGGAACCCTACTGTGTGGTAGGTAGACACACCTACAAAAGTGAATTTCGGATGAAAGAAACAAACTGAAAGACGTATACTCTAGAGATATCCCCCAGGAATGTATCACTCCAAAAGGTTACTCCGAAACTTTGACACTGTCAGATCTAAAAAGTATATGGATCTTGCTGCACCCCCTCGGCTTCTTCACAGGGCACTGCTGTCTTAGGAAGCATATGATGAGATTAGGGCTAGCAGAAACTGACGAGTGCAGATTCTGTGGGGAGAGGGAAGAAAAAAGAAAACGTAGCCCCCTTGAAGCCATCCCAGATACTGGAGTTTATCAGAACTCTGGACCTTAAGGTCCCAGTGCAACAGGGGACCTTGTTGCACTGCGACCTCAACAATATACATACAATATACAATAATATATCGTTTTCGTAATAAAACAAGTGTTTATTTGAAGACTCAGTTTAAAAATACACACTATTGAAAGGTTTTTTTCTGGGTTTTCTCTCCCAAACTCTGAAATTTTTGAAGGTTCCCGCAAAAATACGACCATAGACAACATATCATACGACGATTCGCATCCAGCTACCGAACTCACAAAAGGCAGCTCGGTTCTCCAACAATATGGATCCGATCGTGTTCAAACTTGGAACTCTGCAGTAGAGTTAGGTTCTGAAGGCTTTTCCAAAATTTCAGCCATGCCGGACGAATAGTTTATGATATATAGAATTTTTTTTCAATTATTTTCAATAATTTTTTTGAAATTTTCTAGTTATACTATCCTCACGAAATTCTGCAAGAATTTTCGCGTTGGTATTCTTCACCTAATAATCATGTTTGATTTCAATCGGTTTTGTATTTTTCGAGTTAATGAGGAACAAAAAACAACCAAATTTCAGATGGCTATAACTCTAAAACCGTTTGGCCGATTATGCTTATAAACGAACTCAAATGTCGCATTCAGATGCACAACCTAACCAGAAAATTTCAAGCCGCTATCTCCTTCCGTTCTCAGGTTATCGTGTCATAAATAATATTTTTTAATAATTTTTATAAACTTTTCTAGTGACATGATTCTCACAAAATTTCACAAACGTGCTTAGGTTTATATTCTACAACTATTCACCAAGTTTAAATTTGATCGGATTTATTTTGGTTGGAAGCAAAGTTATTACTCGGAAACCATCGGGCCGATTATACCCATTAACGGACTTGTCCGTCGTATTGGGATGCGCCACCTACCCTGAAAATTTCAAGTCGCTAGCTCTTTCCGTTCTCAAGTTATCGTGGCAACGGCCGGACGGCACCACAGAATTAAATTTCACATTTGGGCAAAATGATAACGCGATGTTCCCCAGAACATACGCGCAAAAATGGGTTCAAGCCCTGTGGACAGGAGCTTTCTGGCGCTCTAGTTCAAACAGACAAATTATATCTCCGAAAGTATTGGTTTCTCAGAGTTGGGAATTACATCAATGTATTCTTATGATAGAACTGCATCATAAAAGAAATTCAATTCAAATAATAGTTTATTTATCAAGATTAAATGAGCAATCTGAGAATGAGAACTGCACCATGGAAGAAAACACATTAAAATAGCTGAAATGAATTTGACTCTCTCTTATAGAACAGGATGACATGTACGAGTATGAACACAGATCGTATAATAAGGCTTAGATAGAATAATGATAACATTCTGTGAACACATAGAAGTACGATTCATTATTGAAATTTCGAAAAATCATATCTCCGAAAGTATTAGCCTGTTGGAGTTGAAAATTATATCAATGGATTTTTATGGTGAAACTGCTTCTTAAATAAAAATTGAATTTGAAATTTGTTGCTTAAAAAAATTTTTTTTTCGTTACTCCGAAACCATCTGGCCTATTCTGCCCAATAACGAACTTAACCGAGATATTCATCTCCCTAACCTACTCTGAAAATTTCAACTGCCTAGCTCATTCCGTTCGAAAGTTATTGTAAAAAAAAATTTTTAATTTTCAAAAATTTTTTTTGACACTTTGCGGGAACCTGGTCAATACAAATATTCACATACGTATGAAGGTCATGATTCTACTTGGCCGAGATATTTACGCTTCAAACCCAACATGCAAATTTCAATCCTCTAGCTCCTTCCGTTCGAGAGTAATCGTGCCTACGGCCGGCCGGCCGTACAGAATCGATTTTGACCTCGGATTCTTGATCAGTGAGTCGAACCAAATCGTTTGAGACCATTTTCGAGGAACTAGAGCGCCAAAAACAAAAATCAAAAAACTGTGTATATAATATTCCTTGTATTTGTGGTAAATGGTACAGAGGACAAACGTCAAGAACACTAGAAGTAAGAAAGTCGGAACATAAGAACAACTTGAGAAATAGAGCCATACAGAAATCATAAATAGGAGAATATGTATGTACAATCCAAGGAGATAACATGATGGATTGGAGTAATAAAAAGATTCTGATGACAGAACCTGATTATATTAAAAGGAAACTCAAGGAGTCAACTTGTATTTTGTTGAACAGAGAATGCAATTTTGCAAATTGCTCAATTGGTATTGACCATATTTGGCTGAATTTTTTAAAAATTGGTTCAAGTACTGACGTGAAGTCAGGAGCTTTTGCACGTACGTTCTATTGTCCATTCTCATGTATTGGACACTCTTAATCGAATTAAGCATGGTAAATTATATTGTCCATTGTCCTGTATTGGACACTTAAATCGAATTTACTTTGATTAATTCAAATTAAGAGTGTCCAATAGAGGAGAATGGACAATATAATTTACCATCTTAAATTCGATTAAGAGTGTCCAATACAGGAGAATGGACAATAGAACATACGCGCAAAAGCTACTGACTTTACGTCAGTGCTTGAACCAATTTTTTGTTCATATTTTTATTTAAATTTTCCAGGGCTACGGTTCTTATAAAATTTCAAACATGGCTCTTTGCCGATATATATATATATATATATATATATATAATATATTTTATATATATATTATTGATTCTTGAATTTTCTTGTGCTTCTTTCTTATATAAATTTTATATAAATTTTTGTGAAAGTTTTCTTGGGTATAATATATTTCAATTTGATAAAATGATAGAAAATGAAAATATAGATCCCAGTTTTTTTTTAATTTTATCAACTTACACAGCTATCGCTGTCTTGAAATGATAAAATTATTTGATATTTTGAATCATGACATTATTTTCAATTTTGACAGTTGTAATTTGTCAAAAAGGCCAATCAAGGCCGAAACATATGTTGGATATTCTATAAAATGAAAAAGTAAATACCTATTGTTTCACTAGTCAAACACAACGTGCTACAATACCCAAGAAAACTTTCACAAAAATTTATATATATATACAGGGTGAGTCTTTGACCACTGCATTAATTTTAACCAAAGATTCCTCTCATCAAATGAAACACTTTTTTCATTTAACATTTTTCCAAATTCAGCTCAGGTAAAAAGATACAGGCTGTTGAAATTTTGAAAAAAAATCAGTTTTTATTTTGTAGCTTTGACATCCTTTTTTCGAATAAAATGAATGTAGGCGTAAAGTTTCCTATAACTATGATACATATTTTCCAATTATTAGTTATTTTCTACTTCTACTGGTTTCTTAATTATGGACTCGTGGATTCATAAAACTAAACGAAATTAGCATAAAGGAAGCATATAAAGTTTTTCTTGAGTCATTTCAAGAATATTCCATCGTTTTAGAACATTATATTATTCTTCATCATTTCTCCTTAAACGCACCGTTTTCGAGATATTCTTCATTGAATGTTTTAGAATGGAAAACTCCAGAAATTTCACTACTTTTATGGATCCGTCCCTGAGCGTTGGAATCCCGAATCAAGCTGTAAACCACGTTACCATGCCTTATTCTCGTCCGCCAACAATGTAATAGATAATTTATATGCGGGAGTGTATCAGCACATTGTGAAATCTTTAAACGCTTGTAACTTTTTACCTGAGCTGAATCTGGAAAAATGGTAAATGAAAAAAGTGTTTCATTTGATGAGAGGAATCTTTTGTTAAAATTAATGCAGTGGTCAAAGACTCACCCTGTATATATGTTACGACTAGATACCAAGCTTCAATTTGATCGAGTCTATATTTTTTGAGTTATCGGGGAAATAATATTCCAGGTGGGTATAACCTCGGGTATAACTCTGAAACCGTTGGACCGATTATGCCCGTAATCGAACTTAACACGCAGATACGCAACATACCCTGAAAATTGAAAGTCCCTATCTCCTTCCATTCGAAAGTTATCGAGGCAACGGTCAGCCATTCATCTACTAAACTGACACAAGGCTGCTCGAAACTCCAACAATATTTATCCGATCGTGTTCAAACTTGGAACTTGGCAGTACAGTAAAATGGGCCCATACAAGCTCAATATTATTGTGCAATGTGGGTAGCACAATTATTTATGGATGGTGGCCCCTAGAAGGTCAATATTATTGTACAATATGTTGGTTGATCAAATATTTCTATCGTATGGAGGCGATATTGATGGTTGTGCAATATATTGCACATATTATTTCAATGATTTTTTAAAAATTTTCTGTTAATACGATCCTCAAGAAATTTTTTGAAAGCTTTTGTGTTGACAATATACACCTAATAACCATGTTAGAATTGAATCGGTTTTATATTTTTCGAGTTATTGAGGAAATAACAAACAAATGGTTATAACTCCAAAACAGTTTAGTCGATTATACCTATAAACGAAATCAAATGTTGCATTCAGATGCACAACCTAACCTGAAAATTTCAATTCGCTATCTCTTTCCGTTCTCAGGTTATCGTGACAAAAAATATTAAAATTTTTTTTTTTTAATTTTTCTAGTGATCCGATTCCCTCAAAATTTTCAAGAACATGCTAAAGTTCATATTCTACAACACGAAGTTTCAATTTGATCGGATTTATATTGGTTGAAAATAAAATTATTACTCGGAAACCATTGAGCCGATTATGCCCATTAACGAACTTGTCCGTCGTATTGGTTTGTGCCACCTACCCTGAAAATTTCAAGTCGCTATCTCCGTTCTGAAGTTATCGTGGCAACGGTTGGCCGGATGTCCGGCCGGACGGACAGAATCAAATTTGTCCTCGAATTCTTCATCAGGTAGTCGAACTCAATCGTTTAAAACCATTTACGGCAAAAAATTGGAAAATTACAGTGTCTGACGAAGGAGTCTTATATAGACTCCGAAACGTTACGATATAGTTGTTTCTTCGTTGATGTTGTTTCATTGTTGTTTGTGAGGCAACATTTTTCGATTGATTGCTTCTGACAAATATCTTGTATTTCTTATGCAGAAGCAAATCACAAAATAATTATTTTTTTATTTTATAGATATTTTTGAGAGTTTCGGAGAGAAAACCCAGAAAGAAACATTTTAATAATGAGTATACCTCCCACAGTATCCTTTAATGATTATTAGTCTTACTACTTTTATCGAAACAGGTTTCAATAATAACATGAAATCAGGAACATCATTTGTGGACTTATCGGCAACATATGACACAGTTTGGAAGCATGGTTTGATTTTCAATCTTTATAACCATTCAAAGTGTGGAAAAATGGTTCGTCTACTCGAAAATATGTTGACAGATAGAAGTTTTCGTGTTTTTGTTGATGATAATAGTAGTAATTTCAAAAATTTGAATAATGGTCTCCTACAAGGTTCAGTTTTAGCACCTCTCCTTTCAATTTATATCTGTGTGATATTCCTGCTACTTTCTCTGAAAAATTCATATACGGTGTTGACATTGCCTTGCAATTCATCATTCTGATTTCCAAAGAATAGAAAATAATCTGCAGATTTAGACATTCCCAAAAACTACCTATTTGAGTGGCGTTTGTGTCCGAATCCAAATAAAACAGGGGTTTCTTGCTTCCATTTAAACAATCATAAAAAATATAGAACATTGAGTGTAGCTTTCGGTGATTCTTTCTTGAGACATAATTTTAATCCTAAATACCTAGGAGTGAAACTAGATTCCTCTTTGAATTTCAAAGCTCATTTGGATGACTTGCGTCCGAAATTGAAAATAATTTCTGCAGAAATTAGCTGGTACTTCCTGGGGTGCTGATGTAGCTACTCTCCTTACGGCAGCCTTAGCCTTGGTTTTTTCTGCCGCTGAATATTGTTGTCCCGTCTGGTTTGACCGTGTTCATACGCAATTGATGCACAGCTGAATTCATCTATGAGGATCATCACTGGAACTATTACATCTAAAACTATTCATAGTTCTTTCATACATTGTCGCGCCCCGCATTCGCAGGCAGACTGCTGTTTTAAACTCTTGGAATAAATTTCATTCTTTTCCGAATTCTTTTCCGATTCTCTCCTATATTCCAGGCGATAAGATACCCAGATCACGTAATCCTTTATGATCCAACTGTTTTCTCAATTCGAATAAAAGCGACAAGGAAGTTTGGCGGTCGGAATGTTTTTCTTGCGATTCATTCAACAAAGATTTAATATCTGATCCTTCAAATAGAGTTCCGGGGTTTGATCTTCCAGGGAAAATGTGGTCTACTCTTAATCGTTTAAGAACGGGTCTTGGTCGTTGCAACAGCATGCTTTTCAGATGGAACTCAGTTGACAGCGCTAGTTGTCAATGCGGGGAACCAAAGGAGACCATAGATCATTTAGTTAATAATTGTCCCATATATAGATTCCTGGATGGTTTTAGGGCTATCCATAATGTTTATGAGTCTTTTTTGGAATGGGTGGTGAATTTCAAATCTACTTAATGAACCACGGAATATTCCATTTTAAATTTTTTCGTTTTCTCCTTTTCTCTTTTCCTTTTCCAGATTGAGTTCCGGGTACCTACATAGGAGAAACCTCTCAACCTATTCGAGGAAAAATCAATAGTGATGAAAAAGGTGCCCTTCAATATTTAATATTTCAGCATAGTTTGTTAACAATTTCAATGATCATAAATCACAACACTAAGGGGGAGACAGGGTTTTTTTGCTGAGGTTTTTCCCTAAGCTCTCGTATCATACATCGAATTGTATGGTACCCCATTATACTAACCTCTGCTAACACTTTTTCATACACATGCTTTATTGTAAGATGAAAGAATGTAATGCTCAAAGTTCAAAAGAATTTATATGTATATATATAAATACAGGGTGTCCCACTAGTGCCACAGCTGACAATATATGCGAAACGGTCAAAGTTTGGCAAAAATTTTTGATGCAAACTTGAATTACTCCAAGAATAGCACAACCTAAAAATATTTCCGAATATATCGGGTGTCCCACAAAAGAGGAATAGAGGGTGATTTATATTTTTCAAATGGGAAACCCTATATTCAGTAGTGTTTCTCAATTATCTGGAACTTCCTGCATGCTCTTGTATACTTTTAACATATTTTATTTTTGTTCAACATATTTTTGTTTTCGAAATTTTTGTCATTTTGAAAAAAAAATTATACTTATTGTAGAGGCTATGTTATCTAATTATGTTTCACGAGCCCTTGCACATACCAATAACAGCTTCATATGGATTAAAAGACAAGACTTCAAAGTATCATTGCCAGCTATAATGAAGCATCTCCATTCTCCAGCATATGAAGTGTCCACAAATAGACTATCAACATGACGAATTTCAAATCGATTTATCTTCATTTTTCAAATGCAATGCATATCATTTTTTTCATCATTGTAATCACTATTCACTCTACTTAACTTTTTGTGATTACAATCATGAAAAAAAATATGTGCATTGCATTTGAAAAAATGAGGATAAATCGATTTGAAATTCGTCATGTTGATAGTCTTTTTGTGGATAATTCATATGCTGCAGATTATTTACTATAGCTGGCTATGATACTTTGAAGTCTGGTCCTTCAATCCATATAAAGCTGTTATTGGTATGTGCAAGGGTTCGTGAAATACAATTAGATAACAAAGCCCCTACAAGTATAATTTTTTTGTCAAAATCACAAATATTTCGAAAACTGTTGAACAAAAATATGTGAAAAGTATAAAAGAGCATGCATGAAAAACACTACTAAATATAGTGTGTCCCACTCGAAAATTCAAAGTCACCCTCTATTCCTCTTTTGTGTCGATATTTTCGAAAATATTTTTAGGTTGTGCTATTCTTGGAGTAATTCAAGTTAGCATCAAAAAATGTTTCAAAACTTTGACCATTCCGCTTATATCGTCCGGTGCGGCACTAGTGGGATAGCCTGTATATATTTATTTGTGCAAAAGTAGGAATATCCTCTTCGTATCCGTATTCCAGAATTATATACCGATTCCAATTGAAAGTGAACAAAACTACTTTGTAGATATAAATATATTCACAAAAAATCAATAAATAACAATGATAAATAAAAATGACAAATTTTTCACAATCTCTCATAAATCACTTGATAGAATAATAAAAATAAACTAAAAAACTATATGATATGCTTTTAATCGAAAATAAGGTAATGGACGTATTATTAACACGGGTTGTGTAAACACGAACCAATACAACTTTCTAGAACGCGAACTGTGTTGCCCGCATACATATATATGTATACTGGTCCATTTGAAATAACGTAATAGATATTTCTATAAAACGTGTAAACACGACACGTGTTAATAATGTGTCTGTACCTTAAACCTTCGACAGAAAACTGGCAGGTATAGATTCACAGTATCTATATTATGTAGAACTGTAGGAGCTAGATATGCCAAAGCGTTTAAAATTTTGAGTTTTTGCGAAATGCATCATTTTTTGATTTAGGCGTACTTATTACTTCATTAGTTGAGGTTGGCGCAGCGGTTAGATTTCTGATACGTGCGTCGGGGCGGTGTGTCTCTTTGTGGGATATTTTTTTCACTTTGGCTTCTTTTCAATTTTCACCGTACTTACTCACGCCAGAAATTTACAGAAATAGTGCATAATATATTGTATTCATTTATATTGTCACAAATGTAATTGGCGTTATTATTTTGAAATTTATCATGCAAAAATTGTTGCACCTGAATAATTGTAGCAAGGGATATTTCTTGTAGGATTTTGTGACTGACGCCATCTGATTATGGTCACCTTTTACGCTATAATTTTCTTCAGAATTATTCCTTTCTAATTTTCTACTCTACTACATGTGCAATAAATGCATGGTACCAGATATAAACTTTTCGTCTGACTGCCCGAAAGGAGGGGGGTTATGTTTTTCATGTGTAGGTACATATGTATGTCTATTACTATAGTCCGCTAAATCTTTTTTAGAATGGGTAGCGAGTTTTAAATCTATTTAATAATATATAGAATATCCCATTTTTAATTTGTTCGTTTTCTCCTTTTGTCTTTTTCTTTTCCAGATTGAGTTTCGGGTACCTTGGAGAAACTTCTCTGCTTATTGAAGGAAGAAGCGATATTATAGAAAAAGATGCCCTTCAATATTTAATATTTCAGCATATTTTGTTGATAATTTCAATTTTCATCGCAATTCTAACGGGGAGATAGGGTTTTTTTGCTGAGGTTTTTTCCCTAAGCTCTAGTATCATATATCAAATTATATGGTACTCAGTTACACTAACTTCTGCTAACACTTTTTTCATACACATGCTTTATTGTTAGATAAAAAACAAATTGTAATGCTCGAAGTTCAAAAGAATATATGTATATATACTACAGCCTGAACAGCTTTATTGATTTCAACATTTGAGGGTTATGATTTGAGGAGTAACATAGGCTGTAGAATACGGTGGAAGCGTTCTCCAATCAAAGAGAAGAGTACAAAATTTTCACTTCGTGATTCTAATAAATATCAAATGAAAGGTTATAAACCGACGATGCCGAATATATTTGCGTAATAATACTACCCATTTGGCAAAAATTCGAAAGGTAGCACCGTCCAATTTCCAGAGTTTTCCTGCGGAATTATTGAGATAAACTAATGAAATTGTATGGGAAAAAAGAGTCGAAATAAACCCAATTATCACAATTACCAAAACCCTCCCGCTGTTAAAATTATTCACTGAAAGGGGCGGAACAGGCTCTAAACATAATTTAAACGTTCCGGAATTTTGCAGCCGGGATAAAAGTATAACCAATAATAATAAACTTATGCTTGTGTTATGTACAATACCTGTTTTCGATTCATTTTTGGCATAATTAGAGTAATGGTTGAAAAGACTTACGCATAGGGATCTGAACCTGAGACCCACCGAAACTGAAATTTTGCCGCCGCACCGACCGTAACTTGTATTGACCAATCCTCAAAATTTGTTTTCCTAAATACTTGACCAACTAGCTAAATTGAGTCCTTATACACTATCGCACTGTAAATCTGGACACAATAGGTGATGACGAACAGGCGTCCTCCCCCAGATACATTTTTGGATAATTTCAATTATTCAGTACGAAATACTTGGTCTCGCTTTAGTTTCTAGAATTAACATCAACATGTATAAACTGAGGTTATATGAGTTGATTTGGTGGAAAACTGAATTATTCAAAAGTATAACTTTCTCTAGGGGCTTTATTTTGGTGTTGGTGGAAACGGAACCCATTCTTTCGTTTCTACAGGGGCCCATACTCTTCTCCAGACAGGAATCCATGTCTGGAAAAACATTCATTGAAGATAAATTAACTCGAATAATTGGGAGATTTATTTTTGCTGAAATGGATATGAATATTATATTAACTTACTTACCAATCTGGTCTCCCAGTGCTTCACCCAATGAGCTTTCCAATGCACTTTGCTTTTCCATATTCCTTGAATATTTATTCCGTCTTTGAGGTGTATTTTGCTGCAAAAATAAACAGGTCTTCAATGTCAAGATTGTAAATGATAATCTGTATAAATATATATATACATAGTATACATATATATATATATCTATGATGATTCCTAATAAGGATGAAACCGCGGTATGTAGCTATTCAACTTTCATGAAATCATACACACTCTGTGGATTGCTCCAAAACTTTGGTCTCTGCTAGTCCTTTCATCTACAATTACTAGTGGTCCAGGAAAGGTTTTAAAAGGTGAATAAATATAAAAATGTCTACAGTGTGTTTTTCTTTGGACGTCATTGGCAACTTGCTCTTTTTCACGCCATAGTCGTACAATTTCATTCAATTGTGTAAAAAAATATACTTTCGAGGCAAAAATCATTGAAAATAAACCATTACTATACAGAGTGCTCTTTTTCTCACGGCACAATTGTACGCGATTGAAGTGATTTGTGCCACAAACAAAGAATCAACTGAATAGGTACCTTGGATGGATTCTCATAATGTATTTGTCTGAAATTTTCCTACAGGGTGTTTTTCTTTTAACGCCGTATATGTCCGAAATTTTCATACAGGATGTTTTCATTTTGACGTCAATTGCAACTTGCTTTTTTTCACGCCAATCGTACAATTTCATTCAATTGTGTTAAAAATATACTTTCGAGGCATGCATCATTGAAAATAAACCATTACTATAAAGGGTGTTCTTTTTATCACTGTACAATTGTATGCGATTGAAGTGATTTGTGCCACAAACAAAGCATTAACTAAATAGGTACCTTGGATGGATTCTCATAATGTATTTGCCCGAAATTTTCATACAGGGTGTTTTTCTTTTAACGTCAATTGCAACTTGCTGTTTGTCACGCCAATCGTACAATTTAATTCAATTGTGTTAAAAAATATACTTTCGAGGCATACATCATTGAAAACAAACCATTACTATACAGCATGTTCTGTATATCACTGCACAATTGTACGCGATTGAAGTGATTTGTGCCACAAACAAAGCATTAACTAAATAGGTACCTTGGATGGATTCTCATATTGTATTTGTCCGAAATTTTCACACAGGGTGTTTTTCTTTTAACGTCAATTGCAACTTGCTGTTTTTCACGGCAATCGTACAATTTCATTCAATTGTGTTAAAAATTATACTTTCGAGGCATACATCATTGAAAATAAACCATAACTATACAGTGTGTTCTTTTTCTCCCGGTACAATTGTACGCGATTGAAGTGATTTGTGCCACAAACAAGCATTAACTAAATAGGCACCTTGGATGGATTCTCATAATGTAACAATTTTGTTTTTCCTTTGATGTGTGGACATGGCGTATGGACAATTATACGTTGCGTGTTCGCGCATCGGAAAACCGTCATCTTTGTTCATTTACGACTGCATCATAACTGTGTGTGACTTTCAATATCAAATTGAAACCTTATAAATAGCCAGTATTTAAGGAAAACTCTGTTTTGTAAGTAAGCAACATAATGTGCCATTAATCGAAAATAATAATAAAACTTCATTCATACTGAGGGTTTTTTTTATTGAGTTAGGCGGTGAGAAGTTCGCCGGGCCAGCTAGTGCTATATAATAATAAGAAATTTCGAATCTAGATCATACCAAATAAGGTGTAGTTGGCAAGGCTTTTCATTCGATTTATTAATTTCAATAAATTGTTGTCCAATTTTAACCAAAATCTTACATGAGTCATCGTCGTAATCACGCTCTATATAATATTCATTCATCATTCATCTATTAAAATAACATTTCTTCATAACTCTCGACTTAATTCCAACTAATTCCAGTTTAATTGATGCGCTGTGATGATAGTTATACTTCAAATAATCATTTTTGAGCGCATGTTCTAGGGAACAGCGTGGTATCATTTCGCCAAAATGTCTATAATTGTCGAAATTTTACCGAGAATGGTCTCAAATGATTAGGATCGACTCACTGATGAAACATTCGAGGTCAAAATCGATTCAGCTCGACAGCCCGTCGGTAGCCACGATAACTTTTGAACGGTAAGAGATAGCTATTTAAAATGTTTAGGGTAGGCTGCGTATCCGAATACGACGGTTATTTTCGTTAATTGGCATAATCGGCTAAACGGTTTTGGAGTTATACATAGACCCCATCTGAAATTGTGCTTCCTAAATAACTCAAAAAATACAGATCCGATCGGATTGAAACTTGGTAAATAGTTGTGGAAGGCCGACGCGTGAACTTTTGCGGAATTTGGCGAGGATCGTATCACAAGGAAAAAAAGATTTTTTTCCTAGAAATTTTATATTTCACACACTATCACTCAGATTTCGCTAAAATTCTGCCACCTTCACCTTCAAGCCACTAGTTATTTAACAATCCAGTACCCAATCGATCAGTTTCGTATTTTAGCAAATATTGTGAAAATAAAATTTCGAACTGAAATATTGTTTCTTCAATAACCCAAAAGATTCAAATTCGATTGGATTGAAACATTGTAATTATTTGTAGAATACCAACGTGCCAATTTCTACGAAATTACGTGAGGATCGTATCACTAGAAAATACAATTGTTTTTTTCAATAATATTATATTCCAGAAACTATAATTATATGTAAAATTCCTCACAAACGTTCAAGTCGCTATTTTACAATGGCTTAAAGGATTTCAGCTCGATCAACATTGTTCTTAGGAATTATTGTGAAATTAAAATTTTGTACTGGTATCTACTTTTTCTGAAATTTCCAATTATGTGAATCTCTGAATTGTAATAATACCTACCTCGATTGCTGAGATGGTAGCTTGCTTGCCTTCCTCGCAGGAGATGCGGGTTCGCATCTCCGCTGAGTAAGGTAACATTGAAAAATAAGATGCTTTTTCGATATGAAGTCAATTTAAGGTGGCAAAAAAAATTTGAATCCAAAAAATTACAGTGTACTTGGGACATAAATAGGAAAGCTTATACCAAATTTTGTGACAAAAAAATTTTTTTGTAAAAGATAAAAATTAAAAACTAAAAACGTGGTGATTTGAATTGTCACATAAATTTTGAGGTTATGTGAAAAAAGTGTGGAAACAAAAGTTGTAGATCTCTTTATTGCCTACAACCCATGAATATTTATCATGTGATATACGCAAAGAGTGCTCTAGTAGTAATAATAATAATAATAATAATAATAGTAGAGATTTAAAATGTGTTTTTGGCTGGATCAAATATTACATTGTGAGAGTGGAAGTACTTTTTGGTTATCTGATTCATATTTACTAACCTTATATGTTTACATCCCTTCCCCAGAAAGATTATTGGGAGGGTGTTATAACTACTAAAATGGGTTCAAGCCCTGTGGACAGGAGCTTTCTGGCGCTCTAGTTCAAACAGACCAAATTATATCTCCGAAAGTATTGGTTTCTCAGAGTTGGGAATTATATCAATGTATTCATATAATAGAACTGCATCCTAAAGGAAATTCAATTCAAATAATAGTTTATTTATCAAGATTAAATGAGCAATCATGAGAATGAGAAAAGCACCATGGAAGATATCAAATTAAATCTGGCCAATTTTGCCCAATAACGAACTTAACCGAGATATTCATCTCCCTAAACTACTCTGAAAATTTCAACTACCTACCTCATTCCGTTCGAGAGTTATATCTATGTCGATGGATGAAAAGCAGTCTCACTACTCTCAGATCTCTTACTTCATGTTCAGTTCCGAAATGTAAGAATTTTCTGAGAAAAACTAATTTGGGAGCAAACAACTGAGATTTTTCTCACTTCGCTCACAATTCTTCGACTGAGTAGATAATGTTTCAGGGACATCAATTGACATTATGACAATTCATATTCATACATAGAATAATATCATTCTGTGACAACGTTGAAATACGATTTATTATTGAAATTTTGAAAAATCATATCTCCGAAAGTATTAGCTTGTTAGAGTTGAAAATGATATGAATGGATTCTTATGATAAAACTGCTTATTAAAAAAAATTTGATTTGGAATTTGTTTCGTAAAAAAAAATTTTTTTTTTGTTACTCCGAAACCATCTGTCCGATTTTGCCCAATAACGAACTTAGCCGAGATATTCATATCCCAAACCTACTCTGAAAATTTCAACTCTCTAGCTCATTCCGTTCGAGAGTTATCGTGCTTACGGACGGCCGGCCGGACCGGCCGGACAGAATGAATTCCGACCACGGATTCTTGATCAGTGAGTCGAACCAAATCGTTTAAGACCATTTTCATCGAAATATTCCAAAATTACAGACATTTGGGCAAATTGATAAGCACTCAGTTCCGAGGAACTAGAGCGCCAAAAAGTAAAAGTGAAACTCAAGAGAAATTGGAAGTCAGAAGAGACAAGTAGGTATTGTTTTTTGGAAGAGAACAAATATAACAAGGCAGAAAAAATGAAAAACAAACAAATACGGAAGCTGAAATAATTCTCGAAATAATACTATTTATATTGGTGCATGCTCAAGAGCTAACCCATTTTCCTGTAACAAACACAGCATCGACAGTCTTGCCAGGTGGAAGGAACTCCTTAATTCCTTATTCCCTTTAGTGTCTTTGAGAATATCGGTGCAAGCCTAAAGGTAGAAACATACTACTGTGTTGTGTTGTGTAGAAGCGCATTGTGTGTGACGTGATTCTGAGAGTGGATCAAAAGAGGAACGTCAGGGGCTGGATTCAACCTATGAATTTGAGACAGAATAAAGGTGATTATCATTATTTCGTTGAAGAGTGAGAGAGTGAAGAAGAGATAATCTGTCAGTAGTTCTTTTAATATTCCAGCTCATTTCTTCCAAGCAGCAGTTGTTAAAGATGTATCTTTGTAATTTCTGATTTTGTATCATATGACCTTTGCGTTGACGCACCAGTCTGATACATTCTTCAGACATTTAATATTGAAGAACAAATATGCGCACCATGCTTGCCATCTAGCAAAACAACGAAATTAAAGGTCCCATTCGGATGAGCAACCTATCTTGAAAATTGTTCGAAAGTAATCTTGGCAAATGTTCACTTATCCAGCTATTAAACTCATCCAAGATTGCTCGGATCTCCAACAATATAGACACGATCGTGCTCAAATTTAGAATTTGCCTGTAAATTTGAGTTTTGATGGTCCGAACAAAATTTCCGCGATGTCGGACGAATAGTTTTTGATAAATAGAATTTTTTTCAATGACTTGATTGGCATTCTACAACTAGTAACCATGTTTGAATTGGAACGGTTTTGTATTTTTCGAGTTACTGAGGAAATAACAAGAATGGGAGAGGTGAGTTCGTTTTTGGACATAATCGGTCTAACGGTTTCCGAGTTATACCCGGTTCTGGAATATTATTTACTTGATAACTCAAAAAATAAATATTCGATCGAATTGAAGCTTGGTAACTAGTAGTATAAAATCAACATAAAGACATGTTCAAAATTTTGTAAGAACCGTACCCCTAGAAAATTTGAAAAAAATGACGAAAAAAAAATTTTTAAGAACCGTACCACTAGAAAATCTCAAAAAAATCACGAAGAAAAAAATTGGTTCAAGCACTTATGCAATTATGTTGTCCATTCTCCTGTATTGGACACTCTTAATTCGAATTTACCATGGTAAATTCAAATTAAGTGTCCAATACAGGAGAATGGACAACATAATTTACCATGGTAAATTCGATTAAGGTTGTCCAATACAGAAGAATGGACAATAGAACATACGCGCAAAAGCTTCTGACTTCACGTCAGTGCTTGAACCAATTTTTTTTAATTCTTAGGGTAGGTTATGCATCTTAGTGCGCCATTTGTGTTTGTTAATAGGCATAATCGGCTAAACGGTTTTGGCGTTATATCCATCTGATATTCGGTTTTTATTTCCTCAGTAACTCGAAAAATACAGAAATGATTCAGATCAAACTCGGTTACTAGTTTTAGAATGCCGGCTCGAAAATTCTTGCAAAATTTCGCGCGAATCGTAACACTAGAAAATTTTTATAAAATAATAAAAAAAAATCTATATATCAGGAACTATTCGCCCGACTGAAATTTTCCGAACGCCTTCAAAACCTAATTTTACTGCCAAGTAACAAGTTTGAACACGTTCGGATGTATATTTTTCAAGATTCGAGCAGCCTTGGATAAGTTCAGTAGCTGGATGGGTGATCATTGCCTCGATAACTTAGCGTTTCTCTTTCTTTTCTCAAGTTATAGTTAGATACATAATAATTTTTCGTAATTTTTTTAAGATTTACTAGTGCTACAATCCACACAAAATTCCACACACGTCTTCATGTCGATATTCTACAACTAGATACCAAGTTTCAATTCGATCGGATATGTATTATTTGAGGTATCGAAAAAATAATATCCCAGATTGTTATAACTCCGAAACCGTTGGGCTGATTATGCCTAACACCGAACTTAAGTCCCCCATTCGGATGCGCAACCAAGGCTGAACATTTTAACTCCCTACCTCTTTTCGTTCGGAAGTTATCGAGGCAACAGTCACCCATCCAACTACTGAACAACTACTGAATAATAATAATAATAATCTTTATTGATCCTTTGGGACACTACAATGTGTATAGGATAGGTCAAAATACCAATAACAATACAATCCTACTTACTAAGCTGTTAAAGAGTCAGACAGGAACTCCCCAACCGAATAGAAGCATTTCCTAAGTAACAGCTCCTTGATTTCCCTTTTGAAAATTCGTTTGTTCAAAGATTTGAGATGAGGAGGTAAATGGTTGAACAATTTTATGCTCCGATACATTGGAGATCGTTCGAAACTGTGAGTCCGATGTTTAGGAAACAGAAGCACCTGTGTATTGCGAGTTTTATGTTCTTGCGAACTACCAAGTATTTTCCAAATACTCTCATTATCCTTCGCGTATATGAGACATTTTAATATATAGATACAAGGCAGTGACAGTAACCTATTGGCAATAAATACAGGTTTGCATGATGCTCGATAATTCATATCAAAAATCAGACGTATTACTCTTTTTTGTGCAACAAAAACTCTTGAGAAGGAACTACAGTCTCCCCAGAGCAAAACATTATATGACATGTGACAGTAAACAAGGCTGTAATAAATATCAATAAGAGAACTAGGTGGTAAGGTACTTTTGAGTCTATTTATAGCGAAATAAGAACTATTTATTTTTTTGCATAAGACGTCGACGTGAGTTGACCAATTAAGACTTTGATCCATATGGATCCCGAGGAATTATAGTTGTACCCAGACAATCTATTTTCAAAAGTCCTTTTTCACTGTTTCTTAAACCGAAATACAGGCAGGATGTTTTGCCTATATTTACAATTAAATTGTTACGACGACACCATGATGTGAATTCTGCCATAATTTTTACACAAGCTCTCTGGAGCTCATCACAACTTCGTGCCGCGATGATGACAGACGTGTCATCAGCGAATAATATGACCAATAAGCAGGATAAATGAGGAGGCAAGTCATTTATAAACAACAAAAATAACAGAGGTCCTAATACAGAACCCTGTGGAACGCCCATTTTCATATTGAATTCCCTGGAATAACATTTGTCATTTTTTACTGACATAGTTCTGTGATGGAGATAACTACGCAGCCAATCGAAAAAAATTCCTCTAAAACCTAAGTTGTAACATTTTTCGATGATAAACTGAAAAGATAAAGTATCAAACGCGCAAGAAAGATCGAAAAAAATCCCCGAAACATGCAAATTCGAATCCAAGCAATCATAAACTGACTCCACGAACCTGAGTGCGGCTGTTTGAGTAGAGCAGCCAACTCTGAAACCATGCTGGACTTTGTCTAGAATATTGAATTTACTTAAATATGACATCATCCTCTTGAAAACAACTTTCTCAAAAACTTTAGAAAGAATACTGAGAATTGATATTGGTCGATAGTTGGTTATTTCATTTAAATTCCCCTTTTTATGAATTGGTACGACAACAGATTTTTTTAAAGCATTTGGAAATTCACCAGATGTGACAGACAGATTAATAATATGAGTAAGATGTACACTTATTATTGGAGCAATCTTCTTTAATATTCTCGTTGAGATGTTACTTATCCAAGGCTGCTTGGATCATCGAAAATATACATCCGATCATGTTCAAACTTGGAATTTGGTCATAGAGTTAGATTTTGAAGGCCCTCGCAAAATTTCAGTAATGTCGGGCGAATAGCTTCTGATATATAGAATTTTTT
Organism: Halyzia sedecimguttata; assembly: GCA_937662695.2. Taxonomy (NCBI): domain Eukaryota; kingdom Metazoa; phylum Arthropoda; class Insecta; order Coleoptera; family Coccinellidae; genus Halyzia; species Halyzia sedecimguttata. The sequence goes on along the minus strand of OW569411.2, from coordinate 49,627,828 downwards.
TCAATTATTTTTGCGAAAGTTTGCAAGAATTTTCGAGTCGACATTTTACAACTAGTAACCAAGGTTGAATTGGATCGGTTCTGTACTTTTTCGAGATTTTGAGGAACTAAAAACAAAATCTCAGATGGTTGTAACTCCGAAACCGTTTAGTCGATTATGCCTATTAATGAATACAAATGTCGCATTCACATGCACAACCTACTCTAAAAATTGCAAGTCGCTATCTCTTTCCTTTCTCGGGTTATACAGACGTAAATAATATTATTTAATAATTTTTAAGCGGCACGATTCTGACAAAATTTCACAAACGTCTTCGTATTGGTATTCTACAACTTGTTACTAAGTTTCAATTCGATCGGATCTGTATTGGTTGACGACAAAATTATTACTCGGAAACCATTGGACCGATTATGCCCATTAACGAACTCGTGCGTCGTATTCGGATGCGCCACCTACCCTGAAAATTTCAAGTGGCTATCTCTTTTCGTTCTCAAGTTATCGTGGCAACGGCCGGCCGGACAGAATCTAATTTGACCTCAAATTCTTCATCAGTGAGTTGAACCTAGTCGTTTGAGACCATTCTCGTCAAAAAAATTGAAAATTACAGACATTTGGGCAAAATGATAACGCGAAATTCCCCCGAACATGCGCGCAAAAATAGGGAACTAGTTCAGATGAACTAGATAGTCCCAGCGGGTGAAAATGCAGCAGAAACATGATTTCGAAGAAGATAGTATCGATGTGGTTGATGAAAATGAAGAATACCTACTCGGAAAAATGTTTTGTGCTCAAAGAAAAATCAGCGAATGGGCATTAAATCACAAAATTCTACACACTATACACTGCATTGAATGCTCTGATGAATATAATGAAATCTACAGAAATGTGCCGAAAGATCCTTGGACATCACTAGAGAGACCACGAAAATTTGGTTTCAGAGTCGGTCACAGCGACTATGTTACTATGTATGATGTCTTCGAGACAAACTCTTCTGTACTACTACATACCAGAGTAATTACAGCTTTTAGACACTAGAACGATGGCGTCAATGTTTTTCGTTCGATTGATAAGAGCATTATAGTATCCATATTAGAATAAAAATATAAAAAAAAAATTGGTTCAAGCCCTGTGGACAGGAGCTATTGGGCGCATGTTCATCTTCCTTGTGGCCCGTACTGACCAGTAAAGAAAAAAAGCAGTATCATGTTGAATACCTTAATATTATTCTGGAACTCAAATTTTCCATTACAATAATCTTCATCTAGCTTCTATTTAGTATCAATTCCTGTAGAACGTGATCATAATAAGTGTTTTCCATATAATAAAATGTGTTTGAACTTGGTATGTAGGAAATCTGACATCAATTATTGGAATTAATTGATTTGACAAACAGCCGTCAAATGAGGTAAATAGATTTTTGTGACGATTTTCTGTGACCATAGAACGTCAAAACACGCTGGAATGTGAATTTTAAGCAATATCTTCTGGAATTGAGATCGTATCGAACTGAAATTTTGCACACTCGTGTAGAATGCTTGATTTAACGTCGGTACAAATTTTTTTATTAAAAAATTTTCCAACTGCCCGATCCCAACAATACTTAGATAATATTATATCCATAAATTAAGCATTTCATTATTGCATTTCTTGAAATAGGTACCTTTTCAAGTCGATCAACATCGTCCTTCTTTCGACGTCTAAACTATGACTTGATTCTTTATGTTTATGTCTTTGAATTTGTTTTCGGTGGAATTCAAAGAGTTCATAGAATAATCGATGAAAATACTGAGAGAGACCCAGGAAATTTGACACATTTTGTCTTATATCTCCAGAAATTGAAATCGTATAGAGCCAAAATTTTGCACAATGTTGCAAAATACTACAATTGACGTTAGTACAAGTTTTTGTTGCAATCTGATGAATAGTTCACGCAAAAAAAATTTTTTTTTCGAAAAAATTAAAAGAAATATTTTTTTAAAAATTACCAACATTTCGATCATAACAGAATTCTGCCAAAAGTTGCGCGTTTATATCCTCGAACTGACTACCAAGTTTCGATTCGACATCTTCTTTAGTTCCTGAAATATCAGGGAAATAACCTCAAAATTTTAAATGTCTATAACTCCTAAACCATCCGGCCGATTTTGCCCGTTAACGAACTTAACCGTCGCATTTTGATCAGAAACCTACCCTGAAAGTTTGAAGTCGATAGGACCTTCGGTGCTCCTGTTATCGTGCCTACGGCCGGCCGGCCGGCCGGCCGGACGGCACCCAAAAATCTGACACCGGATTCGTGATCAGGGAGTCCGAATTAGTCTATTAGCCAATTTTCAGCTCGAAATTCGAAAATTACAGACATTTGGACGAAATGATAGGACGATGTTCCCCTAGAACATGCGCCCAAAAATGGAAATCTTGGTGTTACATCAATTTAAAGAACGGAGAAGATGAGCTAAGTATTTTTCATAACATGATAATCATATTTCAATGATTATTGAGAAAAAATTATGAAATATTTTTTCAAAAATTAAAAAAAAGATTTATATATCTTTATTTCCGAGGCGCATGAATTTTAAGTGAGTAGAATTGAATTTTGTTCGGATGAATGTGGTTGCTTTGTTACGAGGGTTTCAGAACATAATACATCTCAAACACGTATATAATTGAGGTTTCATGTATTGTGTCTGTTCCACAGGATTTTAACATACAAAATCTCCTCTTATCTGTATGAAAAGTTAAAATATAGATGTGATGTCCACCATATTAACATTATGAATAGAAACCAATTCACATGCCCTGCTCTCAGAACAGCAATTATTGAGAGAAGCTTTCAATTCAATATATTTAAACTATACAATACGATACCTATTGAACTAAGGCAGAGTAATGCGCAAAAATTTAAAAGAGATCTTAGAGCAGATTTGCTCAACAAGCATAGCTAAAAACAGCCCTTTCTCTTATCTCTCTTCCCCTCTCTATTTCCATTTCTTGCTGTTTTCATTTGTTGTTTTAGCGTGGGTTAAAGGTTGACTGCCACGTAGTTCGCTTTCATTCCACCTAGGCATCCTATGATTTGGACGACCATCCTAATTTTATGCTTTGGGTACAATATTGCCAGTTCGAACATTAAATCCTTGTATTTTTTCCTCTTCTGTTCTTCTTTCATCACCACATTAATTTTAGCGGGGGAGGAAAATTCGACGACCAACAATTCCTTGAGTTCTTTGTCCATCAGGACTATATCTGGCTTTATGGCGTGTATCTGCCGAGTTGTTGGTATGGTAGCACTGGTTCGTTGCCTATACCATAAACCTCTCTCAGATGGAAGTACAGAATTCGGAGTGCCGCATTGTGTCTTTCCACATATACTGATGGAGAATGGACTCTGCAAGCAGACAGAATGTGCATAAGAGTTTCCTGCTGGCTGTGGTATGCTCTGCACGTTGGAGGGCTATCCAATTTTATGATGTTCTTTTTTATACCATCTGGTATTTATCACCCCATCTTGACAAGCCATAAAAAATCCCTCCGTTCTCGACTTTAGCCCAGCGGACTTCAAAATTTTTTAAAAAAATTACGATAAAAAAATTGTTTCAAGCACTGACGTGAAGTCAGGAGCAATTGCGCGTATGTTCTATTGTCCATTATTCTGTATTGGACACTCTTAATCAAATTTACCTTGGTAAATTATATTGTCCATTCTCCTGTATTGGACGTTCCTCGAATTTACCATGGTAAATTCGGTTGAGAGTGATCGGGGTCCATGGGCTTGTCACACCCGTATGCTACTAAGTAGTGCCACCGTGCGGTTTTGCATTGTATACCTATTGCCAGGTTTAGCTAGGGTATCTCGGTTTGCTAAGCCCGTACACTGAGACACATCCCAGAGCCTCCTGAGGGGCTTATTCCTTATTATTATTATTCATATAGCGCACACAGTCACTAGTTTTTTACGTGAACAGGAAATTGGGGTTTTGCCGTGGCAAGCACAATATCCTGACCTGAATCCAATTGATAACATATGGGATATATTTCGAAAGCGCGTATTCTATCTTGCGGAGGTGTTTCAAACGCTAAATCAACTCTTAAATTGGTTGAGATAACAGTGGCAACAAATTGATCAAAAACAGATCGATAACCTGATAAGAAGCATGTCTAGGAGATGTGCGGCTGTAGTAAACAATCGCGATAGTCCAACCCTTTATTGACAAATTTCCTCATAGAGATTGTTTTTAAAACGTCACCATTGAAAATTCTTTACTTTTCGGTTAGTCTCTAGAGTGGCTCATGTAAATTTACAATTTATTTCATATTTTTGCGCGTATGTTCTGGGGAACATCGCGTTATAGTTTTGCCCAAATGTCTGTAACTTTCGAATTTTTTGACGAAAATGGTCTCAAACGATTAAGTTCGACTCCCCAATGAAGAATTCGAGGTCAAATTTGATTCTGTCCGTCCGGCCGTCCGGCCGTACGGCCGTCCGTTGTCACGATAACTTGAGAACGAAAAGAGCTAGCGACTTGAAATTTTCAGGGTAGGTGGCGCATCCCAATACGACGGACAAGTTCGTTAATGGGCATAATCGGCCCAGTGGTTTCCGAGTAATAATTTTGTTTTCAACCAATATAAATCCGATCGAACTGAAACTTGGTGGGTAGTTGTAGAATATGAACCTAAGCCCGTTTGTAAATTTGGCGCGAATCGTATGGCTAGAAAATTTTAAAAAAATTATTAAAAAATATTTTTGTTGTCACGATAACTTGAGAACGGAATGGGATAGCGGCTTGAAATTATCAGGTTAGGATGTGCACTAGAACGCGACATTTCAGTTTGTTTATGAGCATAATCGGCCAAACGGTTTTAGAGTTATAGCCATCTGAAATTTTCTGAAATTTGGTAGTTTTTTGTTTCTCATTAACTTGAAAAATACTGAACCGATTGGATTCAAACATGGTTATTAGTTGTAGAATGCCAACGCGAAAATGTTTGCAAAATTTGGTGAGGATAACATTCGTAGAAAATTTTTAATAAATCATTGAAAATAAAAAAAAAAAATTCTATATATCAGTAACTATTCGTTTGAAATTGCTGAATTTTGCAAGAGCCTTCATAACCTAACTCTACTGCCAAGTTTCAAGTTTTCATACGATCGGTTAAATATTGTTGGAGATTCGAGCATTCTTGTGCGAGTTCAGTAGATGGGTGACCGTTGCAGCGATAACTTTCGAACGGAAGGAGATAGGGACTTGCAATTTTCAGGGTAGGTTGCGTATCCGAATGGGAGAGTTGAGTTCGATTTTGGGCATAATCGGTCTAACGGTTTCCGAGTTATACCCACCTGGAATATTATTTCCTTGATAACTCGAAAAATAAATATTCGATCGAATTGTAGCTAGGTAACTAGTAGTAGAAAATCAACATAAAGACGTGTTTGAAATTTTGTAAGAACCGTACCCCTAGAAATTTTGAAAAAAATGACGAAAAAAAAAAATTTTAAGAAGCGTACCCCTAGAAAATTTCAAAAAAATCACGAAAAAAAAAAATTTTTACACAATTTGTATTTATTGCTGTACGAGTTGAAATGAAACCAGGTATGTGCGATTAGAAGTGGTGTTGAACTGTTCAATTCGAGTACATAGTTATAGTTCAAGCTGCTAAAAGCTATTTGAGAAATCTGAAGTTTTCCCCTGCAAAATAATAAAATGTGAGTATAGACAATATTAAACCGATAAGGTTATCTGGTTATCAGACTTTTCACGACTACATTTGATGACCATATTTTTATTTGACAAAGGGAACAACTTAAAAGAACTTTAATCATCAATAAAACTTACTCTGATTTACGACGAATCGATGCCGCTGAAGTCAACAATAGCACTTGCAAGATAATAAAGATGCACAACAATGTCTGAAAACAAAATTACTTTTAAAATCCACAAAGACGCGTCTGAATATAAAAGTAGATATTCACTTCCTGGAAGGTGTACTCACGAATTTCATATTAATGATCATATTGGCCGGTTTAGTATGAAATAATCTTTAAAACTTCGTTATCGACAACCAATTGCCTTTATTTCTTCCGTTACCTCTATTTATAAGCGATGAATCGATTTCGTTTTCAATGTTCATTTGCATTTTGTCGGTATCTTCAGACAGAATGAGTACAAAAGTGAAAAATCTAATCAAAATTGCTACTGTGGAAGATAATAAAGGAACTTTCATGGTCATTGTCATATGCATCATGTCTGAATAAATTGTCTGCGTTTAGAATATAAATGACACCGTATGATCTTTTTATTATTCCTTAGATCGATTTTTGGATAAAAGGTACTTTGAACGCTGATAATGGAGAAAATGTGTATCATGTGCATTAATATGTGGAAAAAATCTAAAAGAACTCACGTGAGGTCAGAAGTCAGAAGTGATGAGTTCATTTAATGGTCAATATATACTCCTCTTGTCTTTTAAATATTTTAAGCCTGTGGCTTGTATTTTCCAATTCTTTATGTCTCCTGTGAGATCGATGTCCTCGAGTCCCTCCACCCTCCATCTTTTCCAATTCCGGCCCAATCGCACTATATCTGGAACTTCACATTTGTTACGAATTTCTTCATTTCTTTTACTGTCTCGTAATGTAAAGCCTAGGATGTTTCTGAGTACTTTCATCTCGGTAGTCCATAATGCGTTCTTCGTCACTCTACTGTCTACGATTCTGACAAAATTTAACACACGTCTTTATGTCGATATTCCACAATTAGATACCAAATTACAATTCGATCGGGTCTGCATTTTTTGAGTTATCGAGAAAATAATATTCCAGATGGATATAACACCGAAACCGTTTGACCCATTATGCCCAACAACGAACTTAACTCTCCCATTCGGATGCGCAACCTACCCTGAAAATTTCAAGTCTCAATACCTTTTCGTTCGAAAGTTATCGAGGCAACGGTTATCCATCCAGGTACTGAACTCACCCAAGGCTGCTCGGATCTCCAACAATATAGATCCGATCGTGTTCAAACTTGGCACTTGGTAGTAGAGTTAGGTTTTCAAGCAAACCTTCAGCGATGTCGGACGAAAAGTTTCTGATAGGTATATAGAATTTTGTTCAACGATTTTCAATGATTTTTTCAAAATTTTCTAGTAATACGATTCTCACCAAAATGTGCAAGAATTTTCGCGCCAGTATTCTACAAATAATTACAATGTCTGCATTGGATCGGATTCGTATTTCTCGAGTTATTGGGGAGATAATAACCAAATTTCAGATGGGTATAACTCCAAAACCGTTTGATTATGCCTGTTAACAAACTCAAATGTCGCATTCAGGTGCTCAACCTAAAAATTGCAAGTCGCTATCTCCTTCCGTTCTCAGGTTGTCGTGACATAAATAATATGTTTTAATAATTTTTTCAAACATTTTTAGTATTACGATTCTCACAAAATTCCACAATCGTATGTGTATCAGTATTCTAAAACTAGCTACCAAGTTTCAATTCGATCGGATCTGTATTGGATGATGACAAAATTAACACTCGGAAACCGTTGGGCCGATTATGTCAATTAACGAACTTGTATTCGGACGCGCCACCTACCCGAAAAATTTCAAGTCGCTATCTTTCTCCGTCTCAAGTTCATGGCAACGGCCGGCCGGACAGAATCAAATTTGATCTCGAATTCTTCATCATTGAGTCTAACCTAAACGCTTGAGACCATTTTCGGCGAAAAATTCGAACATTGCAGACATTTGGTAAAATGATAAATAAGTTTAGTATCATTGCAATTAGATTTGGGAATATTCGAGTGAATATTATAATGAATTTCGGTAATCACATGATTTTATTTTTTTGTAATTTTATTTTTTCAATAAACATGAAAGTTATAATATTTCTGAATAGAGAACCTTTCTAACGTTGTATCACAAGCCCATACTTCGTATTTGAAGAATTGGGGGTTGTACCTGTCTTTCAAGGAACCCATACTTTCACACATTGTTCACACTCTCAAATAATTGTATAGGTCAATGATACTTATCGATATCAAATTTATAAAATTGTTCAGATTATATATATCATAACAACATAATATAACATTTCCCATTATTCTTCAATTTTTGCGCGCGTGTGCCGCAATAATCGTGCTATCGTTTCGTCACAATGTCTGTATTTTTCGAATTTTTTTTCGAAAATGGTCTCAAACGATTGGGTTCGACTCCTTGATGAAGAATTCGAGGTCAAATTCAATTCTGTCCGTCCGGTCAGGCCGTTAGCACGATAACTCTCGAACAGAACGACGTAGAGAATTGAAGTTTGCAGGGTAGTTTTGTAGCGTAAATATAATAATAATAAGTTCGTTAATGGGCGAAATGAACCAAGTGGTTTCGGAGTTAAGGCCATTTTTAGTAAAAACGTTTTTCAAGAATATTTCCGGAACCGATCCCTCGATCTATCTGAAATTTGGCATCAAATTGTAGAATCATGACCTTTGTATGCCTGCGAAGTTTTGTGCTGACTGGTCTGTTCAAAAATTAACAGTGCTGTATCTAAGATGCCGTAAGGATAGAGTAACAATGTTGAAAAAGAACACAACTGTCTCACCTTAGGCGCACAAGCTCCTAGAAGATTCTGAGAGATCTCCTTGGGAAAGACTTGGCAGGGTCAGTATAATCATAGTCATGTTTATAGCACCCGCGCTAAATGCAGATTGACTTAACAATGAAAGAAGAAGTGTAAAAAAGCATTGACGTGGGGGTCAATCTGTTTTGGGCGCGCGAGCTATATACATGATTATGATTATACTGACGCTGCCAAGTCTTTACCAAGGAGATCTCTCATAATCATCTAGGAGCTTGTGCGACTAAGGAGAGTCAGTTGTGTTCATTTTCAACATTGTTACTCTATCCTTAAGGCAGCTTAAATACAGCACTGTTAATTTTTGAACCGACAGTGAATGGTGTCCACTATCCCTTGGGTAGATCTACGGCTCGCTCAATCCACTCAGCTTGAAGTACTCATCACTTAATTTTAATTAGACACCGTGAACACGCGTGCCAAAGAGTACTTATTTCACGTCAGTGCTTTGTTTATTTTTCTGCAAAAATATCATTTATATCAGAATAAGGACATTAAACTTCTTTGATGGCCAATCCATCGGACTAGCCACCAAAAGTCCGGAATTGTACAGCCAAAGGCCTGTTTGTTCACCAGGCAACATAAAGGCTGCAATTCATGTAAATTGTTATACTCCAAAATAGAGATGCTGAATTTCATAAAAGAAATATTTTGATCATGCTACACAAAACTGATTAGATGTATGCCTTGAAGATGAAACTAACGGGTGATTTTTTAAGAACTTTCGGATTTGATTTGAGAAAATAACACATAAAATTCAGAAAAATGTATGAAATCTTTATATGAGTCGTTAGCACAATTCATATAATTTAATGTTTGAAGATTATTTCATGTAAATGTTGGCCGCGGCTACGCTTCAAATGGTCCATACGCAGGGTCCAATTTTGGCATTGTCTCTCCAACATATCGGAGGGTATCTCACGATTAAATTCTTCAATATTGGCATCCAGTACGTCAATCGTTCCGGGCTTCTCGCTATAGACATGATCCTTAACATAGCCCCACAAAAAATAATTTAGAGGCGTCCAATCACACGATCTAGACGGCGACATAATTTAGCGATAAAAAAGTGGATCTTCATCCAACTTTGCCAGCGCCCATTCATTAAAAGTTATCCGTTGTGGTAGGTCGTGCTGCTTCAATTCTTGCACCAGCTGTAGTTTAAAAGGTTTCACGACTAAATTCTTCCGTAAGATTTTCACGTAGTGTAATAACAAAGGCCCAATTGCTGCGAATGGCACCGAATCGACAATTCACTGTCGTCACTAACACTAGCGGATACAGCTGCGATATTTTCCTCTGTCCGAATTCCACGTATGCGTGTTGGTGGTTTAATATCCAATAATGTAAATTTGGTGCGAAATTTAGTCAAAAGATTCCGAATAGCCACCTGAGAAGGTCGACCAAACTGATCATAAAATGGGAGAAGTGCACAATACACTTTCTGAACCGAGCATAAATTTTGATAATAAAATTCAATAATTTGCAAGCGTTGTTCGTTTGTAAGTCGATTCATAGTTGAATTATAGACCAAACTGAACATGTTTGACAGTCACACAAGGTACGAAACCTCCGTCAGCTGTAGAAAACAGGGTTGCCAAAAAGAAAGTTGTTAAAAAATCACTCGTTAGATACGTAGTATGAGTTACCAACAAGTAATTTGTATAGACTTTCCAAATGCATTTGCTGTAGCCTGATAAAATTATGCTTCTTGAGATGTAAAGTCAATACTACTACAGCTTGTTTCTAAAGGTTTTAATAATGAAATTACTTTGATTACAAAGGAAAGCACTCAGCTAAGCACTGCCAAACAAAATTCAAAGTATTCAAGATATCCTTCGAGGATCCTTTCAGGTGATGAGCGTGGGTCCTTCAAACTGGAACGCACGATGCAGGGAATATAAAGGAGCTCAATCCAATAGCAGCTTCAATCAACCAGTGTTAGACATGCCGCCTCTCAAACACGTAGTGACGACGATTTTAACTCGAACAAAAATTCTCCTAGATAGGGTTCAACTCCAGCCCATCCCAAAAATTCCACTAGATAGGGTTCAATAAATGTATTCCATTTGGTTTTTCCACACTGTATAAGATAATGCAAGAGATTGACTGTTTTGAAATTCTAAATGTATACAGTCTAGTATATGAATCTCCCGTTTCTAAATATCTTGGCAGTAGAGCCAGTTTATTTTGCGGTGAAATTGCAGGTCTCATTATAGTATACTAGCGGACCGGTACGTGCTTCGCTACGTATGAAGTGAAATAATAAAAAAACTTAATTGGAACGTCTAATTAATTTATTCAAATAAAAAAATATTTTATTAATTGCTAGCTATTTTAAAACTTAATCCGTAACATTTGGATAAACAATATTTTTTGTTGTTCCATTTTGAGCATGAATAAGCAAACGTTAATTTTCTGCTTAATGTCCGATCGAACGGATATTCATTATAGATTTCGTAACTTAACGAAAAGATCCAAATCCCAAGATACGTTTATTGGACTAACGCTCCTTTGAGTTTTTCATTGGGTAAAAATGAAAAAAATTTAAGAGAAAGCTATTTCGGACGCTCTGAGATTCGATCCCGCCGCTCGAGCAACTCGCCGCGCCGCGCCGCGCGAGGCTCGGAGGGCTCGGGAGCTATAAATTCCCAATCCAACGCCTCAGCTCACTCGGCCACGTTGCCTACGTGAATCAACTCCGATTATGTACCAAATAAAGATTTTTAGTACTCGGATGATTTCCGTGTTTCGATTTTCAGAATATCGTCAATCCTGTCAAGGGATCGATCGAAATAAGTTACTCGTGCATATTTCTCGCAGTTTTTCTAGACGATTCCAAGATTTTCGAGTAATTCCATTCAAAATTCAAATTCGATTTGACATTTCTCGTCGCTCGTTCAGAACAAAAACGTCGACCTTGAAGGAGCCGCGCTAAAATTTGCCACAAAAATACGTGAAACGTCAGAATTTTGTCAATTTTGGCGAAAAGTCACATTTTTCCATCGTTCTTCCGGGAAAACGAAAGATAGGATCGAAAAAATTTCTCCGTTACGGACTAATTTCGAGTCTCGTCTTCGCGTTCCCTTAAATACCGTCGTTGCGAACGTCACCGTTCCTCCGAATACCTATTCACAATTTTGCCCTTTTTGCCAAAATCGGCGTTTTTTCACTTTTTTGCGATTTTTTTTTAAATACGCCCCATTCTTTTCGCTCCGAAAACGCGAAACTCTACGAAACTTCCGTATTTTTCCTCGATAAACTCCTTCGACATTTCCTCCAAACCCCCTTCCTAACATCCAAAAAAACATCACGTTTATAGTAACAATTTCAAAAAGTTTCCTTTGATAAATGAAGAACCGCTTGACCGATTTTGTGCAAACTTCACACAAAATTTGGTTTGGATAGGTGAGCCCGTTCTTGAGTTATAAAATTACAACGAAGAGTGGCATTGATTCTTGACGCGCTGTTCTATGAACAAAGTGCCTATCAATTCGTCCACATGTCCTTAATTTTCTAATATTTGGCCGAGAATGGTCTTAAACGATTAGTTTCGACTTTCTGATCAAGAAGTCGAGGTCAGAATTGATTCTGTCAGGCCGGCCGTCCGGCCGTCAGCATGATTACGCTCGAACGCAATGAGGTAGAGAGTTGAAATTTTCAAGTTAGCTTTGTAGTCCGAATGCGCCGGTTAAGTTCGTTAATGGGCAAAATCCATCGAGTGGTTTCAGAATTATAGCGATTTGAAATTTTGTTTTCCCAATAACTCGAAAAATACTAATCTGATCGAATCAAAGCACGGTAATTAGTTGAAAAATTACGGCACGAAGACTAAAGCAAAATTATGTCAGGATCGCATGTCTGCAAAATAAAAAAAAATATAAAAAAAATTCTGTAACTCGGAAACTATCCGTTAGATATCGTTGAAATTTTACGAGAGAAAATTTCTAGATTTGAATTCGATCGGATCTATCTATATTGGTGAAAATATGGCCGAAATATCCAAATATTCCAACGATTGGAGTAAACTGGTCCACTGTATTTCTATTCGACCAAACAAGTAGCCAACAGTTTCTGATTTTCGACTTTAAATTATATCCTGAAGTTGATAACGTACTTCGCATTTCTGTCTTTCAAGAATTCTATGTTCCTCTATTAATAAGGCGAAAATTCATGAGACGATTTTGTCGTTCAAAAGCAACGACGCTGTCGTCCAAAATTTCGACGCTTTTGTCGTTCAAAAGCAACGACTGTCGTTCAAAATTTCCCTTCCCCTATATTGCATGGAACGACGAAATCGGACGACAGCTTATTTTGAACTGACATAGAAACATAACCTAATTGAATTTAAATATTACAACTAAATACATCTTTAGGTACAAAATGAGTGCCTAAAGTACTACAGTTATCTCTAATAATTATATAAATTTATTAAATCGCAAAAGAGAAACAATTGGGAACTTCCAAGACGATGCAATTTCTGGAGTACATAGGAGCTTCAACTCCTAATTCTAGAATCATTGTAGAAGTAGAAGAGGTTCTAAATGTAGATCATGTAATCATGTGTGACAAAACAAATTGTGGTCCCAGTTTTATAGACATTTGTTCCCCATGTTTACAAAGTAGTGCCCTTAATTCAGAACCACAGAAAATTGATGGCCCATATTAATGTGGAGAATGGTAAACCACCAATACTTAGTTATCTGTGTGGTAAACTTAAAATAAAAAGTATGGTATATTCTTGTAAAGTCGGAGCATGGAGCAGGTGTAAACATATTACTGATGTTTTAATTCAAGTTCAGGTGCATGATGTTCTAGTTCATTTATGAGGATATACAGGGTCTTTCACAAGGAACCTCACCCATATTTATACGGGAAACTACTGAACGTATTTTCATGAAATTCAGCACTTATAAGTATTTCACGATGCTGATGAAATCTAAAATATTTTCAAGGCATGAGCACCTCCGGTTTTTCCGGAAAATACGTCAACTTCCGTTTTTCGAATTAGAACACCATTTTTTTATTGCAGAAACAGATTCCTTAGAAAATTTCAAGTTATTTTGATGTAACATTTTTCAGTTTTGGTTGGAAAATTCTCTCTGAGCGGGAAAATTCGAAAAAAAAATCGAAAATAGAGCTCCGCTGAAACAAGAATAACTTCGAATTTTTTGGATGGAAAATTCATTTTTGGGATTTTTCAAGATGTAAGATTGATGTATCCACTTTAAAAATCGAAATCGCGATTCATGATACAGGGTGTGAAAAAATCGCTTTCAAAGTTAGGGATGACTAAATCGTGAAAAATCAATTTTTTCAAATTAGAACCCCATTTTTTTATGGCAGATATTGAATCTACGTTAAAAAATAATGTGAGTGTATGCATCACACCCTTGCCCTAAAATGGATATTTTCTGAGTTATTCACAAAAAACTGTTTTTCGTCTTGAATTTTCAGCTATTCCATTTCCCTTCACGCCAAAAAAATGAAATTTTCAGGAACTGTTATTTGAACCATGCTGTAGATTTTTCACCCCTTCTTGAAACTGACTTCAAGTTACTATTAGGAGAACCATGGCAAACTCTCGCAGTTATAACTAGAGAAGATGCTCAAAGTTTTGACCGTTAATTTCTAGACATTTATTTATACGTCTCAGGAATGCTTCGTGCGTTGCTCTTCTTATTTCATCGGGAGGAAGAGATCTGCAAATTTGTTTAAAAACCAAATTGAGTTTCAAAACTATGAATCTAAAAATCTAAACAAACCTGAACGCATTTCTGACTCGTTCTATGCAGTCCTCTTTATCAGTCAGGGGAGTTGAGTAGACAATATTTTTTATCTTACCCCAAACATAATAGTCTAAATGAGTTAAATCGGGAGAACGTGGTGGCCAAAGATGTGGACCATTGTTCGCCAACCATCGATCTTCAAATAGCCTGTAGAGGATATTTGACACATTGAGTGAATTGTGTGGAGGCGCGCCATCTTGTTGATACCATAAGTCATTATGGTTCTGTACTAGCGGCTCAATTATTTGAGTCAATATGTCAGAATATCTATCTCCTAAGGGAGAACATTCTTTAAATAATGCAAACATGTGTAGTGTTCTATCTTACCAGTTAAAGTCCCATCATAAATGTGAACATCGTGAATTGCATTATTTTTGATGGCGCAAAAAACATTGAAACTCCAGGTCTCTTGAAAGTTCCATTGTCTGAAGTGGTGGTTGTTCTCTTCATCCCAATAATGACTGTTATGCCTATTGAAAGAACCATTCTTTGTGAATTTAGATTCATCTGTCCAAATTATACAGTCCAAAAATTTTTCATTCTCTTGAAATCGAATCATCATAGCTTCGCAAAACTCACTTAAGGAATCTCCCCTTTTCGTTTGTACGTTCAATTTAGGAACACCCTGTATATTGACCCAATACAGTTTCGCTATATTGGGCCAATAACAAAATGTTGACATTTTACAATGAAGTGCCAATATTGGATATCAATATCAGCAACATTTTGTTATTGGCCCGATGTAGAGGATATTGGGCTAATACACGTAAACTATATTGGACCAATACATAAAAACTATATTGGGCTGATATTGATATCCAATATTGGTGTTTCATTGTAAAATATCAACATTTTGTTATTGGCCCAATATAGAGGAACTATATTTGGCCAATATATAGAAACTATATTGGGCCAATATTGATATCCAATATTGTTGCTTCATTGTAAAATGTCAACATGTTGTGATTGGCCCAAAGTAGAGAAACAATATCGGACCAATAAATGTACCATATTGGCCCAATATTGGACCAATATCGGTGTGCTACCTGGGCGGTCAGTGACAAAAAATTATTTTCCAATTATTTTCTCTCACTGCACGATGCGTCGAGCAAAAATTCATTTTTATTCCGAATAAGGGTCATCGTAGGAATTTAAGAATCGAATTATACTCGATGCAACGGCTGTCATTCAGGAAAAAAAAACATTATTTGCCAAGTCAGTATTTATTTTCTCACCCTGTACGATACGTAGAGCGAATATACATTTTTATTCCGAATAAGGGTCATTGTAGGAATTTAAGAATAAAAAAATACTCGAAGCAACGGCCGTCATCAATAAAAAAAAAACATTATTTTTCAATGAAGTATTTAGTTTCTCACACTGTACGATACGTCGAGCAAAAACTCATTTTTATTCTGAATGAAAGTCATCGTAGGAATGGAAGAATAAATTCTCGATGCAACAGCCGTCGTTTAGCAAAAAAAAAACATTATTTTTCAATGAAGTATTTATTTTCTCACCCTGTACGATACGTCGAGCTAAAATTAATTTTCATTCGAATGAGGGTCATCGTAGTAATGTAAGAATTGATAAATACTCGAAGCAACGGCCGTCGTTCAGTGGAAAAAATCTTATTTTATCAATTAAGTATTTATTTTCTCACACTATACGATACGTCGAGCAAAAATTCATTTCTATTCCGAATAAGGGTCATCGTAGGAATTTAAGAATCGAAAAATGCTCGATGCAACGGCCGTTCAGTGAAAAAAAATTATTTTCAAATGAAGCATTTATTTTCTCACACTGTACGATACGTCGAGCAAAACTTCATTTTTATTCCGAATGAGGGTTGTCGTAGGAATGTAGGAATCGCAAAAAAACTCGATGCAATGGCCGTCGTTCAGCGAAAAACAATATTTTCCAAGTCAGTGTTTATTTTCTCACCCTGTAAGATACGTCGAGCTGAAATTCATATATATTCTGAACGAAGGTCATCATATAAAAACAAAAATATAATATCACATTCATTGGGACACTTGGAACCTCTTCGAGGAACATTAATTATTTATATAATCACCATTGAATGGTTTCTTTCTGGCTATTCTCTCCCAAACTCTGAAAACTATCTATAAAATAAAAAATTAATTATTTTGTGATTTGCCTCTGCGTAAGAAACACAAGATATTTGTCAGAAGCAATCAATCGAACAATGATATTTTTCAGGGTTTGGGAGAGAAAACCCAGAAAGAAACCATTCAATGATGAATATACCTCTCACAGTATCCTTTAATGATTATATTTATAATCACCTATATAGTTTGTACTTAATTGTATGTGAAACCCCTTTATGATTTAAAATGAATTATAAGGCGTGTGTAATCCCCTCTTATGACAAATTTCTTAATAAGGTAATAATTGTCAGTCTGACAACACTGTTCGTTAATTTCTGCATATCCCATATTCGACAGTCCCCATGTCATAATGTGTGGATAACTTCAATCAAATCCACCAGCGGCACCTATGAAAATCCTTACGAACTCTGATCCTCCGACCCAGGTGCCGCTGGTGGGATTTTCTTCCTACCAGTTCGTAACGGATAGAATTAAGTTTCCTAGAACTCCTTTGGTTGCTCATTCATTGTGGCTAAGCAAGGCTGATGATTGGTAACAACCATGAAACCGCGGTTCATGTCTGCCATTGCATGACGCTTTCCTCTTTGGGGGAACACTTAGCGATGAGGTAACCTAGCTCGGCTCACGCGGAATATTTGTTGATGGTTAAAATCAACGAATATGTTACCGTGTATCTTTTTTACCCAAAAGATTTTTTCAAAAAAATACTGCTACTATGTTCCAAGACATGGTTCAGAGGATAGAAATTCCGCTTTTGGAATTATTCATCTTCGAAAACTATTTGTTTTGAATAACTGAAACAGATGGTAGCATAATCAAAGATTTCATAGAAAAACATCACAAAAAAATATTGAACATTAAGTGGTGTTACTGAGAATTTCAAATGATTCAATATGCATTAACGCATTATTCGGACATTCACAGGTCCGTGTTTATTATAAATTGAAAACTCCAAATATTCAATGGTTCATAAAATATTGATACGAAGTGTGTTATTATGGCCAAAAGGCTTATTTGAGCATGATATCAGAGCCTACACAGAAACCCAGGATTTATCTTGCACAAGCCCCTAGGAGATTCTGTGGCATCTCCTTGGGGAATACCTAGGGGTTAGTGTAATCTCTGACCGCACGTCGGTGCTATTTAACTTTTTTCATATTGAAGTCAATATACTTTGGAGTGCTTGCTAATGACCTGATTATGATTCTTTGATTATACTGAACCCACTAGGTATTCCCAAGGAGACCCCAAAGAACCTCCTAGGGGCTTGTGCAAAATAAATCACATATACTTTGATACTGTGTCCTTAGGCCACCTTGGATACAGCACTGCTAATTTTTCTCCCAACAACTACCGTTTAACTAGAAAATTTCATAGATAGTTAACCCATTCCTAGATTAATGCCCAACAACAATTACTTCAGCATATAAAACAAAAGAATGAATAATATTGAACAAAAGAATACGGTTATGAAACACGATAATTCTCTGTTAACTGTTTTCCCTATGCCATTCAGTAAAATTCAATTTCGTCATTAAATATAATAATAAAAAGTAAATTCATTTAGGCAAAGAGAATCAGTGAGAAAGAGTAGGCATCGATGTTCCACTCAATAGATCTTTTGAAACTTGCATAGTTAAGCTGGCGACGTGCCGGAATGTCGCGAGACCTCAAACGCTTGTTTATGGAGGTTATTTGGAATTTGGACTTCAAGCCAGAGTGTTCTCCGTGTTGGGAAGTCCGCAATTCATTTTGTTAAGTGAAATTTACGCCTAGAAAGGCAGTGAGTGTTTTGAATGGTATTTAGGTCTGATCAGAAGTAAATAAATAAAATTGATCTCGTTACTGACGTTGATTGTGATTATTGCAGATTATGCGATAAGCCATTTTTTAGAGTGTGCTTGCGAATTATCACTATTTGAGGATTTGTGTTTTTTTTTTGATGAAAATTAACGTCTCGTGCTTCTTTTTTGTTTTGTATCCGAACCAATTTGAGGAATTCTTGTGAAGTTTTGCTTGCGGTCGTACGTATTGTGGAGTTGTGTATTGGTGGATTCCACTGAAATATTGTTTGATGTACTCCATGTAAAAATTTGTTTTGAATACTCAGATTCGTTCAGGTTCGAAGTTGGAACAAGTCCTTACCTTTACCTTAATTTTGGATTAACATCTAATCTACTGTGATTTGAGAATTTTTTGGGTTGAATTGCCAAGGATTGCGAGGAGGACTAGATTTGAAACTTTTTTTTATATTTGAGATAAGTTTTTTTTAGTGTAACATCTTTTTCCGAATTTTTCTTAATAGCTCGATTTTTTTTATTAGAATCATTTTTCTTGATTTAATTGCAATAAGAAGAATTCATTAAACACCTAATTTTGAATCGACTTTCACTACATAATCTATTAGGACAATCCATAGGAGGTTTATTCGTTATAGTTGATTCTGCAATTGATATTCAGTACCCTAGAAGTCTAATAAATTTAGATATACAAGTCTATTGTAGTTCTTGAATTCTAAAAATACCTTTATATTGCTAAATATCTAGAATTTATTTCAAATTATCATACAAATTACAAACCAATGAATATTACCTTTGCACCAAAGATCTATACCTCCTGTTACAGTATTTTTTATATTTACATTTAATTTCAAATATCAAAATTACAATACCAATAACCGTTCCAAACGTCCATAATATAATGGGGACCTCTACATGACTAAATGATAGTCCACGAGTTTCGGGAAAAACAGGATATCTATAAACCTCGTGGGAATAATCCAACTGTAATGCTATAATAATGCCGCTATCCTGAAGATAGAAAATGTATTGGTTGATAGAATGGAAGAGAGGATGCCCCGGAAGAAAGGCAGCGACCCAAAAAAGATCCGAAACTGGTTTCTCAATTCTTCGCAATAACAATCGCCCTCTCTCATCTGTGTATCTTTTAATCCAATACGTCATTTTGATTCTTGGTCTCAATACGGCTATATCTCTCGCAAATGCTGCCCTATCTGAGCAATTGGCCTGCATGTTACAGGACTGAAAATGATTCTTCAGATAAGTAACCAATCGTTCGTTATCTTCGAACATGCGTTTGTACCAATCCAAAAAGCCAATATCAAGTCCACTGTCCATGATGTCGTCCACGGAATTTAGATCATTTTCGTATCGTACAGCAGTAAGGCTGTAGAAGAACCTACTCTTATAAATCAAGTTCATCATAAAGGTCCCAAAGATAAAACTCACTATCAGAATTATCTCCGAGGAATACTTGATTCGGAAGCTCACGTTCTGCTCTAGGAATAACCTGTAAAACATCCAGAATTTATCCAAGAAGTTCGATATTCGACATTGTCCATACAGGAAAATATCCTTCAAGTATAAGATTAAGATAGCTGAGATCGAACAAATCATCCAGCAGAACCAAACGGACTTGTTGAGAATCTCAAAGAGGTGCTTCCAATTTGGCAATTCCCTTGCGCTTGGCACGTACCACATTAGGTCATCGTATATATAAGGCGTGGTGGACTGGAAATAAGAAGTGGGATAACTCACACCAACCATATAATCACAATGACCTCCTTTCAGGGTACTTGTAATCATCTCTTTCTTTCCTATTTCAGGTATGTATATCTTGGTAAAATTAGGTGTAATCCCTAGTTTATCCAAAATTATAATTTGAATGTCCAATTCGATGCCCATATACTCGAATTCTTTGGTTCCCATGGTATATGGTGGAGCGAAGGAGTAGAAGATGTTCAAGGTGCTGTTCACCCATTTCTTGGGAATCTTGTTGGGGAACAATTGCAATTGATTTTTCGTTTCATTGTTCATATCACAGCGTCCAATAATAGTCAAATTGATATCAAACTGTTGAAAAATTCGTCTTCTGTACGGGTAATAAGTAAAAATCTCCCCGGAAGAAGTATTCAAGAATATCATGTTCAATATTTTGAAACGCTTGAGAATAAGTAGCGTTTCGTCTTTCATATTTTCGCAGAAAAATATGAAATGGGACGCTGTACTGAAAGACGGTTGAGAGCTAAAGGCATCCAAGAAATCTTCGAAGAAGAGATTCTTGCAATCGATGAGGAATAAATCGAATTTTCTTCCGAAAAGATTTGTCGTGGACATGTGCTTCGTGTTCAACCTGAAAATTGGTGCATCCAAGTTCAAATCGCTGTTCACTGCTACAATGAAACTGTTATTGTTCGTATAGTTTTCTTGGATCAAACTGAGACAATGCAGGAAACGTATGGTTTTATCAAATATCTTAGGGATGGACTTCATGTTCAGAATTTACAAGGAACTGTGATATGACTGTGTACCAATGAATGAATGATGATATTTATGTGATTTATTTTATTTGGTTTTTCTGAGTCGTGGTGACCATTGAGTCAGATTATGCTTAATCTTCCAGAATTTTGAACGAAAGCAGAAGTTTATCTGCCTCGAAATTTCCCCCCTTAGCATATTTGTAAAAATATCTAAACTCAGGTGAAGAACCGGATATTCAAATTATTGCTGGTTGGAAAAATATATCAATATCAAGTCTCCGCCAAATATACTGCTCCACAAAAGTTAAAGAAGTTCAGTAAATTCGTGACCGTTTCAAAAGTTGGCGATTCTTGCCCACCAAATATTCATTCATGAGAAATCAAATGTTTACTCTCTCATATCTGCTGGGCCGTAGCTAAGAGCTTTTCCGAGAGGGGGGAGAAACGGCTTTTGGCGCCCCTAATTTGAAAAAATATACTAAAATCAAAAACACAAAAATTTCGATAAAGTAGGTATATAATTTGGGTTGCCAACAGTCCTTTATTTCAAAGGACAGTCCTTTATTTTGAAACCTTTGTCCTTCTGAAAGGTGTCAAAGGACTGCAAATGTCCTTTGAAATCATCCGAAAATATAAATGAAAATATTATATAAATAAAAATATTTTCAAAATAATTTCAAAAAGTTCCACACAATATACAAAACATAAGTACTCTATTTTCACGCTAAATGTTAATAAAATGTAAAAAAATATATTCAACCCAGACCACTTTCTAACAACCCTCGCCCCCTCCCCCACAGGACCGATTAATATAGAATGAGTTATAAATTAATACAACTATGAATGAAAATTACTTTCTCTATTTCAGTAATGAGTTCATTACAGCACTAAAAACAGTGCTCTAATGAACTCATTCCCGCATTGTTTCTAGTTATATTTTTCGTTTTGTGATAGTCAGCACTGACATTCCATCCTAGCAAATGTCAACACAAGTCAATTGTCAATATAATATAATCTGGATATAGTGAAATAATTGTTGCGTGGAAAAGTTTTATTTTCATTGAGAAATAAGGTACTAGAGATTTCCTTCTTGCTAATTTTGGATCATTCATGCTATTAGGAAACTGTTTTAAATCTGATCTCCATGCCCTACGAACGATTCAAATTCAAATTCAGTAATCTGTCAACTTTCTTAAGAGTCACACCAACTGCCAAGATACAAAAAAAAAGGATTTATAATTCGAATTCTTCATTAAATTTCAACAGTATTTTACAAAACTTGCCTGAAATAGAGAAAATATCGTCTAATACTCGTTGCAGAAGGCAGTTCCAACAATAATGCCTTCGAAAACTCGCTAGGAGTCCATTCTGCAACTTGTTTTAGAATATACTATTACAAACAAGACTGCATTCTGAATTTGTGTTTTTGAGTGAAAAAAAATTGTTTGCATCTCTCAAAAGATCCAGGACCAAAAAAGAATTGTATTTGAAAAAAATTAATATATACATCA
The DNA here is from genome assembly GCA_937662695.2 of Halyzia sedecimguttata. Lineage (NCBI taxonomy): Eukaryota > Metazoa > Arthropoda > Insecta > Coleoptera > Coccinellidae > Halyzia > Halyzia sedecimguttata. The sequence goes on along the minus strand of OW569411.2, from coordinate 49,605,484 downwards.
AGGTTTCGAGGTGATAAGAATAATCTGAGAAGTTCACATACAAATATAAAAAATTGGTTCAAGCACTGACGTGAAGTCAGGAGCTTTTGCGCGTATGTTCTATTGTCCATTCTTCTGTATTGAACACTCTTCATCGAATTTACCATGGCGAATTCTATTGTCTGTTCTCCTGTATTGGATACTGTTAATCGAATTTACCATGGTGAATTCGATTAAGACTGTCCAATACAGGAGAATAGACAATAGAATTCACCATGGTAAATTCGATTAAAAGTGTCCAATACAGGAGAATGGACAATAGAACATACGAGCAAAAGCTCCTGACTTCACGTCAGTTGCTGAACCATTTTTTTTTTCGTGAAGTCAGGATAGAAAGCAATGATGGAAAAATTAACACTTTATTGTCTACCTTCAATTCTTCTTTAGGAGAAGAATACATAATTATTCTAGAAAAATATTACTGGAATTAATGTCATATTTAAATAATCAAGGTAGAATACCAGAAACAACATAATCCGCAAACTCTGCGGCACTACTTGGGGCGCGAACGCATCCACTCTTAAAACCTCAGCGCTCAGCCTTGTCTACTCAGTAGCTGAGTACTGCGCCCCAGTCTGGATAAACAGCTGCCACGTAAAGAACATCGACACCAAACTCAACGAGACAATGAGGCTAATTAGTGGCTGTCTAAAAAGCACACCTCTGCCCTGGCTCCCTGTTCTAAGCCACATTGCACCTCCCTCCATCCGCAGACAAGAGAGCCTAGTTAGGGAATACAATAAAATAATAACAAATCCCCTACTTCCAATACATAGCGACCTTTCCGATGCCGGCCTGCAGAGACTGAGGTCTAGATCTCCCCCAATATTGCTAGCAGAAAAACTTGTGAGAGATAATTTCGATCTGACCAATAAATGGAGAGAATACTGGGGAGCCTCGAAACCAGTCCAGGCTGTACATATAATTGATCCTGCGGTGTCCTTACCGGGTATGGAGCTGCCTCGCCACGAATGGAAAACACTTAACAGGATAAGAACGTCTCACGGTACCTGCCGTGACTCATTCTATAAGTGGTGACTCACCGAAACACCAACCTGTGACTGCGGAGAGCCTCGCCAGACTGTCCACCACATTGCAATGGAGTGCCCCCTTACTGCATACGGAGGAGAAATGAGCGACTTCTATGAGGCCACTGACTCTGTGCTGGACTGGATTAATTGTCTCGATTTTAAAATTTAACTTCGAATCGGGCTATATTTATATTTGTGTTTATATTTATGTTTATACTTTATTTCTACTTTTTTACTTTTAGATGTGTATGTTTATATTTATTACCTAATTGTAACTGAATCCATGCATGCCATACGCTAAATAAATCAAGGTAGAGAAAATTATAAGTTTAGTTACTACCATATTGAATGAAATTCAATTGAATTCCAGTAATATTCAATTACTTATTCTTAACCAATAAATGCCCATTGATAGATCTAAAGGTCTTGAGTTGAAACATAAAGATATATTCTCATTGGTGATAGAAAAACTGGCCTAAAATTCCTCTCTACCCATCACGAGATTTAATATCGACAAATGAGCCTCTCCCCTTACAAGATCAGAAAGTGTGGTTAATTTAAAGTTAAGTTTTGAAGCTTTCAGCAAAATTTCAGCGATATCATATTAACAATAATACATAACCTTTCAAATGTCCCCTCTCACAAAATACTCCTCTGAAGGCACATGGATCTCTTGAAGAAGAATCGCCTTCTCTATTTCTCAAAGATATTCACTCTTGTTCATAGAAATCCCTTCAATATTTAGTTGCCTCCTCCTAAGGGGGATCTCTTTCAAAACCAGGTCTGACCACTAATGTAGCTATAATCTCCCATAGATTTGTGATGAAATAACACGATTTTCCCAAGAACATACGCGCAAAAATATATCATCATGACAATCATGGTTTTGAAGGTTCTTGCAAAAATACGACGATTCGCATCTAGCTACCGAACTCACAAAAGGCTGCTCGGTTCTCCAACAATATGGATCCGATCGTATTCAAACTTGGAACTCTGCAGTAGAGTTAGGTTCTGAAGGCTCTTCCAAAATTTCATCCATGCCGGACGAATAGTTTCTGATATATAGAATTTTTTTCAATTATTTTCAATAATTTTTTTGAAATTTGCTAGTTATACCATCCTCACTAAATTCCGCAAGAATTTTTGCGTTGGCATTCTACAACTAATAACCATGTTTGAATTATATCGGTTCCGTATTTTTCGTGTTATTGAGGAAATATCAACCAACTTTCAGATGGCTATAATTCCAAAACCGTTTGGCCGATTATACCTAAAGACAAATTCAAATGTCGCATTCAGATGCAAAACCTAACCTGAAAATTTCAAGCCGCTATCTCCTTCCGTTCTCAGGTTATCTTGTCATAAATAATATTTTTTAATCATTTTTTTAAAATTTTCTAGTAATTCGATTCTCACAAAATTTCACAAACGTGCTTAGTTTATATTCTACAACTATTCACCAAGTTTAAATTCGATCGGATTTATTTTTGTCGAAAACAAGATTATTACTCGGAGACCATTGGGCCGATTATGCCCATTAACGAACTTGTCCGTCGTATTGGGATGCGCCACCTACCCTGAAAATTTCAAGTCGCTAGCTCTTTCCATTCCCAAGTTATCGTGGCAACGGCCGGACGGCACCACAGAATTAAATTTCACATTTGGGCAAAATGATAATGCGATGTTCCCCAGAACATACGCGCAAAAAGAAAACTTTCGAAAAATGATATAGCAATATCATATGTTACAATGCTATCTAGAGTGGAATGTTCCATTCATTCTTCGAAAATATCTGCTATATCAATATTGCATGAGTTTTTTGTAATTCCTGAATCAAAGCATTATTTTTTCACTCCTTCTAAATTCCGCTCCAGTCGGTTTGAACCAAGGGCGTAGCCAGGAGGGGGTTTTGGGGGTTCAAACCCCCCCCCCCGAAATGTTATTTTTCTCTTAAAAAAAAATTTTTTTGCTGCAGAAAGTGACCCTCACACCCCCAAAAACCCCCCCCGAAATTAATTCCTATTTCAAAACCCCCCCCCGAAATTAAATCCTGGCTACGCCCTTGGTTTGAACTTTTAATAATGCGTTTAAATTGGGTTTTCGATTTTAAATTTCAATGAATATTCAGATTCACTAATAATTTATATAAGAAGTACAAGGTTATGATTCTTTTTTACGATTTTGACGTATATCTAGGGAAGGCCGTGAATTCCCTACCCCTGCGATCTTGTCTCTAGCAGCAACAAAGCTTTCTACAATGCGGTCACTCTAGTACAAATAAATCGACTAGATGACAGGACCATCCTTATTCTTGTCTATAATAATAATCTTATGCAAGTAGTAGTTTAAAAAAATCTGTTCGTATTATGTCATTTTGCTATAGTTTTTCAACTATCAGCGGTCAATTCGGTGCCCTTTGAGATATGATCCGGCCCTGCATATGTGAATGGTTTCTTTGCTCCTCGTTCGATAATTTTCTTAGTTTCAGGCAAGTTCTTGTCATTTGCGTTTCTGAGAATTTTGGATCAGTTATTGTTTTACGTTCTAACAATGAACTTTCATTTAGAATGTGAAAATTTGTTTTGGAATAATGCTTAGACGTAAACTTACTGCGGATATAACCAATAGGGATACTTTTATGGTTGAGTCGGCAGTTAATCAGAGAGATGAAGCGAATTTCTTTCAATATACGGAAAGCGTGGTTTCCCGGCTCGTCCATCGATATCATGAAACTGGAAACGTGACCGAAATACCGAGAGGTGTACGCCCAAGATCTGCCACTCCTGCACAAGTGTGACTGACTGTGCTCGTAGATAGACTTTGAGTACTTGTCGAATCATGCAGCAGTGCCCCTTGAATGCTACTGTTGTTTCGGTTTCGTAAGAAACAGTTCGTCGAAGACTTCGAGACGTTAATCTACATTCTTGATGACATTTGGGAAGGATTCCACTAACTCAAAATCATATGCGACTTCGATTGGAACGGGCCAATGAGCACGTGAATCGGAACGATCAATGGAGGTCTGTATTGTTCACAGATGAATCGGGATATGGATGGCTTCCGGATAGTCGGCGTGTTCGGGTTTGGACCCATCCTCTGGTGCCCAGAAATCACAGATCGGTTCAGGAAGTTCATCCGTTCAGAGGTGGAACAGTTACTGTCTGGGGAGACATTTGTTTCAATGGACCTACAGAATTGTTGGTGCTTGATGCTGCCATGAATGCGCAGATTTACATAGAGCAAGTCATTGATAATATTATTCCTTTGTTTCGTGCTGTTATTGGGCCAAATTTCTTATTTTTGGACGATAATGCGCCACCCCATCGTGCGCGAATTGTCAATTGAGCTCGGGAATTCCATAGTATTCTACATTTGGCCCTGCGCCCTCAGTCGCCAGACCTGAATCCCATTGAACTCACTTGGAATCAGCTACAATGAGCTTTAGATTCACATCAACCACCTCCACATACACTTAAAGAACTCAGACGGCTTTTACCGCTACTCTGGGAGAAATTGATCAAAGCTACTTCAACAATCTCATCGGAAAGCAAAGGCGTTGTCAGGCTGTGGTTGATGTTCGAGGAGGCCATTCTCTTCACTGAACTTTGTTTTTTCAATTTTTTCAGTGAGCTGATCTTGAACTACAATTATTAAAAATAAATTTTCACCTGAACCTGTGAAACTTATACAGAAATTGACAAAAGAATGAGTTAGATAAGTGGCAAACATTTGGATTTCTCATATTCAAAGAATTGGTGAAAAAAATTGGTTCAAGCCCTGTGGACAGGAGCTTTCTGGCACTCTTGTTCAAACAGACAAATTATATCTCCGAAAGTATTGGTTTCTCAGAGTTGGGAATTATATCAATGAATTCATATGATAGATCTGCATCATAAAGGAAATTCAATTCAAATAATAGTTTATTTATCAAGATTAAATGAACAATCTAAGAATGAGGACTGCAACATGGAAGAAATCAAATTAAAATAGCTGAAATGAATTTGACTCTCTCTTATAGAACTGGATGACACGTACGAGTATGAACATAGATCATACAATAATTCATACATAGAATAATTATAGCATTCTGTGAAAACATAGAAGTACGATTCATTATTGAAATTTCGAAAAATCATATCTCAGAAAGTATTAGCATGTTAGAGTTGAAAATGATATCAATGGATTTTTATGGTGAAACTGCACCTTGAAAAAAAATTTAATTTGAAATATGTAAGTTAAAAAAAATCTTTTTTTCGTTACTCCGAAACCATCCTGCCTAGTTTACCCACTAACGAACTCAACCGAGATATTTATCTCTCAAATCTACTCTGAAAATTTCAACTGCCTAGCTCATTCTGTTCGAGAGTTATTGTAGAAACATAATTTGAAAATCAAAAAATTTTTTTTTTTTGACACTTTATGGCTACCTGATCAATAAAAAACTTCGCATGCGTATGAAGGTCATTATTCTACATTCTGATGATAAATTCCAGATAGATCGAGAAATTGGTTTCAGAAATATTCATAAAAAATGTTTTTACTAAAAACGGCCATAACTCCGAAACCGCTAGGTGGATTTCACCCGTTAACAAACTCGTCCGAGATATTAACGCTCCAAACCCACTCTGAAAATTTCAATCCTCTAACTCCTTTCGTTCGAGAGTTATCGTGTTAATGGACGGACGGCTGGACGGCCAGCCGGACAGAATCGATTTCGACCACGGATTCTTGAACAGTGAGTCGAACCAAATCGTTCGAGACCATTTGCAGCCAAAAATTCGAAAATTGCAGACATTTGGGCAAATTGCTAAGCACTCTGTTCCGAGGAACAAGAGCACCAAATATGGAAAATTTCTCAACTTATTTTTTGTAGCGCTTAAGGGTTGGAATTCATTTTTGTGCGTATGTTCTGGGGAACATCGCGCTATCATTTTACCCAAATATCTGTAATTTTCGAATTTGCCAAAAATTGTCTCAAACGATTAGGTTCGACACCCTGATGAAGAATACCGAGTCAAATTTGATTCTGTCCATCCGGCCGTCCGACCGTTGCCACGATAACTTGAGAACGCTAAGAGATAGCGACTTGAAATTTTCAGAGTAGGTGGCGCGTCCCAATACGACGCAAAAGTTCGTTAATTGGCATAATCGGCCCTACGGTTTCCGAGTGATAATTTTGTTTTGAACCAATACGAATCAGGTCAGATTGAAACTTAGTGAATAGTTGTATAATATAAACCTCAGGACTTTTGTGAAATTTGGTGAGAATCGAATTACTAGAAAATTCGAAAAAAAATTATTAAAAAATATTCTTTATGTCACGATAACGAAAAGATACAGCAACTTGAAATTTTCATGTTAGATTGTGCATCTGATTGCCACATTTGAGTTTGCTTATAGGCATAATCGGCCAAACGGTTTTGGAATTATACTCATCTGAAATTTGGTTGTTATTTCCTCAATAACTCGAAAAATATAGATCCGATCCAATACAAACTTAGTAACTGATTGAAGAATGCCAACGCGGAAATTTTTGCGAAATTTCGTACGGATCATATCACTAGAACATTTTAAAAAAATAATTGAAAATCCTTGAAAAACATTCTATATATGAGAAACTATTCGTCTGACATCGCTGAAATTTTGCGAGAGCCTTCAAAACCTAACTCTTCTACCAAGTTCCAAGTTTGAACACAATCAGATCCATATTGTAGGAGATCCGAGCAGCCTTGTGTGAATTCAGTAGGTTGGATGGGGGACCGTTGCCTCGATAACTTTCGAACGAAAGAAAATAGGTTTTTTTGCAATTTTCAGGGGAGGTTTCGCATCCAAATAAGAGAGTTGAGTTCGTTTTTGGGCATAATCGGTCCAACGGTTTTGGAGTTATACCCACCTGGAATATTATTTCCTCGATAACTCAAAAATTTAGACTGGATCGAGCTGAGGCTTGGTAACTGTTGTAGAATATTGACATAAAACAGTGTGCTAAATTAGTGAGAACTGTACGTCTAGAAAATTTAAAAAAAAATAAGAAAAAAAATTGGTTCAAGTACTGACGTGATGTCAGGAGCTTTTGCGTGTTCTAGTGTCCATTCACCTGTATTGGACACTCGTAATCGAATTTACCATGGTAAATTCGCAAAAGTTGACTTCACGTCAGTGCTTGAACCGATTTTTTTTTTTTCAAATCCATTGAAAAATTCCGAAACAGATCACTTTTGATTGCCCAACTTTTATAGAAATTTCAAAGAGATTGCATCATCGGTGTAAGGGACGCCATCGAAGTTTTTATTACAAACATAATAATGATATGTCATGTGGTATGGTTGAGCGGGGATAGTTGAGCATAGGGGCACGTTTGGCAATTGAAATATCTCATGAACTATACACCACACGCTAACGCATCAAATTGCGAAAAGAAACGGTCGTGGAAAGGGCTCTAGCTGCGCAATATGCTCCATACCCTAGGTAGATCAACTTACCTCACCTAAACGAGGTGATTTTAGCTCCCGGCCGGCCAACTCCAAGCGCTGCTATTCCACCACGGTCAATACCGTTCCCTACCGTTCTCTCACGCTTCTGATATTTAATTTTTCGTTCAATTCTGTAAGCTCTACAGGTTCGAAATATGAAATTATTCTCGTAGCGCTCAGTTAGAAACTTGTAATTTTAGTTTTCTGGATATCTGAATGGCCGGCCAAGAAAGGTTATTAGCAGGATACATGTGTCGATTAAAAACCTAATTAAATTGATTTTTTCGTTCTATTTTGATATCCTTAAGTACCCAGCTCCAAGGATCGAAATATAAGGTTTATCACATAGTGCTCAGATAGAAGTTGGTAATTTTTTTTTCTGAAGATTCAAGTAGCCAGCCAAGAAAAATAATTAGCAGGATACATGTGTAGATCAAATACCTAATCAAATTGATTTTTTCTTTCGATTCAGATATCCTTGAGTACCCAGCTCCAAGGATCGAAATATGAGATTTATCTCATACTGCTTAGATAGAAGTTGGAAATTTTTTTTTCTGAAGATTCAAGTAGCGGGCCAAGAAAAATAATTATCAGGATACATGTATCGATTAGATACCTAATCAAATAGATTTTTTCGTTCTATTCTGATATCCTTAAGTACTCAGCTCCAAGGATCGAAATATGAGGTATGTCATAGTGCTCAGATAGAAGTTGGTAATTTTTTTTTCTGAATATTCAAGTAGCCGGCCAAGAAAAATAATTAGCAGTATCCATGTGTCGATCAAATACCTAATTGAATTGATTTTTTGGTTCGATTCAGATATCCTTAAGTACCCAGCTCCAAGGATCGAAATATGAGGTTTATCTCATAGTGCACAGATAGAAGTTGGTAATTTTTTCTTTCTGAAGATTCAAGTAGCTGGCCAAGAAAAATAATTAGCAGGATACATGTGTCGATCAAATACCTAATCGAATTGATTTTTTGGTTCGATTCAGATATAATTAAGTACCCAGCTCCAAGGATCGAAAAATGAGATTTATGTCATAGTGCTCAGATAGAAGTTGGTATTTTTTTTTCTGAAGATTCAAGTAGCCGGCCAAGAAAAATAATTAGCAGGATACATGCGTCGATCAAATACCTAATCGAATTGATTTTTTGGTTCGATTCAGATATAATTAAGTACCCAGCTCCAAGGATCGAAAAATGAGATTTATGTCATAGTGCTCAGATATAAGTTGGTATTTTTTTTTCTGAAGATTCAAGTAGCCGGCCAAGAAAAATAATTAGCAGGATACATGTGTCGATCAAATACATAATCAAATTGATTTTTTCGTTCGATTCAGATATCCTTGAGTACCCAGCTCCAAGGTTCGAAATATGAGGTTTATCTCATAGTGCTCAGATAGAAGTTGGTATTTTTTTTTTCTGAAGATTCAAGTAGTCGGCCAAGAAAAATAATTATCAGGATACATGTATCGATCAGATACCTAATCAAATAGATTTTTTCGTTCCATTCTGATATCCTTAAGTACCCAGCTCCAAGAATCCAAATATGAGGTTTATCTCATACTGCTCAGATAGAAGTTGGTAATTTTTTTTTTCTGAAGATTCAAGTAGCCGGCCAAGAAAAATAATTAGCAGGATACATGTGTCGATCAAATACCTAATCGAATTGATTTTTTGGTTCGATTCAGATATCCTTCAGTACCCAGCTCCAAGGATCGAAAAATGAGATTTATGTCATAGTGCTCAGATAGAAGTTGGCTACTTGAATCTTCAGAAAAAAAAATACCAACTTCTATCTGAGCACTATGACATAAATCTCATTTTTCGATCCTTGGAGCTGGGTAATTAAGGATATCAGAATGGAACGAAAAAATTAATTTGATTAGTTATCTGATCGATACATGTATCCTGATAATTATTTTTCTTGGCCGGCAACTTGAATCTGCAGAAAAAAAAATTTTCAACTTCTTCTGAGCAGTATGAGATAAATCTCATATTTCGATCCTTGGAGGTGGGTACTTAAGGATATCTGAATCGAAAGAAAAAATCAATTTCATTAGGTATTTGATCTACACATGTATCCTGCTAAATATTTCTCTTGGCCGGCTACTTGAATCTTCAGAAAAAAAAATTACCAACTTCTATCTGAGCACTATGAGATAAACCTCATATTTCGATCCTTGGAGCTGGGTACTTAAGGATATCTGAATCGAAAAAAAAATCAATTTGATTAGGTATTTGATCTACACATGTATCCTGCTAATTATTTTTCTTGGCCGGCTACTTGAATCTTCAGAAAAAAAATTACCAACTTCTATCTGAGCACTATGAGATAAACCTCATATTTCGATCCTTGGAGCTAGGTACTTAAGGATATCAGAATGGAACGAAAAAATCAATTTGCTTAGTTATCTGATCAATACATGTATCCTGATAATTATTTTTCTTGGCCGGCAACTTGAATCTTCAGAAAAAAAAAATTTCAACTTCTATCTGAGCAGTATGAGATAAATCTCATATTACGATCCTTGGAGCTGGGTAATTAAGGATATCTGTATCGAACGAAAAAATCAATTTCATTAGGTATTTGATCTACACATGTATTCTGCTAATTATTTTTCTTGGCCGGCTACTAGAATCTTCAGAAAAAAAAATTACCAACTATCTGAGCACTATGAGATAAACCTCATATTTCGAACCTTGGAGCTGGGTACTCAAGGATATCTGAATCGAATGAAAAAATCAATTTGATTATGTATTTGATCGACATATTATGTATCCTGCTATTTATTTTTCTTGGCCGGCTACTTGAATCTTCACAAAAAAAAATACCAACTTCTATCTGAGCACTATGACATAAATCTCATTTTTCGATCCTTGGAGCTGGGTACTTAAGGATATCTGATTCGAACCAAAAAATCAATTTGATTAGGTATTTGATCTACACATGTATCCTGCCAATTATTTATCTTGGCCGGCTACTTGAATCTTCAGAAAATACATATCCGATCGAATTGAAACTTGGTGAGTTGTTGTAGATACAAACTACCTAAAGAAAAATGTGTAATTTTGTAAGAATCATACCACTAGAAATAAAAAAAAAATTATTAACAAATATTATTCATCTCACGATAAGTTGAGAACGGGAAGAGATGGCGACATGCAATTCTCAGGGTAGGTTGAGCATCCGAATGCAACTTATGACTTCTCTAATAGACAAAATCAGCCAAACAATTCTGGAGTTACCTACCTGAAATTCTGTTTTTATTTCCTCTTAACTCAAAAAATATGAAACCAATCCAATTCAAACATGGCAATTACTTGTGGAATGCCAACGAGCAAATTTTTACGAAATTTAGTAAGGATCCTATCACTAGAAATTTTCAAAAAATCTTTGAAAATTTTTGAAAAATATTCTATATCTTTGAAATTATCCGTCTGATATCACTGAAATTTTGTGTCTACAAAGTCTTCAAAACCTTCACAGCCAAGTTCCAAATTTCAACACGATAGGATTTATATTGGTGAAGATCTGAGCAGCATTGAGTGAGTTTGGATGGGGTTGGGTTGGAGTAGCTGGATGGGTGACCGTAGCGACGATAACTTTCGAACAGATAGAGATAGCAACTTGCAATTTTCAGGGTAGATTCAATGTTGGGTATAATCGGCCAAACGGTATCAGAGTTATACCCATCTGGAATATTGTTTCCTCGATAACTAAAAAAATATATATCGAAACGATATATATATTAAAAATTAAAAAAATAAATATGTATTAAAATATTAAATTTCAATAGGTCAATCAAGAAATCAGGAACTCTCCTCTTGTTCAACCATAAACTAACTCATTTCACAAATGCGATATATTTGGAAATTTGGCATGCTGCATTTAGAAAACACGCCATTATTCGTCCATTTCAGTCAGAGTTGGTATGAAATATATCAAAATAAAGGCCTAATGGATTTTGTAGTTTTTTGTGGGTAAATAGGAATAATTGTAAGGGTAGAAGCCAAACAACGTTCCGAATAAAAAACTGGTTTTGTGATGGTGTGAATCACGCACGCACTGAAAGGTGAATTAAATTAATTACGACTATAAGTGACTCATTCGTTATGAATAGAACCCAATCAAAAAGTGAAAATGCTTGATTGGTTTCCAATATACCACATCCAATGTGGCAAACTGGTAACAACAAGGAACCTTTTATAATATACAACATTTTGTTATTTGACAATAGAAATTTCCACGTCTCAACACAACATTATAAACAGGTAATTAATTAGGTATAGTCCTCCTTATTCGTGCTTCATTGGATACTATATATTTTACCCACTGCTCCGTCTGCCCACTTATGGGCGGCTACTTATAGATTCAATTTATTGCAGCGATCATAGGAAATTGACGAATACAAAAATTATAGGATTTTGATATATTCTTAATTTTCACTTTTCGACATAAAATCGCCACATGGGGATTTATTTGACGGTTTTTTACCCTTGTCTCTCTAAGTCGATTTTGACGTTTCTCGAACCAACTATTAGCAAGGAATTAGACAATGTCATATCTCAGGAAAATAAGTTGACATTATGACAATTCATACATAGAATAATTATATAATTCTGTGAAAACGTAAAAACACGATTTTTTATTGAAATTTTGAAAAATCATATCTCCAAAAGTATTAGCTTGTTAGAGTTAAAAATGATATCATTGGATTCTTATGATAAAACTGCTTATTGAAAAAAAATTAATTTGGAATTTGTTCTGTAAAAAATAATATTTTTTTTTGTTACTCCGAAACCATCTGTCCGATTTTGCCCAATAAAGAAGTTATCCGAGATAATTATCTGCCAAACTTATTCTGAAAATTTCAACTCTCTAGCTCATTCCGTTCGAGAGTTATCGTGCCTACGGCCGGCCGGCCGGACAGAATTAATTTCGACCACGGATTCTTGATCAGTGAGCCGAACCAAATCGTTTGAGACCATTTTCATCGAAAAATTCGAAGATTACAGACATTTGGGCAAATTGATAAGCACTCAGTTCCGAGGAACTAGAGCGCCAAAAACCAACCAACAATTGTCAAATTTTCAAACTATCAAATTCTCAATTGTCAATTTTTTTTTTCATTCAGTATGAAATATAATTAATTATCTTTCACGTGAGTTATGGGATGTTAACTACCTCGGGCAACTTAACAATCCCTCGGGACTTACGTCCCTCGGGATTGCAATCTGTTGCCCTCTGTAATTAACATCCTCATAACTCCCATGATATATAAATAACCATAAAGCGTTATAATGGAAAAATTTTGATACAAAAAATCAGTAATACTGAAATATGTTATGTTGTTGTAAAACTTATCTATCGCTGATTCCTGGGTATAACTTTGTCATGCGGTGTTCATTTTAGTAGATTATTCGACCTCTGTAAATGTTTTCTGAAGCTTATTTTTAATTTTATATGATCATTTTTATTTCTATTGTATCAATATCTGTAAAAATGTGGTTGAGTAGAGTAGCTTGAGCTAGACTCCGCATCTTGTAACGATTGATTGCAATATATTTGGTATAATTATATAATTATATATATAATTGGTCGAATCACGTTGACGTCTTATGCAAAAAAATAAATAGTTCATATTTCGCTATAAATAGACTCAAAAGTACCTTACCACCTAGTTCTCTTATTGATATTTATTACAGCCTTGTTTACTGTCACATGTCATATAATGTTTTGCTCTGGGGAGACTGTAGTTCCTTCTCAAGAGTTTTTGTTGCACAAAAAAGAGTAATACGTCTGATTTTTGATATGAATTATCGAGCATCATGCAAACCTGTATTTATTGCCAATAGGTTACTGTCACTGCCTTGTATCTATATATTAAAATGTCTCATATACGCGAAGGATAATGAGAGTATTTGGAAAAAACTTGGTAGTTCGCAAGCACATAAAACTCGCAATACACAGGTGCTTCTGTTTCCTAAACATCGGACTCACAGTTTCGAACGATCTCCAATGTATCGGAGCATAAAATTGTTCAACCATTTACCTCCTCATCTCAAATCTTTGAACAAACGAATTTTCAAAAAAGAAATCAAGGAGCTGTTACTAAGGAAATGCTTCTATTCGGTTAGGGAGTTCCTGTCTGACTCTTTAACAGCTTAGTAAATAGGATTGTATTGTTATTGGTATTTTGACTTATCCTATACACATTGTAGTGTCCCAAAGGATCAATAAAGATTATTATTATTATTATTATTTGCAAACAAATGAAGGAAATTTATTATTATTATTAAAATGTCAACCATACTTGAGATTAGAAATTCATAGTATGCTTTAGCAAGGCTTCGTCTTTGAAGATGGAAACTTTGTTTCCGAAACTTATGTTAGGCGACAAAAACTGTAGTGGATAAGAGTGTTGTTACTTTTGTAGTGTCTTATGGATAGTAATTTTTCAGCGTGCAACAATTTTATTTTCGTTTTATTGGTCGAAATAACAATTAAAATTCAACAAAATAATCGATTATTAGAACACTATTCAACAATATTATTTCAAATATTCGAGTCAGTCAGGTAAATATATCTCTTTATACAATAAAATAACTTAAAATTAACTATATACAGAGAAAGGTACTTTAATTGCGCTACGACGGAAATGACCAACTGGTCTTTTTGGTTTTACTGGAATCATTCGAACTCGACGATGCTGATTGAATACTTTTTTGATAACTTCTTTTTGTTAGTTGGTTATTAGCCAAATTCACTTCTTTGCTTCCTGATTGACTGTTTCTGTCCCAACGGTGTGCTACGTGTTTATCATGGTGGTCAGGACTAGGGAACCATTCTGATATGATAACTGGACGCCAGATCATCTTCCATCCTGGAACCCAAATATCCTTAGAACTTTCGACCCAAACCTTCTTCCAATCTTCTTTCCATTCCAGCTTTTTATCTGGAAGCCATATCTGCTTCTTTTCGGTCCGCCAGACTTGTTTCCAGGCTTCCTTCCATTCCAGTTTTTTGTCAGGTACCCATATTTCTTTCTTTTCAGTCCTCCATATTTGTTTCCAAGCTTCTTTCCAGACAAGTTTCTTGTCGTCAACCCAGATTTGTTTCTTCTCAGATTTCCATACTTGTTTCCACGCTTCCTTCCATTCGAGCTTTTTGTCTGATACCCATATCTGTTTCTTTGCCGGTTTCCAATATTTCTTCCAAATTGGTTTCCAGATTAATTTTTTCTTCCATATATCATGTGCAATATATTCGGAACCATCGTGCCCTTTTCCCAAGAAATGCTTCCCGGGAATTCCTTCTTTCACCCACACTGGAATATAATGCTTTTTCCAAGCGGGTACTTGAATTTCCTTCCAAGCTGGCACTTGTATTTCTTTCCATACAGGTTTCCAGATTTTTTTCCAAGCAGGCAATTGAACCTCTTTCCAGGCAGGTACTTTTATCGATTTCCAAAGAGGTTTGTGAATCTTTTTCCAATCAGCTACTTGTATATCTTTCCAAATGGGAACTTTGATCTGTTTCCAAACTGGCTTCCAAATTTTCTTCCAGTCAGGTACCTGAATTTCTTTCCAGCCTGGTTTTTTGGTGGGTATCCAGATAGGTTTCCAGATTTTTTTCCAGGATGGTACCCAAATCTTCTTTTTAGCTGGTTTCCAGATTTTCTTCCATCCCTTTTTCCATATCATTTTCTTCTTCCAATACCCTGGGTCATGGTGATCGTGGTGCTCCTCGTGCTGTTCTTCATCAACGACATGATGTTCTTCAACAGTTCCTCCAAGATTGTAACCACCTAAATCATGACCTCCATCTCCTAATTCATGACCTCCACCACCTAAGTCATGACCTCCACCACCTGAGTCATGACTTCCACCGCCTATGTCATAGCCGGAGCTACCACCAGTACTTCCAAATTCGTGACCTGCTCCCCCATTGCTTCCTCCAGAATAATCATATCCTCCTGCACTGGATCCTATGTTCAAACTCCCTATCTGATCATATCCACCATTATTTTGTCCATGTAGAGCTGCTCCAATGTCGAAGTTTCCTCCGCTGGATCCAAAAGATCCCCCGCCACTTGCTCCAAACGATCCATGGCTGCCACTTTGACCATATCCGCCAGCCTCACCGCCAAGATCTCCTTGGTGTCCATCATTGAAGCTTTGCGCAGGCGCTGGATAATCGTAGCCATCCCTTCTCTGGGCTTTGCTGGAATTCAGAAAATAAAATTATTTGAGTAGATGCAAAGCATTCATGGAAGTGATTTTTATTTCAAGAATATACAGTGTATGGCCGAACTGGTTATGCTTAGTTCATCGTTTTAAGGATCCAGAGCAGGTTTCTACGAACGGACTTTCTTCAGTAGCAGCGATAGTAATAATTATCAATTGCCTCCTTTTTGGCGGTCTTGTTCATCGGAACAGAGTGCTTATCAATTGGCCCAAATGTCTGTAATTTTCGAAGTTTTGGCTAAAAATTATCTCAAATGTTTTAGTTCAACTCACTGATTATGAATCCGTGGTCAAATCGATTCTGACCGGCCTTCCGTCCGTCCTTTAACACGATAACTCTCGAACGGAATGAGCTAGACAGTTGAAATTTTCAGAGTAGGTTTGGGGGATAAATATCTCGGTTTTACAATCTGTTAATCCATCTGCTGTCGTTTGAAAATTCAGCGCGTTGGCATACATATGTCTCTAACCTCATCAAATAGATTCGGATCCATAACGAATATTTCACAATCGATGGGTTATTCCAGGCGGAAACGCAGATATGTACAATTCAACCAAGAAAAGAGATTTCCGGGATGTGACATAGTGATCTAATCTAGACAGTAAAAGCAACTGAAGCTCTGAACTTCAATGTCATCAGTACAAATATGACATGGGGTGCCTGGGCAATCTTAAGTAGCTAGTCAACAACAACATGGTCTCCTTGGAGTGGATTGCGGGAAGCAGGGGATTCGAGGATGCCTACTTACTTGCCAGAAAATGGAATTAGGTAAACACACATTTAAAAAAAAATCCAGGGAGAGAGGATAATTCAACAGAGCAGCACTCTGGCGGGATCTTCTATGTTTGGAGCACTAATCAGCTTCTTCAGAAGTTTAGCATTGAGAAATGAAAAGTTTGTTCTGATCACAGCAAGAATATGCTATATACCTTCATGGGATTCTTCACGCGGCGCTATCGCTTCAAGAAGCACGTTGTGAGAGAGAAAAAGATGAGTAGCAAACGAGGTAGACAGTCCTTAAAAGCTGGTAACAGAATGTCCCACCATTGGGAGCCAATTCAAAGAGTTTGGATCATGAAATCATAAGGAATGGAGTTCCATATACAGACATACACCTGGTCATCTGGGACACAATAGATCGCGGATATTATCGTTTTCTTGAGGCAAATTTCTCACCTACTGTGCTCATTTTACCAAACTGCTGCAAAAGTTCTTGAATGGCCGTAAAGATTGGTAACGCGTATTAGATATTTCCTCTATTGTTCGATATTGAGTCGTTTTCACTTCCGCCTTGAACACGTTAGTGTCTAAACCAGTTGGATGAGGCCTGCAAATGTTTTTGTTGCATTACTACCGTGAAGGAACTAAAAAGCATACAATGCTGGAAATATACCTCTTCCAGTAGTTGTCCGTCCATGCCACTCCAAAGTGCACCAAAAATTGAGATTTGATTATTTAGCAGCAAAGTCTAACATTAAATGGTCTCTGTCACGACTTAGAGTCACTTAAGTCCGAGTTCAATATTATCCCAGTGTTGAATTGATGATTTATTTTGCACCTTCAAGATTTATAGCTTAACCCTGAGTTAAAAATATAGAAATTAAACCCCGCAAAATGGCACGGTTAAATCGCTAACTCCGGGTTAGTAAACAGAATTGACGTTTTCAATTTGAATAGTTGTGCTTTGTGTTAAATATCTGGTGAAAAATAAATATTGGCAGTGATAAGTAACTTGGTTGTCTCCAATGTGTGGTGTTTTGAGACAATAATATACTACTTCCTGATGATGATGATGATATCATCGAATATATAAAATCCGATGTTTAAGAAGAGTTGTAGAACCTAGCAATCATTACACCCCTGAGAGACAACGCATGTCATAGGAGATTTCACTTCGAAAAAGGAAGTGCTTATGTCGCGCAAGTTGTATGGGATTAATCGCTATTCATAAAGTTTGGGTCAAGTACACGAGATTTCTTTTCCATTTTTCTAGATACAAAATTTCCACGATTTGTCAAAATATCAAATTAGGAGATTATCATAAAGCACAGAGTGACAGAACAAAAGTTATACAATATGCTATGAACTAGAGTTAAAACCAGAAAAACGCCGTGCCCCGCTACAAAAATCAAAGACTGAAAATGGGTTACCTATCTCCGAGTCAATATTCTTTAGCGAAATGCAATCGCATGATTTGAAACGCAACATTTTTACTACGAATTAATTAACTCTATGCACAATACATTAATTTTAAACCCGTATTCCATGCAAGTGGTCCTAGGAGCCTATGAGCTGACAAATGACAACTGAATGTGGACATGCGCAAAAGCTGCTATAATTTTCGGTTCCCGTATTAGCTTTGTTTTGGTTCGCAGTAGGGACAGTTCCGAATCGGTTCTGAAGAGTGGGCCAAACGTAGTGTGTGAAAGATTTCTCCCATTCGCGCAAGTCCAATTACAATAAACCACTGTGTGACTACTTTGAACTGTTCTAGGACAGTCCGAATTGCGAACCAAAACAAGCCTATTATTTCAAATACAAACGTTGTGACCGAGAGAGGAAGAATATGGAACACCTGTCTTCAATCAATGTAGACTTATGGTATAACATTCATATGGCATAGTGATTTCTCGTATATTAAATTCTTTCGAATGACAAAAGAGCTGAGCGAATTCATTATATCAAGAATTTCTAACGCCTTGTCTGGACTGAACATGACTGGAATATTCAAATGTGTTCAAGTTCAAGGAACTTACGTAGATATAAAATGAAAGTTGATGTTATTCAGATATATGTACATCTCGGAATTAATGAGCTTTCTTATGTAAGTTCCGGATTGGAATTGGATTCGGTCGTAATAGGAGCTTCCATTGTACTCATATCATATATATATATTTCATCAGTCAATAATAAATATGATTGAGAGTTCCTTTTCATTCTCAGGTATCTTGACTTCTTGGTCATTATCAATTACATTTACAAATTAACGTGAAGGGAAATAGCAGAAAATGACGACCATTGTGTTAAAGTGCTATTATGTTGAAATAATGTTTTTTATACAAGCCCTGTGGACAAGAGCTCTTTGGCGCTCTTGTTCAAACAGACAAATTATATCTCCAAAAGTATTGGTTTCTCAGAGTTGGGAATTATATCAATGGATTCTTGTGATAAAACTGCATCATGAAAGAAATTAAATTTAAAAAAGTGTTGTTAAAAAAAAATGCTTCTCAAAAACTATCATTCAAAAAAAGAGCAATCTGCAATGTGTTAATGCTTCCAAAATTGTCATTCAATTTATTTATCAAGATTAAACGGGCAATCTGCAATGATTCAACCTCGTGGAATGGGTTGTTGCAACTGTCACAACTCAAAATACCTAAGTAAAATATCATCGAAATGTCTAGAGCGAGGCTGGAGACAATCATAGCAGATTGTCCATTCATTCCTGATATTTGAGTAGGTAGAGGCTGACGAACAAATTATTTTAATAGTTCAAAATATATTAATAAAATACTATCCTCTTTTGATAATTTAAAATTTAATAGTTCATACCACTTACACATTCTTTCCTGTATTATGGACCTTAACTCAAGAAACAATGTTTGATACACAAATGTAGATCCATATTCCAGCATTTTTTTGCATTATAAAAATACTGTATAAAGGAACATGTCTCACAACTTAAGGAAGTAAAAGGTAATATTGACCTCAGTGGTCAACGAACAGTAATATCTCTAGATGATTTCATTATGTTCTTCTTTCCTATTGCCTTCATAAACTACATCATTAAAATGATCCAATTCTAAATCTTCTAAAACATCATCCCCAATATTTATACATAAATTATTCAATATGTAATCAGTCAAAATTATTTTCGGTTTCAAAACAGTCTTGTATATATTCACAAATTCAAGAATCGGATACTTGTGTCTCAACAGAAAATATTTTCGAACTACGAATTGACAAGTCTCTAATAGCTAGATAAGATGACATTCATGAACAGTGAACACAGACACATTCTGTGAATACATAGAACTACAATGTATCATTGAAATTTTGAAAATTCATCTCTCCGAAAGTATTAGCTTGTCAGAGTTGAAAATGACAACAATGGATTCTCATGATGAAACTGCATCTTAAAAAAAATTTAATATGAAATTTGCAATGTAAAAAAAATTTTTTTTTTCGTTACTCCGAAACCATCTTGCCGATTCTACCCAATAACGAACTTAACCGAGATATTTATCACCCAATCCTACTCTGAAAATTTCAACTGCCTAGCTCTATCTGTTCGAGAGTTATTGTAGAAACAAAATTTAAAAATAATTTTTTTTTTACTTTACTGCAACCTGATCAATACAAGACGCATCCATATAAAGGTCATTATTCTACAATTTAATGCTACATTTCAGGTAGATAGAGTGATCGGTTTCGGAAATAGTCATAAAAGACAGTTGTTACTAAAAACGTCCATAACTCAGGAACCACTTGGTGGATTTCGCCCGTTAACGAACTCATCCGAGGTATTTACGCTCCAAACCTACCCTGCAAATTTCAATCCTCTAACTCCTTTCGTAAGAGAGTTATCGTGTTAACGGAGGGCTGGCCGGACCGGCCGGACAGAATCGATTTCGACCACGGATTCTTGATGAGTCGAACCAAATCATTTTAGACCATTTTCAGACAAAAATTCAAAAATTACAGACAGTTGGGCGAATTGATAAGCACTCCGTTCCGAGGAACAAGAGCGCCAAAAACTTTTTACATATATTCGGATTCGATGTAACATGCAATATCTAGCTTAACAAGCCGCTGCAAAGTCTTTCACGGAAATTTATTATTTTTTCATCAAAATTAGCAGGGTCAAGACGTTTTGTGCTGGCGAAGTCGGCAATAAAACGTTAGTGTGACAGAAAATATATATTAATCTCTTTTCAACTTTTTTGTAGGCTGCTAAAGATGAAAAGAGATAAATGTATACTTCTCGTCTCAGCACAATTTTATTAGCGACTTCACCTTCCCAAAACGAATTGAGAATAAGCATTTTTCTCAATATTCTACTATATAAATGTCCCCCAAGAAGTGCCCATTAGAAATATACGGAATAATATATATTGGATGTGTTGGAAATTTAAGTTGAAAGTGAAGCTTCTTTTATAAAATATTTGCAAATGATTTATGACTGCCGGCTTACCGGAAATGGATATCAACTCGCTTATTCCAAATGAAACAGAACGTACTCATTTTTACATTTTCGAAAGTAATTTAAAATTTTATGTTTAACTATGGTCATAGAGATTCATATGTAGGGGCGAACATAGATGAAAGTTGATATCTAATTTGTTCACACGCAACCTTTATTTCAGAATATCTCAAGAATGGCACCATTTGGATATAGGAAACTTTTAGATGACTTCATCTATTTTATTGTTCTGAATTGAAATGTGGGGATGATACATACTGTTTGCATTTAATTTGGAAATATGAACTTATTGCTTTTTCCTGAAATCCAAATAGGTCTCATTTGAACTACCTATACATCAGAACCTAAAGATACCTACAAATAACATTGAATGTATTTTCAATTACATAAAACAGATCTCAAGTTGTTCATTGTGCTCTTGAGAAATAAACAATTTTTTACAAGCCTTCATTTGTCATGTTTTTCGCTTTCATTTGCCATGTTTTTCAAAAAACAGTGAATTCCAAAAACTACATTCAAAAATGTAATAATATACAGGGTGTTCTATTTGAAATAAGCGAGTTGATATAGATATCTCTGGTATAACCGAAAGTAGTTGCTAATATCAAAGAAAAGGATCCAAAGTTCCAAACAGATCCATTGTATTTTTCCCCGTAAACTTCTAATGGACACCCCCGGTGGGACTATCTCAAGCATTAATCAACATAGAGGGATGAAATTAGGGATAAAAATATTCGCGTCGGTTTACTGAACGTTATGTTATGTTCACCTTAATAATACAACCAGTATTTCATGAGTTACTAATTATCATTCGCATAATTATTTTTTGAGAGCAATAATTTACTCATAGAGCGTCAATCGGCTATCGTAAGGGCAGGAACACAATTGAGGCGATTATTGATTTTGTAAACTTCACTATCGACTTTTTCGTCTTGCTACATTTGTTGACATGACGAAGGCTGAAGGCATGATAAGCTAATAAGCTACTCTTAGAGCTATGGGTTTTGATGAGCCAGTCCTGAATGTGGTTGAACCCCGTTTGAGTGAAAGGTATGAGGTGGTCTTTTCGGACGGTACATGCTTTGGCACGAGACCTAAATGTGGGAGTGGCATAAGGATACATTTTGAGGCCGGTTTCGTCATTTTCATTGAAAATTTGCCAGCCTATATGCTGGGAGCAGATACCACACTATTTATTGATGATACAACAGCAGCTGTCAAGTCCTCGGATCCAAAGTCATTGTTTGAGATGTCGCGGGAGGCACGGTTGAGGCTTATTGAATGTGAATGAGAGTAGGATTCGTAATTTGGTAATGTCCCTAAAATCAATGTGTGGAGGCTATAATGCTGTCGAATCAGTTAAATTTCTGGGTGTATATGTGGACGCTGCACTCAGTTGGGAGACATATGTTAATAATCTTCTGATCAAAATCAGCCGGACCACTTTTGCTCTGAGAACGTTATTTTTCCTCTCGGGATGTGTTGCTCACTGTGTATTTTACTCTAGCGGAAAATAATTTGGTGCATGGTATTTTGCTGTGAGGTAACTGTGCGTATTATGAAGCCACTTTTAGACTGCAGAGACGAGCGGTCAGGTTTTTGGGGGATTTGGGCTATCGCGACTGCTGTAGGAATACCTTCAACGATCTGGATATACCCAAGTTCCCATTTCTATTTATTTTGGAAGATTGAAGACAAATATCTGCTACACTCAGACATGCATCATTATTACACAAGGAACAATTCCCTCATTAGGGAAGACTTCCTAAGATTGAGCAAATACCAACGAGGTCCGGGATGTTGTGCAGTTAAACTTTTTTATTGACGGATTTTATGATCTTACTCTGGATGGCATTGATTCTGAGTAAACTTCTTTGTAAGACTGATCTTTACCATTTTGGCGCGCTGTTCTGTGAACTGAGTGCCTATCAATTCGTCCAAATGTTTTTCTCAGATATAATACTCATTTTTATGACGTGTGTAAAAAATGAATAATTGGTGGACTCAACCAATAATTCTCTCTCTCTCTCCTGATCCTAGTTATTCGCCTTTCATCGCCATAGCCAGTTAAAACCGATAGATTGATTTTTTCTGCGGTCATGTGAGGAAAGATGGTTAGCATATTCTTAAAATATTTTTGCATATACAGGGTCTTTCCATTTGACATAAATTTAGTAAACTCAGGTTTTTTCTCCTGTAATATCTTATATATTTCTCAATAATTCGATTACTGTGAAGTATTGATGAAACTTCTTCATGAAAACTTTTTGAAAATTCTTGGTATTTTTCGAGTATTTTCGAAGACTCAGTTATCATGGCGAAATAATGAGGAAATATCATAGAATCATCAGATAAGCAACAATTTCCTCAATTATGAGACTTTGCCAATTCGTTTCAACTATGTTTTTAACATCATCACATACTGGATGATCTGAAATGTGATTCGAATTTCATCGACTTTCAAAGACCCTTAATTCACTTGAATCAAATGGAACACTTTATATTTTATGATTACAAAAGTTCAAAAATAAAATACCTATCGAAAAATTCCGGGTCAGCGTGAAGCTAAAATCAGCAGTTTTCTTCAATTCCGCGATTTGCTGTCGAAAGCCATTTGGGCTTAGAGGTCATTAATTTGCTATATGGAAAACTAGCTCAGAACAAAGTTCTATTACTATTAAAAATTTTGACAGTTCTTCGTTATTATTTCAGTTCGAAGATCTTTAGAATTCATTTGAAAAATGTTAACATACGGGTTGCAAGAACGTATTGATATGATTTAGATAATAGGAAAGTGCTCCGAAAGATGTCTTCTGGCATCCCGAGTTCATGGTGTACGATATCCGGATTTCAACTCTTGTAATAATAAAATTTGGGGTGCACCATTTCATTTAAGTGAGTAAAGGCTCTTTGAAAGTCGATGAAATTCGAAACACATTTCAGAACACCCAGTATGTGATGATGTTGAAGAATATAATATTTGAAACGAATTGGCAAAGTCTCAGAATTGAGGAAAATTCTGTTTATCAGATGATTCTATGATATTTCCTAATTTTTTCCATGTTAACAAAAAGTTTTCATAAAGAAGTTTCAATACCTGACAGTAATCGAATTATTGAAGAATGTATAGAAGTTATAGGAGAAAAAACCTGAGTTCGGTATATTTCTCTCGAATGCAACAACCTGTATCTGCAAAACTATTTTAAGAATATGCTAACAATCTTTCTTCACATGACATCAGAAGAAAAAATCTAGATATCGGCTTTTACTGGCTATGGCGATGAGAGTCGAATAACTAGAAGCAGTCTGTATATAGATAAGATATTTTCTATAGCTCGTATCAGTTTTCAGATCATTTTGTGTTTATCGTTGATACTGCGCACGTATGAAATGACTCGCTAAGATAAGTAGGTACACAAAAATATGTTTTGAATCTTCAGGAGTGTAATATCCTCGCCGGCGCCACATTTCAGATTAATATCTTGAGACACGCAGATGCTCTGCAGAAAGAGCTTCGAAAAACAACAAATTGCAGCACCCTTTATCTCGAAAATGGAGCGTTTGTGAACCAATGCATGAGGGTCTTTTATACTTGATATCATACAATTAATCACGCCTCTTCGTTTGAACCTTTAATTTGGGAACACCATTCATATGAGATCCGGGTTCACTTGTCAACCAGAAGTCATCGATGAGAATAATTTTTCATCTGCACGCATTGTATTAACAAATCTTAATGTATGGCCGATTGTTGTTTATCCATCTCCGCTGAATTTCATTCCGGTTTGTGTCCACAACTGAGGAAATGGAGAAAGTATAATAGGGAATAATGGACACAAGCAAATGAACGAAGCAGGTACATCAACCTTACATTGTTTACTCAACAATCGAATAGTTTTAATCATTGCAGTCCATTACTCCATTGTTATGGTGACACTAAGTAAGTACCACCATAATTGAAAAAATTATAACATTTATGCTTCAGGAATTGCGGTTACTCCACTTTTCCGATTTAGGCGGAGGCCCCACTATGGCTGAACCGCCGCGGTGTTTAACCACCTGATTTTGTGAGTCAAGGAAAGTCAAGGAAAAAGTTAAAGCACTGATGTGAACACAGGAGCTTTGGCGCGTATGTTCTATTGTCCATTCGCTGAATTCACCATGGTAAATTCGATAAACATTGTCCGATACAGGAGAATGGACAATAGAACATACACGCAAAAGCTCCTGACTTCACACCAGTGTTTGAAAAAAATTTATTCTTCGTAATTTTTTTAAAATTTTTTTGGGGATAAGGTTCTCACAAAATTTTACACACCTCCTTATGTAGACATTCTAGAACTAGTTACCCGGCTTCAATTCGATCGAGTCCATATTTTTTGAGTTATGGAGGATATAATATTCCAGGTGGATATGACTCCGAAACCTATGGACCGATTATGCCCAAAAACGAAATTAACTCTCCCATTGGGATGAACAATCTACCCTGAAAATTGCAAGTTCTCATCTCCTTTAGTTCGAAAGATATCGAGGTAACAGTCACCCATCCAGCTACTGATGAACGTCAAATAAGGCTGCTCGGATCTCCAACAATATAGATCCAATCGTGTTCAAGCTTAGAACTTGGCAGTAGAGTTAGGTTCTGGTGGCTCTCGCACAATTTCAGTGATGTCGGACGAATAGTGATTTTTTAAAAATTTTCTAGTGATACGATCCTAACTAAATTTCGCAAGGATTTATGCGTTGGCATTCTACAACTGATAACCATGTTTAAATTAGATCGGTTCAGTATATTTCGAGTTATTGAGGAAATAACATCCAAATTTCAGATGGGTATAACTCATAAACCATTCGGCCGATTATACCTATAGACAAATTCAAATGTCCCATTCAGATTACCAACCTAACCCGAAAGTTCCAAGTCGCAATCTCTTCCCATCCTCAGGTTATCGTGACATAAATTTTATTTTTTATATACGTTATACGATTCTCACAAAATTTCACAAACATACTTAGGTTTGTATTTTAAAACTATTAACCAAGTTTCAATTCGATCGGATTTGTATTGGTTCAAAACAAAATTAATGCTCCGAAAACATTTGGCCGATTATGCGCATTAATGAACTTATCCGTCGTATTGGGATGAGACACTTTCCCTGGAAATTTCATTTCGCTATCTCTTTCTGTTCTCAAGTTATCGTGACAAAGGATGGCCCGCCGGACAGAATCAAATTTGACCTCGAATTCTTCATCAGGGAGACGAACCGAATCGTTTGGGAACATTTTCGGCAAAAAACTCGATTTTTACAGACATTTGGGCAAAATGATGACGCGCTGTTTCCCAGAACATACGTGCAAAAATTGGTTCAACCACTGACGTGAAGTCAGGAGCTTTTGCACGCATGTTTATTCTCCATTTTCCTGTATTGGACACTCTTAATCGATAAAGAGTGTCCAATACAGGATAATGGACAATAGAACATGCGCGCAAAAGCTCCTGACTTCACTTCAGTCCTTGAACGATTTTTTTTTTGTAATTTCTTAAAAATTTTCTAGGGGTACGGTTCTCACAAAATTTCACACACGTCTTTATGTCGATATTCTACAACTAGTTACCAAGCTTCAATTCGACCGAGTTTTTTTTTTGAGTTATCGAGGATACAATATTCCAGGTGGATATAACTCCGAAACCGTTGGACCGATTATGCCCAAAAACGAGCTCAAGCCTCCCATTCGGATGTGCACCCCACTAAAAATTGCAAGTGTCTATCTACTTTCGTTCAGAAGTTATCCAGGCAACGGTCACCCATCCAGCTACTGAACTCACACAAGGCTACTTGGATCTCCAACAAAATATTATAGTGATACGATCCTCACGAAATTTCGCGAGAATTTTCGCGTTGGCATTATACAACTAGTAACCATATTTGAATTGGATCGGTGTTGTAGTTTTCGAGTTATTGAGGAAATAAGAACTAAATTTCAGATGGGTATAACTCCAAAATCGTTAGGGCCGATTATGCTTATAAACAAACTCAATAGTCGCATTCAGATGCACAACCCAACCTGAAAATTTCAAGAAAATATCTCCTTCCGTTCTCAGGTTATGGTGATATATTAATATTTATAATAATTTCTTTAAAAATTTCTAATGATACAATTCTCACAAAATTTCACAAACGTCTTTAGATTTGTATTCTTCAACTACTCACCAAGTTTCGATTCGATCGATCCCATTAATGAATTTGTACGTCGTATTTTGGATGTGCCACCTACCCTGAAATTTCGCTATTTCTATCCGTTCTCAAGTTATCGTGGCAACGTCCGGCCGGACAAAATCAAACTTGACTTCTAATTCTTCATCAGTGAGTTGAACCTAGTCGTTTGATATTATTTTTAGCAAAAAAAAATGCGGGAAAAAATTGCGAGTGTAGTCGCTTATATTAGTTTCTTTGACTCACAAAATAAGACGGTTAAAAACCGCGGCGGTTCAGCCGTAGTGTGCCCTCCAACGTAGAACTTTTTTAAACCTGATTCGATCCGAATGAACTTCTCGGAGCATCGTCCCATGGAGATGCTCAATTATTTTACCATACTTCATAAATTTGAGGATCAAATGGATAATCGGAAAGTTTGTTCCTTCACTTTATTTTACACCAATAGGTAAGCAGGGATCACCTTAGTCTAGGATCTAAGTCTAAGATCTAGGAGTTTCAGAACAATAATATCGATATCGATATCGACATCGACATCGACATCGAACGTCAAGGTTAACATTTTTATCACGATCAAGTTCACGAGGAAATTATTTAAAAAAAAAATGGGTTCAAGCCCTGTGGACAGGAGCTTTCTGGCGCTCTAGTTCAAACAGACAAATTATATCTCCGAAAGTATTGGTTTCTCAGAGTTGGGAATTATATCAATGTATTCATATAATAGAACTGCATCCTAAAGGAAATTCAATTCAAATAATAGTTTATTTATCAAGATTAAATGAGCAATCATGAGAATGAGAAAAGCACCATGGAAGAAATCAAATTAAATCTGGCCAATTTTGCCCAATAACGAACTTAACCGAGATATTCATCTCCCTAAACTACTCTGAAAATTTCAACTACCTACCTCATTATCCGTTCGAGAGTTATATCTATGTCTATGGATGAAAAGCAGTCTCACTACTCTCAGATCTCTTACTTCATGTTCAGTTCCGAAATGTAAGAATTTTCTGAGAAAAACTAATATCGGAGCAAACAACTGAGATTTAACTCACTTCGCTCACAATTCTTCGATTGATTAGTCTCAGGAACATGGAACATCATTTGACATTATGACAATTCATATTCATACATAGAATAATATCATTCTGTGACAACGTTGAAATACGATTTATTATTGAAATTTTGAAAAATCATATCTGAGATTTTTCTCACTTCGCTCACAATTCTTCGATTGATTAGCATAGACAAGATATACTATGATTTATTAGTCTCAGGAACATCATTTGACATTATGACAATTCATATTCATACATAGAATAATATTATTCTGTGACAACGTTGAAATACGATTTATTATTGAAATTTTGAAAAATCATATCTCCGAAAGTATTAGCTTGTTAGAGTTAAAAATGATATGATTGGATTCTCATGAAAAAACTTTTTATTAAAAAAAATTTAATTTGGAATTTGTTTCGTAAAAAAAAAATTTTTTTTTTGTTACTCCGAAACCATTTGTCCGATTTTGCCCAATAACGAACTTAGCCGAGATATTCATCCCCCAAACCTACTCTGAAAATTTCAACTCTCTAGCTCATTCCGTTCGAGAGTTATCGTGCCTACGGCCGGCCGGCCGGACCGGCCGGACAGAATGAATTTCGACCACGGATTCTTGATCAGTGAGTCGAACCAAATCGTTTAAGACCATTTTCATCGAAATATTCGAAAATTACAGACATTTGGGCAAATTGATAAGCACTCAGTTCCGAGGAACTAGAGCGCCAAAAAGCACTGACGTGATGTCAGTACTCCTTGGCGCGCGTGTTCACGGTGGCTAATATTAATTGAATGATGAGTACTTCAAGCTCAGTGGATAGAGCGAGCCGAAGATCTACCCAAAGGATAGTGGACACCATTCACTGTCGGTTCAAAAATTAACAGTGCTGTATCTGAGCTGCCATCAGGATAGAGTAACAACGTTGGAAAAGAACACAACTGACTCTCCTTAGTCGCACAAGCTCCTAGAAGATTTGGTAGGGTCAGTATAATCCTAATCATGTTTATAGCACGCGCGCCAATGCAGATTGACTTAACAATGAAAGAAAAAGTGTAAAAAGTCAATCTGCTTTGGGGCGCGTGCTATAAACATGATTAGGATTATACTGACCCTCCCAAATCTTCTAGGAGCTTGTGCGACTAAAGGAGAGTCAGTTGTGTTATTTTCCAACTTTGCTACTCTATCCTGATGGCAGCTTAGATACAGCACTGTTAATTTTTGAAACGACAGTGAATGGTGTCCACTATCCTTTGGGTAGATCTTCGGCTCGCTCTATCCACTGAGCTTGAAGTACTCATCATTCAATTAATATTAGCCACCGTGAACACGCACGCCAAGGAGTACTGACTTCACGTCAGTGCTTTTTTTTTCAAGTTCCTTTAACAAATATAGCTATCAATACAGTTTGGCTGTTAGCTTTACCGTAGATCGAAAAAAATTGCGGTTGTGGGACCTCCATTAGGAACGCAATTGCCTCTTCTCCAAATCCGAACGTACTTCAATATAGATCTACCGAATATAGTTATTCATAAATTTGTCTCAGGGCCACCATACAGACATTTCAACTCGGAAACAACGCTATTTCCCACAAACTGACTTGTGTCCGTGTACTGAATTGACATGAATATTCTTTTGAAACCTCACAATATCGGCTCATTACTCCCAACATATCCCATACAACTCAAAAACAGTCACTTCTAGTCTGCGCATGCGCAATATACTGGTGGCTGCAAGTCCTCCCAAAATTACGCACCTCACAAAAAACTCCGATTCTCCAACACTAGTGGTTCAGGAGATATCGCTTCTTGAATCCACGCATGCGCAGACCCTCACCAGGGGATTCTATGGAAGAATAGCATCCGCCACCTCAAAATCCCAATCCTCTTTGAAGAAAACAACAGCAGTTAAATCACTGATGGTCTGCTCATGCGCATAACGAAAAATGCCCGTAAGGGGTAACATCGATTTCAAAATTAGCCCAAGGGCTACGGCATGGACACTTCAACTCGGAAACTACGCTACAACCCACAAACTGACTTATCCGTACACTAAATTGCCATGAATATCCTTTTAAAACCTCACAATATTGGCTCAGCACTCACGACATAACCCGTACAACAGAAAAACAGTCACTCCTCTTCTGCGCATGCGCAATCTACTCGCGACTGAAAGTAATCCCAAAATCACACACCCTACAAAAAACTCCGATTATCCAACACTTGTGGTTCAGGAGATATCGCATCCTTAATCCATGCATGCGCAGACCCTTACCGGGGTACTATGGATTAATAGCATCCGGCACCCCAAAACCGCACTCCTCTCTGACGAAAACTACAGCAGTTAAATCACTGATGTTCTGCTCATGCGCCAAACGAAAAATGTCCTTAAGGCGTAACATCAATTTCAAAATTAGCCCCAGGGCCACGGTACGGTCACTTCAACTCGGAAACAACGCTACATCCCCCAAACTGAATTGCCATAAATATTTTTTTAAAACCTCACAATATCACTCAGTACTCCCAACATAACCCACACAACCCAAAAACAGTCACTTCTCTTCTGCGCATGCGCAATCTACTCGCGGCTGATAGTCCTCTCAAAACCACACACCTTACAAAAAACTCCGATTCTCCAACACTAGTGGTTCAGGAGATATCGCATCCTTAATCCACGCATGCTCAGACCCTTACCAGGGGATTCTATGGATTAATAGCATCCGCCACCCCAAAACCCCAATCCTCTTTGACGAAAACTACAGCAGATAAATGACTTCTCATCTGCGCATGCGCATAACGAAAAATGCCCGTAAAGGGCAGCATGAATTTCAAATAAATAGCTTTCGGAATTTCAAGCAAAATATTCCACAAAATATAGTAATTTTTTCATATCACGTGATCTTCACGAAATTTTGTAAAAGTGTTTGCTTTGGTCTTTTGCATCTAACTACTGAGTTTCTATTCAATCAGATCAGTATTTTACAAGTTATCGTGGAAACAAAATTTTAAAATTTTTGAAATTTTTTTTTGCCACTTTATGGCCATCCTGTCAGTCACAAAAAACTCCGATTCTCCACCACTAGTGGTTCAGGAGATATCGCATCTTGAATCCACGCATGCGCAGACCGGCACCGGGGGATTCTATGGAGGAATAGCCCAATCTTCTCAGAAAAAAACTCGAGCAGTTAAATTATTTCTCGTCTGCTTATGCGAATAACAAAAAATGCCCAAAAGAGGCAGTTACACCCCCAGTCGTTCACCGTTCAGACTAATTTTGAAAACCAATTTAAAATTCCACACATCGTTTACGAATTAATTCAATTGCCATGCTAGTAAGTAGTCCATATTTTAATCAGTTGCCCTCGTACATATCGCATTCATTCAGATAAACGCGCAAAAAATACGTCGGAACGAAATCACCAGATGTTGAGATATTATATGTAGGAATTCGAAATGAAATATAATTTGTCCAGTTTGGAAGTTCAAATTATCCATTTTTTTTTTAGGCTCCTAGTGGTCTGGTCGCAGTGAAATTTTGCACACCCCAAGAGGTCATTATTGGTCGAAGTGCCAAAACTGAACTCAATCCAATATTTGGTTTCGGAATTTCCAGCAAATATTCCGCTAATATTTAACATTTTTTTTATTTTTTCTACTCATGCTGCCCCCACGAAATTTTGCATAAGTGTTTTCGTTGGTACTTCGCATTTAACTACCGAGCTCCAATTCAATCGGATCAGTATTTTTCGAGTTATAGTGAAAACAAAATTTCAATTTCATTTTCAAATATTTAACTTTTTTTTTTCTAGTTTACAGCCATCCGATCAATATGAGACTTCGCAGGCATATAAAGGTCATGATTATACAATTTCATGCTGAATTTCAGATAGATCGAGTGATCGGTTTCGGAAATATTCTTGAAAAACGGTTTAACTAAAAATGGCCTTAACTCCGAAACGGCTCGATGGCTTTTGCCCATTAACGAACTTGTCCGAGATATTTACGCTCCAAACATGCCCTGCAAATTTCGAACCCAATCGTTTGAGACCATTTTCGCAAAAAAATTCGAAAAATACAGACATTGTGACGAAATGATAGCACGCTGTTCCTTGCGGAAGACGCGGGCAAAAGCGGAAAAAAGTCAAATATGTTTAGTCAGTATTATGTTCATTATTCTTATTTCAAACATCCTGACTGTGAACCGTTTTAACAAAATCGAAGAGGAAGAATGTGCAAAGGTCATGCATCTTTTGAATTTCAGAAATATCATCACAGGGTGTTTCGAATATTGTGAAGAAAATTGTGATAAAAAACTTCTGTTTTTCAAATTAGAACCCTATTTTTTTATGATTGCGTTGGATTCTGCGGTGAAAAATAATGATAGTTTCCTAATCACTATTTTTCACCGCAGAATCCAACGCAATCATAAAAAATAGGGTTTCGACTTGAAAAACTGAAGTTGAGGCCAATTTTTGATCACAATTTTCGACACAAAATTTAAAACACCCTGAAATTCAAAAGATGCATGACCTTTCCACATTATTCATCTTCGATGTTGTTAAAACGGTTCACGCTCAGGATGTTTAAAATAAGAATAGTGAACATAATACTGATTAAACGTATATGACTTTTTTCCGGTTTTTTTTTCGATATCTTGAAAACTATTTGAACTAATACAATAGTTTTAACAGAAATGTATTCAACATTGAATACTTTATCATACCAGGGATGCGAAACTTGAAAAAAAATTATTTTTTCATAAAATTTATTTTCACTCCCTGTATAACCGGAAGTTCTTGGGCTTCGAAAATATTTTAGCTCTGTAGAGAATTTTAAGCGATATCATAATCCCAGTTTTCAGATTTCAAATATGTCCAGTTCTCCAGAAACGTCTAATAGGCACTCGAACTTGGGACACCCTGTATATTTGATGTGACGAAAATTCTCCAATTTAGTTTGAAATAAATACTGAATATAATCGATGAATTTCCAGCGTTCAAGGTCATTCTTGTTTTGATGTGATCGTCAATTAACAGAACATACGATTTTAGACAGTCTATTTCACTCATATCAAAATCTGACCAACCACAGACCAAAGACAGCTCGTATTATCGCGAAAACACCAACTGTCTTTGAATTATGATTGGTCTTACAACTTGGTGTTTTTAATGATTCAACCATGGATACGGACTGTTTGATAAATGATAAATATAAATTTCCGCCGACCTCCCAATATGAGCTCTGTTTAACGTTCACAAAATCATGCATTAATGACCCATTTTAAAGCACGATTTATTTCTATTTTAATGCATGATTGTCATGGGTAACCGAACATAGAGTATTCAGAAGTAATATGAGTAACGTCACAACTCGACTGATATTTCATTTTTATGTATGAGGCCTGTGACTCTCACTCTTCAATCACAGAATAAATATAAATATGTCAAAGTGAGCATCGAGATTTACATTGTCAAATTTTATATTGTGAGAAATAAAATTTATTTGAATACATAATTTATTTCTAATTCATAATGAGGTCGACGGAAAAATCTTGTAATCAACTCGTTTATTAATCTAGCGATTAATGGTCTCGAACATTAACACGCTCGCTCCGCTCACGTCTTAAAATATTTCGACCATTAATCGCTATCATTAATAAACTAGTTGATTAAATAACTATTACAGACGTCAGCATGAGTCATTTTGTTCGTGAAATAGTCTAATGAAATATCACTGACCGAATTTATCTCATATATAAGTCTGTCTATTATTTCTTAACTCAGCTGAGTTGCATGGAGCAACTCAGGTTCGTTAAGGAATAATTCGTCAGACTTATCGCGAAAATTCAATCACTTGTGACATTACTTCTCAAAAAAACCCTCAGTTTTTCAAAAGAGACTCCATTAGAACCATTTTTGGCGCTCTAGTTCCTCGGAACTGAGTGCTTATCAATTTGCCCAAATGTCTGTAATTTTCGAATTTTTCGATGAAAATGGTCTTAAACGATTTGGTTCGACTCACTGATCAAGAATCCGTGGTCGAAATTCATTCTGCCGGCCGTTCGGCCGGTCCGGCCGGCCGGCCGTAGGCACGATGACTCTCGAACGGAATGAGCTAGACAGTTGAAATTTTCAGAGTAGGTTTGGGTGATAAATATCTCGGCTACGTTCGTTATTGGGCATAATGGGACAGATGGTTTCGGAGTAAAAAAAAAAATTTTTTTACAAAGCAAATTCCAAATTAAATTTTTTTCAAAAAGCAGTTTTACCATAAGAATCCAATGATATCATCTTTCACTCTAACAAGCTAATACTTTCGGAGATATGATTTTTAAAAATTTCAATAATAAATCGTATTTCAACGTTGTCACAGAATGATATAATTATTCTATGTATGAATTGTCATAATGTCAACTTATTTTCCTGAGACATGACATTATCTAATCAATCGAAGAATTGTGAGAAAAATCTCAGTTGTTTGCTCCGAAATTAGTTTTTCTCAGAAAAGTCTTACATTTCGGAACGGAACATGAATTAAGAGATCTGAGAGTACTTAGTGAGACTGCTTTTCATCCATAGACATAGATATAACTCTAGAACGGAATGAGGTAGGTAGTTGAAATTTTCAGAGTAGGTTAGGGAGATGAATATCTCGGTTAAGTTCGTTATTGGGCAAAATTGGCCAGATTTAATTTGATTTCTTCCATGGTGCAGTTCTCATTCTCATGATTGCTCATTTAATCTTGATGAATAAACTATTATTTGAATTGAATTTCCTTTATTATGTAGTTCAATGATATGAATACATTGATATAATTCCCAACTCTGAGAAACCAATACTTTCGGAGATATAATTTGTCTGTTGGAACTAGAGCGCCAGAAAGCTCCTGTCCACAGGGCTTGAACCCATTTTTTCCTCTTTCCATTAACTTATTTTTTTTTTCGTTCGAAATGAAAAACCTTTTACAGGACCGACCTGAGAGGGTCCGCTTCTCTCAAGAGTGTGAGACTCGTTGATTTAACTCACTAAAAGACCTCTCGCACGTTCCTTGGAGTAGTTCTTCGTCCTGCCCTTACAGCTTCCCTTAAAAAAAGAGATGAGCTGCAAGTGGCCTTCACAGATTATGGAACCTGATGACTCGAAGTGATCCGAGCAACACCGCTTTCTGCATTCTGTGCGCTTAATCCTCGGCCAGGGAATTGCACGCTAGAATAAGCTTCAATATGGTCACGTAGTTTGCTCTCATTTCGCCTGGGCATCCGATGATCAGCACGACCATCCTAGCTTTATGCCTCGGATACAGGGACCCCAGTTCAAACATTAAATCCTTGTATCTTTCCCTCTTCTGTTCTTCTTTCATCACCACATTATTTTCTGCGGGGGAGGAAAATTCGACGATAAATAATTCCTTGAGTTCTTTGTCCAGCAGGAGTATATCTGGCTTTACGGCATGCATCTGTCGAGTTGTTGGAATCGCATAGGTCCAGCAGATGCGAGCTCTGTCATTTACAACAACTGCTTCAATCTCCAGAGGCACATATGGTAACACTGGTTCGTTGTCTATACCATAAAACTGTCTTGGATGGAAGTAGAAAATTCAGAGTGCCGCATTGTGTCTTTCCACATATCCGGATAGAGCATGGACTCTGCAAGCAGACATACAGTGCATAACAGTTTCCTGCTGGCTGTGGCATGCTCTACACATTGTTGGGTGTCCACTTCCATGATGCTTTTTTATACCATCTTGTATTTATCATCCCATCTTGACAAGCAAAAACATATCCCTCCATTCCTGACTTGTGACCAGCGGACTTCAAAAAGGGCCGACAGAACCTGATCTTTCAAACTCCTGAAATAAACTGCTCCACAAGAGTTAGGGATAATCGTTTCAACTGAAATAACTGACATTCTGAAACCTTTGTTTGCGCTGAAAACGTAATTTAATATAGTTTTAGGTTCAAAACTATAAATGCACGTAAGTTTTTTGGTCTGCAACATATACAGGGTGATTAACAGAATAGGGTCAAATTTAACGACTTTTATTTCCGGACATTTTATTGTTTTTTTTGTCACTTTATGCCTTGAATACAAGGTATGGCCACCACGGGCATCAATGACCACCTGACATCTTCGTTGCATACTGTCAACGAGGGTGTTGAGCATATCTTGAGGAATTTAATTCCATAAACGACGCAGCAGTGCTTTGAGGTCATTCAATGTTTCTGGTGGAGGTTGGTGATCAT
The DNA here is from genome assembly GCA_937662695.2 of Halyzia sedecimguttata. Classification (NCBI taxonomy): domain Eukaryota; kingdom Metazoa; phylum Arthropoda; class Insecta; order Coleoptera; family Coccinellidae; genus Halyzia; species Halyzia sedecimguttata. Next base: position 49,568,972 of record OW569411.2, on the reverse strand, counting down.
CTAGTCTTCTTTGTAGCATATCCCATGCATGTTCTATGCAGTTTAAGTCTGGCGAATGCGTAGGTATTGGTAAATGTGGAATACCATGCTCGTCTCGCGTATTTTCTACTATTGCTGACGATGTGGTCTTGTGTTATCGTCAAGAAATTGAAAAGCTTCACCAATGGCAGCATGAAAATTTGGCACTACGTTGCCAATGACATGTTCCCTATAATGTAAAGCAGTCATATTGCCAGGACAAATGTGAAGGTATGTCGGCCCGTTGTAACATGTAATGGATGAACCTCTTGCACATGACGGCGATTTCGGGGTATACGCGGCATAGTCCATACCCTTATTCTTCGAAAATCTGAAAATCGACCGTATCTGGATTCATCTGTGAAAAGTACACTACGCCATTGGACGTTTAGATTAACATGCTGCCTGGCCCATTCTAATCTTTGTCGTTTATGCTCACGTGTTAACGGACCACCCCTCAATTGACGTCTAGAAGCCAGGTTAATCTCCCCCAAACGACGTCGGATGGTTTCAATGGAAATTTCAGGACCATTGGCATTTAAAAGTCGATTTCTCAGCATCCTACATGAGGAAAGAGGATATCTCCTCGCCGAAATGGTGACAAAACGGTCTTGTGCGGGTGTTGTTTTTCTTGGTCCACCCTATGTCTTTCCTGCACCGAACCTGTCTCATTGAACCTATTCCAGAGTCGCGATATTACACTTTGCGATACTTGAAATGTTTCTGCCACAGCGACTTGAGTGAGGCCACCCTGTAGCATACCGATAGCCCTATTAGCCTCGGCGTTTGTTAATTTACGTCTTGGCTTCTTAAGAAGCTTGTGAAATTTACTAAGTTCGATGTCACTAAAAGACTGACAATAAATTAACTGCATATTGAAATGCTAAATCTTACGAATAATGTGAAAAAATGCCAAACTCAAGAAAAACGACGACCAGATGGTGAAAATATGCATTCAAATCGAATTAATAAGTTTTTATTGGCAGTTGATCATGTTTTTGCGCGATGTTCTGGGGAACATCGCGTTATAGTTTTGCCCAAATGTGAAATTTAATTCTGTGGTGCCGTCCGGCCGTTGCCACGATAACTTGAGAACGGAAAGAGCTAGCGACTTGAAATTTCCAGGGTAGGTGGCGCATCCCAATACGACGGACAAGTTCGTTAATGGGTATAATCGGTCCAATGGTTTCCGAGTAATAATTTTGTTTTCAACCAAAACGAATCCGATCGAATTTAAACTTTGTGAATAGTTGTAGAATAGAGAATATAGACCTAAGCACGTTTGTGAAATTTTGTGAGAATCGTATCGCTAGAAAATTATAAAAAAATTATTAAAAAATATTTTTGTTGTCATGATAACCTGAGAACGGAAAGAGATAGCGGATTGAAAATTGCAGGTTAGGTTGTGCATCTGAATGCGACATTTGAGTTTGTTTATGAGCATAATCGTCCAAACGGTTTAAGAGTTATAGCCATCTGAAATTTTCTGAAATTTGGTTGTTTTTTGTTCCTCATTAACTCAGAGAATACAGAATCGAATGAATTCAAACATGGTTATTAGTTGTAGAATGCCAACGCAAAAATTCTTGCAGAATTTCGTGATGATGGTATAACTAGAAAATTAAAAAAAAATAATTAAAAATAATTGAAAAACATTCTATATATCATAAACTATTCGTCCGGCATTGAAATTTTGGAAGAGCCTTCAGAACCTAACTCTACTGCAGAGTTCCAATTTTGAACACGATCGGATCTATATTGTTGGAGAACCGAGCAGCCTTTTGTGAGTTCGGTAGCTGGATGCGAATCGCCGTATGATATGTTGTCTATGGTCGTATTTTTGCGAGAATCTTCAAAAATATGAATGTCATGATGACATATTTTTGCGCGTATGTTATGGGAAAATCGTGTTATTTCCTCACAAATCTATGGGAGATGATAGCCCTACATTAGCGGTCAGACCTGGTTTTGAAAGAGATCCTCCTTAGGAGGAGGCAACTAAATATTGAAGGGATTTCTATGAACAAGAGTGAATATCTTTGAGAAATAGAGAAGGCGATTCTTCTTCAAGAGATCCATGTGCCTTCAGAGGAGTATATTTGCGAGAGGGGTCTTTTGAAAGGTTATGTATTATTTTTAATATGATATCGCTGAAATTTTACTGAAGGCCTCTGATCTTGTAATGTGAGAGGCTCATTTGTGGATATTAAATCTCGTGATGAGTAGAGAGGAATTTTAGGCCAGTTTTTCTATCACTAATGAGAATATATCTTTATGTTTCACCTCATCACCTTTAGATCTATCAATGGACATTTATTGGTTAAGAATAAATAGTTGAATCTTACTGGAATTCAATTGAATTTCATTCAATATGTTAGTAACTAAACTTATAATTTTCTTTACTTTGATTATTTGAATATGACATTAATTCCAGTAATATTTTTCAAGAATAATTATGTATTCTTCTCCTAAAGAAGAATTGAAGGTAGACAATAATGTGTTAATTTTTTATTCATTGCTTTCTATCCTGACTTCACGAAAAAAAAATTGATTCAAGCACTGACGTGACGTCAGGAGCTTTTGCGCGTATGTTCTATTGTCCATTCTCCTGTATTGGACACTTTTAATCGAATTTACCATGGTGAATTCTATTGTCTATTCTCCTGTATTGGACAGCCTTGATCGAATTCACCATGGTAAATTTGATTAAGAGTGTCCAATACAGGAGAATGGACAATAGAACATACGCGCAAAAGCTCCTGAATTCACGAAAAAAAATTGGTTCAAGCACTGATGTGCAGTCAGGAGCTTTTGCGCGTATGTTCTATTGTCCATTCTCCTGTATTTTACACTCTTAATCGAATTTACCATGGTGAAATCTATTGTCTGTTTCCTGTATTAGATACTCTTAATCGAATTTACCATGGTGAATTCGATTAAGGCTGTCCAATACAGGAGAATAGATAATAGAATTCACCATTGTAAATTCGATTAAAAGTGTCCAATACATGAGAATGGACAATAGAACATACGCGCAAAAGCTCCTGACTTCACGTCAATGCTTGAACAAATTTTTTGATATTGGCTTTAAAATTTTACGCCCCTCAGAACAACTTAATATGATATCCCTAAGTCTTGTGGAGCAGTTTATATAGAGTGCAGACTGCAGGTGTTAACTCATGTGATCTTCGAGTAGTGTCTTCAGTTGTGCCTGTCTTATCTCTGTTCCAACTGTTCTTTGGTCTGTTGGCGTTATAGGTGTTCCTGCTAGTTCATGATCAATGAATATACCAGTTATACAAGCTCTCTGACCAACCCTAAATAGAAAAGCTCCTTGGTTCCTAATTTCATGATGAGCCACCATTTTCAGAAGTGGGTCTTCGCTTCTCAATATCCTTACTGCCATTTCCAACGTTTGTTGATGGTGTTGGTATTCCAAACATTGAAAACCCCTGCCTGCCTTCGTTCGTGGATTTTTTGAATCGAGCAGTTGGGATGCAGGGCTACGAATCATATTCATCACTTTATTAGTGGTTCTGTCTAGCTCGATAATTTCATTCAGTGTCCAGCTCGGTGTCCAGTTAACTATCCCGAAAGATAAGAGAGAATTTGTATGTTTCTTCCTCTTCGAGGAGTCGAATGCTTATTTCCCCTTCTAGTTCGATGTCTTCTTCTGTTTCTTCCTTTGCTGAGATGAAAAACAGCATTTGTCCAAATTGAATGGCATTCCTATTGCCAAGGTGTATTCGGCAACGATATTCATTAGCTGTTGTAGTGCTGCCTTGGAAGAAGCGTATAGTTTTAAGTCGTCCATGTAGAGGAGATATGAGACCAGATGTTCTCTTCTGCTAGATGGCTCGGCCTTGTACCTTATTCTGCTTGCTCTGAAATCAGTTTGTAATGGTAGAAGTATATGCAGAGCAATAATTGGCTTAGCGAGTCTCCTTGAAATACGCCTCGCCTGTATCCCATCCATCCGGCGTAAGTGATCGGACCGGATCGAATGGTGTCCTTAGTGTTCCATATCGCCATGATATTTTCCATCACATGGACGATGTTAGGGTGGATTTTGAGCATCTCTAGCAGCCATACTATCGCGTAATCCCACCATGATGTGTGTAGGTCGCGCTTGTGATGTCTCGCATCTTGAAAAATGCTCTTGTCTTGTTGTTGTTGTACTCCTTTCCTTGAGTAATACCCATCTGAATCATTTTTAGTATTTCCTCAATTACTCAAAAAAAAAGATCCGATCGAATTGAAACTTGGTAATTAGTTGTGGAATACTGATGAGTTTTATTTCTAGAACACAAATAGAAATTTTTGTTCGAAAATTTTATATTTTCTGTCAGAGCCCGCTGAAGTTCCGCACGAACCTTCAAGCCACATTTTATTTTCACAATATTTACAGAAATACAGATTCGATCGATTCAAAATCTGGCACTCGGTTGAAAAAAAACGGCTTGAAGATTCATGCACTATTTTGTGAGGGTGTGTGAGGCAGGAATAGACGAATGAACATACGCGCAAAAGCTGATGTCAGTGCTTTTTAAGAATATTTCGCATGACCCTTATCACTTGGATTCTCGTGGTAATTAACAACAATTTAGGCGGTGAGATTTCTGTACACGTCGTATGATCTCAGGCATACGCCCAGTAATAGAAGTTTGACTATTTGACGGCGCTAGATTCCTTTTTATGGCATAACTTTAAGTCGTTGGTATGAGGTCCAAAAGGTAACGACGCAAGAGGAATTCAGCCGAAATTGCCACGTTCTGGCCGATATGCATGAAAAAGTGGTGGAAAATGGCTCCAACGAGAAGGAACGTTTTATCCCAATATCCCGATATTCTAATTTTATACAAAATCGTTCTCTCCCTATTGAAAAACCGGTTAGATGAGGCTTTCTACTCATCTGGAGTGACCGAACATAAATAATCTTATAATGTTTTTCAATTAAAAGATATCTTTTTTTGTTCTGTTCACAGATCTTCTGTTCTGTTCACAGATCAAGAGCGCCAAAAACAGAATTTGAGGCAGCAATATGTGAAATCCCGATAAGAACATTTCAGACTCTTTACTTCTCTCGATATAACTGGATCAAATGGAATTTCCCCATATTCTTGTAGTTTGGATATTTGAAATTCTTTTAAGAGATGGCATCAATATTGAACTCCTACAAGTGAATTTTAACTTTATCAGAATATAGGTACCGTAATATTATATAGATAATGGCTATTTAACAGATACATCTCATGAGAAATCTAATTTAATACTCGAGGAGTTCAGTAGGTACTATTACACATGAAGCGTAACAAAATCCAAGCTTTGTTGTTAATCAAGAAGCCACAATTATCTGGAAGATTCAACATTTAACTGCCATTATCATTAATTAGAGTAATTATTGAAAAACACTGGGAATATTTGGAACAATTAGTGCAGGAATCATTTAATTATTCGAAACTGTATGATCGAAGTAAATATTTCAAGGAAAACTACTATAGTTTGAAAAATAAAAACTATTTATCGAAAATTTGTAGAGCTATGCTTTTTTATAACAAAATTTTGTCACCCAGATTATCCTAATTAGCGGAAATGAAGAGCTTTACGTTAATCGATATAAATTCCAGACTGTTTCCATGCAAGATTTCGTATCGACAAATGAAGTGAGTTGTAAACTAATAGATTGATTGAAAAATAATAATTGGTGGGAAATATCAATAGTTGCTAAAAGGATTTTGTATGGTAGTTTCAGAAATTTACAAATTAATCGAAGCTCATTGGACCTCCCTTTCAAGCAACAAAAGAAAATGTCTGTACTTCTATATGGTCACATGTTTCCATTCATTCAATTAGGGCCATATTTTTTTGCTTGTCGATACACACAAATCGTATTCGGTAGGTATTTTGTGCCATTAATTTATAGTACATTTTCCGGCTAATACTTTCGTTCTTTTATATAATAGAAAGTGAAGCATATTTATATGGGAGATGATAGCCCTACATTAGGGTCCTGTAGCGGTCCTGGAACATCTGAACTTCTGAATAATCAACGCTTGGATTGGCCAAACCTGGTTTTGAAAAAACATTCCTGGCCTTACGAACAACGACATTTTCCTTTTTAAATTCAAATATTGGAGGGATTTTTAAGAACAAGAGTGAATATCTTTAGAAATTAGCGGAGGCGATTCATCTTCAAGAGGTCCATGTGACTACAGAGGAGTATATTTGTGAGAGGGCACTTTTGAAAGGTTATGTATTATTTTTAATTTGTTCGTTTTCCTCCTCTTGTCTTTTCATTTTTCGGGTTGAGTTTCGGCTTGTAGAAACCACTCCGTTTTTTGATGAAGGAATCCATATTGAAGAAAGAAATGCCCATCAATTTTTAAAATTTCAGCTACTTTTTGTAAAAAAATTCAATTTTAACAAATCACAATACTGAGGTAGCTGAGGTTTTTTCCTAAGCTCTTGTATCATACGGCGAATTGTATGCTACCCTGTTACACTAAGCTCGGCTTACACATTTTAAGCTCTCAATCAAAAACAATATATAGGATATATTGTTTACTTTGATGTTCTTGTTTTTTCATTTTATGGACAATAATGTTTGAGTGTAAGGGTAGACCTCGACTAAACTATGCAAATAAAGTGCAAGATTCGTGAGATATTTTTTGATTTATTTACCAAGTGAAAAATTTATTATAATTCGACCGAGAATTTAAAATTGGAATATCGCTAAGTAGTGTCATAAGGCCACGAGTTTATTTTATTTTGTGGACAATAATAGTTGAGTATAATAGTAGACCTCGACTAACCTGCGCAAACAAAGTGCAAGATTCTGTGAGATTTTTATTTTTATTTACCAAGTGAAAATTTAGATTTAAGTTGAGCGAGAATTTAAAATTGGAATATCGCTAATTTGTCGGTAAGAAGTGTCATTAGCCCACGAGTTCAAAGCCGAGGCAAGGAAAGAAATTTTCTAGTGTCCGCCGTAGCAGCCACCATTCGCTGTTGGGTCAAAAAAAAGTACTGTGCCTAAGGTGGCGTAAGGACAGCTTAACAAAGGCTACACAGAACATAACTGATTATTCTAACTGGTAAAAGCTCTAGCTTAGTAGAGCTTAGAGGTCTCTTCGGAAGACCTAGGAGGGTCAAATGATTCAACATTTAATAACAAAAATGAAATATTGATAAATAGTTATCATTTTCATGAAAGTTTCCAATGAATATTTACTTTTTTGTTTCAACTGCAACTTGGTCTGTTGGCTTCCTTATTTGTTCCACAGCTTTACTATGAACCAATGCAACTTCTAGGATTAGACCTAAGAAAATCTGAAAATAAAAAACACGTTATTTTAACTGAGCGGAACCATAGCAACTGGTTAAAGTTCCTTTAAATTAATTGGTTGCAGAAATATGAAAATATTAAAAAGCGTTTTCCTCAACACTCATTGAAAATCATTTGAATTTGAACAGCCTGGATGGGTAAATATTTTTTGGTATTGCAGATTGCAGATGAAGGATTCATTTAGAAATTTCAAATCATGTTCTGAGTTTGTCTATTTCCTAAAGTATGGTAGATAGATCAATGCAACTTCCAAATTGTAAGTGCTAGAAATATCCACCCCCAAAACTTGTTTTGTATGGTATAGGGTGGAATAGGCGCATATGTAATGGCCGACGGGGGCCATTTTCAATATCTGATATGGTCTTCATTAGTTTTTATTTCTTTATAATAGTTCTTCTTTTTACATTATTTTGGTATTATGTGGCAGGTTCTCATAACCTACTAGGTAAATTTAAGTCCGATTGAAATTTCACCCTATGCGAATCGAGCAAAGTATAGGGAAGGAACTGGTATTGTATGGAGAGTATGTGGTTTCAACTGTGCGGCGCTAAATAGAAAACTGAAAGTAAACCATATTTACCAATTAAAAATTAATTGAAAGATATCATCAAGATGCTCATATGTTCCATTATATACGTAAACGGATATGCAGCTGATATGGTAGAGCGCTCGTTTTGCATGCGAGAGGTACCGGGATCAATGTCCGGCCCCTCCAACTCCTTTTGATTGAAATTTATTTATGTCCCTATCCTCCAATTATTCGTGAAATTTTGCACAGTTCTGAAGATCATTATTCTACATCTCGAAACAAATTTCAACTCAATCGGAAAACCATTTTAGTTTATACGATGCAAACGCGCATACATTATCCGCCGTATTCACAAAGCATTGTTAAGTGTTTGAATCTCCGTTAAGTCCTAACTGAGGTCCTCAGTTAAGGATAAATAAGAATCGCAACCTCGGTTAACGTGACAATTAACGTGAAACGGGCCTGTTTAACCACTTTTACATACGTTAACTGAAGTTGCGATTCTTATTTATCCTTAACTGAGGACCTCAGTTAGGACTTAACGGAGATTGAATGCTTTGTGAATACGGCGAATATCGCCGTATTCACAAAGCATTCAATCTCCGTTAAGTCCTAACTGAGGTCCTCAGTTAAGGATAAATAAGAATCGCAACTTCAGTTAACGTATGTAAAAGTGGTTAAACAGGCCCGTTTCACGTTAATTGTCACGTTAACCGAGGTTGCGATTCTTATTTATCCTTAACTGAGGACCTCAGTTAGGACTTAACGGAGATTCAAACACTTAACAATGCTTTTTTTGCGCCAGGATTAAGGTTGCTGTATCGGCGTGCTAAAATGATTTTTTTGAACATGGAGTGCCTGTCTAATTTTTCAACAAGAGATAACTCCTGGAATTTTTGTAGTTATTCATTCACACCTTGTAATATAATAACATCATCTCAATACTTATATTTCAAATAAAACGGTGATGGTTTTATTTGACCGTTTTATTTGAAAATTACCACCCTTATCTATGTATGAGCGCTGAATTATGAAACACTCGGTATTAACTGATAGGTGCGCGTAAAATATTCACTTTACGCATGTGTTTGATGACATTCACAAATTTCATATTATATATTCCATCTATATCTACCAATTTTTTCTCATTTCCGCTAACATCGCTTTATATGTCGTAGGAACATCATAAATCATTTGTCCGATCCAATTATGATTAATTGAAATATTAATGAACACTTACTTGAAGGCTTCTGTTTTGTTGTATTCTTTACCATTGAGAACAAAGTTGTGAAAAAAGGATAGGTACTGAAATATTAATGGATGCTGCCAATCGAAAATGACGAAAATGTATTGGAATATTTGAAATTTTATTGGAAATTCAGCTTCGAAACATACCACTTCTTGCGCGCATGTTCTAGGAAACAGAGTGCTATCATTATGTCCAAATGTTTGTAATTTTCGATTTTTTTGCCGAAAATGATCTCGAACGATTGGGCTCGACTCACTCAGGAAGAATTATAGGTCTAATTCGATTCTGTCCGGGGGCACGATAATTTTCGAACGGAAACAGCGACTTGAAACTTTCAGGGTAGGTTGCGCATCTGAATGCGATGGTTGAGTTCGTTAATAGGCATAATCGGAAAAACTGATTCACAGTTAAAATTCTGTTTTCAAGCAATACAGATCCGTTCGAATTGAAAATTGGTAACTAGTTGCACAATGCCGACCCAAAGACACATGCAAAATTTTGTGAGTACTGTATCATAAGAAAATTTTAAAAAAATATTGAAAAATATTCCGTACCTCAGGAACTGTCCGTTCGAAATTGCTGAAATTTTTCGAGAGCCTTCATAACCTAATTCTACAGCCAAGTTTCTAATTTGAACACGATCGGATACATAATGTTGGGAATATTAAAAACATACTGGAAACCGAGCAGCGTTGGGTGAGTTCTCTATCTGGATGGGTGACCTTTACCATGATAACTTGAGAATGGAAATATATAGCGACTTGTAATTTTCAGGGTAGGTTGAGCATCTCAATGTGACAGTTAAGTTCGTTAATAGGCAAAATCGGCCGAATCTGTTTTGATTTACTCATCTGAAACCTTGTTATTATTTCCTCAATAAATAAAAAATACAGATGCGATCCGTATTAAACTTGGAAATTAGTTGTAGAATGCCGACGCCCAAATTTTGTGTAATTTCGTGAGACTCGTATTGCCAGAAAGTTTTGAAAAAATCATTGAAAAAAAATCTGTATCTCTGAAACTATCCGTCCGATATCGCAGAAATTTTGCGGGAGCCCTCAAAACCTAACTTTAAAGCCATGTTCCAAATTTGAACCACGATCGGGTCCACATACATTGTTGGAGCTATTGAAAAAATATTGGAAGCCCAAGGCACCTCGCCTTGGGTGAGTGATAACGAAAATCACGAAATTTTGGATAACCAAAAAAAAAAAAAAATATATTTTTTCTTCAAAAAAATTATATTTCAGAAACTATCCGTCAGAATCCGCTGAAATTCTGCGCATACCTTTGAGTCACCATTTTACAATCGAGTAACAAATTTCAGCACGATCGACTTTGTATTAGGTCCCTTACTTCACGTAAGTGCTTTTGAGGAATGTTTTGCACAATTGCCATTAAAAGTGATACTTTTAATGACAGCCAACATAGTTCAAAGTGAATTTTTACGTGGAAGCGTGTTAAAAATATTTTCAACACCGTGTTAAAAATATTTTCCCCTGCACAGTGTTAAAAATATTTTAAACACAAAATTTTCTGGTGCCAAGTTTATAAACTTTCCAACTTGTTCATGTGTGAGAATTTTTTATTTTTTGGGATGATATCCTTCACTTTTCCGTTTTAAATATGCCATTATCTTGAAATATTTACTAACATCAACACCATTTTTAACCGGGGCGCTTGACTTTATCATTGAAAATTTGCTCTACAAAGTTGATGAGCTCCATATTTTTCTTGTAAGCATGCTAAAAAACAGATTCACTGAAGTTCCCTTTCACATTTTTCAATATTTTACACCAGGCCAGGAAATTGATATGCAATTCGTACTGCTGAGCTGATTTTTTAGGTAGGACTTCCAAAGGTTGCTCTTGTTGCAGGTTCTTCAATATCCTCAGGAACAACCAAAGCAACACTATTCTTAATTATTCTACTATCAACAAAAATATTAAGCAGTCAAGAACCAAAGACAAAAATTGGACAAGAACGTCTTTTTTATTTGTAAACAAGCATTTGTTAGTAACCATGGCGTTGGCAACGTTTACCATTCACAACAACCTTGTGATTATTTGAATATTAAAATGCATTTTGGAGTTTAATGTCATTCCAAATTCGCCTATTTCATTATCAAAATAGTGCAGTTATACAAAAAACATTGTATGATATTTGTGTTAAAAGTGATTTAATTTTGTTCGTGAAGTTGTTCAATTTGCTCCCCTCATTTCACAAACGTTTTCACTCACAAAATAAAATATCAGTTTTAACACTCACATCATAAATAACTATAATTGTACTCAAAAATTGAAAAATGTATTCTTCTACCCAATAATTTATTCAGTGAACGAACAAGAATACTATATATCCGTTATGATATTTAAATACCATTTCCGTATCGGCCAGATAAGATCTGGTTATTAAAATAAAGATTCCGGGAGGGCTACGAGCATTGTTTTTCTACTAAATTCCAAAATCATCTTGATTCGACGCCAATTAAAAACTCTGACATTTACCAGTTATCAACTCTTCCAATATTGTAATATCATATTACTATTCATTCAGAAAAACCTACTAGTTTCCCCCCATACAATCGCCTTATTCAGAATACAATGTAAAAAGTGAAACAACATCGATTAGCCATTCTGTTGCCTCGAAATCTATCCTGTAAGAGTTAGAAATGTATTCAGTTCTACTTAGTAGAACCGTACTAATTGAGATGTTGTGCATCTTTTCACTGTTTGCGTGACGATAAATGATTCGATAACTTTTAATGGGGTATACTTGGTAATTAGAGAAAGTTATTATTTCCCGTTCTAAACTAACATATTTGTTGAATACTAAGGTTATTCGGAGTGCCACGGTAATTTTGTTCCAAAAATTGGTCGTTCCAGTACTAGAGAATCATCTAATTCATGAAGTAAATTAATACACCAACGAAGAAATGAATGAATTGTTCATCTAATTCATTTTTGGCGCTCTAGTTCCTCGGAACTGAGTGCTTATCAATTTGCCCAAATGTCTGTAATTTTAGAATTTTTCGATGAAAATGGTCTTAAACGATTTGGTTCGACTCACTGATCAAGAATCCGTGGTCGAAATCCATTCTGTCCAGCCGTCCGGCCGGCCGTAGGCACGATAACTCTCGAACGGAATGAGCTAGAGAGTTGAAATTTTCAGAGTAGGTTTGGGGGATAAATATCTCGGCTAAGTTCGTTATTGGGCAAAATCGGACAGATGGTTTCGGAGTTACAAAAAAAATTTTTTTTTTTACAAAACAAATTCCAAATGAAATTTTTTTAATAAGCAGTTTTACCATAAGAAATAATTAATATCATTTTTAACTCTAACAAGCTAATACTTTCGGAGATATGATTTTTCAAAATTTCAATGTAAATCGTATTTCTACTTTTTCACAGAATGATAGAATTATTATGTGGGTATTCTATGAATTATTATAATGTCAACTTATTCTCCTGAGAAATGACGTTGTTTCATTCCAGCAATCGTATAAATATGAGAATTATAATATAATATCATACTTTTTGTTGGTTGATATTTTCATGCCGATGGTCAATCCATATGAAGATGGGAATGGTAATGGTAAGTTAATAATATTGAGTTCAGAATATCTCCACTAAAAACAAAACTGGAATATTGGTGTATTGGAGTGGATTTGAGGAAAGATATATATTTTATCGTTCATCATAGAATTGAGGAATGAATATCTCGGATGAGTTCGTTGTTGGGTAGAATTCGTCTATTGGTTTAGGTTTGATAATTTTTGGCACTCTTGTTGAATTTAAATTCTTCTATGATGTTTGAATTCAATTTCTGCTAAGATGAAGTTCTAAATTTCAATAATGAATCGTACTTCTATGTTTTCACTGAATGCTATAATTATTCTATCTAAGCTTTATTATATGATCTGTGTTCATACTCGTACATTTCATCCTGTTCTATAAGAGAGAGTCAAATTCATTTCAGCTATTTTAATTTGGTTTCTTCCATGGTGCAGTTCTCATTCTCAGATTGCTCATTTAATCTAGATAAATGAACTATTATTTGAATTGATTTTCCTTTATGATGCAGTTCTATCATAAGAATAAATTGATATAATTCTCAACTCTGAGAAACCAATACTTTCGGAGATATAATTTGTCTGTTTGAACTAGAGCGCCAGAAAGCTCCTGTCCACAGGGCTTGAACCCATTTTTGGCGTTCTAGTTCCTCGGAACTGAGTGCTTATCAATTTGCCCAAATGTCTGTAATTTTCGAATTTTTCGATGAAAATGGTCTTAAACGATTTGGTTCGGCTCACTGATCAAGAATCCGTGGTCGAAATTCATTCTGTCCGGCCGGCCGTAGGCACGATAACTCTCGAACGGAAGGAGCTAGACAGTTTAAAATTTTCAGAGTAGGTTTGGGAGATGAATATCTCGGCTAAGTTCGTTATTGGGCAAAATCGGACAGATGGTTTCGGAGTAACAGAAAAAAACAATTTTTTTTACGTAACAAATTCCAAATTAAATTTTTTTCAATAAGCAGTTTTACCATAAGAATCCAATGATTTCACTTTTAACTCTTACAAGCTAACACTTTCGGAGATATGATTTTTCAAAATTTCAATAATAAATCGTATTTGTACGTTTTCATAGAATTATATAATTATTCTATATATGAATTGTCATAATGTCAACTTATTTTCCTGTGACATGACAGTTTTCTGGCCTGAAAGTTGACGAAAAGCGAATATAAGGGTAAAAAACAGTCAAATAAACCCCCATGTGGCGATCTTATGTCGAAACGTGAAAATTAAGAATATATATCCCAGGTAAGTACCGACGTTTTATTCCAATACCGGAGATCGATAAGGTCGTTCGAGGAGCCCGATAGCTGGTCGGTCTGACCCGTCGGGTTTCGGAACGAGAGAAGGCGGTCTCAAATCCCGGAAAGGAAATTACACTTTGTGGCGCTGTAGTTCCTCGGATCTGAGTGTATATGAATTTTTATTTATGATGCAGTTTCACCATTAAATTCCAACGATATCATTTTCAACTCCATCAAGCTAATACTTTCGGAGATATGATTTTTCTAAATTTCAATAATGAATCGTACGTACTTCTTAGTTTTCACAGAATGCTATAATTATTCTATCTAAGCCTTATTATATGATCTGTGTTCATACTCGTATATTTCATCCTGTTCTATAAGAAAGACTCAAATTCATTTCAGCTATTTTAATTTGATTTCTTCCACGGTGCAGGTCTCATTCTCAGATTGCTCAGTTAATCTTGATAAAGAAACTATTATTTGAATTTAATTTCCTTTATGGTGCAGTTCTTTCATAAGAACACATTGATATTATTCCCAACTCTGAGAAACCAATACTTTCGGAGATATAATTTGTCTGTTTGAACTAGAGCGACAGAAAACTCCTGTCCACAGGGCTCCTGTCCACAGGGCTCCTGTCCACAGGGCTTGAACCCATTTTTTAACAATATATTATTCTGGTCTCTACTCGTTATGATTCCGTTTGATATGGCAAATATGTTTTATTAGGTTCAGGGTCAGGGTTGAATTAATAGATAGTTGAAAGAAAATCGAAATTCTACATAAAAAATTCATTATTTTAAATCTTACTTAATATAAATTAGTTGGATATGCAGTATTTGAGATATTGATAAAACAGTATTTGGAATGTTCATATTTCTGGATATAATGACCAGATCGAGCTACAAAGCTAATCTGCAAGTTTTAAGTTTCTAAGATATTTCATTTGACATTTATCCTTTAAACAGACATATTATTAAATTTGACCATCAATTGGTATCAATAGGAATGGAGAAAATTTTGCAGGAAACTTGCGAAATCAATACATTCGGAAAATTAAATGACAATGTTTTCACGAGACAATAATATTTCGAAGCCAAGCAACAATATTTCATTTATAACAGCTCAGCTCATTGAAATAAAAAAATCCAGCTCAAAAATCTATTTTTTAAATGTGTGAGAATATAATTCCAATTAATATTAAAAACTATTTCCGTATATGGTGATATAAAAATCTATGGATATGAAAGCAGGTTACCAAAACAACTTAATTAACTCAAAAAATATCGATTAAAACTTGGCAAAGATATATGTTCAAAGCTGGAGCAAGATTCGAACCAGTGATATCGTACCCGCTCCTTTAACACGGTAGGGATTACAATCCGGTGTGATTTTGAATCTGGCCGAAACTTACCGGATTTCCAAGAATCCAGAATTTTCTCTTTTCTGTCCAGAATGAACTCTTAAGTTAGAAAATTCAATGTGATTGTACTTCTTAAGGAAGTTGATTGAAAAACATATAAACAAAATGAACTTTATATCTAATGTAATGACGAACAAATATAATAATTTAAATAACAAAACAAGTTTCTCAGTCTTACACTTCTAGATTCCACAGTAACAAAATATTAAATGAAAAATAAAATGCTAATATCAAGACGAGTTTGTCAGTCATACACTTTCAGTTTTCAGAGTAACAAAATATCAAATAAATAAAGTACTATGAAATTGAGATCACCTGTCTCTTGTATTGCACAATAACCATAATAAATTATTTATTTCAATGAGCACTACTAGAAGTCAATTTTTATTTTGCAAAAAGCATTTTAAAAAGTGGTACAGGAGCTTTGGCGCTCTTGTTCAAACTTTGACAATTCATCTCCGAAATTATTGGTTTCTCAGAGTTGGGAATGATACCAATGAATTCTTATGAAGTACACCATAAAAGAAACTGAATTTAAATTAAATAAGAACTTATCCGAGATATTCATTCCTCAAATCCAATCTGAAAATTATATTATATAAACTGAAACTTAGCCAATATTCCACTTTTGTTTTCACTGAAGATATTCTGAACCCAATTTGATAAACTTACCAAATTATATATTTCCATCATCATATGGATTATTCAAGGGCATATAGAGTAGAGGTAATTATAATTATACTTGGTCATTTTTCATTCAATCATTCTTTGTTTGTTAGAACAGAAATACATTTGACATGTCTGTTATAGGTAGATAAGATGTATGAACAGTGAACACAGACAGATAGAATTCGCATTCTGCGAAAACTGAAGTACGATATTAAAGAAATTTTGAAAAAACATGTCTCCGAAAGTATTAGCTTATTAGAGTTGAAAATAATATCAATGGATTGTTATGAGGAAATTGCATCTCAAAAAAATTGAATTCAAGATTTGTAATATAAAAAATTTTTTTTTTTCGTTACTCCGAAACTATCAACCCAATTTTGCCCAATAACAAACTTAGCCGAGATTTTCAACTCCCAAACCTACTCTGAAAATTTCAACTGTCCAGCTCATTCCGTTAGAGGGCTATCGTGGTTACGGCTGGCCGGATGGCTGGACATAATCGATTTCGATCACGGATTCTTGATCGGTGAGTCAAACCAAATCGTTTAATACTAAAATTACAGACATTTGGGCAAATTGATAAGCATTCTGATCCGAGGAACAAGAGCGCCAAAAACAAATGGTGTTTATTGAGTCATCTGTCAGTCGACTCTAAGGTAGCAACAAATATAACCTGCGGCAGAAGAAGCCCTTTCAGCTTCCACACTAGTTGGCTTTATTGTCAAAAAATACTCATGAAGAAATACACGAATTAGACACTAAACAGGTCCAGTGATTTAGTAGAGTCGGTGAGGCCTACTAAGGAGTGGGGGTGTTTGGAGAATTTAAAGTTCCAGAAGAATCAGCGTTATTGGTACCGGATCGGGTATAGGCTAAATGATGCCGAATCCGCCGGTTTTTCCGCATTGCAATCTCTAAACACAGTTCATTGAAAGAGCGGCACGTGAGCCGACAAACTACCAAGGCTTCAGAAATATATACTCCAATAGCCCTCTTCAGCGAATGACCATTTGGTGGTAACATTTCTATCATTTTGAATGAATAATATACAGAAATGCATTTTTGGAATCCAATATGAGTATTGTGAACAAATGAATCTACTACACACAAAAGAAAATACTGTATTTTGTAGTGACAGTATTGTGAATCAAAAATATGGAAATTTCAGAAGAAAATAACAACGACTTAAAAGTTGTTCAAAATTCAATTCTCATCAATAATGCTGTATACAGCATTCCACGTTCGATGGAACACTGGACTTTTACGGAGAACGGTACGTATGATTTATTGAAAATTTGGTTTCTTGGCCAGGAACCACTGCTTAATCGTTCTAGAATATTTTCAGAGCTTCAGTATTGCCACTTATATCAAAAATGGGTTCAAGCCCTGTGGACAGGAGCTTTCTGGCGCTCTAGTTCAAACAGACAAATTATATCTGGTATTGGTTTCTCAGAGTTGGGAATTATATCAATGTATTCATATGATATCACTGCATCATAAAGGAAATTCAATTCAAATAATAGTTTATTAGATAAGTAATAATAAATTACCTTGTAATCGATCAAAAATTTCCTGATCTACGTTCACCAAACTACAGAATTATGCTTTCAATATTTACGTAATATTTTCAAACATTTTCGGGTGAGGTCCCCGTTGCATCGCTAAAATACGAGTATTTCAACCCCAATATTTTTGAAGTTACAATATTCCCTTCTGTCAAGTTGACATTATGAGAATTCATACATAGAATAATAATTATATCAATCTGTGAAATACGATTTACATTGAAATTTAAAAAAATCATTTCTCCGAAAGTATTAGCTTGTTAGAGTTGAAAATGATATGAATGGATTCTTATGATGAAACTGCTTATTAAAAAAAATTTGATTTGGAATTTGTTTCGTAAAAAAAAATTTTTTTTTTTGTTACTCCGAAACCATCTGTCCGATTTTGCCCAATAACGAACTTAGCCGAGATATTCATCCCCTAAACCTACTCTGAAAATTTCAAGTCTCTAGCTCATTCCGTTCGAGAGTTATCGTGCTTACGGACGGCCGGCCGGCCGGACAGAAAAAATTCCGACCACGGATTCTTGATCAGTGAGTCGAACCAAATCGTTTAAGACCATTTTCATCGAAATATTCCAAAATTACAGACATTTGGGCAAATTGATAAGCACTCAGTTCCGAGGAACTAGAGCGCCAAAAAGTACAACTTTGATATTTCAAATGGAATTACCTATATATTATTGCTTTTTTCGATTCGACGTAGCCTCCTGATTAATTCTGTATCAACTTCCTGATACATATCTCATGCGGTTTTCGAGTAATCAATTGATTTAATTCCTTTTTTGCTCAAAACATAGCTTCAGTTCCACATTCATCACTTCGTTACTTGGAATCCTAGAAAGCAGAAATTTCTGGTATGAATTACCAATATCCCGTGTATCATTTACTCTTAATGACATAAGCCCATAATCATATATATTGTATATTGTTGTAATTGTTTAAGGTCTATTGTGCCCCCGTCAGAGCTGTCGATGTCATTACCATTTACAGCTCGCCTCCCAGTTCCAGAGTTCTGATGAAATCCAGTATCTGGGATGGCTTCAAGGAGGCTACGTCTTCGCTCTTACAGATTTCTTACCCAAAGCATTCCTTCAGTTGGTTTGAGATGGCAAGGCATTCCGTTATCAGGTGATCAGGAGTTTCATCCTCCTTCCAACAGAATCTGCACTCGTCAGATTCCTGCTAGCCCTAATCTCATCATATGCTTCCTAAGGCCGTAGTGCCCTGTGAGGAAACCAGTGAGGAGGTGCAGTGCGTACTTACTGAGGTCCAAGTATTTCTTGGATCTGACAGTATCAAAGTTCTGGAGGAATTTCACGGGGTGATACATCCCTTATCATACAGGGTTGTTCAAAATTGGTCGTTTCCGAGATATACTTTAACGATAAAAAGTGCGTTATTTCTAATGGAATGACCTGTATATCGTAAGATGTGTTGAAAGAGAATTAAATTTCCGATTAAACAATATAACATGTTCCTATGCCTAAATTGTGATTTTCGAATTAAAAGCTAGTTTTCATCTCAATGGGAAAATTGAGCTACATTTTGTATTAGGTATCCATTAAATGTAATAGAACATGTAAATTATGATAATCTAGCAATCGGAACCGATTGTAATGTATTGTTGAATTTATTAATGGAGGTTTGATTCAAATGGAGGGCAATAATTATACAAATGAAGTTTTGATGAAATTGTATATTTTCACGGTCAGTGCGATCAAATTGTAGCCAGAATATGTAGAATGTTTAAAAAGATGTATCCTGACTTAGAACCAATGCACAAGAGAAAATTTGTAGGATTTCAGAATAATTCCATACTTTATGGATCAAAACTTAATGCGGTACATCACAATGTCTCGGTATGTCTAGGAATGTCTCGAAAAGGACTCGGAATTTGATCAACCCTGTATGGTTAGGGACGTATGTCATTATATGTGATTGATACTCGGGACATTGGTAATCCATACCCGTAATTTCGGCGAAGTGATGAATGTTGAATTGTATCTATGTTTTGCCCAAAAAAAGAAGTAAATCAATTAATTACTTGAAAACCCCTAGATTAGGAAGTTGATACAAAATTGGTCAGGAGGCTAAGTCGAATCGAAACAAGCAATAATATATAGGATGTTCGATGCGAAATATCAAAGTTGTTAGCACTTTTTGATATAAGCGACAACACCGCAGCACTGTAATATTCTAGGTCGATAGAGCAGTGGTTCCTTGCTAACAAACCAAATTTTCAATAAAATCGTACTTCCCGTTCTCCGTAAAAGTCTAGGGTACCATCTATCGTGGCCCACCCTGTATATCGTACGAAATATTCCTCTTCATAAAAATCCTCATAAAAATCTTTGTTGAAATGGCGATAATTTAAGTGGTGGTACATGGACGCCTTCCTGATATTTTTCAAGTTTCAAATTACGTTTACAATTTTTCACAAATCTTTTTTTCCTAATTGCTCGCGAACTGCTATCATGCTCGATTTTTAAAAACATTGTAGTGTGGACGATGTTTTTGAAAAAAATTTGCAACATTAATTGATATTCCGAATTTTATACAAATTCATCGATGAATTTTTATGATTTCTAATACTTTTTATCATCCATTGTCCCAGGATGATCATACATTGTACACTGTGTGTTAAATTAATTTTCCAGCAATGGTTTATACGGAAAAGATCAACCATATAGACAAATAGTAATGACTACATGTTCTAAATACACCAAATATTCAGCTTTCTTAAACAAGCTTTCTTCAGTCAGATCTACTATGAACGTAAATTATAAATATTTCAGGTGAGAGAGGGAATCGTTTTCTCTTCAAATAGTGGAGAGAAATTCTTAAAACTTCTTAAAACTCACTACAGGATTCACACTGGACTGCTCTTAGAATTTATTTGGATTGATCCACCCTGAGGAATGAAAATTGGGGTTTGAAATTGAATATTCCAAAAACTTATCAATTGAGTGCTATTATTTCCGAATGTTTTTTACTGCAATAACGCTCAATCTACAAAAACTTATCGCATATCCGCAATATTTCAGGTATTATAGATGTGGTATATAAATGTGGAAAACATTTTTTTACATAGACACAAATATATATATATATATATATATTTGTATATATATATATATATATATATTTGAACTTGTACGAAATTTGCAACCATTTAATATGTTCTACTTTTGACTCTAATATTTCCACTGGTTTCTTTCCGAATAAATCCAAATCAATTTAAAAAACTCTAGGCGACAAATTAATGCTCGTTATAGTTAATAACGAAACCACAATTTCATAATTCAGGGAAATTGACACTCGAAATCACTCGAAACTGAATTTCCACCCTTATTTTTCCTCCTGCACGTTAATAAAAATATATTCCCTGAACAAACGACACTAGGCACCTTAAATTCGGGAGCACAAAAATATAACGAAACAGGAAGTGCACTAACCACAAGGTTCCAGTGGACCCTCATCGTGATTTTTTGGGAGCCACCCACTTGAAGATTGAAGACGTTCACAAGAACTGTTAACTCATGGATACTGCAAGGTCCTCATCAGTTATATAGGCTCGGAATATGGAAGACATCCTCGCAGGTGGGGCCCGCTTCCACTTTCCCCAGACTTGGCTCCCTAAGAACGCTGACCGTATGTGCAAGGCCAAGCAGCAAGGCTAGTGGTGAAATTGCCATCTATCTCCATTTATTAGTTGTGTAACTAATGTCAGTTACTCTAAAAGGATAGTCGGAACATATAAACTTTTTCTCTCTTGTAGAAGAAAAGCGATCTTGATTGAACTTTCGCGGTATTAGATGTAAACGAAATCAAACTAATCACTATCTGTCGACAAAAGTATAATATGGATGATGTGAAAATTCATGAGATACCACCGGATGGCCGGATGGATATTTGGGGAGTTTATACTCGGGCAGATTTCATTAACGAATGGCTTACTCGAGAATTACGTGTTATTTATTTATATCCACTTTTCCAATTCGTTCGTTCAGTATTTAATTATTTCTTGAAGCCGTCACGTCGAAAAACTTTGCAGATTTCACATGTAGCTTTACTATACATACATATAGATATACAGTGAGAGTGTGTCACATTGAAGCAGGTTGATATTCACAAATAGGATAAATATAATTTACGCAGCAACCACGCATGTTCTCGAGGGTGACATCTTCTGAAATATAATCTGAAATAATCCATTTGGACAGTAACCCCAACCCCTAAAATTTGAATTGGGTAGATGGGTCGCGTGAAACTTCATTTGAACGGTATTTGTTCTGGAAATAATATATTGAAATCTGTTTATTATTTCTCGAAATGATCAACCATAAAAGGGAAATAATTATTCATTTCCAAGAACCACAAAATTTATATATCAGAAAAAAGATTGGTTAAAGCGGTGACGTGAAGTCATGAGCTTCTTAAATCGAATTTACCATGGTAAATTCGTTTGAGAGTGTCCAATATAGGAGAATGGACAATAGAACATACGCGTAAAAGCTCATGTCTTCACGTCAGTGCTTGAACCAATTTTTTTCGGTAATTTTTTTTTAATTTTCTAGTGGTACGGTCCTCACAAATTGTACACACGTCTTCATGTCGATATTCTACAACTACTTACCAAGCTTCAATTCGATCGAGTCTATTTTTTTGAGTTATTGAGGAAATAATATTCCAGGTGGGTATAACTCCGAATCCGTTACACCGATTATGCTCAAAAACGAGCTTAAGCCTCCCATTCGGATGCACAATCTACCCTATCTCATTTCGTTCGAAAGTTATCGAGGCAATGGTCACCCATTCAGCTACATAACTCTCACAAGGCTGCTCGGATCTCCAAAAATATAGATCTGATCGTGTTCAAACTTGGAACTTGGTAGTAGAGTTAGGTTCTGAAGGCTCTCGCAAAATTTCAGTGATGCCGGACGAATAGTTTCTGATAGATAGAATTTTTTTCGATGATTATTAAAAATTTCCTAGTGATACGATCCTCACAAAATTATGCAAAGATTTTTGCGTTGCTTTTGAATTTTTCGAGTGATTGAGGAAATAAAAACCTAATTTCACATGGGTATTCACTCCAAAACCGTTCGGCCGATTATGCCTATAAACTAACTGAAATGTCGCATTCAGATGCACAACCTAACCTGAAAATTTCAAGTCACTATCTCTTTCCGTTCTCAGGTTATTGTGACATGAATAATATTTCTTAATATTTTTTTTTTTTAATTTACTAGCTATACGATTCTCACAAAATTTCACGTCCATAGGTTTGTATTCTACAACTAGTCGCCAAGTTTCGATTGGATCAGATTAGTAATGGTTGAAAACAAAATTATTACTCGGAAACCGTTGGGCCGATTATGCCCATTAACGAACTCGTCCATCGTTTTGGATACGTCACCTACCCTGAAAATTTCAAGTCGCAATCTCTATCCGTTCTCAAGTTATCGTGGAAACGGCCGGCCGGACAGGATCAAATTTGACCTCAAATTCTTCATCAGTGAGTTGAACCTAGTCGTTTGAGACCATTCTTGGCAACAAATTCTAAAATTACAGACATATAAATGATGATGATAACGCGATGTTCCCCAGAACATACGCGCAAAAATATGAGAATATATGTATACTCCATTCACATTTATAAAGTCTCCCGGTTGGCCATGAAAATTTGACACATTTCACCATGTATATTTTGAAAATGTTAGGTTATAGTCATTACAGTCACTACAGTGCTGCAGTGGTGTACCTCGGATGTTTTGACGTTCGATCTGATTAAAATACGATATTCGAGTGCTATATAGGCTTTTTAAACGAACCGATTTTTGTGAGGATATTGGCAAGTACACATTATATCTGAAATCAGATTGGAATAAGTATTTTGTTTCAATTTTCAAGTTATCTACATTAGATCCTCTTTGTTTATTCTGTTTGTTTACCTCCGGCCTTCGCTGTCATATGTGGGAGTTATCTCCGTCAGCTGAGATTATCGTGTGTACGGGGTGCATCCATTATTTTGTTTTCATTATACCGTATAACTTTCTTAGTTTGAATGCAGATTTAAGTTTTTCAGCTTCATTTTAGAGCGTACTGGTGTCTCCCATCCTTCATACTGTGTGTTATCCGACGGCCCTCTTGTTTGTTTGTTAGCCACCGGCTATCGGCCCGGCCGTTGTGAAAAGTGACCCAGTTCATTCCTTTTTCACCAGAACGTTTTCATTTTGTTTTGTTTCATTTTTGCTTATAACAGTTTGTTTTTTTTACATTTACTAATGGCGAATCTGACTTGCATAAAGTGTAACGCAGACGTTAACGAGGGCACAGATGTCATGTTGAGATGTGATGGTTGCAATAGACCTATTCATGCATCATGCTCCGAGCTTACTCCCGCAGAGTTGAAATGTTTTAACTTGCGCTCCAGCGTCAAAAGACGTGTGAAATACCTCTGCCTTGAATGCGAACAGGGACTCCATCAAATCCCTAAGATACTGCAACTGATAAATGAGCTCAAAATGAAATACGTGAACTCAAGAATGCCAGTTCGGTTGGTGTTGGGGTGACTCAGTTGGATCCTGCAAACTCATCTCAGTCCCGTGAGCAGATTATAAATGAGGCATTTGAAAGAACTAAACGCTCTCATAATTTCATCATACACGGTAGTGTTGAGAGTGGTGCCAGTAAGCAGGATCAGATGAGGAGGGATACTGATTTGGTCCAGTCTGTCATGAAGGAGTGCGAGGTTGAGGGGCAGAATTTGAAGCCTTTCAGAATCGGGAGATTTGATCCTACCAAGGACACTCGAACTCGTCCTTTGAAAGTATGTTTGTCCTCTCCTGAGTTGGTTCATGTTATTTTGCGAAGGTTCAGAAGATTGAAGACCAAATTCCAGAACATCAACATAACTCCGGACAGAACTCCCGAGCAGACAGCATATTACAAATCTGTCAAGGCTGAGCTGGTTCAACGCTCAGAAGCGGGAGAGACCAATCTCCGTATGAAGTATATTTCCGGGATTCCTTCAATTGTGAGCTCGACTTCGAGCTCGGAAAACTAGGCTCTTCCAACGGGATCGTTTCTGCGGGTCTGTCCATTGAATCGGTAAATGTCGCTCTTTTTTATCAAAATGCCAGAGGGCTCAACACAAAGTTAACCCAGTTTTTTAAATCTGCTTGTGAATATACGTATGATATAATTTGTATAACAGAGACATGGCTTAGTGATTCGGTTTACGATGGTGAAGTGTTGCCAACAGGCTATGGGGTATTGCGGTGTGATAGATCGTTCGCTAGGGTCAATAGAACCCGCGGTGGTGGTGTGCTTGTTGCGCTTTCTGACAGCTTGGCCTACACTGTTCTGGAAACAACATTCTTGAGGGATCGTGTTCCGTTGATAGACGTCGTTTTATGTCGCTGTACTGAACCTTTTCCTGTGGTTATATGTGCACTCTATATTCCTCCAGACATAACGGTTTTCCAGCTTGAAACGTTTACATCTCTTCTAGAGATGAAATTTGTTGGAGAATCTGTCGTTTTGGTGGGCGACTTCAACTGCCCAAAATTTGCTGGACCTGAATATTGTCCCAAGTCTGTCTTACTGAGGAACTTTTGTGATCTTTTAAAACTACGCCAGCTCAACACCGTCCTCAACAAAGATAGTAAGTGTTTGGACTTGGTGCTCGCGAGTGATGACGTTGGGGTTTCGGTAGTGCCTGCTGATGCATCCTTTGTTCCTGAGGATGCATATCATCCCGCCTTGCAAATAATGCTTTCTCATGAAGTTCCTAAGCGCCCGGTGATTTTTCCACAGCGTAGAGGTGTGCGGTATAATTTTCGAGGGGCTAATTTGTCTTCCTTGTGTTCGTCGATTGATTCAGTAGATTGGAGTATTTTAGAAACTTTCGGATGTGTGAACAAGGCTTTGGATTACTTTTACGACAAACTATTTGTGATTTTCGATGAACTCGTTCCTAAAACAACTTATTCGTCTTCGCAACGTAGCTTTCCTGTATGGTTCACTGGGAATCTAAAGCGTAATATCCGTCTTAAAAATTATTATAGAAGAAAATGGCGTGCTGGAGGTGGTGTTCAATGTTTGAATGAATTACGGCGACTGAGAGCGTTGGTCAAGTCGGAGATTTCTTCTGAATATGAGAAATATCTGAGTGGGGTGCAGGACCAAATAAAATCTGATCCTTCATCGTGCTGGAGGTATTTGGACCGGAGGAGATGTGCTTCGAGAATACCCGGGGTTTTTCGTACCGAAGAGCGTCTTTATGATGATCCAGCTGATATTGTTGATCTATTCGGAACACACTTTTCGGATGTGAGAGATCTAAATGTGAGCACTAATAGTGAATTCGACACAACTCAGTTTCCTCCTATTATTATTCCATCTGTGACCGCTACTGAAATCAAGACGATAATGGATGGATTCCCGGATAAATCGACGGTCGGTGATGATCAGATCCCTTCATTTCTTTTGCGAAAATGCAGCTCAGCATTTGCTGGACCCCTCCATCGTGTTCTGACTATTAGCCTACGCACTTCTACCTTTCCCAATAGATGGAAGAGAGCTCGGGTTATCCCCATATTCAAGAAAGGGGATTCATCTCTCGTGGAGAACTACCGACCTATTTCAGTGCTACCAAATTTTGCCAAGGTTTATGAGGAGGTATTATATTCAAATATTTATCATCATGTTAAGCCCCATTTGTCTGAAAATCAGCATGGTTTCATAAGAGGTAGGTCAACGGTAACTAACTTGGCAACATTATCACAGAATCTTGCTGAGGCTCTCGATGATGGAGGTCAGGTGGATGTAATCTATACGGATTTCTCACGTGCTTTCGATACCATTGATCACGCGCTACTCTTGAGCAAACTTTCATCATTCGGCTTCACTCATTCTTTTTTGAAACTGATGAATTCATACTTGAGGGGAAGAAAAAATTACGTGTTCTATAATGGCTTCAAATCTTTCGAGTATGAGCTCAGAACTGGCGTTCCCCAGGGGTCTAATCTGGGTCCCTTATTGTTCGTCATTTTTATAAACGACTTGTTGTGCTCACTCGGTTGCAATGCTTTAGCCTATGCGGATGATTTGAAGCTCTTCTTGAAGATATGTCGCATTGCTGATATTTTGCGTCTTCAGTCGTGTCTGGAGTTTGTCCACAGTTGGTGCCTGAGAAATGGTCTGATTCTGAATTTGAGGAAATGTTTTAAAGTGACGTACACGAGAAAAGCTCAGCCTCTCACCTTTGATTACCATGTAGGTGAGCATTTGATTGCTTCTGGGGACCGCATTCGTGACCTAGGAGTCCTGTTCGACAGTGAATTAAGTTTCATTCCACATGTTGAGGAGGTCTGTGCCTCTTCTTTTAGGTCACTGGGATTCATGTTCAGGTGCTTCGGGGAATTCGATGATTTATCTGCTCTTAGAAGCGTTTACTTTTCGCTTGTGAAAAGTAAATTGGAATATGCCAATTTGATTTGGTTTCCAATATATGGTTCCCATCTTGCACCACTAGAGCGAATTCAGAGGAAGTTTTTGAAGTACATCTTGTTCAGAAGGACAGGAAGGTATCCCGAGCGTGGTGCTGACCTTTCCGGTATCATGGGAGAGATGAGAATTACAACCCTCTATGCGCGCCAGAGTCTACAGAGCGCAAAGTTCATCCATAAGCTCCTCAGCGGAAAGATTGACTGCTCTTTCTTGCTCTCACGAATTGATCTTCTTGTACCAAGAATGGTGACCAGGCATCCGCTGGCGTTCGCCCTGCCTACTCCTCGTACCAACATACTCCAACGGGCACCTGTATATCGAGCATGTGATAGTGCTAATAAACTGAGTTACAATGTGTTTTCATAGTGTTTTGAGTTCCGGGCTTTTTCTGAGTTGCAATGTTAATATGGAAATGTTTTCTTTTATTTTAAGTTATCGGTGTATTATTTTAATGTTACCCTGTAATTGGGAATTCTCCTGTTGGGTATAATAAATCATTATTATTATTATTATTATTATTATTATTATTTTCCTGTCAGATAACTACGCAACGTTGTCCTCTCTACATAGAAGTCCTAGTAATTACGTATTTTCACAATGTGAAAAATAATTAATTTGAGAAGATATTATGTGAATTCAATAATTCCACAGTCCTGGCGACTGTAGAAGAACATTTTTTACTCTGTTGTTACTGGAAATATTTTACGTATGTAAACTGGTTGGAAGATTCCATTATGATATTTTCTTGTGTGGAAATCAAGTGTTGGAATTTGAAAAAAGAATAAAAGTACCTGAATAACCCGGCAGGAAGACTTCTAAACTAACAGACGTACCTGGAATGGAATTCCCCACTTTTCGAAATTCTCAAGAAATAAGCCTACAGAAGACATTTAAATACCTTGTTGCACAACTTGAAATACACCAGTTTCAAAATGTAGTAGGTAGTACTACGAAACCCGAGTCATTGTTAAACCTTAATAAAATATAGGATAGGAAACTAAGTCATTTCATTCGAGAGTTCCACATGTCAGAATGAAGTTTTCCTATTGCAGATTTCGGTTCTGTTCTTTATGATTATGTTGAGAGTAGAATTGGCAACGTCTCGGCGGATTGTTTTGTCCTTGACGATATTTCAGCAGTGCCAACTTGCCTGTGTTTTAGTTACAAAGACGTGATAGACCTAAATCATGGCCAACCGGGAGACTTTATAAAAGTGAATGGAGTATATGTGTGTCATCGGGAGCTTTAGTGAGATCGTTCATTCAACGATCAATACATACCACTTATTTGTACCTATACCGTACAGTACTGAAAATTATGATTATTGGAGAACCATAGTATAGAAATCAAAATTTCAAATGGGCATATCATTGAGTTATGCAGAAGAAAAAGAAGCTATAAAGTTGATTTTTCGGAAAATACATTTCACCAGTGCCCTTTAAGTTAATGTATAATATGAGCGAATTCTGGTGATAAATTTCAGAATTAGTGAACTTTTCTTGTGAATTTGTGGAGATATCATGGTAGTTAAATTTCAAATGCGTATATCCACGATTGCATTGGGCTGATTATGACCATTCATATCTTCAATTTCCCTCTATCGAAAGCAATCTTCTTCGTACACGGACCGACAGAATATAATTTCAATAGGTACAATAAGATTATAATAATGTTTATTTGACATAAAGTATAATGATTTCAATGTTCCATAATGCTTTCATACATTCGAATGAAATAAACAGGTAAAGAAGTACAGAAGCTACTACATTATTGAATAATGATTCGTCTGTTTGGACGCATATACACAAACAACCTTGAGCCTATTTTATCTAATAATAGCCCTGTTAAATAAAAATACTGTGGCAACTGGGAATCTATGATATATGTTTCAATATGGATGATAATTTCGTATTCAGAGGTGTATTGAAAATAATTTTAGCTAATCGATGTTTTTCTTGATGCTTCTCATATTGAGCTGATTTTTTTCTCATCTGCTGGAAAGGAAAAACCTTTTATAGGCCCGCACTGAGAGGGTCCGCTTCTCTCAGGAGTGTGAGACTCCAGATGATTGGTTACTCACTAAAAAGTCGATAACATCGATTGGTATGCCCGAATCGAGCGCCCTCGTCCAATCGTCCAATTATAGGCAGATGTCTTGGAACCCTTTTTGAAAATTGGTGTCACAGATGAGGTGAGCCACTCTGTCGGTAAAGATGATGACCTAAAAGAAGTGTTGAAAATTATGGAGACTGGAAGATCAACAGCTGATGAACAATTTTTGAGAACGTATGATGTTATCTTGTCAGGGCCAGGTGAAGATGGGGTATCCAAATTATTTAGGTGTCTCCGAATATCATCCCCAGAGAAATATATCTCCTTAAGTTCCACCGCAGATCTGGGTGTCGATATGATCGGGAGTGGACCAGATGGTTCCTCAGAAAAAGATGAGGCAAAAGCATCCGCTAAAACTCCGGCAGAGTCTTTCTCTTTCGTACACAAATTCCCTGAAGGATCACGGACTATAGTGACAGAAACTTTCGTCTTAAGAGTATTGCGCACATACTTGAAGAATTTCTTTCTGCAACCTGGACTATTCAGAAGTTTGGCCTCATAATCTTGCTTAGCCTGTTTGAGCTTCACTCCTAGATCATCGGAGAATCTCCTGTGTTTCATGTAATCGACATCTCGTCCACTGCGTGTAAAACGTTGCCAGAGAGCTCCCTTGGAATTAATCATTCTTTGTAGACCAGGTGTAATCCAGGGTTTTGAAGGGAAAACAACATTGTCCACAATTCGAGTATGCTTAGATATAAGCGAATTCAGTATCGAAGAGAAGATCATCCACATATTGTTGACCGACTGATTTCGAAATGCTGTCACCCAGTCCACCTCTAGGAGATCACGATTGAGTTCGGGAAACCTTATAATGATTTTTGATATCACTTGTTTGCACGCAGGAGAAGCTGTGGTGAACTGTATCGTGGAGGATAAGGTGGCATGATCAGAAAGTCCGAAAGGGGGGCAATATGATATTTCAGAAAGGAGTTCCCCATCGTTGACAAGAATGAGGTCCAAAAGTGAAGGTCTCTGGCCACTGCGATATCAAGTGGGCCCATCCACTAGTTGCATTAGGTTGGAGTGCATCAGCATTGAACAAAAACTATGGGAAGGTGAAGAGGGGGAATGTAAACGAGAAGGCGACAATGGCCAAATGACATCCGATGAGTTGAAATCACCAACGATAATTGAAGGGATACCAGAATTGGATAATGTTTCCATGTAATCAAAAACTAAACTTCCGTGTTGTGACAGACGGGGTTTGTAAATGCATCCAAGATTAATCGAAAAAGATGTGCTAGAGATCAGAAGAAATATATTGTCAATGCCTGGTTCGGCTAGGGAGTTTACCGATATCGTGAAATTGTAGCAGATTGGGGAATCAAGGTAGATGCGGACACCACCATGACCTACAGTAGTGACACTGTCACATCTGAAGATGGAATAGTCAGGGATATTATATAAAGAGTCAGGTATGATCGGCTGTAGCCAAGTCTCCTTATGAAATATTATAAGAGGTTTGCAGTCTTACAAAAGTTAATAACTCACAAAATCTTGAATGGAGGGACTGTGTATTTGTGTAGATGAAATTCCATTCATTAAGTAGAGGAGATTTATTAATAACTAGTTTTTTTGAGTAAATAGAGATTTAACAATAGTTGGCTCGCCTCGTATGTATTTTATTGTGATATCTTTTTGCCCCCTCCCCAGTCTCATTCTCAACTCATCTCGGTGGTATCATCGTAGATCTTCACCTTACGGAAGTCTTGATGGCCAAATAAGGCACTCCTATTCCTCAAAATACACGAGACAACATGGGGGCCAGAGAAGCAAATCTTCCAGGAATCTGTACCGATATTGTTGCTTTCCACAATGAACCTAGAAGAGCCCAGTACGACCTCATCAACGCAATGTCTGAGGTCAACAGAGTCCCGATTAATATCACCTGAAGAAATAACCCCACGGACGATGATTTTATGTGAACGTTTCATCCTCTCTAACATTTCTGAAGTAGTTGCAGTGTTTCCGGTAGAAATACCAGATACTTTCAATCCTTTTACATTCCCAGATAAAGCAGTGATCTTGGAATCAACCGTACCACAAAAAGTACTCAAGTTCTCTATTTTGCCACTATTTTCATCTATAAAATCCTTGTGCTCTGCAAGTGTGTTACAATGTTGTTCAATTGTATTTCCGATTGCATCGAACTTAGTTTGAAGAGAAGTTTGCGATGCCTTAATCTCTCCAATTCAGTGATAAGGCTGGAATGAGTCATCTTCAAACTATTCGGGTCAGATGATATAGCAGCAATAGCCTGCATAATATCCTGGTAATATTTCATTGTTAACGGTTGATCAAGATTCTGAACAGGGCTGGACGCATGGGAAGAGCAGGTTTGGCACTTCATCTGGACTTGACATGTTCTCAAATATTCAAGATCATTTGCCTTGAGATTAACACAATTTGCATGAAAATTATTCTTGCAAATTGCACATTTTATAGAATTTGCATCGGCAGCAGATCTAACGCATATAGGGCAGGGGCAGACAGGCATCACAAATTCTCGAAAAATAAACAAAATTGGGAAATTAATTTATAGTAAATTAAACAGGGTCACTCGCTTCACTCTCACGGGCCTAGGTATATGAGAGACTCGCAAAAGACAAATACAGGTAGGGCGCGAATAAAAGGGAATCAAAGGTGAATCGGGAAAAAGACAGAGGTTAATATTGTTACGCTCGTAACGAATTTGTCGCTCTAGTGAAAAGAGAGCTGCGTCAAATGTAACCCCTCGTAAAAATTTCAGTACTGAATACATGCGGGCAACATCTAGAGGAGTGTTATCGGTGAACAAAACTGGTTTTACGGGCGATCTGTATGAGATGGACACAAAAAATTTAAATTATCAATAATTTGTAAATTTTACCACCTTCTTCTGGAAAACTAATTCACAAAGTAAGAACAACAATTAAAACCACCACTCTTTGAAAAAGTTCGACTTTTTAATGATGAAAAACAAGTAGAAATTCGTAATCACTATACGAGTATGTTTACACTGTCATATGTCTACGTAATACCGTTGCCACTATGATTTTTTTATTTCCGGAAAATTCCGCATAATTAGTAGATCTGCTGGTTTATCCATTATTCTGGTCTAATAATCTTCGATAGGGCAATTTCTAATGATTGGATCTATTTTTGAAGGTTTTTAAACTTCTGTGATACCCAAAATTAGTGGTTCCATTGTGGAACAAATGATCTTTTATCAATGTATTTCCTCTTACCAGAATAAAAAGAACATCATTAAAGTGAACAACTTGAAGAGCATGTCACAGTGAGCAGGAAACTTTTATGCATATTCTGTCTGCTTACAGAGTCCATGCTCCATCAGGATATGTGGAAAGATACAATGCGGCACTCCGAATTCTCTACTTCCATCTGAGAGAGGTTTATGGTATAGACTACGAACCAGTGCTATCATATGTGCCTCTGGAGATTGGAGCAGTTGTTGAAAATGACAGAGTTTGCATCTACTGGAACTATGCGATTCCAATAGCTCGGCAGATTCACGCCATAAAGCCAGATATACTCCTGCTGGACAAAGAACTCAAGAAATTGTTTGTCATCGAATTTTCTTCCCCCGTAGAAAATAATGTGGTTATGAAACAAGAACAGAAGAGGGTAAAATACAAGGATTTGATGTTTAAACTGGGGATCCTGTATCCAAGAAATATTATCAGGATGGTCGTACTAATCCAAAGATGGCTAGGCAGAATGAGAGTGAACTACGTGACCGAATTGAAGACTATTTCAGCCTGCAATTCCCTGGCCGAGGATTTAGCACACATAATGCAGAAGGCGGTGTTGCTCGGATCACTTCGAGTCATCAGGTCCCATATACTGTGAATGCCGCTTGCAGCTCATCTCTATTGTTAAGGGACGCTGTAAGAACAGGATGAAGAACTACTCCAAGGAACGTGCCGGGGATTTTTCATTGAGTAACCAAGTAACAACTGGAGTCCCACACTCCTTAGAAAATCGGACACTCTCTTATTATTTTGGAAATATTTTCTTTGTTTTTATTCTTCTAAGGAATAAGCGTTTTATTCTGTTTTATCTTCCGCGTATTTTCTTTTGTTTTCGCAGTCACAACGGCATAAGAGATCTCAACAACCTGTTGTTCGACCGATTAAATTGATTAAATGATGCAGTGTAATTTGTTCAAATAACTGATTTCGAAAGAGGGGCTGTTCCACAGTTCTCTGTATGGTAACGTTAGACGATAATTCGATCCCCTCTTTGCGCTATTCGAGGAGGAATAGTAATGCTCTCTGAAATTTAGCAAACTATTCTTTACGCCCTCATTAACACATTACCGAAGATATATTCTTTCTGAACCTGCCTATATTTGCGTTCCTTATTACTCTCATAGTTTTCTTTCTATACACATATTTCTTCCGATCTTTGATTAGGGATATAGTCTAAGGTTAGGATACTGTATCTTCTGTA
The DNA here is from genome assembly GCA_937662695.2 of Halyzia sedecimguttata. Lineage (NCBI taxonomy): Eukaryota > Metazoa > Arthropoda > Insecta > Coleoptera > Coccinellidae > Halyzia > Halyzia sedecimguttata. The sequence goes on along the minus strand of OW569411.2, from coordinate 49,535,264 downwards.
CAAACACTTACGCCACATATGGGAGAAAACTAGGAACTCAGCCTTTCCCCATCCCTGTTGAAATACGAATCCTGAATACATATTCCCTCATTTCCGCTATAGAGACTCCCACAGAGCTCGAGCTGTATCTTCCTATGACCATGAACGCAGTTTAACTTCTTTAAAATAATATTGAAGAATGTGGAAAGCTCTATGGACAGGGGCTTTGACGCTCTTGTTCAAAATTTGGCAAATCATATCTCCGAAAGTATTGGTATTGGTATGGAAATTATATCAATGGATTCATTTGATAGAACTGAATGATTAAATAAATTAAATTGATTAATTCTTGAAATTCTCAAAAATCATATCTCTTAAAGTTTTAGTTTTTAGGAGTTGAGAATGATTTAATTAGATTCTTATGATGAAACTGCATCTTCAAAAAAAAAATAATTTGAAATTTGTAGTGTGAAGAAAAAAATTTTCTACTTCGAAACCAGCTGGTCGATTTTGCCCAGTGATGAACTTAACCCAGATATTTATCTCTCAAACTTACTAGGTCAGTCCGTTCGAGAGTTATCCTGTTAACGAACAGCCAGACAGAATCGATTTTGCCTACTGATTATTGATCTGTGAAGTGAACCAAACGTTTGAGACCATTTTCAGCCAAAAATTCGAAAATTAAAGACATTTGGTCACATCGATATGCTCTTTGTTCCGAGGGACAAGAGAGCCAAAACTTTCATTTTTACTCTGTAGCTATGAAACTAGGAGATATATCAAATGTCTGTGTTCGGAATTATTCATTTCATACAAAATTAGCACAGTACTGTCAAAACCACATCATCATATCTCTTAAGAATCTTAAGATGGCATGTAGGTACATGTCCTAGAAATCAATTTTAAATTGTGGGATACTAATTTCGGAAAAATTACGATATTCTTTTGAATTCTCGAATAATTTTGTTCGACATTTTCGGATGTGATAGGAACATTTCGCAATCTTACCGAGGTGACGTTAGCTCCCGGCCTGCCAACTCTAAGCGCTGCTATTCCACCACGGTCAATACCGTTCCCATACCGTTCTCTGGCGCTTTTGAAATTTTATTCCGATGTTCAGAATAGGCGACTAAGCTTTGTTATCAGCTGAATGCATATACCTAAGCACTAATAAATTACTCAAATTTTTTCATTCAATTCTGAAAGCACTACAGGTACAGCTGCATTGTTCGAAATATTAAATTATTCTCATAGCGCTCAAATAGAAGTTTGTAATTTTAGTTTTCTGGATATCTGAATGGCCGGCCAAGAAAGGTTATCAGCAGGATACTTGTGTCAATCAAATACCTAATCAAATTGATTTTTTGGTTTGATTCTGATATCCTTAAGTACCCAGCTCCAAGGATCGAAATATGAGTTTTATCTCATAGTTCTCAGATAAAAGTTGGAATTTTTTTTTCTGCAGATTTAAGTAGCCGGCCAAGAAAAATAATTAGCAGGATACATGTATCGATCAGATAACTAATCGAATTGATTTTTTCGTTCGATTCTGATATCCTTAAGTACCCAGCTCCAAGGATCGAATTATGAGGTTTATCTCATAGTTCTCAGATAGAAGTTGGTAGTTTTTTTTTTCTGAAGATTCAAGTAGCCGGCCAAGAAAAATAATTAGCAGGATACATGTGTAGATCAAATACCTAATCAAATTAATTTTTTCGTTCGATTCAGATATCCTTAAGTACCCAGCTCCAAGGATCGAAATATAAGATTTATTTCATAGTGCTCAGATAGAAGTTGGATTTTTTTTGGCGCTCTAGTTCCTTGGAACTGAGTGCTTATCAATTTGCCCAAATGTCTGTAATTTTCGAATTTTTCGATGGAAATGGTCTTAAACGATTCGGTTCGACTCACTGATCAAGAATCCGTGGTCCAAATCCATTCTGTGCGGCCGGCCGTAGGCACGATAACTCTCGAACGGAATGAGCTAGACAGTTGAAATTTTCAGAGTAGGTTTGGGAGATAAATATCTCGGCTGAGTTCGTTATTGGTCAAAATCGGACAGATGGTTTCGGAGTAACAAAAAAAAAATTTTTTTTACAAAACAAATTCCAAATTATTTTTTTTTCAATAAGCAGTGTTACTATAAGAATCCAATGATATCATTTTTAACTCTAACAAGCTAATACTTTCGGAGATATGATTTTTCAAAATTTCAATAATAAATCGTAGGTATTTCACAGAATGATATAATTATTCTATGTATGAATTGTCATAATGTCAGCTTATTTTGCTGAGACATGACATTATCTAATCAATCGAAGAATTATGGGAATAAAGTGTATTCCGAAATGTGAGCGAAGTGAGAAAAATCTCAGTTGTTTGCTCCGAAATTAGTTTGTCTCAGAAAAGTCTTACATTTCGGAACGGAACATGAAGTAAGAGAATGCTCAGTTCTCTCAATTAATGACTGGACTGACGGAAAGGAATATTATAACTTCAAAAATATTGGGGTTCAAATACTCGTATTTTAGCGATGCAACGGGGACCTCACCCAAAAATGTTTGAAAATATTACGTAAATATTGAAAGCATAATTCTGTAGTTTGAGAAAGGAGAAAATTTGGTGAACGTAGAGCAGGAAATTTTTGATCGATTACAAGGTTATTTTTCATTATTACTCTTCTTTCATACATGTTTTATGGAATATCTACTATTTGTAGGTACTTTAAACCTGTTTTGGGCAATTCTCATACGAAACTTGTTGGCGCTCTAGTTCCTCGGAACTGAGTGCATATCAATTTGCCCAAATGTCTCTAATTTTCGAATTTTTCGATGAAAATGGTCTTAAACGATTTGGTTCGACTCACTGATCAAGAATCCGAGGTCGAAATCGATTCTGTCCGGCCAGCCGGCCGGCCGGCCGTGGGCACGATAACTCTCGAACGAATGGAGCTAGTGGATTGAAATTTGCAAGGTTGGTTAGGAGCGTGAATATCTCTGAAAAGCTTGTTAATGGGCGAAATCTATCAAGCGCTTTCGGAGTTATGGCCGATTTTAGTAAAAATATTTTTTATGAATATTTCCGAAACCGATCACTCGATCGATCTGAAATTTAGCACCAAATTGTAGAATCATGACTTTTTTACGCATGTGAAATTTGTATTGAACAGATTACCGCGAAGTGTCGAAAAAAAAATTTGAAAATTTAAAAAAAGTTTTTCTACAATAACTCTCGAACGGAATGAGCTAGGTAGTTGAAATTTTCAGAGTAGGTAAAGGAGATGAATATATCGGTTGAGTTCATTATCGGGCAAAATTGGCCAGATTTAATTCGATTTCTTCCATGGTGCAATTCTCATCCTCAGATTGCTCATTTAATCTTGATAAATAAATTGAAATTAATTGAATTTCCATTATGATGCAGTTCTATGATAAGAATACATTGATATAATTCCCAACTCTGAGAAACCAATACATTCGGAGATATAATTTGTCTGTTGGAACTAGAGCGCCAGAAAGCTCCTGTCCACAGGGCTTGACCCCTTTTTTTTTGTGAAGATTCAAGTAGCCGGCCATGAAAAATAATTATCAGGATACATGTATCGATCAGGTACCTAATCAAATTGATTTTTTCGTTCCATTCTGATATCCTTAAGTACCCAGCTCCAAGGAACGAAAAATGAGATTTATGTCATAGTGCTCAGATAGAAGTTGGTAGTTTTTTTTTCTGAAGATTCAAGTAGCCGGCCAAGAAAAATAATTAGCAGGATACATGTATCGATCAGATAACTAATCAATTTCATTTTTTCTTTCTATTCAGATATCCTTGAGTACTCAGCTCCAAGGATCGAAATATGAGGTTTATCTCATAGTGCTCAGATAGAAGTTGGTAATTTTTTTTAAATGAAGATTCAAGTAGTCGGCCAAGAAAAATAATCAGCAACATACATGTATCGATCAAATACCTAATCAAATTGGTTTTTTCGCTCGATTCTGATATCTTTAAGTACCCAGCTCCAAGGATCGGAATATGAGGTTTATCTTTCAGCTCTCAGATAGAAGTTAGTAATTTTTTTTCTGAAGATTTGTATAGCTGGGCAAGAAGAATGATCCGCAGAATTCAATCGATACCTAATCAAATCAACTTTTTCTATAGAATCAGAGTGCTCCAAGTCCTCATCTCCATGAATATAAATATGCGGTTATTCACGTTGTAAGAGGTTATTAGCATATTACAATAATTAATTAAGTGCGCTCAGACGGAAATATGTAATGTTGGTGTCCCGCAAAAGAGGAGAGAGATAGACAGAGATAGAGAGAGAGAGAGAGAGAGAGAGAGAGAGAGAGAGAGAGAGAGAGAGAGAGAGAGAGAGAGAGAGAGAGAGAGAGAGAGAGAGTTTATTGGTTCTTCTACAATATCAAGCATTGTTTAAACAGGTCAGAGAACATAGCTAAACTTACAAGATACACTACAACAGTAGTGTTTTTCAATTTTCTGGAACTTCCTGCATGCTCTTGTATACTTTTTACACATTTTTGCGCGTATGTTCTAGGGGACATCGCGACATCGCGTTATCAATTTGCATAAATGTCTGTAATTTTTGAATTTTTGGCTGAAAATGGTCTTCAACGATTTGGATCTACTCATTGATCAAGAATCCGTGGTCAAAATCGATTCTGTCCGGCCGGCTGCTAACACGATAGTTCTTGAACGGAATGAGCTAGACAGTTGCCCTTGGATTATCCATATGATGATGGAAATATACAATTTGGTAAGTTTATCAAATTGGGTTCAGAATATCTTCAGTGAAAACAAAACTGGAATATTGCAAAAGTTTCAATTGATATAATATAATTTTCAAAGTTGATATGAGGAATGAATATATCGGAAAAGTTCGTTACCTATTTAATTTTACTTTAGTTTATTTTATGATGCAGTTCTAGTAGATATCATTCCCAACACTGAAAAACCAATAATTTCGGAGATGATTTGTCAATGTTTGAACAAGAGGGCTAAAGCTCCTGTCCACAGGGCTTTCCCACATGTTTTAAAATACGATCGACAAACGGGTCGGAGCAAGAAACAAAATAATACGCGATCTTCAGAATTTTTTATCACGGAGGCAATTTTCTTACTCTTTGTCGAATCTGGCAACAACGCCTTTTATTCTTGCATTGTAATTCTGCCGGAACTGCCTCGGTGAAATGTTTTCGTTTAGAATAATTAAAATTATCTGAGTGTATTCTCAATTCATAACACATATTGAAATCGTTAAGGGTAGAATATATTCAAGTATCATTGTTCCTTTTCCTTATCTTCAATAAGTCTTCAAGTGCTTCAAGCTTATGGACGTGTTCTAGTTCTCTCCGATTGAATTGCGTATTTTACTGGTGTATACATTTTCTGTGATTTGTAAAACGGGTCTGGTGATCATTTGAGGTACGAAAAATTATTTCGAATATTGGATTCAACTTTTTATTTCGTTAATTTTGTTTTTTTTTTATATTTCGGTTTAGTTTTGTTATCACAATTTGGTTGTGTTTGTAGCCATTCTACGTACCGCCCCACCTTTCAAGGTGCACTCCCACCTCTCCGGTGCATTAAACTGGTTCTCGAGTCCCGTGTCTGGTCGACCGAGATCAGCGGGATCAACCACTTGGCGACTCGGCAGTCGCGCTGCGCTTTATAATCGTTCAGTGGAGAAATACAAGGCATACCAGACGCGTGGCGTGTGTTTATATTGAACGTAATGACAAATTTTTCCTTCTGTCACGCTCCTTTCCTCTGTTGTGTGCCTTGATCCCTCCGTGGCCTTCCATTACCTTGTGCTCAGTCTCTCTTATTGGTCCAAGAGAGTGAAGTTTGTTTTTGTCCTCATCCTTTATCCTTGGGTATATAAACTGATACGTCAGGATGCCGAAATGCCATGTCTGTTCTAAGCTGGCTTCATCGCACCGCTGTACGAAATGTTCAGTGTGCAAGAATAGTTTTCACTTAGACTGTCTGAAATTGTCGGCACACCAACTGACTACAATTGATGAAGGTTGGACCTGCGAATACTGCAGTAAAGAGGGTCGTATACTCCGCAGTCAATCTACTTCGTCGCCTCTCCTACCACAGGACATTAGTTTATCATCAGGTGATAATCAACTCAATTCACTTAGGCCCATGAATGTGGACCCGTTCGCCGTCCTTATGTCCAAACTGAATGAGATATCCTCTGACATTTCGTCAATTAAAGCGACACAATTGACAATGCAGTCTGAAATATCGGATTGTAAGTCAATCTTACATAAACACTCGTCGGATATAAGTGATCATGCCAAAATCCTCGACAGTCACTCATCGACTCTCGATGGGCATGACAGTGATATTTTGTCCTGCACATTTGTGCAGGACGGTAGTAAGATTACGAAGCCTATTTAGGCTTCGTAATCTTACTACCGACCTCAACACCCTTAAATCCGACCTAGACACTACTAACCAACGACTTTCTAGAGCCGAGGAATCTTCTCTTTCAACCGATCTTAACAAGGCAACATCTACTCCTCTTAATCCAAGTGAAATACTCGACCGTGTGCGTCGATCCCACAATGTTCTGATTCGAGGCATTCCTGAATCCAATTCGGTTGATGATTCTGCACTAACATCAGAGATGCTCGGATATATCAGTCCTGATGCAAATACCCATCTCATGTCGGTTGAGAGATTCGGCAAAGTCAATAACACCAGACCTAGAATTCTGAAAGCCACCTTCACCAACCCGATGATTGCATCTAAAGTGCTGCGTAATAAAAAACTAATCCTCAATAATCCATCCTGGCGCAAGATTGGTATTTCTGATGACAAGACTCCGATGCAGCTGAATGAGCTAAATAAACTACGTGACGAACTCAGGCGCAGGCAGAGGGCAGGGGAAACTGATATTGATATCAAATATATCTCTGGGGTCCCTACAATCATAAAAAATTGGTTCAAGCACTGACGTGAAGTCAGGAGCTTTTGCGCGTATGTTCTATTGTCCATTCTCCTGTATTGGACACTCTTATAATCGAATTCACCATGGTAAATTCGATTAAGAGTGTTCAATACAGGAGAATGGACAATTGAACATACGCGCAAAAGCTCCTGACTTCACGTCAGTGCTTGAACCAATTTTTTTTCGTGAATTCAGGAGCTTTTGCTCGTATGTTGAATTGTCCATTCTCCTGTATTGAACTCTCTTAATCGAATTTACCATGGTGAATTCGATTAAGAGTGTCTAATACAGGAGAATGGACAATAGAACATACGCACAAAAGCTCCTGACTTCACGTCAGTGCTTGAACCAATTTTTTTTTCGTGAAGTCAGGATAGAAAGGAGAAGAATACATAATTATTCTTGAAAAATATTACTGGAATTAATGTCATATTTAAATAATCAAAGTAAAGAAAATTATAAGTTTGGTTCCTAACATATTGAATGAAATTCAATTCAAAGTAATATTCAATTACTTATTCTTAACCAATAAATGTCCATTGATAGATCTAAAGGTGATGAGGTGAAACATATAAAGATATATTCTCATTAGTAATAGAAAAACTGGCCTAAAATTCCTCTCTACCCATCACGAGATTTAATATCCACAAATGAGCCTAACAACCTAACAACCTAACCTGAAATTTTCAAGCCGCTATCTCTTTCCATTCTCAGGTTATCGTGACAACAAAAGTATTTTTTAATAATTTTCTAGCGAAACGATTCTCACAAAATTTCACAAACGTGCTCAGGTCTATATTCTACAACTATTCACCAAGTTTAAATTTGATCGGATTTATTTTGGTCGAAAACAAAATTATTACTCGGAAACCATTGGGCCGATTATACCCATTAACGAACTTGTCCGTCGTATTGGGATGCGCCACCTACCCTGAAAATTTCAAGTCGCTAGCTCTTTCCGTTCTCAAGTTATCGTGGCAACGGACGGCCGGACGGCACCACAGAATTAAATTTCACATTTGGGCAAAACTATAACGCGATGTTCCCCAGAACATACGCGCAAAAATTATGTTTCTACAGCGCCAAAAAACTAACCAGTCTTCACGAGTGGCTTATCCTCTACACGAACGCGCAGTCGCTTGGTTCAAAGTATCTCGAACTACTTGCCTACGCAAGTACTGTTAACCCCTCATTTATTCTCATCGCTGAGTCCTGGTTGCACTCTGGCATTCCCGATAGCTTAATATCGATTCCTGGCTACTTGGTTTTTAGATGTGACAGTGTAACGACGATTGGTTACGGAGGAGTGTGTATTTTCGTCAGAGATGATGTGTCTAGAGCTTTCTCGGTACGTCCTTTTTTCCCTAACATTCCTGGAATTGACAGCATATTCATCGATCTGTTTGATGGTCAGTCATGCTGCTTCACTATCGGTTGCGTTTATAGACCTAGACCCTGCCAAGCTGATATAGAGATGGCAACATTACTATGTGAATTATCAACAGAAAAATGTAACCTGTATATAGCTGGAGATTTCAACCTGCCCGACGTCAGCTGGCCCCTCACTTCCAGAACCTATAACTCGACTTCCAGCCCTTATGTTGATTCTATTCGGGATTCCAATCTCGTACAGCTGGTTGATTCACCTACACGGTTCAGGAACCAACAAATTCCCTCATTACTGGATCTCATATTAGTAAATGATACCGACCTAGTTTCTAACATAGAATACCATCCTCCATTCGGTAAGTCCGATCATGCCGCACTTCTTTCCAAGCTACAACTGAGGTTTAATAAATCACGGGATAGGTATCTAAAAACAATAAAAGTTACAAACTACGAACTCCTGCAGCGTGAGATAAATGCTATTGTATGGGAAGATGTATTCTCATCCAGCGACGACGTTGAAACTATGTGGACTCGCTTCGAGAATGTCCTGAAAAACGTGATAGAGAAATGTACATCGACAAAAATGACCACTTCAATACCTTCCAAACCTTGGATTAGTGATGCCATACTGGGAATGATTAAACATAAAAAATCAATCTGGCAGCGCTACATTCGACGCAGACAACACAGGGACTATGTAGCTCATCGATCTTTCTCTAACTACCTCTCCGCCACTATTGCCAATGCAAAGAAAGATTTTGAATCCAAGCTTGTCCTGTCCAAGGATAGAAAACGGTTCTTCAAATACGTTAGATGCTCCCTCAACACCAAAGTTGATACACCACTGGTACGGAATGGCAGCGGCCAACTTTCTCAGGACTCCGAAGAGGTGGCCAATGTTCTAGCTGATTCGTTCACTGCTTCTTTCACTTACGAGACCGGCTCACCTCCGCTTCCATTCAGCATTCGCAGCACATCCTTTCTGAACGAGGTAACCTTTCCACCTATTTTGGTTGAAAAACAACTGTCTTCTCTAAATGTCCAATCCGCTCCTGGTGGCGATTGCCTTTCAGCCAAGATATTCAAGGAGTGCTCTCATTTCTTGGCTACTCCTCTCTCAAAAATTTTCACAAGGTCATTTGAGACGTCATCACTGCCTTCATCTTGGCGAAGTGCCCTAGTGACACCGATATACAAAAAGGGTGACAAGCTCGATGCGTCAAACTACCGCCCCATCAGTTTAGTTCCAATTGCTGCCAAGGTCTGTGAGAGAATGTTGCTTGACTCCATTCTTAAGTTTGCAATGGATAACAAAATCATTCCCGACTGCCAGCATGGTTTTCTTCCTGGACGTTCAGTTATTAGCAATCTTCTGGAGTGTGTGAACGACTGGTCCAAATGTCTTGATGTCAAGGTGCCTGTTGACGTCCTCTATTTGGATTTTTCACGTGCGTTTGATCGTGTGCCTCACAAACGGCTTTTATACGTACTGGACCATCTCGGTCTTCGTAGTAAACTTCTGGACTGGATAGCGGCATTTCTTTCTAATCGCTCATTTCAAGTACGAGTCAGTCGGTCGCTCTCATCGCTTAGACCAGTTTCTAGCGGCGAACCCCAGGGCTCTGTCCTTGGACCCTTAATTTTTCTTCTCTACATTTCTGAACTACCAGCGTGTATCAAATCACGTTGTTCTCAGTTTGCCGACGACACAAAATTGTATGGTGTCCCCGGTCAGGCTGATCACACGATTCAACGGGACCTGGAGTCAATTGCTCGATGGTGCAAGGATTGGCAGCTACCTCTCAATCTGGAAAAGTGTGCCGTTTTACATATGGGAGCCAATAACCCTCGACTTCAATATCGTATCGGCGGGCAGAGGATCCCTGCTGTATCCAGTCACTGCGATCTGGGTGTCATCATAACAGAAAACTTGACCTGGTCTGATCACATATTAACCATTGTAAAACGAGCCAGAAAGTCACTGTTTTTAGTGCAGAAAGCTTTTCGAAAGAGTGATCCGGTCACCATCAGTGTTCTCTTCCAGACGTACGTACGTCCTATTTTGGAATTCGCTGGTCCGGTTTGGAGCCCGGTTTTGAGTCGGGATGCTGTGATGTTGGAAAACGTGCAGAGGCAAGCTACTCGATTGCCTTATGGAATTTTCCGGCCAACCTATGATGAGAGGCTCTCAATTATGAACATTACATCGTTCGCGGCCCGTAGAGCTCGTGGTGATCTAATATTTACATTTCGTGCACTTCGCGGTATTTTTGGCGTCGATTTGCGAGGTCTGTTCGAGATGAACCGTGACGTTCGTCTGCGAGGCCATACCCTTAAGCTTAAAAAAGAGAAATTCTCAACAGTGACCAGACAGCATTTTCTTTCAAACCGGGTGTTTGATTTGTGGAATGGATTGCCTGCAGGTGTTGTGAGTTCGGTTTCTGTGAATGCATTTAAGAACTCATATGATAACTGGCTCCGTGATCACTAATTTTCGACTCTTATTATCTTTCTTCACCACTTAGTTGTTTTCTGTTATTTCTTTTTTTTTTCAATGTAATTTAATGTTCTTGAAATACTTGTTTTGTTGAATTTTGTTATTGTGAGTTTATAAGCCTGTGCCTCAACTCTTTTCATTGTTTAATAATAATAATAATAATAATAATATGTTTCGGCCCCTCATGGCATGAGGTTTTGGCGATTTCGGTTCCCAATTCCCAGATGTTTGAAATGAACGCACTATACCCGCAATGCTTTTTCAAAATAATTCCCTTATACATTATCAACATGAAAAAAGAAGTGGAAAAAACATCAGTGAACTTCTATATGTCCCTTAGTTCAGATGCGTTTATTAGCGGTTTATTTGCACGAGCACGATCATTAAGATTCTCAGAATGAAACCAAAAAGTTGGGTTAATAAGATATTGAACCGACACATGTATTTCTCTTACTACTTTGCTTGGCCGACTATTCGAATCTTAAGAAATAAAAAATTACAAACTTCCATTTGCGAGCTGGATGAAAAACATCCTGTTTGAATACTTGGACCAGTATACTTAAGGAAATCAGAATCAAACAAGAAAATAAATTTTACTAAGCATTTGATCGACACTTGTATCCTGCTAATTATTTTTCTTGGCCAGCTACTTGAATCTTCAGAAAAAAAAATACCAACTTCTATCTGAGCACTATGAGATAAACCTCATATTTCGATCCTTGGAGCTGGGTAATTAAGGATATCAGAATCTAACAAAAAAATCAATTTGATTAGGTATCTGATCGATACATGTATCCCAACAATAATTTTTTTAGCCACTACTTGAATCTTCGGAAAAAAAAATTCCAACTTCTTTCTGAGCACTATGAGATAAACCTCATATTTCGATTCTAGGAGCTGGGTACTTAAGGATATCAGAATCGTACGAAACAATCAATTTGATTAGGTATCTGATCGATACATGTATCCTGCTAATTATTTTTCTTGGCCGGCTACTTGAATCTTCTGAAAAAAAAATTACCTACTTCTATCTGAGCACTGTGAGATAAACCTCATATTTCGATCCTTGGAGCTGGGCAATTAAGGATATCAGAATCTAACAACAAAATCAATCTGATTAGGTATCTGATCGATACATGTATCCCAACAATTATTTTTTTGACCAGCTACTTGAATCTTCAGAAAAAAATTCCAACTTCTATCTGAGCATTATGAGATAAACCTCATATTTCGATCCTAGGAGCTGGGTACTTAAGGATATCAGAATCGAACGAAACAATCAATCTGATTAGGTATCTGATCGATACATGTATCCTGATAATTATTTCTCTTAGCCGGCTACTTGAATCTTCAGAAAAGAAAATTTCCAACTTCTATCTGAGCACTATGAGATAAATCTTATATTTGGATCCTAGGAGCTGGGTACTTAAGGATATCAGAGTCGAACGAAACTATCAATTTGATTAGGTATCTGATCGATACATGTATCCTGATAATTATTTTTCTTGGCCGGCTACTTGAATCTTCAGAAAAAAAAAAATTCCAACTTCTATCTGATCACTATGAGATAAATCTTATATTTCGATCCTTGGAGCTGGGTACTTAAGGATATCTGAATCGAACGAAAAAATCAATTTGATTAGGTATTTGATCTGCACATGTATCCTGCTAATTATTTTTCTTGGCCGGAGACTGGAATCTTCAGAAAAAAAAAATTACCAACTTCTATCTGAGCACTATGAGATAAACCTCATATTTTGATCCTTGGAGCTGGTTACTTAAGGATATCAGAATCGAATGAAACAATCAATTTGATTAGGTATCTGATCGATACATGTATCCTGCTAATTATTTTTCTTGGCCGGCTACTTGAATTTTCAGAAAAAAAAAACTACCAACTTCTATCTGAGCACTATGAGATAAACCTCATATTTCGATCCTTGGAGCTGGGTACTTAAGGATATCAGAATCGAACGAAAAATCAATTTGATTAGTTAACATATCGATACATGTAACCTGCTAATTTTTTTTCTTGGGCGGCTACTTGAATCTTCAGAAAAAAAAATTACCAACTTCTATCTGAGCGCTATGAGATAAACCTCATATTTCGATCCTTGGAGCTGGGTACTTAAGGATATCAGAATCCAACGAAAAAATCAATTTGATTAGTTATCCGATCGATACATGTATCCTGCTAATTATTTTTCTTGGCCGGCTACTTGAAACTTAGGAAAAAAAAAATTACCAACTTCTATCTGAGCACTATGAGATAAACCTCATATTTTGATCCTTGGAGCTGGGTACTTAAGGATATCAGAATCGAACAAAAAAATCAATTTGATTAGTTATCTGGTCGATACATGTATCGTGCTAATTATTTCTCTTGGCTGGCTACTTGAATCTTCAGAAAAAAAAATTACCAACTTCTATCTGAGCGCTATTAGATAATCCTCATATTTCGATCCTTGGAGCTGGGTACTTAAGGATATCAGAATCGAACGAAAAAATCAATTTGATTAGTTATCCGGTCCATACATGTATCCTGCTAATTATTTTTCTTGGACGGCTAATTGAATCTTCAGAAAAAAAAAATTACCACTTCTATCTGGGCACTATGAGATAAACCTCATAATGCGATCCTTGGAGCTGTGTACTTAGGGATATCAGAATCGAACGAAAAATTCAATTTGATTAGTTATCTGATCGATACATGTATCCTGCTTATTATTTTTCTTGGCCAGCTACTTGAATCTTCAGAAAAAAAAAATTACCAACTTCTATCTGAGCACTATGAGATAAACCTCATATTTCGATCCTTAGAGCTGGGTACTTTAGGATATCAGAATCGAACGAAAAAATCAATCTGATTAGTTATCTGATCGATACATGTATCCTGCAAATTATTTTTCTTGACCGGCTACTCGAATCATCAGAAAAAAAAATTACCAACTTCTATCTGAGCACTATGAGATAAACCTCATATTTCGATCCTTAGAGCTGGGTACTTAAGGATATCAGAATCAAACGAAAATATCAATCTGATTAGTTATCTGATCGATACATGTATCCTGCTAATTATTTTTCTTGGCCGGCTACTTGAATCTTCAGAAAAAAAAATTACCAACTTCTATCTGAGCACTATGAGATAAACCTCATATTTTGATCCTTGGAGCTGGGTACTTAAGGATATCAGAATCGAACGAAAAAATCAATTCGATTAGTTATCTGGTCGATACTTGTATCGTGCTAATTATTTATCTTGGCCGGATACTTGAATCTTCAGAAAAAAAAATTACCAACTTCTATCTGAGCGCTATGAGATAAACCTCATATTTCGATCCTTGGAGCTGGGTACTTAAGGATATCAGAATCGAACGAAAAAATCAATTTGATTAGTTATCCGATCCATACATGTATCCTGCTAATTATTTTTCTTGGCCGGCTACTTGAATCTTCAGAAAAAAAAAATTACCAACTACTATCTGAGCACTATGAGATAAACCTCATATTTCGATCCTTGGAGCTTTGTACTTAGGGATATCAGAATCGAACGAAAAATTCAATTTTATTAGTTATCTGATCGATACATGTATCCCGCTAATTATTTCTCTTGGCCGGCTACTTAAATCTTCAGAAAAAAAATTACCATCTTCTATCTGAGCACTATGAGATAAACCTCATATTTCGATCCTTAGAGCTGGGTACTTAAGGATATCAGAATCGAACGACAAAATCAATCTGATTAGTTATCTGATCGATACATGTATCCTGCTAATTATTTTTCTTGACCGGCTACTTGAATCTTCAGAAAAAAAATTACCAACTTCTATCTGAGCACTATGAGATAAACCTCATATTTCGATCCTTAGAGCTGGGTACTTAAGGATATCAGAATCGAACGAAAAAATCAGTCTGATTAGTTATCTGATCGATACATGTATCCTGCTAATTATTTTTCTTGACCGGCTACTTGAATCTACAGAAAAAAATTACAAACTTCTATCTGAGCACAATGAGAAAAACCTCATATTTCGATCCTTAGAGCTGGGTACATAAGGATATCAGAATCGAACGAAAAAATCAATTTGATTAGATATCTGATCGATACATGTATCCTGCTAATTATTTTTCTTGGTTGGTTACTTGAATCTTCAGAAAAAAAATTACCAACTTCTATCTGAGCACTATGAGATAAACCTCATATTTCGATCCTTGGAGCTGGGTACTTAAGGATATCAGAATCGAACGAAAAAATCAATTTGATTAGTTATCCGATCGATACATGTATCTTGCTAATTATTTTTCTTGGCCGGCTACACGAATCTTCAGAAAAAAAAATACCAACTTCTATCTGAGCACTATGAGATATACCTCATATTTTGATCCTTGGAGTTGGGTACTTAAGGATATAAGAATCGAACGAAAAAATCAATTTGATTAGTTATCTGATCGAGTCATGTATCCTGCTAATTATTTTTCTTGGCCGGCTACTTGAATAGCAGAAAAAAAAATTACCAACTTCTATCTGAGCACTATGGGATAAACCTCATATTTAGATCCTTGGAGCTGGGTACTTAAGGATATCAGATCGAACGAAAAAATCAATTTGATTAGTTATCTGATCGATACATGTATCCTGCTAATTACTTTTCTTCGCCGGCTACTTGAATCTGCAGAAAAAAAAAATTACCAACTTCTATCTGAGCACTATGAGATAAACCTCATATTTTGATCCTTGGAGCTGGGTACTTAAGGATATCAGAATCGAACGAAAAAATCAATTTGATTAGTTATCTGATCGATACATGTATCCTGCTAATTATTTTTCTTGGCCGGCTACTTGAATCTTCAGAAAAAAAAATTACCAACTTTTATCTGACCACTATGAGATAAACCTCATATTTCGATCCTTGGAGCTGGGTACTTAAGGATATCAGAATCGAACGAAAAAATCAATTTGATTAGTTATCTGATCGATACATGTATCCTGCAAATTATTTTTCTTGGCCGGCTACTTGAATCTTCAGAAAAAAAAATTACCAACTTCTATCTGAGCACTATGAGATAAACCTCATATTTCGATCCTTGGAGCTGGGTACTTAAGGATATCAGAATAGAACGAAAAAATCAATTTGATTAGATATCTGATCGATACATGTATCCTGCTTATTATTTTTCTTGGCCGGCTAAATGAATCTTCAGAAAAAAAAATTACCAACTTCTATCTGAGCACTATGAGATAAACCTCATATTTCGGTCCATGGAGCTGGGTACTTAAGGATATCAGAATCGAACGAAAAAATCAATCTTATTAGTTATCTGATCGATACTTGTATCCTGCTAATTATTTGTCTTGGCTGGCTACTTGAATCTTCAGAAAAAAAAAATTCAACTTCTATCTGAGAACTATGAGATAAACCTCAAATTTAGATTCTTGGAGCTGGGTACTTAAGGATATCAGAATCAAACCAAAAAATCAATTTGATAAGGTATTTGATTGACAAAAGTATCCTGCTAATAACCTTTCTTGGCTGGCCATTCACATATCCAGAAAACTAAAATTACAAACTTCTATTTGAGCGCTATGAGAATAATTTAATATATCGAACAATGCAGCTCTACCTGTAGTGCTTTCAGAATTGAATGACAAAATTTGAGTAATTTGTTAGTGCTTAGGTATATGCATTCAGCCGATAACAAAGCTTAGTCTCCTATTCTGAACCTCGGAATAAAATATCAAAAGCGCCAGTGGTGGAATAGCAGCGCTTGGAGTTGGCCGGCCGGGAGCTAACATCACCTCGGTCGCAATCTTGCATAAATACAACTGAATCATTAATATAATTGCAGATTTAGAGGATGAAATATTGTTCGCAGCCATAACACACGAAATATGCTAGATGCCGTTCGAACACTGAAGCCTAGCAGCGTCGGGCGCGTCTAGTATTTGGATGTGGCCGCTTGGGAACACCGCGTTTCGTAACATTTTTTCAATTTGGCTTCTGTGCGTTAATTTTCAAGAAAATTCTCAATTAAATTCAAAACGTAGGTCTTTGACTCACCTCATGTTGGATTTACATACATCAGAAAATTATAATTACGGTATTCTATGAAATTATCAGTTTTACGGAGTTGAGATTGGTATCAAAAATTGACTTTGAAATAGGTAATGTAACAAAAAAACAAAAAATTTGTTTTCGTTACTCCGAAACTATCAGGCTGATGTTGCCCAATAATGAACTTGTCCGAGATATTCATCTCACAAACCTATTCTGAAAATTTCAACTGCCTAGCTCATTCCGTTCGAGAGTTATCGTGGCTACGGCTAGACAGCCTGGCATAATCGATTCTGACCACAGAATCACGGATTCTTGATCAGTGAGTGGAACCAACACGTTTAGGACCATTTTCAGCCAAAAATTCGAAAATTACAAACATTTGGACAAATGGATAAGCACTCTATTCTGATGAACAAGGGTGCCAGAAATGGCAGATACCGTTGTTAATGCATCAAGAAGATCTGAGTGTTCTACCAAAATTGTCTCGAGGAATTGTTTGGTAAATCTATACTTCTGCATAGAGTTGACAACTCGAATAACAAACAAGAGATTTCATTGATTTACTGGGAGTAACCCTACTCATAGCTGCGTTATGTGTAAATGACACATCACGTTATAGCGTTGGCTACTAGAAAAAGCCAGAAATGCGTCTGTTCTTGCCTTTCAATAAAATCTGCTTTTTTGGCGCTCTAGTTCCTCGGAACTGAGTGCTTATCAATTTGCCCAAATGTCTGTAATTTTCGAATATTTCGATGAAAATGGTCTTAAATGATTTGGTTCGACTCACTATAACGACATACGACTGTTCCCAAGTCGCAGTGGTTAAATTCGGAGCTACTAGAACTCAGGGATCCGCGGTCTAGCTCCAGTGGAGATGGGAGTGGGTTTCTAAAAAGGGAACCTAGTAAATGGGCGCCAGGTAAATTTAAGTCTCCCAGATACCCCCGCGTAATGTAATAATTCCTAAATTCACCAAAAGAATATTCACGCTAAAAACAAACAATTTATTCCAGTAGCTTACAACCCAGGTCTTTAGATTCACCAAAATAAAACTACTGTGAAACCCTGAATAAGGGTGGCGGAAATTGTACGTAGATATTATTCTTTGATTCAAATACGCGTCGCTTGAGCTCAGGCGCATCCACGTTTCTCATCTTTGATTATATATGATTACCACAAATCTTCCCCCAATTTCCGCTTTACAATAACAATAATTTAGGTAATTGATGACAATAAGTTCACGTCAGAAACAGTAGGTATAAGACATGTTTCGAAGATCTATTTCCTATAACTTGCGTGCTATTCCTTATGCCTGAACGTAGTATTGCTTCGATGGTCTCTCAATACTGTTCTCCTTCCCTCTGTGCTCGCAGTCTGCAACCCTTGTCTGAATGTCCCACAGCGCTGCTTCCTGACCACCTTGTATATACTCGGGATCTGCAACACTGCGTTGGCTGTCTCACAGCGCTACTTATGGATCACCTTGTATATATTCGAATGTCTCAGTTACTCTCTTCCTGACACAAAAATCGTGCTATTCCTCTTGACATAAAAATCGTGCTGGCATAAAAACTCGTGCTAACATAAAAACTCGTGATGTTCCTCTTGACATAAAAATCGTGCTGGCATAAAAACCCTGATGACAGAAAATAAACCATCAGTGACTTCTCTCGGATAAGAAACAAATGAATTTTCCCAACACATAATAATTTCGGGTATCAGAATATTAATCAGACCATTTATTCGTTGTTATGCAATAGTTATAGAATTCGTACATACCCTGATGGTCGGGGTTGTCCTGCACACGTTTGCTTCGAAACCAAATCTGGCCGTGCCTCCCCCAAATAATAATCCTTCAAGCACACAGCGATGTTCTGGATATAGAAAGATAATTACAACCTGAATTGTTTCCACTAGAAATGACGAGAATAGAACATCTAACTTATACCTGTCAAAGTCGCCAAGATCGTTCACGTGGTCAACTCTTGGATTTGCAAAAAGGTCTTTATATCCTCTTTCGAGACGAGCGCAAGTTACCTGTTATCTTCCCAAATCAAACCAATGTAACCCTCACTACTAATTCGATATTCGAAACTATATCCAACTAAGAAGAAATCAACAATTCTTACAAATTCCAAATTAAATTTTTTTAATGAGCAGTTTTATCATGGGAATCCATTCATATCATTTTTAACTCTAACAAGCTAATACTTTCGGAGATATGATTTTTCAAAATTTCAATGTAAATCGTATTTCACAGATTGATATAATTATCCTTTGTATGAATTGTCATAATGTCAACTTGACAGAAGGGAATATTGTAACTTCAAAAATATTGGGGTTGAAATACTCGTATTTTAGCGATGCAACGGGGACCTCACCCGAAAATGTTTGAAAATATTACGTAAATATTGAAAGCATAATTCTGTAGTTCGAGAGAGGAGAAAATTTGGTGAACGTAGATCAGGAAATTTTTGATCGATTACAAGGTAATTTTTTATTATTACGTATCTTCTTTCATACATGTTTTATGGAATACCTACTATTTGTAGGTACTTTGAACCTGTTTTGGGCAATTGTCATACGAAACTTGTTTTTTTGGCGCTCTAGTTCCTTGGAACAGAGTGCTTGTCAATTTGCCCAAGTGTCTGTAATTTTGGAATTTTTGGCTGAAAATGGTCTCAAACGATTTGGTTCGACTCACTGATCAAGAATCCGAGTGCGAAATCGATTCTGTCTGGCCGGCCGACCGGCCGTAGGCACGATAACTCTCGAACGAAAGGAGTTAGCGGATTGAAAATTGCAAGGTGGTTTTGGAGCGTAAATATCTCGGACAAGTTTGTTAATGGGCGAAATCCATTGAGGGGTTTCGGAGTTATGGCCGATTTTAGTAAAAATATTTTTTATGAATATTTCCGAAACCGATCACTCGATCTATCTGAAATTTTGCATCAAATTGTAGAATCATGACCTTTATACGCATGTGAAGTTTTGTATTGACCAGATTACCGCAAAGTGTCAAAAAAAAATTTGAAAATGTGGTGCAGTTCTCATTCTCATGATTGCTCATTTAATCTTGATAAATAAACTATTATTCGAATTGAATTTCCTTTATGATGCAGTTCTATCATATGAATACATTGATATAATTCCCAACTCTGAGAAACCAATACTTTCGGAGATATAATTTGTCTGTTTGAACTAGAGCGCCAGAAAGCTCCTGTCCACAGGGCTTTAACCCATTTTTTAATGTTAATGTTACGTTATATGCTATTTACACATAACGCATAGTGATGGCTATGAGTAGGTTTACACTGCTCAGTTCATTTACATTTGTCGAAAGTTATAGGGAATTCTGATGAAGGCCAAGAAGTCCGATCTTACTACCGATAAATCAAGGAAATCTCTTGTTTGTTATTCGAGTTGTGAACTCTATGCGTAAGTATCGATTTACGAACCCATGCCACGGGACAAAAGTTGAAACTTCGAAATTGAGTGGTTCATATGTTTAGATGTGAGGCTTCATGAATCGCACTGCATAGTAGTATGTAGCAGTAAAATGTCCTTCCCTATCTCCTCTTTTCGTTAAAAACCCATTTTCGGAAACTAATTTGAACTACCTGGATTAGCTTTATTTTTACCATTTTCGGATGGAAAATATTTCATGAGGATGATTTCGAGTTTGCTTAACGTTCTGAAGAAAATTCTTGAACAACTTCAGAAATCCACGATAATACTATGAAGTTTTACTATCAGTATTGAGTTGGAACGAACTGGTGTTGGATGAAAGTCGAGTTCGCCAAAATATAGCAAGAAATGTTTCTCTTTGAAATCATGATATTATAAATATCATATCATATCATATTTAAATATCTCCTATGTGAGTCACATGAAATCCCAATTAACTTCTAATGAGGTAATAACGAATGGAAATGTATGCAAAGAAAGCTCTGCGGCGATGATACGAAAACGATATTATTTCCAGTGCACCGATGCCTCATACACGTTCGCCTACCTTTAATGCAAAATATTCTATATCGACACATCGTCATATTATTACACCTTCGGTGGAATATGAACCTGTGTTGACATCATGAACCCAGGTCCACATTTCATTTCAGCCCCCTCGATCTATTTTCATTTTAACAGCCATGGCAGCAGGACTTTTTCTTCCTTAAAACTGATACGCTAAGATCTATTCATTCATTGTATTGTGTAAAGTTAGGAGCTTTAGCATACCTCATGATGAAGTCATCAATTTTTCTCTTGGATTTGTAGGAACAGCGATCATACTACTGATACTTATGGATATTAGAGATCTTTTATTTCAAGAAGACAAACTATAGAGGAGTCTTCAGCATTACCAGAAAATATATACATACACACTATACCATAATGAGTGATATGGTTTTGCCTTTGCACAATTAGGATCATTTGTGGGATTTTGAATTTGCAAGATCCAACATAATAGTTATATGTAGAAACGATTTAAATTCGTAAATAAAACTGAAATATTGAAAAATGAGCCAATAACTAATCGACGTTATGGAAATGTCATAACAAACTAAGTGATGCGAGTGCGAATCCGAATGGAAGTATACAAAACTATCATATTTTCTAAAGACAATTGCCATTGAATCGAAAACGTCAAATTTAATTTTCACCATGGACGGGAGAACTTCCACTTCATTTCACCTTGAATAGCTATAAAGCTGATATTGGAATTGTTGAATTCACATCATATCTTGCGTGGTTATCTGACAGGAAAATAAGCATAACCTAACATTTTCAAAATAAACACCGTGAAATGTGTCAGAATTTCATGGCCAACCAGGAGACTTTATAAATGTGAATGGAGTATATATGATATATTAATCACGCCAATTATTTCTTCAAGTTGATTTTACCGATATTGTAGTGAGGCAGAGGTTCTTTCGATGCTTTCCTCGTCATTTTAACAAGAGAGCTGTCAGATGTGAGTGATTTTAGTACAAGATTCATTGTTATTTGATTGTTTTCACGTGCCTTATGTATTTTTGTAGCATCCTGAGGAAGAACCGCTGAAGGTTTGAAATATAGATGTTGAAGACGATTGATTATTGATCTTTGCCCGCACAATAACTTTCCTAGTACCCAAATCGAGGGGTAAACCGCTAGGAATTCTGGTGTACAAGAAAGTAGAATTCCATGGAATTCCCATTGAATACCGAGGAATTCTTATTGAATTCCTGGAATTCCTACTGAATTCCCGGAATTCCTATTGAATTCCGTGGAATTCCTATTGAATTATTAAGAATTCCTATTGATGTTAGAGTGTGAAAACTATCGGACAATCATGTATTAAGCTTCAAATAGTTGGTTTCACCCGAGGGGTAAACCGCTAGGAATTCTGGTGTACAAGAATATAGAATTCCAATAGAATTTCAAAAGAATTCCTATTGAATCCCTAATGAATTCAAAAGTTCAAAAGAATATATATATATTGAATTCCCATTGAATTCCAATGAAATTCCGGTTGAGTTGGAATTCTGGTGTACACATTTTTGTCAGCGGTTTCCTCCTCGACCCAAATCAATTGTTTTCCCTATATACAGTGCGTTTCAAAATGTACACACCAAAAGGAAGTTTTCTCGCCTGTATAATTTTTTGATATTTTGGATTCCGACAAAGTTGGTTCTCAAGAAACGATGATTTTTGACATATATTTCATTAACCGTGTTACTCTGCAAACCTGTCAAAATATACAACTTTTCAGAAAAAGGACCGAAAGACGTAGAAATCAGAACAATATCAATACGTTTTTGAAAGAAATGTTGCTCAGAATTTTATTATATACCAAACTGCCAAATTTCATAATGAAATTACGAATTTTTTTCATATTAATATTTTTATGGCAGCACGCTAGAGGGAGCTTTGGGCTTTACGGAAATTTGAAAAATTATTCGGAATGTAATTCCAATGAAAAGGACATTATCACAATTCAAATAAAGTTAATATTAATTTATCATTCTTCATAAATTCTTATTTCTATAGTGAAAACCTAACAATCTTGGTATAAATCGAATTATATTCCAGAATATAACTGCGCAAAGAGATAATCCGCCGTATTCACAAAGCATATACTACGTTTACATGCATCCTCTCGAACCGTTTTAAGCCAATGCGTATTCCGTAATGCGCATTGAAAACGCATGTAAACGTTTTTTCAATTCGAATTGACTACTCAAATGCGAATTAGTAAATGCGATTTGAAAAGGTGGATTGAGTTTTCCCAAACCGATTTAATATGCATGTATACACCAAATACGCATTGAGAGTAGTTTTAAGAGAAACAAATTTCAGAATTACCAACACCAAATTTATTAGTTTGACAAATCTGATAATCTAACGAACCTGCTTTGGGGTTACGTTAATCGTAATTCCTAAGCTGGAAGATCGAAATAAATCTCTTGAGATAAAAATGATATAATATATTGTTCGAGGTAACTTTTTCTATTATCTTTAATCATTTTCTGCCAATTTTCTGGATTCATTTTCACGATTTGCTCTTTCAATCACTTGTAACCACCCAGAAAAGGTTAATTCCTTGCGAAATTATGGTGTTCTTCATCATTTTTTAAGATATTTAGAATGATTTTCTTTTCTTAATTTCCATTTTTAATTTTTTTCAATCTTCCCATGTTGGCTACGCGAGCTTAGAATAAAGCCGAATTACAGAAAACTAGTTTCAGATAAGGCATGTAAACTCTCAAACCATATTTCATCTAATTCGCATCAAAACATGCGCATTGGTTCAAAACGGATCGAGAAGGTGCATGTAAACGTAGTAATTGTTAAGTGTTTAAATCTCCGTTAAGTCCTAACTGAGGTCCTCATTTAAGGATAAATTTGAATCGCAACCTCAGTTAACGTATGTAACGGTGGTGAAACAGGCCTGTTTTACCACCTTTATCCCTTATTGTCCCTTATTATCCCCAATTTATCCTTAACTGAGGAACTCAGTTAGGACTTTACGGAGATTGAATCCTTTGTGAATACGGTGGTGTATCTTGCTAATTATTCTTGGAACATCATTAGAAATTAAATTCTTATATTTCACATCTGAAGAATAATTCTCCAATCCTCTGAAATCGCTTTTGCATTTATTGACTAAAATACGACTAAAAACGCAATACAGACCTCATCTAAAACAAAGTTACCTGTGAAAATGAAATCAAGTTGACAGGCACATTAAATGAATAAATAATTTGAAAGTGTATTATTATATTCGATTTTAGAGGGTGAGAGTATTATTCTTCAGATGTGAAAATGTGAAATCGAATAATTTTATTTCTTCTGATGTGCCAAGAATAATAAGCGAGATATTAGCTCCTCGCGCATTTAGATTCTCAAGTATAACTCGGTTTGCACCGATTGTGAGGTTTTCACTATGGAAATCATCATTTATGAGGAACATTAAATGAATATAAACTTTATTTGAATTATGATAATGTTTCTTTCATTGGAATTACATACCGAATAATTTTGCAAATTTCCGCTAAGCTCAAATCTCCCTGTAGCGCGCTGTCATCGAAATATCAATATAAAAAATTTTAGGAATCTCACTATGAAATTTGGCAGTTTGGTATAACATGAAATTCTGAGCAACATTTCTCTCAGAAACTTTTCGATTTTGTTCTAATATCTACTTACGTCTTTTGGCACCAACTTTCCCGAAAACTCAAATTTCAAGAAAATATACTGGCGAAAAAATTTCCTGTTGGTGCGTACTTTTTGAAACTCACTATTTATTTATCATTTTCCTTGGATAGGAGTTCAATTTCAAAATACCCTGGAGTCTCCGCAGATTTGCATCAAGCAATGAAGGATGGCTGATCTTTTGTATTCTGTTCTTCATCCCCAGAACAAAGTTCACTTTAACCTTGAAATTAACCTCAGATGCGCCCTCAGCCAACATGTAGTTCAAGAGGGCCATCACATGGACTGGGGATGGCAGAACATACTGGACGTGTGTGAGCGGCAACACTCGAGGGAGTTCTTAAAGATGGTCCGGATTAAACAGTACCCCAGTGTTATTAACAAGAGATCTGATATCGACAACTTGAGTTCTATATACTCCCTTCTTATAAGGATCGATGAAGATTTGAACCAATTGAGATTTTTTAATAATGTAGAGTCGACACAGTGATGAGCGAAGCCCAAGTCTGATATGTAACACTTTGTGCTTGTCGTTGTTTTGAGATGAGGAGAAGGAAAGGGAACAACAAAAAAAGAGTAGGGCAAAAAAGACTGAAAATTAAGTAACAATAAATTGAATAGGTGAAGTGATGGACTACAATTTTTAAACATTTTTTGCATTGAAGATTATGTTTTGGATTGTTTGGTTTTGTCCACAGTGTAAAGGAGATTTTAAGTTGGTATTTTATTGCACCGTGGTCCGCTTCTGTGGACACGGATGGCATATGTCATATTTTGTTATCTGACACTGGCTTGATGGAATTGATATTGGATTTGATACAGTTTAATTTTTGTCCATTTAATCTATAATCTGATGCCTCTGAGTATTAATGAATATTGTACCGGAAGATTTTCTCCTGAACATCGTGAACATCAGACTTTATATAGTCAATAACCTAAAATTGAATAGGTAAGTTTGGTCGAGGACCACATGAAGGCATTGCAATACGTGTTTTATTGTCACATCAAAGAATACATTTATATTTTTTATCTGTAGATGCTCTGAAGAAGTGATCGAAATATCACGAAAGCTAAGCTGTATCAATAAATAGTACATAGGACTAAGAATTACTCTGAAATACCCCAAATACACGTAGTTTGCTTGCATTTACGTCAGAGATGAATGACTCCCTTATATATATATACAGGGTGAGTCTTTGACCACTGCATTAATTTTAACCAAAGATTCCTCTCATCAAATGAAACACTTTTTTCATTTACCATTTTTCCAGATTCAGCTCAGGTAAAAAGTTACAAGCGTTTAAAGATTTCACAATGTGCTAATACACTCCCGCATATAAATTATCTATGACATTGTTGGCGGACGAGAATAAGGCATGGTAACGTGGTTTACAGCTTGATTCGGGATTCCAACGCTCAGGGACGGATCCATAAAAGTAGTGAAATTTCTGGAGATTTCCATTTTAAAACATTCAATGAAGAATATCTCGAAAATGGTGCGTTTAAGGAGAAATGATGAAGAATAATATAATGTTCTAAAACGATGGAATATTCTTGAAATGACTCAAGAAAAACGTTCTATGCTTTCTTTATGCTAATTTCTTTTAGTTTTATGAATCCACGAGTCCATAATTAGAAAACCAGTAGACGTAGAAAATAACTAATATTTGGAAAATATGTATCATAGTTATAGGCAACTTTACGCCAACATTCATTTCATTCGAAAATGTCAAAGAGATGTCAAAGCTACAAAATGAAAACTGATTTTTTTTTCAAAATTTCAACAGCTTGTATCTTTTTACCTGAGCTGAATTTGGAAAAATGTTTAATGAAAAAAGTGTTTCATTTGATGAGAGGAATCTTTGGTTAAAATTAATGCAGTGGTCAAAGACTCACCCTGTATATATATATATTTTTTTTTCACCATCTAGGGTTGGCTAATCGACAGTGCCGGATCATTTAGATCAAGACACCTGTCAGCTGCTGGTCAGGAATCTTCGGACGATCCTTGTGGTCCACAGGATCTCCTCCTTTTGTGCATCTCCAATGAGTCCTTCGTCGAGTTCGAGCTTCCTCGTGTTCTCAACCAGATGTTTCTCAATGAGACCGTTGGTGGTGATAACGAGAGGCAGGATACATGTAGTAGTGAGTTTATGTATTTCCTTAAGTTCGAAAGCCAAATCATGGTATTTGATTATCTTTTCGGTGTATGCTCGCTCAGCGTTGTCATCTGATGGTACGGTTATATCTATTATAATTACCTTTCTTTCTTTTTTCAGAAGTAACACAATATCCGGCCGGTTATGCGGGATTGGTCTATCAGTGATGAGCGGGTGGTCCCAGTAAAGCTTTACCTCACTATTTTCCAGTATCTCCTTTGGTAAGTACTGATATATCTTCTTGTGTTCTTTTATTAAATCATTTTTAATGGCAATGGCTTGGGGGTACGCCTTTGCCATGGCATTGTGGCAATCCGTGTATTCCCTGGGAGCGAGGGTGGGGCAGGAGGACGTAATGTGTTGGATCGTTTCCGGCGATCGTGAGCACTTGCGACATTTATCAGAAGGTAGGTTTTTCTTCAGTATGGTTTTCTGATATGCTCTTGTGGAAACCACTTGATCCTGAATCGCTACCAGTCGGCCCTCTGTCTCTGGGAAGAGGTAACCCGCTCTTAGGTAGTTGACAGATCTTTCTTTGTCTATTTTATCCCATTTCAGAGCGGTGGGGTACCTTCCATGGAGCGCCTTGCCGTGCCATACTTCGGACAAATCACTGATGTTGGGCGGTTCCGGGGGATGATTCGTTGAGGCCAAATTCAGTGCCGTGATGTTATTGTCCTCTTCGCACAGTGTTTTGAAAAATTGTAAGGTATTAGATCAGAAGTTTTCTCGCATATCTCTTACTACTTTGTGGTGTGTGGATTCAACATTCTGTAGCCCTCTCCCTCCGTCTTTACTTGGTATGTACAACCTATTGGTGGATGCATGGGGGTGGTGCATGCCATGTTTCGTTAGTGACACTCTTATTTGAGTGTCTATTGCTTTGAGGTCTGTTGCAGACCATTTTACGATACCGAAGGAGTAGGAGAGGCATGGTATTGCCCACGTACTTATGGATGTGAAGGTTGACTTAGCATTTAATTTACTTTGCAGGATCTTTTTCAGTCTGCCCATGAATTTGTTCTTAAATTTCGTTTTGGCTTCTGCAGTTTTTATTTCTAACCCCTGTTGGATTCCCAGGTATTTATATGTTTCCTCTGGCCCTAGTCTTTGGATTTCCAGTTCGTCTTGCACCAACATCGCCTCTCCACTTGTGAGTCTTCCCCTCTTCATAGTATTACGGCACACTTGTCGAGACCCATTTCCATCTTGATGGTTTCAGTGAAGGCTGCAACAATTTTTAGCTCTCTCAGTAGTTGTTCTTCATTTGTGGCGTATAGTTTCAGATCGTCAATGTACAGCTGATGGTTGATTTTAGTGTGGCTCCTTTTATCTATTATGTATCCATAATTTGATTCGTTCAATAGTCTGCTTAGAAAGTTGATCGCAAGACAGAACCATAGTGTACTTAACTTGTCGCCCTGAAAGAGTCCTTTTTCTATGTTTATTTCAGATGTTGTGTAAATGCCCCTGTCAGTGTTGACATGCAGGTTCGTTCTCCATGTTTCCATGAGGTGCTTTAGCAGATTGACTACGTTCTCCGATACTCCGTATAGTTTCAGGGTCTTTAATAGCCATGAGTGTGGTATTGAGTCAAAGGCTTTTTTGTAGTCAACCCACGACATGGATAGGTTTAGTAGTTTCTTCGTTGCTTGCTTCGTTACTAGGTAATCTATAATTAGCAGCTCTTTGCATCCTTTCACACCCCTCCGGCATCCGTTCTGTTCTCTGGCTAGTATTTTGTGTTTGCTCACGTGTTTCCATATTTTCTGGGTTAAAATTCCAGTGAGTATTTTATAAAGTGCCGGTAGGCATGTGATCGGCCTGTAATTTGCTGGGTCTTCGTTTCTCTCTCCTTTTGGTATCATATGGGTAGTGCCAAGTGTGCAGGACGAGGGTATGTGTGTCGGGTCTGTTAGTGCTTTTTGAAATAATTTTGCCAGTATCTCATGCGTAGAGTCAAAGTACTTCCAACAGTAGTTGTGGAGACCGTCAGGTCCCGGCGCAGACCAGTTGTTGGCTTTTTTCAGTGCGGCTCTTATGTCATCTTCAGTGATGATGATCTCTTCCATGATGTATCTTCCGAGTTCTCTTTCAGCTTCTCGAATCCAGGAAGCTTGATCGTCATGTTCCCCAGTATGACCCCAGATTTTTTTCCACGTCGCGTGCATGCTGTCGGGTGTTGGATAGTCTCCCTGAGTTGTTATTGTTCCCTCAAGTTGTCGATAAAATTGTTTTTGATTTTAGTAATAGAGCTGATTGTTTTTGTAGCGCGTGACTCTTTCATTGTAACGTCTTATCCGGTTTCCTAACGCATTGGCTTTCTGTTTTAGGGTATCATATAGTACGGTAAGTTCTTCTTTAAAACGCTCGTTGGCGCTCCTGATGTGGAATTCCGATGCTATGCGTGTTATGTTTTTGGCCGTCCTCCTGCTTGGCGAGCTGGTATTCAGGTAAGTATGCAATTTTCCAATTTTCATTCTAATTTTTATTATCTTATTTTCCAGGCGCACTTTCCATGGTGGTGTCTTGTCTACTACTTGTCCTGGTTGTGTGTGGACTACCCGAATATCATTCTCCTCGCAGACAGTCAACGCTCCAACGTACACGTTATCCATGACCTCTTCAATGGTTGAGTTGTGTTTTATCCTTGATTTCAATATAAGGTTTACTTTTTCTACACTTTTGAGTAATTTCCGTGATCCTTTTAGTCTCGGAATTTTGGCCCTTTTTTGGGGGGAGACCCTTGCATACATCTGTATATTTCTCTGGAATATCCTTTCTGTCTTCTCTAAGCAAGGTATAGTTGTTGGTTGAGGCTACAGGTTTGGTTCATATCTATGTGCAGTGTTACCATTTGTAGCTGGGGCGTATGGTCGTATGCTTCCTTTAATTGTCTCAAGCTCGACACTCGAGAACTTCTCATGTTGCATGATCCATCTGACTCTATTTGCCAGTAGATTGAGTTTGCTTGCATTTACGTCAGAGATGAATGACTCCCTGTATATATATACAGTATGGTGCAAATGAAAGGAATAAATTCGTTATTTCGTAAACCGGCGACTTTAAGGAAAAATCCTGAAACCGGTGGATTTTTATTCTTAAACGGGCTATTCATATGGATACCTTTTTATTTTTGACGTCATGTATGTGAGCGTGATGACGTAATCGCTTAAATTTTCAGATGGAAAGGTGGGTGTTGTAATACATTATTTGAAAGGTCTTTTAAATATCTATTCAGCCATATCAATAATGTACAAAAATTGATTTTTTTATTTTTTTAAACAATTAATAAAATTTTTTATTATTATTTAATATGAGGTCAAAAATAAAATGACGTCAAAAATAAAATGGTTTCCTTACGAATAGCCTGTTTAAGAATAAAAATCGACGGGTTTCGAGATTTTTCCTTAAAGTCGCCGGTTTACGAAATAACGAATTTATTCCTTTCAATTGCACCATACTGTATAGGTATATGCTGTCATTTCTTGACATTTGACAAGTAGAAACTACGCCATTAATAAAAATTGAACGATACACGCTTCAAGAACGCATTGAAATTATTAAAATTCACTATAAAAATGGTGAAAATTTGGCATAGACGGTTCATAAAACTCGAACATTTTTGGGTCGTCGTGAAGCACATTGTCGGACCGCAATAAGGAAATTGGTGGAAAAATTCGAGCTGTTGGGACAAGTTAGTTATGTGAACAATAAAACCCGTGCACGTCGCTCAAGAACAGCCGAGAATATTGCTGCTGTAGCCGAAAGTGTTGAAGAAAACCCAGGTTTGTCCATTCCTCGTCGTTCTTTGGAATTAGACATTCCACAAACATCATTACACCGTATTTTGCATAAAGATTTGAGTCTTAAGGCTTATAAAGTTCAGTTAACACAAGAACTCAAGCCGGCCGATCATCAAAAACGTCGTGTCTTTGCTGATTGGGTCGTTGAAATGCATGAAAATGATCCGGAATTCCATCGAAAAATCATCTTGAGTGATGAGGCCCATGGATCTCCACCTCGGTGGCTTCGTCAACAAGCAAAATTGTCGCATCTGGGGCTCGGAAAACCCAAGAGTTATTGTTGAAAAGCCTCTCTATCCTCAACGTGTGACTGTTTGGTGCGGTTTATGGTCCGACGGAGTCATTGGACCTTACTTTTTCGAAAATGAGGCTGGAGCAACAGTTACGGTGAATGGATTGCGCTATCGAGAGATGATTAATGATTTTTTATGGCCGGAATTGGATGGTATAGATCTGGACAACGTTTACTTTCAACAAGACGGCGCTACGTGGCACACAAGCAACGACACCATTGATCTTTTGTGGGAAAAGTTTCTGGACCGTGTTATCTCTCGAAGAGGTGATCACAATTGGCCACCGAGATCTTGTGATTTAACACTTTGCGACTTCTTCTTTTGGGGCCACGTGAAAGAGAAGGTCTACGCCAATAGCCCAGCGTCGATTCAATACCTCAAAGATGGAATTCGTGAGGCTATCGAGGACATAGGGCAGCCACTTTGCGATTTGGTTATGGAAAATTTCATTAAAATGATATGTTCCTGTAAGCGTGTCGTGGTGGTCATTTGCCTGATGTTATTTTCCACTATTATCGGCATAGCTTCTTCTTTATAATGAAATAAACATCCGATCATTTATATTGAAAAATGGCATTTTTCTTTGAATATCAAAATAACACCTCTTATTGGAAAACCCTTTTATTTCATTGATTCACACAATATTATCCATTACCTATAGAAATTATATTATGTAAGAATCTATTTAACTCGAGTGTCATATCCTGATTGGAAAAAATTTGAAATCAAAATATTAAATTGGTCAAGAAGAAATCAGCATCGAGATAAATTGGCTCGATGCGAAGCCCGTTCAACTCCAATTTTCTTCGAATTAACAACATTATTGATTCAAGAATTTAAAGATCCTCTTCATTGTGCACGTTAGGAATTTTCTCCTTGCCAAAGTGGAAATACTGAAAAGGAATTGACAACTTTTAAATTAATTTATACTTATATTTCAGAATTTTCATGGAAAGAACTGAATTTAAAATAAAAATATATTAATATACCTATCTTTTTCCTTCATTTCGGGCATCCTGCCATCATTCTCGTAATATATTTCTAACTCAGTATAAAAATGTTATATCTTTAAACAAATTTCTTTATTACGAATGAGAAGTAATACAGAAACCAATCAAACATAAATTAAGTTCTAGAATGTAACAAAATATCCTGCTCTTTTAATTGATGAACCTTTCAACTTGCTCCGATAGATTCACTAATATGATATTCATATGTCGTCAGATTAAAAGTGTTATATAATACAGCATATTATTTAGATTTCAATTTTATTTCGAATCAGAATATGCTACTCGAGTAAATATTATATATTCATATTTTCATAGCATCACTGGAGGTTGTTTTGTTCTTGACAAATTTCTGCACGTTACAAAACTCAACTTATAACGCATAGGTACCAAGATTTTCTATAATGGTTCACGAATTGAAAATTGTCGAACACATTCATCCTTCAATCATTTCAAATTTTAGGTTAGACCAGGGTTCGGCAACCTTTTGAGTCAGAAGGGTAAAAAATTACAATTTACAAAATTCCGGAGTATTTATAGAACCAGAAGAATTATTCCTGCCAACGATAAATAGTACTTCCATAAACAAAGTTTTTCGATAATAAAACTAATCTATTTATTCATAAGAACAAATAATATTTGCGTATAGAACTGAAGAGCCGCAGCTTAATAACTGTCACAGCCGCCGACCCAGAGTCCACTTTGTTGACTTACACTCAATGAAACAACTCATCTCTAATCCAGCCAAACTACGGACGCTGGCGATCGATATAGGAGATTTCACGTTCGGAGAATCAGGAGTAAGTGGGGGATGGAGGTAACCTTCGATGCAGTGTACTTTCGATTCAGTGAACTTTCGATGCAATGATTCTTCGATGAAGTGAGCCCTACTCGATGGCCAGACAGAACTAAGTTTGAACTCGGATTTTTCAGAGTCGAAAATAATGGTTTAAGACTATTCTCGCCCAAAAATACGAAAATAACAGACATTTGGGCAAATTGAAAGGCACTGTTTCACTGCACGATTTTGAAGGTTAATTAGATATAAATAATAACTAGCTGGCCCGGCAGACTTCGTACTGCCTCCTCAACGCCTGCCCAACGCCAACTCCAACTCCAACTCCAACTCCAACTCCAACTCCAACTCCAACTCCAACTCCAACTCCAACTCCAACTCCAACTCCAACTCCAACTCCAACTCCAACTCCAACTCCAACTCCAACTCCAACTCCAACTCCAACTCCAACTCCAACTCCAACTCCAACTCCAACTCCAACTCCAACTCCAACTCCAACTCCAACTCCAACTCCAACTCCAACTCCAACTCCAACTCCAACTCCAACTCCAACTCCAACTCCAACTCCAACTCCAACTCCAACTCCAACTCCAACTCCAACTCCAACTCCAACTCCAACTCCAACTCCAACTCCAACTCCAACTCCAACTCCAACTCCAACTCCAACTCCAACTCCAACTCCAACTCCAACTCCAACTCCAACTCCAACTCCCACTCCAAATCCAACTCCAACTCCAACTCCAACTCCAACTCCAACTCCAACTCCAACTCCAACTCCAACTCCAACTCCAACTCCAACTCCAACTCCAACTCCAACTCCAACTCCCACTCCAAATCCAACTCCAACTCCAACTCCAACTCCAACTCCTACTCCAACTCCAACTCCAACTCCAACTCCAACTCCAACTCCAACTCCAACTCCAACTCCAACTCCAACTCCAACTCCAACTCCACCTCCAACTCCAACTCAAACTCCAACACCAGCTCCAACTCCAACTCCAACTCCAACTCCAACTCCAACTTCAACTCCAACTCCAACTCCAACTCCAACTCCAACTCCAACTCCAACTCAAACTCCAACACCAACTCAAACTCCAACTCCAGCTCCAACTCCAACTCCAACTCCAACTCCGACGCTAACTCTAACGCCAACTACAACGCGAACTCCAACTCCAACGTCAATGCAAACCCCAACGCCAACGACAACTCCAACCCTATCGCCTACTCCAACTCTGGTTAATTACTAATAAGGCTATAAAAAATAGGGGTTGGTGATAGAAGGGTGAAAATTTAGGGTTCTATGTACTTTGTAATGCCACATTATAAAAAAATAAAAACAAAAAATTTCGTGCAAAATTAAAATTTTTTTTTAAGGGTGAACAACTCTTATCACTTAGGGGTATGAAAAATTGATGTTGGCCGATTCTCAGACCTACTCAATATGCTCACAAAATTTCATGAGAATCGGTCAAGCCGTTTCGGAGGAGTACGGGAACGGGAAGATTAATATATATTCAGCCAATCGTTTATTTTTGTAAGCTAATATGATATTCAAAGAAAATATAGGATATTAAAAAAAATTTTAACTGCTGTGTGACATCATTTATTTCCTCATGCTGGACTTTGAAGAAATGTGTATTGCCACACATTTTTCAGGTTAGGTTTTTTTATTCAGACTTGGAAATTACAGTTCAGGATTAGCGCAGACAAAGCACATGCTTAGCACCATCATCTTGAATGAACCGGAGAATGAAAATACCGAACCTTCAACGAGAGCCCAAACTCTGGCGACTGGAGGAGCCACACTCGATACCACACTCTCCGCCGTATTCACAAAGCATTCAATCTCCGTTAAGTCCTAACTGAGGTTCTCAGTTAAGGATAATTTTGAATCGTAACCTTAGTTGACGTGAAAATTAACATGAAACAGGCCGTTTCACCACCGTTAAATACGTTAACTGAGGTTGCGATTCAAATTTATCCTTAACTGAGGACCTCAGTTAGGACTTAACGGAGATTGAATTCTTTGTATTCACAAAGAATTCAATACAGCGGTCTACAATACGGCGGTCTACAATTGGAAAAGATGTGCTTTACGTCCATACAAAAAGTCTGAAAGACCTCATATGCTTCTGCTAAATATAAAAAAATCCATTTTTGCGCGTATGTTCTGGCGACCATCAGTTTGCCCAAATGTCTGTAATTTTCGATTTTTTTACCGATAATGGTCTCAGACGATTGGGTTCGACTCCCTGATGAAGAAATTGAGGTCAAATTTGATTCTGTCCGGCTCTCTGGCCGGCCGGTCGTCCGTTGCCACGATAACTTGAGAACGGAAAGAGATAGCGACTTGAAACTTTCAGGGTAGGTGGTGAGTCCGAATACGACGGAGAGGTTCGTTAATGGACATAATCACCGCAACAGCTTCTGACTGATAATTTTGTTTTCAACCAATATAAGTCTGATCGAATTAAAAGTTGGCGAGTAGTTGTAGAATACAAGCCTTAGGACGATTGTTTAATTTTGTGAGAATCGTATCAGCCCCAAGATTATGAATTTAAACCACTAGCCCCACCCAATTATTGTAAGTGTAGTTTCGATGCATATTATCAGAATGTTCGTGGCCTTAACACCAAGGTTACTACATTTGTTAACAACACTTCACTTCATGAATATGATATCATATGTTTAGCTGAATCTTGGCTTTCTGATAAGGTGTGCAGTTCGGAGCTATTCTCCAGTCACTATGCTGTGTTTAGATGTGATCGTGACTTGGCTAATACAGGTATGTCTACAGGTGGTGGCGCAGTTATTGCTGTGAAAAGTAGCTTAAAAACTACTCTTGGTGATGTCAAGTCAATACGAGATTTGTTTCCCCACTATAGATATTGTAGTATGTAAAATTAGTTTTTGTAGTCTTAGGTTGCTAGTCATTAGTATTTACGTACCGCCGGCCATCACTTTTCAGCAATTTGGATGTTTTGTTGATTCCCTTGAAACTTTCGCTAGTTTGTTCCATCAGCATAATATATTAATTTGTGGTGATTTTAATGTGCCTGCCTATGGTTCGGTGGTGGTTGATAGACAATGTGATGTTTTGGGGAATATGTGTCGATTTTTGGATATTCAGCAACACAAAAATAATGCTAATGTGAAGGGAAGATTTTTAGATCTGATAACTTCCCTTGTGATGTTGCTCGTGATGCTCATCCCCTGGTTAAGGAAGATGCTCATCATCCTTCTCTGGCTTATTCATTCGATGAAACGTCTGAGATGTCTGATCTTGCTTTCGCTTGTAATCATGAAGGAAGAACTTATAATTTTGAAAAAGCAAATTTTCCCCTCATGTACCAGTTAATTAATTCTATTGATCGGTCTATAATTCAATGGATGGATGACTCTGATTCGGCGTGCGAGGTAATGTATGCCAACCTCAATAATATCTTCGATACTTGTGTGCCATTTTATACATCTGGGGGTCGGCGTTATCCTCCTTGGTACACATGATGTAATATCCAACATACGACTGAAGGATCGTTACCATAAGCTATTTGGGAAGTACAAGCGTGATTATGATTACGTTCAATTAAAAACTCTACGCGTTAAAATTAAGAGAGATATAGGTAGTTCTTATTCGGCTTATATTCAGTGCATAGAGGCAAGAATTTGTGAAGACCCAAATAGCTTCTGGGCTTATGAGCAAACAAAAAAGTCTAAATCCCGTATTCCTGGTGTCATGTCATACCATAATATTGAGCTGAATAATTCACAGAGTATTGTGGACGGATTTTCCAGTTTTTTTTTTCCGGTGTCTTCACTACTTCAGACATAAATTCCGCTTCTGAACGTTATGATGGACTATATCCTAATAATAACTCAATTTCGCTTCTGACTATTGCTGAGGATGACATAGTTAGGGCCTCAAAGAAACTTAAAATAAATTAACTTCTGGTGTGGACCATGTACCTAGTTTTCTTGTTAAGGACTGCATTTATTCTCTGGCCAAACCATTATCTTTAATTTTTAATATTATTTTGAAGAAGATGCATATTCCTAAAATATGGAGAATAACAAAAATTTGTCCTATTTTGAAATCTCGTGATCCTGCCCTTATAACAAATTTTAGGCCCATAGCAGTTTTGTGCAATTTTGCTGAAATATTAGAGATTATACTATATGACTCTATATATCCCTCAGTTCGTGCACTTATTTCATGGCATCAACACGGGTTCATGAAGAATCGCTCAACTGTTACCAATTTGGCATGTATCGCTCAGTCTCTCTCTGAATCATTAAATGACCATGGTCAGATGGATGTTATTTACACGGATATTCAGAAAGCTTTCGATCAGATTGATCATGGAATATTGATTTCTAAGCTTGGGTCCATTGGATTCTCGTCACGGTTTTTATTGTTGATGCGGTCATACATCTCGGATCGTTATCAATATGTTCAGCATGGAAGTTGTGAGTCTGTACTCTATCTGGCCTCATCCAGTGTGCCTCAGGGCTCCAATTTGGGCCCGTTACTATTTCTGTTATACATCAATTATTTGTCTCTACTAATTCAGTGTCTGCATCTCCTCTTTGCCGATGATTTAAAAATATTTGCTTCTATTGGGGATCAACATGACTGTGCCAGATTGCAGGCTGCATTGGATATGATTAGTTTGTGGTGTTCCCAAAATGGACTAAAACTAAATATTAGTAAGTGTAAAGTTTTGTCATTTACTCGTAGATTGACTCCGGTTCTCCACGACTATACACTGGATGGTCGGGTTCTGGAAAGATGTGTTGAGTTCAAGTTTCTGGGTGTTGTTTTTGACTGTAAGTTGTCCTTTGTGGAGCACAAAAGTCAGGTCACTGCTTCTGCCTCTAGAATGCTGGGTTATTTTGTGAGGAACTGGAACAACTTTGTGGATCCTGGTACGATGAAAACTCTATATTATGCCTTTATTCGTAGTAGGTTGGAATATGCCTCTGTAATCTGGTGTCCTCTGTACAATAATTCTGTTGTAAACTTGGAAGCTGCTCAAAGAAAGTGTCTGAAATATATGTACTTCAGATGTTTGGGCAGTACCCTTCGAGAGGCTTCGACCACTCAGTCCTCACCAATAGCCTTGGAGTTGAGGTGTTGAACTTAAGGCGTGAGCGTTTCGCCTTAACGTTCCTTTATAAGGTGGTGCGCAATAGAATTGACTGTCCATTTCTCTTGAGGACACTAATCAAATTTACCATGGTGAATTCTATTGTCCATTCTCCTGTATTGGACACTCTTAATCGAATTTACCATGGTGAATTCGATGGAGAGTGTCCAATACAGGAGAACAGACAATAGAATTCACCATGGTAAATTCGATTAAGAGTGTCCAATGCAGGAGAATGGACAATAGAACATACGCACAAAAGCTCCTGACTTCACGTCAGTGCTTGAGCCAATTTGTTTTAACGTGAAGTCAGAAGCTTTTGTGCGTATGTTGACAGAATTGAATTTGACCTCGAATTCTTGATCAGGAAGTCGAACCCAATCGTTTGAGACCATTTTCGGCGAAAAATTCGCAAATTGCAGACATTTGGGCAAAATGATAGCACGATGTTCCACAGAACATACGCGCAAAAAATATATTAAAAATTTTGATTTATGTCACGATAACCTGAGGAAGGAAAGAGTTAGTGACACGAAATTTTCAGGTTAGGTTGTGCATCTGAATGTGATATTTGAGTTCCTTTATAGGCATAATCGGTCAAACGGTTTTGGAGTTATAGCCATCTGAAATTTGGTTATATTTCATCAAAAACTCGAAAAATACGAAAAAATTCAAACATGGTTATCAGTATTAGAATGCGAACGCGAAAATTCTTCTGAATTTTCGTGGGGAATTCTTGTGAAGAAATTTCAAAAAATTATTGAAAATCATTGAAAAAGATCTGAAATTATTCGTCTGTCATCACTGAAAATTTGCGAGAGCCTTCAGAACCTAACTCAACTGCCAAGTTCCAAGTTTGAACACGATCGTTGGAGATCCAAGCAGCCTTGTGTGAGTTCAGTAGCTGGAGTGGTGACCGTTGCCTCGATAACTTTTGAAGGAAATGAGACAGGAACTTGCAATTTTCAAGGTAGGTTGCACATCCAACTGGGATATTTAAGTTCGTTTCTGGGCATAATCGGTCCATCGGTTTCTGAGTTATACCCACCTGGAATATTATTTCCTTGATCAAATCTATAGACTTGCTCGAATTGAAGGTTGCTAACTGCGGAATATCGACATAAAGACGTGTGTAAAATTTTGTGAGAACCAGCACCCTTGAAAATTTTTAATATATTAAGAAAAAAAAATTGGTTCACTGTCGAGAAGTCATGAGCTTTAGCACGTATGTTCTATTGTCCGTTCTCCTGTCCGTTCTCCACTCTTAATCGAATTTACCATGGTCAATTCGATTAAGAGTGTCCAATAGAGGAGAATGGAGCGCAAAAGCTCCTGACTTCACGTCAGTGCTTGAACCAAATTTTTTATCAGTGCAGCAGGCACAGTTGGAATGAGTGGTCGTAGAATTATCTTGTCGTGAAACGCCAGAATAATGATCTAAGATGTTTTTCTGGAAGATGTTTTGCTGTTCTAGATTTTTTTTTCATAGCCTGATATGTTCTAATTTGTTCAAATGCTCTAATTATAGTCTGTATATCAAATTTCAGCTTTCTGTGACTTCGGGAAATACCTATCCTAGAAGTTTTTATGATCAGTCAGTCAGTCAGTGGCAACATCGACGTATTCGAGGATTAATGATATATTCTGAGAATTAACCTCTCTTGTGGATCCAGACTGAAACTATGAGAGTTTGAAAAAACCCCGAAACGCTAGAAAAAAGGTAGGAAGTGACCTGCTCTTTTTGGTTTATCTTGGCAGATATGCTGAAACTCCTAGGTCCTCCGAAGAGACCCATTACGAAATTACGCATAAATATTTAGATCATTAATATTTATCGAATTACTAGATATTAATATAGTTGGATCTGAACTATTTGAAAAATTAAGAATACAACATTTTTAATGGAAATAAGAAATAAGTAGGTATGAATCCAATG
The DNA here is from genome assembly GCA_937662695.2 of Halyzia sedecimguttata. Classification (NCBI taxonomy): domain Eukaryota; kingdom Metazoa; phylum Arthropoda; class Insecta; order Coleoptera; family Coccinellidae; genus Halyzia; species Halyzia sedecimguttata. The sequence goes on along the minus strand of OW569411.2, from coordinate 49,495,522 downwards.
GATGCATCATACACATACATGAGCGAGATTAAAAGCTATCCTGGTTATACCAAGTGTATCATCGTTTGAGATCATTTTCGGCCGAAAAGTAGCATAATATGAGAATTGGGAGAAATGATACGGACTTAAAATGCCATTGGACGGAAATTTATGTTAATCGGTACAAAAATCATGACCATGACACAATTATGTTGAAAATTGTGTGTAATTAACATCTTATTTTCGCTGCTCCATTCTTAAGTTCAATATTGGTATAGTTCATTTCATGTGAGCTTCTAATCGGACAGGAAACAATCGATTAAAATTCACTACGAAGGAGCGAATATACTTTCACATCACTTCTCAAAAATGAAATTATCCATTGTATGGTGTGGCAATGCACTCATAAAATGTATCGGTCATTAGGATTAGAACGATTATATTATATCGACATTTGTAGAATTGCTTTTTCAAACAATAGAATATTAATGACATATGTTTCTTTGTTCCAAAATATTGTAATGTTTATTAATTCTGACAAATGACACTTTGTTTTGTATGAGAGAACTAGAGTGTGAAAAGTAGAAACAAAACTTTTGGGACTTCGAATATAGTTTCAATGTTACTGATTTAAACATTTATAGAATTACTCGTGCAGTAATCCCAAGGTTATAATAATATTTATTCACCTCCATTAGATTCAATATGCAGGAAAACCAACAGAAATCCCACTAAGCTCACTTGTGTATCACGTATTTTTGAGTATAACACCAATATATTGTAATGAGCAACATTAACATATACAAAAATTTTTACATAGGTATATGAGTGATGTAATAATATTTTTGTCAATCCATATTAACCAATGTCTTTTTACCCTCATTCATATTTTGTTTCTAACTTTATTCTACATATTTGTCAGGTCGCGTATCCATGTCTATGTCTAACCATGTATATGACTAACAACACTCGCAGAATGAATGATTATTTTTTTCCCATTTTTTTTTCACAAATACTCAATGACTGAGGAGAGCACGTTTTATAGGAGTGTGAAATTGTTTACCTGCTTACTAAGAGTTATCAGAAATATGAATGAAATAAGCAAGCACTGACGTGAAGTCAGGAGCTTCTTTCTGCGCGTATGTTCTATTGTCCATTCTCCCGTATTGGACACTCTTAATTGAATTTACCATGGTGAATTATATTGCCCATTCTACTGTATTGGACACTTGATTAAGAGTGTCCAATACAGGAGAATGGACAATTTAATTCACCATGGTAGATCCGATTAAGAGTATCCAATACAGGAGAATGGACCATATAATTCACCATGGTAAATTCGATTAAGAGTGTCCAATACAATATAATGGACAATAGAACATATGCGCAAAAGCTCCTGACTTCACGTCAGTGCTTGAACCATTTTTTTCAAATTTTCTTTTGATGCGGTACTCACAAAATTTCACGTACGTCTTTGTATCGGTATTCTGAAACTAGTTACCAATTTTCAATTCGATCGGATCTGCATTTTTGAGTCATCGAGAAAACAAATTTTCAGATGGGTTTAACTCCAAAACCGTTTGTCCGATTATGCTCAACAACGAACCTAACTGTCCCAGTCGGATGCGCAATCTACCCTCAAAATTTCAAGTCACTATTTCCCTCCGTTCAAAAGTTATCGTGGCAAAGGTCTCCCATCTAGCTACTGAAATCACCTAAGGCTGCTCGGATCTTCAACAATATAGATCCCTTCGTATTCAAATTTGGAACTTGGATGTAAAGTGAGGACTTGAAGGCCCTCACGAAATTTCATCGATATTGGACAAACAGTTTATGAGATATGGATTTTTTTTCAACGAAAATCAATGATTTTTTAGTCATATGATCCTCACTAAATTCCACAAAAATTTGTGCGTTGGCATTCTACAACTAACTATCATATTTGAATTGAATCGGATTCTTACTTTTTTGGTTATTGAGGAAATAACAACAAAATTTCAGATGGGTATAACTTCAAAAACGTTTAGCTGATTATGCCTACTAACAGACTCAAATGTTGCATTTGGATTCGCAACCTACGCTAAAAATTTCAGGTTACTATCTCTTTCCGTTCTCAAGTTATCTTGTGATAAATAATATTTTTCGATAATTTTTTTTGAATTTTATAATGATACGCTTCTCACAAAATCCAATATACGTCCTTGAGTTGGTATTCTACAATCAGTTACCAAGTTTTAATTTCATCGGACCTGTATTGATATAAAAAAAAAATTATTACTCGGAAACCGTTGCGTTGGGCCGATTATGCGCATTAACGAACTTGTCCGTTGTATTGGGATGCGCCACCTACCCTGAAAATTACAAGAAGCTATCTCTTTCCGTTCCCAAGTTATCGTAGCAACAGCTGGCCAGATAGAATCAAATTTGACTCCAATTCTTCATCAGGGAGTCAAACCCAATGGTTTGAGACCATTTTGGCCAAAAAATTCGAAAATTACAGACATTTGGGAGAAATTATAACGCGATGTTCCACAAAACATACACACAATTGATTCTAAAAATCCATTTTTTCGATCATTAAATAAATTAAATGTGAACCTTATACGTTGTCTGAGTATGAAAGTTATACCTACTTGATCGTGTTTGATCGCTATTGATTTTGATTATCGATTATTGTATCTACTTCGTTTCTGCTTCATCCAATGGATTCAAACATTTCCATATAATAAACTAGCTGGCCCGGCGAACTTCGCACCGCCTATGTTAATAAAAAAAAAAAAAAGCAATGACGTGTAGTCAGTACTCTTTGGCGCGCGTGTTCACGGTGGCTAATTTGAATTGAATGACGAGTACTTCAAGCTCAGTAGATAGAGCGAGCCGAAGATCTACCCAAAGGATAGTGGACACCATTCACCGTCGGTTCAAAAATTAACAGTGCTGTATCTAAGCTGCCATCAGGATAGATTAACAAAGTTGGAAAAGAACGCAAGTGACTCTCCTTAGTCGCACAAGCTCCTAGAAGATTTGGGAGGGTCAGTATAATCCTAATCATGTTAATCGCACGCGCGCCAAAGCAGATTGACTTTTTACACTTTTTCTTTCATTGTTAAGTCAATCTGCTTTTGCGCGCGTGCGATTAACATGATTAGGATTATACTGACCCTCCCAAATCTTCTAGGAGCTTGTGCGACTAAGGAGAGTCACTTGCGTTCTTTTCCAACTTTGTTAATCTATCCTGATGGCAGCTTAGATACAGTACTGTTAATTTTTGAACCGACAGTGAATGGTGTCCACTATCCTTTGGGTAGATCTTCGGCTCGCTCTATCTACTGAGCTTGAAGTACTCGTCATTCAATTCAAATTAGCCACCGTGAACACGCGAGCCAAAGAGTACTGACTACACGTCAGTGCTTTTTTTTTTTTTTTCAAGTTCCTTTAACAAATATAGCTATCAATACATTTTGGCTGTTAGCTTTACCGTAGATCGAAAAAAAATGCGGTTGTGGGACCTCCGTTTGGAACGCAATTGCCTCTTCTCCAAATCCGAACGTATTTTAATATAGATCTACCGAATATAGTTATTTATAAATTCGCCTCAGGGCCACCATACAGACATTTCAACTCGGAAACAACGCTATTTCCCCCAAACTGACTTGTGTCCTTGCACTGAATTGACATGAATATTCTTTTAAAACCTCACAATATCGGCTCATTGTTTCCAACATAACCCAAACAACCCAAAACCATTCACTTCTCATCTGCGCAAGCGCAATATACTCGTGCCTGCAAGTCCTCCCAAAATTACACACCTCACAAAAAACTCCGATTCTCCAACATTAGTGGTTCAGGAGATATCGCTTCTTGAATCCACGCATGCGCAGACCCTCACCAGGGGATTCTATAGAGGAATAGCATCCGCCACCCCAAAATCCCAATCCTCTCTGACGAAAGCACCAGCAGTTAAATCACTGATGGTCTGCTCATGCGCATAACGAAAAATGCCCGTAAGGGGTAACATCAATTTCATAATTGGCCCCAGGGCCACGGTATGCACACTTCAACTCGGAAACAACGGTATTTCCCCCAAACTGACTAGTGTCCGAGCACTGAATTGCTTTGAATATTCTTTTAAAACCTCACAATATCGACTCAGCACTCCCAACATAACCCATCCAACCCAAAAACAGACACTTATCTTTTGCGCATGCGCAATCCACTCGCGTCTAAAAGTCCTTTCAAAATAACACACCTTACAAAAAACTCCGATTCTCCAACACTAGTGGTTCGGAAGATATCGCAACTTTAATCTACCCATGCGCAGACCCTCATCAGGGATCTGGATTCTATGGAGGAATAGCATCCGCCACCCCAAAACCCCAATCCTCTCTGACGAAAACTACAGCAGTTAAATGACTTCTCATCTGCGCATGCGCACAACGAAAAATGTCCGGAAAGGGCAGCATGAACCTCAAAAAAATAGGTTTCGGCATTTTAAGCAAAGTATTTCGCAAAATAGTAGTAATTTTTTTATTTTTTTCATGTCACGTGATCTTCACGAAATTTCGCAAAAGTGTTTGCATTGGTCTTTTGCATCTAACTACTGAGTTTCAATTTAATCAGATCAGTATTTTTCAAGTTATCCTGAAAACAAAATTTTGAAATTTTAGAATTTTTTTTTTGCTACTTCAGGGCCGTCCGATCAAAACAAAACTTCGCAGGCATATAAAGGTCATGATTCTACAATTTGCTGCCAAATTTCAGAAAGATCGAGTGATTGGTTCCGGAAATATTCATTAAAAACGTTTTGGCTAAAAACGGCCTTAACTCCGAAACCGCTCGGTGGATTTCGCCCGTTAACGAACTTGTCCGAGATATTTACGCTACAAAACTACCCTGCAAATTTCAACGCTCTAAGTCGTTCCGTTCGAGAGTTATCGTGCTAACGGCCGGCCGGACCGGACGGACAGAATTGAATTTGACCTCGAATTCTTCATCAGGAAGTCGAACCTAATCGTTTGAGACCATTTTCGAAAAAAAATTCGAAAAATACAGACATTGTGACGAAATGATAGCACGCTGTTCCTTGCGGAACACGCGCGCAAAAATAGGTTTCGGCATTTTAAGCAAAGTATTTCGCAAAATAGTAGTAATTTTTTTATTTTTTTCATGTCACGTGATCTTCACGAAATTTTGCAAAAGTGTTTGCATTGGTCTTTTGCATCTAACTACTGAGTTTCAATTTAATCAGATCAGTATTTTTCGAGTTATCCTGAAAACAAAATTTTAAAATTTTTGAAATTTTTTTTTGCTACTTTAGGGCCGTTCGATCAAAACAAAACTTCGCAGGCATATAAAGGTCATGATTCTACAATTTGCTGCCAAATTTCAGAAAGATCGAGTGATTGGTTCCGGAAATATTCATTAAAAACGTTTTGACTAAAAACGTCCTTAACTCCGAAACCGCTCGGTGGATTTCGCCCGTTAACGAACTTGTCTGAGATATTTACGCTACAAAACTACCCTGCAAATTTCAACGCTCTAAGTCGTTCCGTTCGAGAGTTATCGTGCTAACGGCCGGCCGGCCGGACCGGACGGACAGAATTGAATTTGACCTCGAATTCTTCATCAGGAAGTCGAACCTAATCGTTTGAGACCATTTTCGAAAAAAAATTCGAAAAATACAGACATTGTGACGAAATGATAGCACGCTGTTCCTTGCGGAACACGCGCGCAAAAAATGCTCGGTATGAATGGAGTTTTATTATTATTTTCGATTAATAATGTATAGTAATGGTTTATTTTCAATGATATATGCCTCGAAAGTATAATTTTTAACACAATTGAATGAAATTGTACGATTGGCGTGAAAAATACCAAGTTTCAATTGACGTTAAAAGAAAAACACCCTGCATGACAATTTCGGACAAATACATTATGATAATCCATCCAAGGTGCCTATTTACCTAGTTAATGCTTTGTTTGTGGCACAAACCACTTCAATCGCGTACAATTGTGCAGTGATATGAAGAACATCCTGTATAGTAATGATTTATTTTCAAGGATGTATGCCTCAAAAGTATATTTTTTAACACAAATGAATGAAATTGTAAGATTGGCGCGAAAAACAGCAAGTTCCAATTAACGTTAAAAGAAAAACACCTGTATGAAAATTTAGGACAAATACATTATGAGAATCCATCCGAGGTAGTTACCTTTTTAGCTTGTTCTTTGTTTGTGGTCCAAAGCGCTAAGGTTAGCTTAGAATAGTATATTCTAAAACAATTTGCAGAATGGGCTGATATTCAAACACGAATGCGAAATTCGAAAACGAGCGACGAAGAAGCGAGTTTTCGTACGCAACGAGTATTAGACGATATTTTCTCTATTTCAGACAATTTTTGTAAAATACTGTTGAAATTTAATGAAAAAATAGGATTATACATCCTAGTGACTTTTGTATTGTATCTTGGCAGTTGGTGTGACTGTTACGAAAATTGACAGATCACGGAATTCGAATTGTACGTAGAGCATGGAGATCAGATTTAACAGTTTCCTAATATCATGAATGATTCAAAATTATCAAGAAGGAAATCTCCGTCAGTACCATATTTTTTAATGAAAATAAAACCTTCACTCTCAACAATTATTTCACCTTATCCAGATTATCTTATATTGACAATAATTGACGAGTGTTAAAATTTGATAGGATCGAATGTCAGTGCTGACTACCACAAAACGAAAAATATAACTAGAAACAATGCGAGAATGAGTTAATTCCATCACTGAGTTTAGTGCTGGAATAAACTCATTACGATACTGAAATAGAGAATAATATTATATGGCTGTTGAGTTTTCTTAAATAAAGATTCTTATATTTTCTAATTTTCAGCGCAATTTTTTATATTTTTTTCTGTCATGAGAACCTTCTCCTGACAATAACAAACACAAAAAAAAAAATTAAATCGGTCAAGCCGTTCACGCGTGATGGCGTGACCGAGGGATATAGGGATTCATTTTTATATATATAGATAGATAAGTTTTCTTGGATAACGATTCTTAAATTTTCTAATTTTCAGCGCAATTTTTTAAATTTTTTCTGTCATAAAAACCTTCTCCTAACAACAATGAACGCAAACAAAAAAAATAGTGCAATCGGTTGAGCCGTTCACGCGTGATGGCTTGACCAAGGGATATAGGGATTCATTTTTAACACGCTTTTTTTTTTTTTTTTTTTTTTTTTTTTATTATTAGCTTGGGTTGTATCTGACTATGTATGTATATAACGGAATCTTTGAACTTAATTTTCACCAGTTTCCAGAAGTCTGATTAATTTGAAACTTTGCATACGTATCAAGGACCGATGACAATCCAATAATTTGATAACAACTAAAAAACTAAAAAATGAAAAATAAATAATAGTTTAAAAAAACTAAAAAAACACGCTTTTATAGCTAACCGAACTAAAAATTAGAAAATAATTTTTAATTTTAGAGAGTTTATAATACAGTAGTAGAAGATCGAACAATCAATCAGAATTTATCACCTCAAAATAAAATTATAATAAAGTTTAAGTTATTAACAAAAGAATTCAATTCAGAGTAAAAAGCGTGGGGTTTATTTTACTACTTTTCATAACTCTCTTCTCATAGATAGTTGCCAATAGAATGGTTGCTACATTTACTTTATCAAGCACCCCACGCTGTTTACTCTGAATTGAATTCTTTTGTTAATAACATAAACTTTATTATAATTTTATTTTGAGGTGATAAATTCTGATTGATTGTTCGATCTTCTACTACTGTATTATAAACTCTCTGAAATTAAAAATTATTTTCTAATTTTTAGTTCGGTTAGCTATAAAAGCGTGTTTTTTTAGTTTTTTAAATTTATATTCTAGCTGGCCCGGCAGACTTCGTACTGCCTCCTCAACTCCTGCCTAACGCCAACGCCAACGCACACTCCAACTCCAACTCCAACTCCAACTCCAACTCCAACTCCAACTCCAACTCCAACTCCAACTCCAACTCCAACTCCAACTCCAACTCCAACTCCAACTCCAACTCCAACTCCAACTCCAACTCCAACTCCAACTCCAACTCCAACTCCTACACCAACTCCTACTCCAACTCCAACTCCAATTCCAACTCCAACTCCAACTCCAACTCCAACTCCAACTCCAACTCCAACTCCAACTCCAACTCCTACTCCAACTCCAACTCCACTTCCAACTCCAACTCCAACTCCAACTCCAACTCCAACTCCAACTCCAACTCCAACTCCAACTCCAACTCCACCTCCAACTCCAACTCCAACTCCAACTCCAACTACAATTCCAACTCCAACTCCAACTCCAACTCCAACTCCAACTCCAACTCCAACTCCAACTCCAACTCCAACTCCAACTCCAACTCCAACTCCAACTCCAACTCCAAATCCAACTCCAACTCCAACTCCAACTCCAACTCCCACTCCGACTCCGACTCCGACTCCGACTCCGACTCCTACTCCAACTCCAACTCCAACTCCAACTCCAACTCCAACTCCAACTCCAACTCCAACTCCAACTCCAACTCCAACTCCAACTCCAACTCCAACTCCAACTCCAACTCCAACTCCAACTCCAACTCCAACTCCAACTCCAACTCCAACTCCAACTCCAACTCCAACTCCAACTCCAACTCCAACTCCAACTCCAACTCCACCTCCAACTCCAACTCCAACTCCAACTCCAACTCCAACTCCAACTCCAACTCCAACTCCAACTCCAACTCCAACTCCAACTCCAACTCCAACTCCAACTCCAACTCCAAACTCCAACTCCAACTCCAACTCCAACTCCAACTCCAACTCCAACTCGAACTCCAAGTCCAATTCCAAGTCCAAGTCCAAGTCCAAGTCCAAGTCATCATAAAAAAAATAAATTCAAAAATCATAATATTACGATTAATTATTGAAATTTTGAAATATCATATCTCGCAAAGTATTAGTTTGTGAGAGTTGAGGAATATATCAGTGGATTCTTATAATGAAACTGCATCTTGAAAAAAATTGAATTTGAAATTTGAAGGGTAAAAAATTTTTTTTTGGTACTCCGAAACCATTTGAAACGATTTTGCCTAGTAACGAAACCAAGATATATCTCTCAAACTTACTCTGAAAATTTCAACTGTGCTCCACATTCCGTTCGAGAGTTATTCTGTTAACAGACGGACCAAAACGTTTGAAACCATTTTCAGGCACAAATTCGAAAATTACAGACATTTGGCCAAATTGATAAGCAGTCTGTTCCGACGAATAAGAGCGCCAAAACTTTCGTTTCTGTTTCCGGCATTAGTTGTTTCATACAAAATTAGCACAGGACTGTAAAATTACTTCATCATATCTCTTAAGTATAAGATGGAATGTCTTCAGCAGTTAAATCACTGATGGTCTGCTCATGCGCATAACGAAAAATGCCCGTAAGGGGTAACATCAATTTCATAATTGGCCCCAGGGCCACGGTATGCACACTTCAACTCGGAAACAACGGTATTTCCCCCAAACTGACTAGTGTCCGAGGACTGAATTGCTTTGAATATTCTTTTAAAACCTCACAATATCGACTCAGCACTCCCAACATAACCCATCCAACCCAAAAACAGACACTTATCTTTTGCGCATGCGCAATCTACTCGCGTCTAAAAGTCCTTTCAAAATAACACACCTTACAAAAAACTCCGATTCTCCAACACTAGTGGTTCGGAAGATATCGCAACTTTAATCTACCCATGCGCAGACCCTCATCAGGGATCTGGATTCTATGGAGGAATAGCATCCGCCACCCCAAAACCCCAATCCTCTCTGACGAAAACTACAGCAGTTAAATGACTTCTCATCTGCGCATGCGCACAACGAAAAATGTCCGGAAAGGGCAGCATGAACCTCAAAAATTGGTTCAAGCACTGACGTGAAGTCAGAAGCTTTTGCGCGTATGTTCTATTGTCCATTTTTCTGTATTGGACACCCTTAATCGAATTTACCATGGTAAATTATGTTGTCCATTCTCCTGTATTGGACACTCTTAATTCGAATTTACCATGGTAAATTCGAATTAAGTGTCCAATACGGGAGAATGGACAACATAATTTACCATGGTAAATTCGATTAAGGGTGTCCAATACAGAAGAATGGACAATAGAACATACGCGCAAAAGCTTCTGACTTCACGTCAGTGCTTGAACCAATTTTTTTTTCGTGATTTTTTTTGAAATTTTTTAGGGGTACGGTTATTAACATTTTTTTTTTCGTCATTTTTTTCGAATTTTCTAGTGGTACGGTTCTTACAAAATTTTGAACACGTCTTTATGTTGATTATATACTACTAGTTACCAAGCTTCAATTCGATCGAATATTTATTTTTTCAGTTATCAAGAAAATAATATTCCAGGTGGGTATAACTCGGAAACCGTTAGACCGATTATGCCCAAAAACAAACTCAACTCTCCCTTTCAGATACGCAACCTACCCTGAAAATTGCAAGTCCCTATCTCCTTTCGTTCGAAAGTTATCGAGGCAACGGTCACCCATCTACTGAATTCACACAAGAATGCTCCAATCTCCAACAATATTAAACCGATCGTATTAAAACTTGAAACTTAACGGTAGAGTTAGGTTATGAAGGCTCTTGCAAAATTTCATCAATTTCTAACGATTAGTTACTGATATATAGAATTTTTTTTTTTTTTTTCAATGATTTATTAAAAATTTTCTACGAATGCTATCCTCACCAAATTTTGTTAACATTTCCGCGTTAGCATTCTACAACTAATAACCATGTTTGAATTCAATCGGTTCAGTACTTTTCGAGTTAATGAGGAACAAAAATCACGAAATTTCAGGAAATTTCAGATGGCTATAACTGTAAAACCGTTTGGCCGATTATGCTCATAAACAAACTGAAATGTCGCGTTCTGGTGCTCATCCTAACCTGAAAATTTGAAGCCGCTATCTCATTTCGTTCTCAAGTTATCGTGACAACAAAAATATTTTTTAATAATTTTTTTAAAATTTTCTAGCCATATGATTCGCACAAAATTTCACAAACGTGCTTAAGTTCATATTCTACAACTACTCACCAAGTTTCAATTCGATCGGATTTATATTGATTTAAAACAAAATTATTACTCGGAAACCGCTGGGCCGATTATGCCCATTAACGAACTTGTCCGTCGTATTGGGATGCGCCACCTACCCTGAAAATTTCAAGTCGCTAGCTCTTTTCGTTCTCAAGTTATCGTGGCAACGGCCGGACGGCCGTACGGCCGTACGGCCGGACGGCCGGCCGGACAGAATCAAATTTGACCTCGAATTCTTCATTGGGGAGTCGAACTTAATCGTTTGAGACCATTTTTTTCAAAAAATTCGAAAGTTACAGACATTTGGGCAAAACTATAACGCGATGTTCCCCAGAACATACGCGCAAAAAATAGGTTTCGGCATTTTAAGCAAAGTATTTCGCAAAATAGTAGTAATTTTTTTATTTTTTTCATGTCACGTGATCTTCACGAAATTTCGCAAAAGTGTTTGCATTGGTCTTTTGCATCTAACTACTGAGTTTCAATTTAATCAGATCAGTATTTTTCAAGTTATCCTGAAAACAAAATTTTGAAATTTTAGAAATTTTTTTTTGCTACTTCAGGGCCGTCCGATCAAATCAAAACTTCGCAGGCATATAAAGGTCATGATTCTACAATTTGCTGCCAAATTTCAGAAAGATCGAGTGATTGGTTCCGGAAATATTCATTAAAAACGTTTTGACTAAAAACGGCCTTAACTCCGAAACCGCTCGGTGGATTTCGCCCGTTAACGAACTTGTCCGAGATATTTACGCTACAAAACTACCCTGCAAATTTCAACGCTCTAAGTCGTTCCGTTCGAGAGTTATCGTGCTAACGGCCGGCCGGACCGGACGGACAGAATTGAATTTGACCTCGAATTCTTCATCAGGAAGTCGAACCTAATCGTTTGAGACCATTTTCGAAAAAAAATTCGAAAAATACAGACATTGTGACGAAATGATAGCACGCTGTTCCTTGCGGAACACGCGCGCAAAAATAGGTTTCGGCATTTTAAGCAAAGTATTTCGCAAAATAGTAGTAATTTTTTTATTTTTTTCATGTCACGTGATCTTCACGAAATTTTGCAAAAGTGTTTGCATTGGTCTTTTGCATCTAACTACTGAGTTTCTATTTAATCAGATCAGTATTTTTCGAGTTATCCTGAAAACAAAATTTTAAAATTTTTGAAATTTTTTTTTGCTACTTTAGGGCCGTCCGATCAAATCAAAACTTCGCAGGCATATAAAGGTCATGATTCTACAATTTGCTGCCAAATTTCAGAAAGATCGAGTGATTGGTTCCGGAAATATTCATTAAAAACGTTTTGACTAAAAACGGCCTTAACTCCGAAACCGCTCGGTGGATTTCGCCCGTTAACGAACTTGTTTGAGATATTTACGCTACAAAACTACCCTGCAAATTTCAACGCTCTAAGTCGTTCCGTTCGAGAGTTATCGTGCTAACGGCCGGCCGGCCGGACCGGACGGACAGAATTGAATTTGACCTCGAATTCTTCATCAGGAAGTCGAACCTAATCGTTTGAGACCATTTTCGAAAAAAAATTCGAAAAATACAGACATTGTGACGAAATGATAGCACGCTGTTCCTTGCGGAACACGCGCGCAAAAAATGCTCGGTATGAATGGAGTTTTATTATTATTTTCGATTAATAATGTATAGTAATGGTTTATTTTCAATGATATATGCCTCGAAAGTATAATTTTTAACACAATTGAATGAAATTGTACGATTGGCGTGAAAAATACCAAGTTTCAATTGACGTTAAAAGAAAAACACCCTGCATGACAATTTCGGACAAATACATTATGATAATCCATCCAAGGTGCCTATTTACCTAGTTAATGCTTTGTTTGTGGCACAAACCACTTCAATCGCGTACAATTGTGCAGTGATATGAAGAACACCCTGTATAGTAATGATTTATTTTCAAGGATGTATGCCTCAAAAGTATATTTTTTAACACAAATGAATGAAATTGTAAGATTGGCGCGAAAAACAGCAAGTTCCAATTAACGTTAAAAGAAAAACACCTGTATGAAAATTTAGGACAAATACATTATGAGAATCCATCCGAGGTAGTTACCTTTTTAGCTTGTTCTTTGTTTGTGGTCCAAAGCGCTAAGGTTAGCTTAGAATAGTATATTCTAAAACAATTTGCAGAATGGGCTGATATTCAAACACGAATGCGAAATTCGAAAACGAGCGACGAAGAAGCGAGTTTTCGTACGCAACGAGTATTAGACGATATTTTCTCTATTTCAGACAATTTTTGTAAAATACTGTTGAAATTTAATGAAAAAATAGGATTATACATCCTAGTGACTTTTGTATTGTATCTTGGCAGTTGGTGTGACTGTTACGAAAGTTGACAGATCACGGAATTCGAATTGTACGTAGAGCATGGAGATCAGATTTAACAGTTTCCTAATATCATGAATGATTCAAAATTATCAAGAAGGAAATCTCCGTCAGTACCATATTTTTTAATGAAAATAAAACCTTCACTCTCAACAATTATTTCACCTTATCCAGATTATCTTATATTGACAATAATTGACGAGTGTTAAAATTTGATAGGATCGAATGTCAGTGCTGACTACCACAAAACGAAAAATATAACTAGAAACAATGCGAGAATGAGTTAATTCCATCACTGAGTTTAGTGCTGGAATAAACTCATTACGATACTGAAATAGAGAATAATATTATATGGCTGTTAAGTTTTCTTAAATAAAGATTCTTATGTTTTCTAATTTTCAGCGCAATTTTTTATATTTTTTTCTGTCATGAGAACCTTCTCCTGACAATAACAAACACAAAAAAAAAAATTAAATCGGTCAAGCCGTTCACGCGTGATGGCGTGACCGAGGGATATAGGGATTCATTTTTATATATATAGATAGATAAGTTTTCTTGGATAACGATTCTTAAATTTTCTAATTTTCAGCGCAATTTTTTTAATTTTTTCTGTCATAAAAACCTTCTCCTAACAACAATGAACGCAAACAAAAAAAATAGTGCAATCGGTTGAGCCGTTCACGCGTGATGGCTTGACCAAGGGATATAGGGATTCATTTTTAACACGCTTTTTTTTTTTTTTTTTTTTTTTTTTTATTATTAGCTTGGGTTGTATCTGACTATGTATGTATATAACGGAATCTTTGAACTTAATTTTCACCAGTTTCCAGAAGTCTGATTAATTTGAAACTTTGCATACGTATCAAGGACCGATGACAATGCAATAATTTGATAACAACTAAAAAACTAAAAAATGAAAAATAAATAATAGTTTAAAAAAACTAAAAAAACACGCTTTTATAGCTAACCGAACTAAAAATTAGAAAATAATTTTTAATTTTAGAGAGTTTATAATACAGTAGTAGAAGATCGAACAATCAATCAGAATTTATCACCTCAAAATAAAATTATAATAAAGTTTAAGTTATTAACAAAAGAATTCAATTCAGAGTAAAAAGCGTGGGGTTTATTTTATTACTTTTCATAACTCTCTTCTCATAGATAGTTGCCAATAGAATGGTTGCTACATTTACTTTATCAAGCACCCCACGCTGTTTACTCTGAATTGAATTCTTTTGTTAATAACTTAAACTTTATTATAATTTTATTTTGAGGTGATAAATTCTGATTGATTGTTCGATCTTCTACTACTGTATTATAAACTCTCTGAAATTAAAAATTATTTTCTAATTTTTAGTTCGGTTAGCTATAAAAGCGTGTTTTTTTAGTTTTTTAAATTTATATACTAGCTGGCCCGGCAGACTTCGTACTGCCTCCTCAACGCCTGCCTAACGCCAACGCCAACGCACACTCCAACTCCAACTCCAACTCCAACTCCAACTCCAACTCCAACTCCAACTCCAACTCCAACTCCAACTCCAACTCCAACTCCAACTCCAACTCCAACTCCAACTCCAACTCCAACTCCAACTCCAACTCCAACTCCAACTCCAACTCCAACTCCAACTCCAACTCCAACTCCAACTCCAACTCCAACTCCAACTCCAACTCCAACTCCAACTCCAACTCCAACTCCAACTCCAACTCCAACTCCTACACCAACTCCTACTCCAACTCCAACTCCAATTCCAACTCCAACTCCAACTCCAACTCCAACTCCAACTCCAACTCCAACTCCAACTCCAACTCCAACTCCTACTCCAACTCCAACTCCACTTCCAACTCCAACTCCAACTCCAACTCCAACTCCAACTCCAACTCCAACTCCAACTCCAACTCCAACTCCAACTCCAACTCCAACTCCAACTCCACCTCCAACTCCAACTCCAACTCCAACTCCAACTACAATTCCAACTCCAACTCCAACTCCAACTCCAACTCCAACTCCAACTCCAACTCCAACTCCAACTCCAACTCCAACTCCAACTCCAACTCCAACTCCAACTCCAACTCCAAATCCAACTCCAACTCCAACTCCAACTCCAACTCCCACTCCGACTCCGACTCCGACTCCGACTCCGACTCCGACTCCGACTCCGACTCCAACTCCAACTCCAACTCCAACTCCAACTCCAACTCCAACTCCAACTCCAACTCCAACTCCAACTCCAACTCCAACTCCAACTCCAACTCCAACTCCAACTCCAACTCCAACTCCAACTCCAACTCCAACTCCAACTCCACCTCCAACTCCAACTCCAACTCCAACTCCAACTCCAACTCCAAACTCCAACTCCAACTCCAACTCCAACTCCAACTCCAACTCGAACTCCAAGTCCAATTCCAAGTCCAAGTCCAAGTCCAAGTCCAAGTCCAAGTCCAAGTTCAAGTCCAAGTCCAAGTCCAAATCCAACTCCAATTCCAACTCCAACTCCAACACCAACTCCGACGCCAACTCTAACCCCAACGCCGACTACATCGCGAACTCCAACTCTGATTAATTCCAAAAATGACTATTAAAAAATAGGGGTTGGTGATAGAAGGGTGAAAATTTAGAGTTGTATGTATTTTGTAACGCTAACGCCAACTCCAACCCCAACACTTACTTCAATGCCAACTCCGACACCAACTCTAACCCCAACTACAACGCCAACTCCAATCCTAACGCCAACTCCAACGCCAACTCAAACTCCAACTCCATTTCCACCTCCATCTCCATTTCCACCTCCATCTCCACCTCTAACTCCAATCCAACTACAACCCCAACTACAACGCCAACTCCATAACCAACGCCAACCACAATGCCTAGTCCAACTTCAACTTCAACTCCAACCCCAACGCCAACGCCAACTCAAACTCCAACTCCATTTCAACCTCCATCTCCATTTCCACCTCCATCTCCATTTCCACCTCCATCTCCATTTCCACCTCCATCTCCATTTCCATCTCCATCTCCACCTCCAACTCCAATCCAACTACAACTCCAACTACAACGCCAACTCCATAACCAACGCCAACCACAATGCCTACTCCAACTTCAACTTCAACTTCAACTCCAACCCCAACGCCAACTCCAACACCAACTCTAACCCCAACTACAACGCCAACTCCAATCCTAACGCCAACCACAACGCCAACTTCAACGCCAACTCAAACTCCAACTCCACCTCCACCTCCATCTCCACCTCCAACTCCAATCCAACTACAACTCCAACCCCAACGTCAACTTTATTGAATAGCCATAAAGTTCAAATTGACTCTACATTTTATTTAGAAAATGTTTGTATGGAAAAAATAAAAGGGCTGTTTTTAGGGTTTTCCCGTAAAAACCCTCCTTGGACTTCAACGAACATTTAAAAATAAGCACTCAGTTCCGAGGAACTAGAGCGCCAAAAAGAATTAGCAAAATAGGTCCAGGCACTGTTGAGTTATGCGCTTACCAACACATTTTGTGATTCATTTTTGGCGCTCTAGTTCCTCGGAACTGAGTGCTTATCAATTTGCCCAAATGTCTGTAATTTTCGAATTTTTCGATGAAAATGGTCTTAAACGATTTGGTTCGACTCACTGATCAAGAATCCGTGGTCGGAATTCATTCTGTCCGGCCGGTCCGGCCGTAGGCACGATAACTCTCGAACGGAATGAGCTAGAGAGTTGAAATTTTCAGAGTAGGTTTGGGGGATGAATATCTCGGCTAAGTTCGTTACTGGGTAAAATCGGACAGAAGGTTTCGGAGTAATAAAAAAAAAATTTTTTTTTTACAAAACAAATTCAAAATTAATTTTTTTTTAATAAGCAGTTTTATCATAAGAATCCATTCATATCATTTTTAACTCTAACAAGCTAATACTTTCGGAGATATGATTTTTCAAAATTTCAATGTAAATCGTATTTCACAGGTTGATATAATTATTCTATGTATATTCTATGTATGAATTGTCAACTTGACAGAAGACAATATTGTAACTTCAAGAATATTGGGGTTGAAATACTCGTATTTTAGCGATGCAACGGGGACCTCACCCGAAAATGTTTGAAAATATTACGTAAATTGAAAGAATAATTCCAAAGTTCGAGAGAGGAGAAAATTTTGTGAACGTAGATCAGGAAATTTTTGATCGATTACAAGGTAATTTATTATTTTATACATGTTTTATGGAATACCTACTATTTGTAGGTACTTTAAACCTGTTTAGGGCAATTGTCATACGAAACTTGTTTTTTTGGCGCTCTAGTTCCTCGGAACAGATTGCTCATCAATTTGCCCAAGTGTCTGTAATTTTGGAATTTTTGGCTGAAAATGGTCTCAAATGATTTGGTTCGACTCACTGATCAAGAATCCGAGTGCGAAATCGATTCTGTCCGGCCGGCCGACCGGCCGTAGGCACGATAACTCTCGAACGAAAGGAGTTAGCGGATTGAAAATTTCAAGGTGGTTTTGGAGCGTAAATATCTCGGACAAGTTCGTTAATGGGCGTTAACCATCAAGGGGTTTCGGAGTTATGGCCGATTTTAGTAAAAATATTTTTTATGAATATTTCCGAAACCGATCACTCGATCTATCTGAAATTTAGCACCAGACTGTAGAAGACAGTAGAATCATGACCTTTGTACGCATGTGCAGTTTTGTATTGACCAGATTACCGCAAAGTGTAAAAAAAAAAATTTGAAAATGTGGTGCAGTTCTCATTCTCATG
The DNA here is from genome assembly GCA_937662695.2 of Halyzia sedecimguttata. Lineage (NCBI taxonomy): Eukaryota > Metazoa > Arthropoda > Insecta > Coleoptera > Coccinellidae > Halyzia > Halyzia sedecimguttata. The sequence goes on along the minus strand of OW569411.2, from coordinate 49,477,311 downwards.
ATTGCTCATTTAATCTTCATAAATAAACTATTATTTGAATTGAATTTCCTTTTTGATGCAGTTCTATCATATTTACATTGATATAATTTCCAACTCTGAGAAAACCAATACCTACCAGATATAATTTGTCTGTTTGAACTAGAGCGCCAGAAAGCTCCTGTCCACAGGGCTTGTTATATATTATAAAGATATAGATAGATAAGTTTTCTTAAATAACGGTTCTCAAATTTTCTAATTTTCAGCGCAATTTTTTTCTGTCATAAGAACCTTCTCCTGACAATAACAAACACAACAAAAAAAAACAGACAAATTATATCTGGTAGGGTATTGGTTTCTCAGAGTTGGAAATTATATCAATGTAAATATGATAGAACTGCATCAAAAGGATATTCAATTCAAATAATAGTTTATTTATGAAGATTACATGAGCAATCATGAGAATGAGAACTGCACCACATTTTCAAATTTTTTTTTTTACACTTTGCGGTAATCTGGTCAATACAAAACTGCACATGCGTACAAAGGTCATGATTCTACTGTCTT